>CM061060.1:31554495-32988563 GCA_030762865.1 Paraleonurus japonicus
TAACGATATCATTGCTATGTTAAGAGTCTTGAAGTTTAAGTAGCCAAGACGCTTATGCCATAGCCAACTTAAATCATCGAACTCTTTGCAACTAAACAAGTATCTTTAGGACAACTTTTGAAGTTAGCAATATAAATATTATCTTGTCTCGACTCCAGCTAATAAAACATTTTTATTGAGACAGGTTTAGAACACAACAAGCATTTCAAGTAAATTTTACACAAAAACCCTTGTCACGTAATGAGAGACAGATAAAAGATTGTGTTTTAACTCTTCAAAGATAGTAAACCTCATTTACTTGGACATCACCAATCATCAAAGTTTCAACTCCTTTGGTTAGCCCAAAATTGTTGTCTCCAAACATGACTCGTGGTCCATCAATTGATTGATAGTTTGAGAGTAAACGCGTTTCTCAAAGGTCATGTGTTTTGAACATCCTTTGTCGGTATACCGGATGACCTCGAGCACATCTGCTCTTTCCACTATACTGTATCTTCCTGCAATCAAAGATTAGATTTTAGGTACCCTTTGTAAGTTGGGTCCTTTTTGGTTAAGTAGACTCTTTGGAATCCAAATAAACATATCAATGTTCCTTAAAACAAGTGATTGAAGTTTGCATCCGTATCTATCTACTAATATAAGATGATCAAGATCGATCTTGTTCAGTTGATCTTTAGACATTGTATTATATCCGGGTAATTATGGATACGATTTGCTTTTTCCATCAAAACTATTATACTTAAGATGAGATTTTGTCTGATCTTTGGTTTTACCTTTGGAACATTTTTCTTCATCTGTACTTTCTTTGTAGAAACATCGGATGAGTTAATCTGTTCCTTAGATTTCCAAGGACCAGTTCTAACCTCTTATTTAGTATTAGTAGTTTTAAAAAAAAACCCTTGGTTTAATAGGATCATCCTTCTTGGTTCTGTCAAAACCTAAACATGTCTTATCACTAGCTTATTGGGAAATCTTTGTCAAGATTCTATCTATAGTTGATTGAGTGTTGCTAAGAAGTCTCAATTTGAGATTTAACTCTCTGTTGGTTTTCTTAAAACACTCATTTTCAATATAGGCATTTGACAATTTAAGTTTTAAAGTATCTAGTTCTTTCTCTAACTCATTACACTTTTCGGATGAGGAATTAGTGGTAATCTTAGGCTTGCATTCCCCCTTGAATGCGCCGTCGATTTATCACTACTCCTAATCGACTTCCTTTAGTTAGTTTCAGAATTTGATCTTTTAAACTTAGATTTTCAATCTCTATCTGTTTGTAAGAAGATAAAGCAATCTCCGGATCTTCCAAAAGTTTGCTAATAAGACTTTTATTAGATTGAGACGAGTTTCACAATCATTATCAAGATGTGTAATAGTTTACCTCTTTCGCCATTAAACATATTTCATCATACGCCGAAACAGGACGAGGATGAGGATGATGAAGTTTCATGTACTTCCTTTTACGCTAGAAGAGCTCTTTGATCTACATACCTCTGTCACGCTTTTTCCTTTTCTCCTCATGTTCTCTAGGAGTCAATCTGAGGACAATCGTATTGTAGTGACCAGGTTTATTGCATGTATAACAATTATCTCCTCTATCAGATTTTGGACTACTATACCCTCGTCGATTAGTGATTTGAATCTCCTAGTACGATCCTTTTTCTTTTCACTATTGGATCCCTTATCTTCTCTTGCGGACTTGTAGCTCCGTTGACACGATCTGTCCCATTTGTTCCTTTTATACTTCATTTTAAGCCTTTCATATCTCTTTGTCAATAAAGTCATTTCCTCCTTTATTGATAAATCGGATGCCTTAGATACCTTATTTGATTCTTCTTGATGAAGAAAAGCAACATTTTTCTCATAAGTAGATGATTACGCCTTATCTTCTTCATCTTCAACCTGAATATCATACTCTAACACCTTGAGATGCGAAAATAGTGTATGATGTGAAATTGATGATAAATTTTGAGTAGCTTTCGGGATGTTTGCTTTTTCCCTCCATCTCTTGCTCAAAGCTTTAAGGATCATGTTGCTTATTTCCTTTTCAGTGTAGGACTTCCCTAGGTCAGCAGCTTTGTTAAGAAGATTAGTCATCCTTATATCCATTTGATCAATTAATTCTCCATCTTTTATCTTAAATGTGTCAAATGCATGTAGTACAAATTGCGGCTTATTCTCTTTGACTGATCGAACCCTCACACATGTTTGCAAGAGTTTCCCACATTTCTTTAGCGATTTTGCAACGTTTTACCTTCTCTATCCAATCCTTGCTTAAAGTTTCTATTATTTCAGTCCTAGCGACTTGATGTAGATTATGAATTTTTCTTTCATCATTTATTAGATCCGCGCTCTTCTTCTCACACTGATTATTGATTGAGAAGATTGGCTACATCACTCACAACTCCATAATAGAACTTTATTGGACCTTCTTCGAGAATTTCATCCATGCGGCCATGAATTGCCTTAAGATGATTTTTCATTCTGAATTTCCAATAATCATAATCCTCGATGGAAAAATGCGCAAACTCATGGTTTTCTTACTCTTTACCGTAGACATGATGATCAAAGAATACTCAAAAGAAACTTATCAACAGAATTAGTGATCAAGAATGAAAATTAATCGGAAGAACACTTATTCAAGAACTATCAAGACCTAAGATATATCGAAAGCAGATTCAACACTACTCGATACCACTTATTGGTCCCGATCGATCAAGTTTATATATAAGGAAAATCTAGAAAGGGGGATTGAATAAATTTCCAAAAGTACTCAATTTTTCCTTTCAATTTATTCAGAGATAATTGATAATTCTTAAGCAAAAGTGTTTGATTATTCAAGGTTGATTATAAACAGTAAGTAAATTGAAGATAAGCAGAAAGTAAAGAACAGCGATTTATAGTGGCTTGAATTATAAAATCCTACATCCACTCTCCTTTCACAATCTTGTGAAAGGGACTCTCTACGTACTTACTTCCTTACCACCTTACTTACAGTTTACAAGGGTGATCTTCAACCTTTACAACCAATTCTTCCTAACTTCACGGAATCTATGGCTTGACGATGTATATGATAGTGTTCTATAAACACTTTGTAAAACTATGAATGTTTTAGAACATTCTTGTGCGTGAGTAAGCTATGAATGTGTGCTAATTTAGGATTTGTGTAGATTGTGAATTGCAAAGTTACAAAATTTATTCTATTCTAACTAATGATCTATTTATAAGAGACTAATACCGGTAGTTGTAACTTCCTTGTTGACTCATCAAAGTTTGTTGAAACTAACTAATGAATCTTGTAACTACCTCTATGTTAGTTATAAGCTGTTCTTGGTGTTTGTTATAACCTCTTGATTTCTCTAACACTTCTTGTTCTCTGCTAATCTTGACTACGACGCTTTCCACCTCGTCCGAGTCATCTTCATGTCTTCGCATTGTTACGATCTTTGAAGTATCTAGTAAATCTGCTACCTTGTCTTCATACCGAGTTCGTCCTCGTCTTACTCTCTACCTTGTCTTCATCTTGTCCTAAGTACTTAGTCTATTACAAGATTTTACTCATTACTTCAGCTGGTTATACAATACTTGACTAGTCATCTTATTTTACATACCCATCTTAACTTCATCAAAGCTATAACATTTTTCTCCTAACAATTTCCCCCTTTTTGATGATGTTAAAACTTACTCAAGAAAAGAAATGACTTAGTAAAATAAGAATATGAGAGAAACAAAAAAAAATAGACAGGTTAAGACACTTAGTCGGATAGTCGGATATACTAAGTTCATTAGACAATTAAGTCAATCAAGTTTTGTAGATGAATTAGTGTTAATAGATTTTAATTAATTAAAGTTTTTAGGTTAATCGATCTAAAGATTAAGTGGGTTATAGGTTTAAGTCAAACAAGTTAGTTAAACTTCATACAATCTCATATGAACAAATCAAGATATATTCACAATCATCTTTAAACATTTACACACCGATCGGCTCACAAAAACTTGAGACGGGAATCGGGTAAAAGATAAGATCTAGTCATACCACTGTCTTCTACGGAATGCTCATCCAATCGAAGATGCGTTTCTTCAAACTTCTTTGTCTCCCCTCTTTCGGCCGGGTCGGCTGCAGTTTGACTTGGATCGGCATACGCTTGATCTTTTCTCGGTCCAGATGACCATCTAGAGTTAGGGGAGGAGACATTGGCGAGTAGGATGGTGCAACTATGTCCACATTGAACTCTGTGTCGGCGAAGTTAATCGGTACTAGTAGAAATCTGGATCCTTTGCCTCTAACCACTCATGAAAAGTGATGTTCTCGTCTCTGTTCCCCAAGTGATCTTCTTGCACACATGGAAGAGAAAGATCCACTCTACCTCATACGATCTCCACTTCTCTTGTTGATCCATCAAAAGGATCTTCTTGGAGTGCAGCTTCGGTTTTGTGGTAGGGGCGGATAGTGAATTCTCCTTGATCATTTTTAGTCCTGCGAACCCACGATCTGGTCTTCTTATCATAAGTCTTCCCGGATGCTTTCTGCTCTCTCCTCTTCTTAGTGTCTCTACGCTTGTATCTGCAACTTCTTCCCTCTTTCTTTTTCTTATTCTCTCTTCTTTTTCCACCTCAATTTGGGGTCTTTTGGGGTTGGGTTGATTTAGCTTTCTGGCTGATTTTGATGAAGAGGAGGGTTGAAGTGTCTGAATTGGAGCGAGGATCTTGCACTGGCGATTCTTTGGCAGCCCTCAAACTCGGATGGTTCGGTGACTTGACTTACATCGTCTGCGATCCCCGTCTAAACCTCTTCAAGACACGCCGAGACTTATCTTCACTGTCTTCTTCCTAGCATCCTCGCTTGCACTGTGACTCATCGGCAAGCTCGTCTATCTTCATGTTCAACGCCGAGGATCTTGTCATCTTGGGAGTCAATTCTTTTCTTGAGCGTGACTCTTCTGTTAGATCAAGAATATTTTGATGAGTTAAAAGTCAGTTCGAGATGATCGACGACTATGAAGAACAACTAAGGCCGAGTCCAGTACTAAGGTGATCAGATTAGGTCATCAGGCTGTGCAAGTCGGTGAAGACTGGGAAGTTACAAGTCGTCTAGAGACAAGTTCAAATCTAGTCATCTGTAGGAGACAATTATGAAGAGCTCGGATGAGGTCAAGACAAGCCGAGTAGAATAAGAAAGGCAAGTCTTCACCAAGTTAGCTGCATACGAGTAGGATAAAATCAGGTGAGGAGCAATCGATTTTCAAGATTAAGTTTGTTGAGCGGTTTTCGGTTTGTTAGAACCGACTAACAAACTAACTGTCTTTTAGACTTATAAATAGGTCTAGATTTTCATTTTCATTAATGGTTCAACCTTGCACATATCACAATTCATGATTACTCTCGATTTTCGATTTCATAACAAATTCACAAGTTTTCAAAAGAATTTTTCAAATCAATTCTAAGTGTTTATAGAACACTTTACTTGTAATCTTCAAATTTCACTACTCACCGTAATAGTTAGATTCAAGAGAAGAAGTTAGGAGTTTTGAAGATGCGAAGAAATTTGTAAGTCGTAAGTTGTAAGTCGATTGTAAGTAAGTAAGTAGTAAGTGGTCCCTTCTTCAAGTTGGAGAAGGAGAGTGGATGTAGGATTATTCATAATCCGAACCACTATAAAATTTAGTGTTCTTTAATGCTTTACTTTACTTTTATGTCAATTTCAATTTCAGTTTATTAATCAAAGAATAATTTCGAATTGAAGTTAAAACTAAGATATCGGTTGCTTTTGATCTTGATCAAGTTGAGTTTAAAATTGAATTCATTGTGCTACTTGAGTTTTTGATTAAGTTTGAAAGATTTGTAAAAATCTAAAATCTATTCAACCCCCTTCTAGATTTTTCCTATAAGGTTAATTCAAGTTTTCTAAGATACTCAACTAAGTGGGACCAACAAGTGGTATCGGAGCGGTGTTAAGGCATTGCGATATTGATTCTAGGTCTTAACCAAGAATCTGAAATTTGTTCTTGATTATCTTCATTTTCTTTGTTTCACTAACGATTACTACTAACAAGATCTTGTAAGCTTGTTTTGGTTTTCTATCTCAATATGTCTTACATTAAGAGCAAGAAATCAAGGAGTTTACTGATTTCTCAATTGAAGAATATGACTATTGGAAGTTTAGAATAGAGAACCATCTCAAAACAATTCATGATAGAATGGAGGAGGTTCTTGAGGAAGGACCTATCAAGTTTTATCATGGTGGCACAAGTGATGGTACTGCAGCAAATTTGAACAAGAGTGAGGCAAGAAAAGAAAAGCTCGAGAACTCACAAGTGATGAAAGAAAGATTCATAATCTGGATCAAGTTGCTAGAACCTAGATCATTGAAACTTTGAGTAAGGATTGGATTGAAAAGGTGAAAAGATGCAAGGCGCCAAGGAAATGTGGGAAACTCTTCTTTGGAATTTGTGAAGGATCGAGATCAGTCAAAGAAAATAAATTGCAATCGGTATTACATGTTTTTGACACTTTCAAGATGAAAGAAGGAGAATCCATTGATCAACTTGATGTAAGACCGACTAATCTTCGAACAAGGCGGTGATTTGGGTAAAGCCTATACTGAGAGAAAGAAATCAACAATAAAGTGTTGAGTTCATTAAGTAAAAGATGGAGAGAGAAAGCTAATATTCCGAAAGCTACTCGAATTTATCTTCAATTTCACACCACACTTTATTTTCTCATCTGAAGGCATTAGAGTATGACATCGAAATCGAAGATGAAGAAGATGAAGCATAATCTTCAACATCCGGAAAGACTGTAGCATTTGTTCATCAAGATGAATCGAAAAGATCTCCAAGGCATCCGATTTGTCTATTAAGGAGGAAATGACTCTTGTTAAAAAGATATGAAAGGCCGAGAATGAAGTACAAAAGAAACAAGAGAGACAGATCTGGTCGAAAGAACTACAGATCGATAAAGAAGAAAAGAGTTCAAACAATGATAGGAAAAAGGATCGGGACGAGGAAGCATAAGTCACCAATCAGTACGAGGAGATAGTAGTCCTAAAATAGACAGAGGAGATATTTGTTATACATACAACAAGTCTGGTCACTATAGTTATGATTGTCCTCAACTCACTCCCAGAGAGAGAGAGAAAAAAGAGGAAAAATAGAGATAGAAGGTATGCCGATCGAGAGCTCTTCCGGGCCGAGAAAGAAGAAGTTCATGAGACATCATCATCCTCATCCTCATCTGATTTTGGGTCGATGACGACATCTGTTTAATGGCAAAAGAGGTACTTTACTATTCATCCTCGGATAATGATTGTGATACCTTATCCGAAATCGATCCTAGTCTTATTGAGAAACTTTTGAAATATTTGGAGACTCGCTCTATCTCGCTTATAAACAAATAGAGACTAAAAATTTTAATTTAAAGAATCAAATTACTGATCCGACTAAGGTCAATCAAACAAAGGTTAGTGAGAAACCAGATGTACATTCAAGGGGGAATATCAGGTCGAGTTAATCACTAATACCTTGTTTGATAAAGCAGATAAGTTAGAACAGAATTGAGTTCTTTGAAAATAAAATTTTCAAATATCTATTCTGAAAATGAGAGTTACAAGAAGACTAACAGAGAATTAAATCTCAAGTTAGGACTTCTAAATAACACTCGGACCACAATAGATAAAATCTTCAATGCTTCACAAAAGTCTAGTGATAAAACTCGGATTAGGTTTTGATAGGAGTAAGAAAAATGATCCAATAAAACCCTAGAGTTTTTGTTAAAGCAACTAAACCAAAGATAGAAACTAGATTTAATCCTTGGAAACCTAAGGAATTAATTACCTCATCCGATAATTCGAAAAGAAAAAATAGACGAGGAAAGAAACTCCTAAGGTTAAACCTAAGACTAAGTCAAAGTTTTATCCTAGGTATAATAGCTTTGATGGAAGAAGTAAAACATATCCATTTTTACCAAGATACAAGACAATTTAAAAGATCGCTTAAACAAGATTGATCTTGAAAGTCTTATCTTAGTAGATAGATATGGATGTAAACTTCAATCTATGGTTTTAAGGAACATTGATATCTTTTGTGCGGATTCCTAAAAGTCAACTTAACATGAAAGGACCCAAAGTACAAAGGGTACCTAAGCATTAAATTTGTGATTGCAGGAAGATAAGAAGATAGTTGAAAGAGGAGACATTCTTGAGGTCATCCGGTACATTGACAAGGGTTGCTCCAAGCACATGACCTATGAAAGACGACATCTCTCTAACTATCGATCATAGATGGACCAAGAGTAATGTTTGGAGATAACAATTATGGACTTACCAAAGGTGTAGGAACACCGATGATAGGTGATATTCGAGTACATGAAGTCTACTACGTAGAAGGATTAAAGCACAATTTACTATTTGTTTCACAATTTTGTGATAAGGGGTTAAGTGTCAAATTTACTCATAATGCATGCTTTGTATTAGATGGTATTAATGAAAATATTCTATTAGCTGGAGTCGACAAGGTAACATTTATGTTGCTAATTTCAAAAGTCGTCCTAAAGATACTTGTCTTGTTGCTAAGAGTTCGGATGATTTAAGTTGGTTGTGGCACAAACGTCTTGGTCATTTAAACTTCAAAACTCTTGACAAAATAGCAAGGAAATCTTTAGTCAAAGGACTCCACGATAAAGTATTTTCAAAGAACCATGTGTGTGATTCTTGTCAAAAAGGAAAAGCAGACTAAAGCTTCTTTTAAAACAATAAGTAGTCCTTCTTCGTAAAGGATTCGGAACTTCTTCACATGGATCTGTTTGGTCCAAGTAACCCCTCTCAGCTTTAGTGGAAGAAAGTATATAATTATTGATGACTTTTCAAGATTTACTTGGGTTATTTTCTTATACAAAAAGAATGAGACTATGATTAAGATTCCGAATTTCTTAAAAAGGTTCAAAATGGAAAAGGACTAACTATTGTTACTAACTAATGCATTGAGAATGGCATAGCTCATGAAACATCTGCAGCAAGGACTCCACAACAAAATGGAGTAGTTGATAGGAGAAATGTAACCTTGAAAGAGGCAGCTAGAACAATGTTATCTCGAGTACAACACTCCACACAAGAGTTTTGGGCGTAAGCCGTTAATACTGACTGCTATGTTCAAAATAAGTTTGATTGTTAAAAATAAATGCAAAACTCCTATGAAATTTGGAAGGGAAGATCCCCCAAAATTTCATACTTTCATATATTTGGTTGTAAATGTTTCATACACAACAATGGTAAATCTCAATTAAAAACTTTTGATGCTAAGATAGCGAGATGGGATATTATTGGGATACTCATCTATATTAAAGGCATATAGAGTTTTTAATAAGACAACCTTGTGTGTGGAAGAAACACCCCATGTGGTATTTGATGAATCTTCTTTGAGTATAGTAAGACAGGGGACATCACAAAGATATCGGATGATCTGGATCAGATGACTATCAAGAGATCAACCATAAAATTCTATAATCAAGAATCGACTGGATGAAGAAGAAAAACCAAATGAGGAAGTTAAGTCGGTATTTCTTAATGGAATCCTAGCTGAGGAAGTTTATGTAGAGCAACCTCCTGGTTTTGTCAAAGGAGACAAGGTTTATAAACTAAGGAAAGCTCTATATGGACTTAAACAAGCACCAAGAGCATGGTATGACACCTTGTCCGATTATTTAATTCAAAATGGTTTTGTGAAAGGTAGAATTGATAGAACTCTCTTTAGAAAAGAATATGGTTGTGATCTTTGTTAGTTGATTTATGTTGATGATATAATCTTTGGATCAACTAACATATCTTTGTGTGAAGAATTTAGTCATCTTATGAAAAGCGATTTGAAATGTCCATGATGGGAGAGATGACTTATTTTCTTGGACTCCAAGTCAAATGCACAAAGAAGGGAATACTCATAAATCAAGCCAAATATACAAAAGATCTTATTGATAAATTTGGAATAGGTACCGGTCGAGAAGCTAAGATACCTATGATGACAAACTTTTCAATGGATCCAGACGAGAAAGGAGAAGACACTCGATCAACCGAGTATAGAGGCTCTAATTGGTTCATTATTATATTTAAGCGCTAGTAGACACGAGTATTTCATTTGTAGTTGGAGTCTGTGCTCGATTTCAAGCAAATCCTAAGAAAAGCCATCTTGAAGCAAAAGAAAATTCTTAAATATCTAAAAGGATGCACAATGTTGGGTTATGGTATCCAGTGGATGACAACTTTGAGTTGTCCGGATACTCGGACTCGAGACTTTGGTGGGTGTAAGATAGATAGAAAATCTACATACCGGTACTTGCCAATTTCTTGGAAGTAAGTTGATTTCATGGTTGTCTAAAAAGCAAACTCGTAGCTACTTCCACAATCGAAGCTTTGTATATAGCGGTTGGAAGTTGTTGTTCACATGATTGATCCGGATAAGTCAGCTTGATTAAGGGACTATAACATTATCACCAAAGATGTACCAATCTTTTGTGATAGTAATAGTGCCATAGCTATTACCCGTAACTCCAGTCCTACATACTAGATGCAAGCATGTAGATATCGAGACACCACTTCATCCGAGACCATGTAGAGAAAGGTGACATCGATTAGAGAAGATTCTCGACTGATTTTCGCAGAGAGCAGACATCTTGACAAAGCCACTAGCAGAGACAAGGTTTAAAGAACTATCTCGTAGAATTAGGATTATTAGATTCTTCTTTAGTTAATCTATAATTCTATGTTTTTCATTCTTTGTTTCTATAAATTAGTTTACTATGTCCGTAAAGAATTATTAGACTAGATATGAGTCAAAGGACAATTAGGTAGCTGATATCATTGATCTCCTATTTTGGAATCAAGAATCAAGGATTAGTCATATTGACCTTATCCGACTTGATGATTACTTATTCGACATTCGGTAAATCAGACTACGGCATAATAATCAGCTGATTTCTTGAGAAACAGATGACTATATGCACCCTATCCGATCTACCTCAAGTTACTAATGGTTTTCTTCAATTCTTTGTCTTTGCGAGAACAGTCACGTATCGGTTTGATAAATCGACTGCTTTCACCTCATCCGTTATAAACCTTTTATCTAGACACCTTTGCTTCGAATACTCTCCATACATTGTGTTTTCTTATAAAACTCTTATCGGATTGATTGGTTGGAAAACCTAACTTTAGAAAATTAAAATCGAGCCTCGCTTATTTAAAATAAAACATTTTTGTTTACTAAGTCTTTAAGTTTGCCAAAAGATAAAACTAGGTGTTTCAAAATCGAGATAAGTTACTTTATCGAGATGATTTTATAAACCTATCTCGTTTTTAAAACCCTTTTACGAAGAAAAGTAACCTTAGGTGGACGTCGGGCATACTCACTTCTCTCGCATAAAGTAACCTAGTACTGTCAAATCAATGATCTACAAAATAACTTTACGCAATTCAAGATTAGTGAACTACACGCGCCGAATCTCAATCGTTTATCCAGATTTTTAACCGTTGATTCAAAGACAAGAAATCATTTTAAATAAACGGCTTGGATTAAAACAGATTTTCTAAAGCGGTTTCTCTTTCCAATCTTCCCTCCTATAAATACACCTTCTTCTTCGTTTAAAAATTTTCACTTTGAGAGAAAAACCTACATATATTCTACAAAATTTTTTTACAATCCTTAGCCAAATTTATATGAGCCTTTCTCGAGAAAACTATTTCAATAACATCAACCATGGTAGAAATTCATACGAAACCTTCAATAAAAAGATCAAATCGAGATGTACGTGGATTTTGATACCACCACCGATGGAGAATCAAGACAGATACTCGGTTCTTTGGAAAGATACTGGATTGAGAACATTTTGCTCCAAGAAGTCCAACACCAACAAGACTTTGGACATGAGAGGAGTCGAGTTCTATGTCAACGGGACATACGAGAATGGGATTTTCGTAACCCGTGTTTACAATAAGTATTGACGGTGACTCGGCGGAGGTGGCGCGGATTTTGACACGAGCGGTGAAGGTGTAAACCCCTCACCTATAAATCGGGCACGATCGGGTAGAATCATTTGAGATGATTGCCCAAGACTCAATGAAGGATCGGAGGTCGAACTAAAGAAGAAAATGCTCCGACGGAGATATCGTCTGCTAATGACAATATTGATGAAGGTCATTCTAGGGAGCAGAACTCCCATGATAGCCGACGAGACCTGTGCCGTCTTGTATGAGGGCCATCATTGATGGAGTACAAGCCAACCGGGCTGGGATGTTCTTTGCCGGGAGGTTTGAGGCGAAAGGAAGAGACTGGAGGTAGTCAATGGGAAGTGGCAGGCCAAATCGATCACAGCTTGTTCAATAAGGTGACGGTTATTCTCGGGAGGATATCTTGACAGCCCGCATCAACTGGGCTGATGGAGTTAGAGCATATACAAAGCAAAAAGGCTCGCTAACCAAAGATGAGCCGATTGGAGGACCACTGACTCGACGGAGGAGCAACCGAGGTCGTGAGCCTGGGATCCCTCATCGAGGAGGTGGAAGAAGAAGAAGAAGAAGAGGAAGAGCAACCACCGAGCCTTCAATGATTTATGCCGAGGCCTCACAGCCAATGAAGCGAAGGAGAAGATTCCTAAGAGGAGGAGGCCGATAAAAGCCTCGAAAGGGAGGAACCTCTGGCCGATCGGCACTAGCCTCGGCCGAAGAGGCACTCACATTGGAGATAGCAAAGACAGGTGGTCCAGACGAGAGGATGTTCGGGAGATCGGCTCGTAACGGACCCCTCCCCTTCTCCCGTAAAGGTACAATTCTCTCCCTCTCCCTCTCCCTCTCCCTCTCCCTCTCCAGCCCACTGGCGATGAAGAGGTGACCCAGCCGGCAACTCGAGCCTCTTAAAGCCTACTCCCATAAAAGTCCAAGCCGAAACCTCATCAGCCACTCTCCCACAAACACAAACCTCATCTCCTCCTCCCTCCCCATCCGACTTCTTTTCCTTTCTAACCGGACTAGTCTACTCCCCACCCCCATATCTACCATCTCACCCCCACCTTTACTCCCATCTTCCCCAACTCTCTCTCACAACCCACCCCAACCCACTATCCCACGCCCAACCCCTCTCCACCACCCACTTCATCCGAAATACCACCCTCCATCTTCACCCCCACCTCGAGATCCCCTCCACCACCATCGACGCCCCCACTTCCTCCCAGCCCCACCGAACCCCAACCCTTGGATACCTCCAACCTCTTTGGAGATATCCCCATGAGCTCCCAGTCCAACTTCTCCCACCCCCTCCTCCTCATCCGAATCCGAGGAGGAGACCAGTCAATCTCTGCCATCTCCTCACCTTTGAGAATCTACACAAGAAAATTATCACCAAAGTTCAGAGGCTGATGGAGAGAGAGACAAGGAAGGTGATTCGAGCGATCACCGATACGATGCTCGCCAATATGCAGATTGTCGAGGTCAACATCTCTCGCAATCTATCAACCAACCTTGGCAGCGGTTGGTACCCGGTGAGCAACCCGGAGGAGGAGTTGAAGTTGCTCAAGCAAAGGTGGCGTGAGACAACGAAGTCTGGTCAATGCCCTTACTTTAGATCGAGCCAGACTTCAGGATTCGTTGCTCTGCCTTGGAAAAACAGCTCAGACCTGCAAGATGAAGTCAAAAAGGGGAAGGAGCTGAAGGAAGAATGGACACCCTCACAAACTGGAGTCATGTCCCTTACATACAAGCTCGACTCAAAGGCGACTCACTGAGTTGGAGGCAGCCAAAGCCGACATAAAGATAAAATCGGATGAGCTGGCTGCTTTGCAACCGAGGGTGGCTCGGATAGAAGATGCCATCCGAGAGGATGAGGAGAAGAGAAGGAAGGAGGAAGAGGAGAAGACCGAGAAGCTGCTTGCTAAGATGAAAGAAGCGGAAAAACCCGAGGCCAAGGGCAAGGGTAAAGGAAAGGCGGCAGCAATTCGTAAGGAGTCATCTGAGCGGTGACAAGCCCTGCACCAGCTATGAGCGCAAAGGAAAGAACCTCGACTACTCAAACCTCTCACCGAGCAAATCGGAAGAATACACACCGAGAAGGAGAGATATGAGAAGCAGGAAAAGAAGAGGCTGAAGAAGCTAGGAAAGGCTGAGCTAAAGTGGGACAGGGACACTCGGAAATGGGTGTCAAAAGCGGTGATGAAGCAGATTTTCGACTGTCCATCGCTCATCGGCTCCGCCAAAGATGGTCTCTGGGCAATACACCAGCGAATACAAGAAGCAAGCACTGGATGCCGAGATGGATGTACTTTTGGTACATCTTGAAGGCATCTCCATCTCAGTGCACTGATGAAGACATGCAATGGCTGAAAGAGAATCCGAGCTCACAGAGACGAGAATGAACTCAAACAAATTTCAGCGAGGATTTTTAATTGGCTGAACATTCTCGAAGCAAGCCGATGGGGAACCCGATAGACCAAGATTTTCTTTTCCTTATCTTTTATTTCTATCAGTTCTCCCTATCTCGTAAATTGTATATATGTGAATGAATATACTTTGACTTATGTGATTCACTTATCTTATTTCTTAAAAGTTTTTTTCGCTTTAAGAAAACTTAAAAAATTTTCTAAGTATTAATCATCCGAGAAATTTATCATCTCGGACTTAAAATTTTCAAAAATTTTCTACGTCTAAAACTTTCTAAGTCCTAAGACTTAAATTTTTTTAGTCAAAATATTTTGAAAGAGTCTAAAAGACTTAAAAAAATTTTTGAATTAAGTGTTGTAATTTGAATGAATCGATTTGAAGTATGAATGTGTTCTAATATACCTATCTAATAATCTTGATTAACGCTAAACTAACTTGTTTGTGAGTGTGTTTCTTCCTTGTAGGTTTTAACTTCATCAAAAAGTGGGAAATTGTTAGATCAAGAATGTTTTGATGAGTTAAAAGTCAGTTCGGATGATCGGACGACTATGAAGAACAACTAAGATCGAGTCCGAGTACTAAGGTGATCAGACTAGGTCATCAATCAGGCAAGTTAGTGAAGGCGGGAAGTTACAAGTCATCTCGGAGACAAGTTCGAATCTAGTCATCTGCAGGAGACAATTATGAAGAGCTCGAGGCGAGGTCAAGACAAGCTGAGTAGAATAAGAAAGGCAAGTCTTCACCAAGTCACCGCAGACGAGTAGGATAAAATAAGCCGAGGAGCAATCGGTTTTCAAGATTAAGTTTGTTGAGCGATTTTCGGTTTGTTAGAACCGACTAACAAACTAATCGTCTTTTCGCACTTATAAATAAGTCTAGATTTTCATTTTCATTAATGGTTCAACCTTGCACATATCACAATTCACGATTACTCTTGATTTTCGTGATTTCATAACAAATTCAAAAGTTTTCAAAAGAATTTTTCAAATCAATTCTAAGTGTTTATAGAACACTTTACTTGTAATCATCAAATTTCACTACTCACCGTAATAGTTAGATTCAAGAGAAGAACTTAGGAGTTTTGAAGATCTCAAGAAATTTGTAAGTTGTAAGTTGTAAGTCGATTGTAAGTAAGTAAGTAGTAAGCTGGTCCTTTCTTCAAGTTGGAGAAGGAGAGTGGATGTAGGATTATTCATAATCCGAACCACTATAAAGTCTCGGTGTTCTTTATTGCTTTACTTTACTTTTCTCACAATTTCAATTTCCATTTATTAATCAAAGAATAATTTTAGAATTGAAGTTAAAACTAAGATATCGTGTTGCTTTTGATCTTGATCAAGTTGAGTTTAAAATTGAATTTGTGCTACTTGAGTTTTTATTAAGTTTGAAAGATTTGTAAAAATCTAAAAATCTATTCAACCCCACTTCTAGATTTTTTCTAGAAGGTTAATTCAAGTTTTCTAAGATACTCAACTAAGTGGGACCAACACTTCCCCCTTTTTAACATTAGCAAAACGAGTGTTGTAGACGGTGGCAACTTGCTCGATTTGACCAATTAACTCATGTCCGACAAGACCCATCTTCTCATCCAAAGCATATCAAACATCTTCTTCTCGAGCTACTTCTACTCCTCTTAGCTTATTGCTCGGTCTGTTTGAGAGGGATGCTTTCTCCATTGCTAAAGTCATGTTCAGGATATGTTGGAAAGATGCTTCATTAGCAGCCCATGCGTCCTTAGCTTGTTCATTCACCAGATCTCTTATTTCCAAGGTAGGCATCCTGAACATACTTCTTTACTCATTCTGCTGCTTATTTTCCTCTTCGGTTTATCTTCAAATTCACAGCCGCCATCTACTTTTCATGCTCGAATTTGGAGAAGTAGAGGTCAATCTTCGTCTTCTCCGAAACCGCAGCCTCTACATTCTCTTTAATAAACAAGGTGAAAAATCTAGGAAGCATCTGGAATGCGAGATAAACAAACAGTTTTTAAGCTTGCCACCTCGACTTTCGTGGCTTCAACCTCGAGATGCGAGATGCGAAGGTTGAGCAAGAACATTTTCGAGATGGAGAAGATCCAAGGTGTAGGATCCTCTAATGAAAGCTCCTCCCAGTCAAGAATCCGAGCCAGCTTTGACAGTTGTTAGGATATATACTATAAGCCTAGCTTTTGTATGAACACCTTTTGATATGAAATTCATTATGATCAAAATACTTATTTTTATGATTGTTACATATATCATTGTTCTTGTCCAGATTAATCTATACCGTAGATAACATGGTGTGTGGTGTCACACAGAAGATCATGCTATCAGTTTCTTATAGATTATAAAGAATAGCTCACATGCAAGATGGATTTGGACAAACCATTGGAATGATTGTAGTGTAATTTGGTATTAGTCTATCTTGACTATAAAGTTACACTAGTATGTTTTGTATGTATAGAAGAGGACCATATGAGGTAGTTCAATTTGTACCGACTATATAAAAGAACAAGACCTATATTATTATGGATGTATGTCTTCTTAATCCCTATATAATAACGGGCACGTGTACTCAGTGTATGTTTCTTTGATTTGCCAATGGTGAGATTTATTAAATCAATAGGCTCGGTGAATTGGGAGATAGCACTTGTTTATATGGTGTGTTGTTGATTATAGAAGGAATCCGTGTCCTAATTATTT
Organism: Paraleonurus japonicus; assembly: GCA_030762865.1. NCBI lineage: Eukaryota > Viridiplantae > Streptophyta > Magnoliopsida > Lamiales > Lamiaceae > Paraleonurus > Paraleonurus japonicus. The sequence goes on from CM061060.1 coordinate 31,571,584, forward strand.
AGGATGATGATATCCCCTAGAGGAGCTCATAAAGGTAATCATGTAAACCCCGCAGTGGATTTAATCCGACATGATAATAAAGATGAGTGGTACTACTCTTGGAATTAGATGTAAATTAATTAAGTTGTCAGAACTTATTTAATTTATGGACATTCGATATCTTAAACACGGGAAATTAACGTACACATAATAAAGGAGACCATATTATAATATGGGATTAGGACGGTAATTCAATTATAACTCTTTAGTGGATCGAGTTATAATTGATGGGCTTAAGTAGAGTGTTCGATTGAACACAGGACATTTAGGCCCATCAGGTGGCCCAACCCTAATTCCTCCTTAGTGGTCCCTATTGTAGCCTATAAATAAACCCTATATCGAGCCTCCAGATGTGTGAAAAAAATGTGAGATCGAGAGAGGCAGTATTCCGATTCCTTGGAGGATCGCCGACCACTCGACGCCCGTAAGACCGTGAGGTTCGTGGCTCATCCTTGATCCGTAGTTCTGACCTTAGAACTGGTTCGATTTCACGTATTAAGGTGAATAGGTAAGATTTTATTTCGCTGCGTTTTATGCATGTGATCCCGGATTAGATAATCAATTAGAGTCGGCGATCCGGTGGTTCCTATGCATGCATGCTCCTGAAGCTATTGAGACAACTCGCTTAGGGAGGAAGCAACCGTTATTGAAATTGCAGTTGATATCTTGAGGACAGCAGGCCGAAGAGACAGGGTTGAGGTCGATGAAGCCGTTGAGACCTTAAACCCACTGTGGAGGAGTCTATACTAGCCGAGGGGAAAGTTTGTAATCTTCCAACTATCCTTGAAGGATCCCTTGCACTGAGGAAAAGGTACTTCATCTTCTTTAACTCCTTCTACTTCTTCTTCTTCTTCTAAATCTGCTGAAGGAATTACCCAAACCGGCAAAGATAAGGTAGCCGCAGATTAATACCTCGGAGCCTCTAAATCAGCCAGAGCCAAATACGGTCAAGCCACATCCGAACCTCAAATCCCAACCATCCCAGATGACACTTTTCTAGACTTCTTAGGCACAAACTCACCAAATCTCTACTCACTCATCCTAAACCCGGTTCATGCCCCTATGCCCGATGGCTCAATAGGGTAATTTGAGTCATCATTAAGTGTAGATGGGAGGAGGTGGTTGGAAGAATCAATTTTTGAACTTCGTATGAACCACGAAGTAATGAAGGAAATTGTAGATCGGTGGATGCTACGAAGTCTAGGGACTGGAGATATTGAAGATCTCGATCTGCTTTGTTGAAGTCGTTGGGTGGAGTAACCTCACCAATGGGAGAAAGAAGTCCTCAGAGCTTCTTAGCTATTCTCGATCGTGTGATACTCTTTCGTATAATTAGCTCCTAGACGTGATAAAAAGAAAGCTCAACCTAACTGATTCTCAATCTCCAATACAACCCGAATCAAGAGAAACGAGTCCAACATCAACGTTCTCGACATATTCAAGCAATTCAAGCAATGATGAAGTCTAAATTTTCTCGGATGCTCGGGATAAAATCTGCGAGAAATAGTGGACTCGATCGGTGCCTCTATGGAAAGCATGCTCAAAGAATCTGAGGTAAATCTCAATATGTCAATGAATTCTGCGACTAACTTGTCTATAACTGAAAGTTTAGGTGAGATAAAGTCCGAGATAGAAGGCTGTAAAGGAGAGTTCAGCCGGGGATGGTCGTCTTGGCATATGAGCTGTTAAGATTGCATGCTTCGTTGGCACTCGATTCACACTTTTCGCACCAGTTAAAATCCTCTTTGATGATGTTAAAAAGGTGGAAGAGGAGCTAAAGGTGAAAAACGTTGCAATTAATGATGATCTAGAAGGTGTTAAGAAATCGGTCAATGTACAATCGGATGAGCTTACTTGCTGATTAGAGTGAATTATTGCATCATTTTTAGGTCATTAATTGCAAAAATTGATGAAAAGTATGTGCCTTTGTGCATAAAGGTGTTGAGTATCACTCATTTGCACTAAAGGTATTGTTATTTGGAGATTGATGATTTTGGAAGATGTTTCGTCTCTTTTTCAGGATTTTGAAGAAATTAACCAAACCGAGCATATAGGCATGTACACGGGAATGAAATGAACGAGTGGGGTGAAAACAGGGGTTAGACGCGAAGGTTGGGTGCCAAAATTCCCTTGACTCGACCATAGGTCGAGCCCGAGGCGCCTCGGGTCGAGCTTGGAGCTAAGTGATTGGAGTGAATTGATGCATGTTTTTAGGGGCTATTTTAGTGCAAAAAGTGAGCTAAAGTGTTAGTTTTTGTGCCTAAATATGAAAAGTATCACTCTTTTGCTTGAAAAGTACTATTTGTGAGATTTTGATGTTTTTCGTCCATTTTGCGAGGTAATTCGGTGGAATTTTGCCAAATCGAGAGTACCATTGGACTTATAATGAAGATACATCATATTGGACAAAAATGGGGGTTGGGGCCGAAGCTCCGCGCGAGAAAAGTGCCACTGGACTCGAGGCTGCAGTCGAGGACCATGAGCCTCGAGTCGAGGGATATGCGAAAGGACCAAAATCGAAAGAAAGGCAGCGGCCTCAACTCGAGGCATGACCCTCGAGTCGAGGGAGGAGAGTTTTGCGAAGCCTCGAGTCGAGGCCTGACCCTCGACTCGAGAGGGTGATTTTTCAGTTATTTAAAGGCCGAGGCAGAGCATTTGGGAAGGACGGGGACACAATTCATAATAGCGGTTAGTAGCGGTTTTGGGGCGATTTCTCGGGCCCCAAGCCATTTCTTCCTTGTAGTTAGAGTAGATTGGTAGATTTAGACTTAGATTTCAATTGATGTTGGTAGATTACCCATAGATTAGCTTTAGATCGTTGTTATTCATTCAATTCAAGCTTGTGTTGCATTTGGAGATTGGTGTTGAAGACCTCAAGCATTCCTATTTTGGTTAATTGAAGATCATTTGGTGATGTTTTTCCTCTTTTGTCTCTTTAATTTCTTAATTGTTGTGAGTTGCTTATTGTTTGTTCAATTCTATCTACTTCCCATGGATTTCACCATGGGCTAACTCTTGTGCTTGGGTTAATTGAAATTGATGATGAATTGATTGATGATGCTATAATTGTTGATGATTGGAGATCAATTGAGTAGATTGCTTACTAATTGTGATTCTCAATTGTGCTTCATGCATAATTATCTCTTTAGATTAGTGTTTGATCACCCTAGCTATAGACTAGAGTTGCGCTAACGTGATCCGGGATTAATCGGGTGATAATTTTGTATGAATGTGTGGATTAGGTGCTTCGAATCGAGAGATTAGTTGCACTAAGGATACTCACGTTAGTTTTCTACCTAATTGTGATTCTTCATTGTGCTTCATGTAAAATTGTCTCTTTTGATTAATGGTTAATCACCCTAGCAATAGGCGAGAGTTGAGCTAACGTGATTAGGTGTTAATCGAAGTTTCAATTTTGCATGATTGTATGAATTGGGGATTTCTACATTGAGAGATGGGAAAGACTAAGGATACTCACATTAGGCATCATGTTATTAATGGAGTGATTAATTCATGGTGGTTTATGCTTTCTACCTTAGTTGATTTGCAATTTGATACAATTGTAGCTTGTTGATTGATGATTCATTGATGGATGTTAATCCTAGCACCTCTATTCCACCATTTATTGTTGTTTTTGTTATCGCATCCTAAGTGTTCTATCATTTGTTTGCTTGATTTTTGTTTGTATTTTGCAAGTGTTTGGTAGTGTTAGTGCCATCTCGTTTTGCAACAATAGTCATTGAGAACTTGTATTTCTAGGGCCTCATGTGCATACTTTTTCCCTTGGGTTCGATATTTTGTTGATTGGTCTTAATAACACTTACCGAAAAACTACTCCAATCACTAAGGGAAGAAGTGTTGAATTTTTAGCGCTTAAGTTGAATATATATTACAAAAATCGTGTTTATTATCAAGAGCGTGGCTAATGAGACGGCAAGAGGCTCTCCCCATGCGCGCGTTGACCGGGTTCAAATACTAGCAACGTGAATTTTTCCAATTTTTTTAAAACACTCCAAGCTCGAGTCGAGGCCCCCAAGCTCGACACGAGGCATCCAAATGTCGATTTCCTCCATTTAATCACCATTTGATGAAAAGCAGTACAAGTTAGTTTAGAGCGGTTTTCACTCGTTTTTAGGGCGATTTTCATAGTTTCAAGCCAATTTTTACTTCCTAGATACTTAGATTCAAGTGTTTACATATATTTCATTAAATTGTTGCTTAGATTACTGAATTCTCCATTAGATTAGTGGTTTGAAGATTGTATTTCAATTGAAGAAGTTTACATTGTTGAAGATTCAAGCATTCAATTCTTATTCTATTGGCAAAATTTGGTGATGTTTTTCTATCTCTCTATTTCTATTTCTTAATTGCTTTATTAATCATGTTGATCATGCTATTTGTTTTCTTACCCATGGGATTTGCTTGTTGCACCATGGGTTAATTCCTTTGTCCTTGGGATAATTGAAATTAGGGATAAATTGATTACTCTAGCTATAATTGTTGATACTGATGTTTAATTGAGATAGTTAAGTTCTCTAATTCATGATGCTTATTGTGCTTCATATATGTTCATCTCTTTTCGATTGGTGTTTGATCATCGTAGCAACAAACCCGAGTTGAGCTAACATGATTAGGAATTAATCGGGGGATAGACGTGTATGATTGTATGTGTTAGATGCTCCGTAATTGAGAGATTTGTTGCATTGAGAATGTTCACAATTAAGCATTGTGTGACTAATAGAGAAATTATTGCATGATATTCATTGCTTGCTATCTAGATTGAACTTTAATTTGAAGCAATTATAGTGGTGATCAATGACTCCTTAATTAAAATTATCCTAAGTACTCATTCCCAACTTACACTTCTTTGAAGTTAGTTTAGCTTATTCCTTTTCTCAGCTTAATTCATTTCTTGATTATTTTTAGTATTTCATTTGGTGAGCATTGGTAGAGTAATTAGAGCCAAAACCGGATTTAGCTTCAATAGTCATTGACAACTTGCATCCTAGGGCATCATTGCATTCCATGTATCTTGGGTTTGATAACTTGATTAGGTCATAATAATACTTGCGGGAAAAATACTTCAATCAAGCGCTCTCAAACTTCGAGTTCTCAGTTGAAGACGCTATCGGGGAAGATGAGTTGGCCAAGAAGAATGAGGCTGAGACAAAATCGAGAAAAATTGATGGCCAAGATCCGGGTAAGAAAGAATCGTCACAGACAAGGAAATAGAAAGAAGCTGAAGTTGCCAAACTTCCAATTGATACCACTCTGTCTTCCAAAGGCTGCTGGGAAAAGGCGCCCGGAAAAGTCTGCTAAGCAGATTAGGATAGAAGAAATGTGAGATAAAAGGATTAAAGCTGAGAAAATCTTTTATGGCCAAAGGGAAGCAAAAAGAAAGATCAAGGCGATCAAGGAAGCGGCACATCGCCTAAAGTCTCCGGGCCATTAGACAAGGCTAAATTCAGACCCCCACATCGAGGCGAGGTTCCCCATTCGGAGTTCTACATCCTTCTTGAGGAACCAGATACAAGGTGCGGATGAAAAATAGACATATTTCTCGGTATGTCTACAAATGAGTCGAGCATCTTCAACAAATGAGAACATTGCTCTGGCATGACTAGATAGAGAGGAGGGATCCAACCTTATACGAGAAGATCATTGAAGAAGGCGATGAGTGGTACAATGCAGATGTGGTCGCACCAGCCTTCACTACCATTCCAGTTAAACTTACTGAAGATGGCTCCTGGATAAAGCTGGATTAATGAAATGCAGTGAAGATAGCTCGGGAAGCATTGAAGATTTCTAACCCAACCGAGTTGAAGGATCTATGAGATAGAGTCTTAAAGCTGGATGCAACTCCCCGATCAAGACAGATGGTATGAATGACTATCTATTTCTTTTTTCTTGTTTTTGCCTCGTGCAAAGGACTGATTGATTTTCATTATATGATTTTTCATTGTGAAGTTCATTTCTATGTCTTAATGAAAATCGACTTATTCAATTTGTTGGTCATACTTTTATTTCATAAAAATATCATCGTGTTTGATAATAAGAATTATTTATATCTATTTTGCTTTTTGTTTCTAATAAAGAACTTGCTCTAATCAATTTACTTAGAATAATTAAGTGCATACTTGGAATGTTTTGTTTATGACAAAAGTTGTTTGATCCTATCTCGACAAAATGAGTTTGAACTTCGATGAACTAACCTATTCTTGATTAAGTTGTTTATCCGAACTTACTAACCTCAATTTTACAAAGTTTATTTTCTTTATAGTTTTAACATCATCGTAGAAGGGGAAAATTGTTAGATCGGACGTGTTAAGTGTTTTGATGAGTTACAAAAATTTGAAAATATTTGTATAATAGGGTGACCAGCTAAAATTTGTGTAGTCACCAAGTAAGTATGATAGTCGATAGCTAGAATATCGAATTAGCATTAAAAATAGATAAGGACAAAAACAGCCGGCCTAATCAAGATCAACCGAGAAGAATCAGCTAAGAAGAAGTCATCTAATAGAAGACAAGGTAATGAAGAGCTCAAAACAAGGTAGAGATCACCGAGTAGAATAAGAAAAGTAGATCAACGTCAAGTCAATCAGATGATAACTTAAAAGATCACTGATGAAGGAGCGATTTTATCAAGAATCGGTTATGAAGTTGAAGTTAGTTTTAACTAACTAACTAACTAACTCAATCTCTTGTATAAATAGGATTACGCATCTATCAAGATTAACTTGATGCACAATTACTCATTGTATACACTTAGAGAGAAAAGTTATGAATTTACACTTAGTTTGCTATTTGTTTTAGAAGGTGTTTATAGAACATCTTCATCATCGTCTTCATATCTTCATAGAAAAAGTTAGAAATTATAGAAGATCTGAATAATTGTATTCTGAAAGTTGTAAGTATGTAAGCAAGGAAGTAAGTAAGAGAAGAATCTTTTACAAATTGTAAAAGGAGAGTGGATTGTTGATCCCGCTTAGTTGAGTATATTAGACAAATCTTACACCACCTTCTAGGAAAAATCTAGAAGGGGGTTGAATAGATTTTCGAATTTTTACAAATCTTTCAAAACTTATTAAAAACACCCAAGTAGCACGGTGGAATACAATTTAAAACTCAACTTTATTTAGATCAAAAGCACACCGATATTTTAGTTCTAACTTTGATTACGAAATTAATCTTTGATTGATAAACCGAAAATTGAAAGAAACAAATAAGTAAGTAAAGCAATCAAGAACACTGGGGTTTATAGTGGTTCAGATTATGAATAATCCTACATCCACTCTCCTTCTCCAACTTGAAGAAGGGACTCGGCTTACCACTTACTTACTTTCAATCCGACTTACAACTTACGACTTACAAATACCTTGAGATCTTCAAAAACTCCTAAATTCTTCTCTGGAATCTAACTATTACGGTGAGTAGTGAACTTTGAAGATTACAAGTAAAGTGTTCTATAAACACTTAGAATTCTTTTGAAAAACTCTTTTAGAAAACTTGTGAATTGATTGTGAAGATAGAAATCTGAATAGTGAGCAATGTGTAACTCGTGAAAAAAGATATTTAAAAATGAAAATTTAGACCTATTTATAAGTCACGAAAAGACAGTTAATTTGTTAGTCATTTCTAACAAACTAAAACTGCTCAACAATCTTAATCTTGAAAATTTCTTTAATCCTCAACTGATTTTATTCTACTAAATGCTGCGGTGACTTGGTGAAGACTCATTTTTCTTATTCTACTCAGCTTGTCTTGACCTCGTCGAGCTCTTCATAATTGTCTCTGCAGATGACTATATTTGAGCTTGTCTACGAGATGACTGCAACCTTCCGGTCTTCACTAACTTGCTCGGTCGATGACCTAGTGATCGGCTTAATGCGGGACTCGGTCTCAGTTGTTCTTCAGGTCATCGATCATCTGAATTACTTCTTTTAACTCATCAAAACTTTCTTGATCTAACAATTTCCCCCTTTTTGATGAAGTAAGAGACACACTCACGGTGAAGTTAGTCATAGTTAATCAAGATTATCGAGATAGGCATACTAGAATACATTCACACTTCTATTCGATTTATTCAAGTTAAAGCACTTAATTCACACTTAGAAAAATTTAGGAAAATATTCTTAAGTCTTAAGAATTTAGACTTAGTGAAAAATTTTAAATTTTAAAAAAATTTAAAACTTAGAAAAATTTTTAAGTACGAGATGAAAATTTTCTCGGATGATTAACACTTAGAAAATTTTTTAAGTTTTCTTAGAAACAATAAAAAAACTTAAAACAGAAAAAACAAGATAAACCAGGACAAAACACGGTATACTCACATCGACTTACAAAAATTACAAAAGAAGACTAATAGAAAAGAAAAATAAGGAAAAGTAAAAGTCCTGTTTCTATTAGACTCCCAGCGGTCTTAAATGCGGAATCATCAACCAATTAAATACCTTCCTTCTAAGCTACTTGATTTCCTCCTCTTGAGCAAGTCCAGACTCGGCCTCTGCCTTCTTTACAATTTCCACTGACCCGGTCTAGGTCCAGAGAACCATCAGGTTTCTTGGCAGGGATGGCATATTCGAAAGGCTGGAGAGGTCGGTGTACGTTGAATTCCACATCTGCTTCTTCCAGCGGCCCGATGATAGAAGTCTGTGTCTACCTTTTCAATCCATTCGTGCCAAGCTAAGTCCGGGTCTTGTTGAGTTGCTCGGGGCCTTTGAGAATATACCAAGTATATCCACATTCCCTCCAGTTATTTTCCTTGTGCTCATTTGCATATTTTCCACAAGCCGGACTTAGGAGGAGCAGACATCGGGTGAAATGGTCTGAATTTGTCACCGCCTTGGTCTTTTATCAGCCATTTCCGCTCAGAATGCTCGAGAAGACATTGGCATCCTTCCTTTTCTTCGCCTTCTTTTCTCTTTCTTACCATAGAATTCTATTTCTCTCTTTATTCTCTTAATTTGTTCTTCCGAGAGATTAGAATAATCAGCCTCCCTCTTTCCTTTTCCTTTAGCAACAACTCTGGAATAGATATCACCGATCTTTGCTCACTAGCTGCTACTTCCTAGCCCTTCCCCTTGGCTTCTTGATTCGAGACTCTTTTAGTTTAGCCAAGAGTTTTTCGGCTTCTCTCCTCCTCCTCCTCCTTCCTTTTCTCCTCATCCTCCTTCAACGCTTCCTCCAATTGACTCACCCTCACTGGAGAGCGGCTAGCTCATCGACTTGAGTTTCAAGTCTTCCTTAGCTACCTCCAGATCAGTGTGTTGGCCTTTGTGCCTACTTCTTTTCTGGTCTCCTCGACCACAAGCGTGAGGAGCTTGTCTCTTTTCTTGCTCGTCTTTTTCCCCCTTTTTAACTTCGGCAGCCAAGTTCGTCGGTTTTACATCAAGATCATTGCACTTGACTACGAAATCAGACCGGTCTACCGCCATCTCATTTACCACCATCCGATTATAACCCTTCACTTCTTCCTTCAGCGCCTTTAGCTCTTCCTCCATTGCATTTACTTTGTCGGCCCGGCCTGAGTTAGTGACAGTAAATGATTTTATCGAGATAGAGTTACCTCCACTTCTCTCATCTTTGGCAAGCATTGTGTCGATTCTTGCTTCGACCATCTTCCTTGTCCTCCTTTTCATTTTCCTTTTGAATGTTGAGTTTATCTTTTTCTCTACAAGGGTGAGGATTGAGGAGATAGCAGAGACAGGGCTTAGGTCATCGTTGTAACGCCCTGAATTTAGAAAGTCGACCTTTGAGGTCTGATGTCCTAAACTCGAGTCATCACTTAGTGAACCATAAAATCGAGCCGAAAAATTTCTTTTAGAAAGCAAAGCTATTCATTTAAGTTGCAGCGGAAGATTTTACAAACACTTATTTAAAATATTTGAACCATATTCATAACTAAACGAAGAGATTAATCATTTGACAAAAGTCACCCGGTGAGTCTAAGGTTCAACTCTCGGGAAAATCGTAGTGACGAGTCTTTCACAAAATACAAATTTTCATAAAGATCTGGGAATATAGCGACATATTTAGATAAAAAGAGAGTGGAAGCGGGTCGTCTATTGCAGCTCCGGGCCTCAATCTCGTGACCTGAAAAATATTAGTTATAGGGCGTGAGATAAAATCTCGATGGATGACACATCGTTTGTTATACAAATTGACGGGAAATCCCAAAATATTTGAATGTTTTATTCTTTATTCTCATCTTTCGTTATTTACTTCCTTGTTATGGCGTTGTGTTCATTTGTATTAGGTAATCTTCCGTTATAAGATTTTCATCCTTTAACTTCCGTTCGATTAAGAGATTCATCTTTCTTTGCAACTTGATTAGTACATAAATATAGCACATATGAGATGGCACATGATAGTTTCCTATCACATCCGATCTCCGTAATCACATTGTGGAATGACACGTTTACACGTCCGAGACCCGTAATCATATGGGAAGGCACATGATAGTTATTCTATCACATCCGAACCCCGTAAACTTTCATCATATGGGAGTGCACATGATAGTTTCCTACCACATCCGAACCCCGTAAACTTTCATCATATGGGAGGGCACATGATAGTTTCCTATCACATCTGGACCCCGTAAACTTTCATCATATGGGAGGGCACATGATAGTCTCCTATCACATCCGGACCCCGTAAACTTTCATCATATGGGAGGGCACATGATAGTTTCCTATCACATCCGGACCCCGTAAACTTTCATCATATGGGAGGGCACATGATAGTCTCCTATCATATCCGGACCCCGTAAACTTTCATCATATGGGAGGGCACATGATAGTTTCCTATCACATCCAGACCCGTAAACTTTCCTCACATCATATAGGGCAGTAAAATAAAGCTCATCATTGGATGATCACACATTTATAAGTTCACGCATTCACATGCTTTTGGTATTTGCATCTTTTGAGGAATCTGTTTATGTTTGATTCGGGAAAAGCGACAGTCCATATAACATTAGCGGCTATCTGAGATAGTGTCACCCACCTGGAGAACTTTTAAGAGAAAGTTTAACTTCTTGATTGCTTAGGCCTCTCGTACAAAAGTCTCGGTCTCTGGTTTCGACCGTACTCTACCAAGCACAATCCGTATGTTTAGTTCGACAAAACTTTTGTCCATTAGAAACTTAGGTTCTTGATCTTATTGTTCCTTCTAAAAACTAGGCTTCGATGAAGAAGAGGTACTTTATTTTATCAAAAGCTTCTATGAGTTTAATCCTACGTCCAACGGCTTTATTAGTGTACTACGGTTTGTGGATCACGAATTTGGGACTTTCGATTTCGTTCATTTTCAAGAAAAACATGTAAGACACTCAAGTATATGTATTCATAAAGTATCATGTATAATATTCGATATTCAAAACATGCTCTTCATTAAAAGTTTTGGCCATTTAATTTATCAAGTACTAGTCAATTGAAGAAACAATACCTATACATGCTTAAATAAAATAAAATACTTAGACTCGTTGGAAAATTATGAAATTTTAGCATATTGTGCATCATTCAGTGTAGAACAAAGTTTATTAAGAGTCCGAGTTCATTTTAGTTGCGAAACTATAGCAGATTTTGATATAAGGACTCTAAATTTCTGTTTCGGCAAAACAGTGACCTTAAACTTATAAAATCCATAACTCTTTGTAGAAATATCCAAAAATTATAAAAATTAAACCATGTGATGCATTACTCAATTATGAACAACTTTCATTCAGGAACCCAAGCCATTTGACTTACGGATTCTGCCCAGAAAAATCGTGAACATTTAGTCTATCGTTTGGCTCGGTCACTGAACATGTCTTACGAGAAAATTCATAAATTATTGGATACTCATTTAAAAATCACCAAATTTAAGAAAATTGTTATAAACATATTTTAGGACATCCATGAAGTTTTCCATGATTTATACAATAGTCTATCTGGAAAAATAAATTCGTGCAACACAGAATAACCCTATGTGTCGAACGTCGACCAGGTACTCAGAAAACGAATTTTATCTCATGAAGTACTAAACGATATATTATGATTTTTGACTATAATTTACAACACATCAAGGGGAACATCCCAGAGTTTTCCTAGAATTTTATAGCTATCAGAAAAGGGAGAAATAAAAGAAATGAATCACTGCTCCCAGTTTCGGATTTCTTCCGACACATAATCTTTCACGATTTTATTCTCAGTCTACAAAGCTTCAATGAGCACGAAAATTTAGTATGTTATTCTAAACTTCAAATAATACATCTAGGAATATTTTCATGATTTTTAAACGGGTGGAAAGGGTCCGAATGAATTTTACGAAAACTGGTCAGTGGTTAGGGCATGGTTTTGGCAGCTTCATGTTTTAAGCATAACTTCACCATTTTGACTCCAAACACCAAAATTCCAACTCAAGCACTCCATATAGGATCATATTATGTAAGAAGGGGTTCTTAGGAGTTCCTATCATGCTTCTACTAATTGTTTAAAGCTCTTAAAACAATACATAAGCTTAGAGGCTAACCTTTGTAGTTTCCTCCTAAGGACTTCTTGCTTGCTACTTGTTTTTCCTTCCTTGTTGGTGTAAGAAATGAAGAAGGGGAAGAGGGGTATTTATAGGGGAAAATAGAGGGGATGTGGCCGGTTAAGAGGGGTGGGAAAAGGGAGAAACTAGGTGGTTAAATAGGCATAAGGCTAAAAGGTTAGTTTAGGAGCTAAAACCTAAGATTTTGGCAAGATTTCATGTACTACCATATTCCTTCATTTAAGGCTCTCCATGTGCAAGAAAATTTGGAAGATTTGGGCTGCCATTTGGTAGTCCAATTTCTAATACTGATGGTGTGACTTCGTTGTTGAGGTTTCAGTATTTTTCGGTTGAGTTTCGGCTCCGAAAATTATTAAAACGCAGCGATGGGAAAACAAACATTTTTCTTAGGATTTTTCTTGAATGTTTCCCTCCTTTAAAGGATTATTGGTAATTAATCATTATTAATCTAATCCGGATTACGGATATGGGTTTTAGAAGTATTAGTAGATTTTACATTCGAAGAACCGTTAAATCAATTGGAGAAAAATACACATAAAATTTTAAATCAAACAATAAAATAAATCAAACTTAGAAAATCAATTATGAAACTCTAGGTTTTGGTTTTGGGTTATTACAAGCTGTCGTCTTCCTCGGACGAGGAATCGAGCGATGAAGGGTTTTGTTCTTTTTGGGTAGGTGGGAGAGGGGTAGGAAGTGTTTGGATAGTTGGGAGAGAGGAGTAAGATATAGTGGGAACAGATGAGGCTTGGACTTGTGGGAGAGGTGATGGTTGAGTTTGTATAGTGGGGGTGGGAATGGGAGATGAGGTTTGTATGAGTGGTGTTGGTGGTTGAGATGAGGTATGTTCTATTTCGGTGGGTGGGGTTTGAGTTTGGACTATTGAGGGAGTAGGCATTGGAGAGGCTCGAGGTACCGGCTGGGATATCTCTTCATTGCTGTTTGGGCGGATGGGATAGTAGGCTGAATTTGAGGCTCTGAGCGCCAGCTGAGGCACTTCTTCATTGCAGTGCAGGTGATAAGGAAGGAGAAGAAGATAAGCTTGTACTTGTCTCAAGAATCGAGGGAAGAGCAGCTTCCTTGGTTGGGGAGGGGGAACCTCAAGGTGACCAACCTCTGCTGCTATCTTGATCTTTGGAACCTCCTCTGGTAGCAAGGTTGTTGTGTCCGTCTGCTTACGACCCTCCAGACTTGGTGGAGCCTTGAGCTTTAAGATACTCGTCCGGGCCTCCTTACCAAGGGAATTTCACCTTCCTCTACTTCCTCTTCTTCGAGGCTTCTTTGGTAGAGACAGCGAGATGAACCTTCTCCTTTCTTTTTCTCGGAGGCTTTTACCGGCCTTCTCATCTTACGCCTCTGAGAGACCCTTGGAATAACAGCCTGTCTCCCGGGTTGGAATCACCACTGCTTCCTCTTGAGTTGCGACTCCGGCTGCCTCCTCCTCAGTCCCTCTGCTTCTACCTCGGTGAAGGTACCTCTCTTGGTTCATTCTTTGGTCTTTGTGCTTCTTATTTCTTTGCTTCCGGCCTCGATTTACGGCGCGTCGGACTCATCGTCCGAGTTCAGGTTTCCTCCAAGCCTCTCATCTTTTGTGAAAATCCCCTTACGCTTGGAGTACTTCTTTGTACACTCTCCGATCACCGCTCTGTTCGGCCCTTAAATCAGCACCATTATTTTGTTGAATAGGCTAACTATTGAGTTAGGTACCCAGACCCTCGTGAGATGACTTGAAGCTAAGCCTTTTCTTCTCTTCTTTTAGCTTGTGAATCAACAAATCTGTCAGTTCACTTGGACTCCATCCAAGATTGCCCTCATAACACACAATCTGGGTTTGGTTAACCCATCATGTGAACTCTGTTCACCCCGCCTTTGCCTTAGTCACCACAGTCATCAACAATCGATACTTCCTTCTTAATAGATTTTTCTTTAAATCTGGCGAGTTCTTACGTAAGTAATCCTTGCCATCAAGTCAAAACACTCCTCCCGGTCGTCCTCTTTGTACGTCAATGGATTGACTCCCTCCATTGGCGTGTTGAAGATTCTCGCAATGTTTTCTTTGGAGTAACTTCGGCCTTTGTTCCATCCACGGTTGTATCGAACCCATCCTAGGTATCCCTCATATTGGCTAGAAACTCTACTCCAAGTAAATCAGCGATTCGATTTTGAAGAGATTTCATTGGCCAATCCCCTTAACCTTGACGCTTCCAATAAAAGGGAGGATCTCTGCGGATTCTAGATCTCGAGTGGTTTCAAGTCTACATACATCTCTGCTTTTAATCGGTTTTAAATAATTCCTCATTCATTTTAAACCGAGAGGTGTTTGTAGAAATATGTGTTTGTAGAAATATATATGGGTTTGTAGGTTTTGGTAGTTTTCGAAGAAGAGGCCATGGTGAATTAGTTTATGGAATTGGGAAAGTTTTTAGAGAATTTGCAAGTTTTACGAAAGTGAAAACGGTTACATGAGGAAGAAGATGTATTTATAGGAGGGAAAATTGGAAAGAGAAACCGCTTTGAAAATTAGATTTTAATCTAAGCCGTTTATTTGAAATGATTTACCGTGCTTTGAATCAACAGTTAAAAATTTGGATAAAGATTGGGATTCAACACGTGTAAATAACTTGACTCGTAAAAAGTCACTCTATAGACTGTTGATTTGACCGAAATAGGTTTACTTTATGCAGAGAAGCTACTACCCTTATCGTCACCTAGGGTTACCTTTCTTTGCATAAAGGTTTTCTAAAAGCAGACAAGGTTATGAAATTAATCGATAAATGACCTCGTCTGGGTTTTAAAGCAGTCTAGTTTTTTTTTTAAATAAAGCAGGACTCGAGAATAGGATTTCTAAGATTAGTTTTTCCAACCAATTTCTCCAACTAATAAAAACAATTTGAGAGATTATTTTGAAAACACAATTTGTACTACCACAAAGAGGTAATCAGGATGAGAAGGTTTGTAATAGATGAGTAGATGTTGTCGATCTATTATCCCGATTTGTGATATATTCCCGCAAAGACATAAACTTGAAGAAACCATTAGTAGCTAGGGTAAGTCGGATAAGATACAATGGTCATCCGATTCTATAGAAGTCAGGCCTAACTATTATGTCCTTGTCGATTTACCAAATGTCGAGATAAGTAATCATCAAGTCGATAAGGTCAATATGAAAAATCCTTGATTCTTGATTTCTTAGTAGGAAATCAATGATATCACTATCCGATTGTCCTTTGACTCAAATCTAGTCCGATAATTCTTTCTAGACATAATAAGCTAAATTGAGAGAGACAAAGAATGAAAAACATTGAAAAAATTATAGAGTAACTAGAGAAGCATCTAGTAATCCTAATTCTACAGAAAGTTCTTTAAACCTTGTCTCTGCTAATGGCTTTGTCAAGATGTCTCGCTCTTTGAAAATCGGTCGAGAATCTTTTCAAGTCTCGATGTTACCTTTTCAACGTGATCTCGGATGAAGTGATGTCTTATGTCAACATGATTGCATCTAGTATGTAGGACTGGGTTCTAGGTAATAGTTATGGCACTATTACTATCACAAAAGATTGGTACATCTTTGGTTATAATGTTATAGTCCCTTAAGCTGTTGAATTATCCAGATCAGTGTGAACAACAACTTCCAGTGCCATATACTCGGCTTCGATTGTGGAAGTAGCTACGAGAGGTTTGTTTCTTAGACAACCATGAAATCAGCTTACTACCAAGAAATTGGCAAGTACCGATTAAGATTTTCTATCTATCTTACACCCACCAAAGTCTCGAGTTCGAGTATCCGGACAACTCAAAGTTGTCATCACCGGATACCACAATCCAACATTTACCGTACCTTTCAGATACTTAAGAATTTTCTTCACGCTTCAAGATGGCTTTTCTTAGGATTAGTTTGAAATCTTGCCAGACTACAACCGCAAATGAAATATCAGGTCTACTAGCGCTTAGATATAATAATGAACCAATTAGACCTCGATACTCGGTTTGATCGAGTGTCTTCTCCCTTTTCATTCTGGATCCATTGAAAAGTTTGTCATCATAGGTATCTTGGCTTCTCGACTAGTACCTATTCCAAATTTTTCAATGAGATCTTTTGTGTATTAGGCTTGATTGATGAATATTCCCTTCTTTGTTTGTTTGACTTGGAGTCCAAGAAAATAAGTCATCTCTCCCATCATGGACATTTCAAATCGCTTTTCATAAGATGACTAAATTCTTCACACAAAGATATGTTAGTTGATCCAAAAATGATATCATCAACATAAATCTGAACTAACAAAAGATCACAACCAAATTCATTTCGAAGAGAGTTCTATCAATTCTGCCTTTAACAAAACCATTTTGAATTAAATAATCAGAAAATGTGTCATACCATGATCTAGGTGCTTGTTTAAGTCCATATAGAGCTTTCCTTAGTTTATATACCTTGTCTCCTTTGACAAAACCAGGAGGTTGCTCTACATAAACTTCCTCGGCTAGGATTCCATTAAGAAATGCTGACTTAACATCCATTTGAAAAACTATGAATCTTTTAAAAGCGGCATAGGCTAAAAACAATCTTATGGCTTCGGACGAGCTCTTGGTGCAAAGGTTTCATCATAATCAATCCCCTCGATTGTGAATAACCTTGAGCAACTAGTCCAGCTTTATTTCTAACCACAATATTGTTTTCATCCCTTTTATTTTTAAAGACCCATTTAGTTCCAATGACTTTTTGATGATGAGGCCTTTCAACAAGCTCCCACACATCTTGTCTTTGAAACGATTTAGTTCTTCTTGCATGGCATTAATCTAGTTGGAATCAGATTAGAGCCTCTGTAATAGATTTAGGTTCAAGTAATGACACATAGCAACTGAACATGCAATCTTGATTTAGTTTGGTCCTCGTCTGGACTCCAGTCTAAATCTCCAATTATCTCGATTTAGTTTGGTCCTCATGCGGACTCGAGTCTAAATCTCCAATTATCTGCTCACTGGGTGATATGACATTACTTTCTTACCTTTATCTTTTACAATGGATGAAGTTTTGTTTGAATTATTTATTTTAGATGATTCTAAGTTACCTTCGATGACTCAACGATCATCGAGTAGTTGGTCGTACGATCAATTTGGTGAGGAAGAGCTTCAGTGTTCTTTCTCTTTGTTTGTATCTGGTTCTTCCTCTTCATCTCGAGCTTGATTCTTGATTGTAGAATTTTATAGTTTATCTTTTGATAGTCATCGAACGAGATCATCGATATCTTTGTGATGTCCCCTGTCTTACTATACTCAAAATAAGATTCATCAAATACAACATGTGGTGTTTCTTCTACACACAAGGTGGTCTTATTAAAAACTCTATATGTTTTTATACGGATGAGTATCCCAAGAATATTCCATCTGCTATCTTGGCATCAAAAGCTCTTAATTGAGATTTACCATTGTTGTGTATGAAACATTTACAACCAAATATATGAAAGTATGAAATTTTGGGGGATCTTCCCTTCTAAATTTCATAGGGAGTTTTGCATTTATCTTTAACAATCAAACTTCTATTTTGAACAAAACAAGTTGTATTAACAGCTTACGCCCAAAATCTGTGAGGAGTGTTGTACTCGAGATAACATTGTTCTATTTGCCTCTTTCAAGGTTCTGTTTCTCCTTTCAACTACTTCATTTCTTTGTGGTGTCCGTGCGTGAGATGTTTTATGAGTTATGTCATTCTCAGTACAATAGTTAGTAACTAGTTTATTAAGGAACTCAGTACCTTTATCACTTCTAATTTTAACAATAGTTAATCCCTTCTCATTTTGAACCTTTTTAAGAAATGGAATCTTAACCATAGTCTCATTCTTTTTGTATAAGAAAATAGCCCAGGTAATCTTGAAAAATCATCAACAATTACCAAAGTATATTTTCTTCCACTAAAGCCGAGAGGTGTTCTTTGGACCAAAAAGATCCATATGAAGAAGTTCGATTTCTTTACGAAGAAGGACTACTTATTGTTTTGAAAGATGCTTTAGTCTGTTTTCCTTTTTGACAAGAATCACACACATGGTTCTTTGAAAATACTTTATCGGGAGTCTTTTTACTAAAGATTTCCTTGCTATTTTGTTAAGAGTTTTGAAGATTAAGTGGCCAAGGCGTTTGTGCCATAGCCGGCTTAAATCATCGAACTCTTAGCAACAAGACAAGTATCTTTAGGACAACTTTTGAAATTTGCAACATAAATGTTACCTTGTCGACTCCGGCTAATAGAATATTTTCATTAATACCATCTAACACAAAACAAGCATTATGAGTAAATTTAACACTTAACCCCTTATCACAAAATTGTGAAATAGATAGTAAATTGTGCTTCAATCCTTCCACGTAGTAGACTTCATTTAGTTGAATATCACCTATCATCGGTGTCCCTACACCTTTGGTAAGTCCATAATTGTTATCTCCAAACATTACTCTTGGTCCGTCTGTAGTGCGATAGTTAGAAAGAAGACGTCTTTCATAGGTCATATGCTTGGAGCGACCATCAATGTACCGGATGACCTCTAGAATGTCTCCTCTTTCAACTATCTTCTTAGCTTCCTGCAATCACAAGTTTAATGCTTAGGTACCCTTTGTACTTTGGGTCCTTTCATGTTAAGTTGATTTTTAGGTATCCAGACAAAGATATCAATGTTCCTTAAAACCATAGATTGAAGTTTGCATCCATATCTATCTACTAAGATAAGACTTTCAAGATCAATCTTGTTTAAGCTGATCTTTTGAAATTGTCTTATATCTTGGTAAAAATGGATATGTTTTACTTCTTCCATCAAAGTCATTATACCTTGGATAGGATTTTGACTTAATCTTTGGTTTGACATTAGGATCAACTTTCCTCGTCTGTGTTTTCTTTTGAAGTATCGGATGAGGTAATTAATTTATTAGGTTTCCATGGACTAAATCTGGTTTCTATCTTTGGTTTAGTTGCTTTAACAAAAACTCTAGGTTTTATTGGATCATTTTTCTTACTCCTATCAAAACCTAATCCAGTCTTGTCATTAGACTTTTGTGAAGTATTGAAGATTTTGTCTATTGTGATACGAGAGTTATTTAAAAGTCCTAACTTGAGATTTAATTCTCTGTTAGTTCTTTTGTAAGTCTCATTTTCAGAATAGATGTTTGAAAATTTTATTTTTAAAGAATTCAATTCCTTTTCTAACTTGTCTGTCTTATCGGACAAGGTACTAGTGATGGTCTCGGTCGACATTGCCCCTTGAATGTACATTACGGTTTCTCACTACCCTTTGTTTGATTGACTTTAGTCGGATCGGTAATTTGATTCTTTAAATCAAAATTTTCAGTCTCTATCTGTTTATAAGCGAGATAGAGCAGTCTCAAATCATTCAAAAGTTTTTCTATAAGACTAGGATTAGTTTCGAGATAAGGTATCATAGTCATTATACGAAGAAGAATAGTAGTGTACCTCTTTTGCCATTAGCGAGATGTTGTCACCGATCCAAAATCGGATGAAGATGAGGACGATGATATTTCATGAACTTCTTCTTTCTCGGCTAGAAGAGCTCTACGATCGGCATACCTTACATCTAGCTTTTTCCTCTTTAAAATTGTATTCATTTGTGCTACTTGGGTGTTTTGAATATGTTTTGAAAGATTTGTAAAAATTCAAAAATCTATTCAACCCCCTTCTAGATTTTTCCTAGAAGGCTGGTGTAAGATTTGTCTAATATACTCAACTAAGCGGGACCAACAAGTGTTATCGAGTAGTGTTAAGGCATTACGATATTGATTTTAGGTCTTAACCAAGATTAAAATTTGTTCTTGATTATCTTCATCTTCTTTGTTTCACTAACGTGCTACTAACATGATCTTGTAAGTGTTTTTGGTTTTCTATCTCAACGTGTCATCTGTTAAGAGCAAGAAATCAAGGAGTCTACTGATTTCTCAATCGAAGAATATGACTATTGGAAATTTAGAATGGAGAACCATCTCAAAGCAATTCATGATAGAATGGAGGAGGTTCTTGAAGAAGGACCTATCAAATTTTATCATGGAGGTACAAGTGACGGCACCACTTTCTTTGAAACAAGAGTTAGGCAAGAGAAAAAGAGCTCAGAACTCACAAGTGATGAAAGAAAGATTCATAATCTGGATCGAGGTTGCTAGAACGAGAGATCATTGAAACATTGAGTAAGAATTTGGATCGAAAAGGTGAAAAGATGCAAGGCGCAAGGAAATGTGGGAAACTCTTGCTTTGGAATCTGTGAAGGATCGAGATCGAGTCAAGGAAAACAAATTGCAATCGGTATTACATATTTTTGACACTTTCAAGATGAAAGTAGGAGAATTCATTGATCAACTAGATGTTAGACTGACCAATCTTCTAAATAAGGCGGTGATTTAGGTAAAACGTATTCGAGAAAAGAAATCAACAATAAGGTGTTGAGGTCATTAAGCAAAAGATGGAGAGAGAAAGCTAATATTCTTAAAGCCACTCAGAATCTATCTTTAATTTCACACCACACTTTATTTTCTCATCTCAAGGCATTAGAGTATGACATCCAAATCGAAGACGAAGAAGATGAAGCGAGAATCTTCAATATCTGGAAAAAGCTGTAGCATTTCTTCATCAAGAAGAATTCGAGAAAATCTCCAAAGCATCCGATTTATCTATTAAGGAGGAAATGACTCTTTTGTTAAAATGATATGAAAGGCTAAGAATGAAGTACAAAAGAAATAAGAGAGATAGATCAAGTCGAAGGAATTATAGATCGGATAAAGAAGAAAAGAGTTGAGACAATGATAGGAAAAAGGATCGGGCGAGAAAGCATAAGCCACCAATTAGAAGAGGAGATAGTAACCCTAAGACAGGCAGAGGAGATATTTGTTATACATGCAACAAGCCTGGTCACTATAGTTATGATTGTCCTCAACTCACTCCAAGAGAGAGAGAGAGAAGAAAGCACACCGATATTTTAGTTAGCTGCATCGGTGACCTCGAGGCTCGGGGTGGCGGGCTCCTCTTCCTCGGGTTCCACCTGCTCGGGGTGAGGAAACCAAGACAGTCAACACCATACTTGGTCGTCGAGTCCGGAACTAGAGTACGAAGGTAGAAGGGACCGCATGCTCAAGATCGGTGGTGTATTCTTTGAAGTACTCCTCAAGCACAACGGAAGTCGGGGTGAAGGTGGACTAACGCAGCACGCGGATACCATCAGCGAAGGCCATGTGATAAGCATATTCGGACAGCCCCACGGGTTCGGAGCGAGGATCCACGGGGCGGGGTTCTAGGCTCTGCGATCGCCTCTGGAGCATCGCGACCTTGAGCCGGCTCCTCCGCTCTTTCGGCATTTTGCCGAGCTTCATCCGCCACTCGCAGGTGGGCTTGTTCAGCTCCCTTCCTCATCGACTCAACCTCGGTCACCTTGGCCCTCTCGGCCTCCGGCCTCTTCTCCGCTTCGGCCCGGCGGCCTTCATCGCGGCTCCACTTCGGCCTTCTCCGAGGCCGGTCTTCGCCTAGCCTCCTCGGCCTTTTTGGCCCAAGGTTCTGCCTTCTTGGCCCTCGCCTCGACCTCTTTTGTGCCTTCTCAATCTCGACCTCTCCCGTCGAAGCGCCTAGGGGGCCCCATAATCCTTTTCCCGGGCGGTGAGGGCTAACCTCGTTGCCGCGGCGGTTCGGCAAGCTAATACGTGGGCAACAGGGAGGTGGCCTTAGTGGAGAAGTGAGTGGCATCATCAAGCTCCCTGGTCCTCAAGGCGGTCGGATCACCCATTCCGTCGGCAATGATAGGGGGCAAGCTGGTTCCTACAACCGGCCTCCCGCGAAGTAATAGTTGTTCGGGATTGGGGGCGGTTAGTGGAAGGGCCTGTGTGCGATGAGTATTAAGAGTAAGCGCAAAAATCAGCCGGCCTTTCGGCATCAACCCCGAAGAGGGTGTTTCCCGGCCATGAGAGGTGCGGCTCGGTGCCGAGGTGGGTGCGGTGGCATGTCCCTCACCAGCCCTTTGCCGCTTCGAGGTGGACGTCGGCCTTGCTCGCAGAGACCTTGCGGATATCATCATCCGATTCTGGTCTTTCTCCCCACAGAGAGAGTTGCGGGCACGGGCCAAGGCGCCGGTGCCCTCACCTTGTTTCTTCGTCACCCTTTCCGGCTCCTTGCATGGCGGAAAAGGGGGCGTCATCGTGCGAGCAGTAGGGGAGGCGGAGTTTTCGGGCGAGGAACGATGCGGACGGGGGCTCGACTGCTTTGTCCCCGCCGCTCGTAGGAAGACGTTCTTATGTTTCCCCATCGGCTGCTCGGACGAGGTGTTATGCACGGGAAAGTGGCGCATGAGGCCAAGCTCGTAGTTAGTTCGTATTCTTTATTCCACGAAGGAAGAGGGATAAAGAAGGCTTACCAAGGTCTAAACCCAAATTGTGAGGAAAGCGAGCAAGCGAGCTTCTCTCCTAAGCTCGTTGCTATTCGGGACCTCTCGCAAATGCCCCTTGGCAGTGCAGCTTCGAGGCGATCTCAAACACGAGATGAAAATCCCAGCTCAAGTCTTGGAGTGTCGGGACTTCGATTCTGCACAAAAAAAAGAAAATTAGATCAGTTAATTTCTCCGAAGGTCGGGATCTCGAGGCTAACGAGCATGGCGGTAGCCAAAGAACGTGGGGATTTCAATAAGCGTGTCCGCATTAAGGCGAGTAGATTTTCACTTCCGGAGACAAAGAACCACTTCGTGCAATCGGTTATGCAGCTTGGAGGATTCCCCAATGAAGTTTTTTTCTCATCTTGAGGTACATCGCGGGCTTCCCCTCGCAGAGTTTGAACATAAAATTCATCTCCGCCGGAGTCGGCATTCTGCGGCCCGAGGCGTCCAACAAGTGTAAAAAAGGAGAAGATCGCCAGCCACCCGTGAGGGTGGAGTTGCATCGGGGCAATACCCCAAGCGTTTAGAAGGTGAGAAATGTTGGGATGCAGCGAAAAGCGAAAATCAGCCTCCATCATGAAGTAATTCACCACCACCATGCCGGGCGAAGGTTGGTTTAGGCGCTCGTATCTGCGAGGAACATGGAGCCGAACATCCGTAGGGATTTCCTAATCACCCCGCCGAGGCATGGAGCTCCTCGCGAGTAATATCGCTCTCCCAAGCATCCCCATTCATCACCCGGTCGGATGCCTCGGCACGCCGAATCATCTCATCAGTCCATTTCATTGAGGAGTGTGGACACGATTCCACGTATAACTCGTAGTCGGGTGGGGAGGGGCTCCTGCCCGGCTCATTCATCGGTTCTAACCGAGGCGAGTGGGCAGCCACGATCTCGCGGAATACGCGTTCCTCTTCGTATTCGCGAGCATTTTCGGCAAGGGCTTGAACCCCTTCAGCGGAAAGCTCGTCAACCACCTCCTCCATAGTCCAATCCGGTGTAGGATCGGATTCTCCACTTTCTTCCCTTGAGGTGGCGACTGGGCGCCTCCTTCCCAGCAAGGCTCAGTCAACACCCAAATCGCCCGGCCTTCGAAAGGGGCATTCCGGAGGGATCACAGAGTCCCGATAGATACGGCGGGCGCACCGCCGGTCGGAGGAACGAAGGTCCTCCCAAAGAGATTCTTTAAGCCGTCGGTCTTTGAGGGTTGCCACGAATCCGGGACTAATTGCTGTGATTCGGGCAATCCCACCTGTATAACTTCCGGCCGGTGGATTATGTCTACTTATCTCCCCACGTCTTTTCGTAATACGGAAAAGGTTTAAAGGAAATGTAAAGGAACTAGAAGTAAAGAAAAAAAAGCTTTTTACCTTAAGAAGATTTACGGGGTTTGATCGAAAGAGTTAAGGAATGTTGTGATTGAACCTAAGGAGAAACCGCTTTGAAGTTCTTTGAAAAAAGCGAAAAGTGTTTTCAAAGGGCTGAAGTCCCCCTTTTATAGATTTCTTTGAGGGACTTATGAGCAATTTTTCCTGAAAATGGAAACACGGGTGTTGGTCCCGGACGAGATGTGCAAGGAGGTGGAAAGTCTAGAAGGGGGTTGAATAGACTTTACCACACTCAAAACTTTTACAACTTTTTGTGAGTGAGTGTGAGGTTAGAAGACTTTGAAGTCTTCGCGGCAAGGTACTCGAGTGTGCTATGTGTGATCGGCAGACTTCGGAAATTCGAAGTCTTCGATGGTGCTAAGCTAATCTCGTGTGAATTTGAAAAATCCTTTTAAAGAAAACCTTCTTGAGGTTAGAAGACTTTGAAGTCTTCTACGGCAAGGTTGATGCGGAGTTTATTAAAGCGATGAATGAGCGATTATAAGTATGAATGTAGAAAGCTAGTAAAGACACAGAGATTTTTATAGTGGTTCGGATATAATGATCCTACGTCCACTCTCCCTGATCCCACGGGGCCTTACTATCCACCAAACTCGGTCTTGTCTCCTCTAATCTCCTTGAGGATTCGACCACGGGAAGTTTAACAAGTTCCTGCCCTTGGTACAATCGATTTGATCTTCGAGTGTTAACTCTTAGATCTAATAACAATCAACCTTTTCTCGTCTTGAGATAATGAAAGGTGATTTTCACTTCCTTGACCAAAAATAAATCTCTTAAAAAAATTCTACGTGTACGATTAATTTACGGTATGAAGAGTTAAGCGTGTATTGCGGTGAGTGAAGGAATTGTTCTTGATGTTTTCTCGCGCATCTCACTTTTGAAAATCCTTCACTTGAGTTTTTATGATTACGAATTTGACTAGCCGTTAGGCTGATTTGTCAATCAGGTCTTTCAAAGAAATGGTAAGTGATCGTTGGAAGATTCGTTTGACTTTGAATAATTGATTTCGATACCAATCAATTATCCCGTGATTGATCTTGATTGATAATCAAATCTTCATTTGGACTGATTTCGAATATCTTAGAGTTGTCTTTCGACTTTTGTAATCCTCGATGAATTTCTTGAAGTCAACTCTAGCAACTTTCAACCTTGCTCCGGCACATCTAAAGCTTCTTTGTAGCATGGTTTCCAACCTTGCTATCTTCACTTGAACCTTTCTTGTCAATGCTTCTTTTTGCGTAACCACTTATCATCTCTTCTTGATCTTCATGACGCCCTTCTAAATGACTTCGAACGAAATCTCTCTTAGATCTTTAAGTCTTCTTATCGGTAGCCTTTAGTTCTCAACCAATACTGATACAAAAGGTTAAGCCTAGCAAGTTTAAGCGTACTAAGACATAAACCCTATCTAGATCATCGGTGACTAACGAGTTCGGTGGTCCTATTACACATAGGTTTTAAGAACATCATCAAAACATACAAATTCAAATCCTAACAAATTCCCCCTTTTTGATGATGTTAAAACCTTCTTGAGAAGCTGCTCACAAACAAGGATAAGCGAAAGAAAGACAAAGAGACCTTAAAAGATCTCAATCAAAACCAGGTGACAACGAGAAGTTGTCTAGGCGCAAAACATTCACTTCTATTCATATATATATCAATCGGTACATATTACAGTGAAAAACAAAAAGAGCAAGAGATAACGAGAAAATGCATAAAAGATAAAAGCGAAATCGGCGGCTTCTCGGCGGTCCGACTTCCAACAGCAACCTTCATATCTTCCTCGGTCATACCTTGAAACCTGTTGGAACGTTTAACCACTCATACACTCTATCATAGAGTTCTCTGTTATTTATTCCAATAGGTGGGTTGACCTCGGCCAAGCAGATTTTGAGCGTCCTGCGAACACTCAGTGGTCAAACTTCCCATCTGCTTTGTGGTTGGAGTAGGAATCTTTTCAAATTGCGCTTGAAGGTTCGGGTTGAATTCCACGAAGCTCTCGAGAATATACGCGAGAGATTACTTGTGCTTTTCCTCCATCCAAGCAAAGAATGTTTCATTATTTGTGGCCCCGACGCCAATACTCTTGCAGGACATAGTATGAGCGGATGAAATCCCTCTTTCTTGCTTTCCGGTCCTCAATTCTCTCCGGAGGACAGCAATCATCCACAAATCCATCGAGTTGTGGGGAGGATAAAGTCTTCCTCGGCCTACTGCTCCAGAGCTTCTTTCCTTTCTTACCTCGCTTCTTCCTTGACACGGCGAGTTTTGCTTTCTGGCCGGCTTTCTTCGGTATGAAGCGCTTTTTGTTTGCTCTCCAGACATCCACTTCTTTCCCTTGCTTCCCTAGTAGCTTGATCATCTTGTGACTATCCTTCTCTTCCATCCTTCTAGTTTCTAAGTCGGCGAGAAAGGCTTCCTCATGCAAAGCCTCCAACTCTTCTTGACGAGACTTTCCTTGAACTTTTGAGACATCTTAACCAACCTTCTCCTTTTCGGTGGTTGGG
Organism: Paraleonurus japonicus; assembly: GCA_030762865.1. NCBI lineage: Eukaryota > Viridiplantae > Streptophyta > Magnoliopsida > Lamiales > Lamiaceae > Paraleonurus > Paraleonurus japonicus. Next base: position 31,598,447 of record CM061060.1, read on the forward strand.
AACTCGACCTTCATCTTCACCCATTCCAGCGAGACTCTCGCGGCGCCCTTTTCAGCTCTGCTTTTTCTTTCCGTTCCAACGAGAAAACTTTCTTGACCTCCAGCCTATCTTTGAGATCCTTCAATTCTTTATCCTTAGCCTCATCTCTGTCAACCATCTCGGTTCTCAATGGCTTTCCCCCTTTTAACATCATTCAAAAGAGGGTCCACCGACCTTCCATTTCCGTCATCTTGGCAAGGATATCCCGTCGTAGGCGATAAACTTTTCCGTGAACTTGCGATTCAGCATACTCATTGCTATTGGAGAAGCAATCTTCTCATCGATTTTGAGCATATCTTTGAGCAAGCCGATGTCGGCGGTGCTGTAAATGTCTCCGTCAATTGAGCATTTGCCTCTTGGGCCGATCGAAATTTGCTTTCCCATATCCGGCATAGATGATTGGATAGCCGCATTACGATCAATTCCTTCCTTTAAGCGTGCTTCCATGGCGAGTTTCGTCAATGATCTTCCATCTTTGTCAGAAATCATCCTCAATCGCCTCTCTTTCGGCAAACACCTTCACGAGGGTGGCTTCGGCTTTCTCACCTTCAGCCTTTACACTCTCAACGTGCTTTCTCACCTCATTTATATTATTCAACATCATGCGAGAAAGAGTTTCGATGATAGTCTCCTGTTGTTCGGCAAACATATCGGCGGCGGTTTGACGGATCAAAGAGGGTTGTCACGAATGGCAGCCTCGATGTAGGATTTGGATGACTCAATAGACTCGGCAGAGGAGTGTATTTAGCAGCCAATCTGAGAAAACATTGAAGCATCTTGTTGTGTTAACTCGGCAAACTTTGAGGAGTAAGAGTTATACAAATTCTCATGAACAATAACGGGCATAAAATTGGGCAAGCGTACGGATGTAAAATCGGGAAGAGGAGGAGGGATAGTAGAAACACCTTTCTTAATCTCTTAGGAATTGTAGAAGAGGAGCTGAACTACCTTCAACGAGTTACGGTTCATCCATCGGTCGAGCAACTAGGCATGCAATTTGATGATGCGTGGTTAGGTCAAACGCTTTGGCAACTCCGGCTTTGTTACGTAGCTCGAACTCCCATAGAGAGAACTCATTATGGCCAATCTCATTTGCCGGAAGAATAAGATCATCTATTGCTCCCGGCCTCGCATTTCTCCATACTAGGATGTCTATCGGCGAGGCTTCGCTCCTCGACATATCCCGTAATCTAGGAAACTTGCTTTGTCCACCCAAGTAGAAGCCTCGGTCAACAAACACTTCTCAAATGGGCCACGAGTTCTATCGGCAAGGTTAACCGTCTGCACCGGGACATCTCCATCCATACCTTCACCGTGATCACCCTCGGCAACACGGGTGGTAGGCTCCGAAATGGCACCCATGCCCGCAACATCATTGCCAATTTCCATAGGGACAGCGAGACTTTGAAGAAGATGGAATCTCGAGAAAGAGAGGGAAAGGGAATTGATACTGTTCCTTCTCAATAGCTGGTTCATGAGAGACCATTTCTTCATCATCGAGATTGGAGAATCCTCAACTTCCATTGCGTCTGCGAGACGAACCTTTCTTGCTAGGGGATGCCTTAGGAGGCAGTGTGCTCCTCGTACGTTGCTCACGAGAGTCCTTTCGAGTTACCATCGTCAATCTTTTTGCCTTCCTCTGCGGTAGGCTGTGAAATCGGAATTTGATCTTGTTGCCCGAGAAGACTTCCGAGTCTTCTCCGTACTAGCAGCCTTGGAACTTGCTGGTGCACGATCACTAATATCCGAATCTTTGTGAGTCTCATCTTTTCCACCAATATCCATCATGGGCAATTCCTCGATGGGTGACACATCTGCGGGTTCCCCTCAATCTCATCCTGGTCTTCTTCATCATCGAATCGGGAGGACCACTAAGCTCCTCATCTTTATTCAGCATAAACTTTGCCTTGGTGTATGGTTTCGTCCACTTTGGGTCCCACGCCGTGTTGGGCATCACCCTTTCCGATAACACCGTAATCTTGTTCGACATGGAAACATCTTGTTCCTGACCCATACCTTAACCACGGATGTCCAACCACCTCGGTCAGAAAGAATCTGTTCTTTTCCTTCTGCGAGAATCTCAAAGAATTTTCCTACCCAATCACACTCCACTCCATCTACAATTGCCTTTAAAGCACACAAACGCCTCGACTTCATCGAGTCCATACTGCGGCGTTCACCAAACATCACTTTCACCATGATATCAAACAACAATCTGTACTTCCTTTTGAGATAAGCTTTCTTTAAATCCGTCACATGATGACGACATGAAGTTTTCGCTAGAGAGCGAAAAGCTTCAAGATGATTTTCGACATATAAGATTAAGGTCAATACCTTGCATTGATAACCCTAAATGTTGATGAACATCCTCTCGTCGATGGTCGGACTACGCCAAGCTCTTGTCGTTTTGATCCTGTTCTTCCCAAATTCACCACGAACCGAAGCTGTACCACATACGCATCAAGAGTTCGTCGTTCGGAAGAGTGAGCCGAGCGATGCGATACAAACCCCGATCAGATAGGAGATTCAGAATCTCCACTTGCTTCCCGCTGTCCAGTTGTTCTAAAATCTACGGATAATTCACTCCGTACTTTCTCTGATAGAACCGGAGGGTCGAGAGTCTTGTGTTTCCCTGCATTTGTTTTCGAAGAAGATTGCTTTGGAGCCATTGATATTAACTCGAGAGAAAAATAAATGCACAAAGTTCGAGAAGAGGGAAAGAGATGAGCAAAAGTATGAAGTAATGAGGAAGAGAGAGAAAAGAACACCAATTTATAAGAAAGAAGAAAGAAACCGCTAAAATTTTAAAATACAAAATAAGATTTGAGCGTTGATTGGCATATTGCACGATCGGATCGAATGGTTATAAATTAAACGGTTCGAATTCCGAAAAGTGCGTGTCCTCAACTCTGGATTTGAAAAAGGTAATTTTCCAAAATTTGAGAGATTTTGGTCATGAGAAATAGAATAGGAAATAATATTTTAAAGGAAAAATATCCCATACCCCATGGATGAAAAGATTTGATTTGACAATTCGCAGCTGTTAATTTTCAAAGCCGAGGATAAGTAAGGAAATAAAATATTCCGAAAATTATTTTAGCTACGAGAAACAAGGAATATTTTATATCAAAAAAATTTTAAACGAATAAGCAGTAAATCGAGAGAGAGAGAGAAAGAGGGAGAGAGTAAGAGTAACATATACTGTCGAGTTGATATTGTAATCAATCGATACCACCGAGTATTGTAGCAGCAAGGTTTTAGACCCTTCTCCGGCGAGGTTTGAAAGTTCGGCCGCAGCAGCTTTTATACTCTTCTTGACAAGCTTTATACTCTTCTTGACAAGCTTTTCACCCTTCTTGACAAGCTTTATACCCTTCTTGACAATTTGTTTTCCCTGGATCTAATAAACCTAGTTCCACCGATAGATCTCTAAACCGTGCTTACGCCAAAGGTTTTGTAAAAATGTCTGCTCTCTGTCGATTTGTATGAATCTTTTCCATTCGAATGTTTCTCTTTTCGACATGATCTACGATGAAGTGATGACGTATATCCACATGCTTGCATCTTGTGTGAAATCTTGGATTACGTGTAATAGCAATGGCACTGTTGCTATCACAAAAGATAGGAATTTCTTTAGTGATAATGTGATAATCTTGTAATTGTTAACTTATCCAAAGTAGCGTGAGCAACAACTTCGGCGGCCATATACTCTGCTTAGTGGTTGATGTAGCCACTGAAGTTTGCTTCTTAGAAAACCACGAGACCAGCTTACTTCCAAGAAATTGACAAGTACCTGTGGTTGATTTTCTATCGATTCTACAACCACCATAGTCACGAATCGAGAATATCCACCGAGTTCCAAATTGTCATCGCCAGGATACCAAAGACCCAAGTTTGCGGTACCCTTGAGATATTTTAAGATCTTCTTTCTTTGCATTCAAATGACTTTTCTTTGATCGGCTTGAAATCTTGCGCATACTCCCACCGCGAAAGAAATGTCGATCTCGCTTGCTGTTAGATACAGCAGAGAACCTATTAGTCCTCGGTACATAGTCCGATCAACATTTTCACCATCCTCATCTGGATCCATCTTGTAATTTGTCATCATGGGAATTTTTGCATCCTTGCTTGTTATCATTCCAAATTTTTCTAGCATATTTTTGGTATACTTTGCTTGGTTTATGAATATTCCTTTTGAAGTTTGCTTGACACAAGTCCTAAGAAATAATTCATTTCTCCCATCATAGACATTTCAAATTTACTTTGCATCAACTTACTAAATTTTTCACAAAGCTTCTTGTTTGGTGATCCAAAGATTATGTCGTCCACATAAATGCATTACTAAGAGAATATCATGATCTTCTTCAATTACGAACAAAGTTCGATCAATCTTCCCTTTACTAAATCCATGATCAAGTAGAAAGCGTGATAATGTGTCATACCAAGCTCGAGGAGCTTGTTTTAGTCCATATAAAGCTTTCTTCAAAAGTATACTTGATCTCCTTGTACGAAACACGGAGGTTGTTCAACGTATACTTCTCCGCAAGAACTCCATTTAGAAACGCTGATTTTACGTCCATTTGATATACTCTGAATTTCATATATGCCGCGTATGCAAGGAATAATCTTATAGCTTCTAATCTTGCTACGGGCAAACGTCTCATCATAGTCAATTCCTTCCGATCATGAGTAACCTTGCGCAACTAGCCTTGCTTTATTTACGATGACCTCATCTTTCTCATTTTTCTTGTTCTTGAAGACCCACTTCGTTCCAATCACTTTTTGATGTTTTGGTCTATCAACGAGTATCCAGACCTCTTGTCGTGTAAATTGATTTAGTTCGTCTTGCATAGCTTCTATCCAGTTTGTGTCCACCGTTGCTTCTTCAATATTCTTTGGTTCTTGAAGAGAAACATAGCAGCTAAATAAACCATCCGCATTTATCCTTCTTCTTGTTTTGACTCCATCTTGTGGATTACCTAAGATTAAATCGGTGGGATGATCTGTCATCCAATTCCTTCTATTAGATGCGTTCAACTCTTCAAGGCATTATTGGAACATCATCTTGAGTCATTCCCCCTTGATTTGATAAATTTATATACGGAGTTACGGGTGAGTCATCGGAGGTCTTGAGATTACATCAGCAGACTTTGTTTTGCTTGAGTCTTCTCTTGTCTCAAGAATACCTTTTCCTTTTTCTCGCCAACTTTGAGATTTCTTGATCATCTTGAGAATCGGAATCTAAAATAGGTAAGTGAATCTTGACGTATTTTGTCTTGTCCTTGAGTTCAAGTTTCTCAAACCCTTACGCGGTGACTCTTCTCTTCCTTTGTCCTTAGACTCAACAAGAGATTCATTAAAAACCACATGGGGTGTTTCTTCCACGACAAGGGTTTTCCTATTAAAAACTTCGATAAGCCTTGCTTGTGCTAGAATATCCTAAAAATATCCCATCAAAGCAACCTTGGCATCAAAAGTTTTTAACTTGGATTTGCCGTTGTCATGAATGAAACACTGCAACCAAAAACACGAAAGAAAGAAACACGAGGAATTCTACCTTTCCATAACTCATATGGTGTCTTTCCATATTCTTTGGTCAGCAAGCTTCGATTCTCGAGTATAGCATGCCGTATTCACAGCCTCTCGCCCAAAACCTCGAGGAACATTATATTCTCGCTAGCATTGTTCGGCAGCCTTCCTTGAGTGTTCTGCTTCTCCTCTCAAAGCAACACCATTTTTTGTGGAGTGCGGGCCGCAGACGTTTCATGTTGAATTCCACTTCTTTGCAATATGTCGCTATGTGAGAGTTTAAGAACTCGGTTCCTTTGTCACTTCTAATCCTTACAACACTTTCTCCTTTTTCGCTTTTGTAATCTCTTCATGAGTTCCGGTAATCTTGTGATGGTTTCATTCTTCTTGAACATAAATATCACCCATGTGAATCTTGAATAGTCATCTACCACCACCAAAGTGTATTTTCTACCACCGAAGCTCAATGGTGATCTTTGGACCAAATAGATCCATGTGAAGTAACCGTAGTACCCTATTTGATTTTGCATCTGAAACTTCCTTGAATGAAGCCTTAGCTTGCTTTCCTTTCGACACGAGTCACAAATCGATCTTTTGAGAAAACTTCATTTGGCAAGCCTTCTACAAGAGACCTTCTCGCTATCTTGTTTAGTGTTTTGAAATTTATGTGACTCAATCTCTTGTGCCATAACCACTTGTTTCAAGTACTTTTTGCTACAAGACATGTATTGCTTGGACATTTCAAATTCTCGCAACATAAACATTGCCCTTTCTCAAGCCGCTTAAAAGCACCCGATCATTTAAGCCACACAAAACAACACACAAAGAACTAGAAAACTTAATCGAGTATCCCTTATCACAGAATTGTGAGACCGAAAGCAAGTTATGCTTTAATCCTTCCACGTAGAAAACTTCCTCCACACGTACATCTCCAATGTATAGAGTTCCAACACCTTTGGTAATACCAAAGTTATTGTCTCCAAATACTACCCGTGGGCCATTTTGTGATTTTATTGAGCTCAAAAGTTGCTTGTTTCCAAATATATGCTTGAGCACCCACCGTCGATGTACTGCATGCAGTATTTCCAGCAACCTCTCTTTCATGTCCCACGGCCCCTGCACGTTTAGTTTAGTTTTAGGTACCCTTTAGGTTTGGGTCCTTGAGAGTTAGCACAATCTTTAGGAATCCATAGGAATAGATTCTTCTTATCGTGTTGAAGATCTTATCCTTCTTCCATACATATCAACATAGACAACCTCATCCTTTGGTGCCTTCTTGAATGTTTGTCTATGGGTGTCGACCGTGTTCCTTCCAAGACTTGACCCTTCCGAGGTCCTCTAGATGGAGTGATCAGCCGTTGTGCAATGGTTCGAGAGTTTTGATGATAAGGGTACGTTCTACTTGAGCCATCAAAAGATTCATATCTCACAGCACGCACGGCTTAGTAGATCGCTTAGCAAGCTTCGAAGTTTGCTTAGGTTGTGTAGTCTTCACCGAGACTGTCTCCACAGAGATGGTTTCGGTGATGTCTACTTTTCCGACCTTGCACGAGGTTTCTTGAGTTGGGATTCCCTTCTTTTGATACCTCATCGGTTGTTTAGGTTGTTGAGTATAATTACTCTTCTTCCCATTCAACCGATTTCAGGGTCCGACAACCTTTTACCCTTATCTAGAGTTTAGGTTTGAAACCCTTTCCTACCAAATCATTACTCTTAACATGTGTACTCTTCTTAAGCACACTTGTTTGAACCTCGTGAGGATTGTGCCATGGTAAAACCAATTCCCTTTTTTACGTTAGGCGTTTGAGATGATTCAACTATAGTTTGAACTGCATGAGACGCTTTGTTCGATTGATCCAACCTCAAACTTAAACGCTCCTCACTTGACTTTATACGTTCATGCTTTGTTGGAAAAGTTCATCGAACTTTGCTTGTAGAATTTTCAATCGATCAGCTTTTTTCAAGATTCTCAATAAGCAACCTTTCTACCAGCACTGCTCGATGTACTTCACCTTAAGAGTGTTTAACTCTTCTAAAGTTATCTGATTCGTGTCTCATTAGTGTTTCGGATGACTTGCTATTCGATTCTTGTGTAAGCGAGACCAATTCTTTCTTTCAAGCTCACATTCTCCTTCTCCACACGCTTGTAAGCGTTTATAGCAGCTTTTGAGATCTTCCATTAACTTATCGACTAAGTTATGGTCAAACTCTTCTCGCAAGAGAAACACGGAAGCGGACGAGAACAAGAATCGAGAAAATACCTTATCTCCATTTGCCATAAGACACGTATCATTGTCTCAAGAGAAGTCTCGATGATGATGTGAATTGCTTGAGAGAGTATCCTCCTCTTGACCACTAAAGCACGTTTGTCAAAGAAACTTTCTGCTTTCTCATTAATCTCTTTTCTTCTCTTTCTCTAGGAGTTAATTACGGACAGTCATATTTGAAATGTCCAGATTTATGACAAGTATAAGAGCATCACTTCTAGAAGATCTTCTTGGACTAGAATCCCTTTTTGGAGAAAAGTCTCTTCTTCTTGGGCTTTCTTCCTTTTTCTCTCAGGAGTCTTGAACCTCCTATCCTCCTTGGAATCTTGATCTCTTATCTCAAGATTTGTTTCCTGACTTGAAACCAGTTTTCTTTGAATTCTTCCAATGTCTTCTATATTTCCCAAATTTCGAATTCATTTTGTCAAACTTTCTCGGTCAAGAAGGCCATTTGTTCTTTCAAGCTTAAATCCTCACCAATAGGTTCTTTTGATGATCGATCCGAAGTGACCTTGAAAGCAACTTCCTTTCCAGAGAATTTGAATTTCCTTCGTCCTCGTCTTCTTCTTGTTTCAAATCATATTCATGAGCTTTCAAGTGTGAAAATAACTCATGATGACTTATCTCGCTCGCTTCTTTTGTATCTTTGATCACCGTGATCTTGACTCTCCATTTACTAGTTAGAGATCTCAATATTTTGTTGTTGATCTCCTTCTCAAGATAAGACTTTCCTAATGATCTTGCTTTATTGATGATATTTGTCGGTCTTAGATCCAACTGATCTATTGTCTCATCAAGCTTCATCTTAAATGTGTCAAACGAATGTAGAATAGACTGCAACTTATTTTCTTTGATTTGCTCGAACCTTCACACATGAGTGCTAGGGTTTCCCACATCTCTTTGCGGTCTTACATATCTTGACTTTCTCTGTAAGTTCTCTGGTTAAAGTCTCTATGATCTCGCCGAGCAACTTGATCAAGATTAAATAGTTTCCTCTCATCATTTGACATTTCACTCCTTTTCTTTTCAATCTTCTCGCCGAGAAGATGCTTCGCTCCACCGCTCCCGTAACTTACTTTGGTTCAAAGTAAAACTTTATTGGTCCATCTTCAAGTGTTTGAGCATCCTATCATGAATTGCACCAAGATGATTTTCCATGCGGAATTTCCGGTAGTCATAGTCTTCATTAGAAAACTCTGGTAGCTTTCTTTTCCGCTCTTATGAGAACTCATTGTTAGTAATAAAACAATTATGCAATGAATGCAATGAGTTTTATGAAAACGATTTTTCAAAAAGATCTGCTCAGATGACCACAACAGCTTCTTCCTCAAAGACTATTGGTAACCAAAGCCGGTGGTCGGTTGAACCACCGCTCCGATACCACTTGTTGGTCCCGACGAGATGTGCAAGGAGGTGGAAAGTCTAGAAGGGGGTTGAATAGACTTTACCACACTCAAAACTTTTTACAACTTTTTGTGAGCCGAGTGTGAGGTTAGAAGACTTTGAAGTCTTCTCGCAGCAAGGTACTCGTGAGTGTGCTATGTGTGATCGGCCCAGACTTCGGAAATTCAAGTCTTCGATGGTGCGGAAGCTAATCTCGTGTGAATTTGAAAAATCCTTTTAAAGAAAACCTTCTTGAGGTTAGAAGACTTTGAAGTCTTCTACAGCAAGGTTGATGCAGTTTATTAAAACGATGAATGAGCGATTATAAGTATGAATGTAGAAAGCTAGTAAAGACACAGAGATTTTTATAGTGGTTCGGATATAATGATCCTACGTCCACTCTCCCCGATCCCACAGGGGCCTTACTATCCACCAAACTCGGTCTTGTCTCCTCTAATCTCCTTGAGGATTCGACCACGGGAAGTTTAACAAGTTCTGCCCTTGGTACAATCGATTTGATCTTCGAGTGTTAACTCTTAGATCTAATAACAATCAACCTTTTCGTCTTGAGATAATGAAAGGTGATTTTCACTTCCTTGACCAAAAATAAATCTCTTAAAAAAATTCTACGTGTCTGATTAATTTACGGTATGAAGAGTTAAGCGTGTATTGCGGTGAGTGAAGGAATTGTTCTTGATGTTTTCTCGCGCATCTCACTTTTTGAAAATCCTTCACTTCGCTTTTATGATTCCGAATTTGACTAGCCGTTAGGCTGATTTGTCAATCAGGTCTTTCAAAGAAATGGTAAGTGATCGTTGGAAGATTCGTTTGACTTTGAATAATTGATTTCTGATACCAATCAATTATCCTGATTGATCTTGATTGATAATCAAATCTTCATTCGATCGATTTCGAATATCTTAGAGTTGTCTTTACGACTTTTGTAATCCTCGATGAATTTCTTGAAGTCAACTCTAGCAACTTTCAACCTTGCTCCACATCTAAAGCTTGCGTAGCATGGTTTCCAACCTTGCTATCTTCACTTGAACCTTTCTTGTCAATGCTTCTTTTTGCGTAACCCTTATCATCTCTTCTTGATCTTCATGACGCCCTTCTAAATGACTTCGAACGAAATCTCTCTTAGATCTTTAAGTCTTCTTATCGGTAGCCTTTAGTTCTCAACCAATCGATACAAAAGGTTAAGCCTAGCAAGTTTAAGCGTACTAAGACATAAACCCTATCTAGATCATCGGTGACTAACAGTTCAAATGGGTCCTATTACACATAGGTTTTAAGAACATCATCAAAACATACAAATTCAAATCCTAACAACGGGGCCCGAGGGAAAATTCCCAAAAATAGGCGTCCCATTTTCAAAATTCACGTGTGGGTCAACGTGCGTGTGGCGCGTGAAACGTAGTCATAATGACGGTTCACGCGTCTCATCACCGTCATTAGTCACATCGTATAATCAATCGACGCCTTGGTTAGTGCAAAAGCTGCGGCGCATAATTACTGACCTCGAAAACCCAAAAGACGTTGTTTAGCACCTCGCCAACTTTGCACCTCACCAACCTTCCATCTCGCCACTCAAGCACCTCGCAACCGATCTCTTCGCCAAAAGGATCGCTACAAAAGAAATATTTTTGCCCAAGTACCTCCCCGCCACAAATCTTTTCATAATCTAGCGAAGAGACCGACTGGTTCCCCTACGGTTGCAAGAGACCAAGCATGGGGGCAATTGTTGTGACAAAGATTAGTGTGTTACTATTTATCGGGGTTTATAGTTTTTATATATTTTATATAAGGAATAATGGCGAGAATATTTGAAGGACAGAGGCGAGCTCATTATGCGACGTGCGAGGACATCGTGGCGAGCTGCTAGCTTGGGCGAGGAAGGGAGTATATCCATGCGAGCATCCCTTCCTCGCCATTTAATATGACAGAGGGCACGTGTGCCTCGATCGAAGGCCAATCCCATCAAGCTAAGGGACATTCCTTTTGTCGGATGGAGTGGCTCACTCCCATTGGTTGGGAGGCCCATCGGCCCGACTTGTCAAAGAAAATGAGGCCCATGCATTAAATGCATGGATTAGATTTTCTTTGTAGATATATTTAAAGACGGCATATTTGTAGTATAAATAGATAATGTTGGTGATAATAAAAAGGATCGAGAATACAAAGAAAAATACTTAAGATCGAGCCTAAAAACCTTAGCAATTCCTTGTGTAATATTTATTGCTCTTGTTATCCTTAAATACTGAAAAGTCATCCGTTTATCGGGATTATATCCGATAAATAGCACTCATTGCTCAAATCAAACCGTTATTCTTATAAAACCATATATGACTTGAGTGATAATCAGATATTGTTATATTTGTGTAACAACAATTGGGTTTGTCACAAAATACTATATCATTTGTCAACTCTTATTTTAGTGTATTTCACTGAGCAAGCTTCGATTTTTTTTGCTATTTATTAGACACATTAAAAAAGTAAAAATAAAGAAAGCCTAATAGATATAACCGCTAATAGCAGAAGCAATTGTTTCCATAAAATAATTTTCTTATTTTCAGAGTATTTTCTATTGTTATTTTTTTAAAGCTTCAACTTCATAAGACCCGGGATCATTTGTTCAACATCAAGTAAGTAATATTAAGTTGATTGTTATATTTTTTATTAATTTATATAATAATTACTTTGACCATGTTCTATGATGTTAATTGATAATGAAATGAGAATTTGGAAGCCTGATACTATTTTGCATACTCATTTATGCATAATTTTTGCTTTTATTTTTATTTTTAAAAGTTATTGCTGATGAATAAATATGAATTACTAGTTTAGGTCTTTAATTTTCATTTATTTTTTATAGTAACATCATAGCTCCTTAATAATATCAGAATACCAAAGGAGAAATAAAATTACGAATGAACAAATTAATTCAATGTTAAACGAAGATATCAACAAATATTTTTCTTCCAAAAAACAAAAAGTAGTCGTAGAGCATTCAAATACAGATAAAAAATTTGATGGTCGAAGAACAGGAGAATAACTTGGAGGGGGAAAAGGCCCCTATTTAAAAAGTTTGATTTCATATAAGATTTTTAAATTAAAATATTAATAAAATTAACTAAAAATATTATAATAAAATTCAAGTAAATACATGCACTTATGCACTTACCTTACACAAGATCAACTAATTTAAAAATTTTATTAAGGCCAAAATATTAGGGTCAATAACTATTAGATACAATTTTTACACTCCTAATACTAATAGATACAATAATTTTCGTAATTGCTACCCACTACAATTTTGTAGCTGTAATTTACAATTATAGCCCTCCTTCCTACGCATACTACAACTCCAATTGCAATTTCCAATGTTATGTGTATTGTACATTGATTAGATGTTATTTACCTTCCCAAAGCATTTGTTCTATCTTTCATTATTCTACATTAAAAAAATATTATCTAATTCTCGATAAGAATCGATAAATCATCTTCAAAACCAAGGATTAATTTTGTAGCTTCTGATTTTGATTTTTTTCGTTTGGAATTTACGGAATTATCCTATTTTCTCATTTGTGATTATTTTCATTTATAGTTTCGTTTTGTTTCATTTGATTTTACATACGCATCTTTTTGTTATTACACATGTGCGTAAAAAAAATTCTGCAGATTTTTGTCCCAATGTATATAAACAACTTTAGAAGAGAATTACGACAAAAAGCAAAAATAAAAATGCATGTGTTGCTATGAATAATCGCAACGTAAACCGCTTTAAAAAAAAATTATTCTTGCACATGTACTGACTTCACTCATTGCACATGGGCAAGGAATAAAATAAATCTGCATATTATTGCCACCAAACAAATTTCATAAAGAAAATTAAGAAAAAACAAGAATAAAATCAAGAATCAAGAAACAAAAACTGGTAAAGAATCAAGATTGTCAATATCTGAAAGTGAACTCTTTCTTGTAAATATATTTTCATCCTTCGGGCTTTCCCTAAGTCCGCACCGTTTTGTTCCTTTTTCTCGTTTCTTTTTGTGTTCCTTTTTCGCTTCTATTGAATCAAGAAGTTTTGATGAGTTAAAAAGCAGCTCGATCGATCACCAACTCAAGAACGGCAGAGAATAAGTTTATAAGATAAGCCGATCGAGACGGGTCAAGCACCGACCTAGTCATCGAGGTCTGATAGCATGCTAGTCATCCGAAGACAAGCTCGAACCTAGTCATCTGCAGGAGACAAACATGAAGAGCTCGGTGAGGTCAAGATAAGCCGAGTAGAATAAGAAAGGCGAAGTTTTCACCAAGTCACCGCAGATGAGTATGAAGAATCACCGAGGTCAAAAGCGGTTTCCAAGATTAAGTTTGTTAAGCGAGTTTCAAGTTTTTTAGAACTAACTAACAAACTAACTGTCTTTTCAGACTTATAAATAGGACTAGATTTTATTCTTCAACACACTTATGCAAGTTTGATTTTTCACACGATTCACTATTGATTTAACAGAGTATTTTTCAAAAGAGATTTCAAATATTTTCTAAGTGTTTATAGAACACTTCACTTCATATCTTCAAAACACATCTTGTTCTTAGAGTTAGATTTCAGATAGTTGATTAGATTGTTGAAGAGTTGAAGATCGATTTGTAATTTGTAAGATTGTACGGTAAGTAAGTAAGCGAGTTAGTGAAGACCCTTCTTCGAGTATTGGAGAAGGAGAGTGGATGTAGGATTGTTATAATCCGAACCACTATAAATCCTGATGTTATTTCTTGCTTTCTTTAATTACTTGTTCTAATTACAATATTGTCGATTCAAGATTAAAATTCAGAATCTTAACTAAAATCAATATCGGCCTTTGCTTTTGATCTTGTTAAAAGTTGAGTTCTCAATTATATTCATTGTGATAATCGATACTTTGAATTGATTTTGGAAAGATTTGAAAAATCTACAAAATCTATTCAAACCCCCTTTCTAGATTTTGTTCTAGAAAGATAACTTAAGGTTTTATTCAACTCAACATTCTCGGGGACCAACAAGTGGTATCGGAGCGGTGTTAAGTCTGTTCGATATTGTTTTTAGGTCTTGAACAAGATTCTGAAATTATCTTGATTTTCTTCATTTTTTCTTCTTTTTCTAACAGTGCTACTAATTAGCTTGTGGAGTATTTTGTTCCTTTGTTTCATCATGTCATCGGGAAAAACAAAAAGTCCAGGAACCTTCCTGAATTCTCTATTGAAGATTATGATTATTGGAAATTTAGGATGGAGAATCACCTAAAAGCCATTCATGATAGGATGGAAGAGGTTCTTGAGGAAGGTCCTATAAAATTCTATCATGGAGGCACCAAAGATCGAGCTGAATCACCTGAATCGCAACTGCATAAGAAAAGAAAAGTTCGAATTGACAAATGATGAAAGAAAGGTCCACAATCTTGACCAAGTAGCTCGAACTGAAATCATTGAGACTCTAAGTAAGGATTGGATAGAAAAAGTTAAGAGATGCAAAGCGCCAAAGAGATGTGGCAAACTCTAGCCAATGTCTATGAAGGATCTCGAACAAAGTCAAAGAAAACAAGCTTCGATCTGTTCTACATGCTTTTGACACATTCAAAATGAAGGATGGTGAGGCCGTAGATCAACTGGATGTGAGATTGACTAATCTTGTGAACAAAGCAGCCGATTTGGGTAAGACTTACACCGAGAAAGAAATTAACAACAAGATACTCGAGATCTTTGAGCAAAAGATGGAGAGAGAAAGCCAATATTCTCAAAGCAACACAAAACTTGTCATCAATATCACATCACACTCTCTTCTCTCATCTTAAAGCACTCGGAATATGACATTCACATTGAAGATGAAGAAGATGAGGCGAAGTCATCTACATCTGGAAAAAGCTGTAGCATTTGTCCATCAAGATGAATTCAAAAGATTGCTAAAGCATCCGATTTGTCTGTAAAAGAAGAAATGGCTCTGTTGTTGAAAAGATATGAAAGATCAAGATGAAGCACGAGAAGAAACAAAAGAGACAGATTAGATAGAAGGAACTATAGATCGACAGAGATGAAAAGAGTTCAGATAATGATAAAAAGAAGGATCACCAAGAAGTCATAGGTCACCTATCGACGAGTAGAAAGTAGTCCAAAAGCAGACAGAGGAGACATATGCTATACTTGCAGCAAACCTGGTCACTACAGTTTATGATTGTCCTCAACTCACTCCTAGAGAAAGAGAAGAGAAGAGGAAGAAAAGAGATAGAAGATATGCTTGACCAGAGAGCTCTCCTAGCCGAGAAAGAAGAAGCTCGAGAGACATCATCATCCTCATCTTCATACTGATTTTGGGTCGATGATGACATATGTTTAATGGCTAAAGAGGTACATTACTATTCATCATCGGATAATGACTGTGACATCTTATCTCAAATCGATCTCGATCTTATTGATAAACTGTTGAAAGATTTGGAGATCTGCTCTATCTCGCTTATAAACAGATAGAGGCTGAAAATCTTAATTTAAAGGATCAAATTTCTGATCTAACTAAGGTCAATCAGACTAAGGAAAGTGAGAAACTAGACTGTACATTCAAGGGGAATGTCGGACTAAGATGATCACCAAGTACCTTGTCCGATAAGACAGATAAGTTAGAACAGGAATTGAGTTCTTTAAAAATAAAATTTTCAAATATCTATTCGAGAATGAAAATTATAAAAGGACTAACAGGAATTAAATCTCAAGTTGGGACTTTTGAATAATTCTCAAACTACAATAGATAAAATCTTCAATTCTTCTCAAAAGTCTAGTGATAAAACTGGATTAGGTTTTGATAGGAATAAGAAAAATGATCCTATAAAACCTAGAGTCTTTGTAAAAGCAACTAAACCTAAGGTAGAAACTTTATTCGGTCCTTGGAAACCAAAGGAATTAATTACCTCATCCGATATTTCGAAAAGAAAATCAAGAGGAAAGTAACTCCTAAGGCTGAATCTAAGACTAAATCAAAGATCTATCCTAGGTATAATAGCTTTGATGGAAGAAGCAGATCTTATCCATTCTTACCAAGATTCAAGAAAATTTCAAAAATCAACTAAATCAGATTGATATTGAAAGTCTTATCTTAGTAGATAGATATGGATGCAAGCTTCAATCTATGGTTTTAAGGAACATTGATATTTTTATCTGGATTCCTAAGAGTCATCTTAACATGAAAGGACCCAAAATACAAAGGGTACCTAAGCAATAAACTTGTGATTGCAGGAAGACAAAAAGATAGTTGATAGAGGAGACATTCTTGAGGTCATCTCGGTATATTGATAGTGGTTGTTCAAAGCACATGACCTATGAAAGACGACTTCTCTCTAACTATCAAACCATTGATGGACCTAGAGTGATGTTTGGTGATAACAACTTTGGACTTACTAAAGGTGTAGGAACACTAATGATTGGAGATGTTCATGTTCAAGAAGTTTACTACGTGGAAGGATTGAAGCACAATCTATTATCTGTTTCACAATTTTGTGATAAAGGGTTTTGTGTCAAATTTACTCATAATGCATGCTATGTTTTAGATGGTTTAAATGAAAATATTCTATTAGCTGGAGTAAGACAAGGTAACATCTATGTTGCTAACTTCAAAAGTTGTCCTAAAGATACTTGTCTTGTTGCTAAGAGCCTGGGATGGCTTAAGTTGGGTGTGGCATGCACGATTTACTTGGTCACTTAAACTTCAAAACTCGTAACAAAATAGCAAGAGATCTTTAGTTAAATGACTTCTGATAAAATATTTTCAAAGAACCATATATGTGTTTCTTGTCAAAAAGGAAAACAGACCAGAACTTCTTTTAAAACAATAAGTAATCCTTCTTGTAAAGAATTTTGGAACTTCTTCATATGGATCTGTTTGGTCCAAGAACTCCTCTCGCCTTTAGTGGAAGAAAATACACCTTAGTAATTGTTGATGATTTTTCAAGATTTATTTGGGTAATTTTCTTATACAAAAAGAATGAGACTATGATCAAGATTCCAGAATTTCTTAAAAAGATTCAAAATGAAAAAGGATTAAATATTGTTAAAATTAGAAGTGATAAAGGTACTCGAATTTCTAAATAAATTGATTTCTAACTACCGCATTGAGAATGGTATAGCTCAGAAACATCTGCAAGGCAAGGACTTCACAACAAAATGGAGTTGTTGAAAGAAGAAACAGGACCTTGAAAGAGGCGGCTAGATCAATGTTATCCGAATTCAACACTCCTCATAGGTTTTGGGCGTATGAAATACACCTGCTATGTTCAAAATAGGAGTCGATTGTTAAGGATAAGTGTAAAACTCCCTATGAAATTTGGAAGGGAAGATCTCCCAAAATTTCATATTTTCATATATTTGGTTGTAAATGTTTCATACACAATAATGGGAGATCTCAATTAAAAACTTTTGATGCCAAGATAGCAGATGGGATATTCTTAGGATACTCATCTATATCAAAGGCATATAGAGTTTTTAATAAGACAACCTGTGTGTAGAAGAAACACCTCATGTGGTATTTGATGAATCTTCTTTTGAGTTTGATAAGACAGGAGACATCACAAAGATATCGATAACTGGATCGATGACTATCAAAAGATCAACTATAAAATTCTACAATCAGAATCAGATTCGGATGAAGAGGAAGTACTGCATAAAGAAAAGGAACCTGAAAGAAATTCCTCAACAATCGATTTACCAACCGATCAGACGACCAATGACATATCACCGATCGTAGAGTTATCGAGAAGGTAATATACAATCATTTGAAATAAATAATTCAGATAAGACATTATCCACTTGTAAAAGATAAAGGTAAGAAAGTAATGTCATATCACCCAAATGAGCAGATAATCGAGATTTAGATTACGGTGTCCAGACGAGGACCCAACTAAATCAAGATTGTATGTTCAGTGCTATGTGTCATTACTTGAACCTAAATCAATTCTGAAGCTCTAATCGATTCCAATCGGATTAATGCCATGCAAGAAGAACTGAATCGGTTTCAAAGACAAGATGTGTGGGAGCTTGTTGAAAGGCCTCATCATCAAAAAGTCATTGGAACTAAATGGGTCTTTAAAAACAAAAGGGATGAAAATAATATTGTGGTTAGAAATAAAGCCAGACTAGTTGCTCAAGGTTATTCACAATCGGAGGGTATTGATTATGATGAAACCTTTGCACCGGTGGCTCGTCTGGAAGCCATAAGATTATTTTTAGCCTATGCAGACTTTAAAAGATTCATAGTTTTTCAAATGGATGTTAAATCAGCCTTTTTAAATGGAATCTTAGTGAAGAAGTTTATGTAGAGCGGCCACCTTTGGCTTTGTCAAAGGAGACAAGGTTTATAAACTAAGGAAAGCTCTATATGGACTTAAACAAGCACCAAGAGCTTGGTATGACACCTTGTCTAATTATTTAATTCAAAATGGTTTTTGTTAAAGGTAGAATTGATAGAACTCTTTTTAGAAAAGAATTTGGTTGTGATCTTTTATTAGTTCAAATTTATGTTGATGATATAATTTTTGGATCAACTAACATATCTTTGTGTGAAGAATTTAGTAGTCTTATGAAAAGCAGATTTGAAATGTCCATGATGGAAGAAATGACATATTTTCTTGGACTTCAAGTCAAGCGGACAAAGAAGGGAATATTCATAAATCAAGCCAAATATACAAAAGATCTTATTGAAAAATATGGAATAGGTACCAGCCGAGAAGCTAAGATACCTATGATGACAAATTTTTCTATGGATCTAGATGAGAAGGGAGAAGACAACGATCGGTGAGTATCGAGGTCTTATTGGTTCTTTATTATATTTAATCGCTAGTAGACTCGATATTTCTTTTGCGGTTGGAGTGCTGCTAGATTTCAAGCTAATCCTAAGAAAAGTCATCTTGAAGCGGCAAAGAAAATCCTCAAGTATTTGAAAGGAACAGTAAATGTTGGGTGTGGTATCCGGTGATGACAACTTTGAGTCTGCGGATACTCGATTCAGATTTTGGTGGGTGTAAGATAGATAGAAAATCTACATCGGTACTTGCCAATTTCTTGGAAGTAAGCTAATTTCATGGTTGTCTAAGAAACAAACCTCTGTAGCTACTTCTACAATCAAGCCGAGTATATGGCGGTGGAAGTTGTTGTTCACACCGGTGATCTGGATAAGTCGCCAGCCTAAGGGACTATAATATTATCACCAAAGATGTACCAATCTTTTGTGATAGTAATAGTGCCATAGCTATTACTCGAAACCCGATTCTTCATACAAGATGCAAGCATGTAGATATCGAGACACCACTTTATCCGAGACCATGTAGAGAAAGGAGATATCGAGACTTGAAAAGATTTTGGTGACTTTCAAAGAGCAGGACATCTTGACAAAACCATTGGCAGAGACAAGGTTTAAAGAATTATCTGTAGAATTAGGATTATTAGATGCTTCTTTAGTAAATCTCTAATTTTGTTTTTTTAATTCTTGTCTCTCTCGATTTAGTTTATTATGTCTAGAAAGAATTATCGGACTAAATACGTGTCAAAGGACAATCGTGTAGTGATATCATTGATTTCCTTCTTAGGAATCAAGAATCGAGGATTAGTCATATTGACCTTATCCGACATGATAATTACTTATTCGACATATAGTAAATCGAGATAGGGCACAATAGTCAACTGATTTTCTCAAAAACAGATGACTATCTCGCACCCTATCTCGATCTACCTCAAGCTACTAATGGTTTTTTATGAGTCTATGTCTTTGCAGGAATACATCACAGATCATACTGCTTTCACCTCATCCGAACATTTTTTTAAAATTAAATCTCGAGTCTGTTTATTTAAAAAGAAAATTGTCTTTAAGATGCTAAAATTTTTTTTTACTTAAGTCGCTTTTTAAAAATCGACAAAGTTATCGTATCGATGAATTTTTCAACTCATCTGCTTTTTCAAACTCATCCGATTTGCAAACCCTTAGCCAAGTAAGGTAACCCTAGCCGACGTCAGTATACTTACTTCCCGCATAAAGTAACCTACATCCTCACAAATCAACAGTCTATAAAGTAACTATTTACGCATTCTAAAGGCGATTAACATCCACGCGCTGAATCCTAATCGCTTATCTTAGTTTTTAACCGTTGATTAATACTCAAAAAACTTTTTGAATAAATGGCTCAGATTAATTCAAAATTTCAAAAATGGCGGTTTCTTTTTCCAATCTATTCCCTATAAATACATCTTCTTCTCCAAAAACATTCTTTTCACTTTCAGAAAATCCCAAACACTCTGCAAATTTTCTCAAATCCTTTCTAAATCGGTATATGAGCACTTCTTCAAGAGGAATAACATCAACAATGGTGGATGTGCATAATGAAACCTACAATAAGAAGGTGAAGTCTGAGATGTACGTCGACTTCGACACCACCACCGATGGAGAATCCGGGAAATCTTGTCCTTATTGGAGAGGGCTGGATTGAGGACCTTTTGTTCCAAGAAATCCCCTTCCAATAAGACACCGGATATGCGAGGGATAGAGTTTTATGTCAATGGGACATACGAAGATGGTGTTTTCCGCACCGGGGTATATGGAGAGGTCTTGGTGTTTCTCCAGCAGAGGTGGCCGAATTTTTGATACAAGCGGTGAAGGAGTGAACCCCTCACCTACAAGTCTGATGAATGGGTAGAATCATTTGAGATGATTGCCCGGAATTCTATGAAGGACCGACGATCGGAGCTAAAGAAGAAAATACTTCGCCGGAGATATCGCCTTCGATGACCATTGTCACGAAGGTGATACTTGGAGAACAGAGCTCTCATGATGGGCTGACGGCACCGGACTCTGCGTCATTCGAACAATTACGGATGGAGTACAAGCCAACTAGGGTTTGGTTTGTTCTTGGATAAGTGGAGACGGAAAGAAAGCGTCAAGGTTGTGAATGGGAAATGGCATGCGAAGTCGATCACCGATCTTTTTAACAAAGTGACTGTGATCATGGAGGACTTCTTTGTCGGCCGAGATAAATTGGTCGACGGGTCCGAGCTTACACGGCGTAAGGGGATTCGACCAAAGATGAACCACTCGGGGCTCCAGTGATTACGATGATGGTGGAGCCGAGTTAGGAGTTCGAGCTCCGGTGAAGAAGAAGGCGAGGAGGAAGAGGAAGAAGATGTGGAGGCAGAGCTGCTGCAATGAGCTCAGTGAGGTCATTCGGCCGATGAAGTCTGAAGGAGAAGGCACCAAAGAGGCGGAGGTTGGTGAAAACCTCGAGTTGGGTGGATCATCTGCTAACAGCCCAACTCTTCTTTCGAGGAAGTGTCCACGCCGCAAATTACAGCTCAGGTGGTCCGGTGGAGGAGGTCCAAGAAATCAGCTCGGAAGGGACCCCTCCCCCATCCGTGAACGAGGTTCTCCCCCTCCCCTCTCCAACCCACACCGGCAATGAAGAGGTGTCCCAAGTGGCACCTCGAGCCTCCGAAAGCGACCTACTCCCGAAATAGTCCAAATTTCAACCTCATCTTCCCTCCCCCAAACTCAAACCTCATCTTCTCCACCATCCCCATCCCATATATTGTCCTTCCTCTCTGGACCAAGATTCGCCCAACCCCCATTTCCATATCTCCACCGGCCTTACCCACAACTTCTCAACCCCAACCCACTTTACCCCAAACAATCTCATCTCCCCACCTACCACTTCACAAATCCCACCTTTACCATCATCACCCCCACCGTAAATCTCACCTCCACCATCGAAACCCCCACCTCATCCACCCCAGTGAACCTCCTCATGTGGATACCTCAAACATCTTTGGGGATATTCCCATGAGCTCCCCATCCAACTTCTCCCACCACCTCTTCCTCATCCGAATCGAGGAAGAGGCCGGACTAATTCTTGCCATCTCCTCTGCCTTTGAAAAACTCCACAACAGATCATATCCCGGAGTTCGAGAGGATGATGGAGAAGAAAACACGAAAAGTGATTCGAGCAATCCACAGTATACCATGCTCGCCAACATGCAGATTCTTTGAGGTCAACTTATCGGCCAATCTCAACACCGCTGTTGGTTCCAGTGAAAGTGCGCTTGAGGAGGAAGTCAAGGCACTAAACGAAAAACAGCCGACAATGAAATCGTGGTCTCAACACTCACATCCGATCAAAACGATTTGAGATAACGTTGTGCAGCAATAGAGGCCCGACTTCAGCTATTAAAGATGAAGTTAAAAAGGGGAAGGAGCTGAAAGCGAGAATGGAAACCCTCACAGTGGTGTCATGTCATTAATCGACAAGCTCGATACAAAGGCAGACACGGTGAGTTAGAGGCAGCCAAGGTGGAAATCAAAATCAAATCGATGAATTGGCTGCCTTGCAACCGAGGGTAACCCAGATTGAAGAGGCCATCCGAGAGGATGAGGAGAAGAGAAGGAAGGAGGAGGACGAAGAGAGAAGAGAGAAAGCTGGCTCGCATGAAAGAGTCTCGAGGAACCGGAGCCCAAGGGCAAAGGTAAAGGGAAAGCAAGAAAGAATGAGAAGTCTCCATCGGCCGAGCGGATGATCAGCCCCAGAATCAGCCGAGCGCAAGAGAAAGGAACCAGACTTCTCCAACTTATCACCGTGAGCAGATCGAAGAATCAGTCTTGAGAAGGAGATGTTTGAAAAAAGAGAGAAGAAGAGGTCAAGAAAGCGGGAAGGCGGAGCTGAAGTGGGACAGGGGATACTCGGAAGTGGGTATCCAAAGCCGCAAATGAAGCGGACTTCCGCCCTGTCCATCGCACTACAGACTCCTCCGAAGATGGTATCGGGAAATACACCAAAGCAAATACAAAAAGCAAGCCACGGATGCCAAATGGATGTATTATTGGTACATCTTGAAGGCATCACCATCTGGAGCAACCAACGAAGACATCGGTGGCATGAATGGATGGAGAAGGAGGACGCCGATCTTTATGGGAAGCCTGCTCGATGAGGCACATAATGTGTTCAATGCGATCCGATCGCACCACCTATGAGCAGAGTCACCCTGCTGAAAGAAGACGGTTCTCCCGATCCGGAATGGGTCAAAGTCGTGGCTAAAGCGAAAGGGAATCAGAGCTCACGGATGAGAGTGATCTAAAACGGCTTAGAGCAAGGATTTTGGTGGCTAAACATTCCAGAGGCTCGACCGATGGGGAATCGATAGAATAGGATTTTTCTTTCCTTATCTTTTTATTTTCTATCAGTTCTCTTATTTTGTAAATCAGAAATTTTTTGTGAATGAATATATTCGGACTTATGTGAATTATGTGTATCGCTTTCTTTAAAAATTTTAAGAAAATTTTAAAATTTTTCTAAGTATAAATCATCTCGAGAATTTTATATCTCGAGTTAAAAACTTTTTCTTAAAATTTTTTTCTCTAAAAGAGTCTAAAAGACTTAATTTTTTTAAAATGCCTTGAATGTGAATGAATGCATTGTAGTGTGAAAATGTGCTTTGACTTACCTATCCGATTGATTTAACTAAATCTAGTACTAACTTCAAATTTGTGAGTATGTTTCTTTATTATAGGTTTTAACTTCATCAAAAAGGGAAATTGTTGAATCAAGAAGTTTTGATGAGTTAAAAAGCAGCTCAGGTGATCGATCACCAACCTCAAGAACAATGAGAGAATAAATTTATAAGATAAGCCGATCGGACGGGGTCAAGCACCGACCTAGTCCGAGGTCGATAGCATGCTAGTCATCGAAGACAAGCTCGAACCTAGTCATCTGCAGGAGACAAACATGAAGAGCTCGAGACGAGGTCAAGATAAGCCGAGTAGAATAAGAAAGGCGAAGTTTTCACCAAGTCGATTGCGAGATGAGTATGAAGAATCGGTGATGTCAAAAGCGCTTTCCAAGATTAAGTTTGTTAAGCGGTTTCAAGTTTGTTAGAACTAACTAACAAACTAACCTGTCTTTTCACACTTATAAATAGGACTAGATTTTATTCTTCAACACACTTATGCAAGTTTGATTTTTCACACGATTCACTATTGATTTCACAGAGTATTTTTCAAAAGAGATTTCAAATATTTTCTAAGTGTTTATAGAACACTTCACTTCATATCTTCAAAAACACATCTTGTTCTTAGAGTTAGATTTCGGATAGTTGATTAGATTGTTAAAGAGTTGAAGATCGATTTGTAATTTGTAAGATTGTACGGTAAGTAAGTAAGCGATTAGTGAAGACCCTTCTTGAGTATTGGAGAAGGAGAGTGGATGTAGGATTGTTATAATCCGAACCACTATAAATCACAGTGTTATTTCTTGCTTTCTTTAATTTCGTTCTAATTACAATATTGTCAATTCAAGATTAAAATTCTTAATCTTAACTAAAATCGAATATCACCTTTGCTTTTGATCTTGTTAAAAGTTGAGTTCTCAATTATATTCATTTGTGATAATCGATACTTTGAATTGATTTTGAAAAGATTTGAAAAATCTACAAAATCTATTCAAACCCCCTTTCTAGATTTTGTTCTAGAAAGATAACTCAAGGTTTTATTCAACTCAACATTCAGGGACCAACGGCTTCTTTTTTTTTTTTCTCGATGCATGTTTTTTACTTCTATAGTACAATATGTAGTGATGTTGGATGTAAGTTTGGGTTTGAATCTAGTAAGAAACGCCCTTCGCCGATCTGCCGTCGATCCGGGGTGGTGTTCGCCGCCGTGGGTCCGCCGCCTTAAACCCGCCGTCGCCCGAACGAACTCGGACACACAGATCACCGAGTCACGGATTGATGAGTTTCACATCTCGAAATACGCCGTCATACTCCACCATCGCGAGACCGCCGTGAGAACAGGTAATATCCACCGTCCTTCACCCTCCTTCGTCCGCCTCCGGCGAGATCTTACTACCTATTCAAATTGTCGAAATACAACACATCCGAGTTGCAAAGGAAGAATGGTATGAAATCGTCGAAATACACCGCCACCATCTCCTACTCTTCCTTCCCCTACAATACCACCGTCATCTTAAAAAAATATGTCGAATTTGAAGGTTTCGATTTTTTATTTTGTGAGAAAAATTGAAGATTTCTTGAGAGAAAGAAAGTGTCTAATTTGAAATTTTTGAGATAGAAATGGCCGAGGTAGGCTAGCTATTAGAATCAGACTCAAAAATGTGTATTTTGAGGGTAAAATTTGTATTGAAAAAGTTGACTTGTACCTATTAGTATTTTGACTTTAAAATGGTATTGAATAGTAATAAAAGTTGAAAAATAGTATTGGATAGTAAAAAATTCAAATAGTAATAAAAGTTTTTTTTTTTTTTTTTTTGACGGGGACAAATAGTAATAAAAGTTGAAAAATAGTATTGGATAGTAAAAAATTCAAAATATTATTATGACCAGCCCTCCCTCCTCTCTGAGCTACTTCATCATCATTCTTTCCTTTTTTTTTTTTCTTTACTTCATTTGGATGGAAGGTAATTTAATTTCAAATATGGAAATTCCTTGACCAATTGAGTAAATAAGAAAAAACAGCGGTGTCTCCACTGGATCTAATCCATTTATTATTGAATTAACCGATCGACGTGTTATCAGGCATTACTTTTTTTAATTCGATAATTTTCACATAAAAAAAAAAGGCATATTTTTTTTTAAGCAAAACCAAGGCTTGGAAAGTAATTGATTATCATTTCTTGAGCCCATCACACAACCTTAGTTACATCTTGAAAAAACTCACAAATCCAACAAAATCACCTTGAAAATAGTTTAAAAATGAGTAATGAAGATCAAAACTAACAATAAGTAACAAGGATCAACCAAATAGCTATGGACCTTCATCCATAGCATCACTCCCGAGACAAGTCTGAGATCTTTCCCCTTCAGACTCGGATTTTCTAAGGACGGAATCTTCAAGGGCCTCAAGAAACGAAGGAACGGTGAACTTGTCTGCAAGAAGCTCAAAAATGAGAACAGAATATGAACCATAAAAGTAAATAGAATTTAAACATTTAAGCTAATCAGTAATTCATTTTTACACGCTAAATGTTAACAGATCTTAATTTGATTACTCAGAAGTTCATTTTGATAAAAGGGCTATAGATAAGCCAAATTAATAAGCCAAATTTTGAGCAATGACAAAGCTAGGGATACAATAAGAATACATTTGTTGTTAATGTCGATTAAATGATCTTTTAACACAAGATATATGTGAAAAGTTAACTGCCTCAGATTGTAAAAACACTTACATTTGCTGGGATCTATCCCAAACTGGGTCAAATCCACCTGTCCTGTGCGCAGCACCTAGAATAAGAGGAATTAAAATTGTCAATACATGCCCAAAAGAACGGAGCAAAAGAAATGCTAATTTATAGGAGGAAGCGCACGTAAGTAAATGAATCTAGTTGTTGGCGGAATGGAGGACTCTGCAGCAACTCTATTAACTCCTCTGGGGTCCATATGCCCTGTAATCAGAGATGAATCTCAGTAGAGAAGACATTTTGTAAATAAAATAAAGGATACAACAAAGTCAGCTATTTACCTCTGGTAAATGTGACATCAAATCTTTATCTAAAGGTAGCTCTTGAATTTCGGTCCACAAAAATTCCGGCTTCAAAATATCACCTAATCCCAAGCCTAGATAGCCAAGAAAACAGAATAAATTCAAGTTGAGGAGGATTAATAATCGTCAGATATCACTACTCAGGTGGTATAGGGGGCTCTACTACTTCAAGTCCCACTTATTTATAAATTCAAAATAAAGTTCTTTCAAATAAGAAACAATAAACCATAACCGAGAGAAATCCAACACACACAATCATGATAAAATCAAGGTCCTTTACAAGTGTAATTTCTAAATTAGTAAACATCAAGGTTAACACCAATATGCATCAGGATAAGGAAAATTCATACCTGCATCTGGGTCTACCGCTTCATCTACATCAGAAAACAAGAGTTATAAAAGTTCATCAAACTAGAAACACGGCAATAAAGCACAAACAGTGGTTCATTCCAACAGAACCAAGAATACCTGCAGATCCTATGTTACTAAGTATTCGTTGAAGATCTGCCAGCTTTACAGGTCCTGTAGATGTTGCATCACCACTTGCTTCTGCACCCATACTAGATCCAACTACATTTCCAGCCCTGTGAAAGTAGAAATGACAGCAAAGTTACAAGAATTCTCCAGCAAGTTCATAGACCATTTCAAGATAAAGAATGGAGAGAAATTTACAAAATGTTATGTGATGTATAGGCACTTGACATAATTCTGATATGATCAACAAGAATCTTATGTATGTACCCCATCATATGATTTTCCAAATTGTTGAATTTACCTAGTATTGATTTCACCCACAACATTAACTTCTGAGCTTTGTACAGGTACTGAAGCATCAGGTTCATCGTCACTGGGTAGCTCTGTTTGACATTAGATAAAAAGTTAATAAAGTTGATGAACCATTTTAAGCCTATTAAACCAGTGACAAAGTTAAGAAAACAAATTCAAAAACTAAAACCTATATTCTGGCTTAGATAAGCTAATGTGCAGTTACTGTCCAAATACCTGGAGGTTGATTCAGATAAAGATTAATGGAGTTGCATAACAGTGTATCACTCTCAGCTTTGGGCTCCTACAGAAATTCAAAGCATCTGCGTATAATCTTCATACCCATTAACAACAGAATAAAAAAAAAAAAAAAAACTCATGAATTAACCTGCATCCAAAAGAAGAACTTTCTGTCATCTGTATGAAACTTAAGAATGTATACTCTTCCAGCAGATTGATTAACCTGAATGATACAAACAACAAAAAAGTATTAGCATTCAGTTATTTACTAACTGAAAAGGAAATTGTGGCGTATGACACTCTAAACAATACCAAAGAGATCTACCTTTTCAAATACTGCCTCATCAGGAAAAACAATTTGGTCCTATGTTCAAGTTTAGCTAAGGAATAACAACCAGCCAATAAATAATAGATGGAAGAAGGAAGGAGAATGTAGAAAACAATAGGCACTGAACACAGTCACTCATCACAATGAATGCAAAATCAGGATACATCCTCAACAATATTTAGAGATCTGTCAATCCACTGAAAATGGACAAGCCCTTCTTCTCCCTATAAAAGATAAGGGAATATGGTTAGCTTTAGAAAATATAAACTCCACACATCATTACATTACAAAATACTATTATGGAGTGAAAAAATAGAAAATGACCTCTTAGTTTTATGAGAAAATAAAAAGATGGAGAAATAGAAAAGTCAAGAAAGGTGACAAGAAATAGTTGTTTCCTCCATACCTTTCCTATACGAACAAGGCCTTTACGCGAGTCAGGGATTACACGTGTTCCTTCTAAAGTCATTTTACCAGCACGAAATTCCAGCAAAATTTCCTAGAAAGTGCATTAAAGAGCAAGTATCATTTAGGCATCCATAAAAATACTAAAAAAATATTATGTTCAAAACATGGAAGAAAATGTTCTGCAACAGCATCATGTAACTCTCTCCCTGTATCATTAATTGCACAGGGAATAAAAAAGAGTGTCCAAGACACTGAATAAAGCACAGCAAGCATAACCTGTAACCCACTCGCTCTATAAAAACGGATAACAGATTTCCATGACTAACCTCAGAAGTTTAAATAAAGAGAAACTACAGACTGCGCATCAAGCATTTCAAAGAAGTACGGTAAATGTTGCATAAAATTTAGAAGTCACTGGAAGTTAAAGAATCCAGTATCATGCTCGTTGCAAATTTAAATGCAGTAAGAAACATTAAAATAAACTAAAATCCATTAAACTCCATTCTTTTTGTTCAGTCAAGTTAAACATGATGAGTATATCATTAATGAATGACGGCGACACATGGAAATAATATATCATAGACAACACAGCAGAAGTTAAAAATAATCGATATTATTTGCACATACCTGCATATGAGCAAAGGCATCAGTTGCAGAAGAAACCATGAGTTACAGCTTCTTTATAAAATTCTTTCTCTCTTTATTCAAAACAACTGCCATTCAGAAGACAAAAACTAATTAAAATGGGTTATTTTATAGAGTGTGAGTTCATCGAGAGGAATTACAGATTTCCCCCAAACACAAGGTCGTCCTCCATTCCACCCAACCCCAATCCCTTTTTGAAGAACCTCTTCTGATCCTCCAGGTTTAGACCAGGCATTTCCCTCTCAGGCGGGTAGGGCGTGATTGGGTGAGCTAGACGTGAATGACGTAATGCAAGAAATAACAGTTATAGGATTGACGGATTGGGCATTCCTAGCTTTCTGTTAAGTTAAATAGAAGATCTGTTTCACCCTTTGCCTTAGAAAGAGTTCACCCCACTTGAAAAAGGAAAAGGGAGTAGGCATAGTACCGGAAAGTACGGATTCGGGGTTCATCCCTCAATCAAGCACTACTTGAAAGAAAGTCAAACGATCTCGTATAGATGAGCTAGTTTCTCTTTTCATTGGCGTGTTGTGCCCTTTCATCAATGCCCTCGAAGATAGATTGTTACGAGCTATACTCGGAATTAAGGTATCTACTTCAAAAGAAACTTGTTTAAAACTACCTATAGGTGGTAGGGGCCGGGTTATTGATGTGAGGTGGATCCAGAAAAGGGGAGGTTCTAGTTATAATCCAGAAACGATTCGTGTATATATTTCAAAGAAACGTGAAATCAAAGTAGGCGATACTACTAACTAGCAATGTATAGAGGTAAGCTACTAACCTTACGGATGAATCCACTCAGCACCACCATCACCACCACCGCCCAACCCACCCACCCACCCCCCACCCCAACAAACCCCACTCACCCTCCCAAAAAAGAAAGATAAATAATACATAATTCAACGGTACCATGACTTATAATAGCAACCAATAAATTTCAAGAATTTACTCAACTAAAAATTTTCAAAATGGAAATCAGGCAGAAATTGATGAAAAACTTTTAATATATAATTTTGAGCGGACAAAGCGTTTTCAATATTGAAAATAGCTCTGTCAAAAAAAAAAATATTGAAAATAGCAGAACATAAGTTTCTAAAACCCTATGTATTCGCTTAAGTACGATTAGGGGAAAAGATTAATAAGAAAAATATCAGTTGAACAGATATAACAATCAATGATTTACCACGCTGTGCTTTGTGTACGTAATCGTGCAGCCGCTGCTGCTGTGACCTGTGAGAAAGAGGTTGACAGAGAGACAGGCAGGGTAGAGAGAGAGAGAGAGAGAGAGAGACGGGAAGGTGGGGATGGGGCTTGGGGGAGGGAAAGCGAGAGTTAAGCGAGATTTTATGCCGACATAGGCAGTGCGTAGCGGGTGGGCCAAATCTAAAATTAATATTGGGCTTCTTTAAATACAAATAGCAATTTTTTAAAACAAAATCTTGTATGAAATATTTCACCCGAAATTTAGGTTAAATGAAAATATAAAAATCTAATGGTCACGGCTTTGTCTTTTTCTTTTTCAAAGAACACGAAATACCGGTGATTAGGAGACGATTCAACAACAAACGGCGAAAACAACGGTAGGATTCAACGACGATATCAAATTGAGGAGAAATACGCAAAGAGAAAACATGAATGTTGATGTGTGCAATAAAGTCACACTACCAAGAATCGAACCCCGTACTCGAGATTCGCGAGATCACTCCTTGGACACGTGCCAAAACCGTGCAATCCGAACTATCCCCAAGCTTGAATACTGCAAAACACGCGGAGGGTCCGGCGTAGGGACTCCGCTCAAGTCGGTGATCGGAAAGAGTGTAAAAGGAGGGCCCTAAATACCGGTTAGGGACCTCTAGGAGCTAATATGAACTAGGCTGAATAAGTGTTAATGGAGATAGTTTAACGTGCTCAAAGTGTGATCGGTAGATAAGTGAATTTGTACCTTTCCTTCTATGCCGATCATCCATAAATAGTACGGAGGAGGACGATTATCTCCACCCTCCGATGAAGCTCTCCACTCTTCATCGAGTTCCTCCCACGTTACGTTCATCCTCCACATCCCACTTCTATTTTTAGGAATCTTCTCTTCTAGATCCTTCTTCATACCCTTTTCGAGTTCCGTTTGACCGAATCTTCCTTTGTTTTCTAATTAATCCCTATTTCGTAGGTTTATTGTTAACTTCCAGCCCCTTTTTTCGGTAACTATCCTAACCACCTACTCTATTCTCGCTAATCTGATCCCATATCAATATCTCGAGCCTATTTTGAGCTTATCCATACTTCTCTCCCTCCAGGGCCTCTCTTTGGGTCCTCGTTGGGCCCTTGCCCATTCCTCGGCTCCCTGGCCTTATTTGTGCCGCATCAATCGCTCCCCTACTCTCTTGGGACGTGTAGGGCCCAAGTGAGTAGCCGATTATATCAAAAATTAGTAACCGGATATTTGTTAGGACTCTTTGATCGAGAGGCTCCTCGGCTTCCCGCCAGTGCGAAACGTCCCATCAAACATCTCATCTTTTAATCGGTCATCAATGTACCTCCTTTAAACGTCCAATAAGGAGGTTGCGTTTCATATACCCCCATTTTAGGGCAATAATTATTCCCCTCTCTATTAGTACTTCAAATTTCTAAGTTCATCTCTTTCACTCTTCTCCCTCATCGTTCTCGCAATAAACCTTCTTCAAGATTTCCACACTTCCAAAGCATACCTCCTCTCTTTATCGTCTTCCTCCTTACCGAGGTATTTTTCGTTTCTCATTATAATTTCATCATTCCTCTTTTCTTTTCTTTCAAGTAAAAAGCCATGGACGACGTTCCTATTCTTGCGATCCCCAGGACAAAGTTTCATCCTCTTCTAGAATGTCCTTAGGGACATTAGAGGAGTTCCACCGCCAGGTGGATTTCCGACTTCTCTACCCGAATACCGGTGCGGAGGAAAGACCCCATCGGACCGAGGGCCGAACCCTAGCTGCAGGAGAACAAATCCGTGCGGGTCTCCGCTTTCCCCTTCTCCTTTTTGTTCAGATTTCTTAACTTTTTAGGGTCCCCCTTAATCAGTTTACCCCAACGGCCTCCGGATGATGATCTCCTTTTACATGCTAGTAAAAGGGGCTGAGGGAGAGCCTAGCGGAGATCTCTTTTTACTCATTTTAATTGTAAAATCTTCCACTCTTTCTTTTATACCACTGCCCGGACTCGGGGCTTATGCTCCTTCCTCACTCATCCTCACGACAAGTACCCCCAATTGGACCGAGAAATACTTCTTTGTTGTCCCCTCGAGCCACAGGGTTTTCCTCATGAAGGGTGGATTTTCAAGAACCCCCTTATGAGGACCCCCATCCTCAATCTACCTCCAGCCTCAATTACCAAGTTATCCGCAAGTTAAACCTACACGCAGAGAAGCGAGGCCTCTTTAATTCTGTTGATCTCGGCGGTAATCCCCGTCTTTTATCTCATTTTGATTTTGATTCCCTGAAACTCCTCTAGCCTCCGAGGATGGTAAATCTCTTTTTCTAGTGCGTTTTCTTAATATGTTTCATCCTGCATCTGCATTTACATGCATACATATGACTCATATAGAGACTGATTTTCACTTTCTTCTGTGCAGAGATAAGCTAGATGTCGAAGTGTGTCCAGGAAGCCAACTAATGCCGGCTCATAGCCCCGACGGCTCCCCTGTCCAGGAAGATTCTCCCCGGTTCCTACTAACTCTGTACCTATCCTCCTCTGTCTCCAAGAGGACTCGAGCGGCCTCGGGCAAGACCGTAAGCTCTAAAGAGGTCCCCGGCCCGTAGTGAAGCCACCGTAAAACGCTCCAAAGGGAAGAGGGTCAACCCTCGGGCACTCTCCACATCGACCTGGAGTCAAGTCCTGGGGACGAGAATCCCCTCTCCTCCTTCTGCCGGAGATATGTTTCCACGGGGACTTCCCGATCTCTCAGGCCTCTCTCTCCCGAGAGAAGATCACTCGCGCTTCCGAGGCTTTTCTTGAGGTAAACCCTATCTTATTCTTATTTTCTCATACCTCTCACGATAAAAGTTGGTCATTAACTTGCGCTTTGTGTTTTAGTTTGGTATCCTATTTTCAGATTTGGCCACCACCTCCTACAAAGACACTTTCGCGGCCAAGGAGGAGCCGGAGTAATTCTGGACCTAGAGAAACTCAAAGTCCAAGAGCTCACTTCCGTACGCGATCAATTGGTACAAGAATGCAAGAAACTACGTTCACAAGTTACCACTTTGCTAACCAAGAGACGAAGCTGGCACAAACGCGGGGTTAAAGAGGCGGAATCGGAGTCCCAAGCAAAAGGAATCAAGCTCGCTTAAACAGCCTCTTCACCTCCCCTTTGGGGCAAGAGTTTACGGGGACTTGCACACTTCTTGGCTACGGGCGTATAGGAGCAGCCCAAGCTATCTAGGGGATATGGGAGAGTATATCCCCTTCTTTGTGGACCATGGGTTTGATGTGGCTATTGCTCGGCACTGGGCTCTTGACTTTAAGGGGAGTATGACCAGTGAAGCTCCCCTTCAAACCACGAAGACTCCTCCCAATTTCCCTGGTGATGGGAATGGCAATCCAGATGAGCCATGGTGGCTTCCTAGTATCGGTGCTGCTGCGAGGAAGCTTCGAGTGCTGAGGTCGGTGTCGTCGATCTGCTCCCTATGAGTGCTCCTCCTTTCCCCATCCTCCCCGGTGAAGATCTGTTGACCCCACCGGAGTCGTCGAAGAAAGGGAAGCGCGAAGCGGCGGCGACTCAGTGCCATTCCGAAAAGGAAGCTACTTCCCCTCCCCACTGAACTTTTTTTGTCTCTTTTTCCTCTGAACAATTTACTTTTACGTTTTGAACAATGCTACACTTAACTCCGGGCTGTTTGTGTCCCATGGTCAAACCGGTAGGCCTTTGTTGGGGTGTTTGTGTCCTAACAAGCCTTTTTGTGATATTGCTAAGGGTCTGCAGGCTATTTGTGTCCCCGTAGGCCCCTATATTTTGCTAGATACTTTGGACCCTATGCGGGCTTTTAATCATAATTCTTCTTGCATGCTCTATGAATATCATAACTTATACTTGCTTGCTGTGTTATATCAACCATCCTAATCTTTTGAGATTGCTCTTTTAGGGTTTTTAAAAAATTCCCTTATAAGGCTGCGTAGAGTAGGCTCTCTCACGAACCTTAAAAATCCTAAGTGAATTATTATTCACTTAATATTTTTGAAAAAATTTTAGGCTCTCTCGGGAACCTTAAAAATCCTAAGTGAATGATTATTCACTTAATATTTACGAAAAAATTTAAGGCTCTCTCGGCACCTTAAAAATCCTAAGTGATGATTATCCACATAATATTTACGAAAAAAATTTAAGGCTCTCTCGGGAACCTTAAAAATTCTAAGTGAATGTTTATCACTTAATATTTTTGAAAAAATTTAAGGCTCTCTCGAACCTTAAAAAATTCTAAGTGATGATTATTCACTTAATATTTACGGAAAAATTTAAGGCTCTCTCGGGAACCTTTAAAAATCCTAAGTGAATGATTATTCACTTAATCGAATCCGGACGCTCTCTGGGTCCTTAAATTCTTTTAAGGTATTTTTAACCTTAAAAAATCATAAGTGAATATTTAGATTCACTTAATCGTGATCCGGGCACTCTCTCGGCCCTTAAATCCTTTTAAGGTTGTTCTTGAACCTTAAAAATCCTAAGTGAAT
Source organism: Paraleonurus japonicus (assembly GCA_030762865.1). Taxonomy (NCBI): domain Eukaryota; kingdom Viridiplantae; phylum Streptophyta; class Magnoliopsida; order Lamiales; family Lamiaceae; genus Paraleonurus; species Paraleonurus japonicus. Next base: position 31,633,296 of record CM061060.1, read on the forward strand.
ATTCGATTCACTTAATCGTAATCCAAGCACTCTCTGGGCCCTTAACTCCTTTTAAGGTTGTTTTTGAACCTTTAAAAATCCTAAGTGAATATTGATTCACTTAATCGTAATCCGGGCACTCTCTAGGCCCTTAAATCCTTTTAAGGTTGTTCTTGAATCTTAAAATCCTAAGTGAATATTGATTCACTTAATCGTGATCCGGCACTCTCTCGAGCCCTTAAATCCTTTTAAGGTTGTTCTTGAATCTTAAAAAATCCTAAGTGAATATTGATTCACTTAATCGTAATCCGTGCTCTCTCTCGAGCCCTTAACATCTTAAGTGAATGCTCGAATTTTATTTCATCGAAATCACTTAATCGACATGTTATTCATTGCGTATCATGCATTTTTGTCAAGAATTTAAACAAATTCGCGTAAAATCCACTCCCTTTCCATCAAGTACACATTCCATGTAAACTGAAAAGGTATTTTTATTAATCGAAATACCCCATTGACAGTGTCAACATAGGTCCCCAAGAGAACCTAAGCCACCTCCTTAAAAACCTCTTATGGTAAAACCCAGTGAAACCCATAAGAGGGGAAAAAAAAATCTTGATAGGGTCAAAGTACAATAGTTCGAATAATCAAAATGTAATGAAATCAACTACAAAGCAATAAAAATTAGAAGTGCTCCTAAACGAAGAACCTCTTCAAATTGGCGATGTTCCATGGCCGTGCTATGGGCGTTCCATCCATCTCTTCTAGAACGTATGCTCCTCAGGGTAATACTTGTACGACCCTATAAGGTCCTTCCCGGTTGGGTTCCAGCTTCTTTACCGGCTTCAAAGCATCGGCTCTCCTTAGCACGAGATCTTCTTTTAGAAGGCTTTAGGAATCACTCGCTTATTGCAGCACGCCTTGATCTGTCTTTGTACCTCTCGGCCCTTACTCTAGCAGTCTCTCTTTCCTCCTCAAGTAGGTCAGGTTCTCTTTCATCAAGTTCTGGTTCACTGCTCGTTGAAATGCTCAATTCGGTGGGAACTCATCCCTATTTCTGCAGGCGGCACGGCGTCGGCTCCATAAATTAACCGAAAAGGAGATTCACTGTTGCTGCCCTTGAAGTAGTCCTATAGGCCCATAAGACCGAGTCTAGCTCGTCGACCCATGCTCCCCAACACTCTCCAATCGTGCCTTGATCCCATTAACCACGATCCGATTGGTGACTTCAACTTGGCCATTAGTGCGGGGTGTGCAACCGAAATAAATTTCGGCTGATTTTCAAGGCCCTACACCATTCCTGGACCTTCTCGCCATTGGTGAGTCACATTGTCCAACACGGGGATCCCGGGAACTCCGAACTGCGGCATATAAACTCCCACCATAATTGTCCGACACGGGGACCTTCTCGCCATTGAACTGAGTCACATTTTGTTCATCAATTTTAGCCAAAGGAGTTGCCTCGACTCATTTGCTAAAGTAGTCTACCACCATAATCGGGAACTTTCGTTGGCCTTGAGCTAGAGGAAAAGGCCCCACCAGATCCATTCCCCATTTGGCAAAGGGCACGGGGCATACATAGCCCCCATCTCCTCGGCAGGAGGTGTATCAACGGGTCATGCTTTTGGCATCTTTCGCACCTCTTCACTAGGTCCTTCGCATCTTCATTCATCGTCGGCCAAAAGTACCCGGCTCTTAGTGGTCCTTCTTGCCGGCGCCCGAGCTCTGCGTGGTCCGCCGCACATCCCTCATGCATCTCTTTCAACACATGCTTTCCTTCCTGCTAGATAAACATGGTATGGACATGTGAAAGATCGTTTATATAATTGATCACCAATTACACAGAATTTGATTCTAAATTGCTTATCTCTCCGAGACCCCGTAGCAGGTCCCGAGTTAAAGCTTTCATTTCGCTTCTCCTCTGCCTCGTCATCAATAGCTCCCACTCACGGGCTTTGTAGCCTCTCTTTCGGCTGTGACCAAAGTTATCTTGCCCGACCCTCCTATTGGTGAGGGACTAGCGAGCTTTGCCAATCCATCCGCCTTCATATTCTCCTCTCTAGGTATCTGTTGTACCTTGAACCGATAGAACCTGCTCTCCGGCTCTCTAACTCGGTCTTTATATGCTATCATCTTGGGGTCTTTAGCCTCACAATCCCCGTTCACCTGTTGGGACACTAAGCGAGAGTCGAGAAAATATGATTATACCTTGAGCTCCCAAATGCGCCGCCATCTCCGCCCCTCTAATCGGCGCCTCATACTTTGCCCCGTTATTAGAGGTGCAGGCTGAAACTTAACGATCACTTGAGTCTTTAACCCTTGGGGATCAATCATCACAATACCGGCTCCGAACCCATCAATGTAGTTGATCCATCCACATAGAGCTTCCAAAGTGCAATCTCCTCCGCCGTGTAGCCTCCTAAATGAAATCGATAAGGCTTGGGCCTTAATAGCTCTTCCGGGCTCAAACTCCACCGGTATTCACCCAATTCAATGGCCCATTTCACCATTCTCCTAGATAGGTCAGCCACGAGCTATCACTCGCCTCAATGGATAGTTAGTCCTAACAACAATCTTATGTGATAAAAATAAGGCCTCAATCTCCTGTAATCATGATCGCAAAAGCCGTCTTTTCGACCTCACGAGTACCTACTTTCCACCTCTTGGATAAGCTTACTCACATAGTACCCCGGCTTACATTCGAGAACCTTGTTCCTTTATTAATCTTGTGCTCAACGAGTGGTCCCCACAGACAAATATAAATACAGGATATCACCTGGTAAGGGATTTGTGAGTGTCGGGAGCCGAGCTAAATGGGTTTTGAGCTCCTCGAAAGCCTCCAAGCACCGCTCATCCCAGGTGAATTTAGATCCTTTTAGAGGATGCGGAAGAACCGATAACTCATCTCTGCTTGATCTAGCTATGAATCGGCTCGGGGTTGTTATCCTCCCGTTCAGCGTCTGGAGCTCCTTCAGTGGTCTGGGGGCTGCATGTTCAAGATCTTGCTTGTACCTTTTCGGGATTCACCTCTATTCCTCTTTGATTCACCATGTATCCCAAAAATTTACCTCGCTTTAACTCCAAAAGAGCATTTAGCGGATTTAGCATGATTTCATTCCTTCGTATTACCTTAAAGAATTCGTCTAGGTCGATTACATGCTCGGGGCTCTCTGGCTCTTCACCAACATATCATCCACATACACTTCCATGTTCCTACCTATCTGCTCCCGAAATACTTTATCCACCATGCGGCTGATAGGTAGCTCCTGCATTGATTAACCCGAAAGGCATCTTCACATAACCAAAAGTTCCACAAGGCACGATAAAGCTGACCTTTGGGGTATCTCCGGATACAACCGTATCTCGTGATATCCTTGATATGCATCCATCATGCCGAGCAGCTCGAAACCATTTGTGGAGTCCACTAATTGATCAATTCTCGGCAATGGGTAGTGGTCCTTGGGACATGCTTTGTTTAGATCCGGAGGTCAATACACATCCTCCATCTGCCACCCCCTTAGGGACGGAGTAACGAGCGTTAGATAGCCATTACGGGAACTCGATCTTCTTAGAAGTATGTCTTGTGTATTATCTTTTAAATTGTTAGATATTTAGTTATACGATGGTTCAAATATTGATGAAAACAGTGGTGAAAACTTAAATAGTGATGAAAACAAAATTTATGCAAACTTCGTTAGAACAAGCAAATCTGCTAAAACCAAGTCACTTTGAGTGGAAGGTAGTTAGTTGATTAGTTGAGTGTTGTTCTTGAAGGTGATAAGTGGACATCCGTGGATAAAGATTGTTGTATTGAGTACTAGGACTCAAATTATCCTAGGGATCGAGTTTTCTAAGAGAGGTTACTTGATCAAGTATAAGACAAGGAATTCCGGTGAAAGGAATTCTCTTATTTAATTAGGAAAAGTGGATGTAGGTGTTTTCATCTCTCGAACCACTATAAACACTTGTGTTCTTACCGCTTTATATTTGCTTAAAGTGCGTGTTAAAACCTATTTTTGTAGTGTTAAGCTTTCGTCACCTGAATTTGCTTCCCTTGTTAAAACTACCTTAAGGTGTTTGTTATTCGAAAAAGTTTTAAAACGAGCAAAATTCTTAAAAGGGCCTACTTTCCGCTACTCTCAAGCTAGTTGAGATAGTTGACCAATTAACCGACAAGCTTTCAACTATCAATAGGTTGGTTAATTTCACCAAACCTCGAAAGCAATGAGACTTAGGGTACCTCTATCAGGCTACCCACTCGGGTTACTCGAATATTGTTTTTCACAAACTGTACTTTCAAAGTTTTAGAAAAAGAATTTTGCACTCAAGTGTATTCCCCCCTCCATACACCCGATTTACTCGTTTTGGGACCAATAATATATATGTCTTATTTTGTAGTTCATGGAGAAAATGTATACCAAAGATGAAATTGATGAAGTGCGGTCCGAGTGGGCTCGGTTTGTTCAATTATATGTTATCATGTAGTAGGTGTTATCGTGTGACGAAGTGGTATAGCTCAAGTGGTTAGAGCTCCACTACCTATGACCCAAAGGTCATGGGTTCGAGTCACCCTTTGCCCGATCAAAAACAAAAGTAGGTGTTATCGTGTATTTTGTTGAATTATTATATGAATATTTTTTTGACAGAATTATTGAATGAATATTGACTTTTGATTTGATGATGAAATTAATGCATTATGTTTTTTTCTTTTCTTTTAGTAAATTTAATTGGTTTCTTTTAGGATTTAAAATGATTATGGAATAATTTTTAAAAAAACAAATGTATAAATTAAAATAGATAATAGATATATAGTAAAGCATAATGGATATATTACATTATCTTTGCTAAAATATATATAGTTATATTTTCAAGAATAGATAACGGATATATTTATGAGCTAGTCTCTTGTAAAATATTTTATGGTGAAATTTCACTAAAAGACAAAAAAATATAAAAATCTCCCAGTGTCAACCGAAGAAGACGGGTCGCCCAACCTAGCGGGAATTAGGTCAAAATCACGCACACAAACATGCAAAAACCAACACAGATTAACGTTTGACACCATTGAGAATCATATAGCAAATCACCACGAATTTCCGACGAAGTAAGTAGCGACGTCAATTAATATCATAATGAAGAAAAATCAGCAAGCACATAGAACACGCAGAGAAAAAAAAAAATCAAAGAACGCTGGAAAAAATGAAATTTGGAGGAAATTCAACAAAAAAAAATCTAATCAAAACAATAACGAAATTCATCAACGACATCATATAGAAATGTGTTGCTATCTTGATCATCTTTGTTACCGGTTGAATGTTTTTCCCAAAATCTGGAATCAATATCGTAACTATTACTGCTTTCGATTTGTTTGTATAGTAACACATTTTTCTCCATACAAAGAACACGTTTGTGTTCATATAGTAACACTTTTTTTATATAGTAACACATCTTTCACTATACAAGAATACGTTTGTATTCATATAGTAACATATTTTTTCAAAAATATGTGTTACTATAAGAACAAATATGTGTTACTATAGGGGTAAGTACGTGTTACTAGTCCTTAAAAGAATATAATATTTGTCCATGTGTTGTATTGGTTTTGTTCATTAGTAACACATTTTTTCTTCATACAAGAACACGTGTTTGACCTTATGATAACATAACCCGAGAGTAAAAAAATTATTTTTACATTTGCACGAGTTTAATACACATATTTGCCCTTACAATAACACATATTTACCCCAAATCTTACACTTGGGGATCAAATAGACCCATGAACTTTTTCTTAACACATTTAAATCATTTCACTTTAATATTGAGATCAAATAAGTCATCATCTTAATAAAATCACACTCTATTAATAAGAATAAATTTGTTGAAGATTAGAGACTTATTTAGTCCACACATATAATTAGATTAGAGATTTATTTAACCATTTTTTTATTTTTTTATTTGAGTGATTATTTTTAGACAAATATGTATTTTTTATTTTATAGTAACACATATTTATTGTTAAAGTAACACATGTTTAACCTAATAGTAACACCCCTAGGAGCACGCGGGGCGATTTTTTTTTTTGCTCTTGCACGAGTTTTTGGAAATATCCATTGGACCCGCCCCACCCCGTCAGGATCCGCGAATTTTTATTTGGATATGGATTATTACGGATCTAGGATCCGTGAAATATTTCATATGAGAATTTGTCTATATTTATTAATACATAACATATATACATAGTTATCTTTTCTAAAATAGATAATGAGACATAAACAAGAATAGATAATGGATAATATCCGTTATCTATGTGCACCGCCCACTCGACCTGCGGGCGCACATAGATAGCAGATATTTATTGATTTTTTTATCCGTTATCTATGAGCGCTCACCATAGATAATTCCCGCCTAGATAACCATTGATTTTCTATATAGATAACGGATAATATCTGTATCTATGAGCGAAAAATGTAATAGTGTAGTGTGCGATAGAATTATTTTTAAAATGGAATGAGAATAAATTTTCTACATAGATAAAAAAGAAAAGAGAGAATAAATTTATTGGGAGTAAGATTATTTAATATTCAAAATCTTACAAGCCGATGAAATTCTTCCACTTCTGATAAAGTAATTTTGAAATTTACAATCAACAATCCACAATTCTCAATCGTGATTACAATTCGATAGCAATCCAATTATTGCTTACCCACGCACAACAAATTTTGAAATGGGTAAATTAAAAATCCGTATAGCAAGAATATCATGAACTCTAGTTCACGACTAACAAATCCCAATCCAAATCCAAATAAAATTCATTAACAAATAAATCAGATAATTAAACACAAATTAAAGTTCATGATCAAGCCCATTTGGCCAAAAGAGACATACAACCAGCACCAAGCAGAAGTGAAGCATTTGCCCCAAGCATAAGCTTTCCGTTCTTTTGCAATTTGGGACTCATAAAGTCAACAGAAAGAAGATCAACTAGGGCCATGTATATTAGTATTCCAGCTGCTGCTGAATCAAAAACTCCTTCTACGATAAGAGCCGTCCGGGCTCGCCTCGTTGTAGATGTTGCTTATTCCGATACCGATGGCGATGCCGATTGGAGTAGTAATCGAGAAGAAGAGTATCATGACTGTCGTAGACCATGAATTAAATCTTGCCTACCAGGAAAAATGGATACTATATGTAAATGCATAAACTATGTGAAGATATAGAGAGTAAATTGTATTTTTATCCCAAAAGAATGAGTACAATATGATCCATTTTTCGATATTTTTGGTCTTGCAGTTTTTTTAAAATTTTTGTCTCAAAAGAATGATGAATTGCGGCTTTAGTTCCAAGAGAATGAAATAAAATTGCAGTTTTGATCCTAAAATATAATGGATGGGACAATTTTTGAAAAAAGGACAAAAATAAGAACATATGGAATTAAAATTTTCATTGAAAAATTCTCATGCAACCAAAACTGCAATTTTCTCAATATAAATATGTATGTTCTTTTATTATAGTTACACATATTCTTGTGATTATTCAGTAGAAATTTTAATTTTTCATCATTTTTATATCATATATACTTATTTTTAATATCATGCTTGATGAATTAATGTGGGAAAATTTTGGTCTGAGTGACTTTCGAAATGATTCAAAGTGATAATTGTGCGGTGAGACGGTGAATTTACAGAATTTAAAATATTTCTTGTGAGTAGGTGTACTCGTAGGAATATATGAAATCATTCGCTTGTTACGATCCAATAATTTTCATGAATGTTCACAACATTAATCTTGCATATTTTACGTACCTCTTCGTTTAATATCACCATTTCAATGTGATTTTCCGTTCACCTTAAAATTTCAACAATTAATAATTAACATTATATAATGATAATATGTACCTGAGATATACATCCTCCAAGGCCCATGCCTTCAAAGAATTGATGAAATGACAAGGCAGCAATTAAAGGTTTTATAGTCTTGGGGCTTTCTGAAGCACCTAAAGCGATTCCAATTATCACAGAGTGAACTATAATTCCCAGCTCCAGCACCTTAAAAGAAATCATAGATAGATAGCTTTTTTATATCACAAATCATAAATGGGGCTTTTTCATAAATCATAAATGGAGCTTTTCTTATTAAAATCATAAATAGAGTTAATTATTTAAAATAAATAAATGCCAATACATGTTTACATTTAGATAGGGAACCAGGTGGCTTAGCCCACTGGCCACCGGGTTCCTCACTTTAGTGGGAGACCGGGTTCGATTCCCTTTGGGAATGAATTATATTTACCGATAAAAAGAAACATTTAGATAGGAAGTCACACTTGTGTGAACTGGATACATACACTTGTCATGCAAATACATTATCACACATTTATGCAAATACATTATCACACATTTGCGTGCATGATATTAATAGTAAAAATAGAGTTTATAGTATGTACAGATTCACACAAGTTTTTACCTTAGGGAGGAGTACAAATATTGAATAGAGTCAATTGCATAATATGCATAATTAAAAATCTAATGGGTTTATCATATTAATTTATATATATATATATATATATATATATATATATTATTCAATCTAATTATATAATTAATTAGCTATAGGTAAAATTAACCAAATTAAAACATAGTCTTGAAGATATAAATCTTAAGGTTGCATTCAATATATATCATTATATTATACAATAAAATATTATGTAAAATTATTAATATTGGATTAATTAATGATCAGGTCATTGCCCAATAAAATAAGAATAAATAAATTCGATTAGATAATAAGACTTCGTCCCATAAAATCGTTATACTTTCCTTCTCCGTCTGTCCCATTATAAATTTTGTACCCTTAAAATGAAATATTTTTATAAACTTTACCCTCACAATTTTCACTAATTTACACAAAATATTATTACTTTTTGACTCACACATACATACAATTTAATAATTTTTACTCTATACATAAAAATTTATAAAATTATCTCTCAAAACTTATTTTATTATTATTTTTTAATTAAAATGTGGGTACTTTTTTCTATGAAAACTTATATGAGATGGAGGGATGGTGTAATTTTTTTAACCATAAAATTGTAATTTATTGAATCTAATATCATTGATAAGTGTAGTTGACTTTTTGTGTTTATCCAATAAATAACTCTATGATAATTCTAACCTCAACTTCATTATCAACAAGATTTATTTTATAATTAATAAACGGAACAAGATTTCCATTTATTGTAAAATAATTTTGCTGTTCCTGAGTAAAAATTCTTTAATATAAAATTAACCTCTTCACAAATACTATTTTCTATATAATTTAATGAATGAATTGAAATGAGTTTACATGAAAACAAAAATATAAATTTCACAGCACTTCGCCGCTGTCGGCCATTTTTTGTCGAATTAAAGGATTAGTTATATATCAAATTATGTGTCTCTTCAAATTCGTCATTTGATACCTTCAATTTGCTCATTCTTTATACTACAACTCCACAAATTTAAGTGTTAAATATTCATCCTCGTCAATTTTCCTACGACAAAAATTCGATAATTTTCTGTCGAATCAAAGGTCAAGCTATATATTAAATTGTTCGATTTTTCAAGTCGTCATTTTGATATATATATGACTTATCTTCTAATTCCTAAAAACAATCGAAAATAGTCTTGGTTTGAGAATGAGTTTGATCAGCTGCTATACAATATTTTCTTGATCAATTTCATGCTCTTTTCCAGCGAATAGAAAGACGAGCCATATATTAAAATGACAGGTTTATAGAGACGAAATTTTTGATATATGGTTTGACCTTCATTAGGAAATGGTCGAATATCATTCAAACTTAAATTCTACTACAGTCAGATCGGTTTTATTTGATTGACTTTTCAACGATTTTTGTGTGACAATTATTTCATAGTAATATATGTACAAAAGTTGTTTTATATGAACCCTATGTCCGCTTAACCTTATTAACTAGCATATCATTCAAATAAAACAACTTTTGTACACATATTACTATGAAATAATTACACAAAACCGTTGAAAAAGTCAATCAAAAACCGATCCTATTAGAAAAATAGTATATAGAACGAGCAATTGGAGGTACAAAATTGATAGTTTAGGAAGATGAACAATTTGATATATCACTTGTACCCTAAAAATCTAGAAATTTCGGCGACAGCGCGGAAAATTGTGCAATTTTCCAATATATTTATATGTTTGCTCTGATAACTGGCGGATCTAGGTGGGTACATGGGGGTACAGTTGTACCCCCAATTTGAAAATCGGAACTGTAAAAATATTAACAATTGATCATTTGGCCTTGTGGTATAGTACAAATTTTAGACATGAAGCATTCTGTGTTCGAACCTTGTAGTCTGCAACCATCACATTATCACAACATCCAATTTCAAGATTATTATTTCAAATAATTAATTAGCAGTAGTAATATTTTAATTTATATTTTTTTCGTTCGATGATTGGATAAATGTTTAAAGAATTTATACTTGTGTGTGTTATAAAGTAGAGTTTATATTATTCTAGCTACATGACTATTTAATTAATTTAATTTAGAAAAATAATATATTTTTTCGTTCGATGATTGGATAAATGTTTAAAGAATTAATTAGCAGTAGTAATATTTTAATTTATATTTTTTTCGTTCGATGATTGGATAAATGTTTAAAGAATTTATACTTGTGTGTGTTATAAAGTAGAGTTTATATTATTCTAGCTACATGACTATTTAATTAATTTAATTTAGAAAAATAATATATTTTTTTCGTTCGATGATTGGATAAATGTTTAAAGAATTTATACTTGTGTGTGTTATAAAGTAGAGTTTATATTATTCTAGCTACATGACTATTTAATTAATTTAATTTAGAAAAATAATTATTATCAATTATCATTTCGATTGTATGTTATTCTTTTATTCGAAACATGTATTTCTACAAACTTTTACAATTATGTCATAAATTCTTTCTAAAAAAATTGTAATTTTAATTATAACTACATATTTATTATTTAGTTTTTATCGTGTTATATAACTTTTTAAACATTAAATAATATTTTATTAATTATATGTTGTACCCCCAAAATTAAAATTCTAGATACGCCATCGCTGATAATTATAAGGGAAAATGGAGTTTTTACCCTTTAAGTTTGGTGACTTTGTTTTTCGTCCTCTTATCTTTTGACCTTTTATTTAGTCCTATAACTTCAAAAAAATTTGATTTTCGTCCTACAACCTGGCCTGTCCCAGTTATCCAACCGGTGACGCCGACGTGGAAATAATTTTTTTAAGTAATGACGTGGAGTTTTTTACCCTTTAAGTTTGTCGACTTTGTTTTTCGTCCTCTTATCTTTTGACCTTTTATTTCATCCTATAACTTCAAAAATTTTGATTTTGACGTGGAAATAATTTTTTTTTTTAAGTAATGACGTGGAGTTTTTTACCCTTTAAGTTTGGTGACTTTGTTTTTCGTCCTCTTATCTTTTGACCTTTTATTTCCTCCTATAACTTCAAAAAAATTTTGATTTTCGTCCTACAACCAGGTTTGTCCCGGGTTATCCAACCGGTGACGCCGACGTGGAAATAATTTTTTTAAGTAATGACGTGGATCACCACGTGGAAATAATTTTAAAAATTTTGCACATATAGGGTTCGAACTCGGGACCTCTCCACACTTGGGCAAAAAGCTTACCAACTCGGCTAGGTACAACTTTGGAACAAATGTGCCTTTTGTAATATATATTCGGTTTACGAAGTGTGACATGCCTTTATAAAAAAACCAAGAAAAATGCATCTTCCAAGGGTCGAACACAGACATGAACACACATGTGAAAGTAACTAATCGCAAAGTTGGACGCTATTTTGTGAACAAACACGCTTTTGGTAGTATCTATATGACTTGAGCGCACCCATAATTTAACAAATTGGACCCCAAACTATTTTTTTAACAAATAAACACTTTTACTTTTAAAATTGAACAAATAAGCCCTTTAACTAATAAAATAAAATATGGAGACCCTTTTATTAAATGAATTGACATAGAACATTATTATATTAGTGGATAAATTGACAAAAAATTAAAAATATTATGATAAATTCTAAAAAATAAGTGAAATATCAACAACACTTTTTTAATAATTGACACATATTTCTTTAATATACAATATAATGTTAAACTAGTAATAAAAAGAAGATAACTAATTTAATATAATGAATTAAAAATAAAATTAAAATTAAAAAAATCATAATATTAAAATTCGTAAAAATAATAAAGAAATTATTTTTAAAAAAATACGAGACTATTACGTTTACAATTTATATATATACTTTTATTATTTTAAAACTATAATTAAAGGGACCTTCATGTCTCATTTTATTAGTTGAAGAACATATGTATTTCATTTTAAAAGTTGAAGTATTTATTTGTTAAAAAAAAAAAAAAATTGTACTCAAAATGCTAGTTCAAGGTCCAATTTAGAATTTATCATAGTTTTTATTGAAAAATAATTTTTTTATAGTTTAATATTATATTGTATATTAAAAATATGAGTCCATTATTAAAAAAGAAAAAAATGTTGTTGATGTTTCACTCATTTTTTAGAATTTATCATAATATTTTTAATTTTTTTGTCAATTTATTCACTAATATAATAATGTTCTATGTCAATTCATTTAATAAAAGGGTCTCCATATTTTATTTTATTAGTTGAAGGGCTTATTTGTTCAATTTTAAAAGTAAAAGTGTTTATTTGTTAAAAAAATAGTTTGGGGTCCAATTTGTTGAATTATGGGCGCGCTTAAGTCATATATATACTACGAAAAGCGTGTTTATTAACAAAATAGTGTCCAGCCCGAGTGGTTAGTTGCTTGCACATGTGTGCTCAAGTCCCGTGTTTGACCCTTGGAAGTGTGTTTTTTTCTTGAATTTTTATAAAGGCATGTCACACTTGAAGTTGAATATATATTACAAAAGGCACACTTGTACCAAAGTTGTGCCTAGCTTAGTTGGTAAGTTTTTGCCCAAGTGTGGAGAGGTCCTGAGTTCGAACTCTATACATGCAAAATTTTTTAAAATTATTTCCACGTCATGACTTAAAATCAAAATTATGTCATTACTTTAAAAAAATTATTTCCACGTCCGCATCACCGGTTGGGTAACCTGGGACAGCCGGTTGTAGGGACGAAAATCAAATTTTTTTGAAGTTATAGGACTAAAATAAAAGGTCAAAAGATAAGAGGACGAAAATCAAATTTTTTTGAAGTTATAGAATCGAAATAAAAGGTCAAAAGATAAGAGGACCAAAAACAAAGTCAGCCAAACTTTAAGGGTAAAAACTCCATTTTCCCTAATTATAAACATATAAAACCTCTTAAACGTAATACCTGTGAAATTACACGATGACGAAGGATATCATTCTCGCCAAAGTCAATTAATCCATGTGCATGGTCATGTGTCGCATGACTGTGAGCAAGAACCGGCGTCTCTTGATCGGCGCCACCCTCCACCTTCCCTGTCGACCGGCGGCGGAAGTATGAGGTCGCGTACGTATCAACCATGAGTGTTCCAATAGCAGAAAGCATGGCAATGAAGCCGGTGAACGGGAATTCCCCACGGGCTCTCCTTAAGACACGGCGACGTCAATCTCTCGAAAGCTTCCGGTAGAATATGAATAAACCCGGTCGACAGAATAACTCCGGCCGCAAATGCTTTCACGATGAAAAAAGATTCCTCTCGGGGTTCAATACCGGAAACCATTTTCCGGCCATCAGAAGAGCAGACGCCGAACAGGCCTGCCACAAAGATGGAGGCCAATGCCGCCATCTTGTACTTGAGTGCTAGACTTTTGTCACGGTCTTCGTCGTCTTCGGGATTGCAGGTGCATTCCCCCAACACATTTGGAAGAAGAAACAATATTGTGATCAAGAAGATGTTTGTCATCATAGCAATTGATTTGTCCATGATCTTGAGTTTGATGATAGAATTTTAAAGATTTAGGCGCCTTTTATTTGACAAAACGAATCAAAAAAGTCAATGAGTTATGTCAAATTTTAATTAAAACAAGCTGTACTATCTATTTTAATTATAAAAGAATGTCAACATAATTACTACATATAGATTCTAATGGTTAAGTTTTTTTTTTTTTTTTTTTAATGACAAATACACCAAAAGAGTAAACCAGACTAGATGAATCTTCGAGGGGTGGATCATGAGTTTGATCATTTGTAAACTTTCGATCATCGCACTCACAAATTTGTATCAACTTAAATTTTCTAAGTTATTATTATACCAGTATTAGGCCACGGGAATTTCACGGGATAATGAAAGAAAAATTATATATACAATAAAAATTAAATTTAAATAGTTACAATGCACAATCTATTTAAATTATAGAGAGAAATAAAGGTTTAAAGAGAGAAATATTATAATTTGTATATATTATCAAATAAATTTAATATACACTATATAATCTGCATATATCACCAAATAAATTAAATATATGCTATATAATCCGTGTATAATTTGTATATATTATCAAATAAATTAAATATATATAATTTGTATATATCATCAAATAAATATACACTTTTCAAATATCCGAATACGAATTGAACAACTTAATTTAAATTTTAAAATTATAAACATAAATTTCGTATCTTCACTTAAAATAAATGGACGGATGAAATTAAACTTATAAAATTGATGGATAATATTAATACGTAAAACATAAATAAATGAAAGGAGGGGAATTTTGAAATAGAAGAATGTGGCTTTGCCACATAAACTTTCCTATGTTTAGGTTTATAAAGTTACTAGTATTAGGCTGCGAATTTGTGGGCTAATTAAAGAAAAGTTATATATACAATAAAAATTTAAATTTAAATAGTTATAATACACAATATATTTAAATTACAGAGAGAAATAAAGGTGGAAAAAGAAAAATATCATAATATGTATATATTACCAAATAAATTAACTATATGCTATATAATATGTTTATATCACCAAATAAATTAATTATAAGCTATATAATCCGTGTATAGTACCAAATAAATTAAATATATATTTTATGCAGATTATCTATATAATATGTATATATCACCAAATAAATTAAATATACACTTTCCAAATATACGAATACAAATTGAATAACTTAATTTACAATTTCAAAATTTTAAACGTAGATTTTGTGTCTTCACTTAATGAATTTGTATATCTCAATATGATGGATCCAGATTTTTGACGAATCTTATTATAGAAATGAAAATAATGAATAATTATATTAAATTTATTATAGCAAAGTATATACAGATTTATCATAATTAAATTAATTGACTCGATTAATTGATTTTAATCATACTAATTTTTGTTAATCAAATATTTATTCTTGTTAATAATTGTCTTAGTAGTGCAACATAATTTTAGTAGAATTGATCAAATTACCTTGATTTTATCAATTTACGTTAATTTTTATTTAATTATAAACTATCATATAATCAAGAATTCAAATAATTTTTTTCATTTAAAATTTAAAATTAAAATTCCATTATTATGCAGCTAAATATATCAAAATACTCGACAAACAAAAAGAATGTGATTGAAGATGAAAACAAACCATAACATCGTAGTTTACATTAAATCGAAAGAAATATTTAATAATAAGATACAAATTAACTATTTCTCCATCAAAATTATATTCTAAATTATCAATGGATACAAATTAACAATGTAAATTAAATATTCTTCATAATCTTCTAAATAGTTGATCGTCAATCAAATCTTCAAAGATAGTTAGGACATTGTATATTTGAAAAAAATAGAGTTAACATATGATTGGAGTGAATTGATGCATGATTTTAGGGGGTTAATTTAGTGCAAAAAGTGATCAAAAGTGCTAGATTTTGTGCCTATATATGTAGAGTATCACTACTTTGCCTAAAAAGTATTACTTGTGAGTTATTTGATGTTTGTCATCTCGTTTACGAGGTAAATCGGTGGAATTTGGCCAAACCGAGAGTACCGGCATTCTTAGGATGAAGAGACGATCGAGACGGGCGAAAACGGGGGTCGAGGCAGAGCCGGGTCGAAAAATTCCTGGACTCGACCTCCGGTCGAGGTCCAGGCCTCGACCCGAGGTTGCGGCAAAAATATGGAATTCGAAATTTGGAAGCAGTCTCGACTCGAGGGCTGAGCCTCGAGTCGAGAAGTAGGCAAAGGGGCAACCTCGAGTCGAGGGTTGAGCATCGACTCGAGGGATCAGATTTTTCAAATTCGTCTATTTAAAGTAGGAACCAGAGCATAATCAAGAGAAGATTCCATAGAGCGATTACCGGCGGTTTTGGGGCGATTCCTTAGGCCCTAAGCCAATTTCTCCTTGTATGTAGATTAGATTGGTAGATTTAGATAGATTTTCAATTGTTGTTGCTTAGATTAGCATTAGATCTCTTGTTTTCTCAATTCAAGTTTGTAATTCCTTTGGAGAAGAAGTTACTTGAAAACTCAAGCATTTCTATTTTTGTTGATTTAATCCAATTGGTGATATTCTTCCTCTTATCTCTTTTCAATTCCGTAATTGTTGTGATTTGCTTCTTAATTGTGTACTTAGATTTTCTACCCATGATTTTCGCTCTTTGCACCATTGGCTAATACTCTTGTGCTTGAGTTAATTGAAATTGAGGATGATTTGATTGCCTATGCTATGATTGTTGATGATTGTTTATCAATTGAGTTAGATTGCTTCCTAATTGTGATTCTCATTGTGCTTCATCCACTTTTATCTCTTTAGATTAATGTTTGATCACCCTAGCAATAGGCGAGAGTTGAGCTAACGTGATCCGAGATTAATCGGGTTATAATTGTGTATGAATGTATGGATTGAGTGATTCTTAATTGAGAGATTAGTTGCACTAAGGATACTCACATTAGGCATTGTGTAGTTAATGGAGTGATTAATTGCATGATGGTTTTATGCTTTCTATATTAGTTGATTTGCAATTTGATTCAATCATAGCTTGTTGATCATTGATTCCTTGATGTATGTTATCCCTAGCACCCAAATCCCCATTTATTGTTGTTAGTTGTTCATGCCTTCCAAGTGTTTGATCAATTGTCTTGTTGTGTTGTTTGAGTTTATTTCTAGCTTTTTGTTGTGTTTTTGTTTCCAAAATCGCTTTACAACAATAGTCATCGATAACTTGTATTCCTAGGGCCTCACGTGCATACTTTTCTCTTGGGTTCGATATACTTGATTGGTCTTAATACCGCTTGCCGAAACCTACAATCAAAATGGCGCCGTAGTGGGAATTAATTTTTGCGCCTTAAGTGAGACTTAGGAATTGTTTGAAGTGACTACTTGTTGCCTTTGTGTTTGTGTTTATTTTGTTGTTTTTGTGTGAATTTGATACTTGCTATCTTGTCTAGATGGATGGATACGACTCTTACACATGGAATCAAGAGTATTATCAAGAGAGTATGACTTATCCTCCACACTATGAAGAATTTGGATACAACAATTGGAGGAGCTTTGATGATAATTCTCAATTGCAACAAGTTCCATCCGATTATGAAGAGTGGAGATGTGATGAAGTTCCTCCCTCACCTCAAGAGATGTTCCCATATTATGAGCATTATGATCAAACATTCGATCCACGGGGTGGATTCGAATGTCAAGGAGCATCGGAAGGAGATTATTATGATGATGGGAGAAGCTATGAGTATGACTACCAAATGCCACAAGCTTCCTCTCATTATGAAGAATGGGGACTCTATGATGTGAGAGCTATATTAAAGGAGATGCTTGGAGTGTTGTTGGAAAAATTTGAGGAAGATGAACCGAGATGTGAAAAATGCTTCCCTTGTATGAGAACATTTTTAAACCAAAGCATTGGTTGATTCAATGATAGAGGGGAACATGGAGATCACCGAAGCTCAATTCATGGTGTTAAAAAGTCAACTCAAATATTTTCTACTCCAGTGAAGAACATAACCATCATGGAGAATCATCAAGAAGAAGGGGAGGAAGGAAATGAAAGTGAAGAAGATGTAGTAGAGGGTCCAAGCAAGGATGATGAAGTAGAAGATTTCCTTGTGGAAAGTGAGGAAGAGGAATGTCCATTAATGGACATGAGCAATAATGAGAAAGAGAATCTAGAAGCATCGAATGAAGCATTGAAGAGTGAAATGAGCATTTCTAAACCTTCTAACTCTTCAATTCATACTTTAATTGAAATTGATGCTTCTATTGATTTAATTTTACCTCTTGTGAACTTTGACTATAGGAAAGAATTAATGAAGCGCTTGGGCATCCTTGAAAGAAAGGAATAGAGAAGGATAATGGCGAGAGAGAAAGGGGGACAACCACGAACACTATGCATATCTATGTGTGGTTGCCCTATCAATCATGAAAACCTCCTCGATTTCGAAGTACAAAGGATGAGATATAATGGGAAGGAGGACCGCTATCCTTGGCCATTCCGATGAAGGAAGTGGGAAGTGAACGAATAAGTCCGGCATAGGACAATAAAAATAGCGTTAGATGGGAGGCAACCCATCCTTTTTATTATTTTTGAGTGCTTTATGTTTGCTTTGTGTTTTTATTTCGTTTTTGGGAGAATTGGTGGGTACTTAATTGCTCATGCTTAGGAGGTTATGATATCATGCTATGGGATTTTGTTGGCTAATTGAGCTTATTGTTGATACCATGTGGAGTTGCATACGTATTTTTATCGCTTGTGCCAAACATTGAATTCATACTTTCATTCAAGTTTGGGGGTGTTGATCGTTTATTGTTTACGTGCAACTCTTAGTGGTAATGATTTGATGATTGTTATGCTCGATTGTTGGTACACTCACTATATTTGTTTGGGAGAGAAATCGAAATTGCTAGGGAATTCAAGATCAAAAAGGATGAAAAGCTTAAAAGTTAGTGAAAAATAAGCAAAAGGAAGAGACCCGGTCTCCTCAATCGAATGAGTGACCGGGCTTAAATCGAGGGACCAAAACGGTTAGTTTTTACATATTTGGGTTCGTTGGGGTCAAATAGGTCATTTTTAGGAGTTTCGGGGTCGGGGTGGGTCCGAGAATCCGTAAAAATTCCCTGGACTCGACCTTGGGTCGAGGTGACTCAGCCCTCGAGTCGAGGTTTGAGCCTCGAGTCGAGGCCGAAGATTTTTCGCAACCTCGAGTCGAGGTCGGGCCGATTTTTAAATATCGCAAAGCATCGGTTTGTGCAGCCACGAGTCGAGGCTGCCCTAATTCCTGCACCCCATCATGATTTCTTCATCAACTTCGACCCTTAGAGCTCGTTTTCACCGATTAATTCCCTTCCACATTACATATCATTCATCCATTACATCAAAATTGCATCTTTGAGGGTTTTGAGAGGAATTTTGGGGAATTTTTGAAGAATTGCTTGGGTGTTCGTCATTTCTTATTCCTAGGCCAATTTTATTGAATTAAGGTACATATTTCTCACCTTTTGGCTCTCTAATTTCATTTTTGTATCGATTATTGCATGGGTCTTTGTGAGTTTTGCCAATTTGCATTTGTTTGGAGATTTCATGTGGGCATTCTTACAAACACTTTATGTGCGTTGTATATTGGACGAAATTTGGGCCTTTTGGATGGATACTTTGAATTGCTTTGTGAAATAGAAGGCATGCTAGGAGTATTGTGATTTATTACTTATGCCTTAGTGAAATTTTTGGCTTGGGAATGAAATTGCATATTGATTTGAAAATTCCTAGTGAAAGTATGTATAAAAATTGGTCAAGTGTGCATGATTGATGATGGAAGTGCATGAGTTGTGATTGTTATTTGCCTAAATACTCGATGAGATGGCTTATTTTTGTTGGACATTTTATTGTGCCTAATTGCATAATTTTGTGAGTCTATTTGTTGATGTTCATTGTTGAGGCCATTCTTTTTAGTATACATTTTTGGGATTTATTGAGCACTTCCATTGATCCTATTTGTTTAGTTGGATTTTTGACCATTTGTTGAGGTTTATTGCTTATTCACTAAGGGATTGTTTGTGATTGGAGATTGAGTTGTGATGATTGACTCGTTCATGTGCTTAATTGCTATCATTTTGCTCGTATTGCTATTATTGGGAGCTAATTGTGCCTTGGAAAATTTTGCAGGAAAGATATTCCGAGGAGCAGATCGCCATAATTTTTCCGATGAGGAGTTTAGGAAGAGAGACCAAGCCATTAGGTTTGCACAAAAGATGCCACTCGGTTAGGAATTCGGTGGGATGATTATAAGTGGAGGAAGCATATCATCTTGTATGCGGAGATCTATAACAAGGTGGTGAAGACCCGCCTTGTAGACTATAATTGTATGGTCTCTATGGGTATCGAGGAGGACATCCCAGACTCTTTGATCAGGTTGGCATGTCCGGCTTCTTGACTAAGAGGCCGCGGACCTACTTGGGGCTCACTCTCGAGTTCCTCCGCACAATGAAGTTTGACAAGGCCAGGAAGGTGAAGTTTCCCCGGCGATCACATTTGAGTTGCTTGGCAACGAGTATACATTGACCGTGAATGAGATCAATGAGATCATCGGTGCACCGACAGATCCAGATGGCTCACCGCTTAACATCCGAAGAGAGTACAATGTCAAAAAGTTTTGAAGGAGGATCTCGGTGATCGGCCATAGTTCATTCCGGGAAAGTCGAAGAGTACGAGGATCCGAAACCCGGTGATGAGGTATCTTGAGAAGATCCTCTCTAGCACGATATTTGCTAGATCCGAGGGAGGAGCCATAGTATCTCGAGGAGCTTTATGTGCTTTGGTGTTTCCTCCACGGAGTCCGTTTTAATGCTGCGGCCTACCTTTGCTATCTATTCGAGAGGGTGACGAGCACTAAATTCAAGAAGATATATTTTGGAGGGTTGATTACATTAATTGCTGAGCACTTGGGCATTCCGACGCATAACTGCGAGCACTTGAGGGCCCAAATTTGACGACTAATACCATGAGGCGGATAAAGACTCTCGACCTCATTGGTAGGACTTGGTGCTTTCAAAGCAACACCTCGGTGGCCGATTCCCTCTTCCTAATAAGAGATTGACGACAGTGTTCGGTGCTCCAAGATATGTGACTATCAACCTCCGGATGCGGTCACGAGACATACCGAGGCGATCGATGCCTACACCAGAGAGCATTGAGTGAATCTGAATGAGGATGATGATGAGCAGCAGGCGGTGATCCGGGTCTGCAGTTACGAGGAGGAGGCCGAGGCTGCGAGAGGAAGGAGCGAAGAAGAAGAAGGCGAAGAGGAGCGAGGTTGAGGAGCCGGTGCGAGATGGATGAGGACTTGATGCGAGAGATCAACTACTACTAGCGGGATGAGATGCGTAGTGATTGAAGTGAATTGATGCATGTTTTTAGGGCCTATTTTAGTGCAAAAAGTGAGCTTAAGTGTTAGTTTTTGTGCCTAAATGTGAAAAGTATCACTCTTTTGCCTAAAAAGTATTATTTGTGAGATTTTGATGTTTTTCGTCCATTTTGCGGGTAATTCGGTGGAATTTTGCCAAACCGAGAGTACCATTAGGCTTAGAATGAAGAGACGATCATACGGGACGAAACGGGGTCGGGGCCGAAGCCCCGCGCGAAAAAGTGCCACTGGACTCGAGCTGCAGTCGAGGAGCAAGAGCCTCGAGTCGAGGGATATGCAGAAAGGACAAAAATTAGAAGAAAAATAGGCGCCTCGAGTCGAGGCATGACCCTCGAGTCGAGGGAGGAGGAAAGTGCGCGAGCCTCGAGTCGAGGCACGACCCTCGACTCGAGGGGAAGATTTCGAATTCGGTATTTAAAGGGGCTGAGCTGAGCATTTCAAGGGAGAACTTAGTTAATAGCGGTTAGTAGCGGTTTTGGGGCGATTTCTCAGGCCCCAAGCCAATTTTCCATTCTAGGTAGAGTAGAAGTTAGAATTAGGTTTAGATTTCATTTGTTGTTGCTAGATTAGCCATAGATTAGCATTTGATCCTTGTAATTCTTTCAATTCAAGCTTGTAATTCATTTGGAGATTGTTGTTGAAGACTCAAACATTCCTCTTTTTGTTGATTGAAGATCATTTGGTGATGTTTTTCCTCTTTTGTCTCTTTAATTTCTTAATTGTTGTGATTTGCTTTGTGTTTGATCAATTCTATCTTCTTCCCATGGATTTCACCATGGGCTAAGTCTCTTTGTGCTTGGGTTAATTGAAATTGATGATGAATTGATTGACTATGCTATAATTGTTGATGATTGGAGATCAATTGAGTAGATTGCTTACTAATTGTGATTCTCATTTGTGCTTCATGCATAATTATCTCTTTAGATTAGTGTTTGATCACCCTAGCTATAGGCGAGTTGCTCTAATGTGATCCGGGATTAATCGGGTGATAATTGTGTATGAATGTGTGGATTGGGTGCTTCGAATCGAGAGATTAGTTGCACTAAGGATACTCACGTTAGTTTGTTTCCTAATTGTGATTCTTCATTGTGCTTCATGTAAAGTTGTCTCTTTTGATTAATGGTTGATCACCCTAGCAATAGGCGAGTTGAGCTAACGTGATTAGGTGTTGATCGGGATTCAATTTTGCATGATTGTATGAATTGGGGATTTCTACATTGAGAGATGGGAAAGACTAAGGATACTCACATTAGGCATTGTGATTTTAATGGAGTGATTAATTTCATGATGGTTTCATGCTTTCTATCTTAGTTGATTTGCAATTTGATTCGATTGTAGCTTGTTGATTGATGATTCATTGATGGATGTTAATCCTAGCACCTCTATCCCACCATTTATTGTTGTTTTGTTATTGCATTCTAAGTGTTCGATCATTTGTTCGCTTGTTGTTATTTTGTATTCTTGCAAGTGTTTTGTTGTTTTTAGTCCAAACCATTGTTGCAACTCTAGTCACTAAAAACTCATATTTCTAGGGCCTCATGTGCATACTTTTTCCCTTGGGTTCGATATTTTGCGATTGGTCTTAAAAGCTCTTGCCCTATACACTCCAATCAAATGGCGTCGTTGGAAATTAGTTTGTGCGCCTTAAGTGAGACCTAGGAATTGTTTGAAGTGGCTACTTGTTGCCTTTGTATTTTTGTTTGTTTTGTTATTTTTGTTTGAATTTGATACTTGGCTATCTTGTCTAGATGGAGGGATACAATTCATATGCATGGAATTAATATCATTATCAAGATAGTATGGTGTATTCTCCACATTTTGATGGATTTGGCTACAATGATTGGAGGAGCTATGAAGATACTTCTCAATTACAACAAGTTCCATCCAATTATGAAGATTGGATATGTGATGAAATTTCTCCCCCACCTCAAGAGATGTTCCCATACTATGAGCTTTATGCTCAAACATTTGATCCATGTCTTGGATTTGAGTGTCAAGGAGCATTGGAAAGAGGTGATTGCTATGATGATAGGAGAAGCCATGAGTTCGATTTTCCAATGCCACAAGCTTCTCCTCAATTTGAAGAATGGAGACTCCATGATATGAGAGCCATATTGCAAGAGATGCTTGGATTTGTGTTGGAAAAATTTGAGGAAGATGATGCTAGATGTGATCAAATGCTTCCATTGTATGAAGAAATGTATGAGACCAAGTCAAAGGTTAATTCATGGATAGAGGGGAACATGGAGATCACCGAAGTTCATTTCATGTTTATAAAGAGTCAACTCAAAATTTCCTACGCCAAGTAAAGAACATGACTATCATTGAGAATCAAGAAGAAGAATGGGAGGAAGAAAATGCAAGTGAAAGAAATGATGTAGAAAAGGGTCCAAGCAATGAGGATGAAAGGAAGAATTCCCTTGTCAAAAATAAGGAAGAGGAGTGTCCATTAATGGAGGAAGAAAATCTAGAAGCACCTAAGGAGGCATTGAAGATTGAAATGAGCATTTCTATACCCTCTAACTCTTCAATTTGTGATATAATTGAAATTGATGCTTCTAATGGTTTAATTTTGTCTCCTGTGAATTTTGACTATAGGGAAGAGTTGAAAACGCTTGGGCATCCTTGAAAGGAAAGAAGAATCGAGAAGGATGGCAAGAGAAAAAGGGGGACAACCATGGACACTTTGCATATCTATAGGTAGTTGTCCTATCTATTCGGTGAACCTCCTAGACCTTGAAGCACAAAGATTGGGATACAATGGGAAGGAGGATCGCTACCCTTGGCCATTCCGATGAAGGATGTTGGACGTGACAAATAAGTCCGGCATAGGACAATAAAAATAGCACTCGATGGGAGGTAACCCATCCTTTTTATTTCTTTTCTTGTGTTTTTGGTAGATTAGTGTTTTTGTTTTGTTTTTGGGGATTTGGCTTGCTACTTAATTGCTCATGCTTAGGAAATTATGCTCTTTACTTTGAGATTCATAGGGTATTTTGAGCTTAATGTTGATACCATTAGAAGTTGCATATATTTTTATCACTCTCATTCTAAACCTTGAATTCATGTTATCATTCAAGTTTGGGGGTGTTGGTCGTTATTTGGTTCTTGCATCTCTTAGTGGTAATTATTTGAAGATTCTTATGCCCGATTGTAGGTACACTTGCTAGATGAATGAGAAAGCGATTGGAATTGCAAGGAAATGCAAGATCAAGAAGGAAAGAGCTAGGAAGCTTGATGATCCCTACATGCTTGAAGGAAAAAAATGGAGTTTAAAGGCTTATTGGTACAACACTTCCTTTCAAACTTAGGCTTGTCTAAGTTTGGGGGAGGTGTTTCTCTCCCTTCTCTAATTCTTTTGTGCTCTTCTATGATTTTGGGGTTGGATGAGCTTATTGCTTAATGATGATGATGCTATAATTGTGTCTTGGTTTCCTTGTATATTTTGAGCTTGATTTATCTCGAGCTTAATTGTGGATTTATTGCATATCTTTGAGTATCATCTTGATATAGTGAGTGTGCTTGAGATTATGTACATGAGCACTTGTGCTTGATTTGCAAGACTTATTGGATTTTGATATGATCATGAGTTGATTTGTGGCTTTAAGCTAGCCTTCTTGAGTGATTGTGTAAAGATGGATGTGATTGAAGATGCTTGATTCATTGCTCAATTTAAGCCCGTGAGCTTTTGTGCCTTAATAATCGTACATCTTATACGGTTAATATTAATCCTTTGTGAGTGCATCATTCATGATTTGTATGCTAGAACTTGCCAATCGACTTGTGGATATTGATCTTTGTGTGATGTCTTGAAAATGATAAGAGGCCATGTTTGATATGATGAGTTACTTGGCAAAATTTTTCCCACCAAATACATTTGATTTCCTTAGCAAGCATTGTTGAGCCTTATGATCCTTATTCTTTGGCAAGACAAGTGAGATGGAAACCATTAGCCTATTTTTATGAGCCTTTCTTGTCCTATATTTAGTTGAGCTTGAATGTTGGCTAATGATGGTGATTTGATTGCTAAGTGTGGGAAGATGATGAGCAAAGTGAATGAAGCATAAAAGAAGAAAGGTTCTGAAAAAATTGAATTGTGAAAAATGTGTGAAGTGAATGAAAGATAAATTCAATTTGAGAGCTTAAAAAGAGAAAGCTCAAGTGAATGGTGGATTGATCATTGAAGTAAAAGGAAGAGTGTTGCTTGATGAAAAGAGAAGAGATGTATATTGTATTGATTAGCTTACATTCAAGTCTCTACTACTTAGTCACTCTTATCCAAAAACATTCCACCTTTCCAAAGAGCCTGCATTACAACCTAGAGAAAGACCTCTTTGATTCTTGATTGATCACAAGTGATTTGGATTGAGATTAAGTCTTTTGGCAAGCATATGGTGTACTTATTCATGAATTTGATGATTGAGTGCTTTATACCTTGATACACTTGAGTGAAGAGTGAAACACTCCATGGAAGGAGCAATGTGTTGAGTATTTGATTGAGCATGATTCATCTTGATGGCTAGTTGATAGTTGCATTGATACAAGTGTTCATTGATGAGTTCGATTGTCTTTTATTTCTTCTATGGTGCCATGTGACATAATTGCAATCAATTCACTCCTTTGTTCTTAGTTTCTACGTTGCTCGAGGACGAGCAACAATTCAAGTTTGGGGGTATGATTGGAGTGAATTGATGCATGATTTTAGGGCCTATTTTAGTGCAAAAAGTGAGCTTAAGTGTTAGTTTTTGTACCTAAATGTGAAAAATATCACTCTTTTGCCTAAAAGTATTATTTGTGAGATTTTGATATTTTTCGTCCATTTTGCAGGTAATTCGGTGGAATTTTGCCAAACCGAGAATACCATTAGGCTTAGAATGAAGAGACGATCATACGGGATGAAAACGGGTCGGGGCTGAAGCCCCGCGCGAGAAAAATGCCACTGGACTTGAGCTGCGGTCGAGGAGCAAGAGCCTCGAGTCGAGGGATATGCGAAAAGGACAAAAATTAGAAGAAAAACGGGCGTTTCGAATCGAGGCATGACCCTCGAGTCGAGGGAGGAGGAAAGTGCGCGAGCCTCGAGTCGAGGCCTCGACCCTCGACTCGAGGGGAAGATTTGAGAATTCGGTATTTAAAGGGGCTGAGCTGAGCATTTCAAGGGAGAACTTAGTTAATAGCAGTTAGTAGCGGTTTTGGGGCGATTTCTCGGGCCCCAAGCCAATTTTCCATTCTAGGTAGAGTAGAAGTTAGAATTAGGTTTAGATTTCATTTGTTGTTGCTAGATTAGCCATTGATTAGCATTTGATCCTTGTAATTCTTTCAATTCAAGCTTGTAATTCATTTGGAGATTGTTGTTGAAGACTCAAGCATTCCTCTTTTTGTTGATTGAAGATCATTTGGTGATGTTTTTCCTCTTTTGTCTCTTTAATTTCTTAATTGTTGTGATTTGCTTTGTGTTTGATCAATTCTATCTTCTTCCCATGGATTTCACCATGGGCTAAGTCTCTTTTGTGCTTGGGTTAATTGAAATTGATGATGAATTGATTGACTATGCTATAATTGTTGATGATTGGAGATCAATTGAGTAGATTGCTTACTAATTGTGATTCTCATTTGTGCTTCATGCATAATTATCTCTTTAGATTAGTGTTTGATCACCCTAGCTATAGACGAGAGTTGCGCTAATGTGATCCGGGATTAATCGGGTGATAATTGTGTATGAATGTGTGGATTGGGTGCTTCGGAATCGAGAGATTAGTTGCACTAAGGATACTCACGTTAGTTTGTTTCCTAATTGTGATTCTTCATTGTGCTTCATGTAAAGTTGTCTCTTTTGATTAATGGTTGATCACCCTAGCAATAGGCGAGAGTTGAGCTAACGTGATTAAGTGTTGATCGGGATTCAATTTTACATGTGCACTTGTATTTGATATGCAAGATATATTGAATTTTGATTTGATCATGAGTTGAGATGTGGCTTGAAGCTAGCATGATTGATAATTATGTGATGATGAATGTGATTGAAGATGCTTGATTCATTGCTCAATTTAAGCCCGTGAGCTTTTGTGCCTTTATAATCGTACATTTTATACGGTTGATTTGATTTCTTTGATAGTGCATCATTCATGGATTTGTATGCTAGAACTTGCCCTTGGACTTGTTGAGATTGATCTTTGTGTGATGTCATGAAAGTGATAAGAGGCCATATGTGAATTGATAAGTCACTTAGCCAAATTCTTTCCCACCAAAATATTTGATTTTCTTAGTGAGCCATTTTGAGCCTTATATCCATATTCTTTGGCAAGCTAAGTGAAATTGAAACCATTTGCCTATTTTTATGAGCCTTATTGTCCTATGTTTAGTAGAGCTTGATTGTTGGCTATATGATGGTGATTTGCATTATAAAGTGTGGTGGAAAGATTGTGTGCTAAGTTGATGATTGAGAAGATGAAAAGAAAGGTTGAGAAAATTGAGTTGTGGAAAAAATGATGAACAAGAAAAAGAAGAAAAATTCAATTTGTGAGCTTATGTGAAAAAAGCTTAAAAGAATGGTGCTGTTTGAACTTTGAAGTGCAAGAAAAAGAGTTGATTGATGAAGATTGAAGAGATGTGTATTGTCTTGATTAGCTATCATTCAAATCTCTACTATTTTAGTCACTCTTACCTAAAACATCTTACCCATTCCAAAGAGCCTACATTACAACCTTGATGAAATACCTCTTTGATTCTTGATTGAACACAAATGATTATGATTGAGATTGAGTCTATTGACAAGCTTATGTGGTACATGTTTGTGAATTTGATGATTGAGTGCATTATACCTTGATACACTAGAGTGATTAGTGAAACACTCCATGGAAGGAGCAATGTTTTGAGTATTTGATGTTGCATTTGTTTAATCATGATTCATCTTGACTTCTAGTAGAGAGTTTGCATTGAGACTTATGTTCATTGATGAGTTCGATTGTCTTATACTTCTTCTATGGTGCCATGTGACATAATTGCAATCAATTCACTCCTTTGTGCTTATTTGCTACGTTGCTCGAGGACGAGCAACACTTCAAGTTTGGGGGTATTATGATTGGAGTGAATTGATGCATGATTTTAGGGGTTATTTTAGTGCAAAAGTGATCAAAAGTGCTAGATTTTGTGCCTAAATGTGTAGAGTATCAATACTTTGCCTAAAAAATATTACTTGTGAGATATTTAATATTTTTCGTCCCGTTTACGAGTAAATCGATGGAATTTGGCTAAACCGAGAGTACCGGCATTCTTAGGATGAAGAGACGATCAAGATGGGCGAAAATGGGGGTCGAGGCAGAGCCCGGGTCGAAAAAATTCCCTGGACTTGACCTGCGGTCAAGGTCCGGGGCCTCGACCCGAGGTTGCAGGCAAAAACATGGAATTCAAAATTTGGAAGCAGCCCTCGACTCGAGGGATCAGATTTTTCAAATTCGTCTATTTAAAGCGGGAACCAGAGCATAATCAAGAGAAGATTCCATAGAGCAATTACCGGTTTTGGGGCGATTCCTTAGGCCCCAAGCCAATTCCTCCTTGTATGTAGATTATATTGGTAGATTTAGATAAATTTTCAATTGTTGTTGCTTAGATTAGCATTAGATTAACGTTAAATCTCTTGTTTTCTCAATTCAAGCTTGTAATTCCTTTGGAGAAGAAGTTACTTGAAGACTCAAACATTCCTATTTTTGTTGATTTAATCCAATTGGTGATGTTCTTCCTCTTATCTCTTTTCAATTCCGTAATTGTTGTGATTTGCTTCTTAATTGTGCACTTAAATTTTCTACCAATGGTTTTTGCTCTTTGCACCATGGGCTAATACTCTTGTGCTTGAGTTAATTGAAATTGAGGATGATTTGATTGCCTATACTATGATTGTTGATGATTGTTTATCAATTGAGTTAGTTTGCTTCCTAATTGTGATTCTCATTGTGCTTCATCCACTTTTATCTCTTTAGATTAATGTTTGATCACCCTAGCAATAGGTGAGAGTTGAGCTAACGTGATCCGGGATTAATCGGATTATAATTGTGTATGAATGTATGGATTGAGTGCTTCTTAATTGAGAGATTAGTTGCACTAAGGATACTCACATTAGGCATTGTGTAGTTAATGGAGTGATTATTTTCATGATGGTTTTATGCTTTCTATCTTAGTTGATTTGCAATTTGATTCAATCATAGCTTGTTGATCATTGATTCCTTGATAGATGTTATCCCTAGCACCCAAATCCCCATTTATTGTTTCTTGCCTTCCAAGTGTTTGATCAATTGCCTTGTTGTGTTGTTTGAGTTTATTTCTAGCTTTTTGTTGTGTTTTTGTTTCCAAAACCTCTTTGCAACAATAGTCATCGATAACTTGTATTCCTAGGGCCTCACGTGCATACTTTTTCCCTTGGGTTCAATATACTTGATTGGTCTTAATGCCGCTTGCCGGAAACCTACAATCAACATACGAACAAAACAATTAGAATGTATAGTTATCAAAGAAAATAAAACGGTAAAATTAATCCTAAAAATTTCATATGTTGAAGGTCATCAAATGATACTTTCATTCTTTGTAATATGAATTTGCATCCGCAAAAAATTTATCAAAGCAAATGGGTAAGGTAGCAATCTGCAGAGATGATGCGAGCAAGAAGAAGAAAAACCGACCTTAAAAAAACCTCAATTTCCTCGCGTCCAACCGCCGGACAAAGATGATGAGAGGAGAAAATAAAGAAATTAGGGCCCCACGGCCGAAGAAGATGATAAGAGGAGTAAATAAAAAATTAGGGTTTTTGATGACTCTCATAATTTTTAGACTAATATCTAAATAAATGGATAGATGAGATGAAAACTTATAAAATTGATGGATGAGATCAATACTTAAAACTTAATGAACGAGAGAAGAGGGATTTTGAAATAGAAGAATGTGGTTTTGTTACATAAGCTTTCCTAGGTTTAGCTTTATAAGGTTATAGATATAGATTAGACCCCGCGATATTCGCAGTAATGAAAGAAAAATAATATATATATATATATATATAATAATAATAATAAAAACTAAATTTAAATATTTATAATACACAGTTTCTTTAAATTAAAATTGTAACTCAAACATGTAAAAAGTAAAATTAAATATATAGTACTCAATAACTCTATAAAACACTAATAAATCAACAAATTTATATTTCATGCCAAAAAACTATACTTGTAATTATAAATTTTGATTTTTTTATAAAGAATATTCGTAGATAAATCTGATTGCGGGCCAATTTAATGCCTATGAAAATATTATTCTCATAAAATATTTAAATATTTCGTGGACACATCCGATTGCAAAGCCAAATATTTTGTGGATAAATCTTACAAAGCCAAATAAATTAATTGCTATTATTTAAAAGTCAAGTGGATAATCTAAACATATTTTTAATGATATTTTATTAAATAAAAGATTTGAGGAGCAATCAAAATATTAAAGTAATCATCATGATATTGATCAAAATATATTGCAGGTTATATTTTTAAATATTTGACTTTATTAAGAAAGTGTTACATTAAAAATCTATGTTAAGATTATTGAGTAAATTGAAGTTATAAGCAAATATCATGAGAAGTATATGAGCTGATTTTAAATATGGTTACCTTATTTATATATACTACATAATCAATGGGAATAACATTCATTTAAAATATTATCATGATTTTAAGACCTCGTAAAAAAATTATATAGGATATGTAGAAGTAGAATATAAAAATGTATATGTAGTTTATTTATATAGAATATCAGATTAATTTGTAATTATAGTAAATTCAATTTAGTATGAAAGATTAGGTCTATGTAATATTTCTTATAAATTGCATATACGAACACAAATTTCATGATGATTTAAAATTTTAAATGAAGATTTTGTATATGGAACTTAGTAAATAAATAAATAAATTTCAATACTTGTATGAAATTTTGAATGTCCAACATAAAAATTACAAATTTACAATAATTCAAAATAAATCAAATCAATACATTAATTAATCAAATAACAAAAATAATGAAATATTTTTAACAAAATTACTCGAGTCAAACCAATACATTGTTATAAATGTGCAGTAATACGAACATTATTCTTTACATAAATTTTTAATTTTTTAAAAATTATTAATCTTTTAAGTACACGATAATAAAAAAATGTACGAATAATGATTTACGGTGCAACAAATTTTTTTATGGTTGATTATATTAGTCCACGGTAAATAATTCTGAAAGAAATAAAATATTCTTTACAATTTATGTTAATAATTTTAATATTAACACGAACATAAAAGCAAATTGAATTTAATACATGTGCATAATAAATAAACAAACCATTATTTTCCATCAATTATTTAAGTGTGTTACCGATAAATAAATATTATTCTAAAAGTTGAGGATTGAAGAAGTTTGATACTCATATATATGACATACAAATACAATGCATTTGATATAGCTCTACAAATTTGATATTAACTAAGTTAAAGATACAAAATTAAAGAAACTAATATATTTTATATTTACTAAGTAAAAGATACCAAAAAAAAAAAAAAACTAATATATACAATATATTTTGGAGATATTATGAATCGATCATAATCTTTAAAGTAATTGGTCGTCCATCGTATACCGATCATTGATTTCAAAATATAATTTTTTTAAAAAAGATCTCAATCTTAAAAATATTAATCTGCAAAAAAAAATCAAAAAAAAAAGAAAAAAAATATTAAAATCAATTTTACCTTGTCATATGAAATATGCATCTAGTCTAGAAAAATAACAAAACATAAAATAACAAAATAACGATCAAAATCTTCAAAATATGAATGCAAAAACTATAATTAATCTTAAAAAAAAGTAAATATAAAGCAACGACCTATCATAATTTTTGAAATATGAATTTGTAAAAAAAAAAAAGATTAGCATGTAAGAACATATGAAATAGATTAGATCGAACATAAACAATAAAAGATATTAAAAAGATGAGCGAGAAAATAGATTAGAGAAGGAGAGATGAATGAATTCAGGATTTTTGATGAGAAACAAAAGAATCAATGAAAGAGGTTAGAAAGATGAATGAAAAAATCGGTTAGAGAAGGTGAGAAGAAATATATTAGGGTTTGTGATGAGAAATAAATGAGAGGTAACAAGTATTTATAAACTAATATGTAGTAAATGGATGATTGAGATTAAAACTTATAAAATTGATGGTTGAGATCAATACTTAAAATTTAAGCGAATAAGAGGAGAAAAATTTTAAAATAAAAGAATGTGGCTTTGCCATATAAGCTTCTTTAGGTTTAAGCTTTATAAGGTTATAGATTTGATGTGGTAAAAGTGGCCACCTACTAGGATGGGCCACATATATAAATGGATCAGATTAGCCTAGACAGAAACACTAAGGCCCAAACCCGTATTTGGCCCAACAGAGGCCAACGGACTTAAGGATCACCCAAAATATGTAGATGAGCCCAAATATTTCTTAAAGATCTGATTTGAGTATCAAGGATCAGATTTTATGTGACTTGAGTAGCAATTAACCAATTAATACCCTAAAAGTAGGTTTTAGTTGGAGATAAGCCTAGAATTATGAGATCCCCTAAAAATAGTGATTGGTAATGATAAACTAGGAAGAAGATCAATATACACGTACAAACATCATGATGAGTACTGATAATAAGGCCTAGGTTATCTGCATACACTTTTTCTTAAAAACACCCACCCGATGAAAAAACACACTAATTATTAAGTTAACACCCCAATATCTCCCTAAAATACCCTTTTAACAATCAGTTCCCTCCATTGGAAAAACACGTCAAAAAAATTGCACACCCACTTTCTCTGCCAAAGCCCGCTGTCGCTCTCCCGCCTCCACCGCCCACCGCCCACTCGCCTCCTCCGGCCCGTCGCCCACCACGATTTAGTTTTTCGTGTTCGTATTATACATCCAAAAATCTCACACCCACCTCCTTTCTCTAATTAACGCTACACCGCCATCGCGCCACCGGCCCGTCGTCCCACCGCCGTCTCTCTTTTCGTCGCCACTTCAATGACAAGAACATATTTTTTAGATTAGTTTCTTATGGTTATCATTTCAAATGCCAATAGGTTGTAATTGTTGATAGAAATATAAACCCCCATATTTTGTGTTGATGATTTTTTTATAGAATACCTGTTTTTTTTTTTAGTTTTCTCTTGTTTATTACACATAAAAATAAGTTTTTTTGCAAACCCATTTGTTTTAAGAAAGAAGAAAGGCTTGTTAGTTTTCATTCATGTTTATGCTTTGAGTGTAAATAATGAGTTGTTAGTAAAAGTGAGTTATTTGCCGTCTTTATATTTCGGTCGATTTTGGTTTCGATTGATTGTTTGTTTATTTTTGGGCTGAGTTTCTAATTATTTGATCAATTTTCGGTTGAAGTTTCCGAATTGTTGATCAATTTTCAGCGTAAATTTTTGAATTTTTGATCAATTTTCAGCTGAAATTTCTGAGTTTTTGACCAATTTTCGATTAAAATTACTGAAATTTTGATCAATTTTCTATTAAAATTTCGAAATAATGTCCAACTAAATTATCCTTAATATTTAATTTGAGTATGTATAAGAGTTACCAACGTAGACCTTTACACATTTGTCAACATGAAATGAGCAAGTTCAAAGTCTTTCTTCTGGTTATTATATATCAACTATCAAAGATTCAAGACTCATCCACTTTGTATAAGTATATTTTACTTACCCATACCCAATTTTAAAGCCTGATTTTTAATCCCAATAAATACCTCTATGAGTTCGAACCAGACTAAAACTTACAAGATACAATTGAGTTTATTAATCATCTAATAACTAGCATAGTCATGACTTCAGAGCATTAAGAAATGATGGACTGTCTTCAGATGAAGCAAAGATACTGCTATTAAAATGCATCACAAAATTTAATATGTGTCTTGATATTTTCCATGTACAGAAATTTTGTTTATTAGGGGATGGTCAAAACAAATACACAATGCAGTAGATATTTCACACTTAGTAAATATAATTTCCTTATTCAAATTTTGTGCTGGTTAGTGTACTAGTAGTTCGCATTTGAGAATATTTAGCCTTTGGATAGTCATATAACGTATGTGGATATTTAGATTTGTTTTATCATACATATAATCCA
Organism: Paraleonurus japonicus; assembly: GCA_030762865.1. Taxonomy (NCBI): domain Eukaryota; kingdom Viridiplantae; phylum Streptophyta; class Magnoliopsida; order Lamiales; family Lamiaceae; genus Paraleonurus; species Paraleonurus japonicus. The sequence goes on from CM061060.1 coordinate 31,667,862, forward strand.
CCTAACAAAATCCAAAAAAATTTGATATCCAAAAAAGTTAGCGTGCACTAAAGGACCATCTATACTTGTCACAAACATGCACACAAGCATCAGATATTCATTTCACTGCACATAGCATTTAGCTATGTTACATGCAAAAATCATACATATAACAGTCCTGCATTATTTTATTGAAATTTTAGCTCCTTCATAACAAAATTCAAATTCTATCAGATTTAATTTGCTCATTTCAGCCTAGCCAACTAAATTATCATACAAATTTATAGGCTCCTTAAGAGTATTAAAATATTATGGAACAATTTATGATTTGTTTAAAGTTATCATTTTCGTATGCAAATTATTATTTTTTCGTTTAGTTTTCATATATATATATATATATATATATATATATATATGAGTTCAATATTAATTTTTCTAGAATTTAATTTGAACATAAATTGTATATAATTTGTAAATATAAATTGTTTATAGTCGGAAATGTAAACATTGTTCGTACTACCATATGGTTTCGGTAAATAATTGTTACTCTGTAGGGTCCGGAACAAGTAGGGTCATCGTCACTTGTATTGGGACGAGGGAGAGTTAGAGGGCGCATAGGGAGAAGAGGGGGTAGGTGTTAGTAAACTATTTTCATTAGGTTGTGTAAGAAGTTCAAATAACGTATGTTTAAATTTTTATTTTCTGGAAGATGAAGTAGTTGTTTGAATTTGCATGAAGTTTTTGAATTAGTAGTTGTGTTTTATTTGGTTTTGAAATATTAAACTATTTTGTTGAACTTGATCAAAATGCAATTTGTTGAATTTGGTTATTGAAGTTGTTGAATGTAGGATTTGCAAAAAATATTGTCAAATGAAAAATGTCGGAGTAAATATTTGGTACACTTTTCCAAAAAAATTGACGATTTTCGGAAAGATTTTCTAAAAATTGGACAAATTTTTGGTATTTTTCCCGAACACAATATTTCAAAAAAATCAACCGAAATATTTTTCAAAGTTTCTTCCGAATATTGTTATAATTTTTGAAAGTTTTCTCAGAAAATTGTCTTAAATTTTGGAAAATATTTCCAAACAGATGGTTTTTCATGACTTTCTAAATTTTTCAAACCAAAGTAAGAGGGAAACTCCAAAAAAGTTGTCAAACTATAATTTCATCAAACATTTCAATAAACCAACCAAGATTGTTATATATTCCAGTTTGTTCAACCAATATTCATATACATTTTCATCTAACCCTACAATTGACAAAAATGTACCAATGTACATATTCACAAAATGTATATGAATATTGTTACACATTTGTAGTGCACAAAAATATAACAATGTACATGTTCACAAAATGTACAAATGTACTTGTTCACAAAGTATATTTTCACTAATCAATACTACAACTATATTATGTTCATTCCCAACTTGACGACACCATTCTAGAAGAGCATCACGAGAGGCAAATGGTTTGTATGTAGTGAACACATTGCTATAGTCCATGACTACCTCAAAACCCGGATTAACATTTTTTTGGTCTTCATTGGTCTCATTTTTTTGGTTTGTTTGGTTTGATTGGTCTTTTTCTTCACAATCTCCATCAACAAACCAATCATCATCAAAACATTCCTCAAAAGCTTCCTTATTATATAGTTTTCGTCATCGTCCGCCAAATTCTAATATAGAAAAAATATGATTATTATATGTTCAAAAAAATAGAATATTGCACAATTTTCAAAAATATATCGAAAAAGCAGAATATTAGGCCCTTTTATATGATCTATGCATAAATTTTCTAAAAGAAAAAAATCGGAAAAAATGTCTCCAATTTTTGGAAAAATATGTCGAAATATTGCATATTTTTCGAAAAAGAAAAACACAATATTTCATATTTTTTGAAAATAAAAATAAAATAGTGAGCAATTTTCAAAAATAATAACGAAATATTGCACAATTTTTGGTGAAATTGTCCGAAAAATGGGTATAATTTCAAAAACCAGAGTGAAAAATTTTTGAAAAAAAAATCAGCGCGCGAATACCTTCTCTGAGAATATTTATCGTAATATTTACGTTCATTAGTACCCAAAATAACCCAACAACAACAATATTAATATAAACAACAACAAATAACACACAAACATAATACAAATCCCTTAAAAAAACCTAGTTGTACATATGGAAAAATTTAGTAAACAAGCAATAAACTTACATAAACACGTGGGGGACGATGTTGGAAGACCATTGTTGAATATATGTCGATCGTTTGACGAACAATAGCCGTTGGAAGATCACCCACGCTAACTTCCTTCACTGGCGCTTTTTTCTCCGAAAATATGGATGTGGGTGCGCGTCCATGTCCATAATAGGTAATATGGGCATTTAGGTCATTTTAAAATATATTTTAGTTTTAATTTATTTTAAGTGGATTTTCTTAAGAAAAAGTGTGTTTAGATAACTGGGCCAAGAAATAAATATAGATAGGCCCTAATATACCCATTTGGTAAATGGGCTTAAGGATACTATCATCGGGGAGTTTGTTAGGATATTATCTAGCTTAAATCCCAGTAAGCGGCTAATCCCGAAAATAGGGGATTAGCTAAGGATAAGTATTGACCGAGTCAAAGATACGGATCTATGCTCGGTAGGAATGAGAAGGTTACGAAAATAGACAGGTTATCTCTATTTGATACCAAAAGAAACGTGGGAAAGAGAGGGAGAAAGATGACATACACACGACCGAATAAGATGAGGATTTTGAGGAAGTTATCAGAACTACTCCCTACGGTGTATTATAAATAGATCATTACCACAACTAAGTAAGGTACGAACTCACACTTATTACCACTACACTTTGAACACGTACGAACTCACACTTATAACCACTACACTTTGAACACAATACTTACGTATTTTCTATCATTCATAAGTTATATCCCAGAATCATAGGAGGTTCCTTATTATTAAGGTCCCTCCATAAATTTATGAGGTCTTACGGTTATCTAACTTGAGCATCGGAGTGCCTACGCTGGAGACCCCTATGGCGTATTTTGCAAGTGTTTAGAGCTCCGGTGGCAAACTCGGATCACCAAGTTTGATGTTGTTTCAATGGGTGTTCTATCGAATTTTAGATACGAGGTTCGATTCTTGTTAGTGTGTCCATATCGCACGCATCAATATTAATTAACACGGTGCCGGCATGTTAAGTGGGATTTATTTTTGTAATATCTTATTTAAAATATTTAACTAAAAATATTAGATAATTATTTTAAAATTTCATATATTCACATGTATGGTTAAATACGAAGGTTTAATGCTTATTAATAAGATAAAATTAGATAAATATAATTATTGTGTATTCAAGACAATTCGAATAAGTCAATTAAATATTAAATTTCACATAATTAGAATTTTAATTTAACTAATCAAATTCATGATCAATATAATAAATATATTTAAATTTCATGTTTGAAATAACCAAAAATAAAAATTCTTAATTAAATATATGACTATATATATGTTGGTACAATAAGCAATCATAACAACCTGTCTTATACAGAGTATTAACTTAATTTAAATATAATATTCCCTTCATCCGGAATTTGCTTCCCGTTTCTTTTGGGCAAAAAGATTAAGAGAAGTAATTTAATATTTATAGTAAAATGATGTGATGGAGAGAGAAGAAAAAGTAAGAAATTTAAGTAAAAGTAAGGGTAAATGTGTAATAGTTATTATGTGTAAATAATTGAGTACGGTGTAGGGTGTTGATGTTTGTGACAGTTTTACACGAATGTGCCAACATTTAGGTCACAACATCGAGAATTCGTCCTTCTATTTTCACTAACCCTAACCCACGAAATACTTTGCTCAATGTCTTGATTTTATAGGTTGAAGACTTATAGCAGTTTCTTATAAGTTAGGCGGTTGAAAAACAAGAGTGAGGAGTTGAGAAAAGTATGGGGAAGTTACTAGCGGTTACCTACAAATAGGGGAGATATGGAAGTTCTCTTTGAGCAGTTTTTAGTCAGAATTTCTATATATACGTGGGCTGCTATGAAGACAAAACTTGAAGATTGAGAGAGACACAATCTAGCACAGATCTATTGACATAGATTATAGAATTTATTGTTTGTTTCTGCTCGATTCTTCCGTTGGTGAATGTCACAACATTTAGGTTTGTAATTGTAATGAGTGATAGATTAGTTGATTAACTTCTATTCACCGTATACGTAGACCATTTACCGTGTAGCTTATACTTTCACCGATTGTATCACTTAACAATTATTAGTGATATATCGACGAAAGACAGTATATATTTTTTTATCATCTATACAAATTTTGTTATCCATTTTGCAAGGTGTTTAAGTCTTCCGTTGTATGCGTGTTGTTTTTCAAATGTGCCAACATTCTCGTCAAAAGCACCCACGCACACCTACAATTGGCACAAGAGCCATTAAACTCGTTAATCCACGAGTTTTGATCCTGCGTTTGGTGTGTATTATTGCAATGGATTATCCACTCACTTGCTCGATTAGGCCGCGGTTCTTGATGGAACAAATTATGCTATTTGGAAGCCTAAGATGCACATGTACATCAAATACATTGATGAATGTGCATGGAGGACTATTCGATTGGATGTATTGCACTATTAATACCAACAAATGATGACAATGAAGCCCGAATATAGAGAAAACTTGATTGGACAAATGATGAAGTAACAACGGCAGTTTCAACTCAAAGACACTTAATGCCATATTCACTTCCACTAACATGTCAATGTTTAAAATAATCTCTAACTATGTTTCGCAAAAAAAGCATGTGAGGGATTACAAGAACATTGTGAAGGATGCGAAAGTGTTCGTAGGACAAAGTTGAGGATGCTTGGAACCAAGTTTGAAAATCTAAGGATGAGGAAAGATGAGACTATATCACCCTACAATGAGAGAATTCTTGAGATTTCTAATGGATCTCGGGCACTTGGTGATCCTATATCCAACACAAGGTTAGTACATAAAATTTTCTGAACTGTTCCTAAACGTTTTGATGCTAAAATATGTGCAATTGAGGAAGGAGAATACGAAATTGAGTTGATAAGTATTTTAAAAACATATGAAATGAATTTTTCTCAATGGGATAATGTAAAATCCGAAAATAAAATTTATGTTTTCAAAGGATAAACATCTACAAGTTTTGATAAACAACCTTTTGTTCTGAAATTGATTCTCGATGAAGATGTTATTGATGATTGTGCCGACAATTCGACAACATTGCTTTCTTAACTAAACAGTTTAATTCATTTTTGAAAAAGAGAGCAAATAGACTTAGAAACAATCTGCAAATTAAAATTCGGGATAGAGAACAGTGATCGATTCACGTCAATTGCACGATAAGAAAAGAAATTTCAATCAATCTAAGCAATTTGATTAAGGTAACAAGATCAAATATGATCCAGAATATAGAAAAAATGTTAAATGTGATGTTTGTTTGGTTTTGGTCATTATGCTAAATTGCTAATGAATGTGCAAATATTATTTTGAGAAAAAGGGTAAACTTCAATGCTACCTTACGTGATGAGTCCGATTGTGAAGATGATTACGATAATAATTAGGAATATGCTTTTTCTCGCAAGAATTGTATTTGATGATACACTTGATGATTTCTTGGATGATTCGATGTTGAGTCAAATGTGTCAACATTTGAGGAAACTGATTGGAGTGAATTGATGCATGATTTTAGGGGGTATTTTAGTGCAAAAAGTGATCAAAAGTGTTAGATTTTGTGCCTAAATGTGTAGAGTATCACTACTTTGCCTAAAAAGTATTACTTGTGAAATATTTGCTGTTTTTAATCCATTTTGTAGGTAAATCGGTGGAATTTGGCCAAACCTAAAGTATCGGCATTCGTAGAATGAAGAGACAATCGAGACGAGGCGCGAGGGGGTCGAGGCGAGCCCGGGTCGAGAAAATTTCTGGACTCGACCTTTGCCTCGACCCGAGGGTGAAGGCATTAGCTTGAAATTCCAAAAATCGGAGCGGCCTCGACTCGAGGGTGAGCCTCGAGTCGAGGACAGGGCAAAGAGAGGTCCCTCGAGTCGAGGGCTGGAGGCAAATTGGCGAAATCGCGTTAGCGACACAAAGGCCTCGACTCGAGGGATGCCCAAAACCGAATTTTTGTATTTAAGCCATTTTGAGCGGAAAATAGAGCATATTCTTCCTAGCTTAGATTAGAGCGGTTATTAGACAATTTTTGGGCGAAAATCTCATTCCATAGCTTAATTCTCCTTGTAATTAGATTAGATTCTTAGTTTTAGATTGATTTGAAGCATTTGTACATTAGATTAGTAATTTGATCCATTAGTTTTCATATCTAAGTTGTAATTGAAGAGGAGGAGATTGTAATTGAAGATATTGTGAAGACTCAAGCATTTTTTTTTATCATTGAAGCCAATTGGTGATGTTCTTCCACATAATTCCTTTTAATTCATTGTTTGTGTTGATTAGTTTCTTAATTGCTTTCTTAGATTTTCTACCCATGGCTTTTGTTAGGTCTAGAATTTGTATGTTTTGATGATGTTCCTAAAATCTAAGTGTAATAGGACCAGTGAGCCTGTTAGTCGGTGATGATCAAGATAGGGTTGATGTCTTAGTATAGTTAATCTTGCTAGGTTTGACACGAAGATCTATATTGGTTGAGGCGAAGGTGCTTGATTAGAAGACTTGAAGATCAAGAAGGATTGCATTCAAGAAAACTTAGAAGGGGTTCATGAAGATCAAGAAGAGATAATAAGCTATATGCAAAAAGGAAGGCTGTCAAGAAAGGTTAAAGTGAAGACATCAAGGTTGGAATCCTTGCTACAACAAGTTTGTGAACTTGTCTTTGAAGCAAGGTGTGTAAGGTTGCTAGAGTTGACTTTGAGAGATTTATCGGGATTGATGAAAGTCGAGAAGAATAAATCGAGATACTCATAATCAATCAAGAGAAGATTGGATTCTCTATCGAGATCAATCAAGAGATAATTCATCGATATCGACAATTAATTATCCAGTGGTCAACAAATCATCCAACGGTTACTTACCATTTCTTGAAGACTGATTGACAAATTAGCCTAACGGCTAGTCAAGATCGGGATCATATAAATTGATGTGAAAGATTTGATAAGATATACACGCGTGAGAAACATCAAGAAATCCATTCACTCATCGCAAGAACACGCATAATCATTCACACCAAAAATCGATCCAATACAATGATATTTTGAGAGATATATTTTTGGTTAAAGAATTGTAAATCACCTTCCAGTTTCTCTGTAAGAGAGAAGGTTGATTATTAAATTGATCTTAGGATCATAGTGTGTAACAAGGGCGGGAACTTGTAAAACTTCCTGTGGTCAAATCCTCAAGGAGATTAGAGGAGACAAGACCAGTTTGGAGGATAGTAAGGCCCTGCGGAATCGGAGAGAGTGGACATAGGATTGTTATATCCGAACCAATATAAAATCTTTGTCTTTACAAGCTTTACGCATACATTCTTATAATTGCTTATACATCATCGTTTTAATAAACTGCACTAAACTTGCTAAGTTTTTATCAAGAAGGGTTTCATTCAAAGGGTTTTTCAAATTCACACACGAGATTAGCTTCCGCACCATCGGAAGACTTCGAGTTTTCGAAGTTCTTGATCTCACATAGCACACTCTGAGTACCTTGCTGTAGAAGACTTCAAAGTCTTCTAACTTCACAATCAGCTCACAAAATGTTGAAAATGTTTTGAGTGTGGTAAAGTCTATTCAACTCCCCCTTCTAGACTTTACACCTCCGATCACATCTCGTCCGGACCAACAAGTGGCATCGGAGCGGTGGTTCAACCGATCACTTGCTTTGGTTACCAATAATCTTTGAGGAAAGACTATTGTGGTCACACAGCAGATCTTTTTGAAAAATTGTTTTCATAAAACTCATTGCATTCGGTGCATAACTATTTTATTTACTAACAATGAGTTTTCATAAGAGCATAAAGCTAGAAAGCTAACAGAGTTCTCTATTGAAGACTATGACTACTGGAAATTTCGCATGGAAAATCATCTCGGTGCAATTCATGATAGGATGCTTCAAACTCTTAAAGATGGTCCAATAAAATTCTATTGGGAACCCGGTAAGTTACGGAAGTAGTGGAGCGAAACATCTACTCGACGAGAAGGTTGAAAAGAAAAGGAGTGAGTTGTCAAATAATGAAAGGAAACTATTTAATCTTGACCAAGTTGCTCGAACCGAGATCATAGAAACTCGACCGGTGAACTTACAGAGAAAGTCAAGACATGTAAGACGCCAAACAAATGTGGGAAACCACTGCACTTATGTGTGAAGGATCGGAGCAAATTAAAGAAAATAAGTTGCAGTCTATTCTATATTCGTTTGACACATTCAAGATGAAGCCTCGATGAGAAAATAGATCGATTCGATCTAAGATTGACAAACATAATCAACAAGGCAAGTTCTTTAGGTAAATCTTACACGAAATGGAGATCAACAACAAGATATTAAGGTCTCTAACTAGTAAATGGAGAGTCAAGATTACGGTGATCGAAGATACAAAATAACTTAGCAAAATAAGTCATCATGAGCTATTCTCACACTTGAGAACTCATGAATATGATCTGAAACAAGAAGAAGACGAGGATGAAGGAAATTCAAATTCTATTGGAAAAGAAGTGGCTTTCAAAGTCACTCAAAATCAGCCATCTAAAGAACTGTTAGAGAGGATTTGAGCTTGAAAGAACAAATGGCGTTCTTGACGAGAAAGTTTGATAAAATGAATTCAAAATTTGGGAAATACGTAAAAACATTGGAAGAACACAAAGAAAGCTGGTTTGATCCGAAAACAAAACTTCACCAATTCAGATAAGAGATCGAAGATTCCAATGATAGTAGAAGATTTAAAACTCCAGAAAGAAGAAGAGAAGAAAGTCCAAGAAGAAGAGACTTCTCTCCTAAAAGGGACTCTAGCCCAAGAAGATCTTCAAGAAGTGATGCTTGCTATACTTGTCATAAAACCTAGACACTTTAGCTATGACTATCCGTAATTAACTCCTAGAGAAAGAGAAGAAAATAGGTTAATGAGAAACAGGAAATTTGGCGACAAGCGTGCTCTAGTGGCTGAAGAAGAAGATACTCTCTCAAGTGATTCAACATCGTCTTGGATTTCTCTTGACAATGATTTATGTCTTATGGCCAACGAAGATGAGGTACTTTCGATTCTTGTTCTTCGTCGCCTTCTCGTGTCTCTCTAGTAGAAGAGTTTGACCATAACTTTGATGATAAGTTAATGGGAGATCTCGAAAGCGCTATAAACACTTACAACGGTGTAGAAAAGGAGAACACTAGCTTAAAGAAAAAAATTAATCTACTTACACAAGAATCTTTTAGCAAGTCATACACGGAACATTAGCGAGACTCTAGTCGACGACTTCAAAAAAGTTAAATGCTCTTAAAATGAAGTTTCTTGAACAGGTCACTAGTAGAAAGGTTGCTTGATTGGAGTGAATTGATACATGTTTTTAGGGCTATTTTTAGTGCAAAAAGTGAGCTAAAGTGTTAGTTTTTGTGCCTAAATGTGAAAAGTATCACTCTTTTGCCTAAAAAGTATTATTTGTGAGATTTTGATGTTTTCCGTCCATTTTGCAGGTAATTCGGTGGATTTTTGCCAAACCGAGAGTACCATTAGGCTTATAATGAAGAGACGGACATCCGGGACGAAAACAGTGGGTCGGGGCCGAAGCCCCGTGTGAGAAAAATGCCACTGGACTCGAGCTGCGGTCGAGGGACAAGAGCCTCGAGTCGAGGATGTGCGAAAGGACCAAAATCGAAGGAAAAGTGAGCCTCGACTCGAGACATGACCCTCGAGTCGAGGGATGAGACAAAGGCGAAGCCTCGACTCGAGACATGACCCTCGAGTCGAGGGAGTGAAGCGCAGGACCTCGAGTCGAGGCCTGACCCTCGACTCGAGGGGGAAGTTTTTCATAAAGTCGGTATTTAAGGACTTGAAGCAGAGCAATCCAGAGACATACTAGATAGTAGCAGTTAGTAGCGGTTTTGGGGCGATTTCTCAAGCCCCAAGCCAATTTCCATCTTAGATTAGAGTAGAAGTTAGATTTAGGATTAGATTTCCATTGATTGTTGGTAGATTAGACATAGATTAGCATTTGATCCTTGTTATCCTTTCAATTCAAGCTTGTAATTCCTTTGGAGATTGGTGTTGAAGACTCAAGCATTCCTATTTTTGTTGATTGAAGATCATTTGGTGATGTTTTTCCTCTTTTGTCTCTTTAATTTCTTAAGTGTTGTGATTTGCTTTGTGTTTGTTCAATTCTATCTTCTTCCCATTGGTATTGATTGTGGTACCATGGGCTAAATCTCTCTTGTGCTTGGGTTAATTGAAATTTATGATGAATTGATTGATGATGCTATAATTGTTGATGATTGGAGATTAATTGAGTAGATTTCTTACTAATTGTGATTCTCATTTGTGCTCATGCATAATTATCTCTTTAGATTAGTGTTCGATCACCCTAGCTATAGACGAGAGTTGCGCTAACGTGATCCTAGATTAATCGGGTGATAATTGTGTATGAATGCGTGGATTGGGTGCTTCGGAATCGAGAGATTAGTTGCACTAAGGATACTCACATTAGTTTGCTTCCTAATTGTGATTCTTCATTGTGCTTTGTGTAAAATTGTTTCTTTTGATTAACGGTTGATCACCCTAGCAATAGGTAGAGTTGAGCAAACGTGATTAGGTGTTAATCGAGTTTCAATTTTGCATGATTGTATGAATTGGGGATTTCTACATTGAGAGATGGGAAAGACTAAGGATACTCACATTAGGCATTGTGATTTTAATGGAGTGATTAATTTCATGATGGTTTATGCTTTCTATCTTAGTTGATTTGCAATTTGATTCAATTGTAGCTTGTTGATTGATGATTCATTGATGGATGTTAATCCTAGCACCTCTATCCCACCATTTAGTGTTGTTTTTGTTCTCGCATTCTAAGTGTTCGATCTATTGCTTGCTCATTGTTGTTTTGTATTTTTGCTTGTGTTTTTGTTGTTTTTGTACCAAACCATTGTTGCAACTCTAGTCACTAAGAACTTGTATTTCTAGGACCTCATGTGCATACTTTTTCCCTTGGGTTCGATATTTTTGTTGATTGGTCTTAATAACTCTTACCCTATACACACCAATCAAATGGCGCCGTTGCCGGGAATTAGTTTTTGCGCCTTAAGTGAGACTTAGGAATTGTTTGAAGTGACTATTTGTTGCCTTTGTGTTTGTGTTTGTTTTGTTATTTTTGTTTGAATTTGATACGTTGAAATCTTGTCTAGATGGAAGGATACAACTCATACTTGTGGAATCAAGAATATTATCAAGATAGTAGGGTGTATTCTCCACATTTTGAAGAATTGAGCTACAATGATTGGAGGAACTATGAAGATAATTCTCAATGGCAACAAGTTCCATCCAATTATGAAGATTGGATAAGTGAAGAAATTTCTCCCCCACCTCAAGAGATGTTCCCATACTATGAGCCTTATGATCAAGCATGCAATCAATATTGTGGATTCGAATTTCAAGGGGCACTCGGAAGAGGAAGATTATTATGATGATAGGAGGAGCTATGGGAATGACTATCCAATGCCACAAGCTTCTCCTAAATTTGAAGAATGGGGACTCCATGGTGTGAGAGCTAACTTGCAAGAGATGCTTGGAGTATTGTTGGAAAGAATTGAGGAAAATGACACTAGGTGTGATGAAATGCTTCCCTTGTATGAGGAAATCTATGAGACCAAAGCAATGGTCAATTCATGGATCGAGGGGACTATGGAGATCACCGAAGTCCACTTCACGTTTATAAAGTGTCAAGTCAAAAATTTCCTATGCCAAGTAAAGAACATGACCATCATGGAGAATCAAGAAGAAGAAGGGGAGGAAGAAAATAAAAGAAGAGATGTAGTAGAGGGTCCAAGAAAAGAGGTTGAAGTGGAAAATTTCCTTGTCAAAAGTGAGGAAGAGGAGTGTCCATTAATGGACATGAGCTATAATGAAGAAGAGAACTTAGAAGCACCTAAGGAGGCATTGAAGATTGAAATGGGCATTTCTATACCCTCTAACTCTTCAATTTGTGATTTAATTGAAATTGATTCTTCTAATGGTTTAATTTTGCCTCTTGTGAATTTTGACTATAGGGAAGAATTAAAGAAACGCTTGGGCATCCTTGAAGAAAAAGAATGGAAGAGGAGGATGGCAAGAGAAAAAGGGGGACAACCATGGACACTTTGCATATCTATAGGTGGTTGTCCTATTGTTTCGGTGAATCTCCTAGACCTTGAAACACAAAGATCGAGATACAATGGGAAGGAAGATCGTTACCCTTGGCCATTCCGCTGAAGGATTTTAGATGTGAAGAATAAGTCCGGCATAGGACACGAAAAATAGCGCTTGATGGGAGGCAACCCATCCTTTTTATTTGTTCTTTTTGGTGCTTTTGGTAGATTAGTGTTTTTTTTTTTTAGGAGATTTGGCTAGCTACTATATTGCTTATTCTTGGTACATGATGCTCTATGCTTTGAGATTCATATATTGTTGTGCTTAATTGTTGATATCATTAGGAGTTGCATATATTTTGAGTCAAACTTGAATGCATGACTTCATTCAAGTTTGGGGGTATGATTGTCATTTAGGGAAGAAATGCATCTCTTAGTGATGATGATTTTGATGAATTGTTTTGCCCGTGTGTAGGTATACTCACTATGAGGATTGGAAAGGATCGAATTTGCAAAGGAATCGAGGAATCGAGAAGGAAAGGAGAGCTTAAAAGTTGGTGAAAATGAGCAAAAAGGAAGAGAACCCGGTCTCCTCGATCGAATGAGCGACCGGGCTTAAATCGAGGACCAAAGCGGTAATTTCTTGCATATTTGGGTTCGTTAGGGGTATAAAGGTCATTTTAGGAGTTTCGGGGTCGGGTCGGGCCCGGGAATCGTCAAAAATTCTGGACTCGACCCAGGGTCGAGAGTGCATGGCCCCGGTCGAGGGATTTACACTTAGTCAAAAATTCAGAATTTTACACATCCCTCGAGTCGAGGGTGCCACCTCGAGTCGAGGGGGTCAGTTTGTTAAGAGCCTCGAGTCGTGCGTGAGACCTCGAGTCGAGGCAGGCGAAATTTTGGATCCCTCGAGTCGAGGCCTGACCCTCGACTCGAGGCGCGGGTTTTTTTAAAATACGCAGGACCGGCAGCAGTAATCCCGACTCGAGGGTTAGGTTTCAGCGGCCGCTCCTCCGTCTCCAACCTACTTCCGACGGGTTTTGCGTCATTTCCACCATACACTCATCATCATTTCATCATTTTATCATATATATTACATAAAGAGAGGATCTTGAGGGTTTTGGAAGAAAATTTGGGGATTTTGGGTATAATTGATTGGGTGTTTTCCAAGTCCGATTTTTGGGTCAATTCTTCAAACAAGGTACGTAATTTCTACTCATCTTGGCTTCAATTTCGTAGTGTTATGGTGATTATTGCATGGGTGATTCAATTAGGCCATTTGTTAATTAAATTGGAATTTCATGTGGACATTTTGACAAACACCTTCTATGCATGATTATTGTGGATGATTTGGAGCCTTGTATGAGTATATTTGGATTGTTTGATGAGAATAGGAGCATGTTTAGGATTGAATTTCATATTGTGCTCGTTTATTTGTGAATTGGGATTGGAATTGTGAATTATGGCATTTGTAGGAATTCCTAGTATAATTGTTGGGATCATTTGGTCAAGTTGAATTATGGTGTTGATAGAAGTGTATGATTTGTTGATGCATAATTGTTGAATTATTTGCTAATTGGTTTATGATTTTTTTGGGATTTTATTGAGCTTAATTGGATGATTATTTGTGAGCTTACTTGTGAATTAATTGTGGGGCCATTCTAGTAAGTATACATGTTTTAGGACTATTTTGAGCACTTCTATTGGATATATGTGTTTAGTTGACTCATTGACCATTGTTGAGGCTTAGTTGCTAGTTACTAGGGATTTTGTTCATTTGAGATGAGTATTGATTGTTGACTCGTTCATGGTATGATTGATATTTTCCGAGCTCGTATCGTATTTGTTGGTATTGATTTTTGCTTTTGGGAATGTTTTGCAGGAACAATGTCTAGAGGGCCGGCAGACATAACCTTTACGAGGCGGAGATTCGTGAGAAAGAAGCTGCTATCCGACGTGCACATAGGACACTGCCGAGCTCGGAATTCAGTGGGATGATCACCGGTGGAGGACTCATATTGAGTTATATTCGAGCTCTATAACCGGGTGGTCAAGACGAGACTAGTGGACCAAGATTGCATGATATCGATGGGGATCGAGGAGGATATTCCTCGCCTATTTGAGCAAGTCGGGATGGGGGCTTCTTGACTAAGAGGCCTAGGACATATATCGGACTTACTCTCGAGTTCCCGTACAGTGAGAGTTGATAAGGCCAGGAGGGCCAAATTCCCGAGGAGTATTACATTTGAGCTCATGGGGTATGAGTACTCGTTGACTCTGGACGAGATCAACGAGATTATTGGAGCACCTACTGCACTCGACCGATCATTGTTGAACATCGGGAAGGAGTATAATGCTAAGCGGTTTTGGAGGAGGATTTCAGATTCTGGGGCTCCTAATCAGCCCGATTTTGTTCGGGAAGTCTAAGAGCACACATATCCGAACCCGGTCATCCGATATCTTGAGAAGATTCTCGCGGGTACCATATTCGCGAGATCGGAGGGAGGAGCCGTGGTTTCCGAGGAGCTGTACGTCATTTGGTGCTTCTTACATGGAGTCGATTTAATCTTGCCGCCTATCTTTGCTATTTATTTGAGAGAGCCACTAGCACGAAGTTCAAGAAGATTAACCGGTGGCATGATTACATTGATTGCCGAGCATTTTGGGATTCCGACGCATAACCTCGTGAGCGGTGGAGGGCCCCGACCTTACTCTTGATACCATGCGGCGCATGAGGACGCTAGACCGCATCGGTAGGGCGTGGTGCCTACGAAAGATCATGGTGGCCGATTCCCTCTTCCTAATAAGAGGTTGACGATTTTCGGATCTCGAGCCTTTGTGACTATCAATCTGCGTATGTGGTCACAAATGGCCATACCGAGGCGATTGACGCTTACACTAGAGAGCATGGGGATGTGCTTAGGGAGGTTGATGATGACGATGGAGGTCGGCGATCGGGTTCGATGATGATCGGGGTGATGGAGTTGCAGAGGGAGCAGAGGTAGAGATCGGAGATTATGATTCGAGGATGAGGATGATGAGGAGCCGGAGCAAGAGGAGCCGCGATACAGATGGACGAGGATTACCAGCCAGAGATTAACATGTGCTGGCGGGACGAGATGAGGAGTAGAGAGTACGAGGCGGGGAGTTCATCTCGAGACCGTGGGTTACAGCGGAGGAGATGTGGGCGAGACAGTCGAGAGGATGCATATAGAGAGTCGACCCGGCGGGATGAGATGTACCGGATGATGGAGGAGTCACGTAGATTTAATGAAGAGACTCGGAGGATGCAGGAGGAGTCTCACGAAGACTCGGCATGACATGTATGCACTCCTCCAGCAGATGAGCTCGTGGAACTTCGGGCCAGGACACTACCCTCCTCCACCGCCGCCGTCCGACTATTAGGGCTATCCCCTATTCCTCATTCCCTCTTCTTCTTGTTGTTCTTTAGATTCTGATATTCTTGTTTTCCGTTGTACTATTGATGATGCTTATACTCTTGACTTGATGATTGTTATGATTGGTTTTGGATTTTTGGATGATTTTATTGATGGTGGTTATTATCTTGATCTTCTTGAGTTTGATGGTCTATTGATGATTATTCCTTGATGATTTCTTTGGGATTCCTTATTCCTAGACTTTTGAGATTTATTGATTTTGAGCTTAGTTGTGGATTAATTGACATATTTTTTTAGTATCATCTTGATATAGTGAGTATGCTTGAGATTATGTACATGAGCATTTGTGCTTGAGTTGTAAGATTATTGGATTTTGATATGATCATTAGTAGATGTGTAGCTTGATGCTAGTTGCTTGATTAATTATGTGAAGATGAATGTGATTGAAGATGCTTGATTCATTGCTCAATTTAAGCCCGTGAGCTTTTGTGCCTTAATAATCGTACATCTTATACGGTTGATATCATCCTTTGTGAGTGCATCATTCATGAGTTGTATGCTAGAACTTGCCATTAGACTTGTTGATATTGATCTTTGTAAGATGTCTTGAAAATGATAAGAGGCCATGTTTGATATGTTGAGTCACTTTGCCAAATATTTTTCCCCACCAAATACATTTGATTTCCTTAGTGAGCCATGTTGAGCCTTATGATCCTTATTCTTTGGCAAGCCAAGTGAAATTGAAACCATTTAGCCTTATTTTGATGAGCCTTTCTTGTCCTATGTTTAGTTGAGCTTGAATGTTGGCTAATGATGGTGATTTGATTGCTAATTGGGAGAAAGATGAAGAGCTAAGTGATGATGCTTGAGAAAAGAAAGAAAGGTTGATGAAAGAAAAATTGAATTGTGAAGAAAAAGTGAAAATGAAAAGTGAAATGATTCAATTTGTGAGCTTAAAGAAAGAAAGCTTAAGTGAATGGTGGATTGATCATTGAAGTTCAATAGTAAGAGTTGTTAGATGAAAGTGAAGAGATGTGCATTGTATGGATTAGTTTACATTCAAGTCTCTACTAATTAGTCACTCTTATCTATAAATATCCCACCTTTCCAAAGAGCCTACATTACAACCTAGAATAAAGACCTCTTTGATTCTTGATTGATCACAAATGATTTTGATTGAGATTAAGTCTTGTGGCAAGCATATGGTGTACTTATTTGTGAATTTGATGATTGAGTGCTTTAAACCTTGATACACTTGAGTGAAGAGTGAAACACTCCATGGAAGGAGCAATGTGTTGAGTATTTGATTGAGCATTTGTTTGAGCATGATTTGTCTTGCTTGCTAGAAGAGAGCTGCATTGATACAAGTGATCATTGATGAGTTCGATTGTCTTATTTTTCGTCTATGATGCCATGTGACATAATTGCAATCAATTCACTCCTTTGTTCTTAGTTCTACGTTGCTCGAGGACGAGCAACAATTCAAGTTTGGGGGTATGATTGGAGTGAATTGATACATGTTTTTAGGGCTATTTTTAGTGCAAAAAGTGAGCTAAAGTGTTAGTTTTTGTGCCTAAATGTGAAAAGTATCACTCTTTTGCCTAAAAAGTATTATTTGTGAGATTTTGATGTTTTCCGTCCATTTTGCAGGTAATTCGGTGGATTTTTGCCAAACCGAGAGTACCATTAGGCTTATAATGAAGAGACGGACATCCGGACGAAAACAGGGTCGGGGCCGAAGCCCCGTGTGAGAAAATGCCACTGGACTCGAGCTGTCGAGGGACAAGAGCCTCGAGTCGAGGGATGTGCGAAAGGACCAAAATCGAAGGAAAGCGAGCCTCGACTCGAGACATGACCCTCGAGTCGAGGATGAGACAAAGGCGAAGCCTCGACTCGAGACATGACCCTCGAGTCGAGGGAGTGAAGAAACGCAGGGACCTCGAGTCGAGGCCTGACCCTCGACTCGAGGGGGAAGTTTTTCATAAAGTCGGTATTTAAGGACTTGAAGCAGAGCAATCCAGAGACATACTAGATAGTAGCAGCTTAGTAGCGGTTTTGGGGCGATTTCTCAAGCCCCAAGCCAATTTCCATCTTAGATTAGAGTAGAAGTTAGATTTAGGATTAGATTTCCATTGATTGTTGGTAGATTAGACATAGATTAGCATTTGATCCTTGTTATCCTTTCAATTCAAGCTTGTAATTCCTTTGGAGATTGGTGTTGAAGACTCAAGCATTCCTATTTTTGTTGATTGAAGATCATTTGGTGATGTTTTTCCTCTTTTGTCTCTTTAATTTCTTAAGTGTTGTGATTTGCTTTGTGTTTGTTCAATTCTATCTTCTTCCCATTGGTATTGATTGTGGTACCATGGGCTAAATCTCTCTTGTGCTTGGGTTAATTGAAATTTATGATGAATTGATTGATGATGCTATAATTGTTGATGATTGGAGATTAATTGAGTAGATTTCTTACTAATTGTGATTCTCATTTGTGCTCATGCATAATTATCTCTTTAGATTAGTGTTCGATCACCCTAGCTATAGGCGAGAGTTGCGCTAACGTGATCCTAGATTAATCGGGTGATAATTGTGTATGAATGCGTGGATTGGGTGCTTCGGAATCGAGAGATTAGTTGCACTAAGGATACTCACATTAGTTTGCTTCCTAATTGTGATTCTTCATTGTGCTTTGTGTAAAATTGTTTCTTTTGATTAACGGTTGATCACCCTAGCAATAGGCGAGTTGAGCAAACGTGATTAGGTGTTAATCGAGTTTCAATTTTGCATGATTGTATGAATTGGGGATTTCTACATTGAGAGATGGGAAAGACTAAGGATACTCACATTAGGCATTGTGATTTTAATGGAGTGATTAATTTCATGATGGTTTATGCTTTCTATCTTAGTTGATTTGCAATTTGATTCAATTGTAGCTTGTTGATTGATGATTCATTGATGGATGTTAATCCTAGCACCTCTATCCCACCATTTAGTGTTGTTTTTGTTCTCGCATTCTAAGTGTTCGATCTATTGCTTGCTCATTGTTGTTTTGTATTTTTGCTTGTGTTTTTGTTGTTTTTGTACCAAACCATTGTTGCAACTCTAGTCACTAAGAACTTGTATTTCTAGGACCTCATGTGCATACTTTTTCCCTTGGGTTCGATATTTTTGTTGATTGGTCTTAATAACTCTTACCCTATACACACCAATCTACTTACAACACTTACAACAGTGTAGAAAAGGAGAACACTAGCTTAAAGAAAAAAATTAATCTACTTACACAAGAATCTTTTAGCAAGTCATCTGGAACATTAGCGGACTCTAGTCAGACGACTTCAAAAAAGTTAAATGCTCTTAAAATGAAGTTTCTTTGAACAGGGTCGGCTAGTAGAAAGGTTGCTTATCGAGAATCTTGAGAAAGTGATCGGTTGAAAATCCTTCAAGCAAAGTTTGATGAGCTTTTCTATCGGCATAAGCGTATAAAAACAAGTGAGGAACATTTAAGTTTGAGGTTGGATCAACCGAACAAAGCTTCGTTGGATCAAGAAGTTTTGATGAGTTAAAAGAAGCAACTCGGATGATCGAGATGACTGAAGAACAGTGAGATTGAGACCGTGAGCTAAGGCGATCGACGGGGTCGAGAACCAATCTAGTCACTGTGGTCTAGAAGTGTACAAGTCGTCTGGAGACGACCTTGAGTCTAGTCATCTGCGGGAGACAAATATGAAGAGCTCAGACAAGGTCGAGACAAGTGAGTAGAATAAGAAAGGCGAGTCTTCACCAAGTCACCGCAGACGAGTAGAGTAAAGTCAACCGAGGTCTAGAACAGGTTTTCAAGATTAAGTTTGTTAAAGCAATTTTCAGTTTGTTAGAACTGACTAACAAACTAAGCTGTCTTTCCGAGACTTATAAATAGGTCTAGGCACTTCATATAGAATATATAGAATACATGTAATTTACAAGTTATATTTTTCATGCAAGATATTCTCTAAAAATCACAAGTTTTCAAAGCACAAAATAGTTTTCCAAGATTTCTTCATAGATTTTTCTAAGTGTTTGTAGAACACTTCTTTGCACATCTTTAAATACACTTCTTTATCTTAGAGTTAGATTTCACTGATTTGGTTAGAAGTTTAAAGAGTTGAAGATCAAATTGTAAGTTGTAAGTTGTACGATTGTAAAGTAAGTAAGCAAGCAGATAGTGGATACCCTTCTTCAAGTTGGAGAAGGAGAGTGGATGTAGGATTGTTATAATCCGAACCACTATAAAATCTCGGTGTTCTTTCTTGCTTTTATTTACTTTTCTGTTCAATTTCCAATTTATTATTCAAAGATTAATTTCGAATCAAAGTTAAAATCGAATATCGGTTTGCTTTTGATCTTAATAAAGTTGAGTCTAAAATTGAAATTCATTTGTGTACATCTGCTACTTTGAATATATTTTGAAAGATTTGAAAAATCTACAAAATCTATTCAACCCCCTTCTAGATTTTGTCCTAGAAGGTTAACTCAAATTTTCTTAATCAACTCAACAAATCGGGACCAACTGACTTCTCATGTCGTTCAAACAATAGTTGATTCGTCTCAAACACCGATGTAAAGAAGGGAATTGATTTTACCACTGTCAATCCTCACAGGTTCAAACAAGTGTACCTAAGAAGAGTACACATGTTAAGGGTAATGATTTGGTATGAGAGGGTTCCAAACCTAAACCTACCGATAAGGGAAAGAAGGTTGCCGACCCAAAGAAACTCGGTTGAATGGGAAGAAGAATAGTTATACTCAACAACCTAAACAAGCGATGATGTATCAAAAGAAGGGGGAATCCCAACTTAAGAAACCTCAGCAAGGTCATAAAAGTAGACATCACCGAAACCATCTTCGTGGAGACAGTCTCGATTGAAGACTACACAACCTAAGCAAACTTCAAAGCTTGCTAAACGGTCTACTAAGTCTCTGTGCACTGTAAGATATGAATATTTTGATGGCTCAAGTAGAACGTATCCTTATCATCAAAACCCTAGAACCATAGCACAATGGCTGATCACTCCCTTGAGAGGACCTTAGAAGGGTCGAAGTCTTCTGGAAAGAATACAACCAACACTTATAGACATGCATCCAACAAGGCACCAAAAGATGAAGTTGTCTATGTTGATATGTATGGAAGAAGGATAAGATCTTCCGAACTTGATGAGAAGAGTCTATTCCTATGGATTCCTAAAGAATGTGCTAACTCTCAAAGACCCAAATCTAAAGGGTACCTAAAACTCAACTAATCGTGCGGAGTCGCCGTGGGGCATGGAAGAGGAGTTGCCGGAAATCTTATGCAGTACATCGACGGTGGTTTTTCGAAGCATATGACCGGAGACAAGCAACTCTTGAGCTCAATAAAATCACAAAATGACCCACGGGTAGTATTCAGAGACAATAACTTTGGTATTACCAAAGGTTTTGGAACTCTATACATTGGAGATGTACGTGTTGATGAAGTCTTCTATGTGGAAGGATTAAAGCATAAATTGCTCTTGGTTTCACAATTCTGCGACAAGGGATACTCGGTTAAGTTTTCTAGTTCCTTGTGCGTTGTCTTAAGTGGTCTAAACGATCGAGGTGCTCTTAACCGCCCGAGAAAGGGCAATGTTTATGTTGCATAATTTCAACAGTTGTTCAAGCAATACATGCCTAGTAGCAAAAAGTACTTGAAAGCTAGCTGGTTATGGCACAAGAGATTAAGTCATATAAATTTCAAAATGTTGAACAAGATTTCAAGAAAGTCTCTTGTAGAGGGTTTGCCAAATGAGGTCTTCTCAAAAGATCGATTTGTGATTCATGTAAAAAGGAAAGCATACTAGAGGTTCATTCAAGGAAGTTCTTGTACCAACATCAAGTAGGGTTCTACAATTACTTCATATGGACTTATTTGGATCGGTATCTCCTTTAAGCTTCAAAGTGGCGTAAAATACACTCTAGTGGTGGTACATGACTACTCAAGATTCACATGGGTAATATTCATGTTCAAGAAAAAGCGAAACCATCACAAAGTTGCAGGATTATGAAGAAATTACAAAATGAGAAGGGAGAAAATATTGTAAGGATCGAGAAAGTGATAAAGGAACAAAATTTCTAAACTCTCACATAGCAACTTATTGTAAAGAAGCTGAGATTCAACATGAAACGTCTGCAACCCGAACTCCACAGCAGAATGGCGTAGCCGAAAGGAGAAATAGGACACTAAAGGAAGCCGCCGTAACAATGCTAGCAGGGTTTAATGTTCCTCGAGGTTTTGGGCGAAGCTATCAATACTTGCTATACTCGTAATCAAAGCTTGCGACCAAAGACCATGGAAAGACACCTTATTAGTTATGGAAAGGTAGAATTCCTTGTGTCTCTTTCTTTCGTGTTTTTGGTTGTAGGTGTTTTATTCATGACAATGGCAAGTCCAAGTTAAAAACCTTTGATGCCAAGGTTGCGATGGAATATTCTTAGGATATTCTAGCACAAGCAAGGCCTATCGAAGTTTTTAATAGGAAAACCCTTGTTGTGGAAGAGACACCTCATGTGGTTTTTAATGAATCTATTCTTGAGTCTAAGGATAAAAGACAAGAAGAATCAACCGGTAGAAGGATTTGGGAAACTAGAACTCAAGGATAAGACAAAATATGTCAAGGTTCATCTACCCATTTTAGACTCGTATTCTCAAGATGATCAAGCAAACTTCAAAGCCAGCAGAAAAGAAAAGACTGCTCGGAAAGAAGTGAAGACTCAAGCAAAACAAAACCTGCTTGAAGAAACCCCGAAGATTGCTGATGTCTCACCCAAAACACCAGATGTGAATTTACCAAATCAAGGGGGAACAACACTAGATGATGTTCCAACAATACCTCCGAAGAGTTAAACGCTTCTAAGAGAAGGAATTGGATGACAGATCACTCCGGTGATCTAATCTTAGGTAATCCTCAAGATGGAGTCGAACAAGAAGAAAAATAAACCTAGACAGTTTATTTAGTTGCTATGTTTATGCAAGAACCTAAGAATATCGAGGAAGCTAAGTTGGACACAAGCTGGATAGAAGCTATGCAAGATGAGCTAAATCAATTCACATGACAAGATGTTTGGGTACTAGTTAATGTGCCAAAACATCAAAAGGTAATTGGAACTAAGTGGGTTTTCAAGAACAAGAAGAATGAGAAAGATGAAGTCACTAGAAATAAAGTTAGACTCGTCGCGCAAGGTTACTCACAATGGAAGGAATTGACTATGAATAGACTTTTGCGCCAAGAGCTTGAACTTGAAGGTATAAGACTATTTCTTGCGTACGTAGCATATATGAAATTCAAAGTATATCAAATGGATGTAAAGTCTGCGTTTCTAAATGGCGTTCTTCTTTGAAGAAGTATACGTTGAACAACCGCCAGTTTTGTACAAGGAAATCAAGTTTACCGCTTGAAGAAAGCACTATATGGACTAAAGCAAGCTCCCGAGCTTGGTATGACACACTATCACGCTTTCTACTTGATCATAGATTCAAGAAAGGAAAGATAGATCGAACCTTATTCGAATTGAAGAAGATCAAGGTAAATTCTACTAGTACTGATTTATGTGGACTGACATAATCATCGGATCTCCAAATAAGAAACTTTGTGAAAAATTCAGTGATTTAATGCAAAGTAAGTTTGAAATGTCTATGATGGGAGAGATGAATTATTTCTTAGGTCTTCAAGTCAAGAAAACCTCTAAAGGAATATTCATAAATCAAGATAAGTATACCAAAAATATGCTAGAAAAGTTTGGTATGTTGACGAGCAAGGATGCAAAAATCCTGTTGATGTTATGACGAGTGTTACTCGAATGTGCCAACATTCCGGTCACAACATCGAATTCGTCCCTTCCACTTCCACTAACCCTTAACCCACGTTTTGTCTTGGTCAATGTCTTATTTCTTTCTTAATGAAGACTTATGGCGATTACGAAGTCATGCATTTGAAAAGGCAAGCAAAGAGAACTTATAAAGATCATGGGGAAGTTACATGGAAGTT
This sequence comes from Paraleonurus japonicus, assembly GCA_030762865.1. Taxonomy (NCBI): domain Eukaryota; kingdom Viridiplantae; phylum Streptophyta; class Magnoliopsida; order Lamiales; family Lamiaceae; genus Paraleonurus; species Paraleonurus japonicus. Next base: position 31,691,591 of record CM061060.1, read on the forward strand.
ACCTATTTTCAAGGGAGATGTGGAAGTTATCTTTAAGCATTAAGAGTCCATATTATCTATATATACACGATTGCTATGAAGATTAAAACTTCGGAGTTGAGAGAAACACAATCTAGCATAGTCTATTGGCATAGATTATAGAGTTTATTGTATGTTTCTATCTCGATACTTCCGTTGGTGAATGTTCCAACATTTCACTCAACATTGGGTTTATATGTATTAGTGATAGGTTAGATTGATCATTGTCTAGTCACTATATACGTTGATCCATTCACGGTGTGGCTTATGTTTTCACCGATTGTATCACTTAACAATTACTAGTGATAATACGCCGATTGGCGGTATAGACTTATTTACAGCCTATACAAAATTTTGATATCCATCTTGCAAAGTATTTAAGACTTCCTGTGTAATTGTTCATTTATTTTCGTCTGCGTGTTGTTCTCGATTGTGCCAACATTCGTGACAACATTCTCGCAAAACACTTACGCACACCTTCAATTGGCACGAGCCGTTGAACTCGTTATCCCGAGTTTTGATCATGTGTTTGGTGTGATTTATTACGATGGAATATCCTATGACAGCTCCAATTAGGCCACCGGTTCTTGATGGTACAAATTATGCAATTTGGAAGCCTAAGATGCGCATGTACATCAAATCCATTGATGAACGTGCATGGAGGAGTATTTTAACCGGATGGACTCCACCAACACTCCAGCCATTGACAATACGAAGCTCAAATTAAGAGGGAGTTAGAATGGACAAATGATGAGGTGACCGCGGCCAGCTTCAATTCAAAGGCACTCAATGCCTTATTCACTTCTACGGATGCTTCCATGTTCAAAATAATTTCTAATTGTGTATATGCAAAAGATGCATGGGAGAGATTACAAGAACATTGTGAAGGATGCTGAAAGTGTGAGAATGACAAAGTTGCGGATGCTTGGAACCAAGTTCGAAAATCTAAGGATGAAGGAAGATGAGACCATATCCTCCTACAATGAAAGAATCACTGAGATCTCCAATGAATCTCAAGCACTTGGTGAAGCTATATCCAATACAAGGTTAGTACATAAAATCTTAAGAAGCTGTTCTTAATTGTTTTGATGCTAAGATATGTGCTATTGAGGAAGCTAAAGATATTGATGCTATTACTCAAAATGAGTTGGTGAGTATTTTGAAAACGTATGAAATGAATTTTTTTCAAAGAGATAATGAGAAATCTGAAAAGAAAATTTATGTTTTCAAAGGAGAAACATCTTCTAGTCTTGATAAACAACCGCTTGTTATTGAAATAGATTCTGATGAAGATGTTATTGATGATTGTGCCGATAATGCCGATAACATTGCTTTCTTAACTAAGCAGCTTTAATGCATTTTTGAAAAATAGAGCAAATAGACTTAGAAATAATTTGCAAATTAAGAATCAAGATAGAGATCAGTTGGTAGTTCACGTCATTTGCACGATAAAAATAGGAATGTTAATCAACCTAGGCAATTTGATAGAGGTAACAAGATCAAATATGATCCGAATATAGGAAAAATGTTAAATGTGATGCATGTTCTGGTTTTGGTCATTATGCTAATGAATGTGCCAACACTCTTTTGAGAAAAAAAGGGTAAAATTCAATGCTACCTTAAGTGATGAGTCCGATTGTGAAGATGATTCGATAAAAATGAAGAATATGCTTTTACGCAAGAATAATATATGATGATACTTTTGATGATTTCTTTGGATGATTCGATGTCGAGTCAAATGTGCCAACATTTGAGGAAACATTGGAAGCTCAGAATTTAATTGTTTCTCAAGTTCTTGTGTAGATAAAGCAAGTACTTCTAGCAATGTTTGCGAATATTGTAAGTTCGTTATCAAAAGCTTGAAAAGGAGTTAGAATCCACTCGTAAAGCCTTGGGGGACATGACTATTGAAGGGTCAAATCAAAAGGATTTGGTGATAAAACTTGAGGTCATACTAACAAGGAAAGATGCGGAGATATGCAACCTCAAAGAGCGGCCTTAAAAGGCACAACACCGAATTTCAAAAGATATTCGAAAGTTCAGCCAAACTTGATGAGGCACTAACAATCGGAAGCACTAGTAGACATGGTCTTGGTTATAATGGTAATATCACTCAGTTTTTAAACAATAATAAACCTATTGTGTTTACAAAACCTTGTTGAACCTGAAAAATTGAAAAATGATTCGAAAAGAAGGATGTTTATCATTATTGTTTCTTGAAGGTCACAAACGACCAAACTGCTTTTAGAATGAGACAGGATAAAAGTTTTCTAAAATGTCTTTGAAATTGTTGCCACATTACGCTCAACATTCGAAACAAACAGTCAAAAATCTTTTCAAAAACCTCGTTCAAAAATCTACTTGGGTGAAAAAGTCAAATACGTATGTAATATTGTTTACACCTCTTTAAAAGCATGTGTTAGGGACTATGGTATTTTGATAGTGGGTGTTCTAGACACATGACCGGTGAGGAAAGTTATCTCACCGATTATAAGGCATATGATGGTGGAAATGTTACATATGGAGGAGGTTCAAAAGGTAAAATTATTGGTATAGGTACATTGAATGTTCTGGTTTTCCAAACTTGACAAAAGTCTTATATGTTAAAGGTTTACTTGCAAATTTAATTAGTATTAGTCAATTATGTGATGATGACTTGCATGTAAAGTTTGATAAAAATTCATGCTATGTGTTAAACAATGATGATAATTGTCTCATGGTTGGTAATAGATTTGTTGATAATTGTTATCTAATTGATTCGAATCAAGCATGCTTTAATGTTCAAACCGATGAGAGTATACTTTGACATCAAAAACTTGGACATGCTCATTATAGGAATATTGTCAAATTATTGAAATTTGATCTTTGTTAAAGGTCGCCTAAGTTACAAATACGTATGTCAAATGTGTGTGGATCTGTCAAAGTGGTAAACAAGTCAAAATGTCACATGAAATGTTGACACATTGTACTACAAAACATTGCTTTGAACTTTTGCATATGGATTTAATGGGACCAATGGAGTGAAAGCATTGGTGGTAAGAGATATTCTTTTGTCATAGTAGATGATTATTCAAGGTTTACATGGATTGAATTTCTTAAGAAAAATCAGATGCTTTTGGAGTTTTCAAAATTCTCTATAAACGGTTTAAAAATGTTTATGACACTAAGGTTAAAAGAATAAGGTCTCGATCATGGTAGGGAGTTTGAGAACGGCTTATTCACAATGCCTAATGTGAGTATCCTTAGTCTTTCCCATCTCTCAATGTAGAAATCCCAAATTCATACAATCATGCAAAATTGAATCCCGATCAACACCTAATCACGTTAGCTCAACTCTAGCCTATTGCTAGGGTGATCAACCACTAATCTAAAGAAGCAATTTTACACAAAGCACAATGAAGAATCACAATTAGGAAATAAACTAATGTGAGTATCCTTAGTGCAACTAATCTCTCGATTACGAAGCACCCAATCCACACATTCATACACAATTATCACCCGATTAATCCCGGATCACGTTAGCGCAACTCTCGTCTATAGCTAGGGTGATCAAACACTAATCTAAAGAGATAATTATGCATGAAGCACAAATGAGAATCACAATTAGTAAGCAATCTACTCAATTGATCTCCAATCATCAACAATTATAGCATCATCAATCAATTCATCATCAATTTCAATTAACCCAAGCACAAGAGAGTTAGCCCATGGTACCACAAACAATACCCATGGGAAGAAGATAGAATTGATCAAACACAAAATAAATCACAACAATTAAGAAATTAAAGAGATAAGAGAGGAAAAACATCACCAAATGATCTTCAATTAACCAAAATAGGAATGCTTGAGTCTTCAACAACAATCTCCAAATGAATTACAAGCTTGAATTGAAAGGATTACAACGATCTAAAGCTAATCTAATGCTAATCTAACAACAACTAATGGAAATCTACTCCTAATTCTAACTTCTACTCTAATCTAAGATGGAAATTGGCTTGGGGCTTGAGAAATCGCCCAAAACCGCTACTAATCACTGCTATGAAAGATTATATGGATTGCCTGCTTTTCCCCCTTTAAATACGAATTTTTGAAAAACCTCCCCCTCGAGTCGAGGGTCGGGCCTCGACTCGAGGCTTCGCAAAATACCTGCGCCCTCGACTCGAGGGTCATGCCTCAGTCGAGGCTTCTGCCTTTTTCCAATTTAGTCCTTTTACGCATAGCCCTTGATTCGAGGCTCTTGCTCCTCGACGAGCTCGAGTCCAGTGGCACTTTTCTCGCATGGGGCTTACGCCCGACCCTCGTTCGTCCCGGATGTCCGTCTCTTCATTCTAAGCCTAATGATACTCTCGATTTGGCAAAATTCCACCGAATTACCTGCAAAATGGACGAAAAACATCAAAATCTCACAAATAATACTTTTAAGGCAAAAGAGTGATACTTTTCACATTTAGGCACAAAAACTAACACTTTAGCTCACTTTTTGCACTAAAATAGGCCCTAAAAACATGTATCAATTCACTCCAATCAATATCCCATCTGCAATCTTAGCATCAAAAGTTCTTAATTTAGATTTTCCATTATTATGGATGAAACACTTACAACCAAATATATGGAAATATGAAATTTTGGGTATTCTACCCTTCCATATTTCATAAGGGGTTTTGCATTTATCTTTCACAATTAAACACCTATTTTGAACAAAACAAGCGGTATTAATGACTTACGCCCAAAACCCGTGTGGAGTATCATACTTAGATAACATCGTCCTTGCAGCTTCCTTCAAGGTTCTATTTCTCCTTTCAACTACTCCGTTTCTTTGGGGTGTTCTTGCAGAAGATGTTTCATGTGCTATACCATTCTCGGTACAATAGTTAGTGACAAACGAATTGAGAAACTCGGTACCTTTATCACTTCTAATCTTGACAATATTTAGTCCTTTTTCATTTTGAATTCTTTTAAGGAATTCGAATTTTTGTTCTGATCTCATTCTTTTTGTACAAGAAAATAACCCAAGTGAATCTAGAAAAATCATCTACAATCACTAAAGTATACTTTCTTCCACTAAAACTCGGAGGTGTAACAGGACCAAAAAGATCCATGTGCAAAAGTTCCAAAATCCTTTCGTAAGCGGGACCATTTATTGTCTTGAAAGAAGTTTTGGTCTGCTTTTCCTTCCGACATGCATCACAAATATGGTCTTTTGAAAATATTTTATCTGGGAGTCCTTTGACTAAGGATTTCCTTGCTATTTTGTTAAGAGTTTTGAAGTTTAAGTGACTAAGACGTTTATGCCATAGCCAACTTAAATCTTCCGAACTCTTCGCAATAAGACAAGTATCCCTAGGGCAACTCTTGAAATTTGCAACATAGATATTGCCTTGTCGACTCCAGCAAGTAAAATATTTTCATTCAAACCATCCAAGATATAACATGCATCATGAGTGAATTTTACACAATATCCTTTGTCACAAAGCGTGAGACGGATAATAGATTATGTTTCAATCCTTCCACAAAGTAAACTTCATTAACCTGGACATTTCCAATCATTAGGGTTCCAACTCCTTTAGTTAGACCAAAGTTGTTGTCACCAAACATTACCCGAGGTCCGTCTATTGTTTGATAGTTTGAAAGAAGTCTTTTTCATAAGTCATATGCTTAGAACATCCATTGTCTATATACCGGATGACTTTAAGAACATCTCCTCTTTCAACTATCTCCTTATCTCCCTACAATCACAAATTTAATTTTTAGGTACCCTTTGTGTATTGGGTCCTTTCTCGTTAAGTTGATACTTAGGTATCCAGATAAAAACATCCAAGTTTTTCAAAACCAATGATTGAATCTTGCAACCATATCTATCCACTAGTATTAGACTGCCTAGATCAATTTTATTGAGTTGTTCTCTAGTGATTGTCTTATATTTTGGAAAGAATGGATATGACTTGCTTCTACCATTAAAGCCATTATACTTTAGAAAAGGTTTTGACTTAGTCTTTGGATTTCTTTTGGGAACATTTCTCTTTGTCTGTGTTTTCTCCTTAGAAATATCGACGAGGTGATTTGCTCCTTAGATTTCTTTGGACTAAGTTTTGTCTTTTCCATAGTTTCAATAGCTTTGACAAACACCCTTGGTTTTATAAGATCATTCTTCTTATTTCTATCAAAACCTAATCCGGATTTATCATCGGGCATCCGAGAGATACTAAAGAGGTTGTCAATCGTAGATTGAGAGTTATTAAGTCGTCCTAACTTGAGATTTAACTCTTGGTTAGTCTTCTTAAAATTCTCATTTTCGAATTGACATTTGAAAATTTAATTTTTAAAGCACTCAATTCTTTCTCCAACTTCTTGGTTTTCTCGGATAAGGAACTCATAGTAGTCTTAGATTGACATTCCCCCTTGAATGTACAGGTCCATGTTTTTACTTGTTCGATCTGATATTCCTTAGTTAGATTAAGAACTTGATTCTTTAAGCTTAAATTTTCAGTCTCTATCTGTTTATAAGCGAGATAAAGCCGTCTTTAGATCTTTTAGAAGCTTGTTAATAAGACATGGATCGATTCATATAGGTTATCACAATTATTATAGAGGATGAGTAATAGTTTACCTCTTTAGCCATTAGGCATATGTCATTGTCTCCCCAAAACCGGATGAGGAGGAGGATGATGATGTCTCATGTGTTTCCTCCTTCTCTCGCTAGAAGAGCTCGTTGATCCGCATACCTCCTATCCCTCTTCTTTCTCTTTTCTTCTCTCTCTCTAGGAGTAAGTTGAGGACAATCATAGCTAAAGTGACCGGGTTTATTGCGGGTATATGAGATATCTCCTCTATCCGATTTTGGACTATTGTCTCCTCGTCGATTGGTGACTTGTACCTTTTTCCGATTCCTTCTTTTTATCGTTATCTCGAATACTTCTCTTCCTTATCGATTTATAATTTCGGTGATTAAACCTGTCTCTCTTGTTCCTTTTATACTTCATCTTAAGTCTCTCATATCGTCGATCAAAAGTGTCATTTCCTTCTTTTGATTCTTCTTGATGAAGAAATGCCACGCTTTTTCCATATGTAGATGACTACGCCTCATCTTCTTCATCTTCAATGTGTATGTCATATTTCGGTGCTTTAAGATGAGAGAATAGAGTGTGATGTGATATTGATGATGAGTTACGTGTCGCTTTAAGAATATTAGCTTTCTCCCTCCATCTTTTGCTCAATGATCTCGAGTACCTTGTTGTTGATTTCTTTCTCGGTGTAAGTCTTACCCAAATCGGCTGCTTTGTTCACAAGATTAGTTAGTCTTACGTCCAATTGATCCACGCTTTCTCCATCCTTCATTTTGAACGTGTCAAATGCATGTAAAACGGACTGGCTTATTTTCTTTGACCTTATCCGACCCTTCACAATGGGTGTAAAATCTAAGAAAGCAATTAAATCACAAATCAATACAAACAATGAATTAAAGAGAGAAAAAGGTAAGAACATCACCAATTGATCTTCAATATACAAAAATAGGAATGCTTGAGTCTTCTACAATACTTGAATTATCTTTCTCCACTCTCAATTACAACTTGAATCTTCAATTTCAAATGATCACAATGCTAATCTATGGATTGCAAACTTGAATCTATGCTAATTCTAACAATCTAGGGAAATTATAATGGAAATCAAGCTACAAACTAAGAAATTCGCCTAAGGAACCACTGAAACCGCTCTAAACCGCTAGGATCAAAGTATGCTCTGTTTTGGCTTCAAATGGCTTAAAAACTGAATTTTCCAATTTTTGGGGTCTCTCGACTCGAGCTTGAAGCCCTCGAGTCGAGGTCCGAGAGTCGCTAACACGCTTTCTCAATTTTTTACCTGCCTCGAGTCGAGGCTCAGCCCTCGACTCGAGGATCTTGCCTTTCTCTCCATCCCTCGACTCGAGGTTCCTCCCTCGAGTCGAGACAGCCGCTTTTTTCAAAATTATCTTCCCTCCAGCACCATCCTCGACTCGAGGACCATGCCTCCTTGACTCGGCTCGAGACCGTGGCTCCTTTCGAGCGGGGCTTCGGCCCCGACCGTTTTCATCCGACATGTTCGTCTCTTCATTCTAAGCACACGGTACTCTCGGATTGACAAAATTCCACCGAATTACCTGCAAAATGGACGAAAAACATCAAAAACTCACTAAGTAATACTTTTAGGCAAATAAGTGATACTCTACACATTTATGAACAAAAATCAACACTTTGATCACTTTTTGCACTCAAATAAGCCCTAAAAACATACATCAATTCACTCCAATCGTACCCCCAAACTTGAAGTGTTGCTCGTCCTCGAGCAATGTAGAAAAATAAGCACATAGGAGTTAATTGATTGCAATTATGTCACATGTCACCATATACGAAATATAAGACAATCGCACTCATCAATGAGCATTTGTATCAATGCAACTATCCATTAGGAATCAAGATGAATCATGCTCAAACAAATGCTCAATCAAACACTTAACACATTGCTCCTTCCATGGAGTGCTTCACTCTTCACTCAAGTGTATAAAGGTAGAAAGCACTCAATCATCAAATTCACAAACTTGTACAACATATGCTTGTCAATAGACTCAATCTCAATCAAAATCACTTGTGATCAATCAAGAATCAAAGAGGTCTTTCTCTTAGGTTGTAATGTAGGTTCTTTGGAAAGGTGGGATGTTTATGGATAAGAGTGACTAAGTAGTAGAGACTTGAATGAAAGCTAATCAATACAAATCACATCTCTTCTCTTTTCATCAACTCTCCTTCAAGCAATTATATTTCAATCACCACACTTCTCTTGAGCTTTCTTTTTCACTTAAGCTCAACAATTGAATCTTGCTCTTTTTCCACTTCACACATTTTTTCTTCACAATTCAATTTTTCACAACCTTTTTTTCCTTCAAGCATCATCACATAGCAACTCATTTTCCACCATTCTTAGCATGCAATTCACCATCATTAACCAACAATCAAGCTCTACTAAGCATAGGACAAGAAGGCTCATAAAAATAGGCAAATGGTTTCAATTTCACTTGGCTTGCCAAAGAATATGATAAATAAGGCTCAACATGGCTCACTAAGGAAATTAAATGTATATGGTGGGAAAAGTTTGGCAAAGTGACTAAACATAGCAAACATGACCTCTTATCACTTTCATGACATCACACAAAGATCGATATCAACAAGTCAAGTTGCAAGTTCTAGTATACAAATCTATGAATGATGCACTCACAAAGAAATCATATCAACCGCATACGATGTACGATTATTAAGCACAAAAGCTCACGGGCTTAAATTGAGTAATGGATCAAGCATTATCAATAACATTTATCTTCACACAATCATCAAGAATGCTAGCATCAAGCTACAAATCAACTCATGATCAAATCAAAGTCCAATAAATCTTGCAAATCAAACACAAGTGCTCATGTACATAAATCCAAGCATACTCACCACATCAAGAATGATACTCAAAGATATGACAATAAATCCACAATGAAGCTCAAAATCAAAGAATAAGGAATCCAAAAGAATCAACAAGATATAAGATCAAGAGAATAATAATCATCATCAATATAATCAAATATTCCAAATCATCACATCATCAAGTTCACCAAAAGAAGTGCAAACATCATCAAGAGTACAATCACCACTAAGAATACAAATCATCAAGGAAGCAAGAATCTAAAGGCCAAGGAGAGATATGAGAAATAGGGGATAGCCCTAATAGTCCGACGGTGGCGGCGGAGGAAGGTAGTGTCCCGGCCCGAAATTCCACGTGCTCATCTCGTTGTAGGAGGGCGCACATGTCATTTTGAGTCTTCGAGAGACTCTTCCCGCAGCCTCCTAATCTCTTCGTTGAATCTACGGGACTCCTCAATCATCCGATACATCTCATCCCGGCGGGTCGAGGCTCTCGATATGCATCCTGCGGCTATCGGCCCACATCTCCTCGGTCAACACCCACGGCCTCTGTGATGAGCTACCCGCCTCATACTCACGAATTCTCATTGTTGTTACCCGTTCTAAATCCGAGAGATTTGTGATTAATGTGGCATGGTTTAACGGATAAAACAAGTAAGGATTCAATGTTCTTGAACAATAAATGCTCAAGAGCAATGAATGGAGATGATTAGCAATGAGTGCTTGAATAAATGCAAGAAAGCAATAAAAAGAGAGAGAATTGTTGGGTTGTTAGCCCGGTCTTAAGGGTGGATTCTAGGATCCATTTATTGTGCCTTAAAGGCTCTATATATAGGGCAAGCTTGCTGCCCATGCATTTAATGTTGGGATCCTCATTTAATGTGGGTTGGCTGCACGGCTTTGGTCAGCCGCGGCCCGTGCTTAGCTGAGCCGCAACCCACTCTCGTCCCTTGACTATCTGCCGGTGGGGATTTCTTGACATTCCCTTGATTTGTTTCTATTACAAGTATGTTTGACATTTAATTCTAACTATTACACCGATATATTTTTCATATATATCCCGATCTTGTCGATTTACGGACTCCCGTACGGTGGCGAGCCGAGCTTTGGCGAGCGATGAGCCAGATGATGACTCTTGGCGAGCCGGGTCTTGCGGGCGAGCGGCGAGCCAGATGACTCTTGGCGGGCCAAGTAGTGGCGGGCAAGCGGGAAGTCACGGGCGAGCCGGCTGTATTGGTGAGCCGAGATAGTTAGGCATCTTGCTTGACTATTTGTAGTGCTTTACTTGGTGGGCCGAGCTCACCTCCCTATTGGGCCTCTTATGCTTGGCCCAAATATTCGTGATACAACAATTGCCCCCGGTTTGGTTCTTTGAGGGACTCGGGGCCGAACCGGTAATTCATCGAATGCCCCAAGTGATGTAAAGCAAAAAGTGGGTGTAATTACTAAATCTAGGCTCACAAATTTTTCCATAATACCTTTACGGAATCGGGATGATGAGATGAATGAGAGTAAACTCCCGCTAATCTAATCGGAAAGGGCAGCTGGGCGAACTCAAAGTTAAGGCAAGTCAAAATACTTTTGGCGAGCCACTTACTCGGGCGAACCACTTTTCGGGCGAGCCGAAATCTCAATATCCAAGCCAAGCTGTCACGGCCCATATTTTGGGCGTGCACAGATTCCAAATCCAAGGCAAGCCAAATTAATTGATGGGCCCATGAATCTTCGGGCGACCCAAACACGCTTTATGGCAAGTTGAAAAAATTGGGCTGTCAAATTGATGTCGTAAAAAATCAAACATAACTTTTGACTCTGGCTCGGAATTTTTATTATAATATCTTTCGGAATCGGGTCGACGAGACGGTGAAGAGTCACAGCTTTGCGTTGACTAATTGAGATTAAAAGCAAAATTAAATGCCTCTCCAACAGAATTGACCCGAACACATGACTTGCCAAATAAAAATTTGGTCGAGCTGAAAATTGGTGGCTTGGCGGTGACGAGCCAAGTGGGCCTTTGGGCGCGTCTACGATTGGCGACCCGGGAGACAGCGAACCAATTGATGGCGAGCTGTATAACATCTGGCGAGCTGGGTTTCTACCCCATTTTTGGCGAGCGAGGTCATTTGAGAAGATGATCGAGCCAGCATTCTCTTGTGCCACGAGCGAGCCAAATCCTTTTATCACCTAAACCGACATTATTGGCGAGCCGATCATCATCGGCGAGCCATTATTCCCGGAAGTCAATATTGTTGGCGAGCCAATCATTGTTGGTGAGCCATCCATAATAAATGAACCAATACTTACGGCGAGCCAACCATTATCGGCCGAGCCAAACGTAATTGACGAGCCAATATTGCTTTGGCGAGCCAACCATTATCGACGAGCTAAACATAATTGAGGAGCCAATATTTCTGGTGGGTTATGATATTTAAAGGTGAACAAAGGCACCTTGGGTGAGCCACAATATTCGGCGAGCCACATACACATCGGTAAAATGAGGAGTTGACCGTTGGAGTCCAACACGTTAATCAAAGGGGTATTATATCTATCGAGATATAGGCGCACGTGGGCGGCACATTAATCTTTGTGTGCATCCCACGCGTTCGTTATTTGAGGCCGAATCTTAGTTTTGTGCCCAATTTTTTGAAAAGACATTTGTATTGGAGTCCTTCCCGCCCATCGAGACTTCTCCTTCGTCTTCCTCGTTTCAAAATTTTTCATTTCATACTACGGGTTTCTCGGGACATTTCTCGAGAGAAAGAAAGAGACATCATCGTGTTGTTTGAATTTACGGGCCTTTGTCGATAAATAGAAAACCTTGTCGTTGAAGCTGCCTTCTGCTTCGTATCTTTTGCTTCACCTACCCACTTTCGGCGTGTTTACGCCGATTGGAGAGAGAAGAGATTACAGCGAGTATCCATTTTCGGTGTTCGTGGCCAACGAAACCCCACGACCGTCGTCCTTTTGCGAGTTCCGATCGACCGTCTCCTCCGTTGATTGTCCATCGACGGCGGTTTCGATAGGTACGTATGGTTTCTCCCCTTTTGTGCCTCTCGATTTCGGAGCATCTTGAGATGGAAATAGGTGAAACTCGCTTTTGACTTTTCGGCCTTTATTTTCAAGGGAATAAATTTTTCTTTTTAGCGCCAATCGACCATTTTTTCCGGTGGTGGAAGCTTTCCAATAGGTGGGTTCTTCTTTCTTTTATAGCTGGATTTTTGCTTTCTCTAAAAACCTGTTCTCTTCATTTCCCCATTCAATTTCTTGTTCTAAATTTGACGTTTACTGACAATAGGGTGAGAGATAGATTCTAGCTGCGTAATTTGATTCTTCGGGATTTCACCAATGCGGCAGCTTCTTTCCGCCATTATCATCTTTGCATTTCAATCATCGTTCGTCGGCGGTGACTTTCCGGCAGGTAAGCTTTACGTATATATATATATACACATATCTATATATATATATTATTAAATAGGTATAGGTTAGGTCTGCTTTTGACAATCTGAAATTTGTTTTGAAAGAAGCAGTTGTGTTTCCACCTTTTCCAGCTTCGTTCGCCCACTGTTTCGGTTGAATGTATTTTTCGGCGTCGAGGCGGTGATAGCTTTTGAAAGGTGGGTTTGAAATGTCCTATTTTCGTCTTGGTATTTTACGAGCCTTTTTGATTGATTGGGTATGGTGAGGAGGTGAGGTGACCCTTATACCTCCGTATTCCGGCAAGGGGGCCGGTATTTCTAGCCGCGATGGGCTTCATCAACCACCACCGGTTCTCGGTTCTTGGGACCTCAATGATGATGATGGGCTTGAGTCTGTGGTCAATCGTCCGGGACGACTTTCCGATGAGAGGCGGTTGCCCACTTCGACCGATGGTGATAATGTCGGTTTTCGGGGGGAGAGCTGAGAATGATCCTTTTGAAGGTTTAGAAGATTTGGGTGTTGATCTTCGCCTTTGGGGTGAGGGAGGCCGAGCATCCGGTTCGAGGGGCGAGTCAACTAGGCCGAGAGACCGAGATGGGTAGGCCACCGGTTTTGAGCAGCAAGCCAATCGGGCGAGCGGCCATCGCTCGGCCCGGGTGAGCCACCTCTGGTGAGCGAGCCACTATTAGCGGGCGAGCCACCGGAGAGGGGCGAGCCACCGTGAGAGAGGCGAGCCAATAAAGTGACGAGTAGTCGGGCTTCGATGTTGATTGTCCGAGTGATCGAGTTGAGGTTGATGTTTTGGCGGCCGAGGGTCGGCCGCGGTAGAAGAGGAAAGAGCAGAGATGGAGGCCGTGAGAGATAAACCGGAGCGAGGCGAATTAATTTGGGAAGCTTGGGCTTCTTGGAGGGAATTTATAGATCAGCTTGTTGGCCCAAACTCGACTTTGATTACTCTTCATATCAGCTTGATCACCCTTATAAGTTTGTGCCTCATGATCCCTCGGTCGGTCCGGGCTGCCATTCCCTCGGATTGGAGTCGCGAGCCGGGAAGCTTGGGCGAGTAACGTGACCCAGGATGAATTAGACGGAGCGAGGGAGACCTGGATGATCCCGTCGGATGTGCACCTTTATGCCCCGAGATCCGAGAGAGCGAGCAGATCAGCCTCCCAAGGGGATGGTGGCCATTAGTTTTTCGGCCATAGACTTTGGACTCCGGTTTCCATTGCACCCGAGTGTCTCCCATCTCCTCAACTTTTGGGAGCTTGCACCTATGCGAGATCCATCCTAACGGGTGGCTTCATTTGATGTGTTTGTTGACTATCTTTGGCAAGCTGCGGCTTTTTAGGATGCCGACCCCGGTGAGTTGACTAGTATCTTGACCGTAGCGAATGCCTCGGCGAAGACGAGTCGGGGAGCATGTATGTGAGAGGCCGAGATAAGACATTCATTGGGGAGATTCCCCCAAAGGTTCGAAATTGGCCGCGGAAGTGGTTACGAGTTGCCGGGAGTTGGAGATCGGTGGCGTCACCCTTAACCAAAATATTGAAATCCCCACCACCTTCCATGACAAAAACCAAATATGATTGTTTTATTGCTTTTGAACTCCTTGGGTGATCTAATTTCACTTTTTCTTTTGCAGGTTATAACTTCCCACAGACGGGGATTTGAATTTTGATTTCAAGCTCGTGCTTGAGAAGCTTAAACTTGTTTCAGAATCGCGGTTGTTGCACGAGAAACTTCAATACACACGAGGCCGGGCATCGGGCTCGACTAATTTGTTTACCTCGACACTTGCGTTTGGCGGGTAATTTCTCATTTTTTCCTTGAATTCGTGTCATTCATGCATTATTGATTATTTCCTTTGTATTGTAGATCCTAGCTACCCGGTCTTAAAGACTTGCCCGCCCGAGATAATGGACGAGTTCCGGCCCTCATAGACCGCCTTGGCACCACGAAGCCTACCAAGGGGAAAGGAAAGAGAAAAGTTGTTCGACCTGCCCCGCAGATTGCTACTTCGGCCCGGGCCGCCGAAGCTCGTGCCTGCGCCCTCCGAGGTCCCGGCGGCCGAGGTATCGGCGCCCGATGCCCTGGTTGGCGGGCTCGCGAGTTCGCCCGGCCAGGACTACCGCCACATCATTTGAAGCCGAGCGGGTTGGCTCTCCGCTTGTTACTCCTCCCCTGCGGGTCGAGTCCCGAAACGGGATGCAACTTCAATCGAGATCTCTGATTTCGGCGAGAGAGAGCCTCCAAGAAAAAGCAGTTCGGTCGAATCCTATTATTCCTCCGGGCGAGCCGGCTAGGATTTCGCAAGACTTGCCCCGGGCCCTCGCTTGCCCCTACCGGTCAACCGAGCATTCGGTTTTGTTCGGTCCGCCTGGATCGGACTGACCGGTCGCAACCCTAAGCTTCTAGAGGAGTAAGTCTCTTTACTTTTCGTCTTTTGAGTATTGAAGAAAGTTATTAACACATTTACGTCTCAGGATGCTTGCTTGTGGATCCTCATTTGCCCGCCCATGATTGTGGACTTCTTATCCGCTCGTCGGGTTAGATCGACTACTTGGACTCCCCACCAATGTTCGACAAGCAATTCGGGATGTGCCTATAGCCTGGAATCTTGACTTGGAGAGGACGATTTTCACTCGTCCGAGAGTAGTTTCTTGGCGGCCCCGAGATACTTGTAGCCCGGTCACTCGTTGCCGTCCGAGAAAAGCTGAGACCGATCGGGATGCGCGTAGTTGATTAATCTTTGTTAAAGCCCGACACGAGGAGATGGCTCGTGCTTATGAGGATTTGGAGAAGAAAGTGGGGCTTTTGGAAGCCCAGGTCTGCTTCTCTTGCCCGTGCCGAGTCGGCCGAGAAGAGGAGTCGCTAAGTTGGAGTCCACTTGTGCGAGACTCCATGAGTCCCTCCGAGGCTGCCGCCGCGTGTGTCATTCAAACATGGGGAGGAGAAAGGTCGAGCCGAGGCGCGAGAGGCAAGACTGGAGGAGATTAAGAAGATGAAGATTGATCTTATCGATGCCATGTACCGGGCCGGGAGGCGAAAAGAAGGAGAAAGAGGCCGACGGGCGAGCCGAAGCCCTCCTCCGGAAGGCTGCGGGCGGCGAGGACATTGTCAAGAGGCTAACAGAGACCCAGGAGTTGGTGACCTTGATGGAGGAGGCCGAGCCGGTGAGAGCAACCGTGGGGGATTAGGATGAGGTTGAGGAAGAGTCCGATCCCGCAAGGATCCGGTGGTCATCGGAGAGTTTGCCTTTTACATGGCATTTATCGATGCTATCCGGGAGAGTCGTAGGGTGGGCCGGCCATCCGATCATCTTGAGTCCTATTTCCGTAGGTACGTGGCCGCTCGCCCACTTCACCCGGATATCAATGTCCATTTCCGGGATCTTGAGGAGACTTATGGGGTGGACCTTTCTTGGTACCCCAACCGCGCCCGCTTGCTTCTTCCGGGGAGGAGTCTCTAGCAGGGTCTACCAATAGAGACGACGGAGGTGGGGTCGAGCCGAGGCGAGGAGGCCGGGTCGTCCGCCCCAGGACTTGATTTATTTATTGCTTTGGTAGTTTGTAGCTTCTTGCTTTCTAGTTCGCCCGTCTGTTTGGGCCTTTTGTAATCGGCTTTGTGTCGCACTCTGAAACTTATTAATGAAATGAATTATTTGTCTTTCCATTACATTTCTCTCGTGATTCATGTACTTTACATTCTTGCATGTTGTACTCTCGATTTTATCCTTTTATGTTGTCGAGCCGAGACTTGGCTCGCCTCAGCGATCCATGATGGGTCAACCAGGCCGGGTTAGACCTCAACTACGGGTCGGCCAGACTTGTTCTCTATTTTCTCTTGGGGTCTTGACTCGTCCAAGAGGGTTTTCCATCAGGAGCTTGGCTCGCCGGGACTTTGCTCGTCGTGACCATTGTTGCTTTTGCAATTCTGGTCAAGGCATTGAGCAAAGGGTGCTCACCAAACGGCCCAAGTTTATCGGAAATCTTTCGATGAACCCGGATACATTGGAAGTCTTTACCCACCATGATTGGTTATTCATTACATCTAGTGACTTTCAACATGTAGTGTGGGTTTGCCGCGCGAGCTTAGCTCGCCGTGGGACTTGGTCGTCTGTGCAACCGGTTGCACCTCGGTCGACTTATTTAGGTGCGTCGAGTTGAGTGCTCTTGCGCTGCTGGGTTGACCAGCTTAGGGTCGAACCGCTCGCGACTTTGTCCTAACTCAAAGAGCTTGGGGACCTCGCTAGCTATAAGCTAGGAGACCTCGGCCGGAGACCGTGCTCGTCGAGAGGATTTAGGGAGTGGACCCCGTGCTTGCGAGAGATTTAACTCGGTCGCAAGGCTTTTCGGACATTAAGCCCTTTTTCGAGATCTAGCCGGTTGCGAGTCTCGGGTATTTTACATATAAGCAAATGCATTAGCCGTTAAAAAATAAAAAGTTTTATTGATAAAAGGTGTGTGGGAGTTACATGAGTTTTCAAAATATGAGACCCGCTAGGCTGATCATTGATAATATTTCTTGAGGTGGCAAGCATTCCATGGGTATTGGTCCGGAGTGCCATCGGGATGTTCGAGCTCGTAAGCTCCATTGGAGAGCCATTTGGATATTCTCGAAGGGGCCCTCCCGGTTCGGGCCAAATACCCCTTGGCTTGGACCATGTACTTTTAAGCACTAGCTCGCCAACCGAAAATTGTCTGATCTTGACTTTGGAGTTGTAATATTTTTCAGACCTTTATTTGTAGGCCGCATTTACGTGAATCGAGGCTGGCCGCGTTCCTCGAGCATATCGAGATCCAGCCTTCTTGCCTTGTCATTATCGTCGGTAATCTCTTGCGCGGTCCGATAGCTTGGAACGGCGACCTCGATGGGATGACCGCTTCGGTACCGAAAGCAAGGGCGAAAGGAGTCTCGCCCGTCGAGTTCCTTGTGGTGGTCTGTATGCCCAAAGGACATCGGGAGGCTGCTTGCCCATTTTCCCTTTCTATCCTCTAGCTTGGCTTTGAGAGTATGCTTCAAAATTTTATTGATTGCTCCACTTGACCATTGGTCCGAGGATGATAAGGTGTGGAGAACAATCTTTTGATATTCCATCTTTCGCGAGAACTCCATGATCTCTAGCCCATCGAATTGTTTCCCATTATACGAAACGATGGCACTGGGAGACCGAATGACAAATAATATTCTTCCAAATAAATCTTATGATTTGTTGCTGGTCGATCTTATTCAGTGGCTCGGCTTCCGCCCATTTTGTGAAGTAGTCAACGGCGACTACGGTATATTTGCATCCGCCCGGGGCTGTTGGCGAGAGGACCAATTAAGTCGATCCCCCACTGTGTGAATGGCCACGGGCTGTAGATGGATTTCAAGTGCTCGGGAGAGCTTGATGTTGGGGGCCATGATTTGGCATTGGTGACAAGCCTTAGCATATGCAATAGCATCTTTCCTAAGAGTTAGCCAATAATATCCTTGTCTCATGGTTTTGTAAACGAGCGCTTGCCCTCAAAGCATGATTTCCACAGATGCCGTCGTGGATTTCGGATAACACTTTCTGGCCTTGCTGCGAGTGATGCATTTAAGGAGTGGCAGAAAGAAGCTTTGTTTATAAAGATGATCTCCAAGCAGTGTGTATCTTGCCGCTCGCATTTCGAGTTGCCTCGGCTCGAACTCCGATCCTCTCGGGAGGGCTCCGGTTTTGAGGTAGACGATGATGGGAGTCATCCAGGTTTCTACCTCGGCCTGAACCGTGGCAACCGCCCGGCCGCTGATGGCCGAGTGGAGAGCTTGGTGAGGACAATGTTAGACATGTCTGCCGCGCCCTCCGAAGTGGCTAGCTTGGATAGAGCGTCGGCTGGGAATTTTGCTCTCTTGGGATCTCGCTCTATGAAAACTTGGTGAAGTTGCTTGCACATGGAGGCAACAAGCTCTTGGTACTTCACCATTTGTTCCCCAGGGCTTCATATTCCCCCTTGACCTGGTTTACCACCAGCAAGGAATCCAAGAAGATATGAAGTCGACGAACTCCGACCGCCGCGGCGAGCTCGAGGCCGGTGACTAAGGCCTTATATTCGGCTTCATTATTGGTGGCTAAGAAATCAAATCTCGACCGCATTCGTGAAACATTGCCTCCGGGCCGACCAAGACAATGCCGGTCCGCGCATGACCTGTGTTGATGAACCGTCCACATACAACTTCCATGGGGGAAATCCACACTTGTTGGGTTTGTTGGGAATGTTAGCTCGGCCACGAAATCCGCGAGCTTGTCCCTTGATTGCCGTTACGGGAGCATATGTGATGCCGTATTGTGTTATCTCCAAGGACCATTTGAGTAGCCGGCCACCGGTGTCGGGCCTATGTAGCACTTGTCTGGGCGGTATGGTTGTGAGGACCTCGACACGGTGGTCGAAAAAATAGGCCCTCAATTTTCTAACACTCATGATCAAAGCATAGACCAACTTCTCCAGCAGGGTGTACCTTAGCTTGGCGTCATGTAAGACTTGACTTATGAAGTAAATTAGCAAGTGTTGCTGACCGTCCGCCTGCACGAGTACGGCACCGAGGCGAACTCCGAGGTAGCGAGGTAGAGATAGAGTTTCGCCCGGCACGGGTTTGGCGAGAATTTGGGGGTTGGCGAGGTAATCTTTTAGCTTTAGGAAAGCCGCTCGGCTCTCCCTGTTCCAAGAGAACTTGTTTCTTGATTGTAGCAAAGAACGGTTTGCTTTTATCCCCAACCGGGATATAAATCTATTCAACGCGGCTAGGCATCCGGTCAAACATTGGACTTGCTTGACATTTCTCGGGTTCCTCCATGTCGAGGATTGCCTTGATTTGAGCCGGGTTGGCCTCAATCCCTCGCCGGCTCACTATGTGGCCAAGAAACTTCCCGGATCCAACACCGAAACCGCATTTCTTGGGATTGAGCTTCATATTATATTCTCTTAGAATTGAAAATGTTTCGCTGAGATCTCTCAAGTGGTCCTCCTTCTTCACACTTTTGACAACAATATCGTCAATGTAGACCTCCATTGTTTTGCCAATTTGTTCGGTGAACATTTTGTTTACTAACCTTTGATAAGTTGCCCCAAAGATTTTCAAGCCGAAGGGCATCCTAAGCCGAGTAAACGTTCTTTCTCGTGAGGAAGGAGGTATGTTTGATATCCTCAACGGCCATCGGTATTTGGTGGTAGCTCGCAAAAGCGCCCATGAAGGACATCATTTCGTGACCGGCGGTAGTGTCTACCGATGGTGATATGAGGCATTGGAAAATGATCTTTCGGGCAAGCTGCATTTAGATCCGTGAAGTCTATACATAGCCTCCAAGACCCGTTTGATTTTTTACGAGCACGACATTTGCTACCCACCGTGGCTCGTCTTCGGCCTGCTCGATGAGTTTGTTGTCGGCAGTTTCTTGACCTCCTCGGCCAAGGCGGCATACTTTTCAGGACCAAATTTTCTTCTTCTTTGGGAGACGGGTTTGCGTTTTGGGTCGATTTTCAAGTGATGGCATGCATGTTTTGGGTCAATGCCTACCATATCTTGATGAGACCAAGCAAATACATCCACGTTCGCTTTAAGGAAGTCGATGATATCCCCGCATTTCGGATGGAAGTTTTGAGCCAATCGTGACTTCTAAATCGGGGCGGCGGGATCCACCGGAATGCGCTCGAGTTCCTCAAGCAGGGCTATTCGTTTCAATCTTTGACCACCGGGATCTTGGATATTGCCCACGGGATCGAGATCTAGGGTTGTCGGTTCAAACCGAGCCGAGGTTCCAGTGTCTCGCTCGCCAAGGCCTCGACGGAGGTCAACATCCATGGGGATGGACTGGGCCGGCTGGGGCAAGCTCATCTGGGTCGAGCCGGCGAGCCGGGATTGCGGGCGAGCTCGCTTGGAGTGCGGCTCTCCGAAGTAATTTCGTCATTTTCTTGTTCAGCCAAAGTTGATACATTACAATAAAAATCTAAACTAAGTGCGGAAAGTAAATTCGGACGCAAGTAGTTCAAACACTTCTTAGTCATTTTGGTCCCCTTTACCGTACCAACTTCCCCCTCGGGAGTGGGAAACTTGATGCAATAAAGTAAGACGAGGCCATTTTGCCTCAAAAGTTTCAAGGAAAGGGCGACCGAGAAAGTCGTTATACATGTTCGGCCGGTCAACTATTACAAAGACAATAGGCCAAGTAATTCTAACCCTATCATCTGCGTGGTCAACAAGCTCGACGACCAACTTGATCCTTCCAAAGCGTTGACGATGGTGTCGCCAAGCCGCCGCACCTGCAAGTTATAGGGCTTGATGAATTTGACCAAGTTTCCCATCTGGTCCAAAGCTGATTTGAAGATGATGTTGCAGAAGCTTCCATTGTCGACGAGAACCCGGTCGACCGTCATGCCAAGGATGGTGGTCGAGATGACCAGAGCATCATTCTTGGGGCAAAGAACCCCACCGCGGTCGAGTTTGAGAAGGTGATTACCGTTGTCATTGAAATAGTTGGCTCGGGAGGAGAATTGACCAAGTTGATGTGATCGATGGCCCGAAGTTCGGCCTTCCGCTTCTGTTGACTGGCTGAACACTTCTACCAAAGCCGCCCAAACCGCTCCTCCACTTTGAATCATGTTGACCCGTCCGCCCGGCACGAGGTGGGGGCAGCTCGCCCTCCAAGTCTCGTCCGCCCGACCAATCGCAGCCACCGGCTCACGAGCCCTTGGTTGTGGGTCGACCCGCTCCCTTTGGCGTCGAGGAGCACCTCGCTCGTCCGCATCGGCCGGGGCAGGTTTTTTTACGAACTCATCGAGCTGGCCATCTTCGAAAAGCTTCCAAAGTTGTCGGAGCAAGTCGCGGCATTGGCTCGTATTATGCCTGGGGGAATCATGATAGGCACGAGAATTTCCCGGTGCGGGGCTTTGATGGGTCTAGCCTGATTGATTTTGGCTTGGGGAGCATGCCGGAATGCCGGATGGCATTAAAAACATAGGCGGGGAGTGGTTGAGCACATCAACCACTTGGTGGACATCCACCCCCTTGGCATGGCTTTCGAACCTCTTGAAGGTTCCATGGTTCTTTGGTGGCCGCCCTTTTTGGGTGGCCATGGCTCTTCTTTTCGGTTGAGGATGCTTTCGCCGTTCCCTCATCCTTAGCTTCCTCCCCTCTTCCTTCACCTCGCCCAGCCGGGCGATGAGTTTGACGGGTGATGAGATCACCCGCCCGACGACGGAACTCAGCGTAGGAAGTGGGGTATTTCTTCGTCATATGTCTAAACATATGGGAATCTGCCTCGAGCCCTCCGATAGCAGCAGCATGAAGTTGGAGCTCGTCGCCCACCGGCTCTCCGGTCGGCAAGATTTCATCCAGCGATCCAAATATGCCTCGCCGCTCTCCCTTCTCGTCGCGGATCCCCATCAACCTCGATGGTTTTCAGCGCGGGGATCTTAGAGCTGAAGTAAGAGGTGAAGCTTTCGCCTAGCTCGTCAAAGGTATTGATCGAGCGGGCGGGCAGGGAGACGTACCACTTGTGGGCGAGCTCGCCTAACGTCGGGCCGGGAATTGACGACATTTCGTCGCATCGAGGCCCCTCTTCCCATAATGTAAATTTTATACTTGCTTAGGTGGGTCTCCGGTCAGTTTTCCCTCGTATAAAGGAATCCGAGGGGGCACGATTTTTGGCTGCACGGGGCATGCTCGATCTGCATGGAAAGCGGTTCGCCGCCATGTTCCGTTTGGGGAGCCCTCACGGGTCTCAAAACGATTCTCCATTTCATCAATCTTTTTCGCATAGCGATGAGGAGAGAGTCATGCGGATCTTGAACCGGCATTGGCCGGGGGAGAGCTACCGGCCTAAATGGTCTTGGACCGATATTCGCTTTCTCTTCCCGGCCGAGTGGGGCCGATGGGCCCGTGCGAGCGGGTGCGTCCGGTGACGGACTGCGAGTCGATTCAAAATCCAACCGCGAGAAGTCTGTTTGGAGTCTTAGTCGAACCCGTGGAACCCAATCATTCAAACACGGATTTTGACCCCGGCCTCAGACCGCCCTTCCCGGGCGAGCAAGAGCGGCTATGCGTTTGTTGCTCGCCGCTTTTCTCTTCCCCTTCGAGCGGGAAACTTTTTTCTTTTGGCGGCGGCATGAGGGGCTGGCTCGCCTCCCAACTCGCGAGCGCGTGCTTGTAGCTATTTTATAGCCGTTTGCACTGCTCGGGTGTTTGATACTCTAGGATGGGAATGGAGAGCAAGTCCCTCACCGGCGGACGGGGTGAGTTCCCCTTGGCCCCGCTCGCCGGGTGAGCGGGAGGTTCTCCTCTCGGGTCGGACCCATGGGGTTTTCAGCCCTTGGGTTGACATTTCCAGCCTTTAGATATGTTGTGAGTGAGGAGAGTTGGTTTGAAGATTTGAAGATTTGAAGATGAAGTTGAAGAACAGTGGGTGTTCTTCAAGGCTTTTCGATGAACAAATGAGTGTTCTTCGCTTTTCCCGTAAAGCGTGAGGTTAGCACAGCCCCCTTCCTCTAGCGCCAATTGTTGTTACCCGTTCTAAATCCGAGAGATTTGTGATTAATGTGGCGTGGTTTAACAGATAAAACAAGTAAGGATTCAATGTTCTTGAACAATAAATACTCAAGAGCAATGAATGGAGATGATTAGCAATGAGCGCTTGAATAAATGCAAGAAAGCAATAAAAAGAGAGAGAATTTGGGTTGTTAGCCCAGTCTTAAGGGTGGATTCTAGGATCCATTTATTGTGCCTCAAAGGCTCTATATATAGGGCAAGCTTGCTTCCCATGCATTTAATGCTGGGATCCTCATTTAATGTGGGTTGGCTGCGGCTGTACTTGCTAGGCCGCAGCCTCGTGCTTAGCCAGCCGTAGTCCACTCTCGTCCCGCCACTGTCCGTCCGGTGGGGGATTTCTGACATTCCCTTGATTTGTTTCTATTACAAGTATGTTTGACATTTAATTCTAACTATTACAACTGATATATTTTCCATATATAGCCCGATCTTGTGCGATTTACGGACTCCCGCACGGTGGCGAGCCGAGGCTTTGGCGGCGACGAGCCAGATGATGACTCTTGGCGAGCCGGGTCTTGCGGGCGAGCGGCGAGCCTGATGACTCTTGGCGGGCCAAGTAGTGGCGGGCAAGCGGGAAGTCACGGGCGAGCTGGCTGTATTGGTGAGCCGAGATAGTTAGGCATCTTGCTTGACTATTTGTAGTGCTTTACTTCGGGTGGGCCGAGCTCACCTCTCTATTGGGCCTCTTATGCTTGGCCCAAATATTCGTGATACAACACTCATCTCATCCTACCATTACATATTGATTTACGGCCGATAGTCCTCGTCCATCATCTTGGTGGCTCCTCCGCCTCTGGCTCCTCATACTCATCCTCCTCGTCATCATCTCCTACCTCTGCCTCGGCTCCCTCTGCGGCATCCTCACCCTCATCATCATCGAGATCCCGGGCTGGCCCTCATCATCATCGTCAACGTCCTCCCGGAGATTAACTCCATGCTCTCTAGTATAGGCATCGATCGCCTCCGTATGACGCCTTTGTGACCACATACGCAGGTTGATGGTCATGAAGGCGGTAGAACCAAACACCGTCGTCAACCTCTTATTCGGAAGAGGGAATCGGCCACCGTGGTCTCTGGAGACACCAAGTCCTACCAATGCGTTCGAGTGTCCTCATGTGCCGCATGGTATCAAGAGTAAGATCGGGGCCCTCTACTACTCGAGGTTGTGAGTGGGAATACCGAAGTGCTCGGCTATCAAAGTAATCATCCCTCCAAAGTTTATCTTCTTGAACTTTGTACTCGTGGCTCTCTCAAATAGATAACAGAGGTATGCGGCGCGTTGAACTTCACTCCATGGAGGAAACACCAAATGACATATAGCTCCTCCGAAACCTCGGCTCCTCCCTCCGATCTCACGAAGATAGTGCTCGCGAGGATCTTCTCTAAATATCGAACCACCGGGTTCCGGACGTGAGTGCTCTTAGACTTCCCGGAACAAACTCGGGTTGTACCGGTGCCCCGAATTAGAAATCCACCTTGTTGGTCCCAATTAGTTGAGCAGATTAGGCAAAACTTATATCAGCCTTCTAGGAAAAATCTAGAAGGGGGTTGAATAGATTTTTTAGATTTTTACAAATCTTACAAAATTTATTCAAAGCACCAAAGTGACACAATGAAATTCAATTTAACCTCAACTTTATTAAGATCAAAAGCAACCGATATTCGATTTTAACTTTGATTTTGAAATTAATCTTTAGTTAATAAACTGGATATTAAACAAGTAAACAAAAGCAATAAAGAACACTGTATTTATAGTGGTTCGGATTATAACAATCCTACATCCACTCTCCTTCTCCAACTTGAAGAAGGGACCATCTTACTACTTTCTTACTCACAACTTACGAGCTTACAACTTACAACTTTCTTCAAATCTTCAAAGTACTCCTAACTCCTTCTAGTGAATCTAACAATTACGGTGAATATTGGATTTTGAAGATTACGGTGAAGTGTTCTATAAACACTTGAAACTTTTGAAAACTCTCTTGAAATATTTGTGAAATGATAATGATTGAAATCTGAGTAGTGAAAAGTGTGAAAATCAATTTTTGCATAAGTATGTTGAAAAATGAAACTAGACCTATTTATAAGTCTCAAAAGACAGTTAGTTTGTTAGTCGGTTCTAACAAACTGAAATCGCTTTAACAAACTAAATCTTGAAAATCGCTCTTGTCCTCGGCTAATTTCTTCTACTTGTCTCGGTGACTTGGTGAAGACTTGCTTTTCTTATTCTACTCGGCTTGTCTTGACCTCGTCTCAGCCTCTTCATACTTGTCTCCTGCAGATGACTACACTTGAGCTTGTCTCCAGATGACTTGCAGCCTTCGATCTCTAGCCGACTTAGCCAGTCCTGACCTAGTCTCGATCGGCTTAGTATGAGCACTGATCTCGAGCCGTTTCTTCAAGGTTTTCTGGTCATCTCGAATCATAGCCTTCTTTTAACTCATCAAAACTTTACTTGATCTAACAATTTCCCTTTTGATGAAGTTAAAACCTACAAGAAAGAGACAAACTCACAGTGAAGTTAGTTTAGAGCTTAATCAAGATTTAAAAATAGGTATATCGTAACACATTTTCACTTTAATCAGATTCAATTAACAAAAAGCATAAAAATTTTTTTGAGTCTTTTAGACTTTAAAAAACTTTTAAGTCTTAGGACATAGAAAATTTTATACTTAGAAAAATTTTGAAAATTTTAAGTCCGAGATGATAAACTTCTCGGATGATTTATACTTAGAAAATTTTTAAGTTTTCTTAAAGCAAGAAAAAAAAACTTTAAGAAAATAAGATAAGTAAAACTCATAAGTCAAACATATTTTTATTCACATCAGATTTACAAGATACAAAAAGATCAAAAATAAGAAGATAAAGAAAAGAAAATGATCCCGTGATCGACTCCCCACCGATTAGCTTCAGGAATGGCCAACCAGATGAAGACCCTTTTCCTTAGCTTCTTGAGCTCTTCTTCATCCTTTAACCCCGACTCTACTTCAGCCTTTGGCAATGATGCCTTTAATCCAATTCATATTAATTGAGCCATCGGGGTTGGTCTTGGTCTGCTTTGTCTCATAGCCGGGCACAAAGATCAGTTGAAGAACTTATCCGCTTCGACAATTAGTCTCTCGATAAAGATCTTTGTCTTCTTTTCGATCCACTCGTGCCACCTCGAGTCCTCATCTTGAGGTGCTGAATCGAACCCCTTCAAGATGTACGGTGATACATCCATCTCGGCGTCTAGATTCTTCTCCTTGTATTCTTTGAAAAGTTTGCAGCGATGACCTTTGGAGGGTTGAGTGTCCGATGGTAAGGTCTCGAAGTCGGCTTCGCCTAGCCTTTCATTTCCCATTTCCTCACCTCCTTACTCCACCTCATCTCAAGTCCCTTATTTTCCTTTTTCAGCTGTTGGAACCACCAATCGCCGACTCTACGAAACTATCGGACTCGGGATCATAATCACACAAACGCAGCGGAAAGAATTGTACCTTTATTCACCGTAATAGGTGAAGACAAACCAGTTCTAAGGTCAGAGCTGCGATCGAAGGATGAGCCTCGAACCTCACGGTCTTACGCCGTATTCCTATCCCTTTCCCTTGGACGTCGAGTGGTCGACGATCCTCCAAGGAATCAGAATCCGCCTCCCTCGATCTCACGTTTTTCACACGCTGGAGACTACGATATTAGGGTTTATTTATAGGCTACAACAGGGGACCCTAAGGAGGAATTAGGGTTGGGCCTCTGATGGGCCTAAATATCCCGTGGTTCAGTCCGAACACTTTACTTAAGCCCATCAATTATAACTCAGTCCACTAAAGAGTTATAATTGAATTACCGTCCTAATCCCATATTATTATATGGGCTCCTTTATTATGTGTACGTTTATTTCCCGTGTTTAAGATATCGAATGTCCATAAATTAATTAAATTACTTGATAACTTAATTAATTTATATCTAATTCCAAGAGTAGTACCACTCATCTTTATTATTATGTCGGATTAAATCCACTGCGGGGTTTACATAATAATCTTTATGAGCTCCTCAAGGGGACATCATCATCCTAAATAATTAGGACACGGATTCCTTCTATAATCAACGGCACACCATATAAACAATGCTATCTCCCAATTCACCGAGCTTATTGATTTAATAAATCTCACCCATTGGTAAATCAAAGAAACATACATTGAGTACACGTGCCCATTATTATATAGGGATTAAGAAGACGTACATCCATAACAACAGAGGTCTTGTTCTTTTATATAGTCGGTACAAATTGAACAACCTCATATGGTCTGCTCAATACATACAAAATGTACTAGTGTAACTTTATAGTCAAGATAGACTAATACCAAATTACACTACAACCGTTCCAATGATTTGTCCAAATCCATTTTGGTTGTGAGCTATTATTTACAATCTATAAGGCATCGATAACATGATCTTACGTGTGACACCACACACCATGTTATCTACGGTATAGATTAATCGAATATAATAATGATATATATAACAATCATAAACAATAAGTATTTTGATCATAATGAATCTCATATGAAAAAAGATGTTCATACTCAAGAAAGATGTTCATACAAAAGCTAGGCTTATAGTATACATCCTAACAATCTCCCACTTATACTAAAAGACTATGCTTCCATAATTGCCGCCATACATCCGATTCCCATCCCTTCAACATGCCCATCAAAAGCTTTATTGGAAGAGCCTTTGTGAAAGGATCTCGCTAGGTTATCGGGTGGTACTTGCGCTCAATGTGTTTGCTTGCTTTGTGGGCTCGTGGTTCCTTCGAGTTTGCCACTGCACCACTTTGTTATCACAATAAATTGTGATAGCTTTAGGCAAACTAGGAATCACTTCTAAGTCCATCAAGAAGTTTCGAGCCATACAGCTTCTTTGGCTGCCTCAGAGGCTGCTACATACTCGGCTTCCATGGTGGAGTCCGAAACGCATTTCGCTTTACACTCCTCCATACTATGGCTCCACCTCCCAAGGTAAACACATAACCCGAGGTAGATTTCTTGTTGTCCCTATCCATTTGGAAATCGAGTGCATGTAACCCTCGGAAGTAAAGTATACGCTTGGTAAACTAGCATATAATTTCTAGTCCTTTTCGTGTACTTTAAAATATGCTTTACCGCAGTCCAATGTCCTTGTCTGGGTTACTTTGATATTCTGCTAACCATGCCCACGGCAAAATGAGATATACGGCCTCGTACATAGCATTGCATACATTAGGCTTCCTACCCAAGCATAAGGAACCGCCTTCATGTTCTCTATCTCCTTTGGTGTCTTAGGACACATCTCTTTAGATAAAGGTACTCCATGTCGAAAAGGTAGAAAACCTTTCTTAGAGTTTTGCATGTTAAAACGAGCCAAGATAGTATCAATGTATGAAGCTTGAGATAAGCACAACATTCTTTTCTTGCGATCCCTTATAACTTTGATCCCAAGAATATGTCCAACTTGTCCCAAGTCCTTCATATCAAATCGCTTGGACAACCATACCTTTACGTCGACAACACCTTGACATTGTTGCCAATGAGCAAGATGTCATCTACGTATAGTACAAGAAATACCACCACATTTCCGTCACTCTTCTTGTATACACATGACTCATCCGGACATTGAATAAATCCATAAGACTGGATTACCTCATCAAAACGGATGTTCCAAGATCTCGAAGCTTGTTTCAACCCATAAATGGACCGATTAAGCTTACACACAAGATGCTCTTTGCCCTTTGCGATGAATCCTTCGGTTGCTTCATATAGATGTTTTCTTCAAGACTTCCATTAAGGAAAGCTGTCTTGACATCCATTTGCCAAACCTCATAATTCATATGAGCAAGAATAGACAAAAGAATCCGGATAGACTTAAGCATGGCTACCGGCGAAAAGGTTTCCTCATAATCGATTCCTTCTTTTTGAGTGTACCCCTTCGCTACAAGCCTTGCTTTGAAAGTTTCTACTTTCCCGTCGATCCTCTTTTTCTTTTGTAGACCCACTTACAGCCAATGGCTTTTACACCATTTGGTGGTTCTACTAGCTCCCAGGACTTGATTAGAATCCATAGATCTAATTCAGATTTCATTGCTTTTTCCCAAGATTCTGCATCTTTATCTTGGAGTGCTTCGTCATAGCTCCAGGATCCGATTCGTGTTCACTGGGTACTAAGTCCGAAGACTCTCCCAAAAACATGAATCTATCAGGTTGTCTAACAACCCTCCCACTACGACGAGGCACTTGTGGTAATAGTGTATCATTAGTAGCAGATGGTGCCGACACATGTGGTATCCGATCTTGTACTCTTGGTACTAGGGTAGAAGTTTCTCCCCTTATTTCTTCTAAAATAATTTTACTTCATGGGCTTGTGGTCCATTACATAGTCCTCTTCTAAAAATCGGGCATTTGTGCTAACAATTACCCTCGATCTTTAGGACTATAAAACAAACCACCTTTCGTTCCTCTAGGATAGCCCACAAACAGCCGAACTTCGTACGATATTCCAACTTATCAGCATCTCCTTTCAAGCACATGTGCCGGACTACCCCATATCCGAATATGTTTGAGACTAGGCTTACGCCCATTCCACAATGCAGGGAGTAGAAGATCTTGTCTTAGAAGGAACCAAGTTCAAAATGTACGCTGCCGTTTCCGGGGCATACCCCAAAACGAACTCGACAATTCCGAATAGCTCATCATCGATCTAACCATTTCCAAGAGTGTCCTATTCCTTCGTTCCGCCACACCATTCTGTTGGGGTGTACCAGTGCAGAACAATTGGGATTGAATCCCAGCTTCCGATAAGTAATTCCTAAACTCTCCTAAGAGGTACTCGCCACCACGATCAGATCGTAGTGTTTTGATATATTTACCATGACGCTTCTCCACATCAGCCTTGTACTCTTTGAATTTATCAAAGCACTCGGACTTGCGGCGCATCAAATAAATATATCCATATCTCGAATAATCATCTATAAAAGAGACAAAATATTCGAAACCACCCCTTGCTTGAGTAGACATAGGACCACATAAATCGAATGAACCAATTCCAACACTTCTTTGGCTCTATACCCCTTGGCTTTAAAAGGCCTTTTGGTCATTTTTCCTTCCAAGCGAGGACTCGCAGTCGGATAGTTTTCCACTTCCAACGAACTCAAAGGTCCATCGGCTATCAACCTTTGAATCCTACTCAAGTTAATGTGACCTAATCTTAGATGCCAAAGATATGTTTGGTTCATTTTTGAAGGTTCTTTTCGCTTATTTGAGTTAGAAGATGTACTATTAATTTCCATTTGTTGCTTTGTGGGAGTTATTGGATTAAGAGTATATAAATTGCCAATCAACGTACGAGCAGGATAATAGCACTATTTTTCTTGACAACCACTTTGCTATCAAAAGAAACAGAATATCCATCCAAAAATAACTTAGAAACTGAAATCAAGTTCTTTCTAAAACAAGGTACGTAAAGACAATTTCTCAAAACCAAAGTCTTATTCTTATTAAAAATAAATAAACATCTCCCATCGCAACAATTTGCTACTCTCGTAGCGTCGCCCATGTAGATGGTAATCTCACCCTCACTAAGCTGCCTCGGTTTCCTGGAACCCCCGCAAAGAATTGCAGACATGATCGATGGCTCCCGTATCTACACACCGGTGCCGGTAGATAACACCGCTAAACATGTTTCAATAGTTAGTGAATAAGATATACCTTCTTTTTTCTTTTTACGGGGCAATCTACCTTCCAATGTCCCGGCTGCTTGCACAAAAGCATTTGCCCTTAGGCTTCTTCACGCCATTTGGTGGACCAATTTTCTTTGGTTCACCCGCTTTCTTTGCCAAACCAGCTTGTTTCTTTTTCTTCATCACTTTGCCTTTTGGCTTAGATGTAGAAACATTTTCAGCAATATAAGCTTGAGAAGCTTGACGAAATAACCCTTCGCTGCTTGGAGTTACGTCGAAGTTCCGCCATCGAATACAACCTTTTGTTCATGTTGTAGTTCAGTGAATCGCTCAAAACTCTTAGGCAAGTGTCTGGAGAACGATATCGACTGGGTTTCCCCATCGATTTCAGCTCCAAGGACTTCCATCTCATTCAAATGAGCCATCATCTTGAGGATATGATCCCTTACGGGTGTCCCCTCGGTCATGGTGGTCGTCATTAAGTTTCTCATGGCTTCTTGCACGGCAGCCCGACTCGTGTCCGAAGAGTTCTTTGAGATTGAGCATCATCTCATAAGCAGAGGTCATGGCTCGATGCCGATGTTGCAGCACATTTGACATAGAAGCCAAAATGTAACACCGCGCCATCTCATCTCGCCTTGACCCACTTCTTATAAGCCTCTTTCTCCTCTTCACTAGAGTTTTCATCGGGTTTTTCAGACAAACCTCGGTGAGTACAAACTTGTACTCTTCGATCAAGACAATGTCCAAGTTTCTTTTCCAATCAATGTAATTAGGACCAGTAAGTTTGTTTTCTTTAAGAATAACCAAGTGGATTGAAAGCCATGATAAATCCTGAGAAACACGTAAATTCATTATGATCAAAATTAAGAATTTAAATCAATATTGTTTCCCTCAAACAATACAATTAAATTCACCAACACCTCAAAACACCGTGAAGTTTGTATGCCACGATAGTGTGGACGTATACTAATTCAATCATTTGCAAGAGGAGGTTTTAACCATTAATTTCATCATTTTGTCAAACAAAATAAAAATTAATAGTTGGTTTGTCTTAAGCCATACAAATAACAACACTTACTCCGATGGGGAGGATACTATTATATGCATCTAAGTGTATACCATTTCTTAATACCAAGTCAATTACCTAGGTTTGTGCCTCTTCCGATGGAGAAGATAACACGCTCCTAAATAACTTACTTATAATTATCCATAAGGAAGTTTGATCTAGTGGTCCGCAAACAAACACATCCGATATGGAAGAAGGCACTTAAAACCAACGTTCATGTTTGAATGCATCACTTACAAACCAGAAATGGAGGCTATGGGATTTGTTGAAAAATAACCCCTCTCCCACTTAGTTATTTAACATGAGGGATATTAATATGCACGAAATATGAAACACATAAAGCATGCTAAACACAATAACACATATGAGAAAGAATAAACATGGAAAATAAAATTCCAACTATTATGGCCTCTTTTCATGCTCCCATGTGCTTGAATGTTCGCCGTCAAACGGGGTGCGGGCGCGCCTGCAATACGAGATCGACACTGGCCGCCAGTCGCGGGATCGACTGCCCGGTCGGTCGCGGGAAAGTGCGGGCAGCGCCTTGTCAAACGAGGTGCGGGGCAGCGCCATGCAATACGAGATCGACCTGCCCGCTCGGAGTCGCTGGGATCGACACCGCGCTCGGAGTCACGGGTGCGGGCGGCTCCTGTCACAAACGCGGGGTGCGGGCGCGCCATGCAATACGGGTCCGAGGGTTTAATACATACATAAACATACATACTGACCATAATAGTTGGATTTAGGGTTCTGCAAAAATTATCGGAATATTCGCATACCCAAAAAGACTACGATTAACATCGAATCCCTAATATAACAGATTTATGATAAGCATGCAAACCCTAATATGACAGATTTACAAATACCATGCAATCTTATTCAATATCGGATCAAGAAACCCTATTATAACATATCAAGAAACCCTATTATAACAGATCAAGAAACCCTATTATAACAGATCAAGAAACCCTATTATAACAGATCTACAATAATCATGCAATCCAAATAAATCAGATCTATGAAAAGCCGAATCAATTGCATAGAGTCGAGAAAACACGGCTCGATACCAATTGCTGGAACCACCGATCGCCGACTCTACGAAACTATCGAGACTCGGGATCATAATCACACAAACGCAGCGGAAAGAATTGTACCTTTATTCACCGTAATAGGTGAAGACAAACCAGTTCTAAGGTCGAATCTGCGATCGAAGGATGAGCCTCGAACCTCACGGTCTTCTCGCCGTATTCCTATCCCTTTCCCTTGGACGTCGAGTGGTCGACGATCCTCCAAGGAATCAGAATCCGCCTCCCTCCGATCTCACGTTTTTTCACACGCTGGAGACTACGATGTTAGGGTTTATTTATAGGCTACAACAGGGACCCTAAGGAGGAATTAGGGTTGGGCCTCCCGATGGGCCTAAATATCCTCGTGTTCATCCGAACACTTTACTTAAGCCCATCAATTATAACTCACCCACTAAAGAGTTATAATTGAATTACCGTCCTAATCCCATATTATTATATGGGCTCCTTTATTATGTGTACGTTTATTTCCCGTGTTTAAGATATCGAATGTCCATAAATTAATTAAATTATCGACAACTTAATTAATTTATATCTAATTCCAAGAGTAGTACCACTCATCTTTATTATTATGTCGGATTAAATCCACATAGGGTTTACATAATAATCTTTATGAGCTCCTCAAGGGGACATCATCATCCTAAATAATTAGGACACGGATTTCTTCTATAATCAACAAGACACCATATAAACAATGATATCTCCCAATTCACCGAGCCTATTGATTTAATAAATCTCACCCATTGGTAAATCAAAGAAACATACATTGAGTACACGTGCCCATTATTATATAGGGATTAAGAAGACATACATCCATAACAACAGAGGTCTTGTTCTTTTATATAGTCAAGACAAATTGAACAACCTCATATGGTCCTCGCTCAATACATACAAAATGTACTAGTGTAACTTTATAGTCAAGATAGACTAATACCAAATTACACTACAACCGTTCCAATGATTTGTCCAAATCCATTTTGGTTGTGAGCTATTATTTACAATCTATAAGGCACCGATAACATGATCTTCTCGTGTGACACCACACACCATGTTATCTATGATTGATTAATCGAACATAATAATGATATATATAACAATCATAAACAATAAGTATTTTGATCATAATGAATCTCATATGAAAAATATGTTCATACTCAAGAAAGATGTTCATACAAAAGCTAGGCTTATAGTATACATCCTAACATCAGCCTTCTTCCTCTCCCTTTCTCCATAAAACGCCGCTTCTCTCATGATCCTACCGATATGTTGCTCAGCATTTGAATAGTCAGGGCTCCCTCTTTCTTTTTTCACCAAGATGGGCTTGGGAATTAGCACTTTGGCTGGAGCCGGTTCTTCAATAAGCTTTCCCTTGCCTTTCCCTTTCACCTCACCGCTGATTTTTCGGATTCTTTAATTTTCGTAAGCGGTGCAAGGCACTGTCCTTCTTCTTCCTTCTTTCTCCTCGCCTCATCCTCCCTCAAGGCTTCCTCCAGCTTGGCTGACCCTCACCAAGTGCATCCAGCTCATCGGATTTGATACGAGCTTCCTCCCCGGCCGCCTCCAAATTTCCACTGGGCTTGGCTTTTGTATCAACTTCTTTCCTCGTCTCATTCACAACAAATGTGAGGGCTGCTCTCTTTCTTTCACCTCCTCTTCCCCTTTTTCACTTCATCGCCTAAGGTAGCCAGCTTCTCTCAGATCCTTGCATTTTACCTCTACATCCCTCATGTTTGCGATCATCGCTTTGGTGACCGCCTTTTACCATCTTCTTCGTCTTCTTTTTCATCTTTTTCTCAAAAGCTTACTTTATTTTCTTTTCCATTTGAGCTATGATAGAAGAGATGGCTGAAGTGGGGCTTAGATCACTATCCTCATCCTCGAAGAGGATTCGGATGAGGAGGAAGTGGGAGTATGGGGTTCAAATTTGGGGGAGAGGAATTGGCGAGCTCATCTCGGATATCTTCCAGGAAGGAGTAGGAAGTTATGTCTATTTCTCGGTGGAGGTGTGGTTTGTGTATGTGGAGAGGTGGGAAGTTGAGTTTCGGATGGGGTATGGTAGATGAGGTTGGTCGCATTGATTGTGGGATGATGGTGGGAATGGGGATGATTTCGGTTTGGGTGGAAGGAGGGGTAGTTTCGAGATGGGGTTGTGGTTGATTCAGGTTGGACTTGGACCGTGGGAGTTGGACTAATAGTTTGGGGGCAACCGTGGGTTGTAGAGGCTCCGAGATGCCGACGGGCACATCTCTTCATTGCCAGTGCGGATTGAGTGAGAGAGAGATGAGTTGGTACCTTCCTCCCGAATAGGAGAGAGTGCAACTTCCTTGGGCCGGAGAAGAAGGAACGCCCAGCTTTGCAACCTCGGCTGCAATCTAAGGCTGGAACCTCTTCAGAAGTAGGGTAGAGGCTTCCATCTCTGGCCAGAGCCGCCTCGAGGATTCGGGACGTTTGAGATGTCTCTAGAGGGTCTCCTCTCGGAGGATGAACTGATTGTCTTCATCTCGAATCCTCGTCCGACTGTTGGCTAGTAGCAGCTTTTAAGGCTCTGCTTTGTTGGCTTCTTTTCGGCAGCTTTGACTAGCCTTCTCCTTGACCTCCTCCTCGGAGACCTTACAGCTTGCTGCCTCCTCACCTGTCACTTCGACATAACCGGATCCTCGGCTGGTTGAAGCTTCACACAGGCTCGGCAGCCTCACCGCAGAACCCGAGGTTCTCAGCCTTGCCTCTCGAGCCACCGCGGCCGCCGCTGCTCTCTCTCGCCTCCTTACATCATCTCGACTCATCATCCGAGTCCAGGCAATCCACCTATGCTTTCATTCTTTGTTAACAAGCCCTTCTACTTAGAATACTTTTTCAATCCTTCCCTTGTCTCAAACCTCTTGTTCAGACCCTCCATCAACACTTTGTGATCTTGTTAAACAAGCTCACAGCTTGAAGAAGTTGTCCAGCCTCCTCCATCGTGGTTGTATAATAGCCTCGGCCTTCTCCTCCTTCACCTTCTAAACAAATGGATCAACCCAATCCAACCTAACTCCATCAACAATTGCCCTCATACAGCACAAACGTGACTTAGTCACTCCATCATGGGAGCTTTGATCTCCCAAGATAGACTTTGTCACGATTGTCATCAATAATCTGAATTTCCTCCTTAGAAGGTGTTTCTTCAAATCCCTCCTTGTCCCTCTATATGTAATCCTTGCAAACATGTCAAATGACTCCTCCCATTCATCCTCCTTATACGTTAGAGGATTTACCCCTTCCATCGAAGTATCTAGAATCCTTGCCACATTCTCCTTCGTATATTCAAGTTGAGTACCTTCAACATTGGTTTTGAAGTCATTCTCTGTAAATACACTTTTGGCAAGGAACTTCGCTCCAAGAAAATCTGCCTTTTGTTTTCTAGGGATTTGAACGAATGTAACCCTCTCGAGTCTTGAAGCTTCTAATAACTCAATGATCTCCCTTGATTATCTGTCATTTGTAGTATCAAAATCTACAAACATCTCAACTTTGAGTTTGTTTTTACAGCTTCTCAAATCATTTTGAAATCAGATTTTGCGAGAGGTTATATAAGTAGGGGTTTTGGTGTTTGAGAAGAAGAAGAAGCCATTGAATAAATTTTGAGAGAAGAAAAATTTTTCAAGAAATTTCTGAGCAGGGGAATGTGAAAGTAAAATTTTAAAAACGATGTAGGAAAGTCTTTAAACGAAGGGGAGAGAGAGGGAAAGTTAGGAAGATGATACGTGGCACGATCTCGAGTTTTAATTTTAAACCGTTGATTTAAAAAGCGCGTGTAAAACATCGATGGTTTAGCGAGAAAATCGCTTCAACTTCAGGTGCGTGTTATGAACGCTGCCTTGAATCGCGTAAAAAGTAACCGCTTAACCTACGGATTAGACGGCTAATAGACTTGCTTTATACAGAGGTAATTAGTATACATGACGTAAGCAATAAGATGCCTTTCTTTGCAAACAGGTTTTCTATTTCGTACTAGATTAATATCGAGACTTGGTCAAAATGACCTTGTCTTGTATTTAAAAAAATTTCTCCTAGTCTGATTTTGAAAAACAACATTTTAAAACAACACTTAACACAAAAGATTTCCACTTATACAGGACTTATGAAGGTTATTTGAAAACAAAAGTTTTGAGGAAAAACAAAGGTGAGGGTTTTCTGATTGAAGAGATTTAGAGATAAAGTTGTTACACCTGTTCCTCGCAAGCAAACTCATCAAAACTATTAGTAGCCGAGGTAGATCGATAGGGTGCAGATAGTTATCTGTTTTCTCAAAATCGGGTGACTATTTGCCCTAGTCTCTGATTTACCGAATGTCGAATAAGTAATCATCAAGTCGGATAAGGTCAATATGACTAATCCTTGATTCTTGATTCCTAAACAGAAATCAATTAAATCACTACCCGATTGTCCTTTGACTCATATCTAGTCCGACAATTCTTTCTAGACATTAATTTAAGGAATGTAAAGGCTAGAAATAAGGAATACATTAATCAGATGCAAGCAATTTAAAAATCAGATAAAGATGCATCAAGTAATCCTAATTCTAAGCATAATTCTTTAAATCTAGACTCAAATTAACGGTTTTGTAAGAATGTCTGCTCTTTGTGATTCAAAGGGCTATCTTCTCAATCCTAATGTCATTTTTCTCCACATGATCTCTAATGAAATGATGCCTAAGGTCTATATGCTTACATCTAGAATGCAAAACAGGATTGTAAGTCATAGCTATTGCACTATTACTATCATAGTAAATAGGAACAGATGATGTTTGAATGTTATAATCTCTAAGTTGTTGACTAATCCAGAGGAGTTGAGAGCAACAACTTCCACCGCCATGTATTCACCTCGGTTGTGGAGGTGGCAATGATGTCTGCTTTCTTAGATAACCAAGAAATTAATTTGTTGCCTAAGAATTGACAAGTTCCTAAAGTGGATTTCCAATCAATCTTACATCCCCTAAAGTCTCGAATCAATAACTTTGTCATTTCAAAGTTGTCATCACCGGGTACTATAACCCTACATGCAAGGTTCCTTTGAGATATTTAAGGATTTTCTTAGCAGTCTTCCAGATGAGTTTTCTTGGGATTAGACTGAAATCTTGCACATACCCCAACCGTAAAGGCTATGTCCGGCCTACTTGCAGTGAGATAGAGAAGAGAACCAATCACCCACGATACTCCGTTGCATCCGTGGGTATCCCCGCTCATCTCAATCCATAGAGAAGTTAGTTGTCATAGGTATTTTAACTTCGTACTAGTAGTCATCCCAAATTTCACAATCAGATCCTTAACATATTTAGACTGATGTATAAAAATACCCTTACTCATCTGTTTAATCTGTAAGCCTAGAAAGTATGTAATTCACCCATCACCGACATTTCAAACCTGTTTTTCATGAGAACACTAAACTTTTAACATAATTTCAGATTAGGTGAACCAAAGATTATGTCATCTACATAAATTTGAACTAATAAGATGTTACCATCTACTTCCTTTCTAAACAAAGTCCTATCAATCTTACCTTTTGAAAAACCATTTGATGTCAAGAAATCGATAAGGTATCATACCAAACCCCGGGAGCTTGTTTCAGTCCATATAGAGCTTTATTGAGTTTAAAGACCTTGTTATTGATCTTAAACCCGGAGGCTGCTCCACGAGACTTCCTCAAGTAACACACCATTAAGGAAGACATACTTAACATCCATTTGAAAGACTTTGAAAGATTTATATGCAAAGAAATGCTAAGAACTGACCTTATTGCTTCTAATTCGCAATCGGAGCATAGGTTTCATCATAGTCTATCCCCTCGCATGTGAGTAACCTTGAGCTACCAATCTTGCTTTATTACGAACAATAATGTTGTTCTCATCTATTTTATTTTTGAACACCCATTTGGTGCCTATAATCTTTCTATGTAAGGGTCTTTCCACTAATTCCCAAACATTTTGCCTTTCAAAGCGATGCAGTTCCTCTGCATGATCGTTATCCAGATTTGGATCGAGATAGAGCTTCCTCAATAGACTTGGGTTCAAGAAGTGACACATAACGGTGAGCAGACTTTCGAGAATCCAAAGCATCATTCGTGTTCGCACACTACTAGATGGGTCTCCAATAATCTGATCGGATGGATGGTAGCTTCTCATCCTTTGCCTATATGAGTAGAAGGATCCTCATTTTGAGACTCGGTAGACAACTCCTCCGACTCTACCCGAGCCGACGTTCCCCGTCACCGGTGACCCCGCCGATCGGCCGATGTCAAGGGTGTCTCTTGGATGGAGTCCGATCAAGTTGTCTTCGATTATCAAATGGGGATTCTTCTTCATTCTGAGTCTGAATCAAGACTAGGTAGATAGACAGCTTCTATGTTTAGTCTTGAATAGTTCAATTTTATCTAGAATTTCAGAAATTTGATTCACTTTATCTCGAGAAGGAATACAACTCATCAAAGACAACATGAGGAGTTTCCTCCACACAAAGGGTTGTCTTGTTGAAAACTCTAAATGCCTTGGAAGTGTTGGAATATCCCAAAAATATTCCATCACCGCCTTAGCATCAAAGGTTCTTAACTTAGATTTCTCATTGTTATGGATGAAACACTTACAACCAAAAGCTTCGAAATGTGAGATTCTTCGAATCTTACCCTTCCAAATCTCATATGAGTCTTACCCTTGTCTTTAACAACCAAGCACTGCTCGGGTATAACAAGCCGTGTTGATGGCTTCACCCGTAACCTGTGAGGGGTTTCATACTCGGCTAACATGCTCTGGGCCGCTTCCTTCAAGGTTCTATTCCTTCTTTCAACCACTCCTTTTTGTTGAAGAGTTCTTGCAGATGATGTCTCATGAATAATTCCATACTCATTGAAAAAGTTAGATAAACAAGAATTCTAAAATTACGTGCCTTATCACTCCTTATTTTAATAATATTAACACCCTTTTAATTTTGAATCGTTCAATGCAGATCGGGGATCTTGTTGATAGTCTCATTTTTCTTGAAAAGAAATATAACCCAAGTGTATCTAGAAAAATCATCTACTACAACAAGAGTATATTTCCTTCCACGAAACCGAGAGGAGAAACGAGTCCAAACAGATCCAGATGAAGTAGTTGTAAAACTCTTTAGGAAGAAGAGGTGTTAATACTCTTAAATTAGTGTCTAGGCTGTTTACCTTTTTGACAAGCATCACATTTAAGATCAGTAGATAAAAGTTTCTCAGGTAATCCCTTAACAAGGTTCTTTTTAGCCAACTTACTAAGGGTCTTGAAATTCAGATGACTAAGCCTCTTGTGCCATGGCACCGAGATCATCTCCACCCTTAGCTAATGGACAAATTATCTCTCGGACAACTATTAAAGTTGGTCACATAGACATTACCATGTTTGAAGCCGCTTAAAAGTACCTTATCCGAGGAACTATCTAAGATATCACATTTATCCTTAGAAAATTTTACAAGAAACTCTTTATCACAAAGTGGGAAACAGATAGCACTTATGTTACAAACCTTCAACAAAATATACCTCGATACCCGAATATCCTTGATAATCAGTACCTACTCCTTTAGTCGACCACAATTGTTGTCTCCAAATAATACTCTTGGACCATCAATGTTTTGAAAATTTGATAGTAGCCTCTTGTTATATGTCATGTGTTGTGAATACCACTATCAATGTACCATATAGAAGCTAAGATCTCTTCCTTGAGTGATGATCCTGTGAATCTGAAACAGATTAGTTATAAGGTACCCTAGTGATCTTGGGTCCTTGAAGGTCAAGCATCACTTTAGGTAACCAAACAAAAATCTCATTTCCAAATAATAAATCAGTACTTGGTCTCTCTACCAAATCCGTAGATTTAGTAATTTTCCTGAACTTAGGAAATGTGGGATAACATCCGCTTCTCCCATCAAAAGGATTGTAATAAGAATTTCTTCTTATTATTTTGGTTCTTGGATTTCTCTTAGTCTCGATAAGGAGTCCTCAATTTGAATTTTTGTTTTTAAGTCGGGAGATGCATCCTTATTTGACTAATTAGTTTCCAAGGACCAATTCTAACATCTTTTGAGTGATCGATGCTTTTACAAATTTCCTAGGTTTCGAACATCCGATTTATTATTTCTGTCATAACCAAGACTGTTTTGTCATGGGATTTTGAGATGTATTAAAGATGTGATCTATTATCGATTGTGAATTATTAAGTTGACTAATTTTGAAGACTAGCTTCTCATTGTCTTTCTTAATTAATTCATTTTCAGCACAGATTGTTTCAAATTTGTCCATTAAAGTTTTCAATTGACTTTCTAATCTTTCAGTAAGTGGGTCAAGTACTAACCTCGGCTGGGAAAACATTCCTCGTTGAATGTTTCCTCGGTTCTGGATAGTTCATCACCTGCTTTCCTTTAATTAGAATTTGAATTTTATCATTTAAAGTCAATTTCTCTCGTCTCTAGTTGTTTATAAGCAGCGAGAGATGTCTTTAAGTCTCTCAATAATTCATGAATAACAGCTTTGATCATTATCGACATCACTGATTTACAGGAATCATTATCGAAGATGAATAATAGACTACCTCTGTAGCCATGAGACAAACTTCATCATCGACCCAAAATCGGATGAGGACGATGAAGATGATGATGATTTTCTTGACTCATTTTCTTCAGCTAAAAGAGCCCTTTGATCCGCAAATCTCCTGTCTCTCTTTCTCCTTTTCTCTTCCCTTTCTTTAGGAGTCGAGTTAAGGGCAATCATAGCTGAAGTGTCACGGCTTGTTGCACGTGTAGCAAGTGTCACACCTATCTCGATTTAGTGGCTGGATGGATTTCTTTTGACAGGGATCTCGAATCTTCTCGTCGGCTCCTATTCTTGTCATCATCTGTAGACTCATCTTCCTTTCTTCTTGATTTGGATCTCGATCTGTCCTTACTCGCAAATCTCAATATATTTCGCTTTATACTTCATTCTTAATCTATCATACCTTTTGGTGAGCAGAGCCATCTCGCTCCTTCGAGATAGGTCACCTCCTGCTGATTTAGTTGACATCTTGTCTTCTTTGCACGACAAAGGCAACAGACTTGGATGAGGTGCTTGACTCCATCTCATCCTCCTCATCTTCTATTTGAATGTCATACTCTAAAGCTTTAAGGTGAGAGAATAAGGTATGGTGAGTAATAGAAGATAAATTTTGAGTTGCTTTAAGGATATTGGATTTTTCTCTCCATCTCTTGGTTAAAGACCTCGGTATCTTGTTATTAATCTCCTTCTCTGTATAGTTCTTTCCCGGATCACCGCTTTGTTGAGGAGATTCACAACCTACATCTAGCTGATCTACAGCTTTCATTTTCCTTCATCTTGAAGGTATCAAAGGCGTGTAAGACCGATCGGCTTATTCTCTTTTACTTGGTCTCGATCCTTCACGAGACATTTGCCGAGTTTGCCACATCTCTTTGGCGGTTTTGCATCTCTTGACCTTCTCAATCCAGTCTTTACTCGAGTCTCAATGATTTCGATCTCGGCTACCCGGTCTAGATTGTGGATTTTTCTTTCATCATTTGTCGATTCGAGCTCTTTTTCTCTTGTCGACTCTGGATTCAATCGATTCGGTGCCATTGCTAGTGCCTCCGTGATAAAATTTTATAGGTCCTTCTTCAAGAACCTCCTTCATCCTATCATGGATAGCTTTGAGGTGATTTTCCATCCTAAATTTCCAATAATCATACTCTTCAATTGAAAATTCAGGTAGATTCTGGATTTCTTGCTCTCGCTCAAGACATGATGAGATAGAAAAACAAAACACTCCACAAGCTTGTTAGTAGCACGCTTAGTAACAATAAAGAAGATGAAGAAAATCAAGAAAATTTCAGAATCTTAGTTAAGACCTAAAATCAATACCGAATCAGCCTTAACACTACTCGATACCACTTGTTGGTCCCGATTAGTTGAGCAGATTAGGCAAAACTTATATCACCTTCTAGGAAAAATCTAGAAGGGGGTTGAATAGATTTTTCAGATTTTTACAAATCTTACAAAATTTATTCAAAGCACCAAAGTGACACATGGAAATTCAATTTAACCTCAACTTTATTAAGATCAAAAGCAAATTGATATTGATTTTAACTTTGATTCTGAAATTAATCTTTAGTTGATAAACTGAAAATTAAACAAGTAAACAAAAGCAATATAGAACACCAAATTTATAGTGGTTCGGATTATAACAATCCTACATCCACTCTCCTTCTCCAACTTGAAGAAGGGACCATCTTACTACTTTCTTACTCACAACTTACACTTACAACTTACAACTTTCTTCAAATCTTCAAAGTACTCCTAACTCCTTCTAGTGAATCTAACAATTACGGTGAATATTGGATTTTGAAGATTACAGGAGAAGTGTTCTATAAACACTTGAAACTTTTGAAAACTCTCTTGAAATATTTATCAAATGATAATGATTGAAATCGAGTAGTGAAAAGTGTGAAAATCAATTTTTGCATAAGTATGTTGAA
The DNA here is from genome assembly GCA_030762865.1 of Paraleonurus japonicus. NCBI lineage: Eukaryota > Viridiplantae > Streptophyta > Magnoliopsida > Lamiales > Lamiaceae > Paraleonurus > Paraleonurus japonicus. Next base: position 31,735,385 of record CM061060.1, read on the forward strand.
AAATAAAACTAGACCTATTTATAAGTCTCGAAAAGACAGGTTAGTTTGTTAGTCGGTTCTAACAAATCGGAAACCGCTTTAACAAACTTAATCTTGAAAATTGCTCTTGTCCTCACTGATTTCTTCTACTTGTCTGCAAATGACTTGGTGAAGACTTGCTTTTCTTATTCTACTCGGCTTGTCTTGACCTCGCCTCGAGCTCTTCATACTTGTCTCCTGCAGATGACTACACTTGAGCTTGTCTCCAGTGACTTCGGCTCGATCTCCAGTGACTTAGCCGTCCTTGACCTAGTCTCGATCGGCTTAGTATGAGCACCTGATCTCGATTGTTCTTCAAGGTTGTCTCGATCATCTCGAACTGCAGCTTCTTTTAACTCATCAAAACTTTACTTGATCTAACACACCTCCAAAACTTCTTGGCGTTGTACTCCTTCCTCATGTTCAAAAGTGTCTGCATGTGGTCGGTGGGTGCTCCAATAATTTCGTTGACCTCGTCCAAGGTCAACTCATACTCATTCCCCATCGCTTCGAATGTAATGCTCCTTGCAAACTTGGCCCTACTGGCCTTCTTAACCTTAATCGTACACAAGAACTCTAGGGTGAGTCCAAGATATGTCCTAGGCCTCTTTGCTAAAAAGCCCCTCATGTCGATCTGCTCAAAAAGTCGAGAAATGTATTCCTTGATACCCATCGACACCATGCAATCATGATCTACCAACCGGGTCTTGACCACCTTCTTATAAAGCTCGGCGTAAAGAATGATATGCTTCCTCCATTTGTAGTCGTCCCACTGAATTCCAAGTTCGGCAGGGCATACGATGAGCAAATGGGATGGCCTCCTCTCTTTCATGGATCTCCGCATCCGAGTAATTATGTCCGTCGACTCCCTAAACATAGTTCCCGCAAAATAATCCAAAGAGCAAAATCAATCTCCAAGAATACAAATAAGCTCCACTAATCATATACTTAACCATGAACGAGTCAACAACCATGATATCTCCAATCAAAACAAAATCCCTAGTGACTAAGCAACTAATCCTCAACAATGGTTAAAGAGTCAACAAAGCAAATAGATACAATAGAAGTGTTCAACTAATCCTCAAACATATGTACACTTACTAAAATGGCCCCACAAATAATCAACACCAAATAAGCTCATAAAAAATCATGCAAATTAGCTCAACGAAATTCAAAAATCAATAGCCATCTAGCAAGTAATTAGACAATTAAGCATCAACAATTAATACAATTCAATCATAACTATAACTTAACTTGACCAAATGATCCCAAATAAATTTCACTATGAACTTCTCTAAATATGCCAAACATCAATTTCCCAAGCCAAAATTCCATATATAAACGAGAAAAATATCATATACAATCCTAAGCATGCTCCTAAACTCATACATCAATCCAAACAATCTCAACAATGGCTCCAATTCATCAAAATAAATCATGCATATAAGGTGTTTGCCAAAATGCCCAAAAAGAAATATTCAAATTCAAAGAACTCTTGCAAAAATTATTAACACCCATGCAATAATCATCAACCAATATGAAATTGAAAGCCAAAAGTATTTGAATTGAGTACCTTGTTCAAGGAATTGGCCGAAAAAACAAATTGGAAGGAACCCACGCAAGAACTCCCCAAAAATCCCCAAATCGGATTATCAAAACTCTCAAATCCCTCACTTTAATGCAATGTGAATGATAAAATGATGAAATGAGGATGATTAATCGGTGAAAACGAGCCAAAATCGCAGAAAATCAATTGATGGGACGAAGGGAATCGGAACTAGGGCTTGGCCTCGACTCGTATTACGCTAATTCTGAATCTGCGTATTTATAAAAACACTAGCCTCGATTCGAGGGTCAGGCCTCGACTCGAGGAATGCCCAATTTTTAAAAGCCTCGACTTGAGGATCCTCCCTCGAGTCGAGGGATGTGCCTTTTTCCGAATTTTTCTAAGTGCTGGAGCCTTAACCCGAGGGTTGTGCAACCTCGACCACAGGTCGAGTCCAGGCAATTTTACGAAAATTCGAGACCGACCCGACCCCGAAACTCCTAAAAATGACCTCTACGCCCTAACGAACCCAAATATGCAAGAAATTACCATTTTGGTCCCTCAATTTAAGCCCGGTCGCTCATTCGCTCGAGGAGACCAGGTTCTCTTCCTTTTGCTCACTTTCACCACTTTTAAGCTCTCCATCCTTTTCGATTCCTTGATTCCTTTGCAATTCCGATCTCTTTTCCAATCAAAGTAGTGAGTATACCTACACCCGGGCAAAACAACTCATCAAATACTCATCACTAATAGATGCAATTATACCCTAAATGACTCACATCCCCAAACTTGAATGAAGATATGAATTCAAAGTTTAGAATGAGAGTGAGACTAATATGCAACTCATAATGATATCAACATTAAGCTCACTATACAATTTATCCCTATCAACTAGCATCATTTCCCAAAGCATGAGCAATTTCTAAATCCATAGCATAATCCACAAAAAGAACCCAAAACGAAAACAACAAGCAAACACACCAAAGCAAAAAGAGGATGGGTTGCCTCCCATCTAGCACTAGGTTTAACGTCCTTTGCCGGATGGAACTCTAAGAGTTCATACTTCCCTTTCTTTGTCAATGTGGAGATAATCCTTATGCCTCACTAAATGTTCTTTTGCAAAAGGAAACATCCCCACTTATCCTCTAGAAGTAGCTTTCCTCCTTCTTTGATTTCTTTTACCGTAAGCACTTCCTTGAACCTTTCGACTCCAAATAGCTGACTCCAATTTGATTCGCTCATACCACTTGATCTCCTACTTCAAAACTCCTCCATTAACACCCCCAAACTTGAACCAAGTTCAAGTTTGGTAGAATCTTTCTCACATTCTTCATTCTCTTTTCACCGGGTCAAGCAAAGGCTCCATAATAGCTTTCTCCTTCCTACAATCAAAGGGAACACAAGACTTGTTAGAAATGATTTTACATGAGGGAAGGAAATGCTCATTAACTATAGGAATAGAAGAAGGAATAGGAGTAGAAACTTCCCTTTCAATGGAAGGGCATACATCAACTATCTCTATGTATCCACAAGTCCTCTTCTCAACTTTGCTTTGAGCAACCTCTTCCTCATGAACTCTTGTAAATGTCACTTCCTCTCCATGTGAGCTTAACTTAAGCTCTCCTTTCTCCACATTAATCATTGCTTTGCCCGTGGCCGAAAGGTCGACCAAGTATGATCGGTGCCTCAAGCTCCTCCTTCATGTCTAATACAATGAAATCCACCGGGAATATAAGCTTGCCAACCCCTACCAACACATCTTCAATGATACCAAATGGATGAGCATATGATTGATCCGTTAATTGAAGATTGATGTTTGTAGGAATCACCTCCCCTAAATCCAATTTTTGAACACGGACAATGGCATCACATTAATACTTGCTCGTAGGTCACACAAACCTTGAATGTTCACTTTTTCTCCAATCTCACATGGGATAATGAAACTTCCGGGATCCTTATCGACTTGAAAATTCTTGAGAATTTCTAGAAACATACCAAACTCTTCATCAAGTTTCTTCCTCTCTAATCTCTTAGGAAACGGAACCGGATTTGCCTTCATTGGAACTCCCCATTCATTCTTTGACTTTTCTTCCTTCTTTGCATCTCCCTTTGCTTTCACCTCTTCATCACTATTCTTCTCTTCCACAACCACTCTTTCTTGACTCACTTCTTCCCCTTTCACCACCTATTCTTCAAGCTCCCTTTCTTTGGGCATTTTCGGCCTTCATAGCTAGTGCCACTCCTTAACTTGATTGCACTACAAAACTCTTTAGGGTTTGGCTCGGTAGTGGATGGGTATTTGCCTTTATTTTGTAGATGGTCCACCGTGGACGAGAGCTTCCCAACCGTAGTAGCAAGTTGCCCCACTTGGTGCTCGATCGTCTTGAAATGAGTATCCATTTGCTTCCCTATATCATCAAGCCTTGAGTCATTAGCTTCCAACTTCCTCACTATCAACCCCAAAATCTCATCAGGTGGTAGCCTTTCCTTCGTTGTTAGGAGCCTTGGCACCGGATCAAATTCGGGAGGGAATTGAACAGCGGGTCTCGGATTTGCATATGAAAAATTCTCGTGTCTCCTCCATGTATTACCATTAAATTGAGCTTGTGGTTGAGGTTGGTAGCTTCCTTGTGGCCTATTTTGGTAAGGCATTGGTAAGGCCTTCCTCCTTGATAACTCCCTTGAAAATTTCCTCCTTGATAGCCTCCTTGGAATGGAGGCCTACCCATGTAGCTAACTTCTTCCACCGGCATAGGAATAACACTCATATCAACATGAGAAACTGATGGACTAACACTTGCTTGGCCTTGTGAAGTAGTAAGAGCTCCCAAACGGTCCATCATAGTCATCATCATGCTCTTCATAGACTCGATCTCATCAACTTGTGACACCCTATGGTGTGCTCCCGATTCACCGACACTTGAAATGAGTCTTGGGCTATGTTCTCCATTATTTCATTCATTTGCCCAACGGTTTTAGACCAAATCGATCCATTCGCACAAGCATTTAAGAACGACCTATCCCCATCCGTCAAACCATTGCAAAAGTACATAATGGTTTGTTCCTCCGGAAAACCGTGTTGAGGATAATTTATAAGTAACATGCCATACCTGTCCCACGCCTCCGGTATAGTCTCCCCATTCTTTTGGCGGAAGTGGGAGATTGCCTCGTTAGCTTGAACGGTCTTGGACGGTAGGTAGAACTTCATTAAAAACTTCTTTGACAAATCTTCCCATGTACGGACGGTCCCGAGCGGTAATGAATTAAGCCATGCTTTCGCTCTCCCTTTCAATGTAAAGGCAAAAAGCCTCAACTTCTTCGCATCTTCGGGTACCCCATTGTACTTCGTAGTGTCGGCAATCTCAAGAAATTGTGCCATATGTTGATGTGGGCAATCATTTTCATCCTTTCCTTCAAATTGCTTCTCCCTAAGCATTCTCACTAGAACGGGACTTATCTCAAAGTTATTAGCATCTATCATCGGCCTTGATATCCCGTCATAGTGCTCTCTAAGTTGTGGTTCAAAAAATTCTCGCAAAGGTATGTGAGGCGGCTCATGATATTGTGGTTCTTGGTTATACGGCATATGGGAATAGTATGGTGGAAATTGTTGTGGATGAGGTGGATAGTAGGGATATTGATGAGCTTGTGGAGGGTAAGGATATGGATTTTGGTAGGGATAATTTTGTGGTGGCATCCCTTGAGGGAAAGGGCCAACTTGAGCATGGAAATGGTTCCCATTACCTCCATGTTCTACTCCTCCTTCTACTTGTCCATGTACCTCCTCAACTTGAGGTTCACCCACTATTCTCTCCACATTTCTTTGATCTTCTCCTTCCATAGCTTCCCTTCTTCTTCTCACACGATTCCTTCTCAAAGTAGCCTCAATCTCCGAATTTAGTGGTAAGGGTGGAATACCACTTGACCTTGTTAACATGCACCTACAATGCCACAAATCCAAGTATCAACTTCAAACAAAATAAAACAACAAAAACAAAAACAAAAGCAACAAATAGCCACTTCAAACAATCCTTAAGTCTCACTTATAGGCGCAAAAACTAACTCCGGCAACGGCGCCATTTCATTGGAGTGTATAGGACAAGAGCTTTTAAGCCCAATCGCAAAATATCGAACCCAAGGGAGAAAGTATGAAAATGAGGCCCTAAGGATATGAGTTCTAGGTATTTGGAGTTGCAACAAGGTTTTGGACTAAAATCAATACAAGGTTAGCAAGAATTTAAAAGACTAAATATGCAAGCAATATATCAAACACCAAATATGCAATACCAAACAAGCTAAAATCAATGGGAGAATGGGGTGCAAGGGATAATCTCCATCAAGGAATCCATGATTAACAAGCTATAATTGTATCGAAATGCAAATCTATCAAATTAGAAAGCATAACCCATCATGAAATTAATCACTCCATTAAAATCATAATGCCTAATGTGAGCATTCTTAGTCTTTCCCATTTCTCAATTTAGAAATCCCCAATTCATACAATCATGCAAAATTGCAACCCGATTAACACCTAATCACGTTAGCTCAACTCTCGCCTATTGCTAGGGTGATCAACCATTAATCAAAAGATACAATTTTCCATGAAGCACAATTAAGAATCACAATTAGGGAGCAATTTAATTCAATTGATCACAATCATCAACAATTATAGCATGAGACAATCACTTCATCCCTAATTTTAATTATCTCAAGCACAAAGCTATTAGCCCATGGTGCTACAAGCAAAAGCCATAGGTGGAAAATCTAAGAAAACAATTAAATCACAAATCAATACAAACAATGAATTAAAGAGAGAAAAAGGTAAGAACATCACCAATTGATCTTCAATATACAAAAATAGGAATGCTTGAGTCTTCTACAATACTTGAATTACCTTTCTCCACTCTCAATTACAACTTGAATCTTCAATTTCAAATGATCACAATGCTAATCTATGGATTACAAACTTGAATCTATGTTAATTCTAACAATCCAGGGCAATTACAATGCAAATCAAGCTACAAACTAAGAAATTCGCCTAAGGAACCACACAGAAACCGCTCTAAACCGCTAGGATTAAAGTATGCTCTGTTTTTGCTTCAAATGGCTTAAAAACTGAATTTTCCGATTTTGGGGTCCCTCGACTCGAGCTTGAGGCCCTTGAGTCGAGTTACGTGAGTCGCTAACACGCTTTCTCAATTTTTCACCGCCTCGAGTCGAGGCTCAGCCCTCGACTCGAGGATCTTGCCTTTTCTCCATCCCTCGACTCGAGGTTCTTCCCTCGGGTCGAGACAGCCGCTTTTTCAAAATTATCTTCCCTCCAAAGACCATCCTCGACTCGAGGTCCATGCCTCCTCGACCCTAGCTCGAGACCGGGGCTCCTTTTTCGAGCCCCACCCCCGTTTTCGTCCGACATGTTCGTCTCTTCATTCTAAGCACACCGGTACTCTCAAATTGGCAAAATTCCACCGAATTACCTGCAAAATGGACGAAAAACATCAAAAACTCACTAAGTAATACTTTTTAGGCAAATAAGTGATACTCTACACATTTATGCACAAAAATCAACACTTTGATCACTTTTTGCACTCAAATAAGCCCTAAAAACATGCATCAATTCACTCCAATCAAAATTCTAAATCTCTTATCGATCGGGGCTTGTACACAGTTGGAGTGAATTGATGCATGTTTTAGGGCTTATTTTAGTGCAAAAAGTGAGCTAAGGTGTTGATTTTTGTGCTTAACTGTGAAAAGTATCACTCTTTTTGCCTAAAAGTATTATTTGTGAGATTTTGATGTTTTTAGATCCATTTTGCAGTAATTCGTGGAATTTTGCCAAACCGAGAGTACCATTAGGCTTAGAATGAAGAGACGGACATCTGGGACGAACAGGGTCGGGCAAGCCCCGTGCGAAAAAGTGCCTGGACTCGAGCTCCGGTTGAGGAGCAAGAGCCTCGAGTCGAGGCTGAGCAGAGAAAGGCAAAAATTGGAAAAGGCAGCGGCCTCGACTCGAGGCATGACCCTCGAGTCGAGGATGGGACAAAGGCGGGGCCTCGAGTCGAGGCCTGACCCTCGACTTGAGGAAGGTTTTCCAAAATTCAGTATTTAAGCGGGCGATTCGAGAGAGCAAGGGAGAAGAGTTCATAATAGCGGTTAGTAGCGGTTTTGGGGCGATTTCTCGGGCCCCAAGCCAATTTCCTTCCTTAGATTAGAGTAGAAGTTAGAATTAGATTAGATTTCCATTGATGTTGGTAGATTAGCCATAGATTAGCATTTGATCATTGTAATTCTTTCAATTCAAGCTTGTAATTCATTTGGAGATTGGTCTTTGAAGACCTAAGCATTCCTATTTTGGTTGATTGAAGATCATTTGGTGATGTTTTTCCTCTTTTGTCTCTTTAATTTCTTAATTGTTGTGATTTGCTTTGTGTTTGATTCATTCTATCTTCTTCCCATTGGTATTGTTTGTGGTACCATGGGCTAAATCTCTCTTGTGCTTGGGTTAATTGAAATTTATGATGAATTGATTGATGATGCTATAATTGTTGATGATTGGAGATCAATTGAGTAGATTGCTTACTAATTGTGATTCTCATTTGTGCTTCATGCATAATTATCTCTTTAGATTAGTGTTTGATCACCCTAGCTATAGACGAGTTGCGCTAACGTGATCCGGATTAATCGGGTGATAATTGTGTATGAATGTGTGGATTGGGTGCTTCGAATCGAGAGATTAGTTGCACTAAGGATACTCACATTAGTTTGTTTCCTAATTGTGATTCTTAATTGTGCTTTGTGTAAAATTGTCTCTTTAGATTAATGGTTAATCACCCTAGCAATAGGCGAGAGTTGATTGGAGTGTATAGGGTAAGAGTTATTAAGACCAATCAACAAAATATCGAACCCAAGGGAAAAAGTATGCACATGAGGTCCTAGAAATACAAGTTCTTAGTGACTAGAGTTGCAACAATGGTTTGGTACAAAAACAACAAAACACAAGCAAGAATACAATTAAACAACAAGCAAGCAAAAGATCGAACACTTAGAATGCGATAACAAAAACAACACTAAATGGTGGAATAGAGGTGCTAGGATTAATATCCATCAATGAATCATCAATCAACAAGCTACAATTGAATCAAATTGCAAATCAACTAAGATAGAAAGCATAAACCATCATGAAATTAATCACTCCATTAAAATCACAATGCCTAATGTGAGTATCCTTAGTCTTTCCCATCTCTCAATGTAGAAATCCCCAATTCATACAATCATGCAAAATTTAAACTCGATTAACACCTAATCACGTTAGCTCAACTCTCGCCTATTGCTAGGGTGATTAACCATTAATCTAAAGAGACAATTTTACACAAAGCACAATTAAGAATCACAATTAGGAAACAAACTAATGTGAGTATCCTTAGTTCAACTAATCTCTCAATTCCGAAGCACCCAATCCACACATTCATACACAATTATCACCCGATTAATCCCGGATCACGTTAGCGCAACTCTCGTCTATAGCTAGGGTGATCAAACACTAATCTAAAGAGATAATTATGCATGAAGCACAAATGAGAATCACAATTAGTAAGCAATCTACTCAATTGATCTCCAATCATCAACAATTATAGCATCATCAATCAATTCATCATAAATTTCAATTAACCCAAGCACAAGAGAGATTTAGCCCATGGTACCACAAACAATACCAATGGGAAGAAGATAGAATGAATCAAACACAAAGCAAATCACAACAATTAAGAAATTAAAGAGACAAAAGAGGAAAAACATCACCAAATGATCTTCAATCAACCAAAATAGGAATGCTTAGGTCTTCAACACCAATCTCCAAATGAATTACAAGCTTGAATTGAAAGAATTACAATGATCAAATGCTAATCTATGGCTAATCTACCAACATCAATGGAAATCTAATCTAATTCTAACTTCTACTCTAATCTAAGGAAGGAAATTGGCTTGGGGCACGAGAAATCGCCCCAAAACCGCTACTAACTGCTATTATGAACTCTTCTCCCTTGCTCTCTCTCGAATCGCCTGCTTAAATACTGAATTTTGGAAAAACCTTCCCCTCGAGTCGAGGGTCGGGCCTCGACTCGAGGCCCCTGCCTTTGTCCCATCCCTCGACTCGAGGGTCATGCCTCAGTCGAGGCTGCTGCCTTTTTCCAATTTTTGCCTTTCTCTGCTCAGCCCTCGACTCGAGGCTCTTGCTCCTCGACCGCAGCTCGAGTCCAGGGCACTTTTCTCGCACGGGGCTTCGGCCCGACCTGTTCGTCCGGATGTCCGTCTCTTCATTCTAAGCCTAATGGTACTCTCGGTTTGGCAAAATTCCACCGAATTACCTGCAAAATGGATGAAAAACATCAAAATCTCACAAATAATACTTTTTAGGCAAAAGAGTGATACTTTTCACATTTAAGCACAAAAATCAACACCTTAGCTCACTTTTTGCACTAAAATAAGCCCTAAAACATGCATCAATTCACTCCAATCAGTACCGGTATTGCTCGGCTTATTCTTGAACGACGAACTCTTGATGCCTATGTCGTTCAGTTTTGGTTCTCGCCGAGTTTGGAAGGAATAGCATCAAAACAACTGTGTTCGGTCAAAGTCTAACCATCAAACGGCAAGATATTCATCAACACTTGGGTTTATCTTTTCAAGGCATTGACCCGAGAATCATATATGTCGAGAAAACCATCTCGACGCTTTTCGTTCTCTAGTGAAAACCTCGTGTCGTCATCATGTGTCGATTTGAAGAAAGCATATCTCAAGCGTAAATATAGATTGTTGTTTGATATCATGGTGAAGGTTATTTTTGGTGAACGACAGAGTATGGACTCGGTGAGTAAAAGACGTATTTGCGCTTTGAAGGCTATTGTTGATGGGGTGGAGTGTGATTGGGTTACTAAGGTCTTTGAGATTCTGCGAAGGAGAAGAATTGGTTCTTTCGGACTGAGGTTGACGGACATCCCGATGTTAAAGTTTGGGGTACATTGAACAGTATGTATGTCTAATAAGGTCACGGTCTTGTTGGAGAAGATTCTCGCTAAATACGGCGTGGGACCCGAAGTGGACAAAATCCTACACTAAGGCGAAGTTCATGCTTTGAATAAGGATGAGGAGCTTAGTGGTCCTCTGATTACGATGATGAAGAAGATCCGATTTGAAATTGAGGGGGAACCTGCTGATATGGTTCCAATCGAGAGAGGTTGCACCTATAGCAGATGTTCTTGATGTGGATGTGATTAAGGATGATGATGGGAAGGATGAGATTGTAAAGGTTTGAAAACTCTCCTAAGAGTGTCGGTGAAAAGACACCAGCAAGCTCCAAGGTTGCTAGCTAAGAGGAGAAGACTCTAAAGTCTTCGAGAAGCGAGATCGTATTCCTATTTCTCAGCCTACCGCAGAGGAAGGCCAAAAAGATAAGCTGTGGTATCTAGGAAAGGTTCGATGCGATCGCACCGAGAGGAGCACGGATTGCCCCTAAGGTGACTCCGGCAAGAAGGGTTCATGCTGTAGATGATGTCATGGGAATTGAAGACTCTCCATTATCGGAGGATGAAGAGGTGATTTATCCACGAGTCTACGGTGAGAAGGATCAGGTATCTATTCCTTTTCCCTCTCTCTGAGATTCCTTCTAGTCCTCCAAGGTCTGCTGCACCAACCGAAGTCGGCGATGATGTCGCAGGCATGGGTGCCGCATCGGAGCCTATTACCCAGGTTGCAGAGGGTGACCACCATGAAGATGTGATTAAAGTAGATCCGATGGAGCTGTGCAAATGGTGAATCTTGTTGGAAGAATTCGCGGACCATTTTGAGAAGTGTTTGATGTCCGAGGCTTCTTCTTGGGTTGACACAAGTTTCCTAAATTGCATGATTTTTCGGAGGAACGAAGTCTACCGATAGATATTACGGTGTGGAAGAATGCAAGGTTTGGGGCTATCGATGATCTCATTCTTCGCGAATGAGATTGGTCACAATGAGATTGGAAATTTGAGTTACAAACCAAGGTTAGCGTAGCCAAAGCGTTTGATTTATCAACGGATCATCGATTGCCCGCCTAGTTGCTCGTTTCTTTGGATGAACCGGAGCCTGCGAGAAGATGGTTCAGGCCCTCTCTTCACAATGCTGAAGATATCGGGAAAGGTGTCTCTACTATTCCCTCTTCTCTTCCCGATTTTACATCTCGTACGCCCGCCAAATTTCATGCCCGTTGTTGTTCATGTGGATTTGTATAATTCTTATTCTCGCAAAGTTTCTTTGAGTTAACACAACAGTATGCTGCCATGTTTTCTGTATTGGCTGCTAAGTATACCCCTCTTGCTGAATCGATTGAGTCCTCCAAGTCCTATATCGAAGCCGCCATTCGATGGCCCCCACTTTGATCCGTCAAATTGCTCGATATGTTTTTCGAACAGCAGGAGACTATCATCGAAACTCTCTACGGCATGATCTTGAACAATATAAATGAGGTTAGGAAGCATATTGACAGTGTGAAGGCCGAAGGGGAGAAAGCGAAGCTATTCTCGTAAAGGTGTTTGCTGAATGGGAATTGGTTGAGGATGATTTCGGACAAAAATGGAAGATCACTTAACGAAACTCGGTAGCATGGATGCGGCTGTTACGAGAAGGGATTGATCGAATGCAGCCATCCATTCTTCCTGCTAAAGATGGGAAAACAAATTGCTATGTGCAAGAGGCGAATGCTCGATTGACGAACATCCATAAAGAATCGCGGTGACAACGCCTTTGCCGTTGTTAAGCACATGTTAGCTATTGATGAGAAGATTGCTTCTCCTATAGCGGTGAGTTTCTTTGAAGTGGAGTCGTTTATAGAAAAGTTCAGTTAAATGCAGACGGGATATTCTTGCCAAGACGTGGAGATGGAAGCTCATTGGACCCGTCTTTTGAATGATGTTAAAAAGGGGGAAGGACAGGTTGAGAATCGACATGGTTGCAAGATATGAGGCGAAGGATAAGGAGTTAAAGGAGGTGAAAGAAAGGCTTGAGGCTATTGAGAATTTTCTACTGGAACGGAAAGAAAAAGCTGATTTGAAGCGGGATCTCCGGAGTCATCTGGACATGGTTTTGGAATGGGCGAAGGCCAAAGTTACCAACCTATGAAAAGGAGAAGGTTGGTTAAGCTGTCTAAAAAGGTTGAGAAAGGGAAGTCTGTGAAGAGGAGTTGGAAGCTTTACATGAGGAAGTTTTTCTTGTTGATCTAGAAATAAGGAGAATGGAAGAAAAAGACGGTCATAAGTTGTTCAAACTCCTTGGAAAACAAGCAAAAGATGTGGATGTCCTAGACGAAGCGAAGAAGTTGTTCATACCGAAGAAGGCTGTTGCAAGGCCTGCTGTGTCAAAGAAGAAGCATAATAGGAAAGGTAATAAGCTGCTGGAGCAGAGAGGTGAAGAAGATTTCATTCTCGCTTCACAACACCGATGGTTATGTTGATGATGTTGTCCTCCCGAGAGGATCGAGGAATGGAAAGCGGCAAAGAGAGATTTCATTTGTCCATACTATGTATGCAAAAGTATCGGCATTAGGGCCACAACAAATGAAACATTCCTTGCTTGGATGGAAGAAAGGCACAGTGACCTTTGGGCGTAGATTCGAAAGCTTGTTGAGTTCAACCTAAACCTTCATGCGCGAATTTGAAAAGATCCCTACTCCACCACAACAGATGGGAAGTTTGATCACCGAGTGTTCACAGGACACTCAAAATCTGCTGGCTAAGGTCAGCCCACCCATTGGAGCAGGATAATGCACAATCTATGATACAGGTACGAGTGGCTGAATGTTCCAACAGGGTATCGATGGTATGACCGAGGAAGTTCTCAAGGTTGCTTTGGTTGGGAAGTTTGTGAAGACTGTGTTTATCTTTTAAGGGCATATCTTTGCTCTCTTTTGCTCTTTTTGCTTTCACTACGTAATTTGTACTGATCTTTTGATATTAATAGAAGTGAATGTTTTGCTCTAAGACAACTTCTCGTTGTCGTTTGTTCTCTTTGAGATCTATTTAAAGGTCTCTTCTTATCTTCTTTTCGCATTTCTTTGTTTTGCGTGCGATTCTCAAGAAGGTTTTAACATCATCAAAAAGGGAATTTGTTAGGACTAGAATTTGTATATTTTGATGATTGTTCCTAAAACCTAAGCGTAATAGGACAGCTGAGCCTGTTAGTCACTGATGATCTAGATAGGGTTTATGTCTTAAGTATAGCTAATCTTGCTAGGCACGACGAAGATCCATATTGGTTGAGAAATGAAGGATGCCGATCGAAGACTTGAAGATCAAGAAGGATTGTATTTGAAGATACCTAGAAGGGTTTCGTGAAGATCAAGAAGAGATAATAAGTTATCTACAAAAAGGGTGTTGTCAAGAAAGGTTAAAGTGAAGACAAAGGTTGGAATCCTTGATACTGACAAGCTTGTGAATAGCAGAAGCAAGGTGTGTAAGGATTCTTTGGAGTTGACTTTGAGAGTTTTATCTGGATTGATAAGAGTCGGAAGAATAAATCGAGATACTCATAATCAATCTAGAGAAGATTGGATTCTCAATCAAGATCAATCAAGAGATAATTGATTGATATTAGACAATCAATTATCCAAGGTCAACAAATCATCCAACGGTTACTTACCATTTCTTGAGGACCTGATTGACAAATTAGCCTAACGGCTAGTCAAATTCAGGATCATATAAATTGAAGTGAAGGATTTTGAAAATACATACGCGCGAAAAACATCAAGTAAACCATTCACTCATTGCAAGAACACGCATAATCATTCACACGAAATCGATCAAATACGCTGATATTTTGAGAGATCTGCATTTTTGGTTAAGAAATTGTAAATCACCTTCCGGTTTCTCTGTAAGAGAGAAGGTTGATTATTAAATTGATCTTAGGATCATTCTATGTAACAAGGGCAGGAACTTGTAAAACTTCCTTTGGTCAAATCCTCAAGGAGATTAGAGGAGACAAGACCGAGTTTGGTGGATAGTAAGGCCCCTGTGAAATCGGGGAGAGTGGACGTATGATTGTTATATCCGAACCACTATAAAATATATGTGTCTTTACATGCTTTCTTCTTCATACTTATAAGCTTGCTCATTCATCATCATTTTAATAAACTGCATCGAGACTTGCTAAGTATCTTTCAAGAAGGTTTTCTTTAAAAAAAAGGGTTTTCAAAATATACACGAGATTAGCTTCCGCACCATCGAAGACTTTGAGTTTCCGAAGTCGGTGATCACACCTAACACACTCTGAGTACCTTGCTTGTAGAAGACTTCAAAGCCTTCTAACCTCACACTCAGGCTCACGAAAAGTTGAAAAAGTTTTGAGTGTGGTAAAGTCTATTCAACCCCCTTCTAGACTTTACACCTCCGTTCACATCTCGTCAGGGACCAACAATTCACATCATATCATCATCCATTGCATTAAAATTGCATCTTTGAGGGTTTTTGAGCATCAATTTGGGGATTTTAGAATTGTTTGCGTGTTCTTCAATTTTCATTCCTAGGCCAAATTCCTTGAATAAGGTATGGAATTCTAACTCCTTATGGTGGATTATTGCATGAGTGTGGTTTAATTTGCCCAATTGTATGCTTTGGAGATGAAATTCATTGGGACATTTTTACAAACACTTTATGTGCATTATTTGTGGACGAAAATTGAGTTTCGGATGATTAATTTTGATTGTTTGATTAATTACAAGGCATGCTAGGAGTGTTGTGATGTATTGCTTATTCCTTTGTGAAATTTTGGCTTGGGATTGATTTTTGCATATTTGTGTGACTAATTCCTAGTGAAGGTATATATTGGATAGTTGGTCAAGTGTTGAATGGTTGTTGATAGAAGTGGATGATTAGGGATTGTCATTGTTCTACATACTCAATTAAATGACTTATTTTTGTTGAACATTTTATTGAGCTTAATTGAATAATTTTTTTGAGCATATTGGTTAATGTTGAGTATTGAGGCCATTTTGTTGAGTATGCTATTTTGTGGGGATTTATTGTGTAGAACTTCTATTGATCCTATGTGCTTAGTTGAATTTTTGACCAATTGTTGAGGCTTATTGCTTATTCACTAAGGGATTGTTTGTGATTGGAGATTTTGGTGATGATTGACTCGTTCATGTGCTTCTTTGCTATCATTTTGCTCGTATTGCTATTATTAGTTGTTAATTGTTGCCGTGGGAATTTTACGGGAAAGATGTTTCGAGGAGTAGACGGCCATAACTTTTCCGATGAGGAATTCGGATGTTGGTCCCGGACGAGATATGCGGGGAGGTAGAAAGTCTAGAAGGGCGTTGAATAGACTTTCCACACCCAAAACTAATTTCAACTTTTCGTGAGCTGAGTGTGAGGTTAGAAGACTTTGAAGTCTTCTACTGACAAGGTACTCGAGTGTGATATGTGTGATCGGCAAACTTCGAAAACTCAAAGTCTTCGATGGTGTGAAAGCTAATCTCGTGATTGTATTTGAAAAACTCTTTGAATGAAAACCTTCTTGCTAAATATCAGCAAGTTTATTAAAATAATGATGTATGAGCGGTTTTGAATATGTATGCAGAAAACTTGTAAAGACATAGAGATTTTTATAGTGGTTCGGATATAACGATCCTACGTCCACTCTCCACGATTCCACGGGGCCTTACTATCCACCAAACTGGTCTTGTCTCCTCTAATCTCCTTAAGGATTTGACCACGGGAAGTTTTACAAGTTCTTGCCCTTGTTACACGAGAATGATCCTAATATTAAGTTAATAATCAACCTTCTCTCTTGCGAGAAAGCTGGAAGATAATTTACAATTTCTTAACCAAAAATAGATCTCTCAAAATATCAACGTATTGGATCGATTGGGTGTGAATAATTATGCGTGTTCTTGCAATGAGTGAAAGGATTTCTTGATGCTTCTCACGCGTGTATATTTTTAAAATCCTTCACT
This sequence comes from Paraleonurus japonicus, assembly GCA_030762865.1. Lineage (NCBI taxonomy): Eukaryota > Viridiplantae > Streptophyta > Magnoliopsida > Lamiales > Lamiaceae > Paraleonurus > Paraleonurus japonicus. Next base: position 31,751,926 of record CM061060.1, read on the forward strand.
TCAATTTATATGATCCTGAATTTAACTAGCCGTTAGGCTAAATTGCCAATCATCTTTACAAGAAGAAATAAGATGGTCATTGATTAAAGAATTAGAAGAGTTAGAATAATCCCTATCCTTTGAAAAGCACAAGTCAATGATCTCTATATAGCCACATTTATTCTTCTCCAAAGCACTTGGAGCATCTTCTTCTAATGGAGCTCTAGAAAATGTCACCTCTTCTCCATTAAAGCTCAACTTGAGCTCTCCTTTCTCCACATTGATCATGGCTCTCCCGGTAGCAAGGAAAGGTCTACTAAGAATGATAGGTGCCTCAAGTTCTTCCTTTATATCAAGCACTACAAAATCCACCGGGAAGATAAAGCGCCAACTCCCACTAATACATCTTCAATAATCCCATAAGGATGAGCAAAAGATTGATCCGCCAATTGAAGATTAATAGTGGTGGGAATCACCTCTCCTAACTTCAACCTATTGAATATAGATAAAGGCTTCACATTGATACTAGCTCTCAAATCACATAAACCTTGCACTTTCCCATTCTCACCAATTTCTCAAGGGATCACAAAACTCCCGGATCCTTAAGCTTTTGAGTAAGGTGTCTCTCTAGAATTTCCTTGCATTCTTCCACCAATTTGATTGCTCCTTTCTCATTCCATTTCTCTTCTTTGACATTATCTCCTTAAAAATTTCTTGTAATGGAAAATTTGCTCAAGGGCATCTAGAAGTGGAATATCAACATGCAAGCTTTTAAACACCTCCAAGAACTTACCAAATTCCTCATCAAGTTTCTTCTTCACTAATCTTTATGGATAGGGAAGGAGTCATTGGCACTCCCCATACATCTTTGGGGTTCTCTTCTTTCTTTGCTTCGATCACTTCATTAGACTCTTTCTCAACCACACTCTCTTCAATCATCTCTTCTTTCTCAACCTCTTTCTCACCTTCAACTTCCTTGGGCATTTTAGGGCCTTCATATCTAGCACCACTCCTTAATTTTATAGCACTGCAAAACTCTCTTGGATTAGGCTCGGTGGTAGACGGATATTTTCCCTTATTTTGCAAGTGATCCACCGTAGATGACAATTTTTCAATCGTTGAAGCTAATTGCCCTACTTGGTGCTCAATAGTCTTGAATCTTGAGTCCATTTGCTTTCCAATATTGTCCAATCTAGAATCATTGGACTCTAGCCTCTTCACAATCATCCCAAGTAGCTCCTCTGTGGTTGCTTTTCCTTCATTGTTTGGAGCTTTTGCACTCGGATCAAAGCGGGAGGAAATTGAACGGCGGTTCTGGACTAGCATAGGAGAAATTTTCATATCTTCTCGAATTGTTGGCATTGTATGGAGCTTTAGGTTGAGGAGGCAAATTACCTTGAGGCTTATTTTGATAAGGCACTTGATAGGGCCTTGCATTTTGATAGTTGCCTTGGTAATTGATTGGAGTGTATAGGGTAAGAGTTATTAAGACCAATCAACAAAATATCGAACCCAAGGGAAAAAGTATGCACATGAGGTCCTAGGAATACAAGTTATTAGTGACTAGAGTTGCAACAATGGTTTGGTACAAAAACAACAAAACACAAGCAAGAATACAATTAAACAACAAGCAAGCAATAGATCGAACACCTAGAATGCAATAACAAAAACAACACTAAATGGTGGGATAGAGGTGCTAGGATTAACATCCATCAATGAATCATCAATTAACAAGCTACAATTGAATCAAATTGCAAATCAACTAAGATAGAAAGCATAAACCATCATGAAATTAATCACTCCATTAAAATCACAATGCCTAATGTGAGTATCCTTAGTCTTTCCCATCTCTCAATGTAGAAATCCCCAATTCATACAATCATGCAAAATTGAAACCCGATCAACACCTAATCATGTTAGCTCAACTCTCGCCTATTGCTAGGGTGATTAACCATTAATCTAAAGAGACAATCTTACACAAAGCACAATGAAGAATCACAATTAGGAAGCAAACTAACATGAGTATCCTTAGTGCAACTAATCTCTCGATTCCGAAGCACCCAATCCACGCATTCATACACAATTATCACCCGATTAATCTCGGATCACGTTAGCGCAACTCTCGTCTATAGCTAGGGTGATCAAACACTAATCTAAAGAGATAATTATGCATGAAGCACAAATGAGAATCACAATTAGTAAGCAATTTACTCAATTAATCTCCAATCATCAACAATTATAGCATCATCAATCAATTCATCATCAATTTCAATTAACCCAAGCACAAGAGAGATTTAGCCCATGGCACCACAAACAATACCCATGGGGAGAAGATAGAATTGAACAAACACAAAGCAAATCACAACAATTAAGAAATTAAAGAGACAAAAGAGGAAAAACATCACCAAATGATCTTCAATCAACAAAAATAGGAATGCTTGAGTCTTCAACATCAATCTCCAAAGGAATTATAAGCTTGAATTGAATGAATTACAAGGATCAAATGCTAATCTATGGCTAGTCTACCAACAACCAATTGAAATCTACATCTAATTCTAACCTCTACTCTAATCTAAGATGGAAATTGGCTTGGGGCTTGAGAAATCGCCCCAAAACCGCTACTAAGCTGCTACTATGAAAGATTATTTTCGGTCTCACTGAATTGCCACTGCTCGGCTCTTTAAATAACGAAATTTGGAAAATTCTCCCCTCGAGTCGAGGGACAGGCCTCGACTCGAGGCTTACGCAAAATCCTCTCCCTCGACTCGAGGTCATGCCTCGAGTCGAGGCTGCTGCCTTTTTCCAATTTTTGCCTTTCTCTGCACAGACCCTCGACTCGAGGCTCTTGCTCCTCGACGAGCTCGAGACCAGGGCATTTTCTCACACGGGGCTTCGGCCCGACCCTGTTTTCGTCCCGATGTCCGTCTCTTCATTCTAAGCCTAATGGTACTCTCGGTTTGGCAAAATTCCACCGAATTACCTGCAAAATGGACGAAAAACATCAAAATCTCACAAATAATACTTTTAGGCAAAAGAGTGATACTTTTCACATTTAGGCACAAAAACTAACACTTTAGCTCACTTTTTGCACTAAAATAGGCCCTAAAAACATGCATCAATTCACTCCAATCATACCCCCAAACTTGAATTGTTGCTCGTCCTCGAGTAACGTAGAAACTAAGAACAAAGGAGTGAATTGATTGCAATTATGTCACATGGCACCATAGGCGAAAAATAAGACAATTGAACTCATCAATGAACATAAGTATCAATGCAACTATCCACTAGCAAACAAGATAAATCATGCTCAAACAAATGCTCAATCAAATACTCAACACATTGCTCCTTCCATGGAGTGTTTCACTCTTCACTCAAGTGTATATAGGTATGAGGCACTCAATCATCAAATTCATGAACTTGCACACCATATGCTTGCCAAAAGACTTAATCTCAATCAAAATCATTTGTGATCACTCAAGAATCAAAGAGGTCTTTCTTCTAGGTTGTAATGTAGGCTCTTTGGAAAGGTGGGATGTTTTTGGATAAGAGTGACTAAGTAGTAGTGACTTGAATGTAAGCTAATCAATACAAACCACTTCTCTTCTCTTTTCATCAAGCAACACTCTTTCTTATGAACTTCAATGATCAATCCACCATTCACTTGAGCTTTCTCTTTTAAAGCTCACAAATTGAATCATTTCATTTTTCATTTCACTTTTCTTCACAATTCAATTTTTCTTCACAACCTTTCTTTTCTTTTATCTCTTAACACATCATTACTTAGCTCATCATCTTCCCACACTTAGCAATCAAATCACCATCATTAGCCAACATTCAAGCTCAACTAAATATAGGACAAGAAAGGCTCATCAAAATAGGCTAAATGGTTTCAATTTCACTTGGCTTGCCAAAGAATAAAGATCATAAGGCTCAACATGGCTCACTAAGGAAATCAAATGTATTTGGTAGGAAAGTATTTGACAAAGTGACTCATCATTCTAAACATGGCCTCTTATCACTTCCAAAACATCACACAAAGATCAATATCAACAAGTCTAGTGGCAAGTTCTAGCATACAAATCATGAATGATACACTCACAAAGGAATCAAATCAACCGTATAAGATGTACGATTATTAAGGCACAAAAGCTCACGGGCTTAAATTGAGCAATGAATCAAGCATCTTCAATCACATTCATCTTCACATAATTAATCAAGCAAGCTAGCTTCAAGACACAAAATCAACTAGTGATCAAATCAAAATCCAATTAATCTTGCAAATCAAACACAAGTGCACATGTACATAATCTCAAGCACACTCACTACCACATGAATGATACTCAAAGATATATCAATAAATCCACAACGAAGCTCAAATCAATTCTAGCCCAAAAATATACAAGTGCAAGGAAGATAAGCTAAGGTAAGAAAAACACCTCCCCCAAACTTAGACAAGTCTAAGTTTGAAAGGAAGTGTTGTACCAATAAGCCTTTAAACTCCATCTCTCTTTAAACATGTAGGGCTCATCATGCTTTTATGCACTTCCCTCTTGCTCTTGCATTTCCTTGCAACTCCAATGGCTTTCCAATTCATCTAGAAAGTGTACCTACAAATGGGCATAAGAATCATCAAAACATTACCACTAAGAGATGCAAGAACCAAATAATGACCAACACCCTAAACTTAAATGATAGCATGAGTTCAAAGTTTGGCTCAAAATATAGGCAACTCATAATGATATCAACAATAAGCTCAATATCCCAAATGTATCACTAAAGCAAAGAGCATTATTTCTAAAGCATGAGCAATTAAGTAGCAAGCCAAATCTCCCTCAAACAAAACAAAAACACTAATCTACCAAAAGCACAAAAAGAACAAATAAAAAGGATGGGTTGCCTCCCATCAAGCACTATTTTTATTGTCCTTTGCCGGACTTATTCGTTCACATCCAATATCCTTCATCGGAATGGCCAAGGGTAGCGATCCTCCTTCCCATTGTATCTCGATCTTTGTGCTTCAAGGTCTAGGAGGTTCACCGAATAGATAGGACAACCACCTATAGAAATGCAAAGTGTCCATGGTTGTCCCCCTTTTTCTTGCCATCCTCCTCTTCCATTCTTTTCTTCGAGGATGCCCAAGCGTTTCTTTAATTCTTCCCTATAGTCAAAATTCACAAGAGGCAAGATTACATCATTAGAAGCATCATTTTCAATTAAATCACAAATTGAAGAGTTAGAAGGTATAGAAATGCTCATTTCAATCTTCAAGGTTTCATTCGATGCTCTTAGATTTTCTTCCTCATTATAGCTCATGTCCATCAATGGACACTCCTCTTCCTCACTTTTGACAAGAGATTTCTTCCTTTCATCCTCATTGCTTGGACCCTCTACTACATTTCTTCTTTCATTTTCTTCCTCCCCTTCTTCTTCTTGATTCTCCATGATGGTCATGTTCTTTACTTGGCGTAGGAAATTTTTGACTTGACACTTTATAAACGTGAAGTGGACTTCGGTGATCTCCATAGTCCCTCGATCCATGAATTGACCATTGCTTTGGTCTCATAGATTTCCTCATACAAGGGAAGCATTTCATCACACCTAGTGTCATTTTCCTCAATTCTTTCCAACAATACTCCAAGCATCTCTTGCAAGTTAGCTCTCACACCATGGAGTCCCCATTCTTCAATTTTAGGAGAAGCTTGTGGCATTGGATAATCGTTCTCATAGCTTCTCCTATCATCATAATAAGCTTCCTCTTCCGATGCCCCTTGAAATTCCAATCCGAATCTTGATTGCATGCTTGATCATAAGGCTCATAGTATGGGAACATCTCTTGAGGTGGGGGAGAAATTTCTTCACTTATCCAATCTCCATAATTGGATGGAACTTGTTGCCATTGAGAATTACCTTCATAGTTCCTCCAATCATTGTAGCTCAATTCTTCAAAATGTGGAGAATACACCCTACTATCTTGATAATATTCTTGATTCCACAAGTATGAGTTGTATCCTTCCATCTAGACAAGATAGCAAAGTATCAAATTCAAACAAAAATAACAAAACAAACACAAACACAAAGGCAACAAGTAGTCACTTCAAACAATTCCCAAGTCTCACTTAAGGCGCAAAAACTAATTCCCGGCAACGGCGCCATTTGATTGGAGTGTATAGGGTAAGAGTTATTAAGACCAATCAACAAAATATCGAACCCAAGGGAAAAAGTATGTATATGAGGTCCTAGGAATACAAGTTATTAGTGACTAGAGTTGCAACAATGGTTTGGTACAAAAACAACAAAACACAAGCAAGAATACAATTAAACAACAAGCAAGCAATAGATCGAACACCTAGAATGCAATAACAAAAACAACACTAAATGGTGGGATAGAGGTGCTAGGATTAACATCCATCAATGAATCATCAATTAACAAGCTACAATTGAATCAAATTGCAAATCAACTAAGATAGAAAGCATAAACCATCATGAAATTAATCACTCCATTAAAATCACAATGCCTAATGTGAGTATCCTTAGTCTTTCCCATCTCTCAATGTAGAAATTCCCAATTCATACAATCATGCAAAATTGAAACGCGATCAACACCTAATCACGTTACCTCAACTCTCGCCTATTGCTAGGGTGATTAACCATTAATCTAAAGAGACAATCTTACACAAAGCACAATGAAGAATCACAATTAGGAAGCAAACTAACATGAGTATCCTTAGTGCAACTAATCTCTCGATTCGAAGCACCCAATCCACGCATTCATACACAATTATCACCCGATTAATCTCGGATCACGTTAGCGCAACTCTCGTCTATAGTTAGGGTGATCAAACACTAATCTAAAGAGATAATTATGCATGAAGCACAAATGAGAATCACAATTAGTAAGCAACTTACTCAATTAATCTCCAATCATCAACAATTATAGCATCATCAATCAATTCATCATCAATTCAATTAACCCAAGCACAAGAGAGATTTAGCCCATGGCACCACAAACAATACCCATGGGGAGAAGATAGAATTGAACAAACACAAAGCAAATCACAACAATTAAGAAATTAAAGAGACAAAAGAGGAAAAATATCACCAAATGATCTTCAATCAACAAAAATAGGAATGCTTGAGTCTTCAACATCAATCTCCAAAGGAATTACAAGCTTGAATTGAATGAATTACAAGGATCAAATGCTAATCTATGGCTAGTCTACCAACAACCAATTGAAATCTACATCTAATTCTAACCTCTACTCTAATCTAAGATGGAAATTGGCTTGGGGCTTGAGAAATCGCCCCAAAACCGCTACTAATCGCTACTATGAAAGATTATTTTCAGTCTCACTGAATTGCCTGCTCGGCTCTTTAAATAACGAAATTTGGAAAATTCTCCCCTCGAGTCGAGGGTCAGGCCTCGACTCGAGGCTTCTGCAAAATCCTCTCCCTCGACTCGAGGGTCATGCCTCGAGTCGAGGCTGCTGCCTTTTCCAATTTTTGCCTTTCTCTGCATGACCCTCGACTCGAGGCTCTTGCTCCTCGACGAGAGCAGCTCGAGACCAGGGCATTTTTTCTCACACGGGGCTTCGGCCCCGACCTGTTTCGTCCGGATGTCCGTCTCTTCATTCTAAGCCTAATGGTACTCTCGGTTTGCAAAATTCCTCGAATTACCTGCAAAATGGACGAAAAACATCAAAATCTCACAAATAATACTTTTTAGGCAAAAGAGTGATACTTTTCACATTTAGGCACAAAAACTAACACTTTAGCTCACTTTTTGCACTAAAATAGGCCCTAAAAACATGCATCAATTCACTCCAATCAGTAATTGCTTTGATATCCTCCTTGGTATGGAGGCCTTCCCATATAGTTCATTTCTTCCATCACAAATAAACTTGAGGCATTGGTGGATTTACACTTTGTTGAGCTTGAGAGGTTGTAAGAGCCCCTAATTGATCCATCATTGTCAACATCACCGTCTTCATCGATTCAATCTCTTCCACATGAGACACTCTATAATGAGCTCCTCGATTCACTGTCACTTGGAAAGAGTCTTGGGCAATATTCTCCATGATCTCGTTCATTTACCCCACCATCTTTGACCAAATTGAACCATTAGCACAAGCATTGAGGAAGAATCTATCACCATATGTGAGGCCATTAAAAAGTACATGATAGTTTGATCCTCCGAAAAGCTATGTTGGGGGCAAGCAATAAGCAACGTTCCATATCTTTCCCACGCTTAGGTATAGTCTCTCCATTCTTTTGACAAAAATGTGAGATAGCTTCTTTGGCTTGAACCGTCTTAGATGGAGGATGGAACTTCATCGAAACATCTTGCTAAAGTCCTCCAAAGTATGTACGGTTCCGGGAGGGATAGAACTTCAAGCCTTGGATATCCCCTTAAGAGTGAAGGCAATCTTAGCTTTTCGCATCCTCGGACACTCCATTGTACTTGGTGGTGTCGAAATCTCCAAAAATTGTGTCATGTGTTGATGAGGACACTCTTCATCTTTTCTTTCAAATTGCTTCTCCCTTAACATTCTTACAAGTGCCAGACTTATCTCAAAATTATTAGCTTCAATCCTTGGCCTTGCAATGCCATCATAATGCTCACGAAGTTGAGGCTCAAAAATTCCCTTAATGGCCTACCTTGAGGTGGAGGGTCTTGTATAGATTGTGGTTGGGCTTGTGGTATATGTGGTGGCTCATGATATCTAAGCTCTTGGGGATATGGCATTTGTGGATAATATGGTGGGAATTATTGTGGATGAGGTGGATAATATGGATATTGATGAGCTTGTGGAGGATATGGGTATAGATTTTAGTAGGAGAATTGATTTGGTGGCATCCCTTGAGGGAAAGGGCCAACTTGAGCATTGTAAGGATTGTGCCCATTACCTCCTCTATTGTCTTGCATTCCCCCTTCTCCATTACCATTTCCATTTATATTTACTTCCTCCACATGAGGTTCATCAATTCTTTCATCATTCACCAAATCTTCATCTTCCATCATTTCTCTTCTCCTTCTCCCACGGTTTCTATGAATGGTAGCTTTTATCTCCGGATTGAGTGGCTCGGGGTGGAATACCACGAGACCTTGTAATCATGCATTACACCACCAATCCAAGTATAAAAATCACACAAAAATAAAGAACAAAACAAAAATACAAAAGCAACAAGTAGCCACTTCCAACAAATTCCTAAGTCTCACTTTAGGCGCAAAAACTAATCCCCGCAACGGCATTATTTTGATTGTGGTAAATTCACAAGTGATATTAAGACAACCAAGTTATCAAACCCAAGGAAAAAGATGTGCAATGAGTCCCTAGAAATGATAGTCTTCTATGACTATTGTTGCAACACGGTTTTGAGCTAAATTCACTAATCAAAGATAGAATTAAAATCAAACAACAACAACAAAGCTATGAATTAAGCAAGAGACAGGCTAGAACAATTAGCAAACTAGAAATTCTCAAAAATCAAGTGGGATAGGGGTGCTAGGGATAATCTCCATCAAGGAATTCATGATCACAAACTATGATTGCATCAAATTGATATTCAACCAAGATAGGAAGTATAATATCATGTAGTTAAGTCTCCATTAATCACACAATGCCTAAGGTGAGTATTCTTAGTGCAACTAATCTCTCAATTAAGAAGCACCCAATTCATACAATCATACACAATTATAACTTGATTAATCTATAATCACGTTAGCTCAACTTTTGTTTGTTGCTAGGGTGATTGAAAACTAATAAAAAGATAAAAAAATGTATGAAGCACAATTAGAATCACAATTAGGGCACTAACTATCTCAATTGATCAACAATCATAGCTCAAACAATCAAATCATCCTCAATTTCAATTATCCCAAGCACAGTGAATTAGCCCATGGACCAAATTGCAAAATCCATGGGTGAAAAATGTAATTGCTTGATCATAATGCTAATCACAACAATTAAGCAATAGAATTGAGTTGAGAGAAAGAACATCACCGGTTGAACCAAATGATCAATGTATTTAATGCTTGAATCTTCAAATGTAAATTCCTCTTCACTTGAATTACAACTAGAATTGACAAATCTATTTGATCAAAGTCTAATCTAATCAACAATTAATGAAAATCTATCTAAAACTATCAATCTAATCAACCTAGAAGGAGAATTTGGCTTGGGAACTAAAAAATCGCCCAAAACCTATAAAATAACCGCTATGGAGAATGGTATGCTCTGTTTCTCATGCAATGGGATTAAATGAGGGAATTTAGAAAATCGAAGCCTCGGTGAAATCGTGGGCACGCTTTTCTTAAAAACCTCCTCCCTCGACTCCAGCTCCCAGCCTCGAGTCGAGCTTGCCACAAAATCCGCATCCCTCGACTCGAGCTTGAGCCCCTCAAGTCGAGGCCTTCCTTTTGGCTAATTCTCCCAAATATCTACAACCTTGAGTCGAGGTCCTGAGCTCGACCCAAGGTCAAGTCCAGGAATTTTCTCGGCCCGATATTCGCCTCCGATCCCCATTTTCTCTCATCTCATTCGTCTCGTTCCCGTGTGAATATCCATGCGCTCGGTTTGGTCAAATTCCACCGAAGTACCTGAAACGAGACGAAACGCACCAAAAATCCATCATTTCCACACAATAATACCTTTAATGCAATAGAGTGATACTCCACACCTTAAAGCACAAAATTTAATACTTTTCATCACTTTTTGCAATTAATTACCTCAAAAATCATGAATCAATTAACTCTCATCACTCAACTCGAACTCGATCGAACTTATTTTTTTCATTTCGAGCTCGACTCGATAAGAAGCTCGATAAACTAAGCTCGACTCGATAACCTTTTTGTTATTTTTAATTTACATATTTATATATTAATAATATAAATTTATTTAATTAATAAAATAAATGGCAAAATTGTAAATATAGTACAAGCTCGATAAGGCTCGCGAGCCTTCGATCTGAGTATCTGTGAGCTCGAGCTCGATAGCTACTCGAGTAGCTCGAAACTCGACTCGACTCGACTCGATTAATTTCGAGTCAATTTCGATCTTTTTTAGTCGAGCACGAGTAGCTCGTGAGTGGCTCGACTCACTTACACCCTAGTTTAAGTATTACGAACTTATATTAGTTTAGTAATGCTTGTCTATTTCAGTTGTTTGAACTTGGCCTAAGCATTGGATTTATGCTTAGTGATTTACTTTCTTGTTTTTTATTTATGTATAAATTAGCTAAGTAATGAGATATCAATGATTTGATGTTAAGTTACTTACTTCTAATGTGTACACATTACGATAAATGACACAACATTAGGTGTGTTATAGTAAAAAGGCCAAATTGGAGGAAATTGCTGATGTGTGTGATAAATGTTACTCTAAGTGTACCAATACTGTGTCACAACATCGAATTCGTCCTTCTACTTCCACTAACTCTAACCTATGAAATATTTTCCTCAATGTCTTTGTTTTATAGGTTAAAGACGTATAGCGATTTATTATAAGTCGAAATTTGTTGAAAGATAAAAGACCGAGGAGTCGAGAAAAACATGGGGAATGTACAAAGAAGTTTCTACATTCTAGGGAGATGTGGAAGTTATGTCTTTGAGCGCTTTTGTGTCCAGATTATCTATAAATACATTGCTGCTATGAAGACATATTCGAGAGATTGGGAGAGACACAATTTAGCATAGTCTATTGGCATAGATTATTTAGTTTATTGTCCATTTCTTTTCGGTTTTCTGTTGGTGAATATTATCACATTTTATTCAAGATTTGGTCTGCTTTTGTAAAGAGTGATAGATTAGTTGTTTAACTTCTATTCATTGTATACATAGACCATTTAAAATGTAGCTTATGCTTTCACTAATTGTATCACTTAAACGATTTATAGCGATATATCTTCATAAGGCGGTATAAACTTATTTATAATCTATGCAAATTTTTAAATCCATCTTGCAAAATATTTATAAGTCGTCATTTGTGTTAATGTTGTAACTTGAATGTGCCAACATTGTTGACAACATTCCGTCAAAAGCACTCATGCACACCTTAACAATGGATAATGTATCATCATCTGTCAAAATCTATCTACCGGTCCTAGACTCTAAATCAGACGATAAGAATGACATACCCATCTCATTTAACGAGCCGAAGTCACCCTCAAGGACAACTAATCAGAGTGTCTCATTTCTAGACAAGATTCAATAGATAGAGTCACTTACTCAAGGGGGAACTTTCATGTCAGACGATCACATCGAACAATCAAACGATGATAAATCAGATAAGCCTTCACCTCAAGTAAGGAATAGAGGTGAAAATGTTCTAAACTATCATACAACAAAACAAATTGTTGGAGATTTAGACTGCTGGAGTCAGACTAGGACAAAACTAAATCTTTGTTGTATGTTTAGTTGTTAAATTTTTTATTAGAACACAAGCTGATTACTAAACCTTTAATCGATTCTAATTGGATTAATGCTATGTATTTCATGCCAGTTCATACCATAATGTTCGCTTTTTAAAATAAAAAAATTGAACTACATATCAAAAATGTTACATGAATTATCACATATTAAACTTTGGATTGCTAAAAATGCATAAATGGATGTTACAATTTTATTTCCTATACACAAAATAGCAAAAAAATAAAAATAAATAAATAAAAATCATCCTCTCAAACTAAACCCTTACAAACATTTCTTATTTACGCCTCATGCCACACAATTTTTCACTATAGTTAAATCTCCTCACTCAATTACGTACTCACTTCAATAAAGTAAAGACTCATTTACTTGTTCACTATATTTCTTTTAATACTAATAAATAACACTTTTATTAGAATTCGTGTTATTAGGTTTTGAGTCATCTAAATTGTAACGAGGAGTACAAATTAATTGAAATATAACATATTAATATAATAAAGGAAGAATTTCATATTAGGGCTCAATTTTTGGGTTGAGTCTCAATTTTGGTCTTAAATTTTAAAGGTCTCAAATTAGGGCCTAAATTTTATTTTTTTCTCAATTTAAGATTCAATTTTATTCATTATATCTCAATTCAAGGCTAAAAATTCATTTTCATTTTTTTCATTTTTAATTATACACCGGTAATTTTTTTATAAATAATTATTTGTATTATATATAAATTTTTATCTATATTTTAGAATACATTTTATATATTTTTATATTTTGAATTTTTTTATATTATTCTCACCGCATTTATTATAAATACTCATGTTCATTATCTAAATTAAAAATAATAAATTTATAATTCATTTTTAATAAATCAGCAAGTGTCAAATAATAATTATAGCTTTTTAATTTAATATATTATGTTTAAAAATTAATTAGATGAAGTTATTATACTTTGAGTATTTTATAAAAAAATTGATATGAAGATAAATTGACCGGATCTTGAATTGAGACAAAAATGAAAAATTTGATCTTAAATTGAGAAAAAATAAAAATTAGATTCTAATTTGAGACACTTCAAAATTCATGACTTAAATTGAGACTCAATATAAAAGCTGAACCCTAAAATGAAAATTTTCCATATAATAAATTATCACATATATACATTTATATGCATTTCATGAAAATGAGGCACCGTCTAACTTAATAAGAAACAACATCAAATTTGAACTTCACTTTTAATAATACAGGGGATATTTTTAGTGAATTCGTGTTCAAAGTTATGACTTAATTAAGCTGAGAAACAAATAAAATTTTAAGTTCAATGAAGTTAGAATGTCGTCATTTTCCAGAGAAATGAAATTCTCAAGACACATATACGTGCAAATTTTTTTTTTTTTTTAATTTTTTTGACAGAAGACACATACGTGCAAATTAGACAGTGTTAAGTAATTGTTATTTTCTATTTGGTTATTTTAACATATTTTTAGTCAACGTACATTTCATGTGCCACGTCTTCCTTTTGAATTCGACCCCAAATAAATCCCAAGAGGCATAATTTAAACGGCATCCATTAGGGTGCTTGGTTGTAAATTCTTTAATGTGAATGAAAATGACACTAAGTATAACGTAATTATGATAGTTAATGAGAACAAAAATTATCATGACACCATTTTTTCCTCCTAAATAAGATAATCACTATCCAATTTGGTTAACATATTTACGTAATTCCTCCTACAATCATTTCTCCTCAATCATTCCCTCCACCACTACCAACAAACTTATTTTATCTCATTTTTGTCCAAAATTGGAGCACAACACCAATGATGTAACACCATGGAGACATTCATTCCTCCAATATATCCAAGAACATTAAGAGAAAATACAATTTTATTCTCATTCTCATAGAAGAGCTTGAAACACTTAGTCTTTTATTTTTGACAAAGTATTACAAGTTTTATACTACTCCCTCCGTCAAGAGAACCTTTCACACTTGACTTTTCAACGGTTTTGTGTGAGAGTTATTTCATAGTAATACATTTACAAAAGTTATTTTGTATGAGTGATATGCTAGTTGATCTTATTAACTAGCATATCATTCATATAAAATAACTTTTGTTAACGTATTACTATGAAATAACTCTCACACAAAACCGTCAAAAGTCAAGTGTGAAAGGTTCTCTCGGGACGGAGGGAGTATTATTTTTGAAGGTGTGCGTGCGTGTAAAAAGAATGATGTTGTACTTGAATGTTATGTCATGCACTACAACTTCTAAATATCATAATGTAAAACATAGCGGAAGACTAACACTACAATGCAAAGGAGTAAATTTTTCATAGACTTGTTAATTAAAGTCTATGAAGCCTGTGAAATATTTCACTAAATCGAGAGTGAAAATAAAAGTTTGTGTAAAGAGTTTCCAAGAGAACCTTTACAACGGAAATAAAGACTCAATATCACCTATTCACTCTTAAACGGCTAAGTGTAGTATTACAAGATATTACCTTTGTCCAAAAGTAAATCAAAGCATCAAAGACATCCTATCTAATGGCACTTCAAGATACCTATGTTGCTAAACGAGGTAAGCTCAAGTTAGGATGTATACTATAAGCCTAGCTTTTGTATGAACATCTTTTTGATATGAGATTCGTTATGATCAAAACACTTATTTTTTATGATTGTTACATATATCATTATTTTTGTCAGATTAGTATATATTGTAGATAATATGGTGTGTGGTGTCACACATAAGATCATGGTATCGATTCCTTATAGATTATAAATAATAGCTCACAACCAAGATGAATTTGGACAAACCATTGAAGCGGTTGTGGTGTAATTTGGTATTAGTCTATATTGACTATAAAATTACACTAGTACATTTTGTATGTATTGAGCAGGACCCCATATGAGGTTGTTCAAGTTGTACCGACTATATAAAAGAACAAGACCTCTGTTATTATGGATGTACGTCTTCTTAATCCCTATATAATAACGGACACGTGTACTCGGTGCATGTTTCTTTAATTTGCCAATGGGTGAGATTTATTAAATCAATAGGCTCGGTGAATTGGGAGATAACACTATTTATATGGTGTGTTGTTGATTATAGAAGAAATCTGTGTCCTAATTATTTAGGATGATGATGTCCCCTTGAGGAGCTCATAAAGATTATCATGTAAACCCCGGCAGTGGATTTAATCCAATATGATAATAAAGATGAGTGGTATAACTCTTGGAATTAGATGTAAATTAATTAAGTTGTCAAGAACTTATTTAATTTGTGGACATTCGATATCTTAAACACGGGAAAATAAACGTACACATAATAAAGGAGCCCATATTGTAATATGGGATTAGGACGGTAGTTCAATTATAACTCTTTAGTGGAACGAGTTATAATTGATGTGCTTAAGTGGAGTGTTCGGAGTAAACACAGTAACGCTTAGACCCATCAGAGGCCCAACCCTAATTCCTCCTTAGGGTCCTGTTGTAGCCTATAAATAAATCCTACGTCGAGCCTCATAGATGATTGGAGTGAATTGATACATGTTTTTAGGGCTATTTTTAGTGCAAAAAGTGAGCTAAGGTGTTGATTTTTGTGCCTAAATATGAAAAGTATCACTCTTTTGCCTAAAAAGTATTATTTGTGAGATTTTGATGTTTTCCGTCCATTTTGCAGGTAATTCGGTGGATTTTTGCCAAACAAAGAGTACCATTAGGCTTAGAATGAAGAGACGGACATCCGGACGAAAACAGAGTCGGGGCCGAAGCCCCACGCGAGAAAAATGCCACTGGACTCGAGCCTGCGGTCGAGGAGCAAGAGCCTCGAGTCGAGGGCTGTGTAGAGAAAGGCAAAAATTGGAAAAGGCAGTAGCCTCGACTCGAGGCATGACCCTCGAGTCGAGGGAGAGGATTTTGCAGGGACCTCGAGTCGAGGCCTGACCCTCGACTCGAGGGGAGAATTTTCCAAATTCGGTATTTAAAGAGCTGAGCAGAGCAATTAGAAAAAAAAGAGGGAGTTCATAGTAGCAGTTAGTAGCGGTTTTGGGGCGATTTCTCAAGCCCCAAGCCAATTTCCATTTTAGATTAGTGTAGAAGTTAGAATTAGGATTAGATTTCAATTGATTGTTGCTAGATTAGCCATAGATTAGCATTTGATCATTGTAATTCTTTCAATTCAAGCTTGTAATTCCTTTGGAGATTGTTGTTGAAGACTCAAGCATTCCTATTTTGGTTAATTGAAGATCATTTGGTGATGTTTTTCCTCTCTTGTCTCTTTAATTTCTTAATTGTTGTGATTTGCTTTGTGTTTGATCAATTATATCTTCTCCCCATGGGTATTGTTTGTGGTACCATGGGCTAACTCTTTGTGCTTGGTTTAATTGAAATTGATGATGAATTGATTGATGATGCTATGATTGTTGATGATTGGAGATCAATTGAGTAGATTGCTTACTAATTGTAATTCTCAATTGTGCTTCATGCATAATTATCACTTTAGATTAGTGTTTGATCACCCTAGCTATAGACGAGAGTTGCGCTAACGTGATCCGGGATTAATCGGGTGATAATTGTGTATGAATGTGTGGATTGGGTGCTTCGGAATCGAGAGATTAGTTGCACTAAGGATACTCACATTAGTTTTCTACCTAATTGTGATTCTTCATTGTGCTTCATGTGAAATTGTTTCTTTTGATTAATGGTTGATCACCCTAGCAATAGGCGAGAGTTGAGCTAACGTGGTTAGGTGTTAATCGGGTTTCAATTTTGCATGATTGTATGAATTTGGGATTTCTACATTGAGAAATGGGAAAGACTAAGGATAATCACATTAGGCATTGTGATTTTAATGGAGTGATTAATTTCATGATGGTTTATGCTTTCTATCTTAGTTGGTTTGCAATTTGATTCAATTGTAGCTTGTTGATTGATGATTCATTGATGGATGTTAATCCTAGCACCTCTATCCCACCATTTATTGTTGTTTTTGTTATCGCATTCTAAGTGTTCGATCTATTGCTTGCTCCTTGTTGTTTTGTATTCTTGCTTGTGTTTTGTTGTTTTTGTACCAAACCATTGTTGTAACTCTAGTCACTAAGAACTTGTATTTCTAGGACCTCATGTGCATACTTTTTCCCTTGGGTTCGATATTTTGTTGATTGGTCTTAATAACTCTTACCCAATACACTCCAATCAAATGGCGCCGTTGCCGGGGAATTAGTTTTTGCGCCTTAAGTGAGACTTGGGAATTGTTTGAAGTGACTACTTGTTGCCTTTGTGTTTGTGTTTGTTTTGTTATTTTTGTTTGAATTTGATACTTTGCTATCTTGTCTAGATGGGAAGGATACAACTCATACTTGTGGAATCAAGAATATTATCAAGATAGTAGGGTGTATTCTCCACATTTTGAAGAATTGAGCTACAATGATTGGAGGAACTATGAAGGTAATTCTCAATGGCAACAAGTTCCATCCAATTATGGAGATTGGATAAGTGAAGAAATTTCTCCCCACCTCAAGAGATGTTCCCATACTATGAGCCTTATGATCAAGCATGCAATCAAGATTCGGGATTGGAATTTCAAGGGGCATCGGAAGAGGAAGCTTATTATGATGATAGGAGGAGCTATGAGAATGACTATCCAATGCCACAAGCTTCTCCTCAAATTGAAGAATGGGGACTCCATGATATGAGAGCTATATTGCAAGAGATGCTTGGATTATTGTTGGAAAGAATTGAGGAAAATGACACTAGGTGTGATGAAATGCTTCCCTTGTATGAGGAAATCTATGAGACCAAAGCAATGGTAAATTCATGGATCGAGGGGACTATGGAGATCACCGAAGTCCACTTCACGTTTATAAAGTGTCAAGTCAAAAATTTCCTATGCCAAGTAAAGAACTTGAATATCATGGAGAATCAAGAAGAAGAAGGGGAGGAAGAAAATGAAAGAAGAAAGGTAGTAGAGGGTCCAAGCAATGAGGATGAAAAAAATTCCCTTGTCAAAAGTAAGGAAGAGGAGTGTCCATTGATGGACATGAGCTACAATGAACAAGCAAATCTCGAAGCACCAAATGAGGAATTGAAGATTGAAATGAGCATCTCTATACCTTCAAACTCTTCAATTCATACTTTTATTGAAAATGATGCTTCTAATGATTTTATTTTACCTCTTGTGCACTTTGACTATAGGAAAGCATTAAGGAATTGCTTGGGCATCCTTGGGAAAAAGGAATGGAGAAGGAGGATGGTGAGAGAGCAAGAGGCGAATCCACCAAGAATAATGTTCAAGATATATATGGGTGGTTGGCCTATCTATTATGTGGACCTCCTAGATTATGAAGCTCAAAGATTGAGATATAATGGGAAGGAGGATCGCTATCCTTGGCCATTCCGATGAAGGAAGATGGAAGTGGAAGAAATAAGTCCGTCAAAGGACAATAAAATAGCGCTCGATGGGAGGCAACCCATCCTTTTTATTTCTTTGCTTTTGTGTGCTTTTTCATAGATTAGTATTTCTATTTTGTTTTGGGAGATTTGGCTTGCTACTTAATTGCTCATGCTTAGGAAAGTATGCTCTAGCTTTGGGATTCATATAGGTTGAGCTTAATGTTGATACCATTAGAAGTTGCATATATTTTTATCACTCTCATTCTAAACCTTGAATTCATGTTATCATTCAAGTTTGGGGGTGTTGGTCGTTATTTGGTTCTTGCATCTCTTAGTGGTAATTATTTGAAGATTCTTATGCCCGATTGTAGGTACACTTGCTAGATGAATGGGAAAGCGATTGGAATTGCAAGGAAATTCAAGATCAAGAAGGAAAGAGCTAGGAAGCTTGATGATCCCTACATGCTTGAAGGAAAAAAATGGAGTTTAAAGGCTTATTGGTACAACACTTCCTTTCAAACTTAGACTTGTCTAAGTTTGGGGGAGGTGTTTCTCATCCCTTGTCATCTTTTGTGCTCTTATATGATTTAGGGGTTTGTTGAGCTTATTGCTTAGTGTTGATGATACTATAATTGGTATCTTGGATTTCTTGCATAGATTTTGAGCTAGATTTATCTTGAGCTTCATTGTGGATGTATTGACATATCTTTGAGTATTATTTTTAATGTAGTGAGTATGCTTGAGATTATGTACATGAGCACTTGAGTTTGATTTGCAAGATAATTGGATTTTGTTATGATCATTAGTAGATGTGTAGCTTGATGCTAGTTGCTTGATTAATTATGTGAAGATGAATGTGATTGAAAATTCTTAATTCATTGCTCAATTGAAGCCGTGAGCTTTTGTGCCTAATAATCGTACATCTTATACGGTTGATATTAATCCTTTGTGAGTGCATCATTCATGAATTGTATGCTAGAACTTGCCACTAGACTTGTTGATATTGATCTTTGAGTGATGTCTTGAAAGTGATAAGAGGCCATGTTTGATATGATGAGTTACTTTGCCAAATACTTTCCTACCAAATACATTTGATTTCCTTAGTGAGCCATGTTGAGCCTTATGATCCATATTCTTTGGCAAGCCAAGTGAAATTTAAACCATTTAGCCTATTTTGATGAGTCTTTCTTGTCCTATGCTTAGTAGAGCTTGAATGTTGGTTAAAGATGGTGATTTGATTGCTAAGTGTGGGAAGATGATGAGCTAAGTGATGAATGAAGAACGAAAGAAGAAAAAGGTTGTGAAAGATTGAATTGTGAAGAAAATGCATGAAAAGAAAGATTCAATTTGTGAGCTTAAGAGAAAAAGAAAGCTCAAGAGAATGGTGGATTGATCATTGAAGTTCAAAAGGAAGAGTGTTGCTTGATGAAAAGAGAAGAGATGTGTATTGAAATGATTAGCTTACATTTAAGTCTCTACTACTTAGTCACTCTTATCCATAAATATCCCACCTTTCCAAAGAGCCTACATTACAACCTAGAAGAAAGACCTCTTTGATTCTTGATTGATCATAATTGATTTTGATTGAGACTAAGTCTTGTGGCAAGCATATGGTGTACTTGTTCATGCAATTGATGAATGAGAGCTTTAAACCTTTATACACTTGAGTGAAGAGTGAAACACTCCATGGAAGGAGCAATGTGTTGAGTATTTGATTGAGCATTTGTTTGAGCATGATTTGTCTTGATGGCTAGTGGATAGTTGCATTGATACTTATGTTCATTGATGAGTTCGATGGTCCTATTTTTCGTCTATGGTGCCATGTGACATAATTGCAATCAATTCACTCCTTTGTTCTTAGTTTCTACGTTGCTCGAGGACGAGCAACAATTCAAGTTTGGGGGTATGATTGGAGTGAATTGATACATATTTTTAGGGCTATTTTTAGTGCAAAAAGTGAGCTAAGGTGTTGATTTTTGTGCCTAAATATGAAAAGTATCACTCTTTTGCCTAAAAGTATTATTTGTGAGATTTTGATGTTTTCCGTCCATTTTGCAGGTAATTCGGTGGATTTTGCCAAACCAAGAGTACCATTAGGCTTAGAATGAAGAGACGGACATCCAGGACGAACAGGGGTCGGGGCCGAAGCCCCGCGTGAGAAAAAATGCCACGGACTCGAGCTGCCGGTCGAGGAGCAAGAGCCTCGAGTCGAGGGCTGTGTAGAGAAAGACAAAAATTGGAAAAGGCAGTAGCCTCGACTGAGGCATGACCTCGAGTCGAGGGAGAGGATTTTGCAGGGACCTCGAGTCGAGGCCTGACCCTCGACTCGAGGGGGAGAATTTTCCAAATTCGGTATTTAAAGAGCTGAGCAGAGCAATTAGAAAAAAAAAGAGGGAGTTCATAGTAGCAGTTAGTAGCGGTTTTGGGGCGATTTCTCAAGCCCCAAGCCAATTTCCATTTTAGATTAGTGTAGAAGTTAGAAATAGGATTAGATTTCAATTGATTGTTGCTAGATTAGCCATAGATTAGCATTTGATCATTGTAATTCTTTCAATTCAAGCTTGTAATTCCTTTGGAGATTGTTGTTGAAGACTCAAGCATTCCTATTTTGGTTAATTGAAGATCATTTGGTGATGTTTTTCCTCTCTTGTCTCTTTAATTTCTTAATTGTTGTGATTTGCTTTGTGTTTGATCAATTATATCTTCTCCCCATGGGTATTGTTTGTGGTACCATGGGCTAACTCTTTTGTGCTTGGTTTAATTGAAATTGATGATGAATTGATTGATGATGCTATGATTGTTGATGATTGGAGATCAATTGAGTAGATTGCTTACTAATTGTAATTCTCAATTGTGCTTCATGCATAATTATCACTTTAGATTAGTGTTTGATCACCCTAGCTATAGACGAGAGTTGCGCTAACGTGATCCGGGATTAATCGGGTGATAATTGTGTATGAATGTGTGGATTGGGTGCTTCGAATCGAGAGATTAGTTGCACTAAGGATACTCACATTAGTTTTCTACCTAATTGTGATTCTTCATTGTGCTTCATGTGAAATTGTTTCTTTTGATTATGGTTGATCACCCTAGCAATAGGCGAGTTGAGCTAACGTGGTTAGGTGTTAATCGGGTTTCAATTTTGCATGATTGTATGAATTTGGGATTTCTACATTGAGAAATGGGAAAGACTAAGGATAATCACATTAGGCATTGTGATTTTAATGGAGTGATTAATTTCATGATGGTTTATGCTTTCTATCTTAGTTGGTTTGCAATTTGATTCAATTGTAGCTTGTTGATTGATGATTCATTGATGGATGTTAATCCTAGCACCTCTATCCCACCATTTATTGTTGTTTTTGTTATCGCATTCTAAGTGTTCGATCTATTGCTTGCTCCTTGTTGTTTTGTATTCTTGCTTGTGTTTTGTTGTTTTTGTACCAAACCATTGTTGTAACTCTAGTCACTAAGAACTTGTATTTCTAGGACCTCATGTGCATACTTTTTCCCTTGGGTTCGATATTTTGTTGATTGGTCTTAATAACTCTTACCCTATACACTCCAATCAATAGACGCGTGAAAAAAAAACGTAAAAAAGAGGAGGCAGATTCGACTCCCTTGGAAAATTGTTGCCCACACGACGTCCAAGGGAAAGAGATATGAATACGGCAGAAGATCATGAGGTTCATGGTTCATCCTTGATCGGCGCTTCGACCTTAGAACTAGTTCATCTTCACCTATTAAGGTGAATAGGTATGATTTCTTTTCCGCTGTGTGTTTCATACATGTGATCCCGAATTTGATAATCACATAGAGTCGGTGATCCGGTTGTTCCAATAGTAACATGATCAAGTAGCAACGTAAAGAAGGAATAACGACCCTATCTCTTGGATGCACTAACGCACTCAACAATTGATATTTGGATATTCCTTGTCATTGCTGAAGTCCTCGGTCTTCTATTTGTAGATGTCATCGGCTTCAACCATAGATCCTTGTAGATGGATCTAGAAAGACTCCAAAATAACTTCTCTTTATTTCTCTCTCCTAGCCATCCATTTATTGAACTGTTAGAGAATAAAAGTTAGTTATATGAAGAAAGAAAGGTTCAAATTCGATGTAGCGTAATATGTGATAACATCACATGCAACATCAATAATCTCCCCAATTTGACCTTTCTGCTACCACACACCCGATGTATATATGTCAAAGTATATATAAGTCGTAATGTATGTATGACAGAGAATCTCATCCGTAGCATACACTCAAAGAAACCAAAACTTGTCGTAGCAAACTAGTTAAACTAGTAAAATAGAATAAGTAACTCAAAGTTAACTTACTCAAACACAATAAACCATTAAGGTTCAAAACAAAACAGATTAGTATCAGAGCCTAATCGTAACAAAATACAAAATCAAGATCGAGCTTTAACTAAAAACATCAAAACAAGTATCGAGCCTAATTAAAGATAATAAAACAAGATTGTGAGCCTAATAAGGAAATGTAATAAACTCGATTTACAAAGGAAAATACATAAGTATAAGGGAAGGCCGAATATTGCTATAAGTTATACAAATGCAGCCTTCAAGGACTTGCACACAGCTCCCTCTATCACAAATCTCCCCGTGAAGCAACTTATCATCGTGTCATCTCGATCCGATAAATCACCATATAGGTCAGAATGTCTTCATCTTCATCAAAGCAAGTTCTACTATTGCAAAGTTTGCAACAACATCTGCATGAGCATCAACATCAGGTCCAAATGCATTACCATCTCCTCTTGGATTTGCTTCAAAGAACAAAAATTTCCTCAATTACAACACCATGAGCACGAGTAGCATCTCGGTACTCCCCGTGGTAGCAAAGTAATCGCAACCAATAATCCTTCAAAAATTGAAGTTCATTGATTGTTTCTGTAAAACATCCAATTACCTACGAATAAAGTTTTCAAAAATTCATAAACCCAAAGAGGATAATTAGGATTCTCGTGGAGTAACATGTGGAACAAAGATCTGAGCAAGATCTGGGACAACATCAGAAAAATATTATGTGCAGATCGTGAACAACATTCTCCTCAAAGATCGGGAACAACATTCTCCTCAAAGCATCGTGGATCAACATTTTCCTCAAAGATCCGAATTTGGGATTGGTAAATCAATTACCTGCTTCCGCTAATGTAACAGTGAAATATTTATCAAAGTAACTCTCCCCCTTAGCAATTCATTCCTCGCTAGGGTGAAAACCATGACTCCGTAGATAGCCATAAATCGATTCGGGTGAGGAAGGTTCCTATCTCGTAAATATTCCCCGCAAACTTCATTATATGATGGAAAATCACCAGCCCTAGATTAAATCTTCCGATAACACCAATTCTAAACATTAGTATAGCCCGGTCCTTTCTTACCTTGGTCGAGTTTGTAGAAAGGATCCAATTATAGACAATCAACTTATGAATAATAAAGAGATGTTAAGTGAGCAAGAAGCATATGTCTCTTCCACCTAATTATTCTTCCACCACCAAAGTTTGAATTACCTCATCCATAGGAGGTACATCCTCTTCATCCATGTGATCAATATGGAGGAAGGAATTTATCATTTCTTCCACTAAATTGTATAGACCCGTACCAATGAGAATTTCTTCTCCCATGTCCCTTTTCCAAACTTGCATAAGACTCATAAACCAAATTAGTCACAAAAATATCAACAAATGTAACAACATGCATCAAACTTCTTTCATCTAAATATCTCACCAATCCCTTAGACTCAAACTCAAAGAATATCAATCTTTCTTTCAATCAACAATTTCCTATTACTCAACTTAGTAACCTTTTGAGTAAAAGTTTCAGTATCCGAATCATTACTAGAATCTACAAATTCACTATCACTTTCATTATCAATAGGGAGTTCAAGATTAGTACCTTCTTTCTCGAATTATCGATTCCTCGCTTGATTTCTCCTCGCCGTCATCACTACTATCTTCGGAATTGATACCGCTGCACTTGTTCCAAAGATTCTAGTACAACACCTGTCCTGTTTCTACTTAGTTCGCTGATGAGAGTGAATTGATGCATGATTTTGAGGTAATTAATTGCAAAAGTGATGAAAAGTGTCGAATTTGTGCTTTAAGGTGTAAAGTATCACTCTTTTGCATAAAAGGTATTACTATGTGAGAATTAATGGCTTTTTGAAGTGTTTCATCTCATTTTTAGGGTTTTCAAAGGAATTAGACCGAACCGAGAGTAACGCAATTCATACGGCGAATAGACGAACACGTTGCGAAAAACAGGGGTTTAGAGGTCATGTCGGGCCCACAAAATCCTGGACTCGACTTAAGGTCGAGCCCGAGGGAGCTCGAGTTAATCTTGGAATGTGATCAAAGAATCGGCTAATATTTGAGCAGCTCGAATCGAGCTATAATGCCTCGAGTTGAGGTGCCGGTCGAGGTCGATTAGCTCAGTCGAGCTTGAAGATGAAATGAGAAAATGTTGAAGTTTTTGTGTGCTTAAGCCGTATAGATACTACAAAAGGCATGTTTATTAACAAAAATGCGCCCAGCCACGACAAAGAAGGAGCTCCCTCCATTCGTGAGTCGTCCTGTATTGACACTCGCTAGTCATGCGGTTTTTCTTGATTTTTTTATAAAGCAGGCCAAACATCGAAGTTGAATACATATAATAAAGGGCATGTTTATTAACAAGATCGTGGCTAGCCCAGATGCCAAGGAGCTTGCCTTGTTCGCCTACGACTCGATATGAAACCTTGGAAATGCGAAATTTTTCATTTTTTTAAGAATTGCCCCAAGCTCGAGTCGAGGCCTTTAGCTCGACTCGAGGCACCCTATTTCCAGAATTTTCTTATTTTAAACCCCCTTGGACGAAAAATAGAGCATAAATTAGTTTAGGGAAGTTACCGCTCGTTTTTAGGGTAATTTTTTAAGTTTCAAGCCAATTTCCACTTCCTAGATCATTAGATTCACATTTCTAGTTAGATTTCCATTTAATTATTGATTAGATTACCATTTTCTCCATTAGATTAGACATTTCAGATTGTAATTCAATTGAAGAGAAGTTTACATTTTTAAGATCAAGCATTCAATTCCTATTCAATTGGCAAAAATTGGTGATGTTCATTTTATCTCTTATTTTCTATTACTTAATTGTTTTGTTAATTGCTATGATGATCATGCTATTTGTTTTTTCACCCATGGATTTTGCTCTTTGCTCCATGGGCTAATTCTCTTGTACTTTGGATAATTGAAATTTAGGATGATTTGATTGCTCTTGCTATAATTGTTGATGATTGTGGTTTAATTGAGGTAGATAGTTTCCTAATTGTTGATGCTAATTGTGCTTCATGCATTTTTATCTCTTTTTTATTGGTGTTTGATCATCTTAACAACAAACGAGAGTTGAGCTAACGTTTGACTGTGTATGATTGTATGAATTAAATGTTTTGTAATTGATAAATTCATTGAATTAAGAATACTCACATTTAGGCATTGTGTGATTAATGGAGACATTATTGCATGATGTTCATACTCTCTATCTTGGTTTAATAGCAATTTGATGCAATTATGGTTGTGATCATTGATTTCTTAGTGGAGATTATCTCTAGCTCCCATTCCCCATTCATACCTAGTTGGAAGTTTGCTTAGTTTGTTCATTGTCATAGACTAATTCATTGTTTAATTATTGCTTGTATTACCTTCTTGTTGGTAGATTGTTAAATAAACATTGCTTGCATCAATAGTCATTGAAAACTCATGTCCTAGGCCCTCATTGCATATCTTATCTCTTAGGTTCGATAAACTTGATTTGGTCTTAATAACACTTCCCCAATTATACCACAATCAAAATGACACCATTGCCGAGGATGTGATTATGCATCTAAGTGAGACTTAGGATTGGTTGAAAGTGGCTGAAAGTGGCTAGTTGTTGCATTTGTTTTTTCTTTTGTTCATTTTGTTTGTTTGAATTTGATACTTGTTCCTTTGTGTAGATGGATAGGTATGACTCATACGCGTGGAATCAAAGTTATTATCAAGATAGTATAGTTTATCCTCCACACTATGAAGGATTTGGCTACGATTATGAGAGGAAGGTTGAAGATAATTATCCAATGCAACAAGCTTCCTTTCATTATCAAGAATGGGGAATCCATGATGTGACAACTATCTTAAAGGAGATGCTTGGGATGTTATTGAAAAGATTTGAGGCAAATGACTCTAGATGTGAAGAAATGTTTCCCTAGTATGAGAACATCTATGAGACCAATGCAATGATTGATGCAATGATAGATGGGAACATGGAGATCACCAAAGCTCAATTCAATGTTCTAATAAGTCAACTCAAAGCTTTTCTAATCCAAGTCGAGAACATAACCATCATGGAGAATCACCAAAAAGAAGGGAAAGAAGAAAAGGAAAATGAAGATGAAGAAGAAGAGAAATGGAAAGACAAAGAGAAAGAAAAGGGTCCAAGCAAGAAGGATGAAATGAATAATTTTCTTGTCGAAAGTGATGAAGAGGAATGTCCATTGATGGACATGAGCAATAATGAACAGAAAATATATAAGCATCGAATGAGACATTAAAAACGAAATGAACATTTCTAAACCTTTAAACTCTTCAATTTGTACTTTAATTGAGATTGAAATATATTGAATAGATGAAAGTTATAACAAGAAATTTATCCGATAAAACTAAAATTAAAGGAAGAATATCACCTAGATGACGTCCAATCATAAAGAAAACAACCGTTGATCATCTAAATTGAAAAAATCGAAACCGTAGCTATGTGTGTGTGAAAGTGTGTGTTCTTGATCTTCTTCTCCAAAAATCCCATGAAAATCGTGGTATTTTCGTGTATATATATGTATATAACCGTCTTGCCATGTGTTGCGCTCCAATTGACGAAAAATAACAAGATTCTGAAATACGCCCTCGACTCGAGGGTCGAGCCTTGACTCGAGGCTTGGCTCCTCCCTCGACTCGAGGGCCAGGCCTCGACTCGAGGCGGCTGAAAATCGGGTTTTTAAATCGGCCAATCCCTCGACTTGAGGCTTCTCAAGCTCGACCCTAGGTCGAGACTATGGATTTTTCTAGGCACGTGATGCACCTCGGACCCCGTTTTCACCCTACGCGTTCGTCTCATCACAATATGAATCCCGGTACTTTCCATTTAGTCAAATTCCACCGAAACTCTGAAAACGAGACAAAACCAAACGAAATGCATTAGTAATACTTTTAAGCATAAGAAGTGATACTCTATACTTTTAAGCTTAAACAGTAATACTTTTCATCAAATTATGCATTTAAATTCCTCAAAACTTATGCAATAATTCACCCTAATCAACTCCCCAAACTTAAAGTGTTGCTCGTCCAGCAACAGAACAAATAAGCACAAAGGGTGAATTGATTGCAACTATGTCTCATGGCACAAAGAATGAAATTTGGACGATCAAATTCATTAGTGCATACAAGTTTTCAATTTCACTTTCAACGAACACTAAAAATGTCATGCTTTGATAAGATGCAAATTCAAATACTTTCTCAATGCTCCTTCCAAGGAGTGTATCTCTCATCACTCATGTGTATAAGGACAATTAAGCACTCATTCATCAAATCACAACCATACACACCATAGGCTTGCCACAAGACTCAATCTCAATTATTATTTTGTGTATCAACTATGAATCAAAGAGGTCTTTTCAAGAGGTTGTAATGAAGGCTCTTTGGATAAGGTAGGTGAATTTCGAAATAGTGACTCAATGTTAGTAAAGCAATGAATGTTGATCAAATAATGCAATGCAATTTACACATCATCTCAACAAACACATCTCCTTCTTTCATTTTCTTCCTTTTACATAACATTCACCACCAAACTCCTTTTGAGACTTTCTTTGCATTCAAGCTCACATTGAATTTTTCCTTCTCATGATTTTTCATTTTTTTTTAATTCAATTTTTTCTTTTCCTCTTTCTTTATTCATCTCAACATACTCATCCAATTCATACCACCACAATTTTTAACTTCACTTCACCATTCATTTGCCAACAATCATGCTCTACTCAACATATGGGAACAAGGGCTCATAAGGAAAGACAAATTGGCTTAATTCCATAAGTATACCAAAGAATAAGGCTTTAAGACACAAATTGGCTTACTAGGGAAATCAATGACATTGGTGGGGTAAAATTTGGCTAAGTGGCTTATCAAATCAAACATGGCCTCAAATCATCTTCATAGATCCACACAAAACTCGACTTCAACAAGTCTATTGGCAAGTTCTAGCATGCACAATTGCAATTGATGCACTCAACAAGGAATCAAACTGTTTTTCATGCACGATTTAAAAGGCTCAAAAGCTCACGGGCTTAAAATGAGCAAAGAGAAAGAATTCTTCATCACACTCATCATCACAATACAACTTCTCATGCTAGCGTCAAGCAATAAATCGACTCATTAACACATCACAAGATTTTCATGTCCATCAATCAAAACAAATATGCCACATACATACCTCCAAGCATAACACCTCATCAAATTCACAGATAGACTCAAATATAAGAATAAAATCCAAATTTAAGCTCAACATCCACGAAAATTTTCACACAAATTTCTCATTACAAATGAGAGGCAAATTGGTGCAACAAGCATTGCTAACTAACACACACACCCCTAAACTTTTCATTGCAGAGCAATTAAAAGTTTGAAAAAGGTAGTTAGCTAGGTGAAGTTGCACACAACTACCAACTATGAAATCCAAATGAGCACATAATGAAAAGAAAGGAAGAAACAAGGCACACCTCCCCCAAACTTAGACAAGTCTAAGTCTAGAGAAGGTGTGGTACCGTAAAGGCTTCAAAATTCCTCTCATCGTCAAGCTTGTAGCTCACCAAGCCTCACTTGCACACCTCAACCTCCTACAAAGAACACAAAAATAAATCACACATACTTATTGAAAGCAATAAATAAATAAAAAAATGAAAGCAAGAAAAATGATGGGTTGCCTCCCATCTAGCGCAATCAAGTTAACGCCCTATGCCGGACGGGGCTTAAGTCGCTCAACTTTTTGCAATCCATTTCATCTTCACTCCACCCACTTCCATGGAGGATGAAGCATGATGATGTTTCTTTCCTTTGTTTTTCTTCTTCTTGTCAAACCAATCCTTCTCCTCCTCCACTTTCTTTACTAGCACACAAAGAGAGATATCATTAACATCATCAAATTTACTTAAACAATGAGAATCATCAATAGAATGAGAGACAGAGAGTATAGAATGTATGGAGCTAGTTTTGGAGGATCTTTCATGTTCATGGAAAATGAAATTTCTTCATCATCCACTTTAAGCTTGATCTTCCCTCTCTTTCACATCAATAGTAGCTCCACTAGTAGCCAAGAATGGTCTCCCAAGGATCAAGGGGATATTAAAGTCCTCCTTCATCTCCATCACCACAAAGTCCGCATGGAAGCTAAATTTGTCCACCTTCACCACCACATCTTCTACAACTCCTTTTGGATGAACGAATGATCGATCGGCTAGTTGTAGGGCCATGTGGGTTGGTTTGAGATCATCGAGCCTCAAATGGTCATAGATAGATAATGGCATCAAGTTTATGCTTGCTCCAAGGTCACAAAGGGCCTTCTTCTTCTCACGATTACCCAACTCACAAGTCAATGTGAAGCTTCCCGAATCCTTCAATTTTTGAGGTAGACTCTTTTGAATAAGAGCACTACATTCCATGGATAAGCTCACCATCTCCACTTCATCAAATTTTCTCTTTTTGGTGATCAACTCTTTGAAAAATTTAGCATAAGTAGGCATCTCCTCAAGAGCATCCATCAAAGGTACATTGACATTCACGTTCTTGAAGATTTCCAAGAACTTTGAAAATTTCTCATCGAGCTTTTGCTTCATGAACCTTTGTGGATATGGTGGTGGAACATAAGTCTTGGGTACCCCCATGCATCACATTCAATGTTGGCACCTTCTAGCTCTTTCCTCTCTTTCTCTTTTCTCAACTCTCTTGCCTTCTTCCACTTGGGAATTCTCTCTACTTTCTTCTCTTCTTTCAACTCCTCTTCCTCTTCACCACCAACTTCCTTCTCATCTTCAACACCAACTTCTTTCTCAACTTTCTCCCCATCTTCCTCAACCGACATGCTTGGTCCTTCATAGTGAGTATCACTCCGAAGTTTAATTGACATACAATGCTCTTTTGGGTTCACTTCCGTAGTAGAAGGAAGTTTTTCTTTTGGTTTTCACCACTTGAAGAAGCAACTTGACCAATTTGGAACTCTAGGTTCTTGACTTGATTGGCCAAAGAACTCACAATGTTCTCCATCTTCTCAATCTTTTGATTTTGAGCACCCATAAAACTTGTGAGTAAATCCTCAAGGCTTGGCTTTCCCTCATTGTTAGGTGCACGAGCACCGGATTAATTCCCGGAGGCAATGTAAGGGAGACTTTTAGGTTGGAGTATGATAAGTTCTCATGCCTTCGAAAGCTGGGATTATATGGAGGGTTGTTTGAGGGATATGGATGTGGTGGAGAGGCTTGATTTTGGAAATTTGGTGGAGGATTGTTGGGATATCGACTTTGGTAATTTTGTGGAGGGGCTTGGTTAGGGAATTGATTCCCTTGAAAATTTCCATGAGGATATGATGATCTTCCCATATAGCTTACCTTTTCCACATGATTAGCCATTGGTGGAACTTCATTACCACCCCCATTCCACTCCTCATGCCGCTTTCTACAATTCCATCCACCTTTGTAGCCAATTTTTAAACCACATCTCGCTAGCACCTTCAACGTCTCGTTCTCTTCTACTTGAGCAATCTTAAAATGACCCCTTCTCTCGGTTGGCCAACTTCCGGTGTTGTAAGCTATGTTCTCAATCAACTCCTTAGCTTCTCTTCCGAACTTGTCAAAGAGTGATCCACCCGCACTTGAGTCAAGAATTCTCTGAGTGTTAGGATGTATACTATAAGCCTAACTTTTGTATGAACATCTTTTTATATGAGATTCTTTATGATCAAAATACTTACTTTTTATGATTGTTACATATATCTTTGTTTTTTTCCGTATCAATCTATACTGTAGATAACATGGTGTGTGGTGTCACAATCGAAGATCATGCTATCAGTTCCTTATTGATTATAAATAAGAGCTCACAACCAAGATGAATTTGGACAAACCATTGGAACGGTTGTGGTGTAATTTGGTATTAGTCTATCTTGACTATAAAATTGCACTAGTACATTTTGTATGTATTGAGCAGGATCATCCGAGGTTGTTCAATTTGTACCGACTATATAAAAGAACAAGACCTCTCGTTATTATGGATGTATGTCTTCTTAATCCCTATATAATAATGGGCACGTGTACTCGGTGTATGTTTCTTTGATTTACCAATAAGTGGAATTTATTAAATCAATATGCTCGGTGAATTGGGAGATAGCACTCGTTTATATGGTGTGTTGTTGATTATAGAAGGAATCCGTGTCCTAATTATTTAGGTTGATGATGTCCCCTTGAGGAGCTCATAAAGATTATCGTGTAAACCCCGCAGTGGACTTAATCCGACATGATAATAAAGATGAGTGGTACTACTCTTGGAATTAGATGTAAATTAATTAAGTTGTCAAGAACTTATTTAATTTATGGACATTCGATATCTTAAACACGGGAAATAAACGTACACATAATAAAGGAACCCATATTATAATATGGGATTAGGACGGTAATTCAATTGTAACTCTTTAGTGGACCGAGTTATAATTGATGGGCTTAAGTAGAGTGTTCAGATAGAACACAAGACATTTAGGCCCATCAGAGGCCCAACCCTAATTCCTCCTTAGGGTCCCCGTTGTAGCCTATAAATAAAACCTATATCAGAGCCTCCAGACGTGTGAAAAAACATGAGATCAGAAAGAGGCAGATTCTGATTCCTTGGAGGATTGTCGACCACTCGACGTCCAAGGGAAAGGGATAGGAATACGGCGTAAGATCGTGAGGTTCGTGGCTCATCCTAGACCTGCAGCTTCCGACCTTAGAACTGGTTCGACTTCATCTATTAAGGTGAAGAGGTATGATTTATTTCCGCTGCGTTTTATGCATGTGATCCCGAATTAGATAATCACATAGAGCCGGTGATCCGGTGGTTCCAACAATTGGTATCGAGCCGTGTTTTCGACTCTATGCGATTGATTCGGTTAATAGGGTTTCTTGATCTTTATAATAGGATTCTTGATCTGCTATAATAGGTTTTCTTGATCTGTTATAATAGGATTTCTTGATCTTTATAATAGGATTCTTGATCCTGTTATAATAGGGTTTTTGATCCGTTGTAATAGGATTCTTGATCGTTATAATAGGATTTCTTGATCTCGTTATAATAGGATTTCTTGATCCGTTATAATAGGGTTTGCATGTTTTCATGATTTTTCTGCAGAGAACCCTATATCAAACTATTATGGTCTGATTGTATGTTTATGTATGAATTAAACCCTCGGACACTCGAGGTTGCTTTTGGGGTTGGTGCATGATTGTAATAGTAATTAACACGGCGGTCTGTTGTGTAGGTTTTTGTTTTTTCGATCTAGATGATGTATAGGATCAATGATCGATGGATAAAACCGTAATAAACTTAGATTAGGGTTATTCGATTAGTGAACCAGGCCAATCCTCGTATTCAGTGGCGCCGCCCGCACCCGTGACTCCGAGCGGGCAGGTCGATCCTCGTATGGCAGTGGCGCTGCTCGCACCCGTTTAACGGTGAACATTCAAGAGCACGGAAGTATCAAAGAGGCCATAATAGTTGGAATTTTGGTTTTCCATATTTATTTCTTTTATTTATATGTGTTGTTGTTATGCATGCTTTTAAGTGTCTCATATGTTATGCATGTTAAAATCCCTCATGATAAATAACTAAGTGGGAAAGGGATTAATTTCAATAAATCCCATAGCCTCCATTTCTGGTTTGTAAGTGATGCATTCAAACAAAAACTTTGGTTTTAAGTGCCTTCTTCCATATCGGATGTGTTTGTTTGCGGATCACTAGATCAAACTTCCTTATGGATAATTATAAGAAAATCATTTAGGAGCGTGTTATCTTCTCCATTTGAAGAGGCACAAACCTAGATAATTGACTTGGTATTAAGACATGGTATACACTTAGGTGAATGTGATAGTATCCTCCCCATCGGAGTAAGTGCTATTATTTGTATGGCTAAAGATAAACCAACTATTAATTTTATGTTGTTTGACAAAATAATGAAATTAATGGGTAAAACCTCCTCTTACAAATGTTTGAATTAGTATACGCCCACAC
Organism: Paraleonurus japonicus; assembly: GCA_030762865.1. Classification (NCBI taxonomy): domain Eukaryota; kingdom Viridiplantae; phylum Streptophyta; class Magnoliopsida; order Lamiales; family Lamiaceae; genus Paraleonurus; species Paraleonurus japonicus. The sequence continues at coordinate 31,786,045 of CM061060.1, forward strand.
TATCATGGCATGCAAAATTCACGGTGTTTTGTGGTGTTGGTGAATTTAAATTGTATTGTTTGAGGGAAACAATATTATTTTAAATTCTTATGTTTTGATCTGTGTATTTACGTGTTTCTCGGGATATTATCTATGGCTTTCAATCCTCTTGCTATTATACTTAAAGAAAACAAACTTACCGGTCCAAAATATATTGATTGGAAAAGAAACCTGGACATTGTCTTGATCTTTGAAGAGTATAAATTTGTATTCACCGAGGTCTGTCACGAAAAGCCCGATGAAAATCTAGTGAAGAGGAGAAAGAGACTTATAAGAAGCGGATCAAGGCGGATGAGATGGCGCGGTGTTACATTTTGGCTTCTATGTCAAATGTGCTGCAACATCGGCATCGAGGCCATGACATCTCGCTTATGAGATGATGCTCAATCTCAAAGAACTCTTCGGACACGTAGTCGAGCCGCTGTGCAAGAGGCCATGAGAAACTTAATGATGACCACCATTACCGAGGGGACACCCGTAAGGGATCATATCCTCAAGATGATGGCTCATTTGAATGAGATGGAAGTCCTAGGAGCTGAAATCGATGGGGAAACCTGGTCGATATCGTACTCCGAGCCGCCTAAGAGTTTTGAGCGATTCACTTTGAACTACAACATGAACAAAAGATTGTATTCGTTGGCGGAACTTCCGAACCTCCAAGCGGCGAGAAGGGATACTTCGTCAAGCTTCTCAAGCTTATATTGCTGAAAATGTTTCTACATCCAAGCCAAAAGACAAGGTGATGAAGAAAAAGAAACAAGCTGGTTTAACAAAGAAAGCGGGTGAATCAAAGAAAATTGGTCCACTAAATGGCGTGAAGAAGCCAAAGGGCAATCGCTTTTTATGCAAGCAACAGGACATTGGAAGGTAGATTGTCCCCGTAAAAAGGAAAAAAGGTATATCTTATCCACAAACTATTGAAACATGTTTAGCGGTGTTATCTACCTAAGCACTGGTGTGTAGATATGGGAGCCATCGATCATATCCGCAATTCTTTGCGGGGGTTCCAGAAACCAGGCGGTTTAGTGAGAGTGAGATTACCATCTACATGGGTGAGGCTACGAAAGTAGCAGTATTGCGATGGAAGATGTTCATTTATCTTTTAATAAGAATAAGACTTTGGTTTTGAGAAATTATCTTTACGTACCTTGTTTTAGAAAGAACTTGATTTCAATTTCTAAGTTATTTTTTTATGGATATTCGATTTCTTTTGATAGCAAAGTGGTTGTCAAGAAAAATAGTGATATTATCTGCTCGCACGTTAATTGACAATTTATATACTCTTAATCTAATAACTCCTACGAAGCAACAAATGAAAATTAATAGTACATCTTCTAACTCAAATAAGAGAAAATAACCTTAAAAATGAACCAAACATATCTTTGGCATCTAAGATTAGGTCACATTAACTTGAGTAGGATTCAAAGGTTGATAGCCGATGGACCTTTGAGTTCATTGGAAGTGGAAAACTATCCGACCTCGCGAGTCCCGCTTGGAAGGAAAAATGACCAAAAGGCCTTTTAAAGCCAAGGGGTATAGAGCCAAAGAAGTGTTGGAATTAGTTCATTCGATTTATGTGGTCCTATGTCTACTCAAGCAAGGGATGGTTTCGAATATTTTGTCTCTTTTATAGATGATTATTCTAGATATGGATATATTTATTTGATGCCCCGCAAGTCTGGGTGCTTTGATAAATTCAAAGATTACAAGGATGATGTGGAGAAGCGTCATGGTAAATATATCAAAACACTACGATCCGATCGTGGTGGAGAGTACCTACGAGGAGAGTTTAGGAATTACTTATCGAAACTCGGGATTCAATCCCAATTGTTCGCACTGGTACACCCCTACGAGAATGGTGTGGCGGAAAGAAGGAATAGGACTCTCTTGAAAATGGTTAGATCGATGATGAGCTATTCGAATTACCGAGTTCGTTTTGGGGGTATGCCCCGAAACGGCAGCGTACATTACGAACTTGGTACCTTCTAAGACAGTCTCTTCTACTCCCACGTAATTGTGGAATGGGCGTAAGCCTAGTCAAAACACATTCGGATTTGGGGTACTCCAGCACATGTCTTTGAAGGGAGATGATGATAAGTTGGAATCTCGTACGGAAGTTCGGCTGTTTGTGGGCTATCCTAGAGGAACGAAAGGTGGTTTATTTTATAGTCCTAAAGATCGAGGGTAATTGTTAGCACAAATACCCGATTTTTAGAAGAGGACTATGTAATGGACCACAAGCCCATGAGTAAAATAATTTTAGAAGAAATAAGGGGAGAAACTTCTACCTTAGTACCAAAGAAGATACAAGATGAGATACCACGAGGTCAGCACCATCTGTTACTAATGATACACTATTACCACAAGTGCCTCGTCGTAGTGGGAGGGTTGTTAGACAACCCGATAGATTAATGTTTTTGGGAGAGTCTTCGGTCTTAGTACCGGTGAACACGAATCGATCCTTGGAGCTATGACGAAGCACTCCAAGATAAAGATGCAAAATCTTGGAAAAAGGCCATGAAATCAATTAAAATCTATGGATTCTAATAAAGTCTGGGAGCTAGTAGATGATTGGAGTGAATTGATGCATGCTTTTAGGGCTTATTTGAGTGCAAAAAGTGATGGAAGTGTTGATTTTTGGGCATTAATATGTAGAGTATCACTTATTTGCCTAAAAGTATTACTTGATGAGTATTTGATATTTTTGTCCGTTTTGCAGATAATTTGGTGGAATTTTGCCAATCCGAGAGTAGCGGTGTGCTTAGAATGAAGAGACGAACATATCGGAAAACGGGGTCGGGTCGAAGCCCCGCTCGAAAAAAGTGCCACGGCCTCGAGCTATGGTCGAGGACCAAGAGCCTCGAGTCGAGGGTGGTGCTGGAGGGAAAATATTTGAAAAGGCAGCTGCCTCGACTCGAGGGAGGAGCCTCGAGTCGAGGGATGGGCGAAAAGCAGGATCCTCGAGTCAAGGGCTGAGCCTCGACTCCTTTTAACGACGCCCTAGTGAGGTCTTTTGACCCTTTCTAAGTTAGGAATGCTTTGGCAGAATAGACGTCAACCGGTTGAAGACTAGGTTATGAGCCCCTAACTAGGTTCGGGCGTGAGCGAAAAGTCAAAATCAAATACATGACCAAAATACATCGTTTTAACGCAACTTTATTATCGAAGGTACAAACATGACATGAGGGCATTCTAACCGACGTTTTTATTTAGTCAATCGCGCCTCCCCTTCTTTCTATAGGGGACTAGAGCAAGCTCGGGAGACTCTAAAAGCGAGATAGAAGGAAGTGTCGTCTTGATGGACAAGTACGATGTGTTAAGCCTATAGCTATGCTTAACACATTTTTTTCGGCAGGAGTAAAATTTGCAAAAGCGTGGATGCGACTCATGGACCTCGACTCGAGGGCCTCAAGCTCAAGTCGAGGGACCCAAAATCGAAAATTTCAAATTTAAGTCCATTAGAAGCCAAAGCAGAGCATACATTCATCCTAGCGGTTTAGAGCAGTTTCTGTGTGGTTCCTTATGCGAATTTCTCATTCTTTAGCTTAATTTCCATTGTAATTGCAATAAATTGTTAGATTTAGAATAGATTCTAGTTTGTAAGCATTAGATTAGTGTTTTGATCATAGAGAATTGAAGATTCAAGTTGTAATTGAAGAGTGGAGAAGTTGAATTCAAGTATTTTAGAGGAATCAAGCATTCCTATTTTTGTATATTGAAGATCAATTGGTGATGTTGTTACCCTTTTCTCTCTTTAATTCATTGTTTATGATGATTAGATTGTTAATTGCTTTCTTAGATTTTCTACCCATGGCTTTTGCTTGTAGCACCATGGGCTAATAGTTTTGTGCTTGGGATAATTGAAATTAGGGATGAAGTGATTGCCTCATGCTATGATTGTTGATAATTGTAATCAATTGAATTAGATTTCTTCATAATTGTGGTTCAACTTGTGCTTCATGTAAAATTATCTCTTTTGATTAATGGTTGATCACCCTAGCAATAGGCGAGAGTTGAGCTAACGTGATTAGGTGTTAATCGGGTTTTAATTTTTCATGATTGTATGAATTGGGGACTTCTACATTGAGAGATGGGAAGGACTAAGAATACTCACATTAGGCATTGTGATTTTAATGGAGTGATTAATTTCATGATGGTTTATGCTTTCTAATTCGATTGATTTGCATTTGGATACAATCATAGCTTGTTAATCATGGATTCCTTGATGGAGATTATCCCTTGCACCCCATTCCCCGTTGTTTCTAGCCTATTTGTTTTTGCATTCTAAGTGTTCGATTAATTGCTTGCATAGTTTAGCCATTTAAATTCTTGCCATTTTTGTGTAGATTTTAGCTTAAAACCTTGTTGCAACGCTAGTCAACTAAAACTCATATCCTTAGGGCCTCGTTTGCATACTTTCTTCCTAGGGGTCGATAATTTGCGATTGGTCTTAATAGCTCTTACCCGGTTACTACTCCAATCAAATGGCGGCGTTGCGGGAAGTTAGTTATTACTTCTATAAGTGAGACTTAAGGATTGTTTTAAGTGGCTACTTGTTTTTTTATTTTTATTTTTGTTGTTGTTTTTGTTTGAAATTGATACTTGGATTGGTGGCATTGTAGGTGTATGAAAATAAGGTCAAGTGGTATTCCACCCTTGCCACTCAATCCGGAGATAGATGCTACTTTGAGAAGAAATCGTGGTAGAAGAAGAAGGGAAGCTATGGAAGGAGAAGAGCAAAGGAATGAGGAGAGAGTAGTTGGTGAACCTCAAGTTGAGGAGGTACATGGAAAAGGAGAAGGAGGAGTAGAACATGGAGGTAATGGGAACCATTTTCATGCTCAAGTTGGCCCTTTCCCTCAAGGGATGCCACCACAACATTTTCCCTACCAAAATCCATACCCTTACCCTCCACAAGCTCACCAATATCCCTACTATCCACCTTATCCACAACAAATCCCACCATACTATCTCCATATGCCGTATAATCAAGAGCCACGATATCAAGAGCCACCTCACATTCCTAATGCCCAACCACAACCCATGAATGAGCCACCACCTCGAGGAGGCTATTGAGAGAATTTTTGAGCCACAACTTAGAGAGCACTATGACGGGATAGCAAGACCAAGAATAGAAGCCAACAATTTCGAGATAAGTCCCGCTCTAGTGAGGATGCTTAGGGAGAAGCAATTTGAAAGCAAGGATGAAAATGAGTGCCCATATCAACATATGACACAATTTCTAGAGATTTTCAACACTACCAAGTATAACGGGTACCCGAAGACGCGAAGAAGTTGAGGCTTTTTTCCTTTACACTAAAATGGAGAGTTAAAGCATGGTTTAATTCATTACCTCCGGACCGTCCGTATATGGGAGGATTTGTCCAAGAAATTTTTGATGAAATTCTATCCACCGTCCAAGACCGTACAAGCTAAGGAAGCTATCTCCCATTTCCGCTAAAAGAATAGGAGACCATATCGGAGGCGTGGGAGAGGTATGACATGTTACTTATTAATTGTCCTCAACACGGTTTTCGGAGGAACAAACCATTATGTACTTTTGCAATGGTTTGACGGATGGGGATAGGTCATTCTTGAATGCTTGTGCCAATGGAGCGATTTGGTCTAAAACCGTGGGGCAAATGAACGAGATAATGGAGAACATAGCCCAAGATTCATTTCAAGTGTCAAGAAATCGGGAGCACACCATAGAGTGTCACATGTTGAGGAGATAAAGTTGATGAAGAGCATGATGATGACAATGATGGACCGATTGAGAGCTCTTACTACTTCACAAAGCCAAGCAAGTGTTAGTCCATCCATTTCTCATGTTGATATGAGTGCAAGTCCTATGCCGGTTGAAGAAGTTAGCTACATGGGTAGGCCTCCATTCCAAGGAGGCTATCAAGGAGGAAATTTTCAAGGAAATTATCAAGGAGGAAGGCCTTACCAAATGCCTTACCAAAATAGGCCACAAAGAAGCTACCAACCTCAACACGAAGCTCAATTTAATGTCAATACATGGAGGAGACACGAAAAATTTTCTTATGCCAATCCTAGAGCCGCCGTTCAATTTCCTCCCGAATTTGATCCGGGTGCCAAGGCTCCTAACAATGAAGGAAAGGCTACCGCGGAGGAGATATTGGGGTTGATAGAGAAGAAGTTGGAAGCTAATGACTCAAGGCTTGATGATATAGGCAAGCAAATGGACACTCGCTTCAAAACGATCGAGCATCAACTAGGGCAACTTGCTACTATGGTTGGAAAGCTCTCGTCCACGGTGGACCATCTACAAAATAAAGGAAAATACCCATCCACTACCGAGCCGAATCCTAAAAATTTTGTGTTGCAATCAAGCTAAGGAGTGGCACTAGCTATGAAGGCCCGAAAATGCCCAAAGAAGGGGAGCTTGAAGAAGAGGTGGTGAAAGAGAAAGAAGTGAGTCATGAAAGAGTGGGTGTGGAAAGGAAGATAAGTGAAGAGGAGGTGATAGCAAAGGGAGATTCAAAGAAGGAAGAAGAGTTCAAGAATGAATGGGGAATTCCAATGAAGGCTAACCCGGTTCCGTTTCCTAAGAGAGTAGAGAGGAAGAAACATGATGTGGAATTTGGTAAGTTTCTAGAAATTTTCAAGAATTTGCATGTCGATATTCCACTTTTGGAGGCCCTTGAAGAAATTCCACACTACAAGAAGTTCTTGAGAGAGATTATTTCCAAGAAGAGGAGTTGGGATGAGAAGGGAATGCTCAAGCTAGTGGAAGAATGCAAGGAAATCTTAGAGAGACACTTGCCATAAAAGAAAAAGGATCCGGAAGCTTCATTATCCCATGTGAGATTGGAGAGAAGGTGAACATTCAAGGCTTGTGTGGCCTAGGAGCAAGTATAAACGTGATGCCATTGTCCGTGTTCAAGAAATTGGAGCTAGGGGAGGTGATTCCTACAAACATTAATCTTCAATTAGCGCATCAAGCATACGCTCATCCATTCGGGATCATTGAAGTTGGGTTGGGTGGTGCCGGAAGGAAAATATTTGAAAAAGGCAGCTGCCTCGACTCGAGGGAGGAGCCTCAAGTCGAGGATGGGTGAAAAGCAGGATCCTCGAGTCGAGGCTGATCCTTGAGTCGAGGGCTGAGCCTCGACTCAAGGCTGGAGTACAACTTGCAAAAGCGTGGATGCGACTCTTGGACCTCGACTCGAGGGCCTCAAGCTCGAGTCGAGGGACCCTAAAAATAAAAATTTCAGATTTAAGTCCATTGTAATTGCAATAAATTGTTAGATTTAGAATAGATTCTAGTTTGTAAGCATTAGATTAGTGTTTTGATCATAGGAAATTGAAGATTCAAGTTGTAATTGAAGAGTGGAGAAGTTGAATTCAAGTATTGTAGAGGAATCAAGCATTCCTATATTTGTATATTGAAGATCAATTGGTGATGTTCTTACCCTTTTCTCTCTTTAATTCATTGTTTGTGTTGATTAGATTGTTAATTGCTTTCTTAGATTTTCTACCCATGGCTTTTGCTTGTAGCACCATGGGCTAATAGTTTTGTGCTTGGGATAATTGAAATTAGGGATGAAGTGATTGCCTCATGCTATGATTGTTGATAATTGTAATCAATTGAATTAGATTTCTTCATAATTGTGGTTCAACTTGTGCTTCATGTAAAATTATCTCTTTTGATTAATGGTTGATCACCCTAGCAATAGGCGAGAGTTGAGCTAACGTGATTAGGTGTTAATCGGGTTTTAATTTTTCATGATTGTATGAATTGGGGACTTCTACATTGAGAGATGGGAAGGACTAAGAATACTCACATTAGGCATTGTGATTTTAATGGAGTGATTAATTTCATGATGGTTTATGCATTCTAATTCGATTGATTTGCATTTGGATACAATCATAGTTTGTTAATCATGGATTATCCCTTGCACCCCATTCCCTCGGTTGTTTCTAGCCTATTTGTTTTTACATTCTAAGTGTTCGATTAATTGCTTGCATAGTTTAGCCATTTAAAATCTTGCCATTTTCGTGTAGATTTTAGCTTAAAACCTTGTTGCAACGCTAGTCACCTAAAACTCATATCCTTAGGGCCTTGTTTGCATACTTTCTCCCTTGGGTTCGATAATTTGCGATTGGTCTTAATAGCTCTTACCCGATTACTACTCCAATCAGTAGAACCACCAAATGGTGTAAAAGCCATTGGTTGTAAGTGGGTCTACAAAAGAAAAAGAGGATCAGACGGGAAAGTAGAAACATTCAAAGCTAGGCTTGTTGCGAAGGGTACACTCAAAAGAAGGAATCGATTTTTAGGAAATCTTTTCGCGGTAGCCATGCTTAAGTCTATCGATTCTTTTGTCTATTCGCTCATATGAATTATGAGGTTTGGTAAATGGATGTCAAGACAGACTTTCCTTAACGGAAGTGCGGAAGAAAACATCTATATGAAGCAACGAGGAAGGATTTATTGCAAAGGGCAAAGAACATCTTGTGTGTAAGCTTAATCGGTCCATTTATGGATTGAAACAAGCTTCGAGATCTTGGAACATCCATTTTGATGAGGTTATCCCAGTCTTATGGATTCATTCAATGTCCGGATGAGTCTTGTGTATACAAGAAGAGTGACGGAAACGTGGTGGTTTTTCTTGTACTATACGTAGATGACATCTTGCTCATTGGCAACAATGTCAAGATGTTGTTAGACGTAAAGATATGGATGTCCAAGCAGTTTGATATGAAGGACTTGGGAGAAGTTGGACATATTCTTGGGATCAAAGTTATAAGGGATCGCAAGAAAAGAATGTTATGCTTATCTCAAGCTTCATACATTGATACTATCTTAGCTCGTTTTAGCATGCAAAACTCCAAGAAAGGTTTTCTACCTTTTCGACATGGAGTACCGTTATCTAAGGAGATGTGTCCTAAGACACCAAAGGAGATAGAGGACATGAAGGCAGGTTCCTTATGCTTCGGCCCTAGGAAGCCTAATGTATGCAATGCTATGTACGAGGCCGGATATCTGTTTTGCCATGGGCATGGTTAGCTTGAGATATCAAAGTAACCCGAGACAAGGACATTGGACTGTAAAGCATATTTTAAAGTACAGAAAAGGACTAGAAATTATATGCTGGTTTACCAAGCAGATAATTTACTTCTGAGGTTACATGGATTTTGATTTCGATCGGATAGGGACAACGATAAATCTACCTCGGATTATGTGTTTACCTTGGGAGGTGGAGCCATAGTATGGAGGAGTGTTAAGCATAAATGCGTTTTGGACTCCACCATGGAAGGCTGAGTATGTGGCAGCCTGCGAGGCGGCCAAAGAAGGCTGTATGGCTCAGAAACTTCATGATGGACTTAGAAGTGATTCCTAGTTTGCCTAAAGCTATCACAATTTATTGTGATAATAGTGGTGCGATGGCAAACACGAAGGAACCACGAGCCCACAAAGCAAGCAAACACATTGAGTGCAAGTACCACCTGATACTAGACATCGTAAAAGAGGAGAAGTTGTTTTCGCCAAAATTGCATCGTGAGATAACCTACGAGATCCTTTCACAAAGGCTCTTCCAACGAAGGGATGTGAATCGGATGTATGGCAACAATTATGGAAGCTTAGTCTTTTAGTATAAGTAGGAGATTGTTAGGATGTATACTATAAGCCTAGCTTTTTGTATGAACATCTATTTGATATGAGATTCTTTATGATCAAAATACTTGCTTTTTATGATTGTTACATATATCATTGTTTTTGTCCAGATCAATCTATACCGTAGATAACATGGTGTGTGGTGTCACACGAGAAGATCATGCTATCAGTTCCTTATAGATAATAAATAAGAGCTCACAACCAAGATGAATTTGGACAAACCATTGGAGCGGTTGTGGTGTAATTTGCATTAGTCTATCTTTACTATAAAATTGCACTAGTACATTTTGTATGTATTGAGCGGGACCATACGAGGTTGTTCAATTTGTCTTGACTATATAAAAGAACAAGACCTCTGTTATTATGGATGTACGTCTTCTTAATCCCTATATAATAATGGGCACGTGTACTCGGTGTATGTTTCTTTGATTTACCAATGAGTGAGATTTATTAAATCAATAGGCTCGGTGAATTGGGAGATAGCCTTGTTTATATGGTGTGCTGTTGATTATGAAGGAATCTATGTCCTAATTATTTAGGTTGATGATGTCCCCTTGAGGAGCTCATAAAGATTATCATGTAAACCCTGCGGTGGATTTAATCCGACATGATAATAAAGATGAGTGGTACTACTCTTGGAATTAGATGTAAATTAATTAAGTTGTCATTGACTTATTTAATTTATGGACATTCAATATCTTAAACATGGGGAAATAAATGTACACATAATAAAGGAGTCCATATTATAATATGAGATTAGGACGGTAATTCAATTATAACTCTTTAGTGGACCGAGTTATAATTGATGGGCTTAAGTAGAGTGTGCGAGATAGAACCACGGGACATTTAGGGCCATCGGGAGGCCCAACCTTAATTCCTCCTTAGGGTCCCTGTTGTAGCCTATAAATAAACCTTATATCGAGCCTCCAGACGTGTAAAAATACGGCGAGAAGATCGTGAGGTTCGTGGCTCATCCTAGACCTGCTGATTCGACCTTAGAATCTGGTTCGACTTCACCTATTAAGGTGAAGAGGTATGATTTATTTCCGCTGCGTTTTATGCATGTGATCCCAAATTAGATAATCACATAGAGTCGGTGATCCGGTGGTTCCAACACCGAGATGGTGGATCATGTTCATAATAGAAGAAGCTCACTATTTGCTCATCTACAAAACCATGTTGAGGGCACTTCCGAAGTAAACTATTAAATCTCTCCCAAGCTTCATGCATGTTCTCCCCCTCCATTTTTGGAATTGAGCAATCAATGTCTTGAATTGAAGAGTCATTGAAGGTGGGAAAAATTTCAAGAGAAATTTCTTACTCAATTCGTCCCAAGAACCCAAGATATCTCGTGGTAGAGAGGCAATCCAATCCTTGGCTCGGTCTCTCAAAGTAAATGTGAAGAGACGAGCTCTCCATGCATCCTCGGTCACTCCATTCGGCTTTACCGTATCGGCATACTCAAGGAATTGAGCAATATGACGATTCGGGTCCTCCTTGGGATCTCCACCGAATTGCTTGCTTTGGAGAATGTGTAGCAATGCAGGCTTGATTTCGAAATTGTTAGCCGTCAATGGTGGATGAGCTATCCGTCATAATGGATTTGAAGCTGACGCTCAAAATACTCCCGGATTGGTCTTTCCCTTGGATTTTCTCTTCGAGGCTGTCTTTGTTTTCTCTCCTTTCGACCACACCTTGGTCGTTGTTCTCCATTTCACGTTCTCTCTCTCTAGCTCGAGCTTGAGCCCTTTGACGATTTTGGTTTCTCCTTGCGGTACCTTCGATCTCCAAGTTTAAGGGAATTGGTTCTATTCCACTTGATCTTGTGTTCATACACACCTAGAAAACAACCAAGTATCAAATTCTGCAAGGCAAGCAAGAACAAGATAAAACAAAAACAAAAATAAAAAGGCACTATCAACTACTTTCAACTTTCAATCTAAGTTATCTCAAACACCGATTCCCGGCAATGGCGCCAAAAACTTGATTAGCTTAAAAACCAACACTTATCCTTGGTGTAAAGGAATCGTGTAGCTAGTAAGTTACCGGTTAAATTATCGATCCACGGAAATCAAGTGTGAGATAGCCCTAAATTTACTAATTTATTCGCAATTGTAGCACAAGTCTTATAATAGGATCAATTGGTTTTATGCAAATAATTAACTTATCAAATAACTAAATTCTACTAACAATGAAATTCAATCAATAATAAAGACGTGCTCGGTGCTTATCAACAAATGGGTATCAATCATACAATGAATTCAAATGAGCATTTGTCATGTCAATCAATTAATAAGAGCAAACTTTTAATCAAACAATAATTCTATACTTGGTAAGCCTAGGAATTACGCTACGATTTAAGCTCGAAAGTTTGAGAGGACTAAGTCACCCTTTCCTCCCGGGGCTAGAGCACGAGTTAATAGGTTCCCCTAGCGTGTCTCTCCTTCGATACTAAGGCACCTTACCTATGGTCTCTTCACTAATTGTTGGTCCCGATTGGTTTAGTTGATTAAGAAAAACTTGAGTTAACCTTTTATGATAAAATCTAGAAGGGGGTTGAATAGATTTTATCGATTTTTGCAAATCTTTTAAAACTTATTCAAAACTTCAAAGTAACACAGCGGAAAACAAATTTAATCTCAACTTTAATAAGATCAAAAGCAAATTGATATTTTAGTTCTAACTTTGATTCGAAATTCTTTTCTAATTAATAAGTGAAAATTAAAATTGTGAGAAAAGTAAAGCAAAGCAATAAAGAACACAAGATTTTATAGTGGTTCGGATTATAAAAATCCTACATCCACTCTCCTTCTTCAAACCTTGAAGAAGGGTCTCTTCCACTAGCTTACTTACTCACTTTCCAATCGTACAACTTACAAATTACAACCGATCTTCAAATCTTCAATCTTCTAAACTATTCTTGAAAAATCTAACTCTGGAGTGATAGAAGAGTGTTTGAAGAAATATAAGAAAGTGTTCTATAAACACTTAGAAAAATCTACGAAGAAATCCTTGAAAATAACTTTTGTGCTTTTCGAAATCTTGTGAATTATGAGAATGCATTTGCTAAAATGAATACTTCGTGTGATCTCTCTATATTCTAATGAAGTGCCTAGACCTATTTATAAGTCTGAAAAGACAGTTAGTTTGTTAATTAGTTTTAACAAACTAGAAACTACTCAACAAACTTATTCTTGGAAACTACTCTAGACCTCGGTGATTTTATTCTACTCGTCTGCCAGGTGACTTGGTGAAGACTTCGTCTTTCTTATTCTACTCGGCTTGTCTTGACCTCGTCGAGCTCTTCATACTTGTCTCCTGCAGATGACTAGACTTGAGCTTGTCTCAGACGACTTGCAACTATTCAGTCTTGGTGAGTTGTTCCATCCTCAACCTAGTCTCGATCAACTTAGTATTCGGACTTAGTCTCGGTTGTTCTTCATAGTCGTTTGATCATCTCGAAGCTTCTTTTAATTCATCAAAACTTTCTTAATCTAACAATTTCTCCCTTTTGATGAAGTTAAAACCTACAAGGAAGAAACACACTCACAGTGAAGTTAGTTCTAGAGTTAGTTAAGATAATCGAGATAGGTATATCGAGCACATTTTTTTCATTAAAACAAATTCATCCGAAGGCTAGGCTGATCGGCGAGAGGTTCCTCCCTTCTCTCGAGGCTTTTATCAGCCTCCTCCTCTTCATGGCCTTCTCCTTCACTTCATTGGTGTGAAGCCTTAGTGAGCTCATAGTTGGCTCCTCTACCCTTTCCTCTTCCTCTTCTTCTTCCTCCTCGGCGGTGAGGGTCCCGAGCTCGACCTCATTGCTCCTTCATCCGAGTCATTTGGAGCCCCAAGCGGCTCATCCTTGGTCAGCAGCCCTTTTTGCTTTGTGTAGGCTCGACTCCATCAGCCCATTGATTGATCTTGGGTGTCGGCCAGTCTTCCAAAATCATGTCACCTTATTGAGCAGTGGTGATTGACTTCGCTGCCATTTCCCACTTACTACTTCTAACCTCTTCCTCTCGGTTTCAAACCTTCCCAACAAGATCCCAGCCCAGGTTGGTTTGCACTCCATCTAGGATGACCCTCATACTGACAACCTTGGTCTCGTCGGCCCATCATGGGAGTCATGCTCCCCTAAAATGACCTTCGTCAATATCGTCATTAACAAACGATATCTCCGTCGGAGCATTTTCTTCTTCAGCTCAGACCTCCTATCCCTCATTGAATTCCGGCAATCATCTGAAATGATTCTACCCATTCATCTGATTTGTATGTGAGGGGTTTACTCCTTCGCCGCTTGTATCAAAAATCCGCGCCACCTCCGCCGGAGTTACCGTCCACACCTCGCCGTAAACACGGGTTTTGAATATCCCGTTTTCAAATGTCCCGTTGACGTAGAACTCTATGCCTCTCATATCTAGAGTTTTATTGGAGTTGGATTTCTTAGAGCAGAACGTCCTCAATCCCGACCTCTCCAGTAAATCGAGAATCTGTCTCGATTCTCCATCGATGGTTGTATCAAAGTCGACGTACATCTGCGACTTGATCTTCTTGTTGTAAGTCTCGGTGTGTATTTCCACCATTATTGAAGTTGTTGAGATAGTTTTACGGGATTGGCTCATAAAAAAATTTGACTAAGGGTTTTGAAGATTTTCGGAGTATAAGTATGGTTTTACGAAAGTGAAAAAGTTTGATTGAAGAAGAAGATGTATTTATAGGAGGGAAAATTGGAAAGAGAAACCGTTTTTAGAAAATCTGATTTAATCTAAGCCATTTATTTAAAAGTTTTCTTGTCTTTGAATCAACGGTTAAAAATCTGGATAAGCGATTGGGATTTAGCGCGTGTAGGCTACTTGCCTTTGGAATGCGTAAATAATTATTTATATTGTTGATTTGTGAGATGTAGGTTACTTTGTGCGAGAAGTAAGTATGTCACGCGTCGGTCTAGGGTTACCTTACTTCGTATAAGGGTTTTAAAAACAGATGGGTTTGTAAAGTCATCGATAAAGTAACTAAATGCGATTTTAAAAGCGACTTAGTTTTATCTTTTGGCAAACTTAAAGATTTAAAAAAATTTAAATAAACAGGCTCGATTTAATTTTCTAAAGTTAGGTTTTCCAACCAATCAATCCGATAAGAGTTTTATAAGAAAACACAATATATGGAGATTATTCGGGGCAAAGGTGTCCGGATAAGAAGGTTTATGAAAGATAAGGTGAAGCAGTCTGAGTTATCAATATGATCGTGACCTATTCTGCAAAGTCATAGACTTAAAAAAACATTAGTAACTTGAGGTAGATCGGATAGGGTGCAGATAGTCATCTATTTCTCAAGAAATCGGGTGATTATTGTGCCCTAGTCTAATTTACCAAAAGTCGGATAAGTAATTATCATGTCATATAAGGTCAATATGACTAATCCTTGATTCTTGATTCCAAAATAGGAAATCAATGATATCGACTGATTGTCCTTTGACTCATATCTAGTTTGATAATTCTTTCTAGACATAGTAAACTAAATTGAGAGAGACAAAGAATGAAAAACATAGAATTATAGATTAACTAAAAAGCATCTAATAATCCTAATTCTACATATATTTCTTCAAACCTTGTCTCTGCGGTGGCTTTGTCAAGATGTCTGCTCTTTGGAAATCGAGTCGAGAATCTTCTCTAGCAACGATGTCACCTTTCTCTACATGGTCTCGGATGAAGTCGTGTCGATATCTACATGCTTGCATCTTGTATGTAGGACTGGGTTACGGGTAATAGCTATGACACTATTACTATCACAAAAGATAGGTACATCTTTGGTGATAATGTTATAGTCCCTTAGCTATTGACTTATCCAGATCATTTGTGAACAACAACTTCCGGTGCCATATACTCGGCTTGATTGTGGAAGTAGCTACGAGGTTTGTTTCTTAGACAACCATGAAATCAACTTACTACCAAGAAATTGGTAAGTACCGGATGTAGATTTTCTATCTATCTTACACCCACCAAAATCGAGTTCGAGTATCCGGACAACTCAAAGTTGTCATCATTGGATACCACAATCCAACATTCTTGTTCCTTTCGAGATACTTAAGAATTTTCTTTCTTTGCTTCAAGATGACTTTTCTTAGGATTAGCTTGAAATCGAGCATGAACTCCAACCGCAAATGAAATATCAGGTCTACTAGCGATTAAATATAATAAAGAACCAATTAGACATCGATACTCGGTTTTATTAGTGTCTTCTCCCTTCTCATCTGGATCCATTGAAAAGTTTGTCATCATAGGTATCTTAGCTTCTCGGTGGTACCTATTCCAAATTTATCAATAAGATCTTTTGTATATTTGGCTTGATTGATGAATATTCCCTTCTTTGTCCTGTTTGACTTGGAGTCCAAGAAAATAAGTCATCTCTCCCATCATGGACATTTCAAATCTGCTTTTCATAAGATGACTAAATTCTTCACACAAAGACATGTTAGTTGATCCAAAGATTATATCATCAACATAAATACGAACTAACAAAAGGTCACAACCATATTGTTTTCTAAAAAGAGTTCTATCAATTCTACCTTTAATAAAACCATTTTGAATTAAATAATCGAGACAAGGTGTCATACCAGGCTCTTGGTGCTTGTTTAAGTCAATATAGAGCTTTCCTTAGTTTATAAACCTTGTCTCCTTTGACAAAACCGGGAGGTTGCTCTACACAAACTTCCTTAACTAGGATTCCATTAAGAAATGCTGACTTAACATCCATTTGAAAAACTATGAATATTTTAAATGCAACATAGGCTAAAAATAATCTTATGGCTTCCCGGGCGAGCTCTTGGTGCAAAGGTTTCATCATAATCAATCCCTCTCGATTTTGAATAACCTTGAGCAACTAGTCTGCCTTATTTCAAACCACAATATTGTTTTCATCCCTTTTGTTTTTAAAGACCCATTTAGTTCAAATTACTTTTTGAAGATGAGGCCTTTCAACAAGCTCCCACACATCTTGTCTTTGAAACTGATTTAGTGCTTCTTGCATGGCATTAATCCAGTTGGAATCGATTAGAGCTTACGTAATAGATTTAGGTTCAAGTAATGACACATAGCAACTGAACATACAATCTTGATTTAGTTGAGTCCTCGTTTGGACACCGAGAATCTAAATCTCCAATTATCTTTCAATTTGGATGATATTACATTACTTTCTTACCTTTGTCTTTTACGGTGGATGATGTTTTATCTCGAATTATTTAGTTCGGATGAGTCTATGTTACCTTCGATGACTCTACCCGATCATCCGATGTATTGAGTCGTCTGATCGGTGGTAGATCATTTGTTGAGGAAGATCTTTCGGGTTCTTTTCTTTTGTCGATTCTTCCTCTTTCATCGAGTCGATTCTTGATTGTAGAATTTTATGGTTGATCTCTTGATAGTCATCTGATCCGGATCATCGATATCTTTGTGATGTCCCCTGTCTTATCAAACTCAAAAGAAGATTCATCAAATACCACATGGGGTGTTTCTTCTACACACAAGGTTGTCTTATTAAAAACTCTATATGTCTTTGAAGCGATTTAGTGCTTCTTGCATGGCATTAATCCGATTGGAATCGATTAGAGCTTACGTAATAGATTTAGGTTCAAGTAATGACACATAGCAACTGAACATACAATCTTGATTTAGTTGAGTCCTCGTTTGGACACCGAGAATCTAAATCTCCAATTATCTGCTTTCAGTGGATGATATTACATTACTTTCTTACCTTTGTCTTTTACGGTGGATGATGTTTTGTCTGAATTATTTAGTTCGGATGAGTCTATGTTACCTTCGATGACTCTACGATCATCGATGTATTGAGTCGTCTGATCGGTGGTAGATCATTTGTTGAGGAAGATCTTTCAGGTTCTTTTCTTTTGTCTGATTCTTCCTCTTTCATCCGAGTCGATTCTTGATTGTAGAATTTTATGGTTGATCTCTTGATAGTCATCTCGATCCGGATCATCGATATCTTTGTGATGTCCCTGTCTTATCAAACTCAAAAGAAGATTCATCAAATACCACATGGGGTGTTTCTTCTACACACAAGGTTGTCTTATTAAAAACTCTATATGCCTTTGATACGGATGAGTATCCCAAGAATATCCCATCTGCTATTTTGGCATCAAAGGTTTTTAATTGAAATTTTCCATTGTTGTGTATGAAACATTTACAACCAAATATATGAAAGTATGAAATTTTGGGAGACCTTCCCTTCCAAATTTCATAGGGAGTTTTACACTTATTTTTAACAATTAAGCTTCTATTTTGAAAATAGTGGTGTATTAACGACACGCCCAAAACCTGTGAGGAGTATTGTACTCGGATATAACATTGTTCTAGCTGCCTCTTTCAAGGTTCTATTTCTCCTTTCAACTACTCCATTTTGTTGTGGAGTCCTTGCTGCAGATGTTTCTGAGCTATGTCATTCTCAATGCAATAGTTAGTAATCAACTTATTTAGGAATTGATACCTTTATCACTTCTAATTTTAACAATATTTAATCCTTTTTAATTTTGAATCTTTTTAAGAAATTCGGAATCTTAATCATAGTCTCATTCTTTTGTACAAGAAAATAACCCAAGTAAATCTTGAAAAATCATCAACAATTACCAAGGTATATTTTCTTCCACTAAAGCCGAGAGGTGTTCTTGGACCAAAAAGATCCATGTGAAGAAGTTCCAAAATCCTTTACGAAGAAGGACTACTTATTGTTTTAAAAGAAGCTTTAGTACATTTTCCTTTTTGACAGAATCACATACATGGTTCTTTGAAAATACTTTATCGGGAGTCCTTTAACTAAAGATTTCCTTGCTATTTTGTTAAGAGTTTTGAAGTTTAAGTGACCAAGTCGTTTGTGCCACTGACTTAAGTCATCTGAACTCTTAGCAATAAGACAAGTATCTTTAGGACAACTTTTGAAATTTGCAACATAAATGTTACCTTGTCGGACTCCAGCTAATAGAATATTTTCATTGATACCATCTAATACATAGCATGCATTATGAGTAAATTTGACACAAAACCTCTTGTCACAAAATTGTGAAACAGATAGCAAATTGTGCTTCAATCCTTCCACGCGGTAGACTTCATGTACTTGAATATCTCCTATCATCAGTGTTCCTACACCTTTGGTAAGTCCATAATTGTTGTCTCCAAACATCACTCTTGGTCCATCTATGGTGCGATAGTTAGAGAGAAGTCGTCTCTCATAGATCATGTGCTTGGAGCGACCACTGTCAATGTACTAGATGACCTCAAGAATGTCTCCTCTATCAACTATCTTCTTATCTTCCTGCAATCACAAATTTATTGCTTAGGTACCCTTTGAATTTTGGGTCCTTTCAGGTTAAGTTGATTTTTAGGAATCCAGACAAAGATATCAATGTTCCTTAAAACCATAGATTGAAGTTTACACCCATATCTATCTACTAAGATAAGACTTTCAAGATCAATCTTATTTAACCGATCTTTTGAGATTGTCTTAAATCTTGGTAAAAATGGATATGTTTTGCTTCTTCCATCAAAGCCATTATACCTAGGATAGGACTTTGACTTAGTCTTAGGTTTAACCTTAGGAGTTACTTTCCTCCTGCTTTTTTCTTTTCGAAGTATCGGATGAGGTAATTAATTCCTTTGGTTTCCGAGGACTAAATCTAGTTTCTATCTTTGGTTTAGTTGCTTTAACAAAAACTCTAGGTTTTATTGGATCATTTTCTTACTCCTATCAAAACCTAATCCAATTTTATCACTAGACTTTTGTGAAGTATTGAAGATTTTATATATTGTGGTTTGGGAGTTATTTAGAAGTCCTAACTTGAGATTTAATTCTCTGTTAGTCTTCTTGTAACTCTCATTCCCAGAATAGATATTTGAAAATTTTATTTTCAAAGAATTCAATTCTGTTCTAACTTATTGGTCTTATCGGACAAGGTACTAGTGATCATCTCGATCGACATTCCCCCTTGAATGTACGATTTGGTTTTTCACTTTCCTTGGTTTGATTGACCTTAGTTAGATCAGTAATTTGATTCTTTAAATTAAAATTTTCAGTCTCTATCTGTTTATAAGCGAGATAGAGCGGTCTCCAAATCTTTCAAAAGTTTATCAATAAGACTAGGATCGATTTCGGATAAGGTATCACAATCATTATTTGAGGATGAATAGTAATGTACCTCTTTTGCCATTAAACGGATGTCGTCATCGACCCAAAATCATATGAGGATGAGGATGATGATGTCTCATGAACTTCTTCTTTCTCGGCGGAAGAGCTCTGCGATCGGCATACCTTTTATCTCTCTTTTTCCTCTTTTCTTCTCTCTCTCTCGGGAGTGAGTTGAGGACAATCATAACTATAGTGACCAGGCTTGTTGCATGTATAACAAATATCTCCTCTGTCTATTTTAGGAGTACTATCTCCTCGTCGATTGGTGACTTAAGCTTCCTCGTGCGATCCTTTTTCCTATCATTGTACGAACTCTTTTCTTCTTTATCCGATCTGTAGTTCTTTCGACACGATCTGTCTCTCTTGTTTCTTTTGTATTTCATTCTCAACCTTTCATATCTTTTTAACGGTAGAGCCATTTCCTCCTTAATAGACAAATCAGATGCCTTGGATATCTTTTCAGATTCATCTTGATGAACAAATGCTCTGATCTTTTCAGGATGTTGAAGATTACGCTTCATCTTCTTCATCTTCGATTTGAATGTCATATTCTAATGCCTTGAGATGAGTAAACAAAGTGTGGTGTGAAATTGAAGATAGATTTTGAGTAGCTTTCAAAATATTAGCTTTCTCTCTCCATCTTTGCTTAATGACCTCGAGGCGAGGGCTGAAGCACGACTTCAAGGCTGGCTCCAATTTTAAAAACACATCAATTCTCGGACATATCATTTCACGACTCATGCCCTTAACCCCGACCCCCATCGCGATTTTCCCCATTTCCATTCCATTTTTCCACGAATTCACCGATTATATACATATTCCATTACACATTCATCATCCATTCCATCAAATTCATAACTTGGAGGATTTTTGAAGATTCATTTTGGGAATTTTTGAGAGTTTGAAGTGGGTGTTCTTTCATTCTCATCCAAGGCCGAATTTCCATTGATATAAGGTACGTATTCTTACTCTCTTGACCTTTAATTTCGTTCTTGATGTGATTGATGCTTGGGTATTGTCGAATTTTGCCAATTTTGTGTTTATGTGTAGAGTTTATTTGGGCATTTTGACAAACACCTTATATGCATTGTTCTTGTGGACGAAATTTGAGCCGTTTGATTGATATATTGGATTGCTTGTTGAATTAGAAGGCATGTTTAGGATTGTTGAGATATTTTGCTTTTACCTTTGTGAATTTTAGCCTTGAGAATGAGTTTGAATAATTGTTTGGGATTTCCTAGTGAATGTATGTGGTTTATTTGGTCAAGTTTGGTATAGTTGATGATTGAAGTGCATGTTAGTGAGCATTATTTGTTGAATTACTTGAGCCTAATTGCATACCTTTGTGAGCTTAATTGTTGATATTGATTGTTGTGGCCATCTTGTTGAGCATGCATATATGTTGGTTTATTGAGGACTTCTATTGCCTAATTGCGTTAGTTGAGATTATTGACCAAGTTGTTTGAGTTAGCTGATCTTTCACTTAGGAATTATTGGAGATTGAGTTTTGATTATTGTCTCGTTCATACTTTAATTGATATCATATGTTGCCCTTGTTGCTACTATTATATATGCTAAGCTGTTGCCTTGGGAATTTTGTAGGAAAATGTTTCGGTGCCGACGGTCACGATTATTCGATGAGGACTTCCATAAGAGAGAGAGCCGTGAGATTTGCGAACAAGATGTCGACTCGAGATGGGTATTATTCGGGATGATTACAAATGGAGGAAGCACTCCATTCTTTACGCTGAGCTTTACAACAAGGTGGTGAAGACCCGCCTTGTAGATCACGACCGTATGGTCTCGATGGGGATTGAGGACAATATTCCCCAACTATTCGACCAGGTTGGCGTGTTCGGGTTTTTGGCTAAGAGGCCACAGATGTATTTAGGCCTCACTCTTGAGTTTTTGTGCACGGTTACCTTCGATAAGGCAAGGAATGCGAAGTTCCCACGGGCTATCAATTTTGAGTTTCTAGGGAACGAGTACACTCTTTACGTGAATGAGATCAATGATATATTCGGTGCACCGATCGATCCGGATAGCTCATTACTTAAGATGAGACGGGAGTATAATGCCAAGAAATTCGGGTGCGTAAAGATCAAGTATATTTATATCAGATTTACAAGATTACACAATGGTGCGAGATAAGAGATAAAAATAAGGAAAAGAAAAGTCCTCCTATCAAACACCCCATTGATATGCTTACGGAATAGCCGGCCGGTGAAGACTCATTTTCGAAGCGGCTTCAATTCTTCTTACATTTTTCAGACTTGACTCAACTTCGGCATTGGCGACGATGCCTTTGATCCATTGAGGTCAATCGTTCCATCAGCATTGATCTTTGGTCTGGCTATTTCATAAGCTGGAGCACACATGTCAACATTGAAAATTTTTACGCTTCATCGATCGACGATGGTAGAGGTTGACATCTTCCTTCTCTATCCATTCGTGCCACCTTAGATCTTCGTCTTCAACCGATGAATCGGAACCTTTCGAGATATACGAAGTACATCCATCTAGCATCCAAATTCTTTTCCTTGTATTCCTTTGAGTATTGGCTGCGACTACCTTCGGAGGGTTGAGTGAACGATGATAAGGACGAAACTGCCTCGTCCTGTTGACTTCAAGACCCATTTTCTTACATCTACTGCTCCACTCCATCTGTGAGACCTTTATTCTTTTCTTCGATCTCTTCCTCTCCCTTTCCCCATACCAGGCCTTTTCTGCCTTATTTTTCTTATCTGTTCATCGGACGGAGTTTGAGTAATCGGGCTCCCTTTTTCTCTTCTCGAGACTAGGATGATTTAACAACTATTGCCTTGGCTGGAGACCCTTGAAACTTTTCCTTTTCCTTTGCCTCGACCTCGGCTGGCTTCTCGACACTTTCATGCTTGCCATCGGTGCGAGACTTCTCTTCTTCTTCCTTTTTCCTCCTCGGCTCATCCTCCCTCGTGGCATCTTCGAGTTGACTAACCTCACCGGTGAAGTGCAGCCAGCTCATCGGATTTGAGTCGACATCCTCCTTGGCTGCTTGGGCTTAGTCTTGGCCTTCATGCCTACTTCTTTCTTCGTCTCCTCAATAGCAGTGAGAGGGCTTGTCCTCTTTCTTGCTCCACCCTTTTCCCCTTTTTAACCGTCGGCCAGTGGTACATCAACTTCTTCTCGAGATCATTGCATTTAACCCTGAAGTCTGGTTGTTCCATGGCCAACGTGTCTACCACTATTGTATTGTACTCCGTTACGAGCTTTCGGTCAAGCACCTCCTCCTCCGATTGCCTTAACCATTTCAGGCCAAGACGAGTTAGTCAAAGTAGTAATCTTATCAATGAGATTTACCTCGACTTCCCTCATGCTTGCTATCATCATCTCTGTTACCACTTCAACCATCTTCTTCGTCTTTTTCTTCATCTTTTTGGAGAAGGCACTCTTTATCTTCCTTTCCATTTTTGAAACAATCGAAGAGATGGTTGTTGCTGGGCTTAGGTCACTGTCGTCGTCCTCGGATGAGGATTCGGACGAGGAAGAGGGGGTTTGGGGTTCTTTTGGAGGAGGTAAGGGGAAGGAGATCGCATTTGGATGTCCTCAGGGAAGGAGTATGAGGAGGTTTCAATTTCGGGAGGAGGGGTTGTTTGTGTTTGAGGAGGGAGAGAGGACTGGGTTTCGGAAAGGGGATGGAAGATGATGATGCTTGTTCGAGTGAGTTATGGCTTTGGTATGGCTAGTTCGGTTGGAGTGGGGGTGGATTCGGTGGGGTTGTGGTTTGGACTGTTTGGATTGAACTGGTAATTTGGAGCAACCGTGGCATTTGGAGGCTCCGAGGTTCGGCTCGGGCACACCTCTTCATTGCGAGTGGGATTGGGAAAGAGATAGGGAAGAATTTGTACCTTCTTCCCGAATGGGAGACAGGCGGCTTCCTTAATCGGCAAAGGAGGAACTTCTGTTTGGCCGACCTCGGCTGCTATCTGGAGCACGAGCACTTCTTCAAGCGGTAGAGTGGAGGATTCGGTCTGCTGTCCCGAGCTTCGAGAAGACTCGGACGCCTTTGGGATTTAGTTCGAGGTCTCTCTGAAGAATGAACTAGACATCTTCATCGGATTCCTCGTCGATGGTTGGCTAGAGGGGGCTGAGGACTCGTCTTCCGCTTTCTTTTCGAGGTCTTGACCAACCTCCTTCTTGTTCTCCTTGGAGGAGATCGGCACTGCCACCGCCTCCTCGGTGATACCACCACAAGCTGCAGGAGTCTCCTCTGCTGCGAGAACAGCCTCTGGTTCCGCGGCTGTCTCCTCGCTTCCTCTGCGCTGCTGCTTCTCTCTGTTCCTGGCGACATCTAACTCATCATATGAGTCTGGCACTCCCCAAGTCTCTCATCCTTAGTCCGGATGCCCATACATTTGGAGTACTTTTAGCTCCTACTCTCCCGATCCATTTGTTTTGTTTAATACTTAGATCAACACAATAGTTTTATTAAACAAACTTCTTGGTGGTCGCAACCCATCCTTCGACAGATTAGAATGTCAGCCTCTTCTTCTCTTCATTCGATCTCGTTAATCGCCACTGTACCCAATTGGCTTGAACTCCATCCATGATTGCTCGCATACAACACAATCTGGGCTTAGCTAGCCCATCATGTGAACTTTGGTCTCCTAAAACCGATTTTGTTACGATCGTCATCAACAACATGTATTTCCTCCTTAGCAGATTCTTTTTCAAGTCTCTTTGAGTTCCTCTGTATGTGACTCTATCCATCAAGTCAAAAGACTCTTCCCATTCATCTTCTTTATACGTCAATGGATTTACTCCTTCCACCGACGTATCAAAGATTCGAGCGATGGTTTCTGCGGGATACGAAAGTATTGTGCCATCTACTTTCGTATTGAATCCCTCGACGTATCTACTATATTCGTCAAAAACTCTGCTCCTAATAAATCAATGGTTTTGTTCTCGGGAGACTTCATCAAACAAAAACCTCTCGGGCCACTTTTTCTAAAAGTTGAAGAATCTCGAGAGGATTCTCTGTCTCTCGTTGTCTCGAAGTCAACGAATATCTCTGCCTTTAGTTTGTTATTAAAGATTTCTTCATTCATCTTGTAGTTGGATATAGAGGTGGATAGGTAAACGAGGTTTATGACGTTTAGTGGTTTTGAGGAAGAAGCCATAGTTAAAGCTGCTAGAAAATTTTGAGAGAATTTGCGTAAATTAGGGCTAGAATTTTGTAAAAGTGAATTTCGAAATGAAGAGGGTAAGTTTTTAAATCGGGAGGAGAGAGGGAAAATTTGGGGAAGATGATACGTGGCAAAATCAGAAATGTTTTTACCGTTAATTGACTTAGGCGCGTGTAAACTATCAACGGTTATGCGAGAATAATCGCTTCGCATTCAGCGCGTGGCATTAACTCACCTTGAAATGTGTAAAAAGTAAGCGTCTAACCTATGGATTAGACTGCTAATAGGGTTGCTTTATGCAGAGGTAGTAAGTATACATGATGTAAGCGAAATATACCTTTCTTTGCATAAAGGTTTCCTATTTCATCTTGGGTTTTATCGAGACTTGGTCAAAATCCACCTTGTCTTATTCTTTTGAAAATTTCTCCAAGTCTCGATTATTTTAGAGCAAAGAATTTTCAAGACGGGTTAATTAAATGCCATTATTTTAAATAAAAGAGTTTTCAAGGACACAACTCATACTGAAAATTTTTGAAATAGATGAAATGAGAATGATTTTGAAAACAAATTTTGAAGAAAACAAGGAAGAGGTGAGCGGATGAGGAGGATTATCGGTTTAGAAAATTCGAACCGATCTAACAATGTTGATCTATTACTGTTCCTAGATACACAAACTCAAGAAACCATTAGTAGCTAAAGTAAGTAAGATAGGATGCGATTAGTCATCTGTTTTGAGAAAAAGCAGTGACTATTGTGTCCTTGTGCTGATTTACTTGATGTCGAATAAGCAATTGTCAAGTCGGATAAGGTCAATATGACTAATGCTTGATTCTTGATTCCTAAGAAGGAGATCAATGATATCGGCTGTGATTGTCCTTTGACACATATCAAGTCGACAATTCTTTCTAGACAAGATTTAAAGAAAGGAGAAAAGAGAAAGAATATGCATGATACAAATAATAGAAATTTATAAATCAGCTAAGGATGCATCAAGTAATCCTAACTCTAAACACAAATCCCTAAATCTAGATTCACTAAGGGTTTTGTAAGTAAGTCTGCTCTCTGAGACTCATGCTATCTTTTCTATTATAATGTCATTATTCTCAACATGATCTCTAATGAAGTGATGTCTTATATCTATATGCTTACACCTAGAATGCAAGACAGAGTTGTATGTCATAGCAATTGCACTATTACTATCACGGTAAATAGGAACAAATGATGTGAGAATATTATAATATCTAAGGCTGACTAATCTAAAGGAGTTGAGAGCAACAACTACCGATTGCCATGTATTCACTTCGATTGTGGTGGTTGCAACGGATGTACATTTCTTAGATAGCCAAGAAATTAATTTGTTGCCTAAAAATTGACAAGTTCCCAGATGGATTTTCTATCAATTTTGACCTCCAAAATCCGAGTCTGAATAACACGATAACTCGAAGTTGTCATCGAGATGGGTACCACAACCCAACTGCAAAGTCCCTTTAAGATATTTAAGGATTTTCTTAGCCGTCTCCGGATGAGTTTTCTTGAGTTTTGATTGGAATCTAGCACATACCCCAACAACAAAGGCTATGTCTGGTCTACTTGCGGTGAGATATAGAAGGGATCCTATCGGTCCACGTTACTTCGTTGCATCCATGGGTATCCCTTGCTCATCTGAATCCATTGAGAAGTTAGTTGCCATAGGTATTTTAACTTCCCTACTAGTAGTCATCCCAAATTTATCTATAAGGTCCTTAGCATACTTAGTCGATGTATGAATATGCCCTTACTCAAATGCATTTTAATTTGCAAGCCTAGAAAGTATGTTAATTCACCCATCATTGACATTTCAAACCTGTTTTCATGAGAACACTAAACTCTTCACACAAGGTCAGATTAGGTGAATCAAATATGATATCATCTACATAAATTTGAACTAAAAGGATGTTGCCATCTATTTCTTTTCTAAACAAAGTTCTATCTATCTTACCTTTTGAGAAACCACTTCATATCAAGAATTGAGACGGGGTATCATACCAAGCCACAGGAGCTTGCTTTAGTCAATATAGAGCCTTATGAAGTTTATAGACCTTATTATTGATCCTAAACCTTGTGGGTTATTTTACATAGATTTCTTCAAGTAACACACCATTAGAAAAGGTAGACTTAACATCCATTTGAAAGACCTTGAAAGATTTAAAATCAACAAATGCTAAAAACAACCTTATTGCTTCTAGTCGGCAAGCTGGAGCATATGTTTCATCATAGTCTATCCCCTCATACGGTGAGTAATCTTGTGCTACCAATCTTGCCTTATTACGAACAATAATGTTATTTTCATCAATTTTATTCTTAAACACTCATTTTGTGCCTATAATCTTTCTATGTAAGAGTCTCATCCACGGTTCCCAAATATTTTGCCTTTCAAGTGATGCGGTTCTTCTGCATGGTTGTTATCGATTTGGATCAGATAGAGCCTCCTCAATAGACTTAGGCTCGAGAAGTGACACATAGCGGTGAACATACGTTTGGAATCTAACATTGTTCATGTCTGAACACTACTAGATGGATCCCCAATGATCGATCAATTTGGATGATAACTTCTCATCCTCTTTCTGCTTGACTCGGTAGGTAACTCAACCGATTCTTCTGAGCAGACGTTCCCCCTTCATCTCGCTGACCACTGGTGATCGGATGATGTCAAGGGTGTCTCCTCGGATGGAACCTGAAGAGGAGTTGCCTTAGATTCTCGGATGGGGATTCTTCATCATCGAATCTGAATCAAAACTAGGCGAGATAGATTGTCCTATTTTTTGTTTTAGTTAGTTCAATTTTATCTAGATCATCTATAATTTGATTCACTTTATACGAGAAAGTATGCAATTCATCAAATACAACATGAGGAGTTTCTTCCACACAAAGAGTTGTCTTATTGAAG
The DNA here is from genome assembly GCA_030762865.1 of Paraleonurus japonicus. Taxonomy (NCBI): domain Eukaryota; kingdom Viridiplantae; phylum Streptophyta; class Magnoliopsida; order Lamiales; family Lamiaceae; genus Paraleonurus; species Paraleonurus japonicus. The sequence continues at coordinate 31,814,009 of CM061060.1, forward strand.
ACTCTGAAGGCTTTGGAAGTGTTGAAATATCTCAAGAATATCCCATCATTTGCCTTAGCATCAAAACTCCTCGGCTTAGACTTCCCATTGTTATGGATGAAGCATTTACACCCAAAAGCATGAAAATATGAGATTCTTGGAACCTTACCTTTCCAAAGCTCATAAGGAGTCTTACCCTTACTTTTGGTAGTAAGCATCATTAGAGTGTAGCAAGCGTGTTGATAGCCTATGAGGTGTTCCATACTACTAGCATGCTTCTAGCTTCTTTGAGAGTTCTATTTCTTCTCTCCACAACTCCATTCTGCCGTGGTGTTTTAGCTGAAGAAGTCTCATGAACTATACCATTCTCATTCGAGATAGTTAGATAAACAAGAATTCAAGAATTATGTTCCCTTATCACTCCTAATTTTAATAATATTAACACCCTTCTCATTTTGAATTTATGCAGAGCAGATCTGGGATCTTGTTCACTTTGTCTCATTCTTTTTGAAAAGAAATATTACCCAAGTGTATCTAGAAAAATCATCAACAACTACAAGGGTATACTTCCTTCCACTAAAGCCGAGTGGTGAAAGCGAGTCCAAACAAATCAAGATGAAGGAGTTGTAAAACTCTTTCGAGATGAGGATATGTTAATACTTTTAAAAGAGTGTCAGGTTGTTTACCTTTTTGACAAGCATTATATTTGAGATCGAGTTGAACAAAGCTTCTCGGGTAGTCCTTTGACAAGATTCTTCTTAGCTAGCTTGCTAAGGGTTTTGAAATTCGGTGACTAAGCCTTTTATGCCATAGCCAGTGAGATCATCTCCACCTTTAGCTACAAGACATATATCTTTGGGGCAACTATTAAAATTGGTCACATAGACATTACCATATACGAAGCCGATTAAGAGTACCTTGTCCGAGGAACTATCTAAGATATCACACTTATCTTTAGAAAATTTAACAAGTCATGTGCGGTGAACAACCACCGTCTATGTACCGAGATGGAAGCTATAATTTCTTCTTTTAATGATAGTCCACAGGATTCTGCCAAAATAGATTAAGTATGAGGTACCCTAGTGATCTTGGGTCCTTTTAGGTCAATAATCACTTTAGGTATCCAGGCAAACATCTCATTCTTCAATAATAAATCGATTGAATTTGTCTACCGAATGCGTCTACAAATACATCACATTTAAATGTGAATTTATTGAAGTCGATTTGGTAACTTTCTTAGACTTTGGAAGTGAGGGATAACATCTACTTATCCCATCAAAAGAGTTATAATAAGAATTTCTTCTAATCTTGGTTCTTGGAACCCTCTTTATCGATTCGAATTCCTCATCCGAATTTTATTTTGATTAGGAGATGCGATCCTCATCGACTACGTGGTTTCTAAGGCCCAATCTTAACTTCTTTTAATGTTTCAACTTACACAAATTTCCTAGGTTTTGAACTTCGATTTATTATTTCTATCATAACCAAGTCCTATTTTATCATGGGATTTTTTAGAGGTTCTAAAGATATGGTCTATGACTGATTGTGAGTTATTAAGTCGGCTTATTTTGAAGACAAGCTTTTCATTGGCCTTCTTAATTGACTCATTCTCATTACGAGACCACTTCAAATTTATCTTTCAAAGATTTTAATTCACTGAGGTAAGCATTCCCCCTTGAATGTTTCCTCGGACTGAAATAGTTTACAACTTGTTTGCCTTTAATTAGAGTCCGAATCGATCTTTCAAAGTTAAATTTTCTGTCTCTAATTGTTTATAAGCACTCGAGACATCTTTAAATCTACAAAAGTCCTTTGATAACAGTTTGGTCATTGTCTGAGACAGATTTGTAAGAATCATTATCGGTTGAGGAATAGTAGTCTACCTCTTTGGCCATCGACAAACTTCATCGGCCGATCCAAAATCAGATGAAGATGACGATGATGATGATGATGATGATGATGATGATTTTCTTGACTCTTTCTCTTCAGCAAGAAGAGCTCTACGATCGGCAAAATGCCTATCTCTCTTCTTCCTTTTCCCCTCTCTTTGTTTAGGAGTCGGTGGGGACGGAGTCATAAGCTAAAGTGCCACTGGCACATTACGAGTGTAACAAGTATCTCCCGGTCCGATTTAGGGTGATAGGATTCTTTCTTGCAGGAGATTTATATCTTCTTGACTAATTTCTTCTATTGTCATCATCTGTTGACTCATCATCTTTTCTCTTGGATCTGGATCTGTCCTTCTTTGCAAATTTCAACTTATTACACTTATATTTCATCCTTAATCGATCATACCTTTTTGTTAGCAAAGCCATCTGTTCCTTCAAGGATAGATCGGCTCGTTTAGGCTCGGCTACGGTCTTGTGTTCTTTGTTGACAAAGGCAACAGTCTTGGATGAGGTGCTTGACTCCATCTCATCTTCCTCATCTTCAATTTGAATATCATATTCTAAAGCTTTAAGATGAGAAAATAAGGTATGATGAGAAATTGAGGACAAATTCTAAGTTGCTTTAAGGATATTGGCCTTTTCTCTCCATATTTTACTCAAAGATCTGAGTATCTTGTTATTTATTTTCTTTTTTGTATAATTCTTTGTTAGCACAAGATTGTTTTGATGAGTTAAAAGACTATTCGGATGAGCAGACTATGATAAAGAAGCTGTAAAGATTAAGTTCGATACTAAGCCGATCGACTAGGTCAAGGAGCAGTTCAAGTCACCAAGACTAGAAATCACAAGTCATCTCAAGACAAGCTCGATTCTAGTCATCTGCGGGAGATAAGTATGAAGAGCTCGAGACGAGGTCAAGACAAGCCGAGTAGAATAAGAAAGGCTAGTCTTCACCAAGTCACCAGACGAGTAGGAAGAATCACCGAGGTCAAGAGCGATTTCCAAGATTAAGTTTGTTAAGCGGTTTCCGGTTTGTTAGAACTAACTAACAAACTAAGCTGTCTTTCCAGACTTATAAATAGGACTAGATCTTATTCTTTTTTATACACTTATGCAAATTTGTTTTTTCACACTATTCACTACTCAGGATCTCCATCACAATCAATTCACAAGTTTTTCAAGAGAGTTTTCAAAAAGTTCTAAGTGCTCATAGAACACTTTTCTTGTAATCTTCAAAAATCCATTATTCACTGTAATAGTTAGATCTTATAGAAGGATTTAGGAGATTGAAGACTTGAAGATCTTTACAAATTGTAAGTCGTAAGTTGAAAGTGAGAAAGTAAGTAGTAAGCAGAGTCCCTTCTTCAAGTTGGAGAAGGAGTGTGGATGTAGGATTATTCATAATCCGAACCACTATAAATCACAGTGTTATTTCTTACTTTCTTTAACTGTTCAAATTACAATATGGTTAATTCAAGATTAAAGTTAGAATCTTAACTAAAAATCGAATATCAATCTTGCTTTTGATCTTGATAAAAGTTGAGTTCTCAATTATATTCCGCTGTGTTTAATCGATATTTTGAATTGATTTTGAGAGATTCGAAAAATCTACAAAATCTATTCAAACCCCCTTTCTAGATTTTGTTCTAGAAGGTTATCTCAAGGCTTTAAATCAACTCAACATTCGGGGACCAACAAGTGGTATCGGAGCGGTGTTAAGTTGTTAGATATTGATTTTAGGTGTTGAACAAGATTAAATTATCTTGATTTTATTCATTTACTTCCTTTACTAACGGTGCTACTAATTAGCTTGTGGAGTATTTTGTTTCTTTGTTTCATCATGTCATCGGGAAAAACAAGAAGTCTAGGAATCTTCTGAATTCTCAATTGAAGATTATGATTACTGGAAATTTAGGATGGAGAATCACCTAAAGGCCATTCATGATAGGATGGAAGAGGTTCTTGAAGAGGGACCTATAAAATTTTATCATGGAGGCACGATGCATCGAGTAGTCACCTGAATCCAGAACAGACAAGAAAAGAAGAGTTACGAATTGACAAATGATGAAAGAAAGGTCCACAATCTTGACCAAGTAGCTCGAATCGAAATCATCGAGACTCTAAGTAAGGATTGGATAGAAAAGGTTAAGAGATGCAAAATCGCCAAAGAGATGTGGCAAACTCTAGCCAATGTTTGTGAAGGATCTGAACAAGTCAAAGAAAACAAAGTGTGATCAGTCTTGCATACATTTGAGATATTCAAAATGAAAGAAAATGAGTCGTGGATCGAGTTAGATGTAAGGTTGACCAATCTTCTCAACAAAGCGGTGACCTTGGAAAGAATTATTCAGAGAAAGAGATTAATAACAAGATTACGAGATCATTAACCAAGAGATGGAGGGAAAAATCCAATATCCTTAAGGTTACTCAAGATTTATCTTCTATTACTCACCATACTTTTTTCACATCTTAAAGCTCTAGAATATGATATTCAAATAGAAGAGCGAGGAGGATGAGATGGAGTCAAGTACCTCATCCAAGTCTGTTGCCTTTGTCGATAAAGAAGACAAGGTGTCAACGAGTCTCAGAGGAGCCGATCTATCTCTGAAGGAGCCGATGGCTTTACTCACTAAGAGGTATGATAAATTGAGAATGAAGTATAAAAGAAATAAATTGAGATTTGCAGGAAAGGATAAATCAAGATCCGTGATCGTAGAAAGGAAGATGAATCAGCAGATGATGATAAAAGCGTAAATCGAGACAAGAAGATACAAATCACTGTCAAGAAATCCTTCTAGCCTAGATCGACGGGAGTGATATTTGTTACACATTCAACAAGCCGAGGACATTTCGGTTATGATTGTCCTCAATCGACTCCTAAGGAAAGGGAAGAAAAGAGACAGGAGGTTTGCGAGATCAAAGAGCTCATTGGTCAAGAAAAAGAGCCAAAGAAATCATCATCATCCTCATCATCCTCATCGATTTCGGATCGATGATGAAATCTGTCTCATGGCTAATGAGGTAATCTACTATTCATCGTCGATAATGATTCTTGTCCCTGCATCCGATCATGACCAAACTGTTATCCATGAGTTATTGAGAGATTTAAAGACATCTCTGGCTGCTTATAAACAGCTAGAGACAGAGAATTTGTTTTTAAAGGATCGATTCAAATTCTAATTAAAGGCAAGCAGTGATGAATCCGCTCAGAGACCGAGGAAACATTCAAGGGGAATGTTTTCTTGATCGAGGCTAGTACTTCAGCCGGCTTACGAAAGGTTAGAAAATGAATTGAAAACTTTAAAAGACAAATTTGAGGTAGTCTGTGCTGAAAATTAATCAATTAAGAAGGACAATGAGAAGCTTGTCTTCAAAATCGTCAACTTAATAATTCACAATCAGCAATAGATCATATTTTTAATACTTCTCAAAAATCTCATGACAAGACAGGTCTTGGTTATGATAGGAACAATAAATCAGATGTCCAAAACCTAGAAAATTTGTGAAAGCATCTGCTCAATGAAAGGATGTTAAAATTGGTCCATGGAAACCAACTAGTCGATAAGGACTACACCTCCGTGCCGAAACCAAGAATTCACCAAAACTCCTATCGACTAGGAGAAATCCAAGAACCAAAATAAGAAGATATTCTTATTATAATCCTTTTGATGGAAGGAGCAAATGCTATCCTACATTTCCTAAGTTTAGGAAAATTACTCAATCTGAATACAACAAATTATCATTCAAAAATAATATAATTGTAGACAGATTTGGTAGAAAAGCTCGAGTCTGATTTATTGTTTGAAGATGAGATGTTTATTTGGTTACCTAAAGTGATATTTGACCTTAAAGGACCCAAGATCACTAGGGTACCTTATAACCGATTTGTTTTTCAGGATACACAGGGATCATTACTCAAGGAAGAGATCTTAGCCTCAATATGGTACATTGATAGTGGTCATTCACAACACATGACCCATAACAAGAGGCTGTTATCAAATTTCCAAAGCATTGATGGTCCAAGAGTATTATTTGGTGACAATAATTGTGGTCGACTAAAGGTGTAGGTACTCACGATTATCAAGGATATTCAGATATCCGAGGTATATTTTGTTGAGGGTTTGAAACATAATTTGTAATCTGTTTCTCACCTTTGTGATAAAGGTTTTCTTGTTAAATTTTCAAGGGATAAATGTGATATTTTAGATAATTCCTTAGATAAGGTACTGTTAACCGGCTTGGACATGGTAATGTCTATGTGGCCAACTTTAATAGTTGTCCCAAAGATACTTGTTTGATAGCTAAGGGTGGAGAAGATCTCACTGCTATGGCACAAGAGGCTTAGTCATCTGAATTTCAAAACCCTTAGTAAGCTAGCTAAGAAGAACCTTGTCAAAGGATTACCTGAAAAACTTTTATCCACCGATCTTAAATGTGATGCATGTCGTAAAGGTAAACAGCCTAGACACTCATTTAAGAGTATTAACTCTTCTTCATCCGAAAGAGTATTACAACTACTTCATCTTGATCTCGTTTGGACCTCGTTTCTCCTCTTAGTTTCAGTGGATGGAAATATACTCTTGTTTTAGTAGATGACTTTTCTAGGTACACTTGGGTGATATTTCTTTTCAAGAAAAATGAGACTATGAACAAGATTCCGATCTGTTCGCATGATTCGTAATGAAAAGGGTGTTAATATTATTAAAATAAGGAGTGATAAGGGCACATAATTTTTGAATTCTTGTTTATCTAACTTTTTCAATGAGTGTGGAATTATTCATGAGACATCTTCAGCAAGAACTCCACAACAAAATGGAGTGGTTGAAAGAAGGAATAGAACTTTGAAGGAAGCGAACAGAGCATGTTAGTGAGTATGACACCCCACATAGGTTCTGGTGAAGCCATTAACACTGACTTGCTATACCGAACATGTGCTTAGTTGTCAAAGACATGGGTAAGACTCCTTATGAGATTTGGAAGGGTAAGATTCCAAAATCTCATATTTCAAAGCTTTTGGTTGTAAGTGTTTCATCCATAACAATGGAAAATCTAAGTTAAGAACTTTTGATGCTAAGGCGGTGATGGAATATTCTTGGGATATTCTAACACTTCCAAGACATTTAGAGTTTTTAACAAGACAACTCTTTGTGTGGAGGAAACCCTCATGTTGTTTTTGATGAGTTGTATTCTTTCTCGGATAAAGTGAATCAAATTTCAAAGTCTAGATAAAATTGAACTGGCCCAAGACTAAACATAGAACTCGTCTATCTACCTAGTCTTGATTCGAATCGATGAAGAAGAATCCCCATCTGATAATCGAAGACAACTTCGATCGACTCCATCAGATCAGGACACCCTTGACATCACCGATCAGCAGGGTCCGATTGATGAAGGGGGAACGTCACCGAGGTTGAGTCGGAGGAGTTGCCTACCGAGACTCAAGATGAGGATCCTTCTCCTCACATAGGCAAAAGGATGAGAAGCTACCATCCATCCGATCGATTATAGGAGACCCATCTAGTAGTGTGCAGACACAAATGATGCTTTGGACTACGAAAGTCTTTTCACCGCTATGTGTCGCTTCTTGAACCCAAGTCTATTGAGGAAGCTCTATCAGACTCCAAATCGGATAACCGCCATGCAGAGGAACTACATCGCTTTGAAAGGCAAAGTGTATGGGAATTAATAGAAAGACCTTTACGAGTAAAGATTATAGGCACCAAAATGGGTGTTTAAAAACAAAGCAGATGAGAACAACATTATTGTTCGAAATAAGGCAAGATTGGTTGCACAAGGTTACTCACCGATCCGAGGGGATAGACTATGATGAAACCTATGCTCCGATTGGATTAGAGGCAATAAGGTTGTTCTTGGCATTTGCTGCATATAAATCTTTCAAAGTCTTTCAAATGGATGTTAAGTCTGCTTTCCTTAATGGTGTGTTGCTTGAGGAAGTCTATGTGGAGCAGCCTCTGGGTTTAAGACCAATAACAAAGTCTATAAACTCAATAAAGCTCTATATGGACTGAAACAAGCTCCCAGAGCTTGGTATGATACCTTATACCGATTTCTTGACATCAAATGGTTTTACAAAAGGTAAGATTGATAGAACTTTGTTTAGAAAGGAAGTAGATGGTAACATCTTATTAGTTCAAATTTATGTAGATGACATAATCTTTGGTTCACCTAATCTGAAATTATGTGAAGAATTTAGCATTCTCATGAAAAACAGGTTTGAAATGTCAATGATGGGCGAATTAACATACTTTTTAGGCTTACGATTAAACAGATGAGTAAGGGTATATTTATACATCACCTAAATATGCTAAGGATCCGATTGAGAAATTTGGAATGACTACTAGCAGAGAAGTTAAAATACCTATGGCAACTAACTTCTCTATGGATTCGAGATGAGCAGGGGATACCCTCCGATGCAACCGAGTATCGTGGACTCGATTGAATCTCTTCTCTATCTCACCGCAAGTAGACCAGACATAGCCTTTGGTTGGGGTATGTGCAAGATTCCAGTCTAATCCCAAGAAAACTCATCTGGAGTCAATAAGAAAATTCTTAAATATCTCAAAGGAACCTTGCAAGTAGGGTTATGGTACCCGGTGATGACAACCTTGAGCCGACGGGTTATTGATTCAGACTTTGGAGGATGTAAAATTGATAGGAAGTCCACTTCAGGAACTTGTCAAATTTTAGGCAACAAACTAATTTCTTGGTTATCTAAGAAGCAGGACATCCGTTGCCACCTCTACAATCAAGTCGAATACATGGCAAATGGAAGTTGTTGCTCTCAACTCCTCTGGATTAGTCAACAGCTTAGAGATTATAATATTCAAACATCACTGTTCCTATTTAATGTGATAGTAATAGTACAATAGCAATGACTTACAATCACATTACGCATTCTAGATGTAAGCATATAGATATTAGGCATCATTTCATTAGAGATCATGTTGAGAAAAATCACATTAGGATTGAAAAGATAGCCAGCGAGTCACAAAGAGCAGACATTCTTACAAAACCATTAGCCGAGTCTAGGTTTAAAGAACTATGCTTAGAATTAGGATTACTTGATGCATCTTTAGCTGGTTTCTAATTTGTGTGCATCTTGTTGAATATTTTTCTTATTTACGGTCTTTTCTTTTCTTTAAATTGATGTCTAGAAAGAATTATCGGACTAGATATGTGTCAAAGGACAATCGGGTAGCTGATATCATTGATCTCCTTTTAGGATCCAAGAATCAAGGATTAGTCATATTGACCTTATCGACTTGATAATTACTTGTTCGACATTGAGTAAATCAGATAAGGACACAATAGTCACCGATCTCTGAAGAAACAGATGACTATTTACACCCTATCTCGATTTACCTCAAGCTACCGATGGTTTCTTTTGAGTTTATGTCTTTGCAGGAACAGTCACGAGATCATCTTGTTTCACCTCATCTTATCCAAACTCCTTTATTCTATTACTTTTGTTCCTAAATAAACTACACATAAAAATATTTTTGGATTAATTGGATGAACAACCAAATTTTATAAAATTAAGTCTCAGTCCTGCTTTATTTAAACTAATCTTAAGATTGCTAAAAAGTTAAACCTAAGCTTTTGTTTTAAAATCAGACGAGGTTACTTTATCGATGACTTTACAAACTCATCTGCTTTTCAAATCATCTCTGCTTTGCAAACCTTTATTCAAAGTAAGGTAACCTTAGGGCCGACGCCGTATACTTACTTCTCTGCATAAAGTAACCTACATCTCACAAATCAACACTATAAAGTAACTATTTACGCATTCCAAAGGCGATTAATTTCCACGCGCTGAATCCTAATCGCTTATCTTAGTTTTTAACCGTTGATTTATGCGCAGTAAAAATTTTTGAATAAATGGCTCAGATTTATTCAAATTTTCTAAAATGGCGGTTTCTCTTTCCAATCTTCCCCCTATAAATTTATCTTCTTCTAAAATGATTCGAGTACCTTATTATTAATCTCTTTCTCGGTATAGGTTTTACCCAAATCAGACTTTGTTCACTGATCGGTCAATCTCACATCCAATTGATCCACGCTTTCTCCATCTTTCATCTTGAATGTATCAAATGCATGTAAAACTGATTGCAACTTGTTTTCTTTAACTCGCTTCCGACCCTTCACAAACATTTGCAAGAGTCTTCCACATATCCTTGGCGCTTTTACATCTCTTTACCTTTTCTATCCAGTCTTTGCTCAATGTTTCTATAATTTCGCCCTTGCTACCTGGTCTAAATTGTGAATCTTCCTTTCGCTGCTTGTCAAATCAGCACTTTTCTTTTCTTGTTGACTTCTTGTAGTAGAAGATTCAGCTCCAGTACTAACAACTCCATGGTAGAATTTTATTGGACCTTCCTCAAGAACCTCTTCCATACGGTCATGAATGGCCTTTAAATGATTCTCCATTCTGAACTTCCAATAATCATATTCTTCGATAGAAAAATCGGTAAACTCCTGGATTTTTACTTTTAACAAGACATTGTAATTCAAGATGCTAAAATACAGCTTATCGAAATGTTAGTGACTCAATGATAAGAAATCAGATTTCAATGAAAACTCGAGATATTTCAAGACCACAAATCTCTATCGTAATGACCTTAACACCGCTTTGATACCACTTGTTGGGTCCCTTTAGAACGAGTTTAAACGCAAAATCAAGATACCCTCTAGTGATAATCTAGAAGGGGGATGAATAGATTATCAAAAACTTTCGCAAGCTTAGATAATCTATCAACTCCAAAATCAAATTTACAAATGGAAACAAATTTTTGTTTATACTCAATTCAAATAGGATCTAAAGCTTTGTCGATATCGAATTTGCGATCAAGAAACAATTAATGAAAGCAAGTAAAGAACTAAAAGTAAACAACACCAGATTTATAGTGGTTCGGATCAAACGATCCTACGTCCACTCTCCTTCTTCAAACTTGAAGAAGGGACTCTTCTTACTTCCTTCCCGCTTGCTTACTTTCTTACTTTCTTCCTTTACAATGTTCTTCTTGACCTTTACAATGATGATACTATCTCTAATTGGCTTTTTGAAGATGTACAAAGAAAATGGTGTTCTATAAACACCAGAAATGAATGATCACTTTAAGTGTTCGTGTGTATACAAATGATATTGAAAAGAGCTTTGAATTCTCAGATTTTTCAAAATGCTAAGCTTCTGGATTGCGTCACATATAAAATTTTGAATCTCTCGATCCTATTTATAGATCTTCCGTAGATGACGGTTATAACTTCCTTGTTCTTGTTTGTTGAAGGTTGTAATCGATTAACTAATTCTTGAACCTCGCTTCTTGTTTGGTTGTAACTAATTCTTGAATTTGACCAACTCTTCTAGCTTGTCCGATTCTTCACCCTGTCTCGATTTTCTACTCTGTCCGATTCTTCACCTTGTCTTGAATCTCTATCTCGATCTTCTACCTCGTCTGGTTCTATCATCGTCTGCTTTTCTCGTTCTTGTCACTATCTCGACTTCTTTTGAATCAACCCTATCTTATTTCTATACTTAGTCTATATAGCGTTTTTATTACATCACCGACTATACATTGTCTTCAATGGTCATCCTAATTTTACACTTTAACTCATCAAAACTAAGTACATTTTATCCCAACAATTTCCCTTTTTGATGATGTTAAAACATAGCTCAAGAAAAGAAAAAAGTTAGTAATCTCAAAGATACGGAAATATACTTAAGACACTTAGTCGATTATTGAAGCACATAGTTTTATTAATGTATGATGATAAGATTATGAAGTAGATAATCGAGTAATACACAAAATATACTTAGAACACTTTGCTCATAAAAACAAATGATCGCTTTTTCAAAGAGCTTTGTTCAATCGGCTTATGAGTAATAAATCGATGATTAACAAAAGAATTTTAGTTTATTTTATTTAGTTAGATTAATTATGAAAGAGTCTTAGTCAAATTATGTTATAAGAAATGATTAGTTACCCGGATAAGTTTAAGGAAATTTAACAATACACCAACAGATTATGAGAATAGATCAAAAATTTTATTCACAGAATTTCAACTTCTCGCCTTCATGCAAATTCGTATAAGATCCAGATAAGATAAGGAAAGAAAAGATTTAGTCATACCATCTATTCTCTTCTCGAACCTCGAGCTACCAAAGATTCGCTTCTTCAAAGAGATTGTTTCACCTCCTCTCGCAAGATCACCGTGGCTTCGGCTTTGATGATAAGTCGCTTGATCTTTTCTAGGTCCAGATGACCATCACTGTTAGAGGGGGTTCCATCTCGAGAATAAGCTGGTGCGACTACATCCGAGTTGAATTCCGTGTGAGCAATGTTGACTAGGTATTGATACATCGAGGGTCCTTTTCTTCCACCAATTGTGAAAAGCTTCGTTCTCATCGAGTCCCCATTTGATGGCTTTGCAAACATGGAACTGGGGAAGATCCAGTCCACTTCATATGGCCTCCACTTTGCTCGATTCGCCATTAGTAGAACTTCCTTGGGGACGACTTCACTTCGATGAAATGGCCTTAGAACTTCTTCTCCTTGCTCATCTCGTTATCTTCTCGAGCCCATCTCCTCGGTGAGCGGTCATAGTATTTTCCTGCAGCCTTCTCTGCTCTCTCTCCTCCTTTTTGCATCCCTTCGCTTATATTTCTCCTTCTCCTCTCTCTCTTCCTTTTCTTGATCTTCTCTTCTTCATCTATCTCAAATTGAGTTTTCTTAGGAATTTGAGCTGTTTGAGCTGTTCTAGATGATCCGAGAAGGAGAGGTGATTTGAGCAGATCTTGCACAGGGATTTTCTCGTACTAGGTTCAACTCTTGTCTTCTTCAGACTTTCCCTGTCTTGTCCTCATCTTCTTTCCTCCTTTCCTCTTCGGCTTTCAGTAGCTTCTTGAGATAACTCTTCCAACTTCATGTTTAGGGCAATGATCTTGTCATCTTGCTCGCCTATTCTTTTCTTGAGCACACTATCTTCCCCTTTTTAGCATCAAAGAAATCGGGTATTGCAGATAGTGGCTACTTGTTCAATTTGACCTATGAAGTTCTTCTCGCACATGCCCCGTCTTTTGATCAAGCTGGTCATATCTCTTGTTTGTCCGACCTCAGCTCGTCTCGAACTCATCATCCATGAACTTCATAATACTTGTCGCCCGCCTATCCTTCTCCATTGCCAATTGCATTTTTAGGACTTGATGAAATGATGCCTCCTTGGCTTTCCGTGCTTCTTTTACTTGCTCCTCAACTGAATTTTTGATTTCGGTATAGGCGTAATCTAACGCATCGCTTCACCCATTCATCCCGAGAGTTCATCTCCTTAGCAATCGCCGCCTTAATCGCAGCCATCTCTGCTCTCATGTCTCGATCGTAGAAAAATATAGATCAATCTTGGTTTTTTCGTGAATTGCAGCTTCTATATTTTCCTTGATTGAAGACGTTATCATCTCTCGAACACGCCGTAGAGCATTCAGACTAGCTCTTTTGATGTTCAACACCTCCTCCGTCGGCATGTTGAAATCGATATGCATACGTAAGCCGAGGGTCCAGCCATATCTTGAGATGGAGAAAGTTGAGTTAGATCCACCAGCTGTACCTCGCATAACCGCTCTGTTTGTGCCTCCCCACTGTATCCAACTCAGCTGGCTCATCGGCAGCTCACCAGTGCCATCTCGGCTCATTTTCAATGCCATCTCCGGCCAAAACTTGCTCAGTTTCCATTCCTTCTCCAGCCAACTCCGGCTCAACTTGCCTCTCTTCCTCTGCTTTTCTCGAAGCTTCCTCAAGAATCGGCATGTCTACGAAATATACCTGTGAAGGATATAATCGAAGAACATGCTCTCGGTTAAAATATCCGTAAAGGATTTGAGCTTGGCTCTTTTCACACTTCTTTCTCCCATATCGGCAGATTGTTCCCACCAACCTCGGCTATGAGGATAGCTGTCTTCTCAAATCCTCCTGCCCTTAACCTCCATAGAAGCCATACATCCACTAGCTCTTCCAAAAGCTTGGGTTCATTTTGAAGGTTATGTTCTTTGTGGAATATGAACTTCTTCCCTATAACTCTCAAGGACTCTTCGTTGGTCCCATGACTCCAGATGGATTTGGAAGTAAGGAGTAGAGATGAGGTTCTGTTTGGGATGAGGAAAGAAAAGAAAATGGAGTCGATGAGGGTTGGGATTGGGTTGGACTTTTGGAAGTAGACCGATTTAGAGGCTCAGAGGCAGCGGCCTTGTCCGCCCCTTCATCGCTGTGGTGAGATGATGTGGGTTGGGTGTCGTCGGCCTCGGATGAGGAAGACGATGATGTGGTAGATTGGGATTGCTCAGCCTTCTTCAGCCTCGCCTCCGGATGAGACTTCAACCGTCTCCTCCCCGCCCGACTTCCCAGCCGCGACACTTCCCCTCGGGAAGCCGTCATCTCCTCCTCTTCTTCCTCCTCAACCTCAGCCTCGGTTTCTTCCTCCTCGGATGAGGGTTCATCACCTAACACTGTCTCTATTTTTTTCTTTCCCTTGGCCTTGGAAGCCTTCTTTTTAGGTGATGGAGGTGGGGTGTCTCCTTCGAGTTCAGTATTTCCAAAGGGTTTCTCATCCTTGATGAAAGGCAGACCCTTCGCTTTGTGAACTTTTTCACCCCTGTCTCGCCGCCTAGCTTGTCTGTCCCAATCTTGTGTTCAAGTATGATGGTGATTCTTGCCATCATACTTGTTATCTTGGTCAGCGACCATCTTATCAGCCTCCTTCGACACCTCTTTCTTTACAAACTTCTTCCTTTCCTCCATCATTCGAGAGTACACTGCCTCGAGCCCAATTAATATCGGCTCCGTCTATGATGGCTCTCAGACAAAGCATATCCTTGGCTTAGTCAATCCGCCGTGACTCTGCTGCTCTCCCAAGATACACTTCGTCAAAATAAGCATCGAAGTCGATATTTTCTTCTCAATATCCCCTTTTTCAAATTCGCGGTTTTATTTTTCGGGATCTCCTTGCCATCATTCTAAAACTTTCTAAATACTCCTCCGCTTTATATACAAATGGATTTCACCGGTGGTACTTAGACCAAAAATTTCTCCGATATCAAGAATGGACACATGAATTTTATCGCTTCTTTCCCGAGTTCGAATACCGGTTTCTAAACCTGTTGTCTGTGGCTTTGGCTCTAGTCAAGAATTCCGCAGCAAGATCATCAAGGGTTTTGGATTTTGAAGGTTTCAGAGAACAAGATCGCCTTAAGCCTCTCGATTCTAGTAACTCCAAAATCTCTCTGTTTGTGGTCCGTAGAAATTTCCCATTCTACATACATCTCTCGATTTTGTTCGATCCCTAATAGAAGCAAGATCATACTTATACTTGATTCTCGTTTTTGAGGAATCCGCCATTGAAACAGCTTTTGAAGGTTTTGAGAGGGAAAAATGATTTTTGAGTGAAAACTCGAATAGGTAATTATGTGCGTAAGTTATTATGCACACGATCTCCTATTTATATGGAAAGATTTAATAATAAACTAATCAAAACTAATAATGACTGCAAAAGTGTAGATTTTGGCTTTCGTGCCAGCATTTAATGCAATTATGTGAATTTATTTTGAAAAGTGCACGAATAATATTAAATATGTCGCGCGTGAATTGATAACGATTCATATTTCAAATCCGCTCCAATTTATGCGCGTGAATATCACTCGGCGTATTTCAAAACTTTATTTAATAAAATTTCGGTCCGATAGTAACTTCTCTCGACAAGAAGTAACTTGATTTGTAAAATCTTTTCAGTTAATTGGAGAGATAAACTGAAATATTATCTCTTTATTTATTAATTTTTTTTAAAAATACCTTTTAAAAAATGAACCCTTTTTTTTTTTTTTTTTAAAAAAATTTAACACAAATATTAAGAAGAACTTGAGTGAATTCAATTTTTGAATAAATAACTAATTATGAAATTAAATTCACATATTGATTATGTGATTTAATAAACATAATTTTTTTTTAACAATATATTAAAGAAACTCCCCGTTAAATTGACCGTGACTCGATTTGAACATCGTCTGCTTCTTCTTGTAAACTTCGATTATCACCGACTTTAGAATTTCAAACCAAATACTTGAGAGAACTTATTAGTATCTTCTAAAGTAATTCAGATAAAGTACTCATACTCATCCTGCCTTGTGATCGATCACCGACTATGATGTATTTGTCTGGATTACTTCATGTTTAGACAAATAAATATCAAGTTAGTTTAAATCAATAGATGAATCCTTGATTCTTGACCTCTTAGAAGAAATCAATGATATCAGCTCTATGATTATCCATATGATTTTTAACACGTCTGATATTATTTTCCAAACATTATAACATAAGCGAGAGAGACAAAATAGAATATAACAAATAGGGTTATATATCACCGGATTATAATTCAAATTGAGGTAGCATCTAATAAACCTAATTCTAAAGAAAGATCTTTGAACCTTGTCTCTGCCAGAGGTTTTGTTAATAAGTCTGCCCTTTGATAATCGGTTAGGATTTTCTCAAGTACCGATATTGCCTTTTTCCACATGATCTCGAATGAAATGATGACGAATGTCAACATGTTTGCATCTGGTATGTAAGACGGGTTCGGGTAATAGCTATGGCACTATTACTATCACAAAAGATTGGTACATCTTTGGTGATAATGTTATAGTCCCTTAGCGCTGATCGATCCAGATAAGCCGTGAACAACAACTCCCACCGCCATATACTCACTTAGAGTAGAAGTAGCTACAGAGGTTTGTTTCTTAGACAACCATGAAATCAGCTTACTTCCCGAGAAATTGGCAAGTTCCAGATGTAGATTTCCTATCTATCTTACACCCACCAAAATCTGAATCGAGTATCCCGACAACTCAAAGTTATCGTCACCGATACCACAGTCCTACATAGATTGGACCTTTCAAATATTTTAGAATCTTCTTTGCGGCTTCAAGATGACTCTTTTTAGGTTTAGCTTGAAAACGTGCACATACACCCACCGCAAAAGAAATGTCGTGTCTACTAGCAATAAGTATAAAAGAGAGCCAATTAAACCTCTATACTGCGTCGATCGGTGTCTTCTCCTTTCTCATCTAGATCCATTGAAAAATTTGTCATCATAGGTATTTTGGCTTCTCGGGTACCTATTCCAAATTTCTCAATAAGATCTTTGGTATATTTTGCTTGACTTATGAAAATTCCTTTCTTTGTCCGCTTAATTTGAAGTCAAAGAAAGTATGTCATCTCTCCCATCATGGACATTTCGAATCTGTTCTTCATAAGATGACTAAATTCTTCACACAAGATTAGATTAGTTGATCCAAAAATAATATCATCAACATATATTTGAACTAATGTAAGACCTTTATCGATTCTTTCCTAAATAAAGTTCTATCTATCTTACCTTTTACAAAACCATTTTGAATTAAATACTCAGATAATGTATCATACCATGCTCTAGGGGCCTGTTTAAGTCCATATAGAGCTTTCCTTAGCCTATAGACCTTGTCTCCTTTGACAAAGCACGGAGGTTGTTCTACATAGACTTCTTCGGCTATGACTCCGTTTAGAAATGCAGATTTCACATCCATTTGGAACACAAGAAATCTTTTATAAGCAGCATAAGCTAAGAACAATCTTATGGCTTCAAGACGAGCAACCGGTGCAAAGGTTTCATCATAATCAATTCCCTCAGATTGTGAATAACCTTGTGCAACCAATCTAGCCTTATTTCTTACCACAATGTTGTTCTCATCTTTCTTATTTTTGAAAACCCATTTCGTTCCAATAACTTTTTGATGATGAGGTCTTTCAACAAGCTCCCATACATCTTGTCTTTGAAATTGATTTAATTCATCTTGCATTGCATTTATCCAACTGAGTCGAGTTAGAGCTTCAGTAATAGTTTTAGGTTCAAGTAAAGATACATAACAACTAAGCAGACAGTCTTGGTTTATCTCGTGTCCTTGTCTGGACTCAATCTAAACTTCCGATTATCTGTTCAATTTGGATGATAAGTTAATACTCGTTTACCTTTATCTTTTACCGTATATGAAGTCTTATCCGAGACATTTTCATCAATTGATTCTCAGATTACCTTCAGGAGTATCTTCTAGTCCATCCGGTATTGTAGTTGTCTCCGATCGGATGATATGGAAGAACTCTCGGCTTCCTTATCTTTATTCTTGTCTCGATGTGTCTTCTTCATCCGATTCGACTGCAAGTAGAACTTGACCGATTTCTTGATGTTTAACTGCTAAGATCTTCAGCTTATCTTGGTGACGTCATCTGTGCTTTGAGACTTAGAAATTTCGTCAAAAACAACATGTGGTGTTTCTTCCACACATAATGTAATCTTATTAAAAACTCTATATGCTTTGGATACAGATGAGTATCCTAAGAATATCCCTTCGCAATGTTAGCATCAAAAGTTCTTAATTTAGATTTTCCATTATTATGGATGAAACACTTACAACCAAATATATGAAAATATGAAATTTTTGGTATTGCCCTTCCATATTTCATAAGGAGTTTTGCATTTATCTTTCACAATTAAACACCTATTTTGAACAAAACATGCAGTATTAATGGCTTCGCCCAAAACTCGTGTGGAGTGTCATACTCGAGATAACATAGTCCTTGCAGCTTCTTTCGTGGTTCTGTTTCTCCTTTCTACCACTCCATTTTGTCGGGGTGTTCTTGCAGATGATGTTTCATGTGCTATACCATTCTCGTACAATAGTTAGTAACAAACGAGTTCAGAAACTCAGTACCTTTATCACTTCTAATCTTGACAATATTTAGTCCTTTTTCATTTTGAATTCTTTTGAGGAATTCTGGAATTTTGTTGATCTCATTCTTTTTGTACAAGAAAATAACCCAAGTGAATCAAGAAAATCATCTACAATCACTAAAGTATACTTTCTTCCACTAAAACTTAGAGGTGTAAGCTGGACCAAAAAGATCCATGTGCAAAAGTTCCGAGAATCCTTTCGAAACAGGACCATTTATTGTTTTGAAAGAAGTTTTGGTCTGTTTTCCTTTTTGACAAGCATCACAAACATGATTTTTCGAAAATATTTTATCCGGAAGTCCTTTGACTAAAGATTTTCTTGCAATTTTGTTAAGAGTTTTGAAATTTAAATGACTAAGACATTTATGCCATAGCCAACTTAAATCTTCTGAACTCTTAGCAATAAGACAAGTATCCTTAGAGCAACTCTTGAAATTTGCAATATAGATATTACCTTGTCGACTCGATAAGTAAAATATTTTCGTTTAAACCATCCAAAATAAAACATGCATCATGAGTGAATTTTACACAATATCCTTTATCACAAAATTGAGATACGCATAATAAGTTATGTTTCAAACCTTCCACAAAATATACTTCATTAACTCTCGGATATCTCCAATCACTAGAGTTCCAACTCCTTTGGTTAGACCAAAATTGTTGTCTCCAAACATTACTCGAGGTCCATCTATTGTCCGATAGTTAGAAAGAAGTCTTTTCTCATAAGTCATATGCTTAGAACATCCACCGTCTATATACTGATGACTTCGAGAACATCTTCTCGCTCAACTATCTCCTTATTCTTCTCGCAATCACAAATTAATTCTTAGGTACCCTTTGTGTATTGGGTCCTTTCTTATCAAGTTGATACTTAGGTATCCAGATAAAAACATCCAAGTTTTTCGTAACCAATGATTGAATTTTGCAACCATATCTATCCACTAATATTAGACTATCTAGATCAATTTTATTTAATTGATCTCTAGTGATTGTCTTATATCTTGGAAAGAATGGATACGACTTGCTTCTTCCATCAAAACCATTATACTTTGGAAATGACTTTGATTTAGTCTTTAGATTTCTTTTGGAAACATTTCTCCTCATCCGTATTTTCTCTTTTGATATATCGATGGGGTGATTTGCTCCTTTGATTTCTTTGGACTAAGTTCGTCTTTTCCATAGTCTTAGTGGCTTTGACAAATACTCTAGGTTTGATAGGATCATTTTTCGTGTTCCTATCAAAACCCAATCGATCTTATCACTAGATTTCGAGAAGTATCAAGATGTTATCAATTGTAGACCGAGAATTATTAAGATGTCCTAACTTGAGATTTAAATCTCTGTTAGTCTTTTTAAAATTCTCATTCTCCATATTGATATTTGAAAATTTAATTTTTAAAGTACTCAATTCTTTTTCCAACTTATTGGTTTTCTCGCACGAGGAACTAGTAGAAGTCTTTGATTGACATTCCCCTTGAATGTACAATCTAGGTTCTTCCTTGTCCCTCGTCTCGATGTTCCTTTGTTAGACTAAGAATTTGATCCTTTAAACTTAAATTTTCAGTCTCTATCTCGTTTATAAGCGTATAAAGCCGTCTTCGATCTTTTAGAAGCTTGTTAATAAGACATGGATCGATCTGCAACAAGTTATCATTATCATTGTCCGAGGATGAGTAATAGTTTACCTCCTTAGCCATTAGGCAAATGTCATTGTCTCGACCGAAACTAGATGAGGATGAGGATGATGACGTCTCATGTGTTTCCTCCTTTCTCGCTAAAAGAGCTCGTTGATCTCGCATATCTCCTATCCTGCTTTCTTCCTCTTTTCTTCTCTCTCTCTAGGAGAGAGTTGAGGACAATCATAACTAAAATGGCCAGATTTATTGCAGGTATAATGATATCTCCTCTTTTCTCGACTTCGGACTATTCTCACCTCGTCGATTGGTGATTTAAACCTTTTCACCGGATCCTTCTTTTTGTCATTGTCTCGAATACTTCTCTTCCTTGTCTCGATTTATAATCGACGATTAAACCTATCTCTCTTATTCCTTTTATACTTCATCTTGAGTCTCTCATATCGTCCGATCAATAAAGTCATTTCCTCCTTTACCGACAAATCTCGACGCCTTAGAAATCTTATCGAATCCTCTTGATGAAGAAATGCCACAGCCTTTCCGTAAGTAGATGATTCTACCTCATCTTCTTCATCTTCAATTTTTATATCATATTCCAAGGCTTTGAGATGAGAAAATAGAGTATGATGTGATATAGATGACAGTCCTGTGTTGCTTTGAGAATATTTGCTTTTTCCCTCCATCTTTTGCTTAATGATCCGAGTACCTTATTATTAATCTCTTTCTCAAGATAGGTTTTACCCAAATCAGCAGCTTTGTTCACCGTGATCGGTCAATCTCACATCCAATTGATCCACGCTTTCTCCATCTTTCATCTTGAATGTATCAAATGCATGTAAAACTGATTGCAACTTGTTTTCTTTAACTCGCTCGACCCTTCACAAACATTTGCAAGAGTCTTCCACATATCCTCGGCGCTTTACATCTCTTTACCTTTTCTATCCCCTTTGCTCAATGTTTCTATAATTTCTGTCCTTGCTACCTGGTCTAAATTGTGAATCTTCCTTTCGCTGCTTTGTCAAATCAAGACTTTTCTTTTCTTGTTGACTTCTTGTAGTAGAAGATTCAGCTCCAAAGACTAACAACTCCATGGTAGAATTTTATTGGACCTTCCTCAAGAACCTCTTCCATACGGCCATGAATGGCCTTTAAATGATTCTCCATTCGAACTTCCAATAATCATATTCTTCGATAGAAAAATCTGGTAAACTCCTCGGATTTCTTACTTTTAACGAGAAGACATTGTAATTCAAGATGCTAAAATACGGCTTATCGAAATGTTAGTGACTCAATGATAAGAAATCAGATTTCAATGAAAACTCGTATATTTCAAGACCACAAATCTCTATCGTAATGCCTTAACACCGCTTTGATACCACTTGTTGGGTCCCTTTAGAACGAGTTTAAACGCAAAATCAAGATACCTCTAGTGATAATCTAGAAGGGGGATGAATAGATTATCAAAAACTTTCGCAAGCTTAGATAATCTATCAACTCCAAAATCAAATTTACAAATGAAACAAATTTTTTGTTTATACTCAATTCAAATAGGATCTAAAGCTTTGTCGGATATCGAATTTGCGATCAAGAAACAATTAATGAAAGCAAGTAAAGAACTAAAAGTAAACAACACCAGATTTATAGTGGTTCGGATCAAACGATCCTACGCCCACTCTCCTTCTTCAAACTTGAAGAAGGGACTCTTCTTACTTCCTTCCCGCTTGCTTACTTTCTTACTTTCTTCCTTTACAATGTTCTTCTTCACCTTACAATGATGATACTATCTCTAATTGGCTTTTTGAAGATGTACAAAGAAAATGGTGTTCTATAAACACCGAGAAAATGAATGATCACTTTAAGTGTTCGTGTGTATACAAATGATATTGAAAAGAGCTTTGAATTCTCGATTTTTCAAAATGCTAAGCTTCGGATTGCGTCACATATAAAATTGAATCTCTCGATCCTATTTATAGATCTTCCGTAGATGACGGTTATAACTTCCTTGTTCTTGTTTGTTGAAGGTTGTAGAATCGATTAACTAATTCTTGAACTCGCTTCTTGTTTGGTTGTAACTAATTCTTGAATTTGACCAACTCTTCTAGCTTGTCCGATTCTTCACCCCCGTCTCGATTTTCTACTCTGTCTCGATTCTTCACCTTGTCTTGAATCTCTATCTCGATCTTCTACCTCGTCTGGTTCTATCATCGTCTGCTTTCTATTCTTGTCACTATACGACTTCTTTTGAATCAACCCTATCTTATTTCTATACTTAGTCTATATAGCGTTTTTATTACATCACCGACTATACATTGTCTTCAAACTGGTCATCCTAATTTTACACTTTAACTCATCAAAACTAAGTACATTTTATCCCAACAGATTTATCTCTATGAAATCACCCCAAAACAGGCACAGATTTGTTAGGGGCGTAATTTCTCGCAAGAATGGAGGATACTCGGGATGGGTTTGATACCTCGTGGATGGGACAACTCGAAGTTATTCAAGGGAGAATATATCCAGAAGTTTTGATACATCAATGGAGGGAGTTAATCCATTGACGCATAAGGAGGACGAATGGGAGGCATCGCTTGATATGATGGCCGTGGTGTCGCAGAGGGGTACAAGAAGGGATTTAAAGAAGAACCTTCTCGAAGGAAATACAGATCGTTGATGACGGTGGTCACAAAGGCGGTGTTGGGTGAGCAAAGCTCACATGATGGGTTAACCAAACCCGGATTGTGTGTGATGCGAGCCATCCTGGATGGGGTTCTTGTGAATTGGGTAGATTTGTTGATTCACAAGCCGAGGGAGGAGAAGAAGCGCCTCACCTTCAAGTCGTCTGCAGAAGGTCGGATACCTACCTCGGCTTGATCGGCTTGTTTAACAAAATCACCGTTCTAATCGAAGGGCTTAACAGGAGGCCGACTGGAGAATAGGCACGAAGAAGTACTCCAAGCGAGAAGGGTATCGACCAAGGATGACAGCTTGGAGGAAATCCAGACTCGACGATGAGTCCGATGCCGCAAGAGCTCGCAGGTCGGAGGCAAGAAATGCGCAGAGGTCCAACAACCAGCAGCTAAACCACCGAGGTACCTCCTACCGAGGTTGAAGCAGAGGGACATGAGGAGGCAGCAATGAGGTCACGCCTCAAGTAGAATCGGTTGAAGCAGCCGCTTGTTCCTGTGGTTTCTCGAGAGGAGGAAGAAGAGGAGGCTAGTGAATGTTGTGGATAAGAAGAAGGGGGAAAGCCTGCCTCGCTACTCCCACCAAAGATGCCTCGGACGAAGAAGAAGAAGAGGAGGCTGAAATTCCTCCGGTGGGAAGGCCAAGACGAGCAAAGACACACGGCTCGAAGGCTCCACCAAATCTCGGTAGCTCCGAACAGCAGACAGAGTTATCAACCCCGCTACCGTAAGAGGTCCCAGTCCTTCGTATAGCGGCTAAGGTTGGTCACCTGGAGGTCCCACCCTCCCCAACCAAGGAAGCCGCTCTCTCACCTATTCCAGAGGCAGTACAAGTCTTTCCCCATCTCCTCAATTATCTCCCGCACCCGACAATGAAGAAATGCCCTGTGCCGGCATTTCGAGCCTTTGACTCACCTGAAATCCCACCACCCAAACAGCAATGAAGGGATATCCTGTGCCGGTATCCCAGCCTATTCACACCTCTACCTCCCCACACCCAAATCCAAATCCCACCAATGTAACTCCGAACCTACCTCATCTCCCATAACCATCCCTATCATACAAACTCAAACATCTCCTCCACCCTCATCTCGAACAAGTTACTCTTCCCACACCCAAACCCCACCAATTCCAATCATATCCTACTCCTCTCTTCCAATTATTCAAACTCAATCTATTCCTCTCCCATCTACATAAACAGAACCCATACCCTCCTCGTCTCGATTTCTCAACCGAGGATGATGACACCGATCTAAGCCCCACCACCGCTATTTCCTCCATTCTATCCCTTGTCGAGAAAAAGATCAATGCAACATTCAGAAGAAAGATGGAAAGGAAGACAAGGAGGATGGTCAAAGTGCTATAGACACAATGATAGCCAGCATGAGAGAAGTAGAGGTAAACTTATCTCGATAAAATCATATCTACTACTAACTCTGTGTTGGCCGACAAAGTAAAAGCATTGGAGGCCGAGCCGATGGCTTTAAAAGAAGAAGTGAAAGGGTATAATCACCTGGTAGTGAATGAGCCGGTCAGATCACTCGACTTCAGGCCAAGTGCAACATATTGGATGAAAAACTCACACCTTGGTAGATGAAGTTAAAATGGGGGAAAAAGTCAAGCGGAAAAGAGACAAGCCCTCACACTGTGGTCGAGGAGACCAGAAAGATGTAGGCATGAAGGCCAACACACCTGATCCGGGAGGCAGCCAGGAGGAAGCTCGAATAAAATCGATGAGTGGCCGCACTCCACCGAGGGTGAGTCAACTTGAAGAAGTCTGTAAAGGAGGATGAGGAGAAGAGAAGGAAAGAAGAGGAGGAAATGATCGAGAAGCTCTTGGCTCAAATTTTAAAGAACTGTAAAGATTAAGTTCCAAGATTAAGCCGATCGGACTAGGTCAAGGATAGTTCAAGTCACCAAGACTAGAAATCACAAGTCATCTCAAGACAAGCTCGATTCTAGTCATCTGCAGGAGATAAGTATGAAGAGCTCGTGACGAGGTCAAGACAAGCCGAGTAGAATAAGAAAGGCTAGTCTTCACCAAGTCACCGCAGACGAGTAGGAAGAATCACCGAGGTCAAGAGCAGCTTTCCAAGATTAAGTTTGTTAAGTAGCTTCAGGTTTGTTAGAACTAACTAACAAACTAACCTGTCTTTCCGAGACTTATAAATAGGACTAGATCTTATTCTTTTTATACACTTATGCAAATTTGATTTTTCACACTATTCACTACTCGATCTCCATCACAATCAATTCACAAGTTTTTCAAGAGAGTTTTCAAAAAGTTCTAAGTGCTCATAGAACACTTTTCTTGTAATCTTCAAAAATCCATTATTCACTGTAATAGTTAGATCTTATAGAAGGATTTAGGAGATTGAAGACTTGAAGATCTTTACAAATTGTAAGTCGTAAGTTGAAAGTGAGAAAGTAAGTAGTAAGCAGAGTCCCTTCTTCAAGTTGGAGAAGGAGAGTGGATGTAGGATTATTCATAATCCGAACCACTATAAATCCTCAGGTGTTATTTCTTACTTTCTTTAACTTCATTCAAATTACAATATGGTTAATTCAAGATTAAAGTTCAGAATCTTAACTAAAATCAATATCACCTTGCTTTTGATCTTGATAAAAGTTGAGTTCTCAATTATATTCCGCCGTGTTTAATCCGATATTTTGAATTGATTTTGAGAGATTCGAAAAATCTACAAAATCTATTCAAACCCCCTTTCTAGATTTTGTTCTAGAAGGTTATCTCAAGGCTTTAAATCAACTCAACATTCAGTGGACCAACATTCTTTCCCAAATCTACGGCTTTGTTAAGAAGATTTGTCAATCTGACATCTAGTTGGTCAATAGTTTCACTTTCTTTTATCTTGAATGTATCAAATGCATGCAACACCGATTGTAATTTATTTTCCTTTACTTGATCATATTCCTCGCACACATTAGCAAGTGTTTCCCACATTTCCTTCGCAGCTTTGCATCTTCGACTTTTTCAATCCAATCTTTACTCGTGTCTCGATAATCTCAGTCATTGCTACTTGGTCTAGATTATGGATCTTCCTCTCATCATTAGTCACCAAGACTTTTCTTCTCTTGCCTAACCCTCGTCTCTGCAGCCTCAGCCCATCACTTGTGCCTCCATGATTGAATTTTATAGGACCTTCCTCTAGAACTTCCTCGACACGATCATGGATTGCTTTCGATGATTTTCCATTCTCAATTTCCAATAATCGTATTCCTCAATAGAGAACTCGTAGACTCCTGGTTTTCTTACTTTTAACAGATGACATAGTGAATCAAGAAACTCAACAAAAACTTGTTAGTAAGGTTAGTGGATCGAAAATAAAGAAAATGAACAAAAATAATTCCGTAAACTTTTAAGACCACAAATATCGAAATAGCTTAACACCGCTCCGATACCACTTGTTGGCTCCACAGATTGAGTGTATTATAAAGAGCTTAGACAACCTTCTAGTGAAAATCTAGAAGGGGGTTGAATAGATTTTCAAATCCCCTTTTTCAATGTCTAGATTATCAAATCAAAGTATCAAAGCTTATACAGCGGAAAACAGCTTTAACTCAATCTCTATGTTGAATTTGCCCCACCATCTTTGACTAAATAGATCCATTGGCACAAGCATTCAAATACGACCGATCCCATCCGTCAAACCATTGCATAAATACATAATGGTTTGTTCCTCCGGGAAAGCCATGTTGGGGACAATTTACAAGCAACATGTCATACCTCTCCCAAGCCTCTGGTATTGTCTCTCCATTCTTTTGGCGGAAGTGAGATATTGCCTCCTTAGCTTGCACGGTTTTGGATGGTGGATAGAACTTCATCAAGAATCTCTTAGATAGGTCCTCCCATGTACGTACGGTCCCGGGAGGAAGTAAATTAAGCCATGCATTGGCTCTCCCTTGAGTGTAAAGGCAAAAAGCCTTAACTTCTTTGCATCTTCGGGTACTCCGTTGTACTTGGTAGTGTCGGAAATCTCTAGAAATTGTACCATATGTTGATATGGGTACTCATCTTCATCCTTGCCTTCAAATTGCTTTTATCTAAGCATCCTCACTAGAGCGGAACTTATCTTAAAATTGTTGGCTTTGATTCTTGGCCTTGCTATCCCATCATAGTGCTCTCTATGTTGTGGCTCAAAAACTCTCTCAATGGCCTCCCTTGAGGTGGTGGCTCATTCATGGGTTGTAGTTGGCCATGTGGAATGTGTGGTGGTTCTTGGTATCGTGGCTCATGATTGTATGGCATTTGAGGGTGGTATGGTGGGAATTGTTGTGGATGAGGTGGATAGTATGGGTATTGGTGAGCTTGTGGAGGGTAGAGGTATGGATTTTGGTACGGAAAATGTTGTGGTGGCATCCTCGAGGGAAAGGGCCAACTTGAGCATTGAAATTGTTCCCATGACCTCCATTGTCTACTCTTCCTTCTCCATTTCCATGCAACTCCTCTACTTGAGGTTCACCAACAACTCTCTCCTCTTTCCTTAGCTCTTCTCCTTCCATTGCTTCCCTATGTCTTCTACCACGATTTCTTCTCAATGTAGCTTCTATCTCCGGATTGAGTGGCAAGGGTGGAATACCACTTGACCTTGTTAACATACACCAACAATACCACCAATCCAAGTATCAATTCCAACAAAAATAAACAAAATAAAAATACAAACAAAAACAACAAGTAGCCATGTGAAACAATCCCTAAGTCTCACTATAGGCGGAAAAATTAACTCGCGGCAACGATGCCATTTGATTTGTAGCAATCCGGGTAAGCTTGATTAAGACCAATCAAGAATATCGAACCCAAGGGAATTAGTACGCAAGTGAGGCCCTAAGAATACAAGTTATTAGTGACTATTGTTGCAAGTTGGGTTTTGGCACTAAACACTACAATATATGTGCAAGAATTAAATTCTAAACCTATGCAAGCAAATGATCAAACACCTAGTATGCAATAACAAATAAACTAAGATCAATGGGGGATAGGAGTGCTAGGGATAATCTTCATCAAGGGATCAATGATTAACAAGCTATGATTGTATCCAATTGCAAATCAATCAAGTTAGAAAGCATAAACCATCATGAAATTAATCACTCCATTAATAACACAATGCCTAATGTGAGAATTCTTAGTCCTTCCAATCTCTCAATTAAGAAGTCCCCAATTCATACAATCATGCAAAATTATAACCCGATTAATCCTTAATCAAGTTAGCTCAATTCTCGCCTATTGCTAGGGTGATCAAACATTAATCTAAAGAGATAATTTTGCATGAAGCACAATGAGAATCACAATTAGGAAGCAATCTAACTCAATTGATCATTATCGACAATCATAGCATGAGGCAATCACATCATCCCTAATTTCAATTATCCCAAGCACAAAACTATTAGCCCATGGTGCTAAGAGCAAAAGCCATGGGTGAAAAATCTAGGAAAGCAATTAAAGAGCTAATCAATTCAAACAATGAATTAAAGAGAGAAAAGTAGAAGAACATCACCAATTGTCTTCAATTTACAAAAATAAGAATGCATGAGTATTCACAATGGCTTCAATTACAATCTCCACCTCTTCAATTTCAACTTGAAAATGAAAATCTAATGGATCAAAACACTAATCTAATGTACAAATGCTTGAATTCAATCAAAACTATGAATCTAATCCAATTACAAGAAGAATTAAGCTATGGAATGATATTTTCGCTTAGAAAATTGTCTAATAATTGCTCTAAACTATGCTAGGAGGATTATGCTCGTGTTTTCCGCTTAAAATGAGTTAAATACAAAATTTTCGGATTTGGGCCTCCTCGACTCGAGGTTGGGGCCCTCGAGTCGAGGCTTCAAAGTCGTCAACATGATTTTCCAATTTTTCCGCCTGCCTCGAGTCGAGGCTCAGCCCTCGACTCGAGGGACCTCTCTTCGCCTCCTCCTCGACTCAAGGCCGCTTCAATTTTTGGAATTTTCACCATCCGCCCGCACTAAAAAGACCTCTTTGATTCTTCATTGAACACAAATGATTGTGATTGAGATTGAGTCCTTTGGCAAGTTTATGGGATACATGTTTGTGAAATTGATGATTGAGTGAAATATACCTTCATACACTTGAGTGACGAGTGAAACACTCCATGGAAGGAGCAATGTTTTGAGTAGTTGATGTTGCATTTGTTTGAGCATGATTCATCATGATTGCTAGTGGATAGTTTGCATTGATACTTATGTTCATCGATGAGTTCGATTGACTTCTATTTCTTCTATGGTGTCATGTGACATAATTGCAATCAATTCACTCTTTTGTGCTTATATGCTACGTTGCTCGAGGACGAGCAACACTTCAAGTTTGGGGGTATTATGATTGGAGTGAATTGATGCATATTTTTAAGGTGTATTTTAGTGCAAAAAGTGATCAAAAGTGTTAGATTTTGTGCTTAAATGTGTAGAGTATCACTATTTTGCATGTAAAGTATTACTAGTGAGATATTTGATGTTTTTACATCCCATTTACAAGTAAATCGGTGGAATTTGGCCAAACCGAGAGTACCGACATTCTTAGGATGAATAGACGATCGAGATGGGCAAAAACGGGGTTAGACGCGAGCCCGGGTCAAAATTCCCTAGACTCGACCTCCGGTCGAGGTCCGTGGGCCTCGACCCGAGGGTAAAGGCAATAGGCTGGAATTCAAAATTTTGAAGAAGCCTCGACTTGAGGGCTAAGCCTCGAGTTAAGGGACAGGGCAAAGAGAGATCCTCGATTCGAGGGCTGGAGCTCGACTAGATTCTCGGAGGCGAATTGGTGAAAATGTGTTAACGACTTAGAGGCCTCGACTCGAGGGCCCCAACCTCAAGTCGAGGGATGCCCAAAACCGAAAAATTTGTATTTAGCCCATTTTGAGCGGAAAACAAAGCATATTCTTCCTAGAAATAGATTAGAGCAGTTGTTTTACAGCTTTTTTTGGCGAAAATCTCATTTCATAGCTTAATTATCCTTGTAATTGGATTAGATTCTTAGATTTAAATTGATTTCAAGCATTTGTACCTTAGATTAGTGATTTGATCCATTAGTTTTTCATTTCCAAGTTGTAATTGAAGAGGAGGAGATTGTAATTGAAGAAATTGTGAAGACTCAAGCATTCTTATTTTTTATCATTGAAGCCAATTGGTGATGTTCTTCCACTTAATTCCTTTTAATTCATTGTTTGTGCTGATTAGTTTCTTAATTGCTTACTTAGATTTTCTACCCATGGACTTTGCTCTTAGCACAATGGGCTAATCATCTCGTGCTTGGGATAATTGAAATTGGGGATGATGTAATTGTCTTATGCTATGATTGTTGATAATTGTTGATCAATTGAGTTAGATTGCTTCGTAATTGTGATTCTCATTGTGCTTCATGCAAAATTATCTCTTTAGATTAATGTTTGATCACCCTAGCAATAAAGTAGAGTTGAGCTAACGTGATCCGGGGTTATAATTGTGTATGAATGTATGAATTGGGTGCTTCTTAATTGAGAGATTAGAAGTACTAAGGAAACTCACATTAGGCATTGTGTAGTTAATGGAGTGATTAATTACTTGATGGTTTATGCTTTCTATCTTGATTGATTTGCAATTTGATATAATCATAGCTTGTTGATCATTGATTCCTTGATGGATATTATCCCTAGCACCCCAATCCCCATTGAAACCAAGTTATTTGTTTTTGCATTTTAGGTGTTTGATCATTTGCTTGCTAGTTATTTGATTTTAATTCTTGCAATTATCTTGTAGTATTTAGTGCCAAACCCATCTTGCAACAATAGTCACCAATAACTTGTATTCTTAGGGCCTCACGCGCATACTTATTCCCTTGGATTCGATATACTTGATTGGTCTTAATACCGCTTAGCCGGAATCCTACAATCAAGTTCATTGATGAGTTCGATGGTCTTATATTTCTTCTATGGTGCCATGAGACATAGTTGCAATCAATTCACTCTTTTGTGCTTATTTGCTACGTTGCTCGAGAACGAGCAACACTTCAAGTTTGGGGGTATTATGATTGGAGTGAATTGATGCATGTTTTTAGGGTGTATTTTAGTGCAAAAAGTGATCAAAAGTGTTAGATTTTGTGCCTAAATTTGTAGAGTATCACTACTTTACCTAAAAGTATTACTTGTGATATATTTGATGTTTTTCATCCCGTTTTCAGATAAATCAGTGGAATTTGGCCAAACCGAGAGTACCGGCATTTATAGGGTGAAGAGACGATCGAGACGGGTGAAAACGGGGTTAGAGGCGGAGTCCGGGTCGAGAAAATTCCTCGACTTGACCTCTGGTCGAGGGCCAGGGCCTCAACCCGAGGTTGCTGGCCAAATGTTGAAATTTGAATTTTTAAGCAAGCTCAACTCGAGGCTCAGCCCTCGAGTCGAGGATCGGGGCAAAGGCGGCAAGCTCGAGTCGAGGTATGAGCCTCGACTCGAGGCTGGAGAAAAATTGGAAAAGCGTGGATGCGACATCATAAGCCTCGACTCGAGGGCCCCAACCTCGAGTCGAGGGATGCCAAAATCGAAAAATTGAGATTTATGCCCATTTGAGCGGAAAACAGAGCATAATCTCTATAACCTTCACTGAGCAGTTATTATACAGCTTTTAGGCGAATTTCTCATTCCATAGCTTAATTCTGATTGTAGTTTGATTAGATTGATAGATTTAGATAAATTTTAATCATTTGTACCTTAGATTAGCTTTTTATCCAATAGTTTTTTTATCATTTGAAGATACATTGAAGTCTCAAGCATTCTTATTTTTTATCATTTTAATCCAATTGGTGATGTTCTTCCACTTTACTTCTTTAAATTTATTAATTGTTGTGATTTGCTTTTGATTGTCTAATTAGATTTTCTATCCATGGGTTTTGCACTTTGCACCATGGGTTAATACTCTTGTGCTTAGGATAATTGAAATTGAGGATGATTT
This sequence comes from Paraleonurus japonicus, assembly GCA_030762865.1. Classification (NCBI taxonomy): domain Eukaryota; kingdom Viridiplantae; phylum Streptophyta; class Magnoliopsida; order Lamiales; family Lamiaceae; genus Paraleonurus; species Paraleonurus japonicus. The sequence continues at coordinate 31,845,980 of CM061060.1, forward strand.
GATTGCCTTATGCTGTGATTGTTGATCAATTGAGTTAGATTGTTCCCTAATTGTGATTCTCATTGTGCTTCATGCATTTTTATCTCTTTACATTAATGTTTGATCACCCTAGCAATAGGCGAGAGTTAAGCTAACATGATCTGGGATTAATCGGGTTATAATTGTGTATGATTGTATGAATTGGGTGCTTCTTAATTGAGAGATAGTTGCACTAAGGATACTCACATTAGACATTGTGTGGTTAATGGAGTGATTAATTACATGATGGTTTTATGCTTTATATCTTGGTTGATTTGCAATTTGAATCAATCATAGCTTGTTGATCATTGATTCCTTGATGGATATTATCCCTAGCACCCCAATCCCCATTAAATTTTAGCTACTTGTTCTAGCATATAAGGTGTTTGGTAAATTGCTTGCTAGTTTGATTTTTAATTCTTGCAATTGTAGTGTATTTTTAGAACCAAAACCGCTTTGCAACAATAGTCGTCGATAACTTGTATTCCTAGGGCCTCACGTGCGATTTTTTTCTCATGGGTTCGATATACTTGGTTGTCTTAAAATCGCTTGCCCGATCCCTACAATCATGATGCTTGTCGAAAAGGTAAACAGCCCAGAACTCTTTTAAAAGTATTAACACATCCTCATCTGAAAGAGTTTTACAACTCCTTCATTTTGATTTGTTTGGACCTGTTTCACCACTCGGCTTTTAGTGGAAGGAAGTATACCCTAGTAGTTGTTGATGATTTTTCAAGATATACTTAGGTAATATTTCTTTTCATGGAAAATGAGGCTGAACAAGATCCCAGATCTGTTCAAACAAATTCAAAATGAAAAGGGTGTTAATAATATTAAAATAAGGAGTGACAAGGGAAATTAGTTCATGAATTCTTGTTTATCTAACTATCTCGAATGAGAATGGAATAGTGCATGAGACATCTTCGGCTAGAACACCACAACAAAATGGAGTCGTGGAAAGAAGGAATAGTGTTGGGTCTAGAATTTGTATGTTTTGATGATGTTCCTAAACCCTAAGTGTAATAGGACCAAATGAGCACATTAGTCACTTGATGATCAAGATAGAGTTGATGTCTTAGTGTTGTTAATCTTGCTAGGTTTGACACGAAGATCTATATTGGTTGAGAATCAAGACTACCGATCAAGACTTGAAGATCAAGAAGGATTGCCTTCAAAAAATCTTAGAAGGGTTTCGTGAAGATCAAGAAGAGATAATAAGCTATCCGCAAAAAGGAAGTTGTCAAGAAAGGTTAAAGTGAAGACAAAGAAGGTTGGAATCCTTGCTACAACAAGATTGTGAATTGTCAAGCAAGGTGTGCATGGTTGCTAGAGTTGACTTAGAAAGATCTATCGGGATTGTTGAAAGACAAGAATAAATCAGAGATACTCACAATCAATCTAGAGAAGATTGGATTATCAGTTAGATCAATCAAGAGATAATTGATTGGTATCGCACAATCAATTATCCAAAGTCAACAAATCACCCAACGGTTACTTACCATTTCTTGAAGACCTGATTGACAAATTAGTCTAACGGCTAGTCAAATTCAGGATCATATAAATTGAAGTGAAGGATTTTAAAGAATACACACGCGCGAGTAGCATCAAGAAATCTATTCACTCATTGCAAGAACACGCATAATTATTCACACCGTAAATCGATCCAATACGCTGATATTTTGAGAGATCTATTTTTGGTTAAGGAATTGTAAATCGTCTTCCAGCTTTCTCGTAAGAGAGAAAGTTGATTATTAAATTGATCTTAGGATCATACTGTAACAAGGGCAGGGAACTTGTAAAACTTCTTGTGGTCAAATCCTCAAGGAGATTAGAGGAGACAAGACCAGTTTGGTGGATAGTAAGGCCCCTGTGGAATCGGGGAGAGTGGATGTAGGATTGTTATATCCGAACCACTATAAAAATCTCTCGTGTCTTTACAAGCTTTCGCATACATTTTTCATAACCGCTCATACATAATCTTTTAAACAAACTTACTAAGTCTTTATCAAGAAGGTTTTCTTAAAAAGGGTTTTTCAAATACACTCACGAGATTAGCTTCCGCACCATCGAAGACTTCGAGTTTCCGAAGTTTGCCGATCACACCTATCACACTCGAGTACCTTCTTGTAGAAGACTTCAAAGCCTTCTAACCTCACACTCAACTCACGAAAAGTTATAAAAAGTTTTGAGTGTGGTAAAGTCTATTCAACCCCCTTCAAGACTTTACACCTCCATTCACATCTCGCTCGGGACCAACAAGTGGTATCAGAGCGGTGGTTCAACCGACCACCGGCTTTGGTTACCAATAGTCTTTGAGGAAAGACTTTTGTGGTCACCTCGAATGCAGATCTTTTGAAAAACCATTTTCATATCTCATCGCATTTATTGCATAACCGCTTTTATTACTAACAATGAGTTCCCATAAGAGCAAAGTAAAGCTAGAAAGCTACCAGAGTTCTCTATTGAAGACTATGACTACTGGAAATTCCGCATGGAAAATCATCTCGGTGCAATTCATGATAGGATGCTTGAAACTCTTGAAGATGGTCCAATAAAATTCTACCTGGGAACCAAGAAGTTCTGAAGCGATGGAAGGAGAATAATCTACTCGCAGAAGGTTGAAAAGAAAAGGAGTGAGTTGTCAAATGATGAAAGGAAACTATTTAATCTTGACCAAGTTGCTCATACCGAGATCATAGAAACTTTGACTAGAGAACTTACAGAGAAAGTTAAGACGTGTAAGATCGCCAAACGAATGTGGGAAACCTTGGCACTTATGTGTAAAGGATCGGAGCAAATTAAAGAAATTAAGTTGCGCTATTCTACATTTGTTTGACACATTCAAGATGAAGCTCGATAAGACAATAGATCAGTTGGATCTCGAGATTGACAAACATAATCAAGAAGGCAAGTTCTTTGGGTAAATCTTACACCGAGAAGGAGATCAACAACAAGATATTAAGGTCTCTAACTAGTAAATGGAGAGTCAAGATTACAATGATCAAAGATACAAAAGAACTTAGCAAAATAAATCATCATGAGCTATTCTCACACTTGAAAGCTCGTGGAATATGATCTCAAACAAGAAGAAGACGAGGATGAAGGAAATTCAAATTCCATGGGAAAAGAAGTTGCTTTCAAAGTTATTCCAAATCAATCGTCTAAAGAACTTGTTGGAGAAGATTTGAGCTTGAAAGAACAAATGGCACTACCGACTAGAAAGTTTGATAAAATGAATTCAAAATTTGGGAAATACGAGAAAACATTGGAAGAACACAAAGAAAGCTGGTTTCAGTATCCGAAAACAAATCTTCACTGGGCCTTCAGATAAGAGATCCGAAGATTCCAAAGACAAGAGAAGATTTAAAACTCCGAAAGAAGAAGAGAAAAAGTCCAAGAAGAAGAGATTTCTCTCCTAAAAAGGACTCTAGCCCAAGAAGTTCTTCAAGAAGTGATGCTTGCTATACTTGTCATAAACCCGGACACTCACTATGATTGTCCGTAATTAACCCCTAGAGAAAGAGAAGAAAAGAGGTTAATGAGAAACAGGAAGTTTGCCGACAAGCGTGCTCTAGTGGTGAAGAGGAAGATACTCTCTCAAGTGATTCAACATCATCTTCGATTTCTCTTCGCATAATGATTTGTGTCTTATGGCCAACGAAGATGAGGTATTTTCCGATTCTTGTTCTTCGCCCGCTTCTCGCGTCTCTCTAGCGAAGAGTTTGACCATAACTTTGTGGATAAGTTAATGGGAGATCTCAAAACTGCTATAAACGCTTACAACCGTGTGGAAAAGGAGAACGCTAGCTTAAAGGAAAAAAATTGATCTACTTACACAAGAATCTATTAGCAAGTCATCCGGAACATTAGCAGATTCTAGTCGACGACTTCGTAAGAGTTAAACGCTCTTAAAATGAAGTTTGTCGAACAGGTCAGCTTAGTAGAAAGGTTGCTTATCGAGAATCTTGAGAAGACTAATCAGTTGAAAATCCTTCAAGAAAAGTTTGATGAGCTTTTCCATCAGCATGAGCGTATAAAAACAAGTGAGAAACGTTTAAGTTTGAGGTTGGATCAACTGAACAAAGCTTCTCATGCTTTGTTCAAACATTAGTTGAGTCGCCTCAAACACCCGACGTAAAGAAGGGAATTGGTTTTACCATTGCCCAATCCTTACGAGTTCAAACAAGTGTACTTAAAAAGAGTACACATGTTAAGGGTAATGATTTGGTAGGAGAGGGTTCCAAACCTAAACCTACCGATAAGGGAAAAAGGTTGCGACCCAAAGAACCGGTTGAATGGGAAGAAGGGTAGACATACTCAACAACCTAAACAAATGATGAGGTATCAAAAGAAGGGGGAATCCCAACTTAAGAAACCTCAAAGCAAGGTCGAAAAGTATATATTAGCCGAAACCATCTCTGTGGAGACAGCCTCACTGAATATTACACAACCTAAGCAAACTTCAAAGCTTGGTAAACGGTCTACTAAGTCTTATGTGTCCGTAAGATATGAATCTTTTGATGGCTCAAGTAGAACGTATCCCTATCATCAAAACCCTAGAACCATAGCACGTGGGCTGATCACTCCATCCAGAGGACCTCGGAAGGGTCAAGTCTTCCGGAAGGAACACACCCAACACTCATAGACATGCATCCAAGAAGGCACCAAAAACGAAGTTGTCTATGTTGATATGTATGGAAGAAGGATAAGATCTTCTGGACATGATAAGAAGAGTTTATTCCTATGGATTCCTAAAGACTGTGCTAACTCTCAAGGACCCAAATCTAAAGGGTACCTAAAACTCAACTAATCGTGGCAGATGCCGTGGGGCATGGAAGAGTAATTGCCTGGAAATACCGTCTGGTACATCGACGGTGGGTGTTCAAGCATATGACTCGAGACAAGCAATTTTTGAGCTCAATAAAATCACAAAATGGCCCATGGGTAGTATTCGGAGACAATAACTTTGGTATTACAAAAGGTGTTGGAACTCTATACATTGGAGATGTACGTGTTGACGAAGTCTTCTATGTGGAAGGATTAAAGCATAACTTGCTCTCGGTTTCACAATTCTCGCGATAAGGGATACTCGCTTAAGTTTTCTAGTTCCTTGTGTGTTATTTTAAGTGGTTTAAATGATCAAGTGCTTTTAACCGGCCTTCGTAAAGGGTAATGTTTATGTTGCAGAATTTCGAAGTGTACAAGCAATACATGCCTTGTAGCAAAAAGTACTCCGTGGTTAGCTGGTTATGGCACAAGAGATCGAGTCATCTAAATTTCAAAATGCTGATCAAGATTGCCGAGAAAAAATCTCTTGTAGAAGGTCTGCCAAATGAGGTCTTCTCAAAGGATCGATTTGTGATTCATGTCAAAAAGAAAAGCAAACTAGAGCTTTATTCAAGGAAGTTCATGTATCTCCTTTAAGCTTCCGCAGTAAAATACACTCTAGTGGTGGTAGATGACTACTCAAGATTCACATGGGTAATATTCATTTTCAAAAAGAACGAAACCATCACAAAGTTGCTAGAATTACTCAAGAGATTACAAAATGAGAAGGGAGAAAATGTTGTAAGGATCGAAGTGATAAAGGAACAGAATTTCTAAACTCTCACACAACAACTTATTGTAAGAAAGTTGGGATTCAAGATGAAACGTCTGGCACCCGAACTCCACAGCAGAATGGCGTAGCTGAAAGGAGAAATAGAACACTCAAGGAAGCTGCCAGACAATGCTAGCAGAGTTTAATGTTACTCAGAGGTTTTGGGCGTAAAGCTATCAATACACTGCTACACTCGTAATCGAAGCTTGCCGACCAAAGTTCATGGAAAGACACCTTACGAGCTATGGAAAGGTAGACCTCCTCGTGTTTCTTTCTTTTGTGTGTTTGGTTGTAGGTGTTTCATTCATGACAATGGCAAGTCCAAGTTAAAAACTTTTGATGCCAAGGTTGCTGATGGAATATTCTTAGGATATTCCAAAGACAAGGTGGCCTATCGAAGTTTTTAATAGGAAAATCCTTGTTGTGGAAGAAACACCCCATGTGTTTTTTAATGAATCTATTGGCTGAGTCTAAGGACAAAGAACAAGAAGAATCACTAGCAGAAGGATTTGGAAAACTAGAACTCAAGGATAAGACAAAATATGTCAAGGTTCATCTACCTATTTTAGACTCGTATTTTGAAGACGATCAAAGAAACTTCAAAGTCGCCAGAAAAGGAAAAGGCTATTCCGTAAAGGAATGAAGACTCAAGCAAAACAAAACCTCTTTGAAGAAACCCCGAAGATTGCTGATGTTTCACCCAAAACACCAGATGTGAATTTATCAAATCAAGGGGGAACAACACTAGATGACATTCCAACGATACCTCCAGGAGACTTAAACGCTTTCTAAGAGAAGGAATTGGATGACAGTATCATTCCAGTGATTTAATCTTAGGAAATCCTGAAGATGGAGTCTCGAACAAGAAGAAAAATAAACCTAGACGGTTTATTTAGTTGCTATGTTTCGCTACAAGAACCTAAGAATATTGAAGAAGCTTTGTTGGACACAACCGGATAGAAGCTATGCAAGAGGAATTGAATCAATTCACACGACAAGATGTGTGGGTACTAGTTGCCGACAGTGCCAAAACATCAAAAGGTGATTGAAACTAATTGGGTTTTCAAGAACAAGAAGAATGAGAAAGATGAAGTCACTAGAAATAAAGCAAGGCTCGTCGCGCAAGGTTACTCACATCAAAAGGAATTGACTATGACGAGACTTTTGCACCGGTAGCTAGACTAGAAGCTATAAGACTATTTCTTGCATATGCAAAGCATATATGAAATTCAAAGTGTATCAAATGGACGTAAAGTCTGCATTTCTAAATGGCGTTCTTGTCAAGAAGTATACGTTGAGCAACCCCTAGGTTTTATATAAGGAAATCAAGTTTACCGCCAAGAAAGCATTATATGGATTAAAGCAAGCTCCCGAGCTTGGTATGACACACTATCACAGCTTCTACTTGATCATGGATTCAAGAAAGGAAAGATAGACCGAACCTTATTCAGAATTGAAGAAGATTAGGAAATTCTACTAGTATAGATTTATGTGGACGACATAATCTTCAGATCTCCAAATAAGAAACTTTGTGAAAAATTCAGTTATTTGATGTAAAGTAAGTTTGAAATGTCTATGATGGGAGAGATGAATTATTTCTTAGGTCTTCAAGTCAAGCAAACCTCTAAAGGAATATTCATAAATCAAGCTAAGTATACCAAAAAATATGCTAGAAAAGTTCGGTATGTTGTCTAGCAAGGATGCAAAAATTCCTATGGTAACAAACTACAAGATGGATCCAGATGAAGATGGTGAGAGTGTTGACCGACCATGTATAGAGGGTTAATAGGTTCCCCGCTGTATCTAACAACAAGCGCACTGATATTTCTTTCGCAATTGGAGTATGTGCTAGATCTAATCCGAAGAAAAGTCATCTGGATGCAAGAAAGAAGATTTTAAAATATCTTAAGGGTGCAACAAACTTAGATCTTTGGATATTCTGATTTATATTATGGAGGTTGCAGAATCGATAGGAAATCGACCACGGGTACGTGTCAATTTCTTAGAAGTAAGCTGGTTTCTTGGTTCTCTAAGAAGCAAACTTCAATGGCTACTTCAACCACGTAAGGCAGTATATTGCTGCTGGGAGCTGTTGCTCACAATTACTCTTGATAAGTCAACAACTACAAGACTATCACATTGTCACTAAAGAGATTCCTATCTTCCGTGATAGCAACAGTGCTATTGCCATTACTCGTAATCTGTACTTCACACGAGATGTAAGCATGTGGATATACGTCATCATTTTATTCGAGATCATGTGGAAAAGAAAAATATTAGAATGGAAAAGATTCATACCGATCGACAGAGAGCAGACATTCTCACAAAATCATTGGCGAAGCGAGGTTTAGAGATCTATCCGTGGAATTAGGCCTACTAGATCCAGGAAAATTATGTTAAAACTTTCTTTGGAGAAGGTTGCTAAGGATAGTAAAGCTTGTCAAGAAAATTTCAACCTTGCTAAAGAAGGGTCTCAAACCTTGCTGCTACAGCTTCTCAGTGGTATCGATTGATTACAATTCAACTAATGATATGTTCTCTATGATTTCTCTCTCTCTCTCTCTCAATCCTCTTACGTCTATTCTTTTAAAAGTATTTTGATATAAAATATTCCTTGCCTTTCATGTGGTTAAAATAATTTTTGGAATATTTTATTTCCTCGTTTATCCTCAACAATTGGATTATTTTTGTTAACTGTCAAATCATATTTTTACCACCACAAATTAAGGGGTGATTTTTCCTTAAATAAATTATTTTATACCCTATTTATGCGGATCCGAAAATCTCTTCATTTTAGAAAATCCCTTTTTCGCATCCAATGCCGAGGTCACACACTTTTGTAATTCGAACCATTTAATTCATAATCTGCTCGATCCGATCGCAATAAGCCAATCAACGTTCAAATCTTATTTTGTAATTTAAAAATTAGCGGTTTCTTCTCTTTCCCTTACCTCTTATCTCCATTCTTCTATTCTCTGCAATTTTATCAATCTCTGCTCTAATTTCAATGGCTCCCAAACAATCTTCATCTTCGAAGAAGGTCGCCGGAAACACAAGACTGGATCCCTTGGCCTTATCGGAGAAAGTGAGGAGTGAATTATCATATGATTTTTGCTCAACGAGACAAAGCAAGAGGCGGTGGAAATTTTAAATCTCCTATCTCGATCGGGAATGTACCAGTACTATTTGGTTGACTCTTCGAACGACGAACTCTTGATGCCTATGTCGTTCGGGCCGGGTTCGTGCAGAGTTTGGAAGGCATGGCATCAAAACAATCATGTTCGCGAAAGTCTAACCATCAAATGACAAGATATTCATCAACACTTGGGTTTATCTCTTCAAGGTATTGACCCAAAATCATATATGTCGATAATAACCTCGACGCATTTCGTTTCTTTTTAGCGAAAATCTCGTGTCGTCATAATGTGTCGATTTGAAGAAAGCATATCTCAAGCGGAAATATAGATCGTTGTTTGATATCATGGTGAAGGTTATTTTTGGTGAACGGCAGAGTATGGATTATTTGAGTTAAAGACGTATTTGTGCCTTGAAGGCTATTGTTCATGGGGTTGAGTGTGATCAAGGGTTAGTAAGTTTTTGGAAATTCTACAGGAGGAGAAAAATCGGTTCTTTCTGACCGAGGTTGACGGACATCCTGGTGTTAAGGTTTGGGCTGTGGAACAGTATGTTTCAATGTTCAACAAGGTCACGCTTTTGTTGGAGAAGATCCTGCTGATTGGAGTAGTATTTCCGGGTAAGCGGTATTAAGACCAATCGCAAATATCGAACCCAAAGGAGTAAGTATGCAAGCGAGGCCCTAAGGATACAAATTCTAAGTGACTATTGTTGCAAGCATAGGTTTAGGACTAAATTCCACAAAAATATGCAAGAATAAAAATCTAAAACTAATGTAAGAATTTAATCAAACACTTAAAAGACAATATCAAATAAGCTAGAACAAATGGGGAATGGGGTGCAAGGGATAATCTCCATCAAGGAATCCATGATTAACAAGCTATAATTGAATCCAATTGCAAATCAATCAAATTAGAAAGCATAAACCATCATGAAATTAATCACTCCATTAAAATCACAATGCCTAATGTGAGTATTCTTAGTCCTTCCCACCTCTCAATGTAGAAGTCCCCAATTCATACAATCATGCAAAATTGTAACCCGATTAACACCTAATCACGTTAGCTCAACTCTCGCCTATTGCTAGGGTGATCAACCATTAATCTAAAGAGACAATTTTACATGAAGCATAATTAAGAATCACAATTAGGAAGCAATCTAATTCAATTGATCACATTTATCAACAATTATAGCATGAGGCAATCACATCATCCCCAATTTCAATTATCACAAGCACAAAGCTATTAGCCCATGGTGCTAAGTGCAAGAGCCATGGGTGAAAAATCTCGGAAAGAAATTAAATCACTAATCACTACAAACAAGGAATTAAAGAGAGAAAAGTAGAAGAACATCACCAATTTGTCTTCAATTAACCAAAATAAGAATGCTTCAATCCCGCACAATGCTAGGAAATCAATTCTCTACTCTTCAATTACAACTTGAAACTCAAAATCTGATGGATCAAATGCTAATCTAATGATTACAAGCTTCAATCTAATCAAAATCTATCAATCTAATGTAATTACAAGTAGAATTAAGCTAGGAAATGTGAAATTCGCTCGTAAAACTACCTAGAAACTGCTTCTAAACTGATATGGGAAGAATATGCTCTATTTTTGGATCCAAGTAGCTTAAAATCAGAATTTTTGGTTTTGGGACCCTCGACTCGAGCTTGGGGCCCTCGAGTCGAGGCTCAATAGTCGCTAACACGATTTTTCCAAAATCCACCGCCTCGAGTCGTGGCTCTGCCTCGACTCAAGGGATCCGTATTTCTTCAATCCCTCAACTCGAGGCTCCTCCCTCGAGTCGAGGAAGCCGTAAAATTTGAAATTTCTTCCTCCACATATCCCTCGACTCGAGGCCTTGGGCCCTCGACCCGAGGTCGAGCCTGTGGCATTCTAAGCATTCCAATACTCTCGGTTTGGCAAAATTCTACCATTTTACCCGAATAACGGACGAAAAATATCAACTACTCATCAAGTAATACTTTTTAGGCAAATAAGTGATACTCTACACATTTAGGCACAAAACCAACACTTTGATCACTTTTGCACTCAAATAAACCCTAAAAACATGCATCAATTCACTCCAATCATAATACCCCAAAATAGAATTGTTGCTTGTCCTCGAGCAACGTAGCAACTAAGTACAAAGGAGTGAATTGATTACAATTATGTCACATGACACCATAGAAGAAATAGAAGACAATCGAACCCATCAATGAACATTAGTATCAATGAAACTATCTGTTGGTCCCACTTAGTTGAGTAGATTAGTCACAACTTGATCTAGCCTTCTAGTGAAAATCTAGAAGGGGGTTGAATAGATTTTCAGATTTTTATAAATCTCTCAAGATTTATTCAAAACACCCAAGTAGCACAAATGGAATACAATTTTAAACTCAACTTTATTTAGATCAAAAGCACACCGATATTTAGTTCCAACTTCAATTCTAAAATTAGTCTTTGATTGATAAACTAAAAATTGAAATACACGTAAAAGTAAATTAAAGCAATAAAGAACACTATGATTTATAGTGGTTCGGATTATGAATAATCCTACATCCACTCTCCTTCTCCAACTTGAAGAAGGGACTTAGCTTACCACTTACTTACTTTCGATCCGACTTACAACTTACAACTTACAAATACCTTCAAATCTTCAAAACTCCTAAATTCTTCTCCGGAATCTAACTATTACGGTGAGTAGTGAACTTTGAAGATTACAAGTAAAGTGTTCTATAAACACTTAGAATTCTTTTGAAAAACTCTTTTGAAAACTTGTGAATTGATTGTGAAATAGAAATCGAATAGTGAGTAATGCGCAATTCGTGATGTGTAGAAGTGAAGTTATTTAAAAAAATAAAAATCTAGACCTATTTATAAGTTTGAAAAGACAGGTTAGTTTGTTAGTCGGTTCTAACAAACTAAAAAATGCTCAATAAACTTAATCTTGAAAACTGCTCTAATTCTCACTGATTTTATTCTACTCGTCTGCGGTGACTTGGTGAAGACTCACCTTTCTTATTCTACTCAGCTTGTCTTGACCTCGCCTCGAGCTCTTCATAATCGTCTCCTACGAGATGACTAGATTTGAGCTTGTCTTGAGATGACTTGCAACCTTCCGTCTTGACTAACTTGCTCAATCGATGACCTAGTCCGATCGCCTTAGTACTGGGACTCGCCTCACTGTTCTTCAGGTTATCTCGATCATCTGAATTACTTCTTTTAACTCATCAAAACTTTCTTGATCTAACAATTTCCCCCTTTTGATGAAGTTAAAACCTACAAGAAAGAGACACACTCACAAAGTGAAGTTAGTTAATAGTTAATCAAGATTATCATATAGGTATTTTAAAACATATTCACACTCGTAATCGATTTATTCAAGTTAAAGCACTTAATTCACACTTAGAAAAATTTAAGAAAATATTCTTAAGTCTTAAGAATTTTTCAAAATATTTTAGACTTTAAAAATTTTAAGTCTTAGGACTTAGAAATTTTTTTAAAACCATAGAAACTTTTAAGACTTAGAGAATTTTAAAACTCGAGAAAATTTTAAGAAAATTTTAAGTACGAGATGATAGTTTCCTCGGATGATTAATACTTTGAAAATTTTTAAGTTTTCTTAGAAAAAACTTAAAATCGAAAAGTAAGGTAAACCAGACAAAACACATGTATATTCACATCAGATTTACAAAGATTACAAAAGAAGACTAATAGAAAAGAAAAGTAAGGAAAAGTAAAAATCCTGTTTCTATTAGACTCCCCACCGGTCTTCGTCCTGGAATCATCACCCAATTGAATACCCTCCTTCTAAGCTACTTAAGGTCTTCTTCTTGAGTAAGCCCGCACTCACCCTGCCTTCTTTACAATTTTCCTTACCCAGTCTAGGTCCAGGAACCATCAGGTTTATTGGCGTGGATGGCGTATTCGAAAGCCGAGAGGTCGAGGTTGACATTGAATTCCACATCTCGCTTCTTCCAGCAGCCGATGATAGAAGTCCGCGTCTACCTTTTCAATCCATTCGTGCCAAGCTAAGTCGTGGTGTCGTTGAGTTGCTCCGGGCCTTTGAGAATATACCAAGTATATCCACATTCCTTCCAGATTCTTCTCTTTATACTCATTTGCATATTTACCACAAGTCAGCCTAGGAGGCGCAGACGTCGGGTGAAATGGTCTCGAATTTATCACCGCCTTGGTCTTTTATCAGCCATTTCCTCTCGGCGGTGCTCCGTAAGACATTGGCATCCTTCTTCTTCTTTTCGCTTCTCTTTTCTTTCTTGCCATAGAATTCCATTTCTCTTCTCGATCCTTTTGATCCGATCTTTTGACATATTTGAATAATTGGCTTCTCTTTTGCCTTTGCCTTTGGACATGACCTCTACCGTTAGCTTTCCCCTGCTTTTATCTCCTTCTTGCTCCGACTCTTTCAACTTCATCAAGAGCTTTTATGTTCTTTCCTCTTCCTCCTTCCTTCTTTTCTCCTCATCCTCATTTACCGCTTCCTCCACCGACTCACCCTCACTGGAGAGCAGCTAGCTCATCGACTTGAGTTTCAAATCTTCCTTAGCTGCCTCGGATCAGCCGTATTGGCCTTCGTGCCTACTTCTTTTCTGGTCTCCTCGACCACACTCGTGAGGGCTTGTCTCTTTTCTTGCTCGTCTTTTTCCCCTTTTTAACTTCGCAGCCAAGCTAGTCTGGGCTTTTATATCAAGATCGTCGCACTTGACTGCGAAGTCGATTGGTTTATCGCCATCTCATTTACCACCATCTGATTATAACCCTTCACTTCTTCCTTGGCGCCTTGCCTCTTCCTCCATTGCTTTTACTTTGTCACCAAAGACAGAGTTAGTGACAGATATGATTTTATCGAGATAGAGTTACCTTTACTTCTCTCATGCTGGCAAGCATTGTTTCGATCCTTGCCTCGACCATCTTCCTTGTCCTCCTTTTCATTTTCCTCTTGAAAGTTATGTTCAACTTTTTCTCCACTTGAGTAAGGATTGAGGATATCGCAGGCGGGACTAAGGTCGATGTCATCTTCCTTAGACGAGGAATCGAGACGGAGAAGGGGATCATTCTTTTTGAGTAGGTGGGAGAGGGATAGGATGTGTTTGGATGGTTGGAAGAGAAGAGTAAGATATTGTGGGAAAAGTTGAGGCTTGGACTTGGGGAGAGGAATTGGTTCAATTGATGGGGAGGTGATGGTTGGATTTGTGTAGTGGGGATGGGGATGGAAGAAGAGGTTTGGATGAGTGGTGTTGGTGGTTCGGGTGAGGTATGATCTGTTTCGTAGGTGGGGTTTGAGTTTGGACTATTGAGGGAGTAGGCCGTTGGAGAGGCTCCGAGGTACCGGCTGGGTTACCTCTTCATTACTGTTTGGACGGTTGGGATAGTAGGCTGAATCGAGGCTCAAGTGCCACTGGGGCACTTCTTCATTGCACGATGGGGGATAATGAAGGAGAAGAAGATAAGCTTGTACTGTCTCGGGAATAGAGGGAAGAGCAACTTCCTTGGTTGGGGAGGGGAACCTCAAGCCGACCAACCTCTGCCGCTATCTTGCACTAGAACCTCCTCTGGTAACAAGGTTGCTGTGTCCATCTCTGCTCGACCCTCCGGACTTGGTGGAGCCTTCGAGAGCTTTGAGATGCTCGTCTGGGCCTCCTTACCAAGGGAATTTCAACTTCCTCTTCTTCCGAGGCTTCTTTGGTAGAGACAGCAGATGAACCTTCTCCTTTCTTTTTATCATAGGCTTTTACCAGCCTTCTTCTCTTCTCGCCTCCGAGAGACCCTTGGAATAACAACGATCGTCTCCGGGTTGGAATCACAATCGCTTCCTCTTGAGTTGCGACCCACTGCCTCTTCCTCAGGTCCTTCTGCTTCTACCTCACCTGAAGGTACCTCCATTCATTCTTTGGTCTACGGGCTTCTTCTTTCGCTTCCGACCTCTGATTTGGCCGCGTCGGACTCATCGTCCGAGTCTGGGTTTCCTCCAAGCCTCTCATCTTTTGTGAGAATCCCCTTCGCTTGGAGTACTTCTTTGTACCCACTCTCCAATTACTCGCTCTGTTCAGCCCTTCAATCAAGACCGTTATTTTGTTGAATAGGTGACTATTGAGTTAGGTACTCCCCTCAAGTATATGACTTGAAGCTAAGCCTTTTCTTCTCTTCCTTGACTTGTGAATCAACAAATCCGTCGAGTTCACTTGGACTCCATCCAAGATCGCCCTCATAACACATAATCTGGGTTTGGTTAACCCATCATGCGAACTCGTTTCACCCAAAGACCTTGCCTTAGTAACCACACATCAACAATCGATACTTCCTTCTTAATGATTTTTCTTTAAATCCCAACAAGTTCCTCTCGTAAGTAACCCTTGCCACAAGTCAAAAGACTCCTCCCGGTTGTCCTCTTTGTACGTCAATGGATTGACTCCCTCCATTGATGTATTGAAGATTCTCGCAATGTTTTCTTTGGAGTAACTCAAGACTGTTCCATCCACGGTTGTGTCGAACCCATCCCGGGTATCCCTCATATTGGCTAGAAACTCTGCTCCAAGTAAGTCGGTTCGATTTTGAGTAGATTTTATTGACAAAAATCCCCTTAACCTAGACGCTTCCAATAATCGAAGGATCTCTGCGGATTACGGATCTCGAGTGGTTTGAAGTCTACATACATCTCTCGCTTTTAATCAGTTTTGAATAATTCCTCATTCATTTTAAACCGAGAGGTGTTTGTAGAAATATATGTGGGTTTGTAGGTTTTGGTAGTTTTAGAAGAAGAGGCCATGGTGAATTTGTTTATGGAATTGGGAAAGTTTTTAGAGAATTTGCAAGTTTTCTCGATAGTGAAAACAGTTACATGAGGAAGAAGATGTATTTATAGGAGGGAGAATTTGAGAGAGAGAAGCTGTTTTGAAATGCGGGTTTTATTCTCGAGTCGTTCTTTTTAAAAGATTTCTTGTCTTGAATCAACGGTTAAAATTTGGATAAACGATTGGGATTCAGCGCTGTAAATAACTTAACTTTGGAATGCGTAAAAGTGACTCTATAGATCGTTGATTTGACCGAAATAGGTTTACTTTATGCAGAGAAGTTACTACCCTTATCGTCACTTAGGGTTACCTTTCTTTGCATAAAGGTTTTCTAAAGCAGCATAAGGTTATGAAGTTAATCGGTAAATGACCTCGTCTGGGTTTTAAAGCAATCTAGTTTTAAAAAATGAAAATAAACAGGACTCGAGAATAGGATTTGAAGATTAGTTTCTCCAACCAATTTCTCTAACTAATAAAAACAATTTGAGAGATTATTTTGAAAACACAATTTGTACTACCAAATAGAGGTAATCGGATGAGAAGATTTGTAACGAGATGAGTAGATGTTGTCCGATCTATCATCCCGATTTGTGATCTATTCCCGCAGAGACATACACTTGAAGAAACCATTAGTAGCTAGGGTAAGTCAAATAAGATACAATGGTCATCCGATTCTATAGAAGTCACCGACTATTGTGTCCTTGTCTCGATTTACCAAATGTCGGATAAGTAATCATCAAATCGATAAGGTCAATATGACAAATCCTTGATTCTTGATTCCTTAGTAGGAAATCAATGATATCACTACTGATTGTCCTTTGACTCAAATCTAGTCTCGATAATTCTTTCTAAACATAGTAAACTAAATTTAGAGAGACAAAGAATGAAAAACATTGAAAAGATTATAGATTAGCTAAAGAAGCATCTAATAATCCTAATTCTACAGAGAGTTCTCTAAACCTTGCCTCTGCGGTGGCTTTGTCAAGATGTCTCGCTATTTGAAAATCAGTCGAGAATCTTTTCAAGTCTCGATGTTACCTTTCTCAACATGATCTTGGATGAAGTGATGTCTTATGTCAACATGCTTGCATCTTGTATGTAGGACCGGGTTCTGGGTAATAGCTATGGCACTATTACTATCACAAAAGATGGGTACATCTTTGGTGATAATGTTATAGTCCCTTAGCTGTTGACTTATCCAGATCACCGTGTGAACAACAACTTCCGGTGCCATATACTCGAGTTCGATTGTGGAAGTAGCTACAGAGGTTTGTTTGTTAGATAACCATGAAATCACTTACTACCAAGAAATTGGCAAGTACGGATGTAGATTTTCTATCTATCTTACACCCATCAAAGTCTCGAGTTCGAGTATCCAGGACAACTCAAAGTTGTCATCACCGGATACCACAATCCAACATTTACCGTACCTTTCGGATACTTAAGAATTTTCTTCACGCTTCAAGATGGCTTTTCTTAGGATTAGCTTGAAATCGTGCGCAGACTCCAACCGCAAATGAAATATCAGTGTCTACTAGCGATTAAATATAATAATGAACCAATTAGACCTCGATACTCGGTTTGATCGAGTGTCTTCTCCTTTTCATCCTGGATCCATTGAAAAGTTTGTCATCATAGGTATCTTGGCTTCTCGACTAGTACCTATTCCAAATTCTTCAATGAGATCTTTTGTGTATTTGGTTCGATTGATGAATATTCCCTTCTTTATCTGTTTGACTTGGAGTCCAAGAAAATAAGTCATCTCTCCCATCATGGACATTTCAAATCTGCTTTTCATAAGATGACTAAATTCTTCACACAAAGATATATTAGTTGATCCAAAAATAATATCAACATAAATTTGAACTAATAAAAGATCACAACCAAATTCTTTTCTAAAAAGAGTTCTATCAATTCTACCTTTAACAAAACCATTTTGAATTAAATAATCGGACAAGGTATCATACCATGCTCTAGGTGCTTGTTTAAGTCCATATAGAGCTTTCCTTAGTTTATAAATCTTGTCTCCTTTGACAAAACCAGGAGGTTGCTCTACATAAACTTCCTCGGCTAAGATTCCATTAAGAAATGCTGACTTAACATCCATTTGAAAAACTATGAATCTTTTAAAAGCGGCATAGGCTAAAAACAATCTTATGGCTTCGGATGAGCTACCGGTGCAAAGATTTCATCATAATCAATCCCCCGATTGTGAATAACCTTGAGCAACTAGTCCTGGCTTTATTTCTAACCACAATATTGTTTTCATCCCTTTTATTTTTAAAGACCCATTTAGTTCCAATGACTTTTTGATGATGAGGCCTTTCAACAAGCTCCCACACATCTTGTCTTTGAAACTGATTTAGTTCTTCTTGCATGGCATTAATCCGGTTGGAATCGATTAGAGCTTCGTAATAGATTTAGGTTCAAGTAATGACACATAGCAATTGAACTTACAATCTTGATTTAGTTGTGTCCTTGTCTGGACTCCAGTCTAAATCTCCAATTATCTGTTCGGTGGGTGATATGACATTACTTTCTTACCTTTATCTTTTACAATGGATGATGTTTTGTCTGAATTATTTATTTCATATGATTCTATGTTACCTTCGATGACTCAACCTGATCATCTAAGGTATTGATCGTCGATCGGTGGTGTGGAAGAACTTTTAGGTTCCTTTTCTTTGTTTGGATCTCGATTCTTCCTCTTCATCTGGATCTCGATTCTTGATTGTAGAATCTTATGGTTGATCTCATGATAGTCATCTAATCCAGATCATCGATTTCTTTTTGATGTCCTGTCTTACTATACTCAAAAGAAGATTCATCAAATACAACATGTGGAGTTTCTTCTACACACAAGATTGTCTTATTAAAAACTCTATATGCTTTTGATACGGATGAGTATCCCAAGAATATCCCATCCGCTATCATGACATCAAAAGTTTTTAATTGAGATTTACCATTGTTGTGTATGAAATATTTACAACCAAAAATATGAAAGTATGAAATTTTGGGGGATCTTCCCTTCAAAATTTCATAGGAGTTTTGCATTTATCTTTAACAATCAAACTTCTATTTTGAACAAAACAATTTGTATTAACGACACCGCCCAAAACTGTGTGGAGTGTTGTACTCGAGATAACATTGTTCTAGCTGCCTCTTTCAAGGTTCTGTTTCTCCTTTCAACTACTCCATTTTGTTGTGGAGTCCGTGCTACTGAGATGTTTCATGAGCTATGCTATTCTCAATGCAGTAGTTAGTAACAAGCTTATTAAGGAATTCGAGTACCTTTATCACTTCTAATTTTAACAATAGTTAGTCCCTTTTCATTTTGAACCTTTTTAAGAAATTCGGGAATCTTAATCATAGTCTCATTCTTTTTATATAAGAAAATAATCCAGATAAATCTTGAAAAGTCATCAACAATTACCAAAGTATATTTTCTTCCACCGAAGCCGAGAGAGGTATTCTTGTACCAAAAATATCCATGTGAAGAAGTTCAGAATTCTTTGAAGAAGGACTACTTATTGTTTTAAAAGAAGCTTTAGTCTGTTTTCCTTTTTGACAAGAATCACACACATGGTTCTTTGAAAATACTTTATCGGGAGTCCTTTTACTAAAGATTTCCTTGCTATTTTGTTAAGAGTTTTGAAGTTTAAGTGGCCAAGACGTTTGTGCCACATCCTACTTAAATAATCTGAACTCTTAGCAACAAGACAAGTATCTTTAGGACAACTTTTGAAATTAGCAACATAAATGTTACCTTGTCGACTCCAGCTAATAGAATATTTTCATTAATACCATCTAACACAAAGCATGCATTATAAGTAAATTTTACACTTAACCCCTTATCACAAAATTGTGAAAGCAGATAGTAAATTGTGCTTCAATCCTTCCACATAGTAGACTTCATTTAATTGAATATCACCAATCATCGGTGTCCCTACACCTTTGGTAAGTCCATACTTGTTATCTCCAAACATTACTCTTGGTCCATCTATGGTGCGATAGTTAGAAAGAAGGCGTCTTTCATAGGTCATATGCTTGGAGCGACCACTGTCAATGTACGGATGACCTCAAGAATGTCTCCTCTTTCAACTATCTTCTTATCTTCCTGCAATCACAAATTTAATGCTTAGGTACCCTTTGTACTTTGGGTCCTTTCATGTTAAGTTGATATTTAGGTATCCAGACAAAGATATCAATATTCCTTAAAACCATAGATTGAAGTTTACATCCATATCTATCTACTATGATAAGACTTTCAAGATCAATCTTGTTTAACCGATCTTTTGAAATTGTCTTATATCTTGGTAAAAATGGATATGTTTTACTTCTTCCATCAAAGCCATTATACCTAGGATAGGATTTTGACTTAATCTTTGGTTTGACCTTAATCTTTTCAGAAGTATCAAATGAGGTAATTAATTCCTTAGGTTTCCTAGGACTAAATCTAGTTTCTATCTTTGGTTTAGTTGCTTTAACAAAAACTCTAGGTTTTATTGGATCATTTTCTTACTCCTATATAAACTTAATCAAGTCTTGTCATTTGACTTTTGTGAAGTATTGAAGATTTTTTCTATTGTGATCTGAGAGTTATTTAAAAGTCCTAACTTGAGATTTAATTCTCTGTTAGTTCTTTTGTAAGTCTCATTTTCGAATAGATGTTTGAAAATTTTATTTTTAAAGAATTTAGGGCCCGCTTGGTTGGGGGTATTAGAAGTAGGTAATGAGAATGACTCATTAATCATTCCCATTGATGATGTTTGGTAATATTTACAATTTGAAATTAATTTAAAAATAAAATAATCAATAATTTATTTTGATTACATAATCTTTCTCTTATAATCAATCATTTAATTATCATACATTTTTCCTCCGCTCAATTTTTTTCTCGCTCAAATCTTTTCGTGCTCAACTTTCTTTCCAAAATTTATCAATGGGAATGAATCACTAGTCATTCTCATTACCTAATTCTAATACCCCCAACCAAGCGCCCCCTAAATTCCTTTTCTAACTTGTCTGTCTTATCGGACAAGGTACTAGTGATGGTCTCGATCGACATTCCCCCTTGAATGTACGATGCAGTTTCTCACTACCCATTGTTTGATTGACTTTAGTCGATCAGTAATTTGATTCTTTAAATCAAAACTTTCAGTCTCTATCTGTTTATAAGCGAGATAGAGCAGATCTCCAAATCTTTCAAAAGTTTTTCTATAAGACTAGGATTAGTTTCGAGATAAGGTATCATAGTCATTATCTCAAGAAGAATAGTAGTGTACCTCTTTTGCCATTAAACGGATGTCGTCATATGACCCAAAATCAGATGAGGATGAGGAGGATGATGTTTCATGAACTTCTTCTTTCTCGGCTAGAAGAGCTCTGATCGGCATACCTTTTGTCTCGCTTTTTCCTCTTTTCTTCTCTCTCTCTTGGAGTAAGTTGAGAACAATCATAACTATAGTGGCCGGGTTTGTTGCATGTATAACATATATCTCCCCTTCTGTCTTAGGACTACTATCTCCTCTTCTAATTGGTGACTTATGCTTTCTCATCCGATCCTTTTTCCTATCATTGTCTGAACTCTTTTCTTCATTATCCGATCTGTAATTCCTTCGACACGATCTATCTCTCTTATTTCTTTTGTACTTCATTCTCAACCTTTCATATCGTTTTAACAAAAGAGCCATTTCCTCCTTAATAGATAAATCGAGATGCTCCGGGACATTTTCTCGATTCTTCTTGATGAAGAAATGCTACGATTTTCCGGATGTTGAAGATTACGCTTCATCTTCTTTGTCTTCGATTTGGATGTCATACTCTAATGCCTTGAGATGAGAAAATAATGTGTGGTGTGAAATTGAAGATAAATTCTGAGTAGCCTTAAGAATATTAGCTTTCTCTCTCCATCTTTTGCTTAATGACCTCAACACCTTATTGTTGATTTCTTTCTCTGAATAAGTTTTACCCAAATCATTGCCTTATTTAGAAGATTAGTCGCCTAACATCTTATTGATCAATGGATTCTCCTTCTTTCATCTTGAAAGTGTCAAAAACATGTAATACTGATTGCAATTTGTTTTCCTTGACGATCCGATTCTTCATAGATTCCAGCAGAGTTTCCCATATTTTCTTGGCGATCTTGCATCTTTTCACTTTTTCGATCCAGTCTTTACTCAATGTTTTAATGATCTCTGTTCTAGCAACTTTGATCCAAATTATGGATCTTTCTTTCATCACTTGTGAATTCCGAGCTCTTTTTCTCTTGCCTAACTCTTGTTTAATTTCTTTGCGATGTCGTCACTTGTACCTCCATGATAAAATTTGATAGGTCCTTCTTCAAGAACCTCCTCCATTCTATCATGAATTGCTTTGAGATGGTTCTCCATTCTAAATTTCCGAGTAGTCATATTCTTCGATTGAGAAATCAGATAGACTCCTTGATTTCTTACTCTTAATAGATGACATGTTGAGATAGAAAACCAAAAACTTACAAGATCTTGTTAGTAGCACGATTAGTGAAACAAAGAAGATGAAGATAATCAAGAATTAATTTCAGAATCTTGGTTAAGAACTAAAATCAATATCGGAAACTGACTTAACAACTGCTCTGATACCACTTGTTGGTCCCACTTAGTTGAGTAGATTAGTCACAACTTGATCTAGCCTTCTAGTGAAAATCTAGAAGGGGGTTGAATAGATTTTCAGATTTTTATAAATCTCTCAAGATTTATTCAAAACACCCAAGTTGCACAATGAAGACAATTTTAAACTCAACTTTATTTAGATCAAAAGCACACTCGATATTTAGTTCCAACTTCAATTCTGAAATTAGTCTTTGATTGATAAACTGAAAATTGAAATAGACAGAAAAGTAAAGTAAAGCAATAAAGAACACTATGATTTATAGTGGTTCGGATTATGAATAATCCTACATCCACTCTCCTTCTCCAACTTGAAGAAGGGACTTAGCTTATCACTTACTTATTTTCAATCCGACTTACAACTTACGACTTATAAATACCTTCGGATCTTCAAAACTCCTAAATTCTTCTCTGGAATCTAACTATTACGGTGAGTAGTGAACTTTGAAGATTACAAGTAAAGTGTTCTATAAACACTTAGAATTCTTTTGAAAAACTCCTTTGAAAACTTGTGAATTGATTGTGAAATAGAAATCGAATAGTGAGTAATGCGCAATTAAGTGATTTGTAGAAGTGATGTCATTTAAAAAATAAAAATCTAGACCTATTTATAAGTTTGAAAAGGCGAGATAGTTTGTTAGTCGGTTCTAACAAACTAAAAGCTACTCAATAAACTTAATCTTGAAAAGCTACTATAATTCTCGGTGATTTTATTCTACTCGTCTGCGGTGACTTGGTGAAGACTCGTCTTTCTTATTCTACTCGGCTTGTCTTGACCTCGTCTGAGCTCTTCATAATCGTCTGCTCGAGATGACTAGATTTGAAGCTTGTCTTAAGATGACTTGCAACCTTCAGTCTTGGTGACTTGCTCGATCGATGACCTAGTCGATCGGCTTAATCTTGGGACTCGATCTCACTGTTCTTCGAGGGTTATCGATCATCCGAATTACTTCTTGTAACTCATTAAAACTTTCTTGATCTAACACTATCCACTAGCAATCATGATGAATCATGCTCAAACAAATGCTCAATCAAACACTTAACACATTGCTCCTTCCATGGAGTGTTTCACTCTTCACTCAAGTGTCTAAAGGTTAAATGCACTCAATCTTCAAATTCACAAACATGCACACCATATGCTTGCCAAAAGACTTAATCTCAATCAAAATCATTTGTGTTCAATCAAGAATCAAAGAGGTCTTTCTTCTAGGTTGTAATGTAGGCTCTTTGGAAAGTTGGGACGTTTTTGGATAAGAGTGACTAAGGAGTAAAGACTTGAATGATGGCTAAGCAAAACAATTCACATCTCTTCAATCATTGTCAAGCAACTCTTCTCATGCACTTAGAGTTCAATCACCATAATTCACTTGAGCTTTCTTTCAATTAAGCTCACAAATTGAATTTTTCTTCTTTTCATGTTCACAACTTCCTTTTCACAATTCAATTTTTTTCAATCTTTCTTTTCTTCTTTCAAACTTCATCACTTAGCTTATCATTTTTCCTCCCACACTTAGCAATCAAATCACCATCATTAGCCAATAATCAAGCTTTACTAAGCATAGGATAAGAAGGCTCATATAAATAGGCAACATGGTTTCAATTTCACTTGGCTTGCCAAAGAATAAGGATATTAGGCTCAACATGGCTCACTAAGGAAATCAAATGTTTTTGTGGGGAAAATTTGGCAAAGTGACTAATCATAACAAATATGGCCTCTTCTCATTTTCATGAAATCACACAAAGATCAACATCAACAAGTCTAGTGGCAAGTCCTAGCATACAAATCTATGAATGATGCGCTCACAAAGAAATCAAATCAACCGTATAAGATGTGCGATTATTAAGGCACAAAAGCTCGCGGACTAAAATTGAGCAATGAATCAAGTATTTTCATTCACATTCATCTTCACATAATTAACCAAGAATGCTAGCATCAAGCTACACATCAACATATGATCAAATCAAAATTCAACTAATCTTGCAAAACAAGCACAAGTGCTCATGTACATAAGTCCAAGCATACTCACTACATCAAGAATGATACTAAAAGAATAAACAATAAACCCACAATTAAGCTCATGATAAGACTAGCCCAAAAATATAGGAATCCAAGAGATCAATAGAATGTAATCATCATAAGACAATACTCAATAAAATCAAAGCATCATAACCATCATCCATAAAATCATCACAAATCCAAAACATCATCATCACATCAAATCCAACTCATAGAGTACAATCACCAATCAAATCAAAAGTACAAATCACTAAGGAGATAAGACTTGGTGAACTAATTTCTAACCACTAACAACTAACATTTACCGATCAAAAAAAACTAAGGAGATAAGACTAAGAACTAGAGGAGAGGGATGAGAAAGTAGGGAATAGCCCTAATAGTCGGACGGCGGAGGAGGAGGATAGGGCCTCTGCCCGAAGTTCCGTGAGCCGAACCTGCTGGAGGAGCACATACATATCTGCTGCGTCTTACGAGTCTCCTCCAAAGCATCCGATAACACTCATCCCGGCGAGGCACTCGATCTGCATACGCTGGCTGTCGGCCCACATCTCCTCTATCAAAGTCCACGGCCTGTGATGAGCTACCGCCTCGTACTCTCGACTCCTCATCTCATCCTGCCGGTACATATTAATCTCGGGCATGTAATCCTCATCCATCTGTACGGCTCATCCTCCCGAGCCTGCTCCTCCTCATCATCCTCCTCATCATCGTCATCTGTATCAGCTCCCTCGGCGGCACCCTCGGCCTCATCCTTATCATCGTCGTTGCAGTGCGGTATTTGGGTAAGCGGTACTAAGACCAATCGCAAATATCCAACCCAAAGGAGTAAGTATGCAAGCGAGACCCTAAGGATACAAGTTCTAAGTGACTATTGTTGCAACCATGGGTTTAGGACTAAATTCCACAAAAATATGCAAGAATAAAAATCTAAAACTAATGCAAGCAATTAATCAAACACTTAAAAGGCAATATCAAATAAGCTAGAACAAATGGGGAATGGGGTACAAGTGATAATCTTCATCAAGGAATCCATGATTAACAAGCTATAATTGTATCCAATTGCAAATCAATCAAATTAGAAAGCATAAATCATCATGAAATTAATCACTCCATTAAAATCACAATGCCTAATGTGAGTATTCTTTAGTCCTTCCCATCTCTCAATGTAGAAGTCCCCAATTGATACAATCATGCAAAATTGTAACCCGATTAACACCTAATCACGTTAGCGCAACTCTCGCCTATTGCTAGGGTGATCAACCATTAATCTAAAGAGACAATTTTACATGAAGCACGATTAAGAATCACAATTAGGAAGCAATCTAATTCAATTGATCAAAATTATCAATAATTATAGCATGAGTCAATCACATCATCCCCAATTTCAATTATCCCAAGCACAAAGCTATTAGCCCATGGTGCTAAGTGCAAAAGCCATGGGTGAAAAATCTAAGAAAGCAATTAAATCACTAATCACTACAAACAAGAAATTAAAGAGAGAAAAGTAGAAGAACATCACCAATTTGTCTTCAATTAACCAAAATAAGAATGCTTCAATCCTCCACAATGCTAGGAAATCAATTCTCTACTCTTCAATTACAACTTGAAACTCAAAATCTAATGGATCAAATGCTAATCTAATGATTACAAGCTTCAATCTAATCAAAATCTATCAATCTAATGCAAATACAAGTAGAAATAAGCTAGGAAATGAGAAATTAGCTCGAGAAAACTACCTAGAAACCGCTCTAAACCGATATGGGAAGAATATGCTCTGTTTTTGGATCCAAGTAGCTTAAAACTAGAATTTTTCTATTTTGTGCCCCCTCGACTCGATCTTGGGGACCTCGAGTCGAGGCCCAATAGTCGCTAACACGATTTTTTTGAAAATCCACCTGCCTCGAGTCGACGCTCAGCCCTCGACTCGAGGGATCTGCATTTCTTCAATCCCTCGACTCGAGGCTCCTCCCTCGAGTCGAGGTAGCTGCAAAATTTGAAATTTCTTCCCTCCATCATATCCCTCGACTCAAGGCCTTGGGCCCTCGACAAGAGGTCGAGCCCGAGGTATTTTTTGCGGAACTGCGCTCAGGCCCCGTTTTCATCCGTCTCATCCGTCTCTTCATTCTAAACATGCCGATACTCTCGGTTTGGAAAAATTCCACCATTTTACCTAAAAATGGACAAAAAATATCAAATACTCATCAAGTAATACTTTTTATGCAAATAAGTGATACTCTACACATTTAGGCACAAAAACCAACACTTTGGTCACTTTTTGCACTCAAATAAGCCCTAAAAACATTCATCAATTCACTCCAATCACCTGCCGAATATGGAGTGGGACCCGAAGTGGTCAAAATCCTACACTAAGGTAAAGTTCATGTTAAACAAGGATGAGGAGCTTAGTGGTCCTCCTGATTCGATGCTGAGGAAGATCGGCGAAATTGAGGGGGAACCCGCTGATGTAGTCCCTATTAGAGAGGTTGCTCCTATAACAGGCGTGGCCGAGGAAGATGTTATTCGGGATGATGGTGGGAAGGATGAGATTTTGAAGGATTGAAAACTCTCCTAAGATTGCTAGTGAGAAAGCACCAACAAGCTCCATGGTTGCTAGCTCGAGGAGAAGACTTTGAAGTCTTCTCGGAAGCAAGGATCGATTCCAATCTCCCGGTTGCCACAAAGGAAGGGTAAAAAGGTAACTGTGGTATCTCGGAAAGGTTCGGTTAGGTCGCACTGGAGGAGCACAATTGCCTCCTAAAGTGACTCCGGTCGAAAGGTTCGTCTGTAGATGATGCCATGGAGATTGAAGATTCTTCATTAACGAGGGGACAAAGAGATGATCTCTCACGAGTCTACTGAGAAGGAGCAGTACCGATTCCTTTTCCCTCTCTTTCTCGAGATTCCTTCTAGTCCTCCAAAGTCTGCTGCACCAAATGAAGTCGGCGATGATGCCGCGGGCATGGAGTGCCGCGGGAGCCTAATACCCAGGTTCTTTGAGGGTGAACATAGTGGGGATGCGATTAAATCGGATCCGATGGAGTCTCTGCAAATGGTGAATCTTCTTTGGGAGAGTCTGCCGAACCATTTAAGAAATGCACGATGTTCGAGGCTTCTTCTTGGGTTGACAGACAAGTTTCCTAATTTGCGGGATTTTCGGAGGAGCGTAGTCTGTGGTAGATATTCTAGTTTGGAAGAATGCAAGGCTTGGGTGGCTAAGGCATTTGATTTGTCAACGGATCATCAGTTACTCGCTTAGTTGCTCGGTTGTTGGATGAATCGGAACCTGCTTGAAGATGGTTCAGGACCTCTCTTCACCATGCACGAAGATGTCGGGAAAGGTGTCTCTACTATTCCTTCTTCCCTTCCTGATTTTACATCTATACGTCTGCCAAATTTCATGCTGTTGTTGTTCATGAGGATCTGTATAATTCTTATTTTGCAAAGTTTGTTGAGTTAACATAACAATATGCTACCATGTTCTCTGTATTGGCTGCTAAGTATACCCCTCTTGCTGAATCTATTGAGTCCTCCAAGTCCTACATTGAAGGCTGCTATTCGAGATGGCCCCGCATTGATACGTAAAACTTGCCGATATGTTTTACGAGCAGCAGGAGACTATTATTGAGACTCTCTACGGCATGATCTTGAACAACATAAATGAGCTTCGGAAGCATATTGAGAGCGTGAAGGCTGAAGGGGAGAAAGGCTGAAGCTAGCCTCGAAAGGTGTTTCTTTGAAAGGGATTTGGTTGAGGAAAGATTTCGGAAAAAGATGGAAGATCACTTAAAGTTCTTTGGGTAGCATGGATGCGCAACTACAAGAAGGGATTGATCGGAATGCAGCCATTCACTCTTCCCTGCTAGAGATGGGAAAACAACTTGCTGCGTGCAAGAGGCGAATGCTCGATCGACCGAGACTACTACGGCAAAGAATCGGTGAGATTGCCGCATTGTTAAGCACATGTTGGCTATTGATGTAAAGATCGCTTCTCCTATAGCAGCTGAGTTTGCGAAGTGAAGCCATTTATAGAGAAGTTTGGTTCGTGCGAAGGGATATTCTTGCCAAGATGCTTTGGATATGGAAGCTCAATGGACCCATCTTTTGACTATTGTTAAAAGGGGGAAGGATAGTTGAGAACCGACATGATTTCAAGATAGGAAGCGAAGGATAAGGAGTTGAAGGAGGTGAAAGAAAGGCTTTAGGCGGTTGAGAATTTTCTTTGGAGGCGGAAGAAAAGGCAGATTTGAAGCGGGCTCTCCGGGAGTCACCTGGACATGTTTCGGAATGGGCGAAGGCCAAAGTTCCCAACCTATGAAAAGGAGAAGGTTGGTTAAGCTATACGAAAAGGTTGAAAAAGGAAAATCTGCTAAAGAAGAGTTGGAAGCTTTACATCGTGAAGCTTTTCTTGCTGATCTAGAAACCGAGGAGAATGGAAGAAAAAGAAGGTCATAAGCTATTCAGACTTCTTGGGAAACAAGCAAAAGATGTGGATGTTAGATGACAAGCGAGAAGAAGTTATTCATACCGAAGAAGGCTGCAAAACTCTTTGTGTCAAAGAGAAAGTATAATAGGAAGGTAAGAAACTGTGGAGCAGAGGCTGAAGAAGATTTTATTCTTCCTCACAACACCGATGGTTTTGTTGATGATTGTTGTCCTCTCGAGAGGATCGAAGAATGGAAAGCGGCGAAGAGAGGTTTCATATGCTCGTACTATGTATGCAAAAGTATCGGCGTTGGGGCCACAAAGAATCTGAAATATTCTTTGCTTGGATGGAAGAAAGGCACAGTGACCTTTGGGCGTAAATTCTTAAAGCTTACGTTGAGTTCATCCTAAGCCTTCATGCGCGAATTTGATAAGATCCCTACTCCGATCCACAGCAGATGGAAAGTTTGATCGGTGAGTGTTCGCAAGACACTCAAAATCTGCTTGGCCGAGGTCGGACCACCCATTGGAACAGATAATGTGGAACTCTATGACAGAGTGTACGAGTGGCTGAATGTTCCAACGAGGTATCGAAGGTATAATTGAGGAAATCTTGAAGGATGCTGATTGTGAAGTTTGTGAAGATAGCTTAATCTCTTCTAGGTGTCTCTTTGTTCTCTTTTTTGTTCTTCTTGCTTTTATGTTTCACTTCGTAATATGTACCGATCTTTCAATATTAATAGAAATGAATGTTTTGCTCTAAGACAACTTCTCGTTGTCAAATGTTTCTCCTTTTGAGATCTATTTAAAGGTCTCTTCTTTTCTTCTTTTCGCATTCCTTTGATTGCAAGCGGTTCTCAAGAAGGTTTTAACATCATCAAAAAGGGGGAATTTTGTTGGGTCTAGAATTTGTATGTTTTGATGATGTTCCTAAAACCTAAGTGAAATAGGACCAGCTGAGCCTGTTAGTTAGGCGATGATCAAAATAGGGTTGATGTTTTAGTATAGTTAATCTTACTAGGTTTGACACGAAGATCTATATTGGATGAGAACCGAAGATCGCGATCGGAAGACTTGAAGATCAAGAAGGATTGCCTTCAAGA
Source organism: Paraleonurus japonicus (assembly GCA_030762865.1). NCBI lineage: Eukaryota > Viridiplantae > Streptophyta > Magnoliopsida > Lamiales > Lamiaceae > Paraleonurus > Paraleonurus japonicus. The sequence continues at coordinate 31,875,738 of CM061060.1, forward strand.
AAACTTAGAAGGGTTTCATGAAGATCAAGAAGGGATAATAAGCTATCTGCAAAAAGGAAGTTGTCAAGAAAGGTTAAATTGAAGACATCAAGGTTGGAATCCTTGCTACAGCAAGATTGTGAATTATCTTGAAGCAAGGTGTGCAAGGTTGCTAGAGTTGACTTAGAAAGATATATCGGGATTGTTGAAAGGCAGGAAGAATAAATCGAGATACTCACAATCAATCTAGAGAAGATTGGATTCTCAGATTAGATCAATCAAGAGATAATTGATTAGTATCGGACAATCAATTATCAAAAGTCAACAAATCAATCCAACGGTTACTTACCATTTCTTGAAGACCGATTGACAAATTAGTCTAACGGCTAGTCAAATTCAGGATCATATAAATTGAAGTGAAGGATTTTAAAGAATACACACGCGCGAGTAGCATCAAGAAATCCATTCACTCATTTCAAGAACACGCATTATTATTCACACCGTAAATCGATCTAATACGCTGATATTTTGAGAGATCTATTTTTGGTTAAGGAATTGTAAATCGCCTTCTAGTTTCTCTGTAAGAGAGAAGGTTGATTATTAAATTGATCTTAGGATCATCTTTGGGTAACAAGGGTAGGAACTTGTAAAACTTCGTGTGGTCAAATCCTCAAGGAGATTAGAGGAGACAAGACCAGTTTGGTGGATAGTAAGGCCACTGTGGAATCGGGGAGAGTGGACGTAGGATTGTTATATTCGAACCACTATAAAAATCTTTGTGTCTTTACAAGCTTTACGCATACATTTTTCATAACTACTCATACATCATCTTTTAAACAAACTTACTAAGTCTTTATCAAGAAGGTTTTCATAAAAAGGGTTTTTCAAATACACTCACAAATTAGCTTCCGCACCAGCGGAAGACTTCGAGTTTCCGAAGTTTGGCTGATCACACCTAGCACACTCGAGTACCTTCTTTGTAGAAGACTTCAAAGTCTTCTAACCTCACACTCGGCTCATGAAAAGTTATAAAAAGTTTTGAGTGTGGTAAAGTCTATTCAACCCCCTTCTAGACTTTACACCTCTGTTCACATCTCGTCAGGACCAACAGATAGAACACTTAAAGAAGCAGTAAGCATGTTAGCTGAATATAGAACACCTTATAGATTCTGGCCGAGGCTATTAATACAAATTTCTGCTACAAGTTTGTTGAAATTAGATTTTGGTGATCTTCTTGATCTTTTGAAACAAAGGATAGCATCTCGCTTCTTCCATCAAAAGAACTATAATAGGAATTCCTCTTAATCTTGGTTCTTGGAATCCTCTTTATCGATTAGGATTCCTCATCCGATTTTTACTTTTCAAGATAGGAGAAGTAATCCTCATCCGACTTTGTGGTTTCCAAGGTCCAATTTTAATTCCTTTTGATGTATCGGTAGCTTTTACAAATTTCCTTATTTTCAAAGTTTATGGTTTTATTATTTCTATCATAACCAAGACCTATTTTATCATGAGATTTTTGTGAAGTTCTAAAAATATGGTCTATAATCGATTGTGAGTTATTAAGTTGACTCATTTTGAAGACAAGCTTCTCATTAGTCTTCTTAATTTACTCATTCTCATTACTTACCACTTCAAATTTATCTTTTAAAGATCTTAATTCTTCTTCTAATCTTTCGCAGACTAGCCGATGTAATAGCCTCACACTGGGTTACATTCCCCCTTGAATGTTTCCACGGACTCGAGTAGTTCACAACTTGTTTACCTTTGATTAGAGTCCGAACTTGATCTTTTAAGGTTAAATTTTCAATCTCTAGTTGTTTTTAAGCACTTAGAGACCTTTTTAGATCTTTCAAAAGTCCCTTGATCACAGGTTTGATCATTATACGAAATCGACTTATAAGACTCATTATCGAAGAAGAATAGTAATCTACCTCTTTTACCATCAGACAGATTTTATCATCGATCCAAAATCAGGCAGCGATGATGATGAAGATGATTTTCTTGATTCTCTTTCTTCAGCACAAAGGGCTCTTTGATCTGCAAAGCGTCTATCTATTTTCTTCCTTTTCTCCTCTCTTTCCTTGGGAGTCACCGGGGACAATCATAGCTATAATTCTCTAGCTTGTTACAGGTGTAACAAGTATCTCCCGATCCGATCTAGGACTATTTGGATTCTTCTTTGCAAGTGACTTGTACCTTCTTGTCTGATTTTTCCTTCTATCATCATCTGTAGATTCTCCATCATCTTTCCTTCCGGATCTTGATCTGTCTTTTTCTCGCAAATTTCAATTTGTTACGCTTAAATTTCATTCTCAGACGATCATACCTCTTAGTCAATAAAGCCATCTGTTCTTTTAAAGAAAGATCAGCTCCTTTAGACTCGGCCTACAGGTTTGTCTTCCTTGTTGACAAAAGCTCTGTCTTAGATGAGGTAATCTTGGATTCCATCTCATCTTCTTCATCCTCTACCTAAATATCAAACTCATAATCTTTCAAGTGAGAAAAAAAAATGTAATGACTCATGGTGGAAAATCCTTAATGGCTTTTAGAGATCTAAGGATTTTATTATTAATTTGCTTTTCGGTGTAACCTTTATCCAAGTCGGTGGCTCTATTGATCATATTAGTCATTCTCATGTCTAGGTGATCAATAAACTCACCTTCTTTCATTTTAAAGACATCAAATAGATGGAGAACAACTTGAAGCTACCTAACTGTGCCTTCGCACATATTAGCTAGGGTATCCCACGTTTCTTTTGCAGCTTTACACTTTTTAATCTTTTCATACCATTTTCTCGCCGAGAGTCACAATGATCTCATTCATGGCCACCGATCTAGATTGTACAATTTGTTGGGAAAATTTGAATATCCAGGATCTATTCGGGCATTATTTAGATACAAATTATCATAAATCTAACAACATGATTTAAAGCAATTAAATCAAAATAAATTCATGCAATTTGAATAATGGTAAAACATACATAGCCCTAAACATGCGGAACTAAGGGATAAGTAATTACTTCTTGATCGGAGAAAAAAGCGCCTTTGAGACAATTGATGACGCCTTTGAGTTCCGTTGAGACAACCCTCAAGAGAAAAAGGTCAGTTGATTCAACCCAAACACCTTCTCGGTATTTCCTAAGCCCAAACTTGTGGATCTGGTGGGAGATCCTACAAGCCTTTTAACTCTCTTGGAAAGAATTAGTGTTTCACCGTTGCTCTTATTTTTCTCTCATGAAAAATCAGCACTCTGGAATTTTCTCTCTATCTCTACCTACAAGTTGATTGGAAAAATCCCATGCATAAATAATGCATATATTTTCGAAAATTTCAGCCTTATTTTTCAAAAAATTCAGTCTTATTTTTGAAAATTTCAGCCTCATTTTTAGAAAATTTTCAAACTTATTTTTCGAAAATTTCAACCTTACTAGATACAATGTATCTAGTTGATTTTTAATGCCTTGGAGAGGAAGAAAAATCCACAAGATTTGATCTTCTTATCTTTCTCCATAAAATATGGAAAGACTAGATCTCTTCTCTCTCTCCACATTAATTTTCGAAAAATATCAAATAAAAATAAATTCTTATCTTTTAACCACCTTAGTTAATTGGGCTTTTATTGGGCTACCCAAGGGGCCTTTAGGAGAATTAGGATTGAGCCACAATATTATTCTAGCCCATTAATATTAATTCACTCCACTATATAATTAATATTGCACTACACATCCTAACCCATATTACGAAATATGGCTCCACGGTTATTATTTCCCGTGTTTAAGAACCAATGTCCATTAATTAATTTAAGCTACTGAATGCTTTAATTAATTAATATCTTTTAATTCCTTGGGAAAAGACAGCTCAACATTATTATCATACCGGAACATAATCCATCGGCGATTTGATATGATAAACGTTACAACCCACCAAGGGGACATTATCAACTTGACGTATCAAGACACGATTTTCTGTATTAATTTAGCAATTTGTCATATAATTAATAATGTTGCCCAAAATATCTATAATTGAATCCTAATGATTCTTTCCTCACAATAGACATCTTCTATTCTAGGATGAATAGATTTGAGACGATTTTCCATACGAAAATTCCGTAATCATAATCTTCAATCTAAAAATATGGAAGATTCTTGTCCTTTTATCATTACTCAAAGACATGATTAGTAGATAACAAGAAAAATCAGCAGGGATTATTCAATAACAAATCTTGTTTCAAGATTTTGAAAATCAAAGATCACTTTGAACAAAATAAATATTCGAATAGCTTTAACATTGCTCGATACCACTTGTTGGTCCCTAGATTGAGTATTTAGTAAAAATAATTAAACCTTCCAGAGATAATCTGGAAGGGGGTTGAATAGATTATCCAAATACTTTGCAAAATTCAGATTACCAATTCAATAATCAAAATTGAGCAATGGAAACAATTTTTAGACTCAATCTGTGATTTAGGGTATAAAAGCACACTGAAACAAGATTATTCAAAATTTAGATTATCAATGAGAAAAAAATGCGAGAAAGTAAATAACACACGATTTATAGTGGTTCGTATCAAAAGATCCTACATCCACTCTCCTCCTTCAACTTGAAGAAGGGCCTCGACTCACTTACTTACTTACTTACTCACCGATGATTACAATTACAAGGATTGACGATCTTCATCTTCAATATACCTTCAAACTAACAATCTAACTAGACGAACTAGGAATTACGGTGCGAGAAAATATTTTGAAGATATACGTAAAAGTGTTCTTTAAACACTTAGAAAACTAAGAAAACTTTTTAAAGACTTGTGAGTGCTTATAGAAAATGTGAATTTCAGAGTGAAGAGTGCTAAGAGTTCTTCTAAGAACTGTGTTTTCTTCTATGTATAAGTCTCAGTAAGACGGTTAGTTTCTTGTAATAAACTAAAAATCGATTAACAAACTCTTCTTTAGAACCTGTCTTGACCTCGGTGATCTTGAGTTAGTTGTCTACTTCGAATTGGTGAAAAACCTACCTTTCTTATTCTACTCAGCTGGTCTTGACCTTGTCTTGATCTCTTCATTATTCTCTCCAACAGATGACTACTTCAAGACTGTCTTCGATGACCTCCTTCTTCTCGAACTCACTGACTTCATTAGCTTTCCCTAGTACGATCGGCCTAGTACCAAGCTTACTACATCAACTAGTCTATACAATTTCAGCTGGTCATCTTATCTACATGAGCTTGTCTAGTCTATACACTTTAACTCATCAAAACTAAAATCCCGATCTAACACTAATCAAACTTCATATGAAATTCTAAACAATAGAAAACCAAATGTGAAATATTTTCATGTGTTTGGTTGTGTGTGTTATATTCGAATGATAGGGATTAGCTTCACAAATTTGATTCAAAAAGTGATAAAGGTTTTTCTTAGGTTATTTTAGAAATATTAAAGCCTATAAAATTTTTAACCTTAGAACTAACAATGTTCAAGAATTTGTTAATGTTGTGTTTGATGATGATAAAAAGCTTACAGATGATAATGATGAAGATGTGTGCGATGTTATCAAGTTCAAGATAATCAGTGAAATCAGAGAATGTGTCACCGAATATTACAAAGATCTGGTACAACATCCCTAAAACTTCAGGAGATTCATCTCGAGAACAATCGAGTATACAACAAAGTTGAATCCATCTAGTTGGATAACCAAAAATCATCCACAGAGACAAATCATTGGTGATGCTTCGGTTGGTGTACAAACCGGAAGGAAAGTAAGTTCAAAAGAGCATGCGAGATTTGGTAAGATCAATATGTATGTCTTTTCTTTATAATGTTGTTAATGCAGAGTGCTACTATCCCGAAATTGAACCTAAAAATGTTATCAAGCATTAAAAGATAAAAATTGGATTAATGCTATGCATGAGGAACTTAGTCAGTTTGAAAAGAATGACGTTTGGACACTAGTTCCAAGGTCGTATGATGTCAACGTCATTGGAACCAAGTGGATTTTTAGAAATAAAGCCGATGAGTCCGGTAACATTGTTAGAAGCCAAGCTAGGTTAGTTGCACAAGGATATACACAAGTTGAAGGTATTGATTTCGATGAAACATTTGCACTGTTGCTAGGATAGAACCTATTAGATTATTGCTAGCAATTACATGTTTTATTGATATTAAACTTCACCAAATGGATGTTAAAGCTGCATTTTTAAATGGCGCTTTGTTAGAAGAAACATATGTTGAACAACCTAAAGGATTTGAAAACCTACAATATCCTCGATCATGTGTACAAGCTAAAGAAAGCCTTTGTATAGCCTAAAATAAGCTCCTAGAGCATGGTATGGTAGACTTCCTGACTTTTTTTGCAATTTGGTTTTATTATAGGAATTCTTGATAATACCTTATTCATCAAACAAACCGGAGAAGATTTACTAATTGCTCAAATATATGTTGATGATATAGTTTTTGGTTCAAGTTGTGATAAAATGTTAAACAATATTGTTGAAACAATGACCGCAACATTTGAGATGAGTTTGGTTGGGGATCTAAATTACTTCTTAGGTCTTCAAATTAAGCAAGAAAAAGATGGTATTTTCTTCTCACAAAGCAAATATGCTAAAAACTTGGTGAAAAGGTTTGGTTTGGAAAATTCTAAAGTAATGAAAACACCTATGGGATCTACACATAAATTGTGTAAAGACAATGCTTTGGACAAGAAATTGACCCAACACCGTATAGATCCATGATATCATGTATAGTGTTTGTGTTTGTGCCAGGTACCAAGCATGTCCAAAGGAATCACACCTAAATATTGTTAAGAGAATAATAAGATATGTTGCAGGTACAAGTGATCTAGGCATTTTGGTATACAAAGGATGTTTCTATATGGGAAAAAGTATGAGTGGTCATTTGTTTCTATATGGGAAACAACCTTGATTTCATGGCACAAAGAGAAAGCGTAACCGTGTTTCACAATCTGTTGGAACCATCGGATCACCGACTCTTTGTGATTAACATATTCGGGATCACATGTATGAAACACGCAGCGGAACATGAATCATACATGTTCACCTTAATAGGTGAAGACGAACCAATTCTAAGGTCGAAGCTGATCAAGGATGAACCACGAACCTCACAATCATCTCGCCGTATTCCTATCCCCTTCCCTTGGACGTCGTGTGGGCGACGATCTTCCAAGGGAGTCGAATCCGCCTCCTCTTTTCTCACGTTTTTCACACGTCCGGGAGGGTCTCGAAGTAGGGTTTATTTATAGGCTACAACAGGGACCCTAAGGAGGAATTAGGGTTGGGCCTCTGATGGGCCTAGGCGTCATGTGTTCGGTCCGAACACTTCACTTAAGCCCATCAATTATAACTCGGTCCACTAAAGAGTTATAATTAGACTACCCCCTAATTCCATATTACAATATGGGCTCCTTTATTATGTGTACATTTATTTTCCCTGTTTGAGATATCAAATGTCCATAAATTAAATAAGTTCTTGACAAATTAATTAATTTACATCTAATTCCAAGAGTAGTACCACACATCTTTATTATCATGTCGATTAAATCCACCTGCAGGTTTACATGATAATCTTTATGAGCTCCTCAAGGGGACATCATCATCCTAAATAATTAGGACACAGATTCCTTCTATAATCAACAACACACCATATAAACAGTGCTATCTCCCAATTCACCGAGCCTATTGATTTAATAAATCTCACCCATTGCCAAATTAAAGAAACAAACACCGAGTACACATGCCCGTTATTATATAGGGATTAATAAGATGTACATCCATAATAACAGAGGTCTTATTCTTTTATATAGTCGGTACAAATTAAACAATCTCATATGGTCTGCTCAATACATACAAAATGTACTAGTGTAACTTTATAGTCAAGATAGACTAATACCAAATTACACCACAACCGTTCCAATGGTTTGTCCAAATCCATCTTGGTTGTGAGCAATTATTTATAATCTATAAGGAACCGATAGCATGATCTTCTCGTGTGACACCACACACTATATTATCTACGGTATAGACTAATCTGGTCAAAAATAATGATAGATGTAACAATCATAAAAAGCAAGTATTTTGATCATAATGAATCTCATATCATAAAGATGTTCATACAAAAGCTAGGCTTATATTATATATCCTAACAAATTCACCGTAGAATATGAGTACATTGCGGCGGGAAGTTGTTATACACAACTTCTATGGTTGAGTAAGATGTTTCATGATTATGGTATTAAAAGTGATATTTTAAGCTGTGTATTGTGATAACACAAGTGCTATTAATATTTCGAAAAACCCAATACAACATTCACTCACTAAGCACATTAGTATAAGACATCATTTTATAAGGGATTTAGTAGAGAAAAATATTGTGAAGTTAGATTATGTAACCATTGAAAATCAATTTGCAGATATTTTCACTAAAGCTCTTGACCATGAGAGATTCTCATTTGAGGAAATCTTTTGGTATGTGCACTATCTAAATAATGTTAAATAGATATTGTTACAAATGTTGTAACATATGTGACAACATCACGGGTACAAATGTATAATTTGGTTATTTTTGGACTTTTCTTGATTAATTAATTCCTCACGAAAATGAATTTGAATCATAATTGATGTCGTATAGATATAAAGACGTCTCACACTTCTCAAATGTAATTGAAAAGAAAATTATAAAGAAAAAAACACTCAAGATATACTAATTCACCGAGTAACTATGGAGCACGAGTTCGCTACTACGATGTCTTCTTTTCAAAAGGTGATTAGTGATACATCAATATGCTCACAAATTCATTGAGTGATTATGGACACGGAGTTTGCGGCTACGATGCACTCTTTTGAAAAGATGGATCAATGTGCGATTAAAAGTGCTAGAAGAACTGAAAAATAATTTATTTGCAACATTGGAATTTTTCCTAAGGAAAAACCAGTGTTGGAGTGTGTGTTCCAATTTTGAGTACAACATCGCTTAAGTTTCGAATTTATTTTGTTGTAATTAATTAATTATGTTTGAGTTCTTAATTTGACTAGGTCATACACTAAACCCACTACTACCTTGTTTAGATAATGTCTTGTGTTTTTTAAGTAATTAGATTAATTAAATTACTTTTTCTAGAAGTTACTTTTTAAACCATGATTTTATGCCTTAATTTAGGAGATCATGGATTTAATGCTTTAAACCACCTAGGTTCTATTTTATTCCAGCTTTTTCTTTGTGGGTCAATACTAACAACCTTAACTTTATTTTCTCTAAATAATTCTCAAATTTGATGTTGCTCTATATACTAAAAGCATAGAAGTGATCACTATTTATTTTTCGATGTTTTAGCATAAGTGTGTGGCTATTGTCTTCATTTGTCAACTTAAATTGAATATTTGAATACTCTTTTTAAATGAAAATGGCAGGAAACCCAAAGCACTCACACATTCAAAATTCTCCCTCAAACGAAACCTCACCAAACTCTCAATCCAATCTCAATCTACTCATTTGAAATGGCCGCAAACCCTAATGCTTTGCGATCGTTGCTGAATCATTCACTACCACATCACCTCTTATGCCTTTGATCGATGCTTACCCACTAAATATTCACATACCTATTGAAGCTTCGAGTGCACAGCAGAAACCATTGCCCAAAATCTTGCCCAAAATGAAAGACACAACTAGCGTTCCCGAGCTCACAATCGGATCTCTTACGGTTGATGTGTCTCAATACCTCATCACTCAAACTAACCATACTCCAACACCTACTCCCGTTCCTCGAAACCCTCAATCGACCACTATAGATGTCGATGTTACCGCAATTGATGCAGAGTATGTTGACGCAGTGACACCACTATGGAGGATGCACCTACCGTTGAAACCGGCAAAGGGAAGAGTCCACTTGATGAAGAGGAGAACATTTATGAGCACACCGACTCATCAATGTCGAGAGGACTCGAAGCAGAGATGGAGTTAGCCGTCGCTAAGGCCGGGAAGGGGAAAAGGAAGAGAAGCCCTCCAAAACCAAAAAGACAATCGGGATGTGTGTTTACAAGGGTTGATTACTCAAAATCATCAAGGAAAAAGAAGCCTATTAAGGGTTCAATTGCAAATGAACCAATTAAGGTATTCTCCGATTGATTCCGATAACTCTAAAATGCAACATGGTGAACAAGTGTTGAAGCCGATAGTGGGGACCACGATGAAAATGTACCACTGGTGGAACTAAAAATGAGGCAAGAAAGGCGAACAAAGAGAAAACAGAGAGTGTTGTACCGAGATCTTTGGAACAAGTGCGGCGGCACCAAATCCAGATGATAGTAGTAATGACTGCGAGGAGAAATCAAGCGATGAATCAAAATTTTGAGAAAGAAGGTACCGACATCGTACTTCCTATTGGTAATGAAAGTGATAGTGAATTTGAGGAGTATAGTGATGATTCGGATCTGAAACTTATGATAAAAAAGTTACTAAGTTGAGTAATAGGAAATTATTGATTGAAAGAAAGATTGATGTTGCCGAGTTTGAGTCTAAGGGATTGGTAAGATATTTAGAAGAAAGAAGTTTGATGCATGTTGTTACATTTGCTGATTCTTTTGTGACTAATTGGGTTTATGAGTTCTATGCTAGCTTGAAAAAGGGACATGGGAGAAGAAATTCTCATTGAGTACGGGTTGTACAATTTAGGGGAGAGATGTTCCATTCACACCTAAGTCGATCAATTCCTTCCTCCATATTGATCACATGGATGAAGAGGATGTACCTCCTATGGATGAGGTAATTCAAACTTTGACTGGTGGTAGAGTAATTAAGTGGGAGAGACATATGTTTGCTGCTCACTTGACATCTCTATATTCTATTATTCATAAGTTGATTGTGTATAATTGGATCCCTACTACAAACTCGACCAAAGTGACAAAGGACCAGGCTATACCGATGTTTAGAATTGGTGTTATGAGGAGATTTAATTTGGGGCTGGTGATTTTCCATCACTTAATGAAGTTTGCAGGAATATATCCGAGAAAGAGAACCTTCCTTACCCGAATTTGATTTATGGCTACTTAAGGAGTCATGGTTTTCAACCTAGCGTAAATGAGTTGCTAAGGGGGAGGGTTACTTTGATAAATATCTCACTTGTATTGTTAAGTGGAAACCGAGTAATTGATTTACCAATACCAGATCGATGTTGAGGAGAATGTTGCTCCCGATGCCGCACATAATGTTGCTCCCGATCCTGTTCTGATGTTGTCCCGAATCTTTGCTCCACATCTTTGTTCCACATCTTGCTACACAAAATCCTAATTATCCTGCTGGTTATATGAATTTTAATGAAAATTTTATTCGCAGGCAATTGGAAGTTTTATAGGAATCAATCGACGAACTTCAATTCTTGAAGGATTATTAGTTAAGGTTACTTTCTGCTACCACAAAGGGAGTACAGTGCTGCTCGTGGTGTTGTAATCAAAGAAATTCCCGTTGCCGATGCAAATCCAGTGGAGATGGTGCAAATCATGTTGGAGATGGTGATGCGGTGGACACGATGTTAATGTCGCTGCAGATGTTGTTGCAAACTTTGCAACCATAGAACTTGCTCATGAAGATGAAGATATTGCTGACCTATATGGTGATTTGCCGATCCGATGACCTCGATGATAAGCTATTTCTCGGGGAAGATTTGTAATAGGGAGGCGTGTGCAAGTCCTTGAAGCCGCAATCGTATAAGATACAACATTATTCAGCCTTCCCTTACACTTAATTATTTTCCTTTTTAAATTAGTTTGATACATTTCCTTAGTAGGTTCTAATTTTATCTCTAAGGCTCCGATATCGTTTTTTTTATCTACTTGGGCTCGATATCGATTTCATGTTTTAGTTAATGCTCGATATCGATTCTATGTTTTGATTAGGTTTTGATACTAATCTGCTTTTGTTTTGAACCTTAATGATTTATTGTGTTTGAGTAATTTAACTTTGAGTTACTTATTTTGTTTTTACTAGTTTGACTAGTTTGCTACGACAGGTTTTGGCTTGCTTTGAGTGTATGCTACAAATGAGGTTCTCTGTCATACATAATTACCGACTTATATATACTTTGACATATATACATCGTGTGTTCTAGAGAAAGGTCAAATTGGGAGAGAATGTTGATGTCACATGTGATGTTATCACATATTTTGCTACATCCGAATTTGACTCTTTTTTCTTCATATAACTAACTTTTATTCTCTAACAGTTCAATGTTGTAGTAGATGTTGTAACATTGCGGGTTGAAAATCTAGAACATTCTACAAGGATCTGGAATGAAGACTTCGGTCAAATGTTGCCGCGGATGTTGTAACATCGAGTGCAACATTGAGGATAGAATCCAGAATCTTCTACAAGGATCTAGATTCAAGACTAATTCCAAAGAGATTTAGAAGGACCTAGATCATGTAGTTGCAGGAGTAAGTCACGAAATCAACTATCTACACGGACGGTTAGGAGAGAGAAATAAGGGCAAGTTATTTTGGAGTTTTTCTAGATCTATCTACAAGGATCTATGGTTGAAGCCGGTAACATCTATAAATAGAAGACCGAGGACTTGAGTAATGACAAGGAATATCTAAATATCAATTATTGAGTGCGTCGGTGCATCCAAAAGATAGGGCCGTTATTTCCCCTTTACGTTGCTACTTGTGCATGTTACCTCATTTAGCAACATAGGTATCTTGAAGTGTTATAAGCGTAGATGTCTTTGATACTTTGATTTCTTGTTGACGGTGTAATATTTTGTAATACTACACTTAGCCGTTTAAGAGTCAATAGGTGATCTGAGTCTTTATTTCCATTGTAAAGGTTCTGTCTTGGAAACGCTTTACACAAACTTTTGTATTCACTCTCGATTTAGTGAAAAGTTTCACGATAGGCATCATAGACATTATTTAACGTGTTGGTCCCACAAGTTGAGTATTTAATGATTGAATGAAACTACCTTCTAGAGAAAATCTAGAAGGGGGTTGAATAGATTTTCTCAAATTTCAACAACTTAGAAAATTAATCCAAAAACACCAAAGTTACACAAATGGAAATTAATTTTAACCCAACTTTAAATGGATCAAAAGCAACTCGATAACTGTCTAGATATAATTAAATTAAACTTTTGATTAGAAATTGAAATCGAATAAGAACTAATAAGTAAAGAAAATAGTAAAGAACACAACAGCTTATAGTGGTTCGGATCAAATGATACTACGTCCACTCTCCTCCTTCAACTTGAAGAAGGGTCTTCTCTTACTATCTTCCTTCCTTCTTACTTACTTACTTACAATTGAATCTTGACCTTACAACAATTTCTTCCTAATTTACGAATATCAATGGCTTGAAGATGTTCTATGAATAGTGTTCTACAAACACTAAAAGCTGAAACGTATAAAACATTTTTGTGTGTGTTTACAAAGTTTGAATGCTAAGCTGTGTAGAGAATACAAGTGAATAATCGTGAGATTGTAAGTCCTTTTTCTATTCTAGTTTCTATCCCTATTTATAGAGATCTTCATTAGTAGTTGTAACTTCCTTATGAATTCTGTTTTAGTTAGTTATAACGGTGTAATCGAATCTTGTAACTTCTTCTTGGTTAGTTGTAATCGCTTCTTGACACTGATTGGAGTGAATTGATACATGTTTTTAGGGCCTATTTTAGTGCAAAAAGTGAGCTAAAGTGTTAGTTTTTGTGCCTAAATGTGAAAAGTATCACTCTTTTGCCTAAAAAGTATTATTTGTGAGGTTTTGATGTTTTTCGTCCATTTTGCAGGTAATTCGGTGGATTTTTGCCAAACCGAGAGTACCATTAGGCTTAGAATGAAGAGACGGACATCCGGGACGAAAACAGGGGTCGGGCCGAAGCCCCGTGTGAGAAAAATGCCTGGTCTCGAGCTGCAGTCGAGGACCAAGAGCCTCGAGTCGAGGGTTGTGCAGAGAAAGGATCAAAACGGAAAATGGCAGGCACCTCGAGTCGAGGCATGACCCTCGAGTCGAGGGCGAGGTATTTTGTAGGGGACCTCGAGTCGAGGCCTGATCCTCGACTCGAGTGGGAGAATTTTCCAAATTTCGTTATTTAAAGAGGAAAAGTAGGGCATTTCGGGCGGACGGAAAAGAATCTTTCCTAGTAGTGATTAGTAGCGGTTTTGGGGCGATTTCTCGGGCCCCAAGCCAATTTCCTTCCTTAGATTAGAGTAGAAGTTAGAATTAGAATTAGATTTCAATTGATTGTTGCTAGATTAGCCATAGATTAGCATTTGATCCTTGTAATCCTTTCAATTCAAGCTTGTAATTCCTTTGGAGATTGTTGTTGAAGACTCAAGCATTCCTATTTTTGTTAATTGAAGATCATTTGGTGATGTTTTTCCTCTCTTGTCTCTTTAATTTCTTAATTGTTGTGATTTGCTTTGTGTTTGATCAATTCTATCTTCTTCCCATGGATTTCACCATGGGCTAAATCTATCTTGTGCTTGGGTTAATTGAAATTGATGATGAATTGATTGATGATGCTATGATTGTTGATGATTGGAGATCAATTGAGTAGATTGCTTACTAATTGTGATTCTCATTTGTGCTTCATGCATAATTATCTCTTTAGATTAGTGTTTGATCACCCTAGCTATAGACGAGAGTTGCGCTAACGTGATCCGGGATTAATCGGGTGATAATTGTGTATGAATGTGTGGATTGGGTGCTTCGGAATCGAGAGATTAGTTGCACTAAGGATGCTCACATTAGTTTGTTTCCTAATTGTGATTCTTAATTGTGCTTTGTGTAAAATTGTCTCTTTAGATTAATGGTTAATCACCCTAGCAATAGGCGAGAGTTGAGCTAACGTGATTAGGTGTTAATCGAGTTTCAATTTTGCATGATTGTATGAATTGGGGATTTCTACATTGAGAAATGGGAAAGACTAAGGATACTCACATTAGGCATTGTGATTTTAATGGAGTGATTAATTTCATGATGGTTTATGCTTTCTATCTTAGTTGATTTGCAATTTGATTCAATTGTAGCTTGTTAATTGATGATTCATTGATGGATGTTAATCTTAGCACCTCTATCTCACCATTTAGTGTTGTTTTTGTTATCGCATTCTAAGTGTTCGATCTATTGCTTGCTCCTTGTTGTTTCGTATTTTTGCTTGTGTTTTTGTTGTTTTTGTACCAAACCATTGTTGCAACTCTAGTCACTAATAACTTGTATTTCTAGGACCTCATGTGCATACTTTTTCCCTTGGGTTCGATATTTTGTTGATTGGTCTTAATAACTCTTACCCTTTACACTCCAATCAAATGGCGCGATTGCTTAGGAGAATTAGTTTTGCGCCTTAAGTGAGACCTAGGGATTGTTTGAAGTGACTACTTGTTGCCTTTGTGTTTGTTTTGTTATTTTTGTTTGAATTTGAGACTTTGAAATCTTGTCTAGATGGAAGGATACAACTCATACTTGTGGAATCAAGAATATTATCAAGATAGTAGGGTGTATTCTCCACATTTTGAAGAATTGAGCTACAATGATTGGAGGAACTATGAAGATAATTCTCAATGGCAACAAGTTCCATCCAATTATGAAGATTGGATAAGTGAAGAAATTTCTCCCCCACCTCAAGAGATGTTCCCATACTATGAGCCTTATGATCAAGCATGCAATCAAGATTGGGGATTCGAATTTCAAGGGGCATCGGAAGAGGAAGCTTACTATGATGAAAGGAGGAGTTATGAGAATGATTATCCAATGCCACAAGCTTCTCCTAAATTTGAAGAATGGGGACTCCATGGTGTGAGAGCTAACTTGCAAGAGATGCTTGGAGTATTGTTGGAAAGAATTGAGGAAAATGACACTAGGTGTGATGAAATGCTTCCCTTGTATGAGGAAATCTATGAGACCAAAGCAATGGTCAATTCATGGATCGAGGGGACTATGGAGATCACCGAAGTCCACTTCACGTTTATAAAGTGTCAAGTCAAAAATTTCCTACGCCAAGTAAAGAACATGACCATCATGGAGAATCAAGAAGAAGAAGGAGAGGAAGAAAATGAAAGAAGAAATGTAGTAGAGGGTCCAAGCAATGAGGATGAAAGGAAGAAATCTCTTGTCAAAAGTGAGGAAGAGGAGTGTCCATTGATGGACATGAGCTATAATGAGGAAGAAAATCTAAGAGCATCGAATGAAACCTTGAAGATTGAAATGAGCATTTCTATACCTTCTAACTCTTCAAATTGTGATTTAATTGAAAATGATGCTTCTAATGATGTAATCTTGCCTCTTGTGAATTTTGACTATAGGGAAGAATTAAAGAAACGCTTGGGCATCCTCGAAGAAAAAGAATGGAAGAGGAGGATGGCAAGAGAAAAAGGGGGACAACCATGGACACTATACACTTCTATAGGTGGTTGTCCTATCTATTCGGTGAACCTCCTAGACCTTGAAGCACAAAGATCGAGATACAATGGGAAGGAGGATCGCTACCCTTGGCCATTCCGATGAAGGATATTGGATGTGAACGAATAAGTCCGGCAAAGGACAATAAAAATAGCGCTTGATGGGAGGCAACCCATCCTTTTTATTTGTTCTTTTTGTGCTTTTGGTAGATTAGTGTTTTTGTTTTGTTTTTTTTTAGGAGATTTGGCTTGCTACTTAATTGCTTATTCTTAGTACATGATGCTCTATGCTTTGAAATTCATATATTGTTGTGCTTAATTGTGGATATCATTATGTGTTGCATATATTTGGACCCAAACTTGAATGCATGACTTCATTCAAGTTTGGGGGTGTGTGTCATTTATGGTAGAAATGCATCTCTTAGTGATGATTATCTCACCATTTAGTGTTGTTTTTGTTATCGCATTCTAAGTGTTCGATCTATTGCTTGCTCCTTGTTGTTTCGTATTTTTGCTTGTGTTTTTGTTGTTTTTGTACCAAACCATTGTTGCAACTCTAGTCACTAATAACTTGTATTTCTAGGACCTCATGTGCATACTTTTTCCCTTGGGTTCGATATTTTGTTGATTGGTCTTAATAACTCTTACCCTTTACACTCCAATCAGACACTTGTGTGAAAATTCCTAACACTTCATTATCTTCTCTTTAACTCATTCTTTCATCGTCTTTGTTCCTTGTCTTGATGATTGTTTATCGTTCTAGACCTCATCAGCTCTTCTTCACACTCTTGTCCTTGTCGACTTCTTATCCTTATCTCGATTTCTTGTCCTCATCGATTTTTGTCCTAGTCGATTTGATCCTTATCGATTTCTTGTACTTAGTTTGATTTACAAAATATTTATTTACTTGACCGTCTATACAAGATACTCAAATGGTCACCTTATTTTACATTTTAACTCATCAAAACTAATTACAACTTTCTTCCTAACATAACAAGTCTATGAAAAATTTACTCCTTTGCATTATAGTGTTAGTCTTCCATTGTTTACATGTTAGATCAAGAAGGTTTTGATGAGTTAAAAGATCAACCCAGATGAGCAGATGACTATGAAGAATGCTAAGACCGAAGTCCGGCACTAAGCCGATCGGACTAGGTCGAGGACTGAACAAGTCACCAAGACTAGAAGTTGCAAGTCATCCGGAGATAAGCTCAAGTCTAGTCATCTGTAGGAAACAATTATGAAGAGCTCGACGAGGTCAAGACAAGCTGATTAGAATAAGAAAGGCAAGTCTTCACCAAGTCACCGCAGCGAGTAGGAGAAATTAGGCGAGGAGCAAAGCAGCTTTTCAAGATTAAGTTTGTTGAGCAGCTTTTAGTTTGTTAAAACTAATTAACAAACTAACTGTCTTTTTCAGACTTATAAATAGGTCTAGGTTTTCATTTTTCAAATAACTTTATTCAAATTTGATTTACACATTATTCACTATTCAGATTTCGATCATCACAATCAATTCACAAGTTTTTCAAAAGAGTTTTCAAAAAGTTCTAAGTGTTTATAGAACACTTTACTTGTAATCTTCAAAGTCCAATATTCACTGTAATAGTTATATTTTAGAGAAGGATTTAGGAGATTGAAGATTTGAAGATCTTCACAAATTGTAAGTGTAAGTTGGATTGAAGTAACTAAGTGGTAAGCATAGTCCCTTCTTCAAGTTGGAGAAGGATAGTGGATGTAGGATTATTCATAATCCGAACCACTATAAATCAGTGTTCTTTATTGCTTTCATTTACTTATCTGCTTCTTTCAATTTGAGCTTTTCAATCAAAGATAAATTTGAATTGAAGTTAGAACTAAAATATCGGTTTGCTTTTGATCTGAATTAAGTTAAGTTTAATCTTGATTTCCGCTGTGTGATTCTGGTGTTTTGAATAAATTTTGAAAGGTTTGTAAAAATCTAAAAAATCTATTCAACCCCCCTTCTAGATTTTTCCTTGAAGGCTAGATCAAGTTTTGTTTAATTTACTCAACTAAACAGGACCAACAAGTGGTATCGGAGCGGTGTTAAGTGTTTACGATATTAATTTTAGGTCTTAATCAAGATTCTTAAATTTGTACTTGATTATATTCATCTCCTTAATTTCACTAACTCTGCTACTAATCGACCGTGTAAGTTGTTGTTATCTTATCTCATCATGTCATCTCGAGAACAAGAAATCCAGAAGTCTACCTGAATTTTCAATTGAAGAGTATGACTATTGGAAATTCAGGATGGAAAATCATCTCAAGGCAATCCATGATAGGATGGAGGAGATTCTTGGAGAAGGACCTATTAAATTTTATCATGGAGGCACCAAAGAATGGCACTGAATCAAATTTGAATCAAGAGTCGACAAGAGAAAAAGAGCTCAATCGACAAGTGATGAGAGGAAAATCTACAACCTAGATCAGGTAGCTAGGACTGAAATCATTGAAACTACGAGTAAAGACTGGATTGAAAAAGTCAAAAGATGCAAATCGGCTAAGGAGATGTGGCGGAGACACTTGCAAATGTTTGTGAAGGATCGACCAAGTGAAATAGAATAAGGCTGCGATCTGTATTACACGCCATTGATACCTTCAAAATGAAGGAGAATGAAATAGTGGATCAGCTAGATATGAGATTAACAAATCTTCTCAACAAAGCGGTGATCTAGGAAAGAGCTATTCGAAAAGGAGATCAATAATAAGATATCGAGATCTTTAACGAAGAGATGGAGAGAAAAGTCTAATATCCTTAAAGCAACTCAAAATTTATCTTCTATTACTCATCATACCTTATTTTCTCATCTTAAAGCTTTAGAGTATGACATTCGAGATAGAAGATGAGGAAGATGAGATGGAGTCAAACACCTCATCCAAATCTGTTGCCTTTGTCAACAAAGAAGACAAGATGACAAATCGAATCTGTAGGAGATGATCTATCTCTGAAGGAGAAGATGGCGTTGCTCACCAAAAGGTATGACATATTAAGAATGAAATATAAGCGTAATAAATTGAGATTTGCGAGGTAAGGACAGATCTAGATCCAAGTCAAGAAGAAAGGAAGATGACTCAACGGTGATGACAAAAGTAGGAGCCGAGACAAGGAGGTTTAGATCTCCGCTAAAAGATATCCTACTAGCCCTAAATCAGATAGGAGTGACACTTGCTACACTTGCAACAAGCCAGGACACTTCGCCTATGATTGTCCTCACCGACTCCTAAGGAAAGGGAAGAGAAAAGGAAAAA
The DNA here is from genome assembly GCA_030762865.1 of Paraleonurus japonicus. Taxonomy (NCBI): domain Eukaryota; kingdom Viridiplantae; phylum Streptophyta; class Magnoliopsida; order Lamiales; family Lamiaceae; genus Paraleonurus; species Paraleonurus japonicus. The sequence goes on from CM061060.1 coordinate 31,895,385, forward strand.
GAGAGACAGGAGATTTGCAGATCAAATGGCTCTTCCGGCTGAAGAAAAGAAATCAAGAGAATCATCATCATCATCATCCTCATCTGATTTTGGATCGAGACGATGAAGTTTGTCTAATGGCTAAAGAGGTAGTCTATTATTCTTCTTGATATTGATTCCTATAAATGTTTTGAGATGATGATCAAACTGTTTTTCAAGGATTATTGAAAGATTTAAAGATGTCCTTGGCTGCTTATAAACGGCTAGAGACATAAAATTTGACTTTAAAAGATCAAGTTGATTCTAGCTAAAGGCAAGCAGGTGTTGAATCGCTCAGAATACGAGGAAACATTCAAGGGGGAATGTTTAACTCAGCCGAGGCTAGTACATCAACCATCTTGTGCGAAAGATTAGAAAATGAATTGAGATCTTTAAAAGACAAATTTGAGATGATCTGTCTTGTAAATGAATTAATTAAGTAAGACAATGAGAAGCTTATCTTTAAAATAAGTCAACTTAATAATTCACAATCAGCAATAGATCATATCTTTAATACTTCTAAAAAATCTCATGACAAAACAGGTCTTGGTTATGATAGGAATAATAAATCAGGATGTTCGAAACCTAGGAAATTTGTGAAGGCATCGAAAACCCAAAAGAGATTAGAATTGGTCCTTGGAAACCACTTAGTCGAGATAAGGACTGCATCTCCTAGTACGAAAACAAAAATTCAGCTAAGGACTCCTTATCGAGACCCAGAGAATTTTAAGAAGCGAGATAAGAAGAAATTCTTATTATAGTCCTTTTGATGGGAGACGCAGATGCTATCCTACTTTTCCTAAGTTCAAGAAGATTACTAAATGCGAATACAATAAAATGTCATCTTTATGTGATATAATTGTAGACAAATTTGGTAGGCAATTCAAGTTTGATTTATTATTAGGGAATGAGATATTTGTCTGGTTACCTAAAGTGATGTTTGACCCTCGAGGACCCAAGATCACTAGGGTACCTTATAACTAATCTATTTTTCAGGATTCACGGTGATCATCACTCAAGGAAGAGATCTTAGCTTCTATATGGTACACGAGACGGTGGTTGTTCACAACATATGACTTATAACAAGAAGCTACTATCAAATTTCCAGAACATTGATGGTTCTAGAGTATTATTTGGAGACAACAATTGTGGGCAAACTAAAGGAGTAGGTACTCACGATTATCAAGGATATTCAGTATCCGAGGTATATTTTGTTGAAGGTTTAAAACATAATCTGCTATCTGTTTCCCAACTTTGTGATAAAGGCGGGCGGATCCGAACAAAATCGATGAAACGGAAGAAATTCATTCTTGTAAAATTTTCTAAAGATAAATGTGATATCTTAGATAGTTCCTCAGACAAGGTACTTCTAATCGGCTTGGACATGGTAATGTCTATGTGGCCAACTTTAATAGTTATCCTAAAGATACTTGTCGATAGCTAAGTGTTGAATCAAGAAATTTTGATGAGTTAAAAAGAAGCGGCTCGGTTGATCGGTCGATCGAAGATCACCGAGGTTAAGCTAAACAGATCGTACGAGGTCTAGAACCAATTCAGCGGTGAGATCTAGTCATCTGCAGGAGACGATCATGAAGAGATCGGACGAGGTCAAGACAAGCTGAGTAGAATAAGAAAGACAAATCTTCACCAAGTCACCGCAGACGAAGTATGAAGAATCAACCGAGTCAAGAGCAGTTTCCAAGATTATGTTTGTTGAGCGGTTTCAGGTTTGTTAGAACTAACTAACAAACTAACTGTCTTTCAGACTTATAAATAGGACTAGATTTTATTTTTCTAAACACTTATGCCAATTTGATTTTACACACCATTTTTCTTTTACTATTGATTTCAAGAGAGATTTCAAATATTTTCTAAGTGTTTATAGAACACTTCACTTCACATCTTCGAAACACATCTTGTTCTTAGAGTTAGATTTTAGAAAGTTGATTAGATTTTTGAAGGGTTGAAGATAAAGTTGTAATTTGTAAAGTTTGTATGAAGTAAGTAAGCGGCTAGTGGAGACCCTTCTTCAAAGTTTGGAGAAGGAGAGTGGATGTAGGATTGTTATAATCCGAACCACTATAAATCCCGATGTTATTTCTTGCTTTCTTTAATTCTGTTCAAGTTACAATTTTGTTAATTCAAGATTAAAATTAGAATCTTATCTAAAATCGAATATCACCTTGCTTCGATCATGTTAAAAGTTGAGTTCTCAATTATATTCCACTTTGTGAAAATCTGATTCTTTGAGTTGATTTTGTGAGATTCGAAAAATTTACAAAATCTATTCAAACCCCCTTTCTAGATTTTGTTCTAGAAGGCTAACTAGAGGTTTTATTCAACTCAACTTTCCGGGACCAACAAGTGGTATACAGAGCAATGTTAAGCTATTCGATATTGATTTTAGGTCTTGAATAAGATTCTTAAATTACTATTGATTTTCTTCATTTTCTTTCTTACTACTAACAGTGCTACTAATTAGTTTGTGGAGTATTTTGTTCCTTTGCTTCATCATGTCATCGGGAAAAACAAGAAGTCAAGAAATCTTTCTGAATTCTCTATTGAAGATTATGATTCTGGAAATTTAGGATGGAGAATCACCTAAAAGCCATTCATGATAGGATGGAAGAGGTTCTTGAAGAGGGGCCTATAAAATTCTATCATGGAGGAACCAAAGATCTGGAGCCGAGTCAGAATCCGTAACTGGACAAGAAAAGAAGAGCTACGAGTTAACTAATGATGAAAGAAAGATCCATAATCTTGATCAAGTAGCTCGAAGCGAGATCATTGAGACTCTAAGTAAGGATTGGATTGAAAAGGTTAAAAGATGCAAGGCGCCAAAGAAATGTGGGAGACTCTTTGCTTTGGAATTTGTGAAGGATCGACAGGTCAAAGAAAATAAGCTTGATCTGTTTCTACATGCTTTTGACACATTCAAAATGAAGGATGGTGAAGCGTAGATCAACTGGATGTGAGATTGACTAATCTTGTGAACAAAGCAGCCGATTTGGGTAAGACTTACACCGAGAAAGAAATTAACAACAAAGTACTCGAGATCTTTGAGCAAAAGATGGAGAGAGAAAGCTAATATTCTCAAGGCAACACAAAATTTGTCATCAATATCACATCACACTCTTTTCTCTCATCTTAAAGCACCGGAATATGACATTCACATTGAAGATGAAGAAGATGAAGCGAGTCATCTACCTCTGGAAAATCGTAGCATTTGTTCATCGGGATGAATCTGAAAAGATTTCTAAAGCATCCGATTTGTCTGTAAAAGAAGAAATGGCTCTTTTGTTAAAAAGGTATGAAAGACTCGAAGATGAAGTACGAGAAGAAACAAAAGAGACAGATTAGATCGAAGGAATTATAGATCGGACAGGGGATGAAAAGAATTCAGATAATGATAAAAGAAGGATCACCAAAAAGTCATAGGTCACCTATCGGACGAGGAGATAGTAGTCCAAAAACAGACAGAGGAGATATATGCTATACTTGCAAAGCAAACTGGTCACTACGGACTATGATTGTCCTCAACTCACTCCCAGAGAGAGAGAAGAAAAGAGGAAGAAAAGAGATAGAAGATATGCTTGACCAGAGAGCTCTACTAGCCGAGAAAGAAGAAGCTCGTGAGACATCATCATCCTCATCTTCATCTGATTTTGGATCGATGATGACATATGTCCGATGGCTAAAGAGGTACATTACTATTCATCATCGATAATGACCGTGACAACTTATCTCGAAATCGATTCGAGTCTTATTGATAAACTTTTGAATGATTTGGAGACTCGCTCTATCTCGCTTATAAACAGATAGAGACTGAAAATCTTAATTTAAAGGATCAAATTTCTGATCTAACTAAGGTCAATCAGACTAGGAAAAGTGAGAAACCAGATTGTACATTCAAGGGGGAATGTCGATCGAGATGATCACATACCTTGTCTCGATAAGACAAATAGGTTAGAACAGAACTCGAGTTCTTTAAAAATAAAATTTTCAAACATCTATTACCGAGAATGAGAGTTATAAAAGGACTAACAGAATTAAATCTCAAGTTAGGACTTATGAATAATTCTCAAACCACAATAGATAAAATCTTCAATTCATCTCAAAAGTCTAGTGATAAGCCGGATTAGGTTTTGATAGGAATAAGAAAAATGATCCTATAAAACCTAGAGTCTTTGTCAAAGCAACTAAACCTAAGGTAGAAACCTTATTCAGGTCCACGGAAACCAAAGGAATTAATTACCTCATCCGATACTTCGAAAAGAAAAATCAAATGAGGAACTAACTCCTAAGGCTAAACCTAAGACTAAATCAAAGATCTATTCTAGGTATAATAGCTTTGATGGAAGAAGCGAGATCTTATCCATTCTTACCAAGATTCAAGACAATTTCAAAAGATCAATGAATCGATTGATCTTGAAAGTCTTATCTTAGTAGACAGATATGGATGTAAGCTTCAATCTATGGTTTTAAGGAACATTGATATTTTTATCCTGGATTCCTAAGAGTCAACATGAAAGGACCCAAAATACAAAGGGTACCTAAGCAATAAATTTGTGATTGCAGGAAGATAAAAAGATAGTTGATAGAGGAGACATTCTTGAGGTCATCCGGTACATTGATAGTGGTTGTTCCAAGCACATGACCTATGAAAGACGTCTTCTTTCTAACTATCAAACCATTGATGGACCAAGAGTGATGTTTGGAGACAACAACTTTGGACTTACTAAAGGTGTAGGAACACTAATGATTGGAGATGTTCAAGTTCAAGAAGTTTACTACGTGGAAGGATTGAAGCACAACCTACTATCTGTTTCACAATTTTGTGATAAAGGATTTTGTGTCAAATTTACTCATAATGCATGCTATGTGTTAGATGGTATCAATGAAAATATTCTATTGGCTCGAGTAAGACAAGGTAACATTTATGTTGTCAACTTCAAAAGTTGTCCTAAAGATACTTGTCTTGTTGCTAAGAGTTCGATGACTTAAATTGGTGTGGCAATGCATTTACTTGGTCACTTAAACTTCAAAACTCTTAACAAAATAGCAAGGAAATCTCTAGTTAAAGGACTCCTGATAAAATATTTTCAAAGAACCATGTATGTGTTTCTTGTCAAAAAGGAAAAGCAGACCAAAACTTCTTTTAAAACAATAAGTAATCCTTCTTCGTAAAGAATTTTGGAACTTCTTCATATGGATCTGTTTGGTCCAAGAACTCCTCTCGGCTTTAGTGGAAGAAAATACACCTTAGTAATTGTTGATGATTTTTCAAGATTTACTTGGGTTATTTTCTTGTACAAAAAGAATGAGACTATGACTAAGATTCGAGAATTTCTTAAAAGATTCAAAATGAAAAGGGATTAAAAGTTGTTAAAATTAGAAGTGATAAAGTCTTGAATTCCTAAATAAATTGATTTCTAACTCTTTGCATTGAGAATGGCATAGCTCGGGAAACATCTGCGGCAAGGACTCCACAACAAAATGGAGTTGTTGAAAGAAGAAATAGGACCTTGAAAGAGGCGGCTAGAACAATGCTATCTGAATTCAACACTCCTCATAGGTTTTGGGCGAGCGGTGAATACGACTGCTATGTTCAAAATAGAGTCCGATTGTCAAGGATAAGTGTAAAACTCCTATGAAATTTGGAAGGGAAGATCTCCCAAAATTTCACATTTCCATATATTTGGTTGTAAATGTTTCATACACAATAATGGGAAATCTCAATTAAAAACCTTTGATGCCAAGATAGCAGATGGAATATTCTTAGGATACTCATCTATATCAAAGGCATATAGAGTTTTTAATAAGACAACCTTGTGTGTAGAAGAAACACCCCATGTGGTATTTGATGAATCTTCTTTTGAGTTTTATAAGACAGGGGGACATTACAAAGATATCGATGATCCGGATCGGATGACTATCAAAAGATCAACCATAAAATTCTACACTCAAGAATCGATTCAGATGAAGAGGAAGAATCGAGACAAAGGAAAAGAATCGAAAGAACTTCCTCAACAACCGATTTACCAAGTGATCGGACGACCAACAACATATCGGCCGATCGGATGACCAACAACACATCACCGATCGAGGTAGAGTTATCGGAGAAGGTAACATAGAATCATTTGAAATAAATAATTCAGACAAGACATCATCCACCGTAAAAGATAAAGGTAAGAAAGTAATGACATATCACCCAGTGAGCGAGATAATTGGAGATTTAGACTGCGGTGTCCAGACGAGGACCCAACTAAATCAAGATTGTATGTTCGATTGCTATGTATCATTACTTGAACCTAAATCAATTACGAAGCTTTAAGCGATTCCAACTGGATTAATGCCATGCAAGAAGAACTAAATTAGTTTCAAAGACAAGATGTGTGGGAGCTTGTTGAAAGGCCTCATCATCAAAAAGTCATTGGAACTAAATGGGTCTTTAAAAACAAGAGGGATGAAAACAATATTGTGGTTAGAAATAAGGCCGGACTAGTTGCTCAAGGTTATTCACAATCGTGAGGGTATTGATTATGATGAAACCTTTGCACCAATAGCTCGTCTGGAAGCCATAAGATTGTTTTTAGCCTATGCACTTTTAAAAGATTCATAGTTTTTCAAATGGATGTTAAGTCGGCATTCTTAAATGGAATCCTAGCCGACACTATGCCAAAATCGCTACGACGACGGTGAATCCCGTTGTCGTAGGGGTTTTATCACCGCTGCCTATCAACCCGATGTCTTAGGTGCGGACATACGACAACGGTTTTCACCGTTGTCGTAGGTATTTACAACAACGGTTAATAAAGTTATGACAACGGTTTTTTACCGTTGTCGTAGGTATTTACCACAACGGTTAATTAAGTTATGACAACGGGTTTTTCACCGTTGTCGTAGATATTTACCACAACGGTGAATGAAGTTATGACAACGGTTTTTCACCGTTGTCGTAGGTATTTACCACAACGGTGAATGAAGTTATGACAACGGTTTTTCACCGTTGTCGTAGGTATTTACCACAACGGTGAATGAAGTTATGAAAGCGGTTTTTCACCGTTGTCGTAAGTATTTACCAAAAGCGGTGAATGAAGTTATGACAACGGTTTTTCACCGTTGTCGTAGGTGTTTACCACAACGATTAAAAACCGTTGTCATATCTTCATTTCACCATTGTCTTAAGCTTTTACCACAACGGGTTACTACCTACGACTACGCTTTTTTCCGTTGTCTTAGCCATTATTGTAGATTTTTTTCTGTTGTGAATTATCTAATTGGACAATAATATAAAATTAATAATAAGCATTAAAATAGAAATCAATTCATCATCATACATTGTTTAAACATCATGAAATGTATATAGTCTAGTGTTAAACTACAATAACATGTTCAAATGTCACAAAAACTAAACTAAAATAAAAATAACAAACTTCTTCTAATCATCACCCATATACTCAAACGCAATCGGCCCACTCTTCCCGCATGTCGTCAATTTCTTTTCCAAAGTAATCCTTTTGTGAAAGCGTGAAATTACAAATAATAAAATTAAATAAGTATTATCTTTTAGCCACCAATTCAACCATCCAATCAAATATTCACCACATACATAAATATGATCAACACAAATTATTCTTACCACCGATTGCATCGAACTGTTCCCACCATTCCATTAAACTCGATTATATCCTTCATGTAGCGTAGTACAAAATAACCACATTGAAATACATCAGTTTGTTTAGGTGCATAGGTAAGAAAAATTCGTTTAAACACTTATACCTTTTTGTAAGAAAACACAACTAGATATATATAATTTTTTTGTACCTTAATTATATTCCATGCAATATTTTTCTTTGGTCTCTTACTTGAGACACCCGCATTAAAGATATATAATGCCCTACAACAATAAATAATTAACCAAAAACATGTTACAATTCCCAATAATATGTTTATTGCAATTATATGAAAAGGAATGAACTTACATGTCCACAACTTTTTTCCATTCAGGATCAATGCGGTTATAAAGAGGATCAATCAAATAAACTTCTTCCTTGTGTGGGTTGATGACTGTTAGAATCCAATGAGCACTATTTACAAACACAATAAATCAATGCGATTCTGAGTCACATTTTCACGAGAGCACATTAAATATTATTTTGTAAATCATACTCACCCAAGATTGCACGGCACGAACTAATTGATCAATAGATGCATTGACCAACCTTTGTGCGAGATCACTTGCCCTTTTTTCATTGTGAGCATCCTTAATTGTTCTGTCCTTCTTTGTGAGAATCAGATGTTTTCCATGGATTTGCAAATATGAATTTGTCCTTTTTATTCAGTTTGATCAAATGATTGTATAGATGCCTTCAATAAAAAAAAAAAAGTTAATAAACAAAATTTCGCTTTGCAAATTCCAGGAAAGACTCTACCCCAAGCTCATACTCATGTGACAACCTATCCTTCCATATCCATTCTTTATCCATTTTTGTTAACCCTAATTTTAAAATTAACAGGTTAACAAATGTAAAGATCATATTAAAAAGATCATACTTAATATTATAGTTTACTAAAAATCAAATAAATACATAAGAGTGAGTGTAGTAACTTGTAACTAAGCATTGAGCATCTCTCACAAATAATAAAATTTTCCAGCCATTTTAATCTTTTCAGCAGTATTCATCATGATCTTCAATACACATAAAAGTATACCTAGTTGCAGTAACTTGTGGTGAATTGGGCAGGAAAAGAAGAAAGAACTACATGAAGGAGCACAAACTTGGCCAAGTTTATAATTATCCCAGTTTCGAAATCTTGGCACAAGCAGATCTGTTAATCACTTCAAGATTAATTCATTGAAATAATAATCAGATTCCTTTTCACCTACTTCACCTTCACCTAACTATGAAAACACAAAAAGAGGATGAAGCGGTCAACGGAGGCAGCACACAAGCACAATGTGATGACCACCATGCAACAGTATCATACATCATAGAAAAGAGATACAATGCAACATGTCAAAAAAGAAAATACAATTAATTGTAGGAGCAGACTTTGTTAATCCATTTTCACAATAGTACTTTTCAAGCATTTACATTGGATATTTACAAGGTGAAGAAGACCATAGATTAGCAGAAAATACATTGTCCATTTATGCTAAAAAAGCTTCCTCTGGCTTGAGAAAATTGTGATACTCCCCAACTGTGTCATCTCCCCACCACTTGTTGTGTCAAAATATTTACAAGAAGTCTACCACTAAAGGTTGATGTTCCCGCAGCATATCATGTTCATTTTTAATCCTTTAATGCAATGTTTCTTTTAATTCATTTAATATTTTTGTTTTTAGTTACTGCTGTATATCTACTCAGCCTTTTTTAGCATTTGATTCTTTTCTTTGACAGCTAGCTAGCTGGAATTCTTTTTATTCTCAGAAAAATAAGAAGTAAATAGGAGGGGACTGACTAATTGAGCAGAATGACAATGTTAAGACATTTCAATCCTTACTAATGAGGCACATGAATTCTGACCATTCTTGAATTTCAATGGACAAAATTTAAAAATGGGGGACAACTTTGATATTTCACCATCACAGTGAACTCATCCATAAATATATAGTCAAGCCCATAAGAAAATGAGCATTTAACAAGACCAAAATTATCTAGCAAAAAAATAAAATAAAGAACATCTTATCCCATTTAACTTAAATTGACTTAATTTCACATATGGTTATAATATTTTTGCTCGAATTCAATTTTAATATGAAAGTATGTGCAGGTATTTTTTTAGAATTATTATCCAAATTGTTAAAACATTTAAAACAATACTTAATAACCAAAAACTTAAAAATACTTTGCAAAAGAATATGCATCTATTAATTTTAAGAATAAACACCGTAAAATGTCCTCATTTTTCTTAAAGAACAACTAAACACCTAAAATAGTAATAAGACATCTATCTATATAACAGCAAAACACATCTAAAACCATAATTACAACATAACATAATTACTTAAATATACTGGGGGAAATTTCTCAAACTGGAGCATCTGCCTTATTGATGAGGTCAGAAAGATGTGAGATGGCAAAGGAGTCTGGAGTATATAATGTTCTGTGTGTGTGTATTTTTTTATATTTTGAAAGGCAAAGAGAAATTGTATTACTCAGAGCACAGGGAATGCTCATCAACTTACAGTACATAATACAACTTACATCACAAAATAATATTGCAAGTTACATCACATGTTAAAAACTTCTACCACCAGATATAAATTTACATAAACAGATGGCAGGAAAAGTTTATCAGGAGGCAAAATTATCATACTCACTGGAATAAGATCTTCATGATATATAAATGTCTAGGAACTTATTGACTTAGGCAGATCTCAAACCCAACAGAAGAAGGTCACTTTGAACAAAAAAAAAAGTTCAGACGGTGATGGACTTCAAATCCATTATAAATTGAATTCTTCAAAACAAAATCAGCAGATTCGTAAATATCAATTTTAGATCCATCTCCATACCATTGAATCAAAATGCTACCTAACAAAATCAATAGGAAAACTCATATACAAAGTGGCAGCCTTAAAACAGGGTTTATAATTATCCCAGTTTCGATATCTTGACACAAGCAGATCTGTTAATCACTTCAAGAGGGTAAAAGGTAATTAATATAACCTTCTACCATTCAATAAAATGGTGAACTCAGAATACATTCTCAAGACCAAATTATATAGTATAGCAAGCATGTTTATCGATAGACAGATTGACTCTGTCGATCTAATGTATCTGTACAAAAGTCAGGAATCTGATAAGAAACACTGATTCAAACTAAAGAATATCACCGATAGATTCTTTAAGGGTCAAGTTGTCATACTATATTACACATATTCTACTAAAAGAGGAAATTTGCAGTTATCAATAATGATAATTTCTTTGCTGATAACAATTATATTATACTAACTTTATGAGTAATGCCACAATACTTCAGCAACACAGTTTGTTTTAATGTTGGAATACAAATTATAAATTATAGTTTATCCAACCTTATAAATTTTGATGATTGATATCCTTAATATATAACTAAAAGATTATGCAAATGCTTCATAAACAACAAATTTTCTGGAGTGAAACTCTGTTTACAGTGCAGAAAAAGGTAAGATCAACTTGATTTCTGATAAGTGAATTAACACTAATATTCTAGGAGGTGGCGATGTAAGGAAACAAGGCTAGGAGAAATACCTGAAAGCAAAGGCAAAAATAAGGAGAAATATTGGTGCCGCAGATTTACACTGCAAGCGAAAAAGTAATTGATTTTGTCAACATAACATTTCTTCCAAGATAAAAAATCAACTGCAATAGAAATTTGAACATAAGTCACTTTCTGGTAATCTGAACCTTAAACTGTACACGACAGGCATATTTATGTTTCAGCATGCTACTTTCCATCATATTCATATATAAAACACATGAAATCAAGAATTCGTCACACCAATCGGCTTTTGCAGATGTAAATGTTGGTGCCATAAAACAATGCTGATGGTTCAAAAAAATAGGGAATCAACGGAAATAAGAGAGAATTTATTATAGGATGCCGGAATGGATACAAAAACAACATGCAATAAATTAGCTAGCAAGTTTACTGTCTTTAACCTTAATTAGTGTACGATGTTTCATACATATCACAAGAGAACAGTGAAGGACAATATAATCCCATGCCATGTGTATTTTACTTGGGAACCAAATATCAACCTAAATACTCCTGTTAATTTAGAGCTTTTGAAATCTGTATTATTTTTATACATGATAAACTCTTCCTGACCAATTAAGAGTGACAAGGTTAAACTCACAAACATTTGGATTTGGGCTTAAAAGTTTCATTTCTCATGTAAGATTCTTGTACCAAAAACCATTAGATAGCTAGGGATCACGACAAAATTCTTATGCTTTCATAGCTTGCAATTCCGGAATGCCATTTTTGTTCATCAGAACAAAATTATGTTTTCTGCATCTATATCAATATAAATTTTTTACTATCCCAAAGATGCCTAATTAATGATCACACTCAATAATATAATCCTAATTTCTGTAAACAATGGGAAAACATACACAGTTGAACATATTCTCATACAAAATACAACAAAGAAGAGAACAAATTTAATTTTAGCAATGATTACCACCAGAATAATGATTAGTAACAAGTATACTTCCACAATTTTCACATTGACATTTTCACAAACACGTTATGGGCAGAAAATGAGAAAAAATAAAATTCAGAAACAAACGATTATATAAAGGGAAAACCTGGCGCTGGTGCTGATAATGGTGGATCGAGGAAGCGGTGGTGATGACGCGGCGGGGAATGGCGGTGTGGCTTCGGCGGCGGGGGACGCGGTGGCTCGACGCGAACTTAGGGCACGGTTGAGGGCTCGCGAACGGCGGTGGCTCTGATGCGAATTTAGGGCACAGAGGAGCGGAGTGACGAGCGGCGGTGACGAGCGGCGGAAATTTGGAGGTGGTGGTTCCGGTGGTGGTGGATCTGGTCGGTGAATGACGGTGGCTGCTGGTGGCGGAAATTTGAAGGTTGAGCGTGAGTGGCTGAGCGATTTGATATATCTGAGGAGTAAAAATGTTTAAGTGTTTGTTTAATATTTAATTGTTGTTTAATTCCAGGTAAGAAATAAGTGTTGTTTAATTAAAAAAAAAAAAAAGACAACGGCAAAAAGACAACGGTGGCTTTTATCCGTTGTCTTTTGGTGCAGACTCTGAACTTAAGACAACGGTTTTAACTAAGACAACGGGTTTTATACTTAAGACAACGGTTTAAGCAAAAACCGTTGTATTTTCACCGTTGTCTTAGGCCATTTTTGGCATAGTGTGAGGAAGTTTATGTGGAGCAACTTCCTGGTTTTGTCAAAGGAGACAAGGTTTATAAACTAAGGAAAGCTCTATATGGACTTAAACAAGCACCAAGAGCTTGGTATGACACCTTGTCGATTATTTAATTCAAAATGATTTTGTTAAAGGTAGAATTGATAGAACTCTCTTTAGAAAAGAGTTTGGTTGTGATCTTTTGTTAGTTCAAATTTATGTTGATGATATAATTTTTGGATCAACTAACATTTCTTTATGTGAAGAATTTAGTAGTCTTATGAAAAGCAGATTTGAAATGTTCATGATGGGAGAAATGACATATTTTCTTGGACTTCAAGTCAAGCAGACAAAGAAGGGAATATTCATAAACCAAGCCAAATATACAAAAGATCTTATTGAAAAATATGGAATAGGTACCGGTAGAAGCTAAGATACCTATGATGACAAATTTTTCAATGGATCTTGATGAGAAGGGAGAAGACACCGATCAAACCGAGTATCGAGGTCTTATTGGTTCTTTATTATATTTAGCGCTAGTAGACACGATATTTCATTTGCGGTTGGAGTCTGTGCTCGATTTCAAGCTAATCCTAAGAAAAGCCATCTTGAAGCAAAGAAAGAAAATCCTCAAGTATTTGAAAGGAGCAGTAAATGTTGGGTGTGGTATCGGTGATGACAATTTTGAGGTCTGGATACTCGATTCGGATTTTGGTGGGTGTAAGATAGATAGAAAGTCTACATCGGTAGTTGCCAATTTCTTTGAAGTAAGGTGATTTCATGGTTGTCCAAGAAACAAACCTCTGTAGCTACTTCCACAATCAAGTTTGAGTATATGGCGGTGGAAGTTGTTGTTCTCACCGATCTGGATAAGTCAACGGCTAAGGGATTATAATATTATCACTAAAGATGTACCTATCTTTTGTGATAGTAATAGTGCCATAGCTATTACCCAAAACCCAGTTCTTCATACAAGATGCAAGCATGTAGATATCGACACCACTTCATCCGAGACCATGTAGAGAAAGGAGATATCGACTTGAGAAGATCTTGACCAACTTTCAAAGAGCAGACATCTTGACAAAACCATTGGCAGAGACAAGGTTTAAAGAATTATCTATAGAATTAGGTTTATTAGATGCTTCTTTAGTAAATCTCTAATTCTGTTCCTTTTAATTCTTGTCTCTCTCAATTTAGTTTTATTATGTCTAGAAAAATTATCGGACTAGATGCGAGTCAAAGGACAATCGTGGTAGCTGATATCATTGATTTCCTTCTTAGGAATCAAGAATCAAGGATTAGTCATATTGACCTTATCGACATGATAATTACTTATTCGACATATGGTAAATCAGACAAGGGCACAATAGTCAATCGATTTTCTCAAAAGCAGATGACTATCTCGCACCCTATCTAATCTACCTCAAGCTACTAATGGTTTTCTATGAGTCTATGTCTTTGCAGGAATACATCACAGATCATCTTGTTTCACCTCATCGATTCTCAATTTTTTTAGACTTCATGGTTTTATAATTTTTTTATTGATTGAAAATCCCATTTTTTTAGAAAATTAAGTCCGAGTCTGTTTATTTAAAAAAATTGTCTTTAAGATTGCTAAAAATTTTTGAACTTAAAATTGTTTTTAAAACCAGACAGGTTACTTTATCGGGTGACTTTTTCAACTCATCTGTTTTCAAACTCATCTGATTTACAAACCCTTAGTCGAAGTAAGGTAACCCTAGGGTCGACGTCGGGTATACTTACTTCCTGCATAAAGTAACCTACATCTGTCAAATCAACAGTCTATAAAGTAACTATTTACGCATTCCAAAGGGATTAACATCCACGCGCTGAATCCTAATCGCTTATCTTAATTTTTAACCGTTGATTTATGCGCAATAAAAACTTTTTGAATAAATGGCTCGATTAAAAACCAGAGTTTATGGAGAGGTTTTAACCGTTACTCTGGCGGAGGTGGCGAATTTTTGATACAAGTAGTGAAGGAGTGAATCCCCTCACCTACAAGTCGATGAATGGGTAGAATCATTCGAGATGATTGCCGGAATTCTATGAGGGACCGCGATCGGAGTTGAAGAAGAAGATGCTCCGACGACGGTATCGACTTCCCGATGACCATTGTTACAAAGATCATCTTGGGAGAACAAAGTTCTCATGACGGTGACAGAGACCCAGACTATGTGTCATGAGGACAATACTTGATGGGGTCCAAGCTAATCGGGCTGGGATGCTTCGGAAAAGCTAGAAAGCGGAAAGGAAAAGGTTGGAGGTTGTTGGAGGAAAGTGGCAAGCTAGGTCGATCACCGGCCTATTCAATAAGGTGACGGTGATCATGGAGGACCCGCTTGTCACCGTGAGATCAATTGGTCGACGGAGTCGAGACCACGCACAAAACAAAAGGGGATTCGACGAAGGATGAACCTCTTGGGGCTCCAGTGATTCGAGACGAAGGTGGAGCCGAGGTAGGAGCTCGGGCACCAGGCCGAAGAAGGCGAGGAGGAGGAAGAAGAGGAAAGAGAGGAAGAGGCTGGCGGCGGTGAAGCTCGGTGAGGCTGCCCACCAATGAAGGCGAAGGAGAAGGCACCAAGGAGGAGGAGGTTGGTTAAGACCTGCGAGCCAGGTGGTACGTCTGCTGACCAACCAAGTCTTCTACCCGAGGAGGTAACCACTCTGCAGATCGCGGCGCGAGTGGTCCATTCAGAGGAGGTCCAGAGATAAGCTCGGAGAGGACCCCTCCCCCCACCACAGGAGTACAATTTTCCCCCTCCCCTCACTGTGCCACTGCGCGATGAAGAGGTGTCCCAGGCTGGCACCTCGAGCCTCTAAAACAGCCTACTTCCGATATAGTCCAAATCCCAACCTCATCTACCCTTCCTCAAACTTCATCCCCCCACCATCTCCATCTCGAGATCTTGTCCTTTCTTACAGGACCAGATTCGCCCCAACTCCCATTTCCATCTCCCCACCACCTTACCCATATCCTCCCAAACTCAACCCATATTACCCCAAACAACCTCATCTCCCCCACCCACTACTTCACATATTCCACCCCCACCACCATCTCCTCCACCGTAAATCCCCCTCCCCCATCGACGCCCCCACTTCCTCTCTCCCATCCGAACCCCACCCGGTGGATACCTCCAATATCTTTGGGGATATCCACATGAGCTCCCAGTCCAACCTCTCCCACCACCTCTTCCTCATCCGAATCGAGAGGAGGAGGCGATCCAATTCTTGCCATTTCATTAGCCTTTGAAGATATGCATAAGAAAATAATATCTCAAGTTCAAAGGATGATGGAAAAGAAGACAAGAAAGGTGATACTGGCGATCACCGATACGATGCTCGCCAACATGCAGATTCTTGAGGTCAACATGTCAAGGAACCTATCGGCCAATCTCAGCCTTCTTGTTGGATCTCGGCTAAGTGACACGGAGGAGGAGGTTAAGGCACGAAGCAAAAGATGGCAGGCTGACAACGAGATCCTGGTCAACACTCTCACGTCGATCGAGCGACTTGAGTCCGTTGTTCAGCTGGAAAAACAGCTCCAGACCCTCGAGAATGAAGTTAAAAAGGGGAAGGAGCGAGAAGGAAGGATGGACACCCTCACAGTGGAGTCTTTTCACTCACGAGACGGGGTGGACTCTAAAGCGGACACGGTGAGTTGGAGGCAGCCAAGGCGAGTGAAAGTTAAATCAGATGAGTGGCGGCCTTGCAGCGAGGGTGACCCAATAGAGTGAGGCCATCCGAGAGGATGAGGAGAAGAGGAGGAAGGAGGAGGAGGAGAAGTCGAAGCTCTGCTGGCCAAGATGAATGAAGCGAAAAACCCGAGGCCAAGGGCAAGGGTAAAGGCAAAGCAGAGAGAAGTCTTCATCAGTGAGCGGTGATCACCCAGTGGAGCGCAAAGAAAGGAGCCCGACTTCTCAAACCTATCAGTGAGCAGATCGAAGAATACATCTTTGAAAAGGAAAAGTATGAGAAGCAGGAGAAGAAGAGGCTGAAGAAGGCTGGGGAAAGCTGAGCTGAAGTGGGACAGGATTCCGGAAATGGGTATCCAAAGCACCAGATGAAGCGGAATTCCGCCATCCACCGCACTTGGCCCCTTCAAAGATGGTTTCAGGAAATACACAAGCGAATACAAGAAGCTAGCCACGGATGCGGATGGATGTATTACTGGTACATCTTGAAGGCATCGCCATCTGGAGCGGCCCGATGAGGACAAGAGCTGGCATGAGTGGATGGAAAAGGAGGATGCCGATCTGTATGGGAAGGCGCTTGATGAGGCACACAATGTGTTCAATCTGCGACTTAGTTGCACCAGCCTATGAGCAAGTTACCCCCAAGTGAAAGAAGACGGCTCTCTGATCCGGAATGGGTAAAGACGGTCATAGCCAAAGTAGAACGGAAACCGAGCTCACAGATGAAGAAGAGCTTAAACAGCTAAGAGCAAGGATTTTCAAGCTGGCTGAACATTCCAGAGGCCAGTAGATGGGGAATACGATAGAACAGGATTTTCTTTCCTTATCTTTTATTTTCTATCAGTTCTTCTATTTGAAAATTTGTGAATGAATATATTTGGACTTATGTGAATTTTGTGTATCGAGTTTCTTGAAGTTTTTTTAAAAGAAATTTTAAAAAAATTTTTTTCTAAGTATAAATCATTTGAGAATTTTATATCTACGATTTAAAAAAATTTCCTAAAATTTTTCTAAAACTTAAGACTCAATTTTCTAAGTACTTCTAAAAGAGTCTAAAAGACTTAAATTTTTAGTGCTTTGAATGTAAATGAATCTGTTGTATTGTGAAAATGTGCTCGATATACCTATACGATTGTTTTAACTAATTCTAGTACTAACTTCAAATTTGTGAGTGTGTTTCTTCCTTATAGGTTTTAACTTCATCAAAAGGGAAATTCTTGAATCAAGAAGTTTTGATGAGTTAAAAAGAAGCGGCTCGATTGATCGACGACACGAAGATCAGCCGAGGTTAAGCTAAACAGATCAGACGAGGTCTAGAACCAATTGATCAGTGAGATCTAGTCATCTGCAGGAGATGATCATGAAGAGCTCGAGACGAGGTCAAGACAAGCTGAGTAGAATAAGAAAGGCAAATCTTCACCAAGTCGGCATGAGGCAGTATGAAGAATCGGTGAGTCAAGAGCGATTTCAAGATTAAGTTTGTTGGCGATTTCCGGTTTGTTAGAACTAACTAACAAACTAAGCTGTCTTTCAGGACTTATAAATATGACTAGATTTTATTTTTCTAAACACTTATGCCAATTTGATTTTAAACACCATTTTTCTTTTACTATTGATTTCAAGAGAGATTTCAAATATTTTCTAAGTGTTTATAGAACACTTCACTTCACATCTTCGAAACACATCTTGTTCTTAGAGTTAGATTTTAGAAAGGTGATTAGATTTTTGAAGAGTTGAAGATCAAGTTGTAATTTGTAAAGTTTGTACAGTAAGTAAGCGGCTAGTGGAGACCCTTCTTCAAAGTTTGGAGAAGGAGAGTGGATGTAGGATTGTTATAATCCGAACCACTATAAATCACAGTGTTATTTCTTGCTTTCTTTAATTTCTGTTCAAGTTACAATTTTGTTAATTCGAGATTAAAATTCCGAATCTTATCTAAAATACGAATATCAGTCTTGCTTGATCTTGTTAAAAGTTGAGTTCTCAATTATATTCATTTGTGATAATCGATTCTTTGAGTTGATTTTGTGAGATTCGAAAAATCTACAAAATCTATTCAAACCCCCTTTCTAGATTTTGTTCTAGAAGGCTAACTAGAGGTTTTATTCAACTCAACTTTCCGGGACCAACACTAAGGGTGGAGATGACCTTAGATGGCTATGGCACAAGAGGCTTAGTCATCTGAACTCAAAACCCTTAGTAAGCTGGCTAGAATGAATCTTTTAAGGGATTACCGAGAAACTTTATTCTACGATACGAAGTGTGATGCTTGTCAAAAGGTAAACAACCTAGACACTCATTTAAGAGTATTAACACCTCATCATCTGAAAGAGTATTACAACTACTTCATCTTGATCTATTTGGACCTATTTCACCTCTCGGCTTCGGTGGAAGGAAATATACTCTTGTTGTGGTAGATGATTTTTCTAGATACACTTGGGTTATATTTCTTTTCAAGAAGAATGAGACTATAAATAAGATTCCTGATCTGTTGAGACAGATTCAAAATGAGAAGGGTGTTAATATTATTAAAATCGGGAGTGATAAGGGCACTGAATTTTTAAATTCTTGTTTATCTAACTTTTTCAATGAGTGTGGAATTATTCATGAGACATCATCAGCAAGAACTCCACAACAAAATGGAGTGGTTGAAAGAAGGAATAGAACCTTGAAGGAGGCGGCCAGGAGCATGTTAGCCGAGTATGAAACCCCTCACAAAGTTATGGGTGAAGCCATCAATACGACTTGTTATACCTGCAACAGGTGCTTGGTTGTTAAAGACAAGGGTAAGACTCCATATGAGATTTGGAAGGGTAAGATTCCAAGAATCTCATATTTTAGAGCTTTGGTTGTAAATGTTTCATCCATAACAATGGGAAATCTAAGCTAAGAACTTTTGATGCTAAGACAGTGATGGAATATTCTTAGGATATTCCAACACTTCCAAGGCATTTATAGTTTTCAACAAAACAACTCTTTGTGTGGAGGAAACTCCTCATGTAGTTTTTGATGAATTGTATTCTTTCTCGATAAAGTGAATCAAATTTCTAATGGCCTAGATAAGATTGAACTAACCAAAACTAAACATAGAACAGTCTATCTACCTAGTCTTGATTCAGATTCAGATGAAGAAGAATTCCCATTTGATAGTCGAAAACAACTCTGTTCGACTCCATCTCGAGGAGACACCCTTGACATCGGCCGATCGCCAGGGTCGGCCAGATGAAGGGGGAACGTCGGCTCGGGTAGAGTCGAGATGAGTTGTCTGCTTGAGTCTCAAGATGAGAATTCTTCTACTCAAATAGGCAAAAGGATGAGAAGTTATCATCCATCCGAGCAGATTATTGGAGACCCATCTAGTAGTGTGCGAACCACGAATGATGCCGGACTTTGAGAGTTTGTTCAATTGTTATGTATCAGGTTCTCGAACCTAAGTCTATTGAGGAAGCTCTATCAAATTCAAACTGGATAACAGCCATGCAAGAAGAACTGCATCAGTTTGAAAGACAAAATATTTGGGAATTAGTGGAAAGACCCTTACATAGAAAGATTATAGGCACCAAATGGGTGTTTAAAAATAAAGCAGAGATGAGAACAACATTATTGTTCGTAATAAGGCAAGATTGGTAGCTCAAGGTTACTCACAATCTAAAGGAATAGATTATGATGAAACCTATGCTCGATTGCGATTAGAAGCAATAAGGTTGTTCTTGGCATTTGCCGCTTATAAATCTTTCAAAGTCTTTCTAATAGATGTTAAGTCTGCTTTCCTTAATGGTGTGTTACTTGAGGAAGCCTATGTGGAGCAACCTCCTGGGTTTAAGATCAATAACAAGGTCTATAAACTCAATAAGGCTCTATATGGACTGAAACAAGCTCCCGAGCTTGGTATGATACCATATCGATTTCTTGATATCAAATGAATTTTGAAAAGGTAAGATAGATAGGACTCTGTTTAGAAAGGAAGTAGATGGAAACATCTTAATAGTTCAAATTTATGTAGATGACATTATCTTTGGTTCACCTAATCTGAAATTATGTGAAGATTTTAGTATTCTCATGAAAAATAGGTTTGAAATGTCAATGATGGGCGAATAAACATATTTTCTAGGCTTACAAATTAAATAGATGAGTAAGGGTATTTTTATACATCAGACTAAATATGCTAATGTTAGATCAAGTAAAGTTTTGATGAGTTAAAAGGAGCCGCAACTTAGATGACCAGACAACCTTGAAGAACAGTGAGATCGTGTGTTTATACTAAGCCGATCGGACTAGGTCAAGGATTGATTAAGTCAATTTGGAGATTAGAGGTTGCAAGTTGTGCGGAGATAAGCTCAAGCCTAGTCATCTGCGAGGAGACAATAATGAAGAGCATGGACGAGGTCAAGACAAGCCGAGTAGAATAAGAAAAACAAGTCTTCACCAAGTCACCGCAGATGAGTTGGGTAAAATCACCGAGGAGCAAGTAGTTTTCAAGATTAAGTTTGTTAAAGCAGCTTTGCGCTTTGTTAGAACCGACTAATAAACTAACCTGTCTTCTCGAGACTTATAAATAGGTCTAGTTCTTATTTTGTTAGACACTTATGCAAAATTGATTTACACACTATTCACTACTCGATTTCGATCACAATCAATTCACAAGTATTTCAAGAGAGTTTTCAAAAGTTCTAAGTGTTTTATAGAACACTTTACTTGTAATTTTAAAAGTCCTTATTCACTTTAATAGTTAGATCTTAAAAAAGGATTTAGGAGATTGAAGATTTTAAGATCTTTACAAATTGTAAGTTGTAAGTGGAAAGTAAGAAAGTAAGTAGTAAAAGCAGAGTCCCTTCTTCAAGTTGAAGAAGGAGAGTGGATGTAGGATTGTTATAATCCGAACCACTATAAATCAGGTGTTCTTCATTGTTCTTGTTTACTTGCTTATTTTTCTTAATCTTGATTTATCAATTGAAGATTAATTTGAAATCAATGTTAAAACCCGAATATCGATTTGCTTTTGATCTTAATAAAGTGAGATTAAATTTGAATTTTATTTGTGTTACTTTGGTGCTTTGAATAAATTTTGAAAGATTTGTAAAAATCGAAAAATCTATTCAACCCCCTTCTAGATTTTTCCTAGAAGGCCGGTACAAGTTTTATCCATATCTGCTCAACTTATCGGGACCAACAAGTGGTATCGAGCATTGTTAAGTTGTTACGATATTGATTTTAGGTCTTTACTAAGATTCCAAATATTCTTGATTTTCTTCATCTTCTTTATTGTTACTAAGCGTGTTACTAACAAGTTGGTGGAGTGTTTTGTTTTCCTATCTCATCATGTCTTCAGCAAGAGCAAGAAATCTAGGAATCTACGAGTTTTCAATTGAAGTGTATGACTATTGGAAATTCAGGATGGAAAATCATCTCAAGGCTATCCATGATAGGATGGAGGAGGTTCTTGAAGAAGGACCTATTAAATTTTATCATTGAGGCACTAGCAATGGCATAATCACCGAATCCAGAGTTAGACAAGAGAAAAAGAGCTCGAATCGACAAGGGATGAGAGGAAAATCCACAACCTAGACCGAGTAGCCAGGATGAAATCATTGAAACTACGTGTAAAGACTGGATTGAGAAGGTCAAAAGATGCAAATCGCTAAAGAGATGTGGCAGACACTTGCAAATGTTTGTAAAGGATCGACCAAGTAAACGAGAATAAGTGCAGTCTGTATTACATGCCTTTGATACCTTCTAGATGAAGGAAAATAAAGCAGTGGATCAAGTGGATGTGAGATTGACAAATCTTCTCAACAAAGCGGTGATCCGGGAAAGAGTTATACGTAAAAGGAGATCAATAATAAGATACTCGAGATCTTTAACCAATAGATGGAGAGAAAAGTCCAATATCCTTAAAGCAACTCAAAATTTATCTTCTATTACTCATCATACCTTATTTTCTCATCTTAAAGCTTTAGAGTATGACATTCAGATAGAAGATGAGGAAGATGAGATGGAGTCAAGCACCTCATCTAAGTCTCGTTGCTTTTGTCTGCAAAGAAAACAAGATGTCAACCGAATTTGTAGGAGTGACTTATCTCTCGAAGGAGCAGATGGCTCTGCTCACCAAAAGGTATAATGATTAAGAATGAAGTATAAGCGTAATAAATTGAGGTTTGCAGGTAAGGATAGATCTAGATCCAAGTCAAGAAGGAAAGAAGATGACTCAACAGATGATGACAAGAATAGGAGCCGAGACAAGGAAATTCAGATCCCCTGTTAAAAGAAATCCTTCTAGCCCTAAATCAGATAGGAGTGACACTTGCTACACGTGCAACAAGCCGAGGACACTTCAGCTATGATTGTCCTCGGTGACTCCTAAGGAAAGGGAAGAGAAAAGGAAAAAGAGAGACAGGAGATTTGCGAGATCAAAGGGCTTTACCGGCTGAAGAAAAGGAATCGAGAAAATCATCATCATCATCCTCATCCGATTTTGGATCGACGATGAAGTTTGTCTCATGGCTGAAGAGGTAGTCTATTATTCTTCCTCCGATAATGATTCCTGTAACTGCATTTTTGATAATGATCAAACTGTTATTCATGAGTTATTGAGAGACTTAAAGACATCTTTGGCTGCTTACAAACAAATTAGAGGCAGAGAATTTGACTTTAAAGGATCAAATTCAGATTCTAATTAAAGGAAAGCGGTGATGAACTACCCGTAAACCGAGGAAACATTCAAGGGGAATGTTTTCCCAGCCGAGGCTAGTACATCGATCCTTACCCGAAAGATTAGAAAGTGAATTGAAATCTTTAAAAGACAAATTCAAAATAATATGTGCTGAAAATGAATTAATTAAGAAAGACAATGAGAAGCTAGTCTTCAAAATTAGTCAACTTAATAATTCACAATCAAGAATAGATCACATCTTTAATACATCTCAAAAATCCCATGACAAAACGAGTCTTGGTTATGACGAAATAATAAATCGATGTTGAAACCTAGGAAATTTGTAAAAGCATCGATAACCCAAAAGAGATTAGAATTGGTCCTTGGAAACCAATTAGTCAAATAAGGACTGTATCTCCCACCAAAAACAAAAATTCAGTGAGGACTCCTTATCGACTAAGAGAACTTCAAGAACCAAAACAAGAAGAAATTCTTATTACAATCCTTTTGATGGGAGAAGCAAATGTTATCTCACTTTTCCTAAGGCCAGGAAACTAGGGTACCTTATAACTAATCTATTTTTCAGATTCACAGGGATCATCACTCAAGGAAGAGATCTTAGCTTCTATATGGTACATTGATAGTGGTTGTTCACAACACATGACTTATAACAAGAGGATACTATCAAATTTCCGAACATTGATGGTCCAAGAGTATTATTTGGAGACAACAATTGTGGACGGACTAAAGGAGTAGGTACTCACGATTATCAAGGATATTCGTATCTCGAGGTATATTTTGTTGAAGGTTTGAAACATAATCTGCTATCTGTTTCCCAACTTTGTGATAAGGGTTTTCTTGTCAAATTTTCTAAAGATAAATGTGATATCTTAGATAGTTCCTCGGATAAGGCACTTTTAACCGGCTTGGACACGGTAATGTCTATGTGGCCAACTTTAATAGTTGTCCTAAAGATACTTGTCTGATAGCTAAGTGTGGAGATGACCTCGGTGGCTATGGCACAAAAGACTTAGCCATCCGAATTTCAAGACCCTTAGTAAGTCAAGCTAAAAAGAACCTTGTTAAGGGATTACCCGAGAAACTTTTATCTACCGATCTTAAATGTGATGCTTGTCAAAAAGGTAAACAGCCTAGACACTCATTTAAGAATATTAACACATCTTCATCCGAAAGAGTTTTACAACTACTTCATCTTGATCTGTTTGGACTGTTTCTCCTCTCGGTTTGAGTGGAAGGAAATATACTCTTGTTGTAGTAGATGATTTTTCTAGGTACACTTAGGTTATATTTCTTTTCAAGAAAAATGAGACCATAAACAAGATCCCCGATCTGTTTAGAGAGATTCAAAATGAAAAGGGTGTTAATATTATTAAAATAGGAAGTGATAAGGGCACAAAATTTTTGAATTCTTGTTTATCTAACTTTTTCAATGAGTGTGGAATTATTCATGAGACATCATCAGCAAGAACTACTCAACAAAATGGAGTGGTTGAAAGAAGGAATAGAACCTTGAAAGAGGCGGCCAGGAGCATGTTAGTGAGTATGAAACCCCTCACGAGGTTCTGGGTCAAGCCATCAACACAGACTTATTATACCGAGAATAGGTGCTTGGTTGTTAAAGACAAGGGTAAGACTCCATATGAGATTTGGAAGGGTAAGATTCCAAGAATCTCATATTTCGTAGCTTTTGATTGTAAATGTTTCATCCATAACAATGGGAAATCTAAGTTAAGAACTTTTAATACTAAGGCAAAATGATGGAATATTCTCGGGGATATTCCAACACTTCCAAGCCATTTAGAGTTTTCAACAAGACGACCCTTTTTGTGGAGGAAACTCCTCATGTTGTTTTTGATGAGTTGTATTCCTTCTCGTATAAAGTGAATCAAATTTACGATAGTCTAGATAAGATTGAACTAACCAAGACTAAACATAGAACCTGTCTATCTACCTAGTTTTGATTGGACTCGAGATGAAGAAGAATCCCCATCCGATAATCGAAGACAACTTTCGATCGACTCCATCGTAAGCAGACACCCTTGACATCGGTGATCAACGGGGGTCGGTGATGAAGAGAACGTCGGCTTCGGTAGAGTCGGAGGAGTTGCCCTCTGAGTCTCAAGATGTGGATCCTTCTACTCATATAGGCAAAAGGATGAGAAGTTATCATCCATCCGATCGATTATCGGAGACCCATCGAGTAGTGTGCAGACACGAATGATGCTAGACTGCGAAAGTCCTGTTCACCGTTATGTATCACTTCTTGAACCCAAGTCTATTGAGGAAGCTCTATCTCGATCCAAACCGGATAACAACCATGCGGGAGGAACTACATCGGTTTGAAAGGCAAAATGTTTGGGAATTAGTGGAAAGACCCTTACATAGAAAGATTATAGGCACCAAATGGGTGTTCAAAACAAAACAGATGAGAACAACATTATTGTTTGTAATAAGGCAAGATTGGTAGCTCAAGGTTACTAACAACTGAGGGAATAGACTATGATGAAACCAATGCACCGTTGCCGATTAGAAGCAATAAGGTTGTTCTTGACATTTGTTGCGTATAAATCTTTCAAAGTCTTTCAAATGGATGTTAAGTCTGCCTTCCCTAATGGGGTGTTACTTGAGGAAGTCTATATGGAGCAGCCTCCCGGGTTTAAGATCAATAACAAGGTCTATAAACTCAACAAAGCTCTATATGGACTGAAACAAGCCCCCAGAGCTTGGTATGATACCTTATCCGATTTCTTGATATCAAATGGTTTTTCAAAAGGTAAGATAGATAGGACTCTGTTTAGAAAGGAAGTAGATGGTAACATCTTGTTAGTTGATTTATGTAGATGATATAATATTTGGTTCACCTAATCAAATTATGTGAAGAGTTTAGTATTCTCATGAAAACAG
The DNA here is from genome assembly GCA_030762865.1 of Paraleonurus japonicus. NCBI lineage: Eukaryota > Viridiplantae > Streptophyta > Magnoliopsida > Lamiales > Lamiaceae > Paraleonurus > Paraleonurus japonicus. The sequence goes on from CM061060.1 coordinate 31,921,562, forward strand.
GTTTGAAATGTCAATGATGGGCGAATTAACATGTTTTCTAGGCTTACAGATTAAACAGATAAGTAAGGGTATTTTTATACATCACCTAAATATGCTAAGGATCTAATTGAGAAATTTGGGATGACTACTAGTAGAGAAGTTAAAATACCTATGGCCACTAACTTCTCTATGGATTCAGATGAGCAAGGGATACCCACGGATGCAACTGGAGTATCGTGGACCGATGGGATCTTCTCTATCTCACCGAAAGTAGGCTAGACATAGCCTTTGCAGTTCGGGTATGTGCAAGATTCCAAGTTAATCCTAAGAAAACTCATCCGGAGTCTGCTAAGAAAATTCTTAAATATCTCAAAGGAACTTTGCAAGTAGGGTTATGGTACCCACTAATGACAACTTTGAGTGGCAGTTATTGGACTCGAGACTTTGGGGGATGTAAGATTGATAGGAAATCCACTTCAGAACTTGTCAATTCTTAGGCAACAAATTAATTTCTTGGTTATCTAAGAAATAGACATACATTGCCACCTCCACAACCGAGGCCGAATACATGGCACTGGAAGTTGTTGCTCTCAACTCCTCTGGATTAGTCAACGGCTTAGAGATTATAACATTCAAACATCATCTGCATCGTATTTACTGTGATAGTAATAGTGCAATAGCTATGACTTACAATCTTGTTCTGCATTTTAGATGTAAGCATATAGACATTAGACATCATTTCATTAGAGATCATATGGAGAAAAATGACATTATGATTGAGAAGATAGCCACCGAATCACAAAGAGCAGATATTCTTACAAATCCATTAAATGAATCTAGATTTAAAGAATTGTGCTTAGAATTAGGATTACTTGATGCATCATTGGCTGATTTTTAATTCAAATTGCTTGCATCTATTAAATGTAGTCCTTATTTGTGTCTTTCTTTTCTTTAAATCAATATCTAGAAAGAATTGTCGACTAGATATGAGTCAAAGGACAATCAGTAGTGATATCATTGATTGCCTTCTTAGGAATCAAGAATTAAGGATTTGTCATATTGACCTTATCGACTTGATGATTACTTATCGACATTCGGTAAATCAGACTAGGGCACAATAGTCACACGATTTCTAGAAAGCAGATGATTATCCGCACCCTATCTCGATCTACCTCGGCTACTAATAGTTTTGATGAGTTTGCTTGCGAACAGTGTATCGGCCTATATTTCTAAATCTCTTCAATCAGAAAAACACCTCACCTTTGTTTTTCCTCAAAGACTCGTTGTTCCCAAATAAATTTCTTAAGTCTGTTTATTTATAAATTGGAAATACTGTGTTAAGCTTTGTTTTAAAAATTTTATGTTTTTCAAAATCAGACTATGAGAATTTTTTTCAAATATAAGACAAGGTCACTTTTGACCAAGTCCGATATTAACCTAGTCTGAAATAGAAAACCTATTTGCAAAGAAAGGCATCTTTTAGCTTACGTCAGTATATTAATTACCTCTGTATAAAGCAAACCTATTAGCCGTCTAATCCATAGGATAAAACGGTTACTTTTACACAATTCAAGACAGCGTTCATGCCACACACCTGAATTTGAAGCGATTTTCTCACTTAGCCGTTCATGTTTTACACGCGCCTTCTTTAATCAACGGTTAAAATTAAAATTACGAGATTGTGCCACGTATCATCTTCCCAACTTTCCCTCTCCCTCTTCGTGGTTTAAAAACTTACCTTCATCGTTTTAAAATTTTACTTTCACAATCCTGTTCGAAATTTCCGCAAAATTTTCATACTCTCAAAAGTTAATCAATGGCATCCTCTTCTTCCCAAACACCAAAACCCCCTTCTTATATAACCTCTCGCAAAATTTGATTTCAAAATGAATTCAGAGACTGTGAAGGATAAACTCAAAGCCGAAATGTTCGTTGATTTTGACACAACCAGTGATAGAGAATCCAGGAGATTATAGGATTATTGGAAGTTCGAGACTTAGAGGATTTTGTTCATTCAAATCTCCGTAATACAAAACAAATGATTTCATTGAGCCGAGTTCTGGCCAACAGCGTATTCACATAGAACGGCTTCAAAACCACCGTAGAAGGTACTCGGCTAGAGTATACTAAGGAGAATGTGGCGAGAATCCTTGATACCTCAATGGAAGGGGTAAATCCTCCGGTATATAAGGAAGATGAATGGGAGGAATCATTCGATATTTTTGCGAGGGTTACCTACAAAGGAACGAGGAGAGATTTGAAGAAACATCTTCTCGAGGAGGAAATTCAGATTGCTTATGACAATCGTGACAAAGTCAATCTTGGGAGATCAAAGCTCTCATGATGGAGAGAGTAACTAAATCGCGTTTGTGCTTTATGAGGGCGATATTCGATGGAATTAGAGTGAATTGGGTTGATTTACTGCTTTCGGAGGCTGAAAGAGGAGAAGCCGAGGTTAGTATATAATACCGATGGAGGAGATCTGGACAGCTACCAATGTGAGTCTATTTAATAAGATCACGATCTTGATGGAGGGATTGAATAAGAGGTTTGAGACGAGAGAAGGGCTGAAAAAATATTCTAAGCGAGAAGGTTTCTTGACAAAAATGAAAGGATAGATGGATTGCAGGACTCGATGATGATTCAGCCAAGCTAGGAATCGAGGGAGCGGCAAAGTGCGGTGGCTCGAAGACAAGTGATGTTCCAGCGATTGAGGCTGCAGAGCTGCGGCAGGAGTTTCTCCAGCTAAGGATCCAGCGTGGTTGAAGTGACAGTGAGGAGGCGATTGCAGTGAAGGTCTCCAAGGAGGAGGTCGAGGAGAAGGCTTGTCAAAACCTGCGAAAAGAAGCCATTAGCAGAGTCATCGAAGTTGTGGCCAGCCAACCATCGATGAAGATTCAGATAAGGATAATCAGTTTATCCTTCAGAGGAGGCCCCACAAGACATCACAAACATTTGAATCTTGAGGAGCTCGGGCCGCCGATGGAAGCCTCAACCCTTCTTTCGAGAAGAAGTTCGATCCTGGAGATTGCAGTGAGGTTGCTCAATTGGAGGTTCCTTCTTCACCACCAAGGAAGTTGCACTCTCTCCTATTCGGGAGGAAGGTACCAATTCTTCTCTCTCTTTATCTCAATCTCCACCGGCAATGAAGAGGTGTGCCCACTGGCACCTCGTGAGCCTATACAATGCCACAGCTTGCCCCAAATCATCACCCAACTCCCACACCCAAATACAAACCGCATCCACCACAACTCCATCTCGAAACAATCCCTTCATCCACCCAACCCGAAACCATCCCCACTCCCACCATCATCCCACAAACCGAACAACCAACCTCATCTACCATATCCTTATCTCGAAACTCAACCTTCCACCTCTCCACAAACACAAACCACACCTCCACCGAAATTGAGATTCCCTCCTACTCTTTCTTGGAAGATATCCAGATGGGCTCACCGATCCCGCTTCCTCAAATTTCTTAACCCCATACTCCCACTCCCACTTCCTCCTCATCCGAATCCTCTTCCGAGGATGAGGACAGTGACCTTAGCCCCACTTCAGCCATCTCTTCCATCGTAGCTCAAATGGAGAAGAAGATAAAACAAACTTTTGCAAAAAGATGAAGAAGAAGACAAGGAAGATGGTGAAGGTCATCGAAACGATGATTTCCAATATGAGGGATGTAGAGGTAAATCTAATTCAAAAGATTACTTCTATTACTAACTCTATTCTTGCTTTGAGAAGGCGAAAGCCTTGGAGGAGGAGGTGCAAGGATTGAAGAATCAAGTCACGTACTACAATGCAATTGTAGTAGACTCATTGGCTTTGGATAAATCGACTTCAAAGTCAAATGCAAAGATCTTGAGTGAAGTGACTATCTTAGGCTGATGAAGTCAAAAAGGGGGAACAGGAGGTGAAAGAAAGAGAGCAGACCCTCACAGCTGTTGTGAACGAAACTAGAAAAGAAGATGGCACTAAGGCGATACAATGGTGGTGAGGCAGCCAGGAAGAAACTCGAATTAAATCCGATGAGAGGTGGCTGCGCTACAGTGAGGGTCAGCCTATTGGAGGAAGCTCGAGGGAAGACGAGGCGAGAAGGAAGAAAGAAGAGGAGGATAGGTCTGCACTGCTTGCAAAAATAAAAGAGTCGGAAAAAACAGCAGTGAGGTAAAAGGAAAGGGCAAAGGGAAGCTTGTTGAAGAGCCACTCCAGTCAAAGCACTAAGTCTCCAGCCCACTGACCGAGAAAAGAAAAAGAGAGCTCGACTACTCAAATCTTCCTAAAGAGCAGATTAGCAAGATAAGGAAAGAAGCGGCGTGGTATGGAGAAAGGGAGAGAAAACGTCGAAGAAGAAGAATAAGGGGCTAGAGATGAGGTGGAGCAAAGTGGTCGAAAATGGGAAATGAAAGGGGCAGATGAAGCTGAATTCGGACCATATCATAGGACACTCAATCCTCCGAAGGTCGCCATTTGGAAAATTGTTTAAAGAGTATAAAGAAAAGAATCTAGACGCGAGATGGATGTATCATTGGTACATCTTGAAGGGTCTGATTCTCGGCTTCAGGCGAGGACCTTAAGTGGCATGAGTGGATTGAAAAAGAAGATGCGAGATCTACACCATCGACCGATTGTTGAAGTAGACAAGTTCTTCAATGCCGTCTGTGTGCCCACCTATGAGACAGATGCACTCCAAAACTAACCACGATGGCTCTATAGACATGAAGCTGGATCAAAGGCATCATTGCTAAGGCGTAAGTAGAGTAAGGACTAAAGGGTGAAGAAGAGTGAAGGAGCTAAGGAAAAGGGTCTTCACTGGTTGGCCATTCCCGAAGCTTATCAATGGGAGTCCGATCAAAGGATCATTTTCTTTTCTTTATCTTCTTACTTCTCGATCTTTTTGTATCGGTGTTTATACTAAGTCGATCGAGACTAGGTCAAGGATTGATTAAGTCACCGGAGATTAGAGGTTGCAAGTCGTCGGAGATAAGCTCAAGCCTAGTTATCTGCAGGAGACAATTATGAAGAGCTCGGATGAGGTCAAGACAGCCGAGTAGAATAAGAAAATCAAGTCTTCACCAAGTCAATTTGCATACAAGTTGGGTAAAATCATTGAGGAGCAAGTAGTTTTCATGATTAAGTTTGTTAAAGCAGTTTCGGTTTGTTAGAACCGACTAACAAACTAACTGTCTCCTCAGGACTTATAAATAGGTCTAGTTCTTATTTTGTTAGACACTTATGCAAAATTGATTTACACACTATTCACTACTCGATTTCGATCACAATCAATTCACAAGTATTTCAAGAGAGTTTTCAAAAAGTTCTAAGTGTTTTATAGAACACTTTACTTGTAATTTTAAAAGTCCTTATTCACCGTAATAGTTAGATCATAGAAAGGGATTTAGGAGATTGAAAATTTGAAGATCTTTACAAATTGTTAGGCATGTAAGTGGAAAGTAAGAAAGTAAGTAGTAAGCGAGTCCCTTCTTCAAGTTGAAGAAGGAGAGTGGATGTAGGATTGTTATAATCCGAACCACTATAAATCTAGTGTTCTTCATTGTTCTTGTTTACTTGCTTATTTTTCTTAATCTTGATTTATCAATTGAAGATTAATTTGAGAATCAAAGTTAAAACTCGAATATCGGTTTGCTTTTGATCTTAATAAAGCGAGATTAAATTTGAATTTTATTGTGTTACTTAGGTGCTTTGAATAAATTTTGAAAGATTTGTAAAAATCTGAAAAATCTATTCAACCCACCCCCTCTAGATTTTTCCTAGAAGGGTGGTACAAGTTTTATCCAATCTGCTCAACTTATCGGGACCAGATAAGGACCTAATTGAGAAATTTGGGATGACTACTAGTAGAGAAGTTAAAATACCTATGGCAACTAACTTCTCTATGGATTTAGATGAGTGAGGATACCCACGGATGCAACGGAGTATCGTGGACTATTTGGATCCCTTCTCTATCTCACCGCAAGTAGGCCGGACATAGCCTTTGCGGTTGGGGTATGTGCAAGATTCCAATCTAATCCCAAGAAAACTCATCTGGAGTCTGCTAAGAAAATTCTTAAATATCTCAAAGGAACTTTGCAAGTAGGGTTATGGTACCCGGTGATGACAACTTTGGTGGCGGGTTTTGGACTCAGATTTTGGAGGTTGCAAGATTGATAGGAAATCCACTTCGGGAACTTGTCAATTCTTGGCAACAAATTAATTTATTTGTTATCTAAGAAACAGAGACATCTGTTGCCACCTCCACATCCGAAATTTGAATACATGGCACTGGAAGTTGTTGCTCTCAACTCCTCTGGATTAGTCAACGGCTTAGAGATTATAACATTCAAACATCATCTGTTCCTATTCTTGTGATAGTAATAGTGCGGTAGCCATGACTTACAATCCTATTCTACATTCTAGGTGTAAGCATATAGATATTAGACATCACTTCATTAGATATCATGTGGAGAGAAATGACATTAGGATTGAGAAGATAGCCACCGAATCACAAAGAGCGAGATATTCTTACAAAACCTTTAGTTGAGTCTAGATTTAAAGAATTGTGCTTAGAATTAGGATTACTTGATGCATCATTGGCTGATTTTTGATTCTCATTGCTTGCATCTGTTAAATGTATTCCTTATTTCTCTCTCTCTCTTTCCTTTAAATAAATGTCTAGAAAGAATTATCGGACCGAGATATGTGTCAAAGGACAATCGGGTAGGCGATATCATTGATTTCCTTATTTGAAATCAAGAATCAAGGATTAGTCATATTGACCTTATCGACATGATGATTTCTTATCGACATACGGTAAATCAGACTAGGGCACAATAGTCACCGATTTCTTGAAAAACAAATGACTATCTCGCACCCTATCTCGATCTATCTCATTACTAATAGTTTTGATGAGTTGGTTTTGCGAGAGCAGTGTACCGGTTTTAATTCTAGAACTCTTCAATCAGAAAATCATCTCATTTTTTGTTTTGTTTTGCACTTTCCTAAAAAATTTTCCTTCCCAAATAACTATCTCAAGTCTCGCTTAATTCCAAATAATTTGTACAATTGACTAGATTGAAAATACGTGTTAAATTTTGCATTAAAAATTTTGTGTTTTTCAAAATCGGACTCAAAGGAATTTTTCAAAATATAAGACAAGGTCACTTTTGACCAAGTCCGATTAGGACCCGATGCGAAATAGGAAACCTATTTGCAAAGAAAGACATCTTTTAGCTTACGTCAAGTATACTAATTACCTCTGTATAAAGCAAACCTATTAGCCGTCTAATCCATAGGATAAACGGTTACTTTTACACAATTCAAGACGTGTTGATGCCACGCGCCTGAAGTCGAAGCGGTTTTTCGCTAAACCGTTGATATTTTACACGTGCTTTCATTGATCAACGGTTAAAAATCATTTTCTAAAATCGTGACACGTATCAACTTCCTAGTTTTCCCTCTCTCTCTTGAGTTTAAAAACTTACCTCCTTCGTTTCAAAATTTCACTTCCATATTTTCCCTTATTCAAAATTTACTGCAAAAATTTTCCATTCTCTCAATATTTACTCAAATGGCTTCAACTTCTTCGCAACTCCAAAACCCTCTACTTATATAACCGCATTCAATTGAATTCAAGATGAACATAGAGGTCATGTGAAAAACAAACTCAAGGCAGAGATGTACGTTGATTTTGATACAACACGAGATAGAGAATCCAGCGAGATTCGGGTTACTAGAGGCATCAAGACTACGTGGATTACATTCGATGAAATCAGAGAAAATAAAACTATGTATTTCATTAGGGCAGAATTTACGGTGAATAGCGAATTCACGAGAAAATGGAGTTCAATACATGTGGCCCGAATTCTTGATACCACGGCGGACGGGGTGAATCCATTGAATTGCAAAGAAGAGGAATGGGAGCAGTCGTTTGATATCTTTGCGAGGATTACTTACGAGAGGGACAAGGAGGGATCTCAAGAAGCATCTCCTAAGGAGGAAATATAGGCTATTAATGACAATAGTAACCAAATCCATCTTGGGAGATCGAGTTCTCATGATGGAGTGACAAAATCCAGATTGTGTTGTATGCGGCAATTTATGATGGAGTCGGGGTAGACTAGGTGGAGTTATTGTTTGAAGGTTGAAGGAAAAGAAGGTTAGGTTGGTGTATAATCCGAATGAAGGGGACTAGACTGCTACCAATCAGCTGTGAGTCTGTTTAATAAGATCATAGTCTTGATGGAAGGGTTAAATAAAAGGGTGCAAACAAGAGAAGGACAGAAAAATATTCAAAACAAAAAGGACTTTTGACAAAGAATGAAAGGTTGAGTGGGCTACCAGATTCGGACGACGAATCAAATGAGGCCAGAGCACATAGGAATGAGGCGTGCAGGTGCCCAGAGACCAGCGGCCGAGGTACAAGAAGCCGAGTTACAAGAGGCTGAGGTACCAGCGGCCGAGGTCGGTATACGAGGGGCAACCAGTGAGGAGGCAGTGGAGTGGAACGAGAGGTCATCATACTCAAAGAAGCCAGACCTGATGTTCCAATTCGGAGAAGGCCCGAAGGAGGTTAGTAAAAGCTGCAGATGTAGCGTCGAGGAGAATCATCTGCAGCCTTCCACAAGCCTATTACGGGAGGAGGCTGCTACGCTGGAGGTAGCAGCTGATTGGAGTGAATTGATGCATGTTTTAGGGCCTATTTTAGTGCAAAAAGTGAGCTAAAGTGTTAGTTTTTGTGCCTAAATGTTAAAAGTATCACTCTTTTGCTTGAAAAGTACTATTTGTGAGATTTTGATGTTTTTCGTCCATTTTGCGGTAATTCGGTGGAATTTTACCAATCCGAGAGTACCATTGGACTTAGAATGAAGAGACGGTCATATCGGACGAAAAGGGGGTCGGGTAGAAGCCCGCGAAAAAAGTGCCTGGACTCGAGATCTGATCGAGGGACAAGAGCCTCGAGTCGAGGAATGTGCAAAAAGGATCAAAATCGAAAAAGGTAGGAGCCTCGACTCGAGGGAGAGGAGTTTTGCAAGGGCCTCGAGTCGAGGCCTGACCCTCGACTCGAGGGGTGGTTTTGAAATTCGGTATTTAAAGGGTTGAGCAGAGCATCTCGAAGAGACAATTCATAATAGCGATTAAGAGCGGTTTTGGGGCGATTTCTCAATCCCCAAGCCAATTTCCCTTGTAGTTAGAGTAGAAGTTAGATTTAGGATTAGATTTTCATTGATTGTTGGTAGATTAGCCATAGATTAGCTTTAGATCCTTGTTTTTCATTCAATTCAAGCTTGTAATTCATTTGGAGATTGGTGTTGAAGACTCAAGCATTCCTCTTTTTGTTGATTGAAGATCAATTGGTGATGTTTTTCCTCTTTTGTCTCTTTAATTTCTTAATTGTTGTGATTTGCTTAGTGTTTGATCAATTCTATCTTCTTTCCATGGGTATTGTTTGTGGTACCATGGGCTAAATCTCTTGTGCTTGGGTTAATTGAAATTGATGATGAATTGATTGACTATGCTATGATTGTTGATGATTGGAGATCAATTGAGTAGATTGCTTACTAATTGTGATTCTCAATTGTGCTTCATGCATAATTATTTCTTTAGATTAGTGTTTGATCACCATAGCTATAGACGAGTTGCGCTAACGTGATCCAGGATTAATCGGGTTATAATTGTGTATGAATGTGTGGATTAGGTGCTTCGGAATTGAGAGATTAGTTGCACTAAGGATACTCATGTTAGTTTGTTTCCTAATTGTGATTCTTCATTGTGCTTTGTGTAAAATTGTCTCTTTAGATTAATGGTTGATCACCCTAGCAATAGGCAGAGTTGAGCTAACGTGATTAGGTTTTAATCGAGTTTCAATTTGGCATGATTGTATGAATTGGGGATTTCTACATTGAGAGATGGGAAAGACTAAGAATACTCACATTAGGCATTGTGATTTTAATGGAGCGATTAATTTCATGATGGTTTAATGCTTTCTATCTTAGTTGATTTGCAATTTGATTCAATTGTAGCTAGTTGATTGATGATTCATTGATGGATGTTAATCCTAGCACCTCTATCCCACCATTTATTGTTGTTTTTGCTATCGCAATCTAAGTTTTCGATCATTTGTTTGCTTGTTTTTGTTTGTATTTTGCAAGTGTTTGGTAGTGTTAGTGCCATCCCATGTTGCATCAATAGTCACTAAGAACTCGTATTTCTAGGACCTCATGTGCATACTTTTTCCCGTGGGTTCGATATTTGTTGATTGGTCTTAATAATGCTTACCCGAAAAAACTACTCCAATCAGCGGCAGAGGTCCGAGGCAGATGTCTGGAGGAGCCCGGCTAACGGACAACATTTCTGAAAGCAGGCCTCGATATGTACATCCTCTAACATCTCCTCCTCGAGAAATCACCATCCCACCAAGGCGATGAAGAAGTATCCCAGTGGTACTTCCGAGCCTCTTGAACAACCTACTCCCGATATAGTACAAACACAAACCATCTCAACTCAACCATCCACCACTCCACCTCCCACCTCATCTCCAATCCCAAATTCCTCCCACCTCCACTCAACCGTTTAATTTCCTAGACTTCCTCTCCACCAAATATCCCACCCCATCTCCTCAAATCAGCCCAATACACACCCCTAAACCCGATGGATCAATGGGAAGCTTTGAGGTTTCTCTACGATCAAATGCCCAGAGGAAGTTAGTGGAACTTATTCCTGAACTTCAGTTCAACTCAAGTAATGAAGGAATCTGTTGAGGTCTTGCTAATTCATCAACCGAGAGCCGGAGACCTAGAGGAGATGAGCCTGTTTGCCAAAGAGGTTGGCTGGGATAACCTCATCTCATGGGAGAAAGCCGTCTTTGGAGTCTGCAAGGATCGTTTCCATTTCATCTATCCTATCGAAAGAGCAGCTCCTAAATCACGTGCGAGGTCGTCTTGGTATGCCGAGACCTCACTGCCGCTCCTCCCTAGCTAGGATCCACCTTCTCCTCCATCCTCAACTATTTGGAGAAGAGAGTTGAGGACAAATTTACTCGAGATGCTTACATCAAAAGCTGAGATGTAGTGGATTACTCGGTGTCACTATGGAAGAAATGCTCAAAGCATCCGAGGTAAATCTCTTATCTTCTATCTCTATTTACGTTAAATACTCACAAAGAAGAGTTGGCTGAGGTTAAGAAAGAGGTTGGAGAGCTGAAAATCCAAGTTCAAGGTGATAATGAAATCTGGCTGATGAGATCATAAGAAATCAAACCTCGGCTTCCACCTATTTTACCCTTATCAAGGAGCAACTTGCTATGCTACTTGATGATGTTAAAAGGGGAAGATGTGGAGATTATCAAAGCCGAGCTCAATCAGATCAAGCTATCAACAACCAGCCAAACAGGAGACGAGCTCACGGCCCTTAAGATCGATTGAACAGATAGAGGATGCAATAAGGGCGAGACGAGCAGGCCGAGAAAGAAAGAGGCTGAGCTGAAATCGTAGAGGTTCATGGCCAAAATCAGGGAAAGAAAGGGAGGAGGCCAAGGCCAAAGCCGAGGCCGAACAGAGGCAAGTGGCAAAGAGCCGGTGATAGCCGAAAGGGAAGGAGAAGGAGCTTGAGCGGATCTCATCTCGGTCGAGACAAAGCCTAATGTCCAAAGCTGCCGGGAAAAGACCTCTTGAGAAATCAGCGGAAGCGAGATCGGGATCGAGGCCGAGAGGGATAGGCGGATAAAGGCCGAGAAGGTCTACTATGGCCGAAGGGAAGCTAGGAGGAAAATTAAGTCTGCCAAGGAAGTCGGCGGGGTCTTCGACAGATCCCAAAGAGATGGGTAGTCCAAATAGTCGGAGGAGGAGCAGACACGGCTTGGGTCGAGGCCTCAGGAAAGAACTGATGCACCTCCAAAGATGATCGCGCATCCATCTTGGGCGGCCGAATACATGAAGTATGAGGCTAAGTGGACTTTCTTTTTGGTACATCCGCCGGGGAGTCGAGCATCATCTAAAGATGAGACCATTGCATGGCACGATTGGATGGAAAAGGAGAATCCGAGAATTATACCGAAAATTACTTGATGAAGGAGGCGAATGGTATAATGTGGACTTAGTTGCTCAGCACTACTCATCCATTCCAATCAAGCTGAACGATGATGGCTCAATTGACAAGGAGTGGATCAGATCAACTATCAATTATGGAATAAATCATATGAAGTTGACAGATCCAAAGGAGATTGGCCGAAATGAGAACGAGAATATTCGGCTGGATGCGGCTCCCAGAGAAGGATAGATGGGCCAGATTAGATAAGCCTTGAATTTTCTTATCTTTTATCTTTTAATCGATCCATATGTAAATATGTAAATGTGCTCTTTGTTTGAATGAGATGTTTGGAACCTATCTCGAATTACTTGTTTTAATTTTATTTCTTTATTTGTTTAAGAAACTTAAATTTTTTTAAGTATCAATTATACGAGAAAAATCTCATCTCGTACTTAATTTCTTTAAAATTTTCTAAGTCTTAAAAACTTTCTGAGTTAAAAACTTTTCACTAAGTCTAAATTCTTAAGACTTAAAAACATTTTTTTCTTAAAATTTTCTAAGTGTGAACTAAGTGCTTAAACGTGAATAAATCGATTTAAAGTATAAATGTATAATAATATGCCTATCTCGATTATCTTGAATAACTTTGACTAACATCGATTGTGAGTATGTTTTTGTTTAGTTTTAACATCATCAAAAAGGGAAATTATTAGATCAAGAAGGTTTTGATGAGTTAAAAGATCAACCCGGATGAGCAGACGACTATGAAGAACGGCTAAGACCGAAGTCCGGCACTAAGCCGATCGGACTAGGTCGAGGACTGAACAAGTCGGTGAAGACTAGAAGTTGCAAGTCATCCGGAGATAAGCTCAAGTCTAGTCATCTGCAGAGACAATTATGAAGAGCTCGAGACGAGGTCAAGACAAGTTGAGTAGAATAAGAAAGGCAAGTCTTCACCAAGTCACCGCAGACGAGTAGGAGAAATCGGTGAGGAGCAAAGCAGTTGTTCAAGATTAAGTTTGTTGAGCGGTTTTTAGTTTGTTAAAACTAAATAACAAACTAAGCTGTCTTTTCGAGACTTATAAATAGGTCTAGGTTTTCATTTTTCAAATAACTTTATGCAAATTTGATTTACACATTATTCACTATTGATTTCGATCATCACAATCAATTCACAAGTTTTTCAAAAGAGTTTTCAAAAAGTTCTAAGTGTTTATAGAACACTTTACTTGTAATCTTCAAAGTCCAATATTCACTGTAATAGTTAGATTTTAGAGAAGGTGTTAGATCAAGTAGAGTTTTGATGAGTTAAAAGAACAATCCAGATGAGCGGACAACGTTGATGAACGGCTCATACCAGGGTTCGATACTGTCGATCAGACTAGGTCAAGGGCTGATTGAGTCGGTGAAGATCGAAGTCACAAGTCATCGAAGACAAGCTCAAGTCTAGTCATCTGCAGGAGACGATCATGAAGAGCTCGCATAAGGTCAAGACAAGCCGAGTAGAATAAGAAAGGCGAGTCTTCACCAAGTCAGGCATGACGAGTAGGAAAATCAGTGAGGTCAAGAGCAGTTTTCAAGATTAAGTTTGTTGAGCGGTTTTTAGTTTGTTAGAACCGACTAACAAACTAACCGTCTCTTAGAGACTTATATATAGATCTAGATTTTATTTTTCAATACACTTATGCAAATCTGATTTTTCACACTATTCACTATTCGATTCACAAAGTATTTTCAAAAGAGTTTTCAAAAACATTTCAAGTGTTTATAGAACACTTCACTTCACATCTTCAAATACACTTCTTATTCTTGGAGTTAGATTTTAGAAGTTTGATTAACATTTTTGAAGAGTTGAAGATCAAGTTGTAAGTTGTAAAGATTGTAAAGTAAGTAAGTAAGCGGCTAGTGGAGACCCTTCTTCAAGTTTGGAGAAGGAGAGTGGATGTAGGATTGTTATAATTCGAACCACTATAAAATGCAGTGTTCTTTCTTGCTTTCATTTATATTTCGTTCAAGTTACAATTTGTTGTTCAAAGTTTAATTTCGAAATTGAAGTTAAGATACGAATATCGGTGTTGCTTTTGATCTTATTAAAAGTTGAGTTTAATCTAAAATTTCATTGTGTACTTTGGTACTTTGAATAAATTTTTGATAGATTTGAAAAATCTCAAAATCGATTCAACCCCCTTTTAGATTTTTGCTAGAAGGTGATACACTTCTCACCTAATCTACTCAACTAATCGGGACCAACAAGTGGTATCGGAGCGGTGTTAAGTCATTACGATATTGATTTTAGGTCTTAAATAAGATTCCAAATTATCTTGATTTTCTTCATTCTCTTATTTGCTACTAAACAGTGCTACTAATTAGTTTGTGGAGTATTTTGTTTCTTTATTTCATCATGTCATCGGGAAAAGCAAGAAGTCTAGGAATCTTCTGAATTCTCTATTGAAGATTATGATTATTGGAAATTTAGGATGGAGAATCACCTTAAGGCCATTCATGATAGGATGGAAGAGGGTCTTGAAGAGGGACCTATAAAATTTTATCATGGAGGCACTAGCATGGAGCCGAGTCACCGAATCCAGAACTAGACAAGAGAAAAGGAGTTACGAATTGACAAATGATGAAAGAAAGGTCCACAATCTTGATCAAGTAGCTCGAACTGAGATCATTGAGACTCTAAGTAATGATTGGATAGAGAAGGTTAAGAGATGCAAAGCGCTAAAGAAATGTGGCAGACTCTAGCCAATGTCTGCATGAAGGATCCGAACAAGTTAAAGAGAACAAGTGCGATCGATCTTGCATGCATTTGAGACATTCAAAATGAAGGAAAATGAGTCTCGTAGATCAGTTAGATGTAAGGTTGACTAATCTCCTCAACAAAGCAAATGACCTTGGAAAGAATTATACGAAAAGGAGATTAATAACAAGATTCTCGAGATTATTAACCAAGAGATGGAGGAGAGAAATACAATATCCTTAAGGCTACACAAGATTTATCTTCTATTACTCACCATACTTTGTTTTCTCATCTTAAAGCTCTAGAATATGATATTAAAATAGAAGACGAGGAGGATGAGATGGAGTCAAGCACCTTATCCAAGTCTCGTTGCCTTTGTCGATAAAGAAGACAAGGTGTCAGCAGAGTCCTGTAGGAGCCGACCTATCTTTGAAGGAGCAGATGGCTTTGCTCACTAAAAGGTATGATAAATTGAGAATGAAGTATAAAAGAAATAAATTGAGATTTGTAGGTAAGGATAAATCAAGATCCAGATCGAGTAGAAAGGAAGATGAATCTACAGATGATGACAAATGCGAAGCCGAGACAAGAAGATACAGATCACTGTCGGAAGAAATCCTTCCAGTCCTAGATCGAGGCAGAGTGATACTTGTTATACATGCAACAAGCCGAGGACACTTCAGCTATGATTGTCCTCAACCGACTCCTAAAGAAAGGGAAAAAAAGAGAAAGAAGAGAGACAGGAGATTTGCAGATCAAAGGGCTTTGTTGGCTGAAGAAAATGAGCCAAAGAAATCATCATCATCATCATCATCATCATCATCCTCATCGATTTCGGATCGATGATGAAATCATCTCATGGCTAATGAGGTAATCTACTATTCATCTTCCGATAATGATTCTTGTCGATCTGCATCCGATCATGACCAAAATGTTATTTATGAATTATTGAGAGATTTAAAGACATCTCCGGCTGCTTATAAGCAGCTAGAGACAGAGAATTTAGCTTTGAAGGATCAAATTCAAATTCTAATTAAAGGCAAGCGGTGATGAAGCTGTTGAAGCGAGGAAACATTCAAGGGGAATGTTTTCCCAGTGAGGCAAGTACATCGGCCACCTTACTGAAAAGGTTAGAAAATGAATTGAAAACTTTAAAAGACAAATTTGAAGTAGTCTGTCTTGAAAATGAATCAATTAAGAAAGACAATGAGAAGCTTGTCTTCAAAATTAGTCAACTTAATAATTCACGATCGGCAATAGACCATATCTTTAATACCTCTCGAAATCCCATGTCAAAATAGGTCTTGGTTATGATAGAAATAATAAATCAGATGTACAAAAACCTAGGAAATTTGTGAAAGCATCCGATCAATCAAAAGAGGTTAAAATTGGTCCTTGGAAACCAACTAGTCAAGTAAAATTTGCATCTCGATCTGAAAACAAAAATTCAGATGAGAACTCCTTATCGGACTAGGAGAAACCCAAGAACCAAAATAAGAAAAATTCTTATTATAATTCTTTTGATGGAAGGAGCAGATGTTATCCTACATTTCCTAAGTTTAGGAAAATTTCCCAATCTGAATACAACAAGTTATCCTTCAAAAGTGATATAATTGGTAGAAAAACCGAGTCTAATTTATTGTTTAGAGATGAGATGTTTATTTGGTTACCTAAAGTGATACTTGACCTTCAAGGACCCAAGATCACTAGGGTACCTTACAAGCCCGATCTGCTTTTCAGGATACACAGGGATCATCACTCAAGGAAGAGATCTTAGCTTCAATATGGTACATTGATAGTGGTTGTTCACAACACATGACCCATAACAAGAGGCCGTTATCAAATTTCCGAAGCATTGATGGTCCAAGAGTTTTATTTGGTGACAATAATTGTGGTCGGACTAAAGGTGTGGGTACTACGATTATCAAGGATATTCGGGTATCGTGAGGTATATTTTGTTGAAGGTTTGAAACATAATTTGTTATCTGTTTCTCGGCTTTGTGATAAAGGTTTTCTTGTCAAATTTTCAAGGGATAAATGTGATATTTTAGATAATTCCTCGGATAAGGTCTATTAGCGGCTTGAGACATGGTAATATCTATGTGGCCAACTTTAATAGTTGTCCCAAAGATACCTGTCTTATAGCTAAGGGAGGAGAAGATCTCGATTGGCTATGGCACAAGAGGCTTAGTCATCTCGAATTTCAAGACCCTTAGTAAGTTGCTAAAAAGAACCATGTCAAGGATTACGAAAAACTTTTATCCACTGATCTTAAATGTGATGCTTGTCGAAAGGTAAACAGCCTAAACACTCTTTTAAGAGTATTAACTCCTCTTCATCCAGAAAGGGTGTTGCAACTACTTCATCCGGATCTGTTTGGACTGTTTCTCCTCTCGGTTTCGGTGGAAGGAAATATACTCTTGTTGTAGTAGATGATTTTTCTAGATACACTTGGGTTATATTTCTTTTCAAGAAAAATGAGACTATGAACAAGATCCCCGATCTGCCTGCAGACAAATTCGTAATGAAAAGGGTGTTAATATTATTAAAATAAGGAGTGATAAGGGCACATAATTTTTGAATTCCTGTTTATCTAACTTTTTCAATGAGTGTGGAATTATTCATGAGACATCTTCAACAAGAACTCCTCAACAAAATGGAGTGGTTGAAAGAAGGAATAGAACTTTGAAGGAAGCGGCCGGAGCATGTTAGGCGAGTATGAAACCCCACATAGGTTACGGTGAAGTCATCAACACGGACTTGCTATACCCGAGCAGTGCTTAGTTGTCAAAGACAAGGGTAAGACTCCATATGAGATTTGGAAGGGTAAGATTCCAAGAATCTCATATTTGAGCTTTGATTGTAATTGTTTTATCCATAACAATGGGAAATCTAAGTTGAGAACTTTTGATGCTAAGGCGGTGATGGAATATTCTTGGGATATTCCAACACTTCCAAGGCATTTAGAGTTTTTAACAAGACAACCCTTTGTGTGGAGGAAACCCCTCATGTTATTTTTGATGAGTTGTATTCTTTCTCATATAAAGTGAATCAAATTTACGAAAATCTAGATAAAATTGAACTGTCCCAAGAGTAAGCATAAAGCTGTCTATCTACCTAGTCTTGATTGAGAATCGAGGCGAAGAAGTATCCCCATCGATAATCGAGAAGACAACTTCGATCGAGACTCCATCGAAGCAGACACCCTTGACGTTAGTTGATCCAGCGGGTCACCGATGAAGGGGAACGTCAGTGAGGTTGAGTCGGAGGAGTTGCCTACCGAGACTCAAGATGAGGATCCTTCTCCTCACATAGGCAAAAGGATGAGAAACTACCATCCATCCGATCGGATTATAGGAGATCCATCTAGTAGTGTGCGGAACCACGAATGATGCTTTGGACTACGAAAGTCTTTCACTGTTATGTGTCGCTTCTTGAACCCAAGTCTATTGAGGAAGCTCTATCGAATCCAAATGGATAAGCGCCGTGCGGGAAGAAGCTGCATCGATTTGAAAGGCAAAATGTATGGGAACTTGTGGAAAGACCCTTACACGAGAAAGATTATAGGCACCAAATGGGTGTTTAGAAACAAAGCAGATGAGAACAACATTATTGTTCGAAATAAGGCCGATTGGTTGCACAAGGTTACTCACATGCGAAGGGATAGACTATGATGAAACCTATGCTCCAGTTGCCGATTAGAGGCAATAAGGTTGTTCTTGGCATTTCTTTGCATATAAATCTTTTAAAGTCTTTCAAATGGATGTTAAGTCTGCCTTCCTTAATGGTGTGTTGCTTGAGGAAGTCTATGTGGAGCAGCCTCACAGGTTTAAGATCAATAACAAGGTCTATAAACTCAACTAAGCTCTATATGGACTGAAACAAGCTCCCGAGCTTGGTATGATACCTTGTCTCGATTTCTTGACATCAAATGGATTTTCAAAGGTAAGATTGATAGAACTTTGTTTAGAAAGGAAGTAGATGGTAACATCTTATTAGTTCAAATTTATGTAGATGACATAATCTTTGGTTCACCTAATGCGAAATTATGTGAAGGGTTTAGCATTCTCATGAAAAGCAGGTTTGAAATATCAATGATGGGTGAATTAACATACTTTCTAGGCTTACGATTAAACAGATGAGTAAGGGTATATTTATACATCGAGTCTAAATATGCTAAGGATACGATTGAGAAATTTGGAATGACTACTAGCGAGAGAGGTTAAAATACCTATGGCAACTAACTTCTCTATGGATTCAGATGAGCGGGGATACCCATTGATGCAGCGGAGTATCGTGGGTGATTGGATCTCTTCTATATCTCACTACAAGTAGGCCGGACATAGCCTTTGCGGTTGGGGTATGTGCAAGATTCGATCTAATCCCAAGAAAACTCATCCGGAGGCGGCTAAGAAAATTCTTAAATATCTCAAAGGAACCTTGCAAGTAGGGTTATGGTACCCGGTGATGACAACCTTGGTGACAGGTTATTGATTCGAGACTTTGGAGGATGTAAGATTGTGAGGAAATCTACTTGAGCAACTTGTCAATTCTTAGGCAACAAATTAATTTCTAGGTTATGCAAGAAACAGACATCTGTTGCCACCTCCACAACCAAGCGAGAATACATGGCACTGGAAGTTGTTGCTCTCAACTCCTCTAGATTAGTCAACGGCTTAGGGATTATAATATTCAAACATCGATTGTTCCTATTTCTTGTGATAGTAATAGTGCAATAGCAATGACTTACAATCACATTACGCATTCTAGATGTAAGCATATAGATATTAGGCATCATTTCATCAGAGATCATGTTGAGAAGAATGACATTAGGATTGAGAAAATAGCCACCGAATCACAAAGAGCAGGCATTCTTACAAAACCATTAGTGAGACCGAGGTTTAAAGAATTGTGCTTAGAATTAGGATTACTTGATGCATCCTTAGTGGTTTCTAAAATGCTTGCATCGATAATTGTATTCCTTATTTCTGGTCTTTTCTTTTCTTTTCTTTTCTTTAAATCAATGTCTAGAAAGAATTGTCGGACTAGATATGTCTCAAAGGACAATCGGGTAGGCTGATATCATTGATCTCGCTTTTAGGAATCAAGAATCAAGGATTAGTCATATTGACCTTATCTCGACTTGATGATTACTTATTCGACATTTGGTAAATCGGACTAGGGCACAATAGTCACCGATTTCTAGAAAACAGATGACTACATGCACCTGTCTAATCTACCCCAACTACTAATAGTTTTGATGAGTTCGTTTACAGGAACAGGTATACCGATTAGTCTCATAAATCTCTTCATTCGTAAAACTTTCATCTTTGTTTCTCCACAAAATCTTTGTTTTCAAATAAAATTCTTAAGTCTCGTGTGTATTTCAAGAGTTACGTACTTTGTAACTAAACTGTAAATCCTTTGTTAAGTTTTGTTTCAAAATCGACTAGGAGGAAATTTTTGAAAAATATAAGACAAGGTCGGTTTGACCAAGTCGATTTTACCAAGTGCGGAATAGAATACCCGAGTACTAAGTAAGACATCTCATTGCTTACGTCGAGTAAACTAATTACTTCGATAAAGCAAGTCTATTAGCCGTCTAATCCGTAGATTAAGCGGTTACTTTTTACGCAATTCAAGACACGTGAAGGCTACGCGCCTGAATTCAAGCGATTTTCTCGCAAAACCGTCGATGTTTTACACGTGCTTTTTCAATCAACGGTTCAAAATCAAAACTCGAGATCGTGCCACGTTTCGATTTCCCAAATTTCTCTCTCTCTCCCCCTCGTTTAAAAACTTACCTTCTTCGAGTTTTAAAATTTTACTTTCACAATTCCCTATTTTGAAATTTCTTGAAAATTTTCTTACTCTCAAAATCTTATCAATGGCATCCTCTACTTCTCAAACTCCTAAACCCCCTCTTATATATCCGCCTCAAATTCGATTTCAAAATGCTTTGAGAATCATCAAAAATAAACTTAAAGCTGAAATGTTTGTAGATTTTGAGACTACAAATGACAGAGAATCCAGAGAGATTATCGGATTGTTAGAAGCTTCAAGATTACGAGGATCTTGTTCGTTCAAATCTCCGCAAAATAAAACCGCTGATTTCATCGGAGCAGAGTTCCTCGCAAGAAGTGAGTTTACGAAAAATGGCTTCAAAACAATTGTTGAAGGTACTCAACCGGAGTACTCGAAGGAGAACGTTGCAAGGATTACGGATACCTCTATGGATGGAGTAAATCCTCTGTTGTATAAGGAAAATGATTGGGAAGAGTCGTTCACACTGTTTGCTAGGATTACCTACGAGAGGAGTTAGGAGGGATTTGAAGAAGCATATGTTAAGGAGAAAATATAGGCTGCTCATGACAATCGTAACCAAGTCAATCCTAGGAGATCAAAGCTCCCATGATGGAGTGACAAAGTCACGATTGTGTTGTATGAGAGCCATTTTGATGAAGTGCAGTGTTTAGGAGGCTGAAGGAAGAGAAGCCGAGGTTCTTTATTTAACCCAAGTGAAGGGGATTGGACAGTCACTTCAAGCTGTGAGCCTGTTCAACAAAATCACGGTGTTGATGGAAGGGCTGAACAAGAGATTTGAGACACGGGAAGGATCAAGAAATATTCAAAGCAAAAAGGCTTCTTGACGAAAGATGAGAGGATCGGAGGGTCAGCCCGACTCGATGATGATGAGTCGTGATGCACGAGGCAGAGGGAACAATGCTAGCACTGCAAAGTGGTGAGCTGCAGGCCAAGAAATGAACCTCAACCAAGCAGAAGTTGTTGTGCAGTGCAGAAGCCCAACAGCCGAGGATCCATTATTGTGGAAGTAACAATGAGGAGGCAAAGCATCTGTGAGGTCCCCGACAAGAAGGAGGTCGAGGAGGAGGCTGGTCGAGCCTCGAGATAAGGCACCGATTCTTTGAGCCATCGGAACTGTCACCGGCCAGCGAGACAGATGAGGACTCCGATGAAGATAATCGGTTTATTCTTGAGAGAAGGTCCTCCGTAACGCCCGAATCTTAGCGGCTCTGGTCATCGAGGCAGAAGCCTCTACCCTCCTACCCGAAGAATTCCATGTTCTGGAAATTGCAGTGAGGTTGCGAAGTTGGATGTCCCATCTTCTCCGGCCAAGGAAGCTGGACTCTCCCCATTCGGGAGGAAGGTACTACTGCCTCTCTCTCTCTCTCTCTCAATCTCAGCGGCAATGAAGAGGTGTGCCGGTGGCACCTCCGAGCCTCTCGAAACAGCCACAGCTTGCCCCAAACAATCAGTCCCAACTCCCATAGTCCAAATCCAACCCGAATCAACCTCAACTCAACTCGAAACCACCCCCACCCCACAAATTGAACTACCCACTACATCCACCCCAACCCCACCCGACACTCAACACTTCCCTTCTCCAACTCAAACCACACCTCCACAGAAATAGACATCACCTCATATTCCTTCCTCGAAGACATCCAAATGAGCTCACCTGTTCCTCCCCCAAATTTTTGAACTCCACACTCCCACTTCTTCCTCATCCGAATCCTCATCCGAGGATGAGGAAAGTGACTTGAGCCCCACCTCGCCTATCACTTCTATAATTGCCCAAATGGAGAGGAAGATGAAGCAGGCCTTCGAGAAGAAGCTCCAGAGGCGAACAAAGAAGATGGTGAGAGGCGATCACGGAGGCAATGTTCACGAACATGCGGGAAGTAGAGGTAAATCTAACTGAAAAGATTACTTCTATAACTAAATTTGTTCTTGCCGAGAAGGTGACGGCTATGGAGAAGGAAGTGAAAGGGCTGAAAACTCAAGTATCCGAATACAACTCCATAGTGGTGGACTCATTAGCTTTGGACAAGTCAAACTTCGTAACAAAATGAAGTGATCTCGGAGACAGAAGCCGACCGCCTTTAGGCGATGAAGTCAAAAAGGGGGAAAAGGAGGTGAAGGAAAGAGAGTTGGCACTCACGGTTGTGTTGGATGAGACGAGGAGCAAGGTCAACCTGCAAAAGCCCGGCCTTGAGTTGGAGGCACGGCGAGGAAGCTCGCATTAAAACCGATGAGCTGGCTGCAATCCAGCTAAGGGTCGACCAACTCGAGGAAGCGTTGAAGGAAGATGAGGAGAGGAGGAGGAAAGAAGAAGAAGAGAAGTGCTCATTCTTTGGCGAAAATCAAAGAATCAAAAGCAAAGCAGTGAGGTTAAAGGAAAGGGGAAAGGGAAGTGGTGGAGGAGTCTAAAGTTCTAAGTCCTAAGCTCACGGCTTCCGAGAAAAGAAAGAGGGAGTCCGACTACTCTAACTTACTTGAGGAACAGATCAGCGGGATCATGAGAGAGCAAAGCTTTCTATGGAGAAAGGGAAAGAAAGAAGTCAAGAAAAGAGCAAGGGACTGGAGATGAGGTGGAAGCGAGGATGTGAGGAAATGGGAAATGAAGGAGGCAGATGAAGCCGACTTTAGGCCCTATCACAGGACACTCAATCCGCCGAAGGTCGCCGCCGGCAAACCCTTCAAGGAATATAAAGATAAGAATCTGGATGCCGATGGATGTACCACCGGTACATCCCGAAGGGGTCCGATTGGCGCGGACGAGGACTGAGATGGCATGAGTGGATAGAGAAGGAGGACAAAGATCTATATCGAGGCCGCTGGTGGAAGCGAGACAAGTTCTTTAATGCCGATCTTTGTGCTCCGGCCTATGAGACGGGGAGGCCCAAGACCAATCCAGATGGCTCAATCGACATGAATCTGGATCAAAGGCATCATTGCCAAAGCTGAAGTGGAGTCTCGGGTTGAAAGACGAAGAGGAGCTCAAGAAGGCGAGGAAGAGAGTCTTTACAGGTTGGCTATTCCCGAAGCCAATCGGTGGGAATCTGAAAATAGGATCAATCTCTTTTCCTTATCTTTTCATCTTTTGATTTTTGTAAATCAGTAAATCTGTGAATGAATATATCTGAACTTTTGTGAATTACTTGTTTTATTTTCTTAAAGTTTTTTTCGCTTTAAGAAAAACTTAAAATTTTTCTAAGTATAAGTCATCTCGAGAAATTTATCTTCTCAGACCTAAAGTTCTCAAAATTTTTTTAAGTCTAAAATTTTCTAAATACTAAGACTTAAAAGTTTTCCAAGCTTAAAAGATTCTTTTTAAAGTGCTTTGTGATAGTTGAATACGATTAAAAGTGTAAATGTGCTCGATATACCTATCTAATAATCTTGATTAACTCTAAACTAACTTCACTGTGAGTGTGTCTCTTTCTTGTAGGTTTTAACTTCATCAAAAAGGGGGAAATTGTTAGATCAAGTAGAGTTTTGATGAGTTAAAAGAACAATCCAGATGAGCAGACAACGTTGATGAAAGCAGCTCGGACAGGAGTTCGATACTAAGTCGATCGACTAGGTCAAGGGCTGATTGAGTCACCAAGATCGAAGTCACAAGTCATCTCAAGACATGCTCAAGTCTAGTAGAATAAGAAAGGCGAGTCTTCACCAAGTCAATTTAGACGAGTAGGAAAATCAGTGAGGTCAAGAGCGATTTTCAAGATTAAGTTTGTTGAGTAGCTTTTAGTTTGTTAGAACCGACTAACAAACTAACCTGTCTCTTCGTACTTATAAATAGGTCTAGATTTTATTTTTCAATACACTTATGCAAATCTGATTTTTAACACTATTCACTATTCAGTTCACAAAGTATTTTCAAAAGAGTTTTCAAAAACATTTCAAGTGTTTATAGAACACTTCACTTCACATCTTCAAATACACTTCTTATTCTTAGAGTTAGATTTTAGAAGTTTGATTAGCATTTTTGAAGAGTTGAAGATCAAGTTGTAAGTTGTAAAGATTGTAAAGTAAGTAAGTAAGCGGCTAGTGGAGACCCTTCTTCAAGTTTGGAGAAGGAGAGTGGATGTAGGATTGTTATAATCCGAACCACTATAAAATCCGTGTTCTTTAATGCTTTCATTTATATTTCATTCAGTTACAATTTGTTGTTCAAAGTTTAATTTCGTAATTGAAGTTAAGATCCGAATATCGGTGTTGCTTTTGATCTTATTAAAAGTTGAGTTTAATCTAAAATTTCATTTGTGTACTTTGGTACTTTGAATAAATTTTTGATAGATTTGAAAAATCTCAAAAATCTATTCAACCCCCTTCTAGATTTTTGCTAGAAGGTCTGATACACTTCTCACCTAATCTACTCAACTAATCGGGACCAACGAGAAGGATTTAGGAGATTGAAGATTTGAAGATCTTCACAAATTGTAAGTCGTAAGTTGGATTGAAGTAAGTAAGTGGTAAAGCGAGTCCCTTCTTCAAGTTGGAGAAGGAGAGTGGATGTAGGATTATTCATAATCCGAACCACTATAAGTGCAGTGTTCTTTATTGCTTTCATTTACTTATCTCGCTTCTTTCAACTTCCGCTTTTCAATCAAAGATAAATTTGAATTGAAGTTAGAACTAAAATATCGGTTTGCTTTTGATACGAATTAAGTTGGGTTTAATCTTGATTTCCGCTATGTGATTCTCGGTGTTTTGAATAAATTTTGAAAGGTTTGTAAAAATCTAAAAAATCTATTCAACCCCCTCTAGATTTTTCCTAGAAGGCTAGATCAAGTTTTGTTTAATTTACTCAACTAAACGGGACCAACATTACATTCGATATTTAGATGTTGTAGTGCATGTCATAACATTCAAGTACAACATCATTACTATTTTACACTACACGCACACTTTCAGTATTCGATCTTCTCATCAAGGATCCGATTGATACTTGACTTCTAAACCGATGTATTGATTGACCTCGAACTGGATAAGTCTTCTATGTCATCTCTAGCAAGCTTCCCAACCTTGTTATCTTCTCATCAAAATCTTCTAGACTACTTGTCCTTTCATAGACTCGCTTCCATCTCTTCTTCTCGAGTATGTTTCAAGTCTTCTAGCCTTTTAGTGACAACTTCTTTAAACACAAGAAATAGAGGTGGGAATAGGCTGTGCCGTAATGTGCTTTGCATAAGAAAGTCTAGGAGTATTATATAATTTTTAGGCTGAGCCTGGCCTATTATCTATGCTAGGCTTTTTTAAGGCTCGGCTTGGCCTCTTTAGTAAATAGGCCACGCACAAAGCCTTTTAAATGCCTATTTGCTGCAATTTTTATTCTTAATCAAATTTTAAAAATCATACTTTTTATATTACATCAGAATATTATGAACCTAATTATATATGTAATATATATATATATATATATATATATTACATATATAATTAGGTTCATAGTATTCTGATATATATATATTACATATATATTATTATAATACATTTCTTATATATACTCTTTCCGTATCGTAATGTTATTATGTTATCTAATATAATATATAATATATATTATATATCATATATTACGTATATATTATTATATATAAATATAAATATAATATATTATATATATAGTTAAATAGGTCACTGTTAGGCTTAAAAGGCATACAAGAAAGCTTAAGCCCGGCCTATTTAATTAAATAGGCTTCTTAAAAGGCCTAAGCCCGATCTATTTGTTAAATGGGCCGAGCCGAGCTGGGCTTTATTAGGCCAGGCCGTAGGCCCCCGGGTAGCCCGGCCTATTCCAATCCCTAACAAGAAACCTTACAGTCGTCATGATAGCAACCTTTATAATCTTCTAGTTGTACATTCTCTGAACCTTCCGATTTCAAATCATCCTGTCTTAAAGTCTTCTGTCTTTAGTTCTCAACAAGTCTTCTAGGTAAATACTAGCAAGGTTACCTTCTAACCTATCTAGATCATCACCTGACTAACGGGTTCACTGGTCCTATTACACTCGGGTTTTAGAACATCATCAAAACATACAAAATCAAGATCCAACAGATTGTTGGTGAACAATGAGCATATCGGTGGCATGCCCGATTCGGATGATGATTTTGACGATGCGAGAGAATTATGGTAGAGGCCTGTAGAATCAATGGGGCAGGATCATCCAACTTCACAAGATGAAATTCAGCCAGAAGAGCGTAGAGGAATCGGTTACTCTAACCGAGTAGTCATCTCGAGAGGAGGAGGGGGAAGAGGACTAAGTCAAAGGCCCCGAGGAAGAAGAGGTCCAAGGTAGTTGGATCCTCGGATGATGGAAGCTCCTCTCAGCCGAGGAATCTCGAGCAGTCTTGGCTAATGCCCCAAAAGCAGCAGAAACCACAACCTGCTTTGCCGGAAGAAGCGATCGTCTTTGGAGATAGCTTGCTATCCAAAAGTCGGCCTCTGGTAGGAGACATTAGAAGGAGTGGCAGTGAGGTCGTGAGAAAAGTTTGTTAGATCGGGATTTTAGTTTTGATGAGTTAAAATAGACAAGCCCATGTAAATAGGATGACGATTGAAATTATACGAGACCAAATTTGAAGTAGTAAGCTTTGTACTAGCCGATCAGGACTAGGTAAGGTAAATAAAGTCACCGAGATCAGGAAGTACGAGGTCATCCAAGACAGATCTTGAAGAAGTCATCTGTTGGAGAGAATAATGAAGAGCTCAAGACAAGGTCAAGACCAGTGAGTAAAATAAGAAAGGAAGGTTTTCACCAAGTCAAGAATCGACAACTAACTCAAGATCACCGAGGTCAATGCGCTTATAAAGAAAAGTTTGTTAAGCGATTTTTAGTTTGTTACAACAAACTAACCGCTTTACTGTGCTTATAAATAGGATAAAGCACAGTTCTTAGAAGAACTCTTAACATTCTTCATTAAAATTCACATTTTTAAAAGCACTCACAAATCTTCAAAGGTGTTTCATAGTTTTCTAAGTGTTTAAAGAACACTTTTCTGTACATCTTTAAAACACAATCGCACTATAATTTCTAATTAGTCAGGTTAGATAGCTAGATTGAAGGTGAATTGAAGATGGAGATCGTCTAAATTTGTAATTGTAATCATCGGTAAGTCGGAGAGTAAGTATGTGAGTAGAGTCCCTTCTTCAAGTTGAAGAAGAAGAGTGGATGTAGGATCTTTTGATCCGAACCACTATAAATCATGTGGCATTTACTTTATGCATTCATTCCTCGTTGATTATCTATTGTTTGAACAAACTTGTTTCAGATTGCTTTTAGATCCTAATTCGTAAATTGAAGTTTAAAATTGTTTCCACTGATTCAACTTTGATTTCGGGATTTGCTTTAGTCATTTGAATTGATAATCTGAATTTTTGTAAAAGATTTAGATAATCTATTCAACCCCCTTCTAGATTATCTCTGGAAGGTCTGTTTGATTTCTTTAGCTACTCAATCTCGGGACCAACAAGTGGTATCGGAGCGGTGTTAAAGCATGTTACGAATATTTCTTTGGGTAAAGCAATCTTTGTTTTTCAAATCTTGAAACAAATTTATTCTTTGAATATTTCTGCTAATTTTTCTTATTATCTACTAATCATGTCTTTGAGTGATAGAAAGGTCAAGAATCATCCAAATTTTGAGATTGACGACTATGATTATTGGAAGTTTTGTATGGAAAATCATCTCAAATCTATTCATCCTCGAATGGAAGATGTTCTATCCGAAGGTCCAATTAAATTCTTTCATGGAGGTGTAAGTGATGGAGCAAGCGGCTCGAGTCTCGAACTCAGATAAAGAAAAAGGTGTACGAATTGAAAAATGATGAAAGGAAAGTATACAATCTTGATCGGTGGCTAGGAATGAGATCATTGTGACTCTCAACAGAGAATGGTATGAAAATATCAAAAGTGTAAATGCAAAAGAGATGTGGGATACTCTAGCTAATATGTGTGTAGGCACGGACCAGAGTAAAGGAGAACAAGCTCCAAGTCAGTTCTCCATTTATTTGATATTTTTAAAATGAAAGAAGGTGAGTATATTGATCAGCT
The DNA here is from genome assembly GCA_030762865.1 of Paraleonurus japonicus. NCBI lineage: Eukaryota > Viridiplantae > Streptophyta > Magnoliopsida > Lamiales > Lamiaceae > Paraleonurus > Paraleonurus japonicus. Next base: position 31,950,165 of record CM061060.1, read on the forward strand.
AGACATGAGAATGACTAATCGATCAATAGAGCCACTAACTTGGGTAAAGTTTACACTCGAAAATGAGATTAATAATAAAATCCTTAGATCTCTAACCAAGCGTTGGAGGGAAAAAGGAAATCGATAAAAGCCACTAAGGATCTTTCCACCATGAGTCATTATAATTTATTTTCTCACTTGAAAGGTTATGAGTTTGATATTCAAGTTGAGGATGAAAAAGATGAGATGGAATCCAAGACCTCATCTAAGACAGTAGCCTTTGTTAGTAAGGAGTGACAAGTGGTACTGAGTTCTTGAATTCATGTCTATGTAACTATCTTACCGAGAGTGGAATAGTACATGAGACATCATCACCAGAACACCACAACAAAATGGAGTCGTGAAAAGAAGGAATAGAACAATTAAGAAGCGGCGAAGCATGTTAGCTGAATATGGAACACTCCAAAGGTTCTGGGCCGAGGCAATTAACATGCCGCTACACTCGTAACGTATGCTTTCCCGTAAAAGATAAGGGTAAGACTCCTTATGAACTTTGGAAAGGTAAGGTTCCAAGAATTTCTTATTTTCGTTCTTTTGGGTGTAAGTGTTTCATTCACAACAATGGAAAGTCTAAATTGAAGACATTTGATGCTAAGGCTGCCGATGGAATATTCTTAGGATATTCCAGCACCTCCAAGGCTTTCAAAGTCTTCAATAAGACAACTCTTTGTGTGGAAGAAACTCCACATATGGTGTTTGATGAACTTCATAGTTTTTCGATAAGGTAAACAAAATTACTAATAATCTAAATAGAATTGAACTCAACAAAACTAAATAGGGGAAAACTCATCCGCTAGTTTTGATTGATTCGATAATGAAGAATATCCATCTCGAGAATCAAGAGGGAACTCCTCTATCTGCTCTATCCGAGGAGACTCCTCCGACATCATCCGGTCAGCCAAGGTCAATAGATAAAGGGGAACATCTACTCAGGAAGAACAAGTTGAGTTACCTACTGAGACAGCAGATGAGGATACTTCAACTCAAATAGGCAAAAGGATAAGGAGTTATCATCTAGCTGATCGATTATTGGGGATCTTTCTAGTAGTGTACAAACACGAACGATGTTGGATTCTCGCAGTATGCTCACCGTTATGTTTAACTACTTGAGCCTAAGTCTATTGAGGAGGCTTTATCTCGACCCAAGCTGGGTAATGACCATGCAGGAAGAACAACATCAATTTGAAAGACAAAATATTAGGGAGCTAGTGCATAGACCCATGCATAGAAAGATTATAGGCACCAAATGGGTGTTTAAAAATGAAGCAGATGAAAACAACATTATTGTTCATAATAAGGCCAGACTAGTAGCACAGGGTTATTTACGCCAAGGGATAGACTATGATGAAACCTATGCTCCGGTCTCGATTAGAAGCAATAAGGTTGTTTTTAGCCTTTGCCGCCTATAAATGTTTCAATGTCTTTCGATGGATGTCAAGTCTCGCCTTCTGAATGGAGTGTTACTTGAAGAAGTCTATGTAGAATAGCCTCCGTGGTTTAGAACAAATAATAAAGTCTATAAACTCAACAAGGCACTATATGGACTGAAGCAAGCACCTCGAGCTTGGTACGATACTCTATCTGAATTTACGATATCAAGTTGATTTTCTAAAGGTAAGATAGATAGAACACATTCGGAAAAGAAGTAGATGGTGATATCTTATTAGTTCAAATCTATGTTGATGATATCATCTTTGGTTCACCCAATCTAACACTGTGTGAAGAATTTAGTGTTCCCATGAAAAGCATTCGAAATGTCTATGATGGGAGAACTAACATATTTTCTAGGTTTCCAGATTAAACATACAAGTAGAGGAATCTTTATACATCGGACTAAGTATGCAAAGGACCTCATAAATAAGTTTGGGATGATTACTAGTAGAGAGGTTAAAATACCTATGGCAACTAACTTCTCTATGGATTCGGATGAGAATGGGATACCCACCGATGCAACAGAGTATCGTGAATTCATCGGATCCTTGTTATATCTCACCGCATGTAGGCCTGATACAACCTATACAATTGGGGTATGTGCGATATCAATCAAATCCCAAGAAAACTCATCTGGAAATAGCTAAGAAAATCCTAAAGTATCTTAAAGGTACTCTGCAGGTTGGGTTGTGGTACCCATCTCGATGACAACTTCGAGCTTTCAGTTATTGATTGATTTTAGAGGCTGTAAAATTGATAGGAAGTCCACGTCTGGAACTTGTCAATTTTTGGGAAACAAGTTAATTTCTTGGTTATCTAAGAAACAAACTTCAGTTGCTACCTCCACAACCGAAGCCGAATACATGGCACTGGTAGTTGTTGCTCTCACTTCTCTGGATTAGTCGGCTGACTTAGTGATTGGAGTGTATAGGGTAAGAGTTATTAAGACCAATCAACAAAATATCGAACAAAGGGAAAAAGTATGCACATGAGGCCCTAGAAATACAAGTTATTAGTGACTAAAGTTGCAACAATGGTTTGGAACAAAAACAACAAAACACTAGCAAGAATACAATTAAACAACAAGCAAGCAAATGATCGAACACTTAGAATACGAGAACAAAAACAACAATAAAAGGTGAGATAGGGGTGCTAGGATTAACATCCATCAATGAATCATCAATCAACAAGCTACAATTGAATCAAATTGCAAACCAACTAAGATAGAAAGCATAAACCATCATGAAATTAATCACTCCATTAAAATCACAATGCCTAATGTGATTATCCTTAGTCTTTCCCATTTCTCAATGTAGAAATCCCCAATTCATACAATCATGCAAAATTAAAACCCGATTAACACCTAACCACGTTAGCTCAACTCGCCTATTGCTAGGGTGATCAACCATTAATCAAAAGAAACAATTTCACATGAAGCACAATGAAGAATCACAATTAGGTAGAAAACTAATGTGAGTATCCTTAGTGCAACTAATCTCTCGATTCAAGCACCCAATCCACACATTCATACACAATTATCACCCGATTAATCCGGATCACGTTAGCGCAACTCGTCTATAGCTAGGGTGATCAAACACTAATCTAAAGAGATAATTATGCATGAAGCACAAATGAGAATCACAATTAGTAAGCAATCTACTCAATTAATCTCCAATCATCAACAATTATAGCATCATCAATCAATTCATCATCAATTTCAATTAACCCAAGCACAAGAGAGTTAGCCCATGGTACCACAAACAATACCAATGGGAAGAAGATAGAATTGATCAAACACAAAGCAAATCACAACAATTAAGAAATTAAAGAGACAAAAGAGGAAAAACATCACCAAATGATCTTCAATTAACCGAAATAGGAATGCTTGAGTCTTCAACAACAATCTCCAAATGAATTACAAACTTGAATTGAAAGGATAACAAGGATCAAATGCTAATCTATGGCTAATCTACCAACAATCAATTGAAATCTACTCCTAATTCTAACTTCTACTCTACCTAGAATGGAAATTGGCTTGGGGCTTGAGAAATCGCCCCAAAACCGCTACTAACCGCTTACTATGAAAGATTATTTTTTTCTTCTTCCGAAATGCCTGCTTCTCATCTTTAAATAACGAAATTTGGAAAATTCTCCCCCTCGAGTCGAGGGTCAGGCCTCGACTCGAGGCTTCGCAAAATCCTCTCCCTCGACTCGAGGGTCATGCCTCGAGTCGAGGCTGCTGCCTTTTTCCAATTTTTGCCTTTCTCTGCCTGACCCTCGACTCGAGGCTCTTGCTCCTCGACGAGCTCGAGTTCAGTGGCACTTTTCTCGCACGGGGCTTCGGCCCCAACCTGTTCGTCCCGGATGTCCGTCTCTTCATTATAAGCCTAATGGTACTCTCGGTTTGGCAAAATTCCACCGAATTACCTGCAAAATGGACGGAAAACATCAAAATCTCACAAATAATACTTTTTAGGCAAAAGAGTGATACTTTTCACATTTAGGCACAAAAACTAACACTTTAGCTCACTTTTTGCACTAAAAATAGCCCTAAAAACATGTATCAATTCACTCCAATCATACCCCCAAACTTGAATTGTTGCTCGTCCTCGAGCAACGTAGAAACTAAGAACAAAGGAGTGAATTGATTGCAATTATGTCACATGGCACCATAGACGAAAAATAAAATAATTGAACTCATCAATGAACATAAGTATTAATGCAACTATCTACTAGCAATCAAGACAAATCATGCTCAAACAAATGCTCAATCAAATACTCAACACATTGCTCCTTCCATGGAGTGTTTCACTCTTCACTCAAGTGTATCAAGGTTTAAAGCACTCAATCATCAATTGCATGAACAAATACACCATATTCTTGCCAAAAGACTTAATCTCAATCAAAATCATTTATGATCAATCAAGAATCAAAGAGGTCTTTCTTCTAGGTTGTAATGTAAGCTCTTTGGAAAGGTGGGATGTTTTTGGATAAGAGTGACTAAGTAGTAGAGACTTGAATGTAAACTAATCAATACAATGCACATCTCTTCACTTTCATCTAGCAACACTCTTCCTTTTGAACTTCAATGATCATTCCACCATTCACTTGAGTTTTCTCTTTTTAAGCTCACAAATTGAATCATTTCTTTTCATGCATTTTCTTTACAATTCAATTTTTCTTCACAACCTTTCTTTTCTTTTTATCTCTTAACACATCATCACTTAGCTCATCATCTTCCCACACTTAGCAATCAAATCACCATCATTAACCAACATTCAAGCTCTACTAAGCATAGGACAAGAAGGCTCATAAAAATAGGCTAATGGCTTCAATTTCACTTGGCTTGCCAAAGAATAAAGATCATAAGGCTCAACATGGCTCACTAAGGAAATCAAATGTATTTGGTAGGGAAAAATGTTTGGCAAAGTGACTCATCATATCAAACATGGCCTCTTGTCATTTTCAAAACATCACACAAAGATCAATATCAACAAGTCTAGTGGCAAGTTCTAGCATACAAATCATGAATGATGCACTCACAAAGGATTAATATCAACCGTATAAGATGTACGATTATTAGGCACAAAAGCTCACGGCTTAATTTGAGCAATGAATCAAGAATTTTCAATCACATTCATCTTCACATAATTAATCAAGCAACTAGCATCAAGCTACACATCTACTAATGATCATATCAAAATCCAACTAGTCTTACACTCAAACTCAAATGCTCATGTACATAACCTCAAGCATACTCACTACATCAAGATGATACTAAAAAATATGTCAATTAATCCACTATTAAGCTCAAAATAATAAATCTCAAAAAGCCTAGGAATAAGGAATCCAAAGAAATCATCAAGGAATAATCATCAATAGACCATCAAACTCAATAAGATCAAGATAATAACCACCATCAATAAAATCATCCAAAAATCCAAAACCAATCATCACAATCATCAAGTCAAGAGTACAAGCACCATCAAAAGTACAAAGGAAACAAGAATATAAGAATCTAAAGATCAACAAGAGGGAATAAGGAATAGGGGATAGCCCTAATAGTCGGACGGCGGTGGAGGAGGGTAGTGTCCCCGCCCGAAGTTCCACGAGCTCATCTATTCAAGAAGTGCATACATGTCATGCCGAGTCCTCAGAGACTCCTCCCCGCATCCTCCGAGTCTCTTCATTAAATCTGCGGGACTCCTCAAGCATCCGGTACATCTCATCCTGCCGGTCGGACTCTCTATATGCATCCTCCGACTGCCGCCCACATCTCCTCGGTCAAAACCCACGGCCTCGAGATGAACTCCCCGCCTCGTACTCTCTACTCCTCATCTCATCCCGCCGCACATGTTAATCTCTCGGCTGGTAATCCTCGCCCATCTGTATTGGCGGCTCCTCTTGCTCCCGCTCCTCATCATCCTCTGCCTCGTAATCATAATCTCCGATCTCTACCTCTGCTCCTTCGCAGCCTCCATCACCCCGATCATCATCGTAACCCGACCGCCGACCTCCACCGTCATCATCAACCTCTCTAAGCACATCCCCATGCTCTCTAGTGTAAGCGTCTATCGCCTCGGTATGACGCTCGTGACCACATACGCAAGTTGATAGTCACAAAGGCCTGCGATCCAAAAACGGCCGCCAACCTCTTATTAGGTAGAGGGAATCGGCCACCATGATCTTCTGTAGGCACCACGTCCTACCAATACGATCTAGCGTCCTCATGCGCCTCATAGTGTCAAGAGTAAGGTCGTGGGCCCTCCACCGCTCCGAGGTTATGCGTCGGTATCCCAAGATGCTCAGCCGATCAATGTAATCATGCCACCGAAGTTAATCTTCTTGAACTTCGTGCTAGTGGCTCTCTCAAATAAATAGCAAAGGTAGGCGGCCGCATTAAATCGACTCCATGAAGCACCAAATGAGGTACAGCTCCTCGGAAACCATGGCTCCTCCCTCCGATCTCGCGAATATGGTGCTCGCGAGAATCTTCTCAAGATATCGGATGACCGGGTTCCTGGATATGTGTGCTCTTAGACTTCCCGGAACAAAATCGGGCTGATTAGGAGCCCTAATCCAAATCCTCCTCCAAAACTGCTTAGCATTATACTCCTTCCCGATGTTCAACAAAGTGATCGGCCTGGGGTCTCGTAGGTGCTCCAATAATCTCGCTGACCTCGCCCAGAGTCAACGAGTACTCATACCCCATGAGCTCAAATGTAATACTCCTCGGGAATTTGGCCCTCTGGCCTTATCAACTCTCACCGTGCACGGGAACTCGAGAGTGAGTCCGATATATGTCCGAGGCCTCTTAGTCAAGAAGCCCCCATCCCGACTTGCTCAAATAAGCGAGGAATATCCTCCTCGATCCCCATCGATATCATGCACTCGTGGTCAACTAATCTCGCCTTGACTACCCGGTTATAGAGCTCGGAATATAACTCAATATGAGTCCTCCACCGGTGATCATCCCACCGAATTCCGAGCTCGCCGGGTGTCCCGTGTGCACGTCGGATAGCAGCTTCTTTCTCGCGAATCTCCGCCTCGAGAGGTTATGTCATCGGCCCCTCTAGACATTGTTCCCGCAAAACATTCCCAAGAGCAAAAATCAATACCAAAAAAATACCATACGAGCCTTAAAAATATCAATCATACCATGAACGAGTCAACGATCAATAATCATCTCAAATGAACAAAATCCCTAGTAACTAGCAATAAAGCCTCAATAATGGTCAATGAGTCAACTAAACACATATATCCAATAGAAGTGCTCAAAATAGTCCTCAAACATGCATTTACTTACTAACATGGCCCCACAATTAATTCACAAGTAGGCTCAACAAATAATTATGCAATTAAGCTCAATAAAATCCCAAAAATCATAGGCCAATTAGCAAGTAATTCAACAAATATGCATCAACAAATCATACACTTCTATCAACACCATAATTCAACTTGACCAAATGATCCCAACAATTATACTAGGAATTCCTACAAATGCCATAATTCACAATTCTAATCCAAATTCACAAATAACTAGCACCATATCACATTCAATCCTCAACATGCTCCTATTCTCATCAAACAATCCAAATATACTCATACAAGGCTCCAAATCATCCAAAATAATCATGCATCTCAAGTGTCTATCAAAATGCCCAAATGAAATATTCCAAATTCAAGAATTTTATCACAAATCATAACACCCATGCAATAATCACAATATATCAACGAAATTAAAGCCAAGAAGAGTAGAAATTACGTACCTTGTTTGTGAATTTGACCCAAAACGGACTTGGAAAACACCCACTCAATTATACCCAAAATCCCCAAATTTTGCTTCCAAAACCCTCAAGAATCAATCTTTATGCTATGTATATGATAAAATGATGAAATGATGATGATTGTATGGTGAAATCGATGCAAAAATGACGGAAATAGGTGGGGGAAGAAACTGAACGGCCTCTCAAACCTCGACTGGGTTCTCACAGAATCCGGTCTGCGTATTTAAAAAAACACGCACCTCGAGTCGAGGGTCAGGCCTCGACTCGAGGGATCCAAAATTCGACCGCCTCGACTCGAGGTCTCACGCACGACTCGAGGGACTTAACAAACTGACCCTCGACTCGAGGTGGTACCCTCGACTCGAGGAATGTGTAAAATTCCGAATTTTTGACTAAGTGTAAACCCCTCGACCCGGGGCCATGCACTCTCGACCCGGGTCGAGTCCAGTGGAATTTTTGACGATCTCGGGCCCGACCCGACCCGAAACTCCTAAAAATGACCTTTATACCCCTAACGAACCCAAATATGCAAGAAATTACCGTTTTGGTCCTCGATTTAAGCCCGGCCGCTCATTCGATCGAGGAGACTGGGTTCTCTTCCTTGTTGCTCATTTTCACCAACTTTTAAGCTCTCCTTTCCTTCTCGATTCCTCGATTCCTTTGCAAATTCGATCCTTTCCAATCCTCGTAGTGAGTATACCTACACACGGGCAAAACAATTCATCAAAATAATCATCACTAAGAGATGTATTTCTACCCTAAATGACACACACCCCCAAACTTGAATGAAGTCATGCATTCAAGTTTGGCTCCAAATACATGCAACTCCTAATGATATCAACAATTAAGCACAACAATATATGAATCTCAAAGCATAGAGCATCATGTACTAAGAATAAGCAATTAAGTAGCAAGCCAAATCTCCTAAAAAAACAAAAACACTAATCTACCAAAAACACAAAAAAACAAATAAAAGGATGGGTTGCCTCCCATCAAGCGCTATTTTTCGTGTCCTATGCCGGACTTATTCTTCACGTCCAACATCCTTCATCGGAATGGCCAAGGGTAGCGATCCTCCTTCCCATTGTATCTCGATCTTTGAGCTTCATAATCTAGGAGGTTCACCGAAGAGATAGGACAACCACCGATAGATATGCAAAGTGTCCATGGTTGTTTCCTTTTTCTCTTGCCATCCTTCTCGATTCTTCTTTCCTTTCAAGGATGCCCAAGCGTTTCTTTAATTCTTCCCTATAGTCAAAATTCACAAGAGGCAAAATTAAATCATGAGAAGCATCAATTTCAATTAAATCACAAATTGAAGAGTTAGAAGGTGTAGAAATGCTCATTTCGATCTTCAAAGCTTCATTTGATGCTCTTAGATTTTCTTCCTCATTATAGCTCATGTCCATCAATGGACACTCCTCTTCCTCACTTTTGACAAGAGATTTCTTCCTTTCATCCTCATTGCTTGGACCCTCTACTACATCTCTTCTTTCATTTTCTTCCTCCCCTTCTTCTTCTTGACTTTCCATGATATTCAAGTTCTTTACTTGGCGTAGGAAATCTTTGAGTTGACACTTAATAAACGTGAAATACACTCCGGTGATCTCCATGTTCCCCTATCCATGAATTTACCTTTTCTTTGGTTTCATACATTTCTTCATACAAGGGAAGCATTTGATCACATCTAGCATCATCTTCCTCAAATTTTTCCAACACAAATCCAAGCATCTCTTGCAATATAGCTCTCATATCATAGAGTCCCCATTCTTCAATTTGAGGAGAAGCTTGTGACATTGGACAATCATTCTCATAACTCCTCCTTTCATCATAGTAAGCTTCCTCTTCCGATGCCCCTTGAAATTCCAATCCCGAATCTCGATTGCATGCTTGATCATAAGGCTCATAGTATGGGAACATCTCTTGAGGTGGGGGAGAAATTTCTTCACTTATCCAATCTTCATAATTGGATGGAACTTGTTGCCATAGAGAATTATCTTCATAGTTCCTCCAATCATTGTAGCTCAATTCTTCAAAATGTGGAGAATACACCCTACTATCTTGATAATATTCTTGATTCCACAAGTATGAGTTGTATCCTTCCATCTAGACAAGATTTCAAAGTATCAAATTCCAACAAAAATAACAAAACAAACACAAACACAAAGGCAACAAATAGTCACTTCAAACAATCCCTAGGTCTCACTTAAGGCGCAAAAACTAATTCCCGGCAACGGCGCCATTTGATTGGAGTGTATAGGGTAAGAGTTATTAAGACCAATCAACAAAATATCGAACCCAAGGGAAAAAGTATGCACATGAGGCCCTAGAAATACAAGTTATTAGTGACTAAAGTTGCAACAATGGTTTGGAACAAAAACAACAAAACACTAGCAAGAATACAATTAAACAACAAGCAAGCAAATGATCGAACACTTAGAATACGAGAACAAAAACAACAATAAAAGGTGAGATAGGGGTGCTAGGATTAACATCCATCAATGAATCATCAATCAACAAGCTACAATTGAATCAAATTGCAAACCAACTAAGATAGAAAGCATAAACCATCATGAAATTAATCACTCCATTAAAATCACAATGCCTAATGTGATTATCCTTAGTCTTTCCCATTTCTCAATGTAGAAATCCCCAATTCATACAATCATGCAAAATTGAAACCCGATTAACACCTAACCACGTTAGCTCAACTCTCGCCTATTGCTAGGGTGATCAACCATTAATCAAAAGAAACAATTTCACATGAAGCACAATGAAGAATCACAATTAGGTAGAAAACTAATGTGAGTATCCTTAGTGCAACTAATCTCTCGATTCCGAAGCACCCAATCCACACATTCATACACAATTATCACCCGATTAATTCCGGATCACGTTAGCGCAACTCTCGTCTATAGCTAGGGTGATCAAACACTAATCTAAAGAGATAATTATGCATGAAGCACAAATGAGAATCACAATTAGTAAGCAATCTACTCAATTAATCTCCAATCATCAACAATTATAGCATCATCAATCAATTCATCATCAATTTCAATTAACCCAAGCACAAGAGAGTTAGCCCATGGCACCACAAACAATACCAATGGGAAGAAGATAGAATTGATCAAACACAAAGCAAATCACAACAATTAAGAAATTAAAGAGACAAAAGAGGAAAAACATCACCAAATGATCTTCAATTAACCGAAATAGGAATGCTTGAGTCTTCAACAACAATCTCCAAATGAATTACAAACTTGAATTGAAAGGATTACAAGGATCAAATGCTAATCTATGGCTAATCTACCAATAATCAATTGAAATCTACTCCTAATTCTAACTTCTACTCTACCTAGAATGGAAATTGGCTTGGGGCTTGAGAAATCGCCCCAAAACCGCTTACTAATCGCTTACTATGAAAGATTATTTTTTTCTTCCGAAATGCCCCGCTTCTCCTCTTTAAATAACGAAATTTGGAAAATTCTCCCCTCGAGTCGAGGGTCGCTTCGACTCGAGGCTTCGCAAAATCCTCTCCCTCGACTCGAGGGTCATGCCTCGAGTCGAGGCCGCTGCCTTTTTCCAATTTTTGCCTTTCTCTCGCACAGCCTCGACTCGAGGCTCTTGCTCCTCGACCAAAGCTCGAGTTCAGGGCACTTTTTCGCACGGGCTTCGGCCCCGACCCTCGCTGGTCCCCGGATGTCCGTCTCTTCATTATAAGCCTAATGGTACTCTCGGTTTGGCAAAATTCCACCGAATTACCTGCAAAATGGACGGAAAACATCAAAATCTCACAAATAATACTTTTTAGGCAAAAGAGTGATACTTTTCACATTTAGGCACAAAAACTAACACTTTAGCTCACTTTTTGCACTAAAAATAGCCCTAAAAACATGTATCAATTCACTCCAATCACTTAGGGACTATAATATTCCCACATCATCTGTGCCTATTTTCCGTGATTGTAGTAGTACAATAGCCATGACATACAATCATGTTTTGCATTCTAGGTGTAGGCATGTAGATATTAGGCATCATTTTATTAGGGATCATGTTGAGAAAAATGATATTACACTAGAAAAGATAGTAACCGAATTACAGAGAGTCGATATACTTACTAAATCTTTAAATGAGTCTAGATTTAAAGAATTGTGTTTAGAATTAGGATTATTTGATGCATCCTTAGCTGATTTATGATTTCTATTGTATGTATTTGGTATCTCTTTCTATTTTTCACTTTCTTTGAAACATGTCTTGAAAGAATTATCGACTTGGTATGTGTCAAAGGGCAATCACATACTGATATCATTGATCTTCTATCAAAGGAATCAAGGATTAGTCATATTGACCTTATCTAACTTGATAATTTCTTATCCGACATTAAGTAAATCAGACAAGGACATCATAATCAATTGATTTTGTCAAGAATTAGATGAGTATATGTAACTTGTTTGACTTACTCAAGCTACTAATGGTTTCCCAAGATTGTGTATCGGCAGAACAGGTTATAAACAACATTGTTAGATCGGTATAAACATTCTCATCTAAAAACCTCCTCATCTGAACAAAACCTATTCTTGTTTTCTTCTCAAAATTGTTTTAAAAATTACTCTTAAAGCTCATCAATTTCAAAAAATTTCAGATGAGTTGTCTTTTTGAAAACCTCACTGAGTTAAATGTTTTCATATACCAGCTTATATGGAGATATGAGACTTAGTAATGTTTAAAAAATGGCACAAGTTAACTCAAACTTAAAAAAATGTTTTAAAAAATAATCGAGACAGATGTATTTTCAAAATCCTGCATAAGGTCATTTTCAGACCAAGTCATCCTAAACCTTGTCTAATTTAGAAAACACGATTGGAGTGAATTGATGCATGTTTTTAGGGCTTATTTGAGTGCAAAAAGTGATCAAAGTGTTAGTTTTTGTGCAAATAAATGTGTAGAGTATTTGATGTTTTTCGTCCGTTTTTCTAGTAAATCGGTGGAATTTGACCAAACCGAGAGTACCGGCAAGCTTAGAATAAAGAGACGAACAAGACGGATGAAAATAGGGTCGGGGCCAGAGTCCCGTCTGAAAAATGCCTCGACTCGACCTCTGGTCGAGGGCCGCAGGCCTCGAGTCGAGGGATAGGATGGAGGGAAGAGAATACAAAATTTGCACCGCCTCGAGTCAAGAGATTGGAAAATTGCGGATCCCTCTAGTCGAGGGCTGAGCCTCGACTTGAGGCAGAGGAATTTTTGGTAAAGTCGCATTAGTAAGTCTTAGGCCTCGACTCGAGGTCCCCAAGCTCGAGTCGAGGGGGCCCCAAAACCAAAAATTCTGGTTTTAAATTACTTGGATCCAAAACAGAGCATATTCTTTCCATATCAGTTTAGAGTAGTTTCTAGGTAGTTTCCTAAGCGAATTTATCATTTTCTAGCTTAATTCTACTTGTAATTGCATTAGATTGATAGATTTTGATTAGATTCAAGCTTGTAATCATTAGATTAGCATTTTGAGCCATTAGATTTTGAGATTCAACTTGTAATTGAAGAGTAGAGAATTGATTTCCAAGCATTGTGGAGGATTGAAGCATTCTTATTTTTTTAATTGATGACCAATTGGTGATGTTCTTCTACTTTTCTCTCTATAATTCCTTGTTTATGTTGATTAGTTTGTTAATTGCTTTCCTAGATTTTTCACCCATGGCTTTTGTACTTAACACCAGGGGCTAATAGCTTTGTGCTTGTGATAATTGAAATTGAGGATGATGTGATTGCCTCATGCTATAATTGTTGACAATTGTGATCAATTGAATTAGATTGCTTCCTAATTGTGATTTTTAATTGTGCTTCATGTAAAATTGTCTCTTTAGATTAATGATTGATCACCCTAGCAATAGGCGAGTTGAGCTAATGTGATTAGGTGTTAATCGGGTTATAATTTTGCATGATTGTATGAATTGGGGACTTCTACATTGAGAGATGGGAAGGACTAAGGATACTCACATTAGGCCTTGTGATTTTAATGGAGTGATTAATTTCATGATGGTTTATGCTTTCTAGTTTGGTTGATTTGCATTTGGATACAATTATAGCTTGTTAATCATGGTTCCTTGATGGAGATTATCCCTTGCACCCCATTCTCCCATTTGATTTAGCTTGTTTGTTATTGCATTTTAAGTGTTTGATCAATTGCTTGCATTAGTATTAGATTTCTATTATTGCCATATTTATGTAGAATCTAGTCCTAAACCTATCCTTGCAACACTAGTCACTTAGAACTTGTATCCTTAGGGCCTCGCTTGCATACTTACTCCTTTGGGTTCGATATTTGCGATTGGTCTTAATACCGCTTGCCTGGAAATACTACTCCAATCAAATGGCACCGCTGCCGGGGAGTTAGTTTTTGTGCCTATAAGTGAGACTTAAGGATTGTTTGACATGGCTACTTGTTTTTTTATTTTTGTTTTTGTTTGTTGTTTTTGTTGGGAATTTGATACTTGGATTGGTGGTATTGTAGGTGTATGATAACAAGGTCAAGTGGTATACCACCCTTGCCACTCAATCCGGAGATAGAAGCTACTTTGAGAAGAAATCGTGGTAGACGAAGAAGGGAAGCTATGGAAGGAGAAGATCTAAGGAATGAGGAGAGAGTGGTTGGTGAACCTCAAGTTGAGGAGTTGCATAGTAATGGAGAAGGAAGAGCTTGCATGTTGATATTCCATTATTGGATGCCCTTGAACAAATCCCTCACTACAAGAAGTTCTTGAGAGAGATCATGCCTAAGAAGATGAGTTGGGATGAAAAGGGTATGCTTAAGTTAGTGGAGGAGTGCAAGGAGATCTTGGAGAGACACTTACCACAAAAGAGAAAGGATCCGGGGAACTTCATTATTCCATGCGAGATAGGAGAGAATGTGAACATTCAAGGCTTGTGTGACTTAGGAGCAAGTATAAATGTCATGCCTTTGTCCGTGTTTGAGAAATTGGAGCTAGAGAGGTGATTCCTACAAACATCAATATTCAATTAGCAGATCAATCATATGCTCATCCATTTGGGATCATTGAAGATGTATTGGTAGGGGTTGGCAAGCTCATATTCCCGGTTGATTTCATTGTCCTTGACATGAAGGAGGAGCTTGAGGCACCAATCATACTTGGTCGATCTTTCCTTGCGACGGGCAAAGCGATGATAAATCTTGAGAAAGGGAGCTTAAGTTGAGCTCAAATGGAGAGGAAGTGACATTTATAAGAGTTCATGAGGAAGAGGTTGCTCAAAGCAAGGTGGAGAAGAAGACTTGTGTATACATAGAGATTATCGACTTATGCCCTTCCATTGAAAGGGAAGTTTCCACACCTACTATTTCTTCTATTCCTTTAGCTAATGAGCATTTCCTTCCCTCTTGTAAAATAATTTCTAACAAGTCTTGTGTTTCTTTGGATGCTTCTAGGAAGGAGAAAGCAATTTTGGAGCCTTTGCTTGACTCAGGTGATAAAGAGAAGGAAGAAGTTGAGAAGAATGTGACCAAACTTGTGCATGGCTCAAGTTTGGGGGTGTTAGTGGAAAAGAGAACACCACTTGAGAGGAAGGAAGCAAGCTTTGAAGTAGGAGATCAAGTGGTGTTGAGTGAGTCCGATTGGAGCCATCTCCTTGGTGTTGAAAGGCTTAAGGAGGTGTTAACCGTGAAGGAAATAAAAAGAAGGAGGAAAGCTACTCCTAGAAGACAAGTGGGGATGTTGCCTCTTTGCAAAAGATCACCTAGTGAGGCACAAGGATGATCTCCATTTTGTCGATGAAAGGGAAGTATGAACTCTTTGAGTTCCTTCCAGCAAAGGACGTTAAACCTAGCGCTAGACGGGAGGCAACCCATCCTTTTATTGCTTTGGTGTTTGTTTTTGTGTTTTTGTTTTTGGTCATTTCTTGGGATTTTGCTATGGATTGGTTTTACTCATGCTTAAGAAATTATGTTATTTGCTTAGGAGTATAGTTGATTGTGTTGAGCTTATTTGTGATATCATTTGGAGTTGCATATTTTTGTATCACTCTCATTCCAAACTTTGAATTCATGTCATCATTCAAGTTTGGGGGTGTTGATCATTTATGGTTGAAATGCATCTCTTAGTGAAGAATATTTTGATGATTGTTGTGCTCGTTTGTAGGTATACTCACTACGTTGATTGGAAAAGAGATCGAAATTGCAAGGGAAATCAAGATCGAAAAGGATGAAAAACATAAAAGTTGGTGAAAAAATGAGCAAAAAGGAAGGGAACCCGGTCTCCTCGATCGAATGAGCGACCGGGCTTAAATCGAGGGACCAAAACGGTAAATTCTTGCATATTTGGGTTTGTTGGGGTCGTAGAGGTCATTTTTAGGAGTTTCGGGGTCGGGTCGGGCCCGAAATCCCCAAAATTTCCTGGTCTCGACCCCGGGTCGAGGTGACCTATCCCGGGTCGAGGGGTTAACACTTAGTAAAATTTTCAAAATCTGCACATTCCTCAAGTCGAGGGTGGGACCTCGAGTTGAGGAAGTCGACTTTCTCATCCCTCGAGTCGAGGGACAGACCTCGAGTTGAGACAGGCATATTTTGGGATCCCCGCCTCGACTCGAGGCTGGTGCTTAATTTAAAAACACGATTCGATTCAGAATGCAGGCATGACTCGAGGCATTCCAGCAATAAACGATCCCCTTCTTTCCCAAACCCTATTTCCGGCCAATTGCTTGATATCACCGATCATTTCACCATCTTTTTACATACACTCATTATACATTGCATCAAGTTATCATTTTGAGGGTTTTTGTGGTTCCAATTTGGGGGTTTCTTGCATTGAGTGTGGGTGTCTTCCAAAATTCGTTTTAGGCCGAAATTAACACCAAGGTATGTTATTCTTACTCCTTTGGCCTTCAATTTCGTCATTGTGGGTGATTATTGCATGGGTGTTTAGGATTATGCTAGATTTTCATTGAATTTGAATTCTCTTTTGGGCATTTATTTGAACACCTTGTATGCATGATTGATATGAATGAATTTGGAGTCTTTGTGAGATTATTTGGATTGATTGATGAGATTAGAAGCATGCATAGGAATGATTGTGATGTATTGCCCATTTATTTGTGGATTTTGGCTTGGGGATTGATTTTTGGCATATTTGTGGGAATTCCTAGTGATTCTATGTTGTTTATTTGGTCAAGTTGAATTGATTATTGATAGAAGTGTATTATCTGCCGATGATTATTTGTCTAAATACTTGCTAGTTGGCTCATGATTTTTAGATATAATTTTTGGAGCTTAATTGCATGATTTTTAGTTAGCGTAGTAGTGATCAAGTAATTGGTGAAGCCATTCTAGTTAAGTATGCATATTTTGAGGATTATTTGAGCACTTCTATTGATCGTATATGCTTAGTTGACTATTTGACCATTTGTTGGGATTTATTGCTTAGTCACTAGGGGTTGTTATTGATTGGAAATTTTGGTGATATTGACTCGTTCATGGCTAGTTGGATATTAATCTTTGCTCGTATTTATATTTGTGGTAATTGATGTTTGCCTTTGAGAATTTTTGCAGGAGATATGTTCGGAGGAGTCGATGGATATAACTTTTCGGATGAGGAGATCCAAAGACGAGTAAGGGATATCGATTTGCTCACAAGATGCCTTCGGACTTTGGTATCCCATGGGACGATTTCAAGTGGAGGAAGCACATTATATTGTATCTTGAGCTCTACAACAAGGTGGTCAAGACCCGCCTTGTTGATCATGACCGCATGACTTCCATGGGGATCGAGGAGGACATTCCTCTTCTTGATGAAGAGGCCGAGGACGTATCCTGGACTTACCTTGGAGTTCCTCTCGCACCGCCGATTTGATAATGCCAAGAAGGCCAAATTTCCTCGGGCTATCACTTTCGAGCTCGTGGTTAATGAGTACACGTTGACCGTGGGCGAAGTTAACGAGATCATTGGAGCACCCATCGACCCCGATAGACCACCGCTCAACATCGAAAGGAGTACAACGCAAAGAAGTTACGGAGAAGAATATCGATTCTGGGCACCGGATCAGGCCTCGCTTTATTCCGGGAAATCGAAGAGCACCCACATCCGAACCCGGTGGTTCGATACTTGGAGAAGATTCTCGCGAGCTCCATATTCGCGAGATGAGGGTGGAGTTGTTGTGTCGAGGAGCTCTATGTTATTTGGTGCTTCTCGCACGGATCCAGCTTTAATGCCACCGCTACCTCTGCTACCTCTTTGAGCGGGTTACGAGCACCAAATTCAAGAAGATTCACTCGGAGGTATGATCACTTTGATAGCCGAGCACCTTGGCATTCCCACTCACATCCTTAGAGCACCGGAGGGCCCCGATCTAACTACGAGACACCATGCGACGTATGAGGATGCTCGACCGCATTGGTAGGACATGGTGCTTTCAAGAAGCACCACGGTGGCCGATTCCCTCTTCCGAATAAGAGGTTGACAATGATCTTCGGTGCTCGAGGCTTTTGTGACCATCAACCTCCGCATGTGGACACAACGTCACACGAGAGGCAATCAACGCCTATACCCGCGAGCATGGAGTTGATCTCCGTGATGATGACGATGATGAGGAGGGTCGCAGATCGGGTCTCGATGAGGAAGAGGCCGAGGTGCCGCCGATGGAGCCGATGCAGGAGAAGATGATGATGAGGACGAGGAGGAGCAGGCTTAGGAGAATTATCCAAGTACATATGGATGAGGATTACAGGCCCGAGATTAATATGTACCGGGCAAAGATGAGATGAGGAGTCGAGAGTACGAGGCGGTGGGAGCTCATCACAGAGGCCGTGGACTCGATAGAGGAGATGTGGGCCGACAGCCAGCGTATGAAGCTCGAGTACGACTCGCCAGATGAGTGTTATCGGATGCCGGAGGAGACTCGTAAGACTCAGCCAGATATGTATGCACTCCTCCAGCAGCTCAGCCTCCCGGAACTGGCCGGGCCCCTACCCTCCTCCGCCACCGTCTCGACTATCGTGGCTACTCCCTACTTCCTCATCCCTCTCCTCTAGTTATTAGTTTCTTATCTCCTTAGTGATTTGTATGATTTGATGTTGATTGGTGATTGTACTTTATGATTCGGATTTGATGTGATGATGTTTGGTTTGTGATGATTTTATGGATGATGGTTATGATGCTTTGATTTTATTGAGTTTATTATCTTGTGAAGATTACCTTCTATTGATCTCTTGGATTCCTATTATTTTTGGGCTAGTCTTATTTTGAGCTTAATTATGGATTTATTGCATATCTTTGAGTATCATCTTGATATAGTGAGTGTGCTTGGGATTATGTACATGAGCACTTGTGCTTGATTTGCAAGATTAGTTGAATTTTGATTTGATCATTAGTAGATTTGTGACACGATACTAGCATTCTTGATTAATTGTGTGAGGATGAATATGATTGATGATGCTTTATTCATTGCTCAATTTAAGCCCGTGAGATTTTGTGCCTTTATAATCGTACATCTTATACGGTTGATATGATTTCTTTGTGAGTGCATCATTCATAGATTTGTATGCTAGAACTTGCCATTAGACTTGTTGATATTGATCTTTGTGAGACGTCATGAAAGTGATAAGAGGCCATGTTTGAATTGATAAGTCACTTTGCCAAAAATTTTCCCCACCAAAATCATTTGATTTCTTTAGTGAGCCATGTTGAGCCTTATGATCCTTATTCTTTGGCAAGCCAAGTGAAATTGAAACCATTTGCCTATTTTTATGAGCCTTCTTGTCCTATTCTTAGTAGAGCATGATTTTTTGCTATAGATGGTGATTTGATTGCTAAGTGTGGGTGGAAAATTATGTGTTAAGTGATGAAGAGAAGAAGGGTGGGAAAAAATTGAATTGTGAAAAGAAAGTTGTGAACATCAAAAGAAGAAAAATTCAATTTGCGAGCTTAAGTGAAAGAAAGCTCAAGTGAATGGTGGTGATTGATCTTGAAGTGCATGAAAGAGTTGATTGATCAATGATTGAAGAGATGTGAATTGTTTTGCTTAGCTTTTATTCAAGTCTCTACTACTTAGTCACTCTTATCAAAAATACATCCCACCTTTTCAAAGAGCCTACATTACAACCTAGAAGAAAGGCCTCTTTGATTCTTGATTGATCACAAATGATTTTTGATTGAGATTAAGTCTATTGGCAAGCATATGGTGTGCATGTTTGTGAATTTGATGATTGAGTGCATCATACCTTTATACACTTGAGTGAAGAGTGAAACACTCCATGGAAGGAGCAATGTGTTAAGTGTTTGATTGAGCATTTATTTGAGCATGATTCATCTTGATTGCTAGTGGATAGTTTGCATTGATACTTATGATCATTGATGAGTTCGATTGTCTTATTTATCTTCTATGGTGTCATGTGACATAATTGCAATCAATTCACTCCTTTGTGCTTAGTTGCTACGTTGCTCGAGGATGAGCAACACTTCAAGTTTGGGGGTATTATGATTGGAGTGAATTGATGCATGCTTTTAAGGCTTATTTGAGTGCAAAAAGTGATCAAAGTGTTAGTTTTTATGCATAAATGTGTAGAGTATCATTTCTTTGCCTAAAAAGTATTACTCGATGAGTATTTGATATTTTTCGTCCGCTTTTCAGTTAAATCGGTGGAATTTGGCCAAACCGAGAGTACCGACATGCTTAGAATGAAGAGACGAACAAGACGGACGAAAACGGGGGTCGGGGCCGGAGTCCCGTCTGAAAAATGCCACTGGACTCGACCTGCGGTCGAGGGCCGAGGTCTCGAGTCGAGGGATAGGATGGAGGGAAGAGAATTCAAAATTTGCGGTTGCCTAGAGTCGAGGGATTGGAAAATTACGGATCCCTTGAGTCGAGGGCTGAGCCTCGACTCGAGGTAGAGGAATTTTTGGTAAAGTCGCATTAGCAACTCTTAGGCCTCGGCTCGAGGTCCCCAAGCTGGAGTCGAGGGGGCCCCAAAACCGAAAAATTCTGGTTTTAAGTCACTTGGATCCTAAAACAGAGCATATTCTTCCCATATCAGTTTAGAGCAGTTTCTAGGTAGTTTCTGAGCGAATTTATCATTTCCTAGCTTAATTCTACTTGTAATTGCATTAGATTGATAGATTTTGATTAGATTCAAGCTTGTAATCATTAGATTAGCATTTTGAGCCATTAGATTTTGGGATTCATATTGTAATTGAAGAGTAGAGAATTGAATTCCAAGCATTGTGGAGGATTGAAGCATTCTTATTTTTGTTAATTGAAGACCAATTGGTGATGTTCTTCTACTTTTCTCTCTTTAATTCCTTGTTTGTGTTGATTAGCTTGTTAATTGCTTTCCTAGATTTTTCACCCATGGCTTTTGCACTCAGCACCATGGGCTAATAGTTTTGTGCTTGGGATAATTGAAATTGGGGATGATGTGATTGCCTCATGCTATAATTGTTGACAATTGTGATCAATTGGATTAGATTGCTTCCTAATTGTGATTCTTAATTATGCTTCTTGTAAAATTGTCTCTTTAGATTAATGATTGATCACCCTAGCAATAGGCGAGAGTTGAGCTAACGTGATTAGGTGTTAATCGGGTTACAATTTTGCATGATTGTATGAATTTGGGACTTCTACATTGAGAAATGTGAAGGACTAAGGATACTCACATTAGGCATTGTGATTTTAATGGAGTGATTAATTTCATGATGTTTTATGCTTTCTAGTTTGATTGATTTGCATTTGGATACAATTATAGCTTGTTAATCATGGCTTCCTTGATGAAGATTATCCCTTGCACCCCTTTCTCTCATTTGATTTAGCTTGTTTGATATTGCATTTTAAGTGTTTGATCAATTGCTTGCATTAGTATTAGATTTCTATTCTTGCCATATTTTTGTAGAATCTAGTCCTAAACCCATCCTTGCAACACTAGTCACTTAGAACTTGTATCCTTAGGGCCTTGCTTGCATACTTACTCCTTTGGGTTCGATATTTGCGATTGGTCTTAATACCGCTTGCCTGAAAATAATACTCCAATCAAAACCTTTGTGCAAAGAAATGTATATTTTGGCTTACATCGGGTATACTTACTTCTCTCGCATAAAGCAGACTCCTAAAACCGTCTAATCAATAGGCGGTTACTTTTACGCATTTCAAAACTGAATTAATGTCACACGCTGAACCCCGAATGTCTAATTCTATTTAGCCGTTGATAAAGCAGTGCGATATTTAAATTAATGGATCAAATTAAAAACCACTTTACACGTGGATTCTTCACCGATTTTTCCTCCTATATACATTCATCTTCCTCATTTCACCCTTTTCACTTTCAGAAAACTCATTTACACTCTGTAAAAATTCCACTTACCAAAATTTTCGAAAACCCCTCTTAATGACCAAAAAATCCATAAACCTCACTGCAACCATGGTAAACTTCAAGAAAGAAGCCTACAACAAGAAGATTAAGTCCGAGATGTATGTGGATTTTGAAACTACAAGAGATGCATAGTCATTGGAGGTTCTTCGATTATTGGAGAGATCGAGACTAAGGGTATTTTACGCGAAGAAATCAGAGAAAAATAAAACATTAGATATGCGTGGAATCGAGTTCTACATCAACGACAAATATAAGAATGGTGTATTCAAGTCGAAGGTGGATGATGTAGATGTCTCTCGTTTCTCAAATAGATATTGCAAGGATCTTCGAGATAAATGAAGATGGTGTGAATCCATACACCTACAAAGACGATGATTGGGTCGAATCATTCGAGATGATGGCCCGATCTTCATGCAAGGATCGCCGAAAGAGATTAAAAAGAACATGCTCGAGAAAGTATCGTCTCCCGATGACGATACTCACCAAATCGATCCTAGGAGAGCAGAACACTCATGACGGGCTTTCAAGGCCAAGGTTGAACCGCCTTAGGGCAATTTTGGATGGAGTTAGGGTAAACCGGGCTGAGGTCTTGCTGGGAGATTAAAGGATGAGAAGAAGAGGCTTGAGTGCGTGAATGGGGAGTGGACAACCAAGACTATTACAAGCCTCTTCAACAAGATCATTGTCTTTGGAGGATCTTCTTTCGCACGACCTCAACTAGATCGATGGGGTAAGGAGCTACACGGCGTAAGGGGCTCCTCACCAAAAATGAACTGATAGGTGGTCCAGCGAGACTCGAGATGATGAGTCGGCTGAAGTGAGGGAAGCTGGTCCCTCACCGAGGAGGTTCAACCCTGAGCCGACAATGAGCTCACCCGAGGCTTCACGGTGATGAAGCTAAAGGAGAAGGCCAAGAAGAGAAGAAGGATAGTAAAAGCTTTGGAGAAGAAAGCTGCAGGGAGTCATCTCGCTGCCCCTCAAAGTCTGCTACCGAGAAAACTCAAACTCGTGAAGTGGCTGCGGCCGCAGTGGTCGAAGCCGAGGTGTTGGAGGAGCCCACCGAGAGAACTCCCTCACCGATAAGGTGATCTCTATAGGTACTTCTTCCAATCTCTCTTCATCTTCGAATCCACCCCTCCTCCTCACCTGTTCACTCGCGATGACGAGGTAGTTTTGGCTGCTACCTCGCAGCCTCTAAATCAGCCAACCTCCCAAACCGTACAAACAACCCCTCTTGAAACCCCCACTATATCTATCCCCCCACCGTCCTCATCCGAACCCACCCCACTACCCATCATTCCCATCTACGAACCTACACCC
Organism: Paraleonurus japonicus; assembly: GCA_030762865.1. Classification (NCBI taxonomy): domain Eukaryota; kingdom Viridiplantae; phylum Streptophyta; class Magnoliopsida; order Lamiales; family Lamiaceae; genus Paraleonurus; species Paraleonurus japonicus. The sequence goes on from CM061060.1 coordinate 31,973,601, forward strand.
TTAACCACCATCACCCCCATCGTAACCCTACCAACTACATCTTCACCGCCCCAACCACACCGAACCCGCAGCCTTCATCATCTCAAATCCCCTTCTCCACCAATAGATGCCCCCAAACACAACCCATCCCCACAGTCCAAGTACCGTATATCTCCCACTCCATCTTCGGGAACATTTAAATGAACTCCCTTCCACTCGAACTCCCTCATCCTCTTCCTCGTCTGAATTCTCTTCAAAGGATGAAGACAAGGATGCGATCCTTTATCGGCCTTCTCCTCAGCCTTTTCAAACTTGCAAAAGAAAATAAATTCAAAGGTGGAGAGGCTGGTAGCCAAGCGGACAAAGAAGATCATCCGGCCTGCCACAGACACGATGATCGCCAACATGAGAATAGCCGAGATAAATATCACCAAGAATATTTCAAATAAATCTAACACCGTGTTGGCTGATCGTGGTAAGCAAGATAGAGGAGGAGTTGAAAGTTTTGAAGGCAAAGGTGGCTGAAGACAATGCGATAGTAGTCGATGCCATCTCAATGGATAAGACTCGACTTGAGTGCATTGCTCTTCTCTTGAAACTCAGTGTGTGATCGAAGGATGAAGTTACAAAGAGGAAGCAGCTAGGAAAGAAAGGATCAAGGCCCTCTCACTGGTGTCAAGGCCAATCAAGATCAGATAACTCTAAAGGCGTATACAATCGAATCGGGAAGTGGCAAAGGCCGAAGTAAAAATCAAATCGATGAGCTTGCCGCTCTCCACCGAGGGTGACTCAGATTGAGGAAGCCATCCGGGAACATGAGGAGAGGAGGAAGAAGGAGGAGGAGGAGAAGTCTCGCCAAGCCGATGGCCCAAATCAAAGAGTCTCGAAAATCTTCGAGGCCAAGGGCAAGGGCAAAGGGAAGATTATGGAGGAGCCGGCTCCACCTGAGATCAGAATCGCTAAATCCACTAATCACGAAAAGAGGAAAAAGGAACCCGACTACTCAAACTTATCCGAGGAGCAGATTAGAAGAATCAGCAAGAGAAGGAGTGGTACGGAGAGAGGGAGAGGAAGAGACTCAAGAAGAAGAACAAGGGGCTGGAGATGAAGTGGAGCAAGGACATAAGGAAGTGGATGATGAAATATGTTGATGAACAAGACTTCCGTCCTTACCACCGATCATCTACCCCTCCCAAGATGGTCACGAGGTTAGCTCATGAAAGAATACAGGAGAAGAACTTGGATGCCGGATCGATGTACTACCGATACATTCGAAGCCATCCGAGTCTTCACCTGAAGATGAGGACCTAAGGTGGCATGAATAGATGGAGAAAGAAGATGCCGATCTCTATCGAGGCCGATCGACGGCAGGCATAAAATATTCAATATTGATCTCACAGCCCCGCCATGAGTTCACGAAGCCGAAGAGGAACGCTGATGGAACCATCGACTACAATCGGGTGAAAAGTATAGTTACAAAAGCTTAAGTCGAGTCAGATTCAAGGATGAAAGCGAGTGAAGCCGCTAAGGAAGAGAGTCTTCAACTCGGCCGATGGTTCCGTAAGGTATCAATGGGGTGTCTAGATAACATCGATTTTTCTTTTCTCATCTTTTATCTTATACTCGCACAAATTGTAATCAGTAAAATATGTTTATATGAATGAGATTTTGTGAACTTATACCGAATGACTTTATCCTGTCTTTTCAAGCTTAAGTTCCTTATTGCTTTCTAAAAAATATACCAAGGAATTTTTCTAAGTGTTAATCATCCGAGAAAAACTTTATTCCTTAAAACAAAAATTTCTTAAAATTTTTCTTAAGTATAAAATTTTCCGAGTATGGAAATTCTCTATGTGTAAATAACTTCTTAAATGTGACTAATTGCTCTTATGTGAACTTAACTATTTAAAAGATGCTTACGTGCTTAGTATGCTTATCTCGATTATCTTGAATAACCTTGACTAACATCACCGTATGTTTATTTCTTTCTTGCAGCTTTTACTTCATCAAAAGGGGGAAATTGTTAGATCGGGATTTTAGCTTTGATGAGTTAAAATAGAAAAGCCCATGTAAATAGGATGACCATTGTAATTATATAGACCAGTGAAGTAGTAAGCTTTGTACTAGGCCGATCAGACTAGGCAAGGTAAATAAAGTCACCGAGATCGAAAGTACGAGGTCATCTCAAGACAGCCTTGAAGAAGTCATCATTGGAGAGAATAATGAAGAGCTCAAGACATGGTCAAGACCAGCAGAGTAGAATAAGAAAGACAGTTTTCACCATGTCGCAATAAACAACTAACTCAAGATCACCGAGGTCGTAAGGCGCTTATAAAGAAAAGTTTATTAAGCAGCTTTTAGTTTGTTACAACAAACTAACCGCTTTACAAGCTTATAAATAAGATTAAGCACACTTTTTAGAAAAATGATTGGAGTGTATAGGGCAAGAGCTTTTAAGACCAATCGCAAAATATCGAACCCAAGGGAGAAAGTATGCAAACGAGGCCCTAAGGATATGAGTTCTAGGTGACTAGAGTTGCAACAAGGTTTTGGACTAAAATCAATGCAAGATTAGCAAGAATTTAAAAGACTAAACTATGCAAGCAATATATCAAACACTTAATATGCAATATCAAACAAGCTAAAATCAATGGGAGAATGAGGTGGAAGGGATAATCTCCATCAAGGAATCCATGACTAACAAGCTATAATTGTATCAAAATGCAAATCAATCAAATTAGAAAGCATAACCCATCATGAAATTAATCACTCCATTAAAATCACAATGCCTAATGTGAGCATTCTTAGTCTTTCCCATTTCTCAATGTAGAAATCGCCAATTCATACAATCATGCAAAATTGCAACCCGATTAACACCTAATCACGTTAGCTCAACTCTCGCCTATTGCTAGGGTGATCAACCATTAATCAAAAGAGACAATTTTCCATAAAGCACAATTAAGAATCACAATTAGGAAGGAAGCTAATTCAATTGATAACATTTATCAACAATTATAGCATCAAACAATCACTTCATCCCTAATTTCAATTATCCCAAGCACAAAGCTATTAGCCCATGGTGCTACAAGCAAAAGCCATGGGTGGAAAATCTAAGAAAGCAATTAAATCACAAATCAATACAAACAATGAATTAAAGAGAGAAAAAGGTAAGAACATCACCAATTGATCTTCAATATACAAAGATAGGAATGCTTGAGTCTTCTACAATACTCGGATTATCCTTCTCCACTCTCAATTACAACTTGAATCTTCAATTTCAAATGATCACAATGCTAATCTATGGATTACAAACTTGAATCTATGCTAATTCTAACAATCTAGGGCAATTACAATGGAAATCAAGCTACAAACTAAGAAATTCGCCTAGGGAACCACCTGAAACCGCTCTAAACTACTAGGATCAAAGTATGCTCGTTTTTGCTTCAAATGGCTTTAAACTGAATTTTTCGATTTTGGGGTCCCTCGACTCGAGCTTGAGGCCCTCGAGTCGAGGTCCGAGAGTCGCTAACACGCTTTCATAATTTTTCACCTGCCTCGAGTCGAGGCTCAGCCTCACAAAGATCAACATCAATAAGTCTAGTGGCAAGTTCTAGCATACAAATCATGAATGATGCACTCACAAAGAAATCATATCAACGATAAGATATACGATTATTAAGCACAAAAGCTCACCGGCTTAAATTGAGCAATGGATCAAGCATTATCAATCACATTCATCTTCACAAAATTATCAAGCAAGCTAGCTTCAAGCTACAATTCAACTAATGATCAAATTTAAATCCAATATATCTTGCAATCAAGCACAAGTGCTCATGTACATAAGTCCAAGCATACTCACCACATCAAGAATGATACTAAAAATATGACAATAAATCCACAATGAAGCTCAAAATCATAAAATAAGGAATCAAAGCAATAAGGAATCCAAAGGAATCAACAAGATATAAGATCAAGAGAATAATAATCATCATCAAAATCATCAAATATTCCAAATCATCACATCATCAAGTTCACCAAAAGAAGTGCAAACATCATCAAGAGTACAATCACCACTAAGAATACAAATCATCAAGGAGGCAAGAATCTAAAGGCTAAGGAGAGATATGAGAAATAGGGGATAGCCACTAATAGTCCGACGGTGGCGACGGAGGAGGGTAGTGTCCCGGCCCGAAATTCCACGAGCTCATCTACCGTAGGAGGGCGTACATGTCATTTTGAGTCTTCAAAGACTCTTCCCGCATCCTCCTAGTCTCTTCGTTAAATCTACGGACTCCTCAATCATCCGATACATCTCATCCCGGCAGTCGTGCTCTCGATATGCATCCTCCGGCTATCGGCCCACATCTCCTCGGGCCAACACCCACGGCCTCCGTGATGAGCTCCCGCCTTCATACTCACGACTCCTCATCTCATCTTGCCCGTACATGTTAATCTCCGGCTGGTAATCCTCATCCATCTTGTGGCTGCTCCTCCCGCTCCGGCTCCTCGTACTCATCCTCCACATCGTCTCCTACCTCTGCCTCAACTCCTCTCTGCAAAGCATCCTCACCCTCATCATCATCGATCCCGACCGCTGGCCCCCATCATCATCATCATCGCCCTCATCTCGGAGAACATCTCCATGCTCTCTAATGTAGGCGTCTATCGCCTCGGTGTGGCTCGTGACCACATTCGTAGGTTGATGGTCACGAAAGCGGCAGATCCAAATACGATCGCCAACCTCTTATTCGGAAGAGGGAATCGGCCACTATGGTGCTGCTTGGAGACACCTAGTCCTACCAATGCGGTCGAGTGTCCTCATGCGCCACATGGTATCGGTAGTAAGGTTGGGCCCCTCTAATGCTGCGAGGTTATGAGTGGGGATGCCGAGATACTCGGCCATCGGTGTGATCATGCCTCCAAAGTTGATCTTCTTGAACTTTGTACTAATGGCTCTCTCAAATAGATAACAGAGGTATGCGACCGCATTGAATCGAATCCCATGCAAGAAGCACCATATGACATACAATTCTTCGGATACCACGGCTCCTCCCTCCGATCTAGCAAATATCGTACTCGCAAGAATCATCTCCAAGTATCTAATAACCGGATTCCGAATGTTAGTGCTCTTTGATTTTCCCGGATAAACTTCAGCCGATTCGGAGCCCTCGAATCAAATTCTCCTCCAAAACTTCTTGGCGTTATACTCCTTTCTCATGTTGAGGAGTGATCGATCCGGTCCGTAGGTGCTCCAATGATTTCGTTGACCTCGTCCACGGTCAACGAATACTCCCGTCCCCATAAGCTCGAAAGTAATACTCCTGGAAAATTTGGCCCTCCCGGCCTTATCAATCTTGGCGGTGCAGAGGAACTCTAAGGTAAGTCTAATATACGTCCTAGGCCTCTTCGCCAAGAAGCCCCCATCCCAACTTGCTCAAATAGACGAGGAATGTCATCCTCGATGCCCATCGCCGTCATACGGTCGTGATCCACCAATTGAGTCTTGACTACCGTCTTGTACAGCTCGGCGTAAAGAATGATATGCTTCCTCCATTGGTAATCGTCCCACTATATACGTAGCTCGGCGAGCATCCTATGTGCAAATCGGATAGCCTTCTCTCTTTCCCGGATATCCGCATCCGAGAAGTTATGCCCGTCTACTCCCTAAACATAGTTCCCGCAAAACAATCCAAGAGCAAAATCAATCCCCAAGAATATAAATGAGCTCCAATAATCATATACTTAACCATGAACGAGTCAACAACCATGATATATCCAATCAAAACAAAATCCCTAGTGACTAAGCAACTAATCCTCAACAATTGGTCAAAGAGTCATCTAAACAAATATGACCGATAGAAGTGTCCAATTAATCCTCAAGCATGCATACTTACTAGTGTGGCTTAGACAATTAATACACAAGTAAGCTCAATAATAATCATGCAATTAAGCTCCAAAAATTATATCTAAAAGCATGAGCCAACTAGCAAGTATTTGTACAAATAAGCATCAACAAATAATTCACTTCTATCAACAATTCTCAACTCAACTTGACCAAATGAGCAAGGACAATATCACTATGACTTCTCCACTTTGCCAAAAATTCAATTTCTAGCCAAATTCCACAAATCAATCAATCAAGATATCACATATAGTCCTAAGCATGCTCCTAAATGCATCAATTAATTCAAATATGCTCAAATAAGGCTCCAATTTATCAACATAAATTATGCATATAAGGTGTTTGAATAAATGCCCAACCGATAATTCCAATTCACTCTAATCTTGCAAAATTATCAACACCCACGCAATTATCCAATATAACTATGAAATCAAAAGTCTATAGACAATGAATTTACGTACCTTGTTGATCGGATTTGGATTAGACACGTGAAATTGCAACACCCACGAACCGACTCTCAAAATCCCCAATTTGGATTCTAAAACCCTCAAAATCCTATCTTTGATGCAATATGATGATAATATGGTGAAATGAGGATGATTAATCGGTGAAAACGACTTGCAATTGACGGGAAAAGGGTTTGGGAATGAAGGAAATCGTGATATGCGCTAACTTCTCGAGTCGTGGCTGCTTTGAATCAAACGCGATATTTATAAGAGACACCGGCCTCGAGTCGAGGGTCAGGCCTCGACTCGAGGAATCCCAAAAATTTAAATGCCTCGACTCGAGGTCTCACGCACGACTCGAGGAATGCGAAAACTGACCCTCGACTCGGGGTTTCACCCTCGACTCGAGGATCATGCAAATTTTGGAAATTTTGGCTAAGTGTGAATCCCTCGACCGGGCTGTGCAACCTCGACCACTGGTTCGAGTCTAGGGAATTTTTGACGATTCCGGGCCCGACCCGACCCCCAAAAATCCTAAAAATGACCTCTACGCCCTAACGAACCCAAATATGCAAGAAATTACCGTTTTGGTCCCTCGATTTAAGCCCGGTCACTCATTCGATCGAGGAGACCGGGTTCTCTTCCTTTGTGCTCATTTTCACCAATTTTTAAGCTCTCCTTTCCTTCTCGATTCCTTGATTCCTTTGCAAATTCGATCCTTTTTCAATTCAAGTAGTGAGTATACCTACAAACGGGCAAAAATAGTCATAAAATAATCATCACTAAGAGATGTAATTATACTATAAATGACACACACCCCCAAACTTGAATGAAGATATGAATTCAAGTTTGGAATGAGAGTGAGAAAAATATGCAACTCCTAAATGATATCAACAAGTAAGCTCAACACTATATGAATCCCAAAGCATAGAGCACACTCCTAAGCATGAGCAATTAAGTAGCTAGCCAAATCTCCCAAAAATAAAACAAAAATACTAATCTAACAACAAGCACACAAGAGAAAATAAAAAGGATGGGTTGCCTCCCATCAAGCGCTATTTTTATTGTCCTTTGCTGGACTTATTTCTTCACTTCCAAGTCCTTCATCGGAATGGCCAAGGGTAGCGATCCTCCTTGCCATTATATCTCGATCGCTGTGCTTCAAGGTCTAAGAGGTTCACCGAATAGATAGGACAACCACCTATAGATATGCAAAGTGTCCATGGTTGTCCCCCTTTCTCTCTTGATATCCTTCTCAATTTTTCCTTCCTTTCAAGGATACCCAAGCGCTTCATCAACTCTTCCTTATAGTCAAAATTCACAAGAGGCAAAATTAAATCATTAGAAGCATCATTTTCAATTAAATCACAAATTGAAGAGTTAGAGGGTATAGAAATGTTCATTTCAATCTTCAAAGCTTCATTGGTTGCTTCTAGATTTCCCTTCTCATTATAGCTCATGTCCATCAATGGACACTCCTCTTCCTCACTTTTGACAAGGAAGCTTTCCCTTTCATCCTCATTGTTTGGACCCTTTTCTACATCACCTCTTTCACTTTCTTCCTCCCTTCTTCTTCTTGATCCTCCATGATGATCAAGTTCTTTACTGGCGTAGGAAATATTTGAGTTGACTTTTAATAAACGTGAAATGAACTTCAGTGATCTCTATGTTCCCCTCTATCCATGAATTAACCTTTTTTTTGGTCTCATACATTTCTTCATACAAGGGAAGCATTTGATCACATCTAGCATCATCTTCCTCAAATTTTTCCAACAAAAATCCATCAATCAATGAATCATCAATCAACAAGCTACAATTGAATCAAATTGCAAATCAACTAAGATAGAAAGCATAAACCATCATGAAATTAATCACTCCATTAATATCACAATGCCTAATGTGAGTATCCTTAGTCCTTCCCATTTCTCAATGTAGAAGTCCCCAATTCATACAATCATGCAAAATTGAAACTCGATCAACACCTAATCACGTTAGCTCAACTCTCGCCTATTGCTAGGGTGATCAACCATTAATCAAAAGAGACAATTTTACATGAAGCACAATGAAGAATCACAATTAGGTAGAAAACTAATGTCGGTATCCTTAGTGCAACTAATTTCTCGATTCGAAGCACCCAATCCACGCATTCATACATAATTATCACCCGATTAATCCCGAGATCACATTAGCGCAACTCGTCTATAGCTAGGGTGATCAAACACTAATCTAAAGAGATAATTATGCATGAAGCACAATTGAGAATCACAATTAGTAAGCAATCTACTCAATTGATCTCCAATCATCAACAATCATAGCATCATCAATCAAATCATCATCAATTTCAATTAACCCAAGCACAAAGAGTTAGCCCATGGTACCACAAACAATACCCATGGGAAGAAGATAGAATTGATCAAACAAAAAGCAAATCACAACAATTAAGAAATTAAGGAGACAAAAGAGGAAAAACAACACCAATTGATCTTCAATCAACAACAATAGAAATGCTTGAGTCTTCAACACCAATCTCCAAATGAATTACAAGCTTGAATTGAAAGAAATACAAGGATCAAATGCTAATCTAATGTTAATCTACCAACAATCAATTGAAATCTAATTCTAATTCTATCAATCTACTCTACCTAAGGAAGACATGGCTTGGGGCCCGAGAAATCGCCCCCAAAACCGCTCTTAATCGCTATTATGAATTATGTATATAGATTGCTCTACTTCAGCTCCTTTAAATATGATTTTCTCGAAAAACCACCCCCTTGAAGTCGAGGGTCAGGCCTCGACTCGAGGCTCGCTCATTTCACTCCTCCCTCGACTCGAGGGTCAGCCCTCAGTCGAGGCTCCCCTTTTCTTAAATTAGTCCTTTTAAGCACACCTCGACTCGAGGTTCTTGTCCCTCGATCGAGCTCGAGTCCAGGCACTTTTCTCGCGCGGCTTCGGCCCTTGTTAGATCAAGTAGAGTTTTGATGAGTTAAAAGGAACAATCCAGATGAGCAGACAACGTTGATAAATAGCTCGTATCGTAGTTCGGTGCTAAGGCGATCGACCGGGTCAAGAGCCGATTAAGTTAGGCCGGAGATCAAAGTTTACAAGTCATCCGGAGACAAGCTCAAATCTAGCCATCTGCAGGAGACGATCATAAAGAGCTCGACGAGGTCAAGACAAGCCGAGTAGAATAAGAAAGACGAGTCTTCACCAAGTCACCTGCAGACGAGTAGAAGAAATCACCGAGGTCAAGAGCGTTTTCAAGATTAAGTTTCTTGAGTAGTTTCCAGCTTGTTAGAACCGACTAACAAACTAACTGTCTTTTCACTTATAAATAGGACTATATTTTATTTTTCAATACACTTATGCAAATCTGATTTTTCACACTATTCACTATTGAATTCACAAAGTATTTTCAAAAGAGGTTTCAAATATTTTCTAAGTGTTTATAGAACACTTCACTTCACATCTTCAAAAAACTTCTTATTCTAGAGTTAGATTTTAGAAGTTTGGTTAGCATTGTTGAAGAGTTGAAGATCAAGTTGTAAGTTGTAAAGATTGTAAGTAAGTAAGCACTAGTGAAGACCCTTCTTCAAAGTTTGGAGAAGGAGAGTGGATGTAGGATTGTTATAATCCGAACCACTATAAAATCTGTTGTTATTTACTGCTTTCTTCTAATTTCTCGTTCAAGTTACAATTTGTTATTTGAGATTAAATTTCAGTAATCTTAGCTAAAATCAATATCATCATTGCTTTTGATCTTGTTAAAAGTTGAGTTTAAAATTATTTTCCGCCGTGCTTAATCGATACTTTGAATTAGTTTTGAAAAGAAAAATCTACAAAATCTATTCAAACCCCCATTTCTAGATTTTGTTCTAGAAGGCTATCTCAAGGTTTTAATCAACTCAACATTCAGGGACCAACAAGTGGTATCGGAGCGGTGTTAAGTTGTTACGATATTGATTTTAGGTCTTGAATAAGATTCTGAAATTATCTTGATTTTCTTCATTTTCTTCTTTACTACTAACCGTGCTACTAATTAGTTTGTGGAGTATTTTGTTCCTTTGTTTCATCATGTCATCGGGAAAAACAAGAAGTCAAGGAATCTTCCTAAATTCTCTATTGAAGATTATGATTACCGGAAATTTAGGATGGAGAATCACCTAAAAGCCATTCATGATAGGATGGAAGAGGTTCTTGAAGAGGGACCTATAAAATATTATCATGGAGGCACCAAAGATGGAGCCGAGTCACCGAATCCAGGACTGCATAAGAAAAGAAGAGCTCGAGTTAACAAATGATGAAAGAAAGGTCCATAATCTTGATCAAGTAGCTCGAACCGAGATCATTGAGACTCTAAGTAAGGATTGGATTGAAAAGGTTAAAAGATGCAAGACTACCAAAGAAATGTGGGAGACTCTTGCTGGAATTTGTGAAGGATCTCGAACAAAGTCAAAGAAAATAAGCTTGACTGTTTCTACATGCATTTGACACGTTCAAAATGAAGGATGGTGAAATCGTAGATCAATTGGACGTGAGACTAACTAATCTTGTGAACAAAGCGGCCGATTTGGGTAAGACTTACACCGAGAAAGAAATTAACAACAAGATATTCAGATCTTTGAGCAAAGATGGAGAGAGAAAGCTAATATTCTCAAGGCAACACATAATTTGTCATCAATATCACATCACACTCTTTTCTCTCATCTTAAAGCACTGGAATATGAAATTCACATTGAAGATGAAGAAGATGAGGCAGAGTCATCTACATCTGGAAAAACAGTAGCATTTGTTCATCAAGATGAATCTGAAAAGATCTCTAAAGAATATGATTTGTCCATAAAAGAAGAAATGGCTCTTTTGTTGAAAAGGTATGAAAGACTGAAGATGAAGTACAAAAGAAACAAGAGAGACAGATTAGGTCGAAGGAACTATAGATCGACAGGGGATGAAAAGAGCTCGACCTAATGATAAAAAAGGATCAGTCAAGAAGTCATAAGTCACCTATCGACGAGGAGATAGTAGTCCAAAAATAGACAGAGGAGATATATGCTATACATGCAGCAAACCTGGTCACTACAGCCTATGATTGTCCTCAACTCACTCCCGAGAGAGAGAGAAGAAAAGAGGAAGAAAAGAGATAGAAGGTATGGACAGAGAGCTCTCCTAGCCGAGAAAGAAGAAGCTCGTGAGACATCATCATCCTCATCCTCATCTGATTTTGGGATAGATGATGACATATGTCTAATGGCTAAAGAGGTACATTACTATTCATCATCGAGATAATGACTGTGATACCTTATCTGAAACCGATCCCAGTCTTATTGATAAACTTTTGAAAGATTTGGAGACTGCTCTATCTCGCTTATAAACAGATAGAGACTGAAAATCTTAATTTAAAGAATCAAATTTCTGATCTAACTAAGGTCAATCAAACTAAGGAAAGTGAGAAACCGGACTGTACATTCAAGGGGGAATGTCGGTGAGATGATCACTACCTTGTCGATAAGACAGATAAGTTAGAACAGAATTGAGTTCTTTAAAAGTAAAATTTTCAAATATCTATTCTGAGAATGAGAATTATAAAAGGACTAACAGAGAATTAAATCTCAAGTTAGGACTTATGAATAATTCTCAAACCACAATAGATAAAATTTTCAATTCTTCACAAAAGTCTAGTGATAAAAGCTGGATTAGGCTTTGATAGGAGTAAGAAGAATGATCCAATAAAACCTAGAGTTTTTGTTAAAGCAACTAAACCTAAGGTAGAAACTTTATTCGGTCCCTGGAAACCAAAGGAATTAATTACCTCATCCGATACTTACGAAAAGAAAACCAGACGAGGAAAGTAACTCCCAAGGCTAAACCTAAGACTAAATCAAAGATCTATCCTAGGTATAATAGCTTTGATGGAAGAAGCAAATCTTATCCATTCTTACCAAGATTCAAGACAATTTCAAAAGATCAATTAAATAAGATTGATCTTGAAAGTCTTATCTTAGTAGATAGATATGGATGCAAGCTTCAATCTATGGTTTTAAGGAACATTGATATTTTTATCTGGATTCCTAGAAGCCAACTTAACATGAAAGGAACCAAAGTACAAAGGGTACCTAAGCAATAAATTTGTGATTGCAGGAAGATAAGAAGATAGTTGATAGAGGAGACATTCTTGAGGTCATACGGTATATTGATAGTGGTACATTTCCAAGCACATGACCTATGAAAGAAGACTTCTCTCTAACTATCAAACCATTGATGGACCTAGAGTGATGTTTGGTGATAACAACTATGGACTTACTAAAGGTGTAGGAACACTAATGATTGGAGATGTTCAAGTTCAAGAAGTTTCTTTGCGTGGAAGGATTGAAGCACAACCTACTATCTGTTTCACAATTTTGTGATAAAGGGTTTTGTGTCAAATTTACTCATAATGCATGCTATGTTTTAGATGGTATCAATGAAAATATTCTATTGGCTGGAGTAAGACAAGGTAACATTTATGTTGCCAACTTCAAAAGTTGTCCTAAAGATACTTGTCTTGTTGCTAAGAGTTCAGATGACTTAAGTTGGTTGTGGCACGCACTGACTTGGTCACTTAAACTTCAAAACTCTTAACAAAATAGCAAGGAAATCTTTAGTTAAAGGACTCCGATAAAATATTTTCAAAGAACCATGTATGTGTTTCTTGTCAAAAAGGAAAACAGACCAAAGCTTCTTTTAAATCAATAAGTAATCCTTCTTCAAAAAGGATTCTGGAACTTCTTCATATGGATCTGTTTGGTCCAAAGAACTCCTCTCGGCTTTAGTGGAAGAAAATACACCTTAGTAATTGTTGATGACTTTTCAAGATTTACTTGGGTTATTTTCTTGTACAAAAAGAATGAGACTATGACTAAGATAACAGTAATTCCTTAAAAAGATTCAAAAAGAATGAATTGATTCCAGAATTAAATATTGTTAAAATTAGAAGTGATAAAGATCTTGAATTTCTAAATAAATTGATTTCTAACTACTGCATTGAGAATGGCATAGCTCAGAAACATCTGCGGCAAGGACTCCACAACAAAATGGAGTTGTTGAGAGAAGAAACAGGACCTTGAAAGAGGCAGCTAGAACAATGTTATCTCGAATTCAACACTCCTCATAGGTTTTGGGCGAAGTGCTTAATACCGCTGCTATGTTCGAGAATAGAAGTCTGATTGTCAAGGATAAGTGTAAAACTCCCTATGAAATTTGGAAGGGAAGATCTCCCAAAATTTCATATTTTCATATATTTGGTTGTAAATGTTTCATACACAACAATGGGAAATCTCAATTAAAAACCTTTGATGCCAAGATAGCAGATGAGATATTCTTAGGATACTCATCTATATCAAAGGCATATAGAGTTTTTAATAAGACAACCTTGTGTGTAGAAGAAACACCCCATGTGGTATTTGATGAATCTTCTTTTGAGTTTGATAAGACAGGGGACATCACAAAGATATCGGATAATCTGGATCGATGACTATCAAAGGATCAACCATAAAATTCTACAATCAAGAATCGATTCAGATGAAGAGGAAGAATCGAGACAAAGGAAAGGAACACGAAAGAACTTCCTCAACGGTGATCTACCAACCGATCGGACGACCAACGACACATCGGTGATCGGGACGACCAACGACACATCGGTGATCGAGGTAGAGTTATCGAAGGTAACATAGAATCATACGAAATAAATAATTCAGACAAGACACCATCTACCGTAAAAGATAAAGGTAAGAAAGTAATGTCATATCACCCGGTGAAAGCAGATAATTGGAGATTTAGACTCGGTGTCCAGACGAGGACCCAACTAAATCAAGATTGTATGTTCGGTTGCTATGTGTCATTACTTGAACCTAAATCAATTAGAGAAGCTCTAATCGATTCCAAGCTGGATTAATGGCATGCAAGAAGAACTAAATCAATTTCAAAGGCAAGATGTGTGGGAGCTTGTTGAAAGGCCTTATCATCAAAAAGTCATTGGAACTAAATGGGTCTTTAAAAACAAGAGGGATGAAAACAATATTGTTGTTAGAAATAAGGCCAGACTAGTTGTTCAAGGTTATTCACAATCGAGGGTATTGATTATGATGAAACCTTTGCACGGTGGCTCAAATGCGGAAGTCATAAGATTGTTTTTAGCTTATGCAGCTTTTAAAAGATTCATAGTTTTTCAAATGGATGTTAAGTCAGCATTCTTAAATGGAATTCTAGTTGAGGAAGTTTATGTAGAGCAACCCCTGGCTTTGTCAAAGGAGACAAGGTTTATAAACTAAGGAAAGCTCTATATGGACTTAAACAAGCACCAAGAGCTTGGTATGACACCTTGTCTGAATATTTAATTCAAAATGGTTTTGTTAAAGGTAGAATTGATAGAACTCTCTTTAGAAAAGAGTTTGGTTGTGATCTTTTGTTAGTTCAAATTTATGTTGATGATATAATTTTTGGATCAACTAACATATCTTTATGTGAAGAATTTAGTAGTCTTATAAAAGCGATTTGAAATGTCCATGATGGGAGAAATGACATGTTTTCTTGGACTTCAAGTCAAGCAAACAAAGAAGGGAATATTCATCAACCAAGCCAAATATACAAAAGATCTTATTGAAAAATATGGAATAGGTACCTGAGAAGCTAAGATACCTATGATGACAAATTTTTCAATGGATCGAAACGAGAAGGGAGAAGACACTCGATCAAACCGAGTATCGAGGTCTTATTGGTTCTTTATTATATTTAATCGCTAGTAGACACTGATATTTCATTTGCGGTTGGAGTCGGTGCTCGATTTCAAGCTAATCCTAAGAAAAGTCATCTTGAAGCAAGAAAGAAAATCCTCAAGTATTTGAAAGGAACACTAAATGTTGGATTGTGGTATCCGGTAATGACAACTTTGAAATGTCTGGATACTCGATTCGGATTTTGGTGGATGTAAGATAGTTAGAAAATCTACATCCGTACTTACCAATTTCTTGGAAGTAAGTGATTTCATGGTTGTCTAAGAAACAAACCTCTGTAGCTACTTCCACAATCGAAGTGAGTATATGGCGGTGGAAGTTGTTGTTCTCAGTGATCTGGATAAGTCAATGCTAAGGGACTATAATATTATCACCAAAGATGTACCTATCTTTTGTGATAGTAATAGTGCCATAGCTATTACTCAAAACCCAGTTCTTCATACAAGATGCAAGCATGTAGATATCAGACACCATTTCATCCGAGACCATGTAGAAAAAGGAGATATCGAGACTTGAGAGGATCTTGACCGACTTTCAAAGAGCAGACATCTTGACAAAACCAGCAGAGACGAGGTTTAAAGAATTATCTGTAGAATTAGGTTTATTAGATGCTTCTTTAGTAAATATCTAAGTTTTTAATTCTTGTCTCTCTCAATTTAGTATATTATGTCTAGAAAGAATTATCGACTAGATGCGAGTCAAAGGACAATCGGTAGTGATATCATTGATTTTCTATTTAGGAATCAAGAATCAAGGATTAGTCATATTGACCTTATCGACATGATAATTGCTTATTCGACATATGGTAAATCGGACTAGGGCACAATAGTCGGTGATTTTACGAAAAGCAGATGACTATCCGCACCCTATCGATCTACCACACTACTAATAAGTTTTGATGAGTTTGTTTGCAGGAACAAGTATACTAGATTAGTCTCATAAATCTCTTCATTCGTAAAACCTTCATCTTCATTTTTCCTATAAAAATCTTTGGTTTCAAATAAAGTCTTTAAGTTTGTGTATTTCAAGTAATCGAACTTTGTAACTAAACCGAAAATCTTGTGTAAGTTTTAAACATTTGTGGTTTTCAAAAATCAGACTAGGAGAGAGTTTTTGAAAAATATCGATAAGATCAAATTTGACCAAGTCGATTTTACCAAATCGAAATAGAATACCTAAGTGTTAAGTAGGGCACCTCATTGCTTACGCCGGGTATACTAATTACTTCGATAAAGTAAGTCTATTAGCCATCTAATCCGTAGGATAAACGGTTACTTTTTACACAATTCAAGACACGTGAAGGCCACGCGCCTGAATTTCAATCGCTTTTCTCGCTAAACCGTCGATGTTTTACACGCGCCTCTTAAAATCAACGGTTTAAAATTAAAACTATGAGATCGTGCCACGTTTTGCATTCCCAAACTTTCCCTCTCTCTCCTCTAAGTTTAAAATCTTACCTTCTTCATTAAAAATTTTCACTTTCACATTTCACTTATCAAAATCCTCTGTAAAAATTCATTTCTTACAAAACTTATTCAAATGGCTTCTTCTTCATCCCAACCCTCTAAACCTCCCACTTATATAATCGCATCCGTCTCAAATTTCAAAATGAATACGAAGCGATTAAGAATAAACTCAAAGCCGAGATGTATGTCAACTTTGAAACCACTCGGGATAGGGAATCCGGCGAAATATTAAGGCTTTTGGAAGCATCAAGATTGCGAGGATTACATTTCATTCAAATCCATGAGAAAAGCAGAACAATGGACTTCATTGGCGCGAGAATTCTGGCAAATAGTGAGTTTTCTCGATAACGGGTTTAGTACTACGGTAGAGGGTACTAGGTTGGAGTATACTAAAGAAAATGTCGCACGGATTTTGGATACATCGGTGAGGGTATAAATCCATTAGTGTATAAGGAAGAGGAATGGGAACAATCTTTTGATTTGTTCTAGGATTACATATAGGGGAACAAGGAGAGATTTGAAAAAGCATATGTTGAGAAGAAATTATAGGTTGTTGATGACTATAGTAACTAAGTCAGTGCAGGTGATCGAGTTCACATGACGGAGTTACTAAGTCTAAGCTGTGTTGTATGAGGGCCATCTTTGATGGTATAAGGGTTGATTGGGTAGAATGTTGTTTAGAGGTTGAAGGAGGAGAAGGCGAGGTTGGTATATAACCCTCTTGTTGGTGATTGGGTTCCTCGAGTCTCTGTGAGTCTATTTAATAAGATCACAAAGATCTTGATGGATGGGCTGAATAAGAGGGTCCAGACGAGAGAAGGCAAGAAGAAATTCTCTAAGCAAAAGGGCTTGTTGACAAAGAATGAGAGGTTGGGTGGATTGTCGGATTCGGACGATGAATCGAGATGAGGCATAGGCCCGAGAGAATCGAGCTAGCAGCAGTGGGGTGCGAGAGGCAGCCAGGTGAGGTACGAAATAGAGGTACCCGAAGGCTGCGATCCCAAGAATGAGGTAGACGCACCACACCGGTGAGGAAGCACTGGGTGGAAATGCAGTGGCTCAACCACTTAGAAGGAGGACCAGGAGAAGGCTGGTCAAGGCCGTTGATCTGATTGGGGAGTCTTCCTCAACTCCTTCTAGTCTGCTACCGAAGAGGCTACAACACTTCGGATAGCAGCAGCTGTGCAAGCCGAGACGGAGGTGCTGGAAGATCCCGGCTACGAGCGAACCGCATCCGCCGAGAGGCAAGCCTCTCCAGTACATCTTTCAACATCTCATATTCAGAAAAATCCCCCACCCACCTAGGCGATGAAGAACTATCCAAGGCTGGTACTTCGAGCCTCCGAAACAGCCCTACTCCCGATATTATCCAAATACAAACACCTCCCACCTCATCTCCCTTACCCGAAATACCTCCCACCTCATCTCCCACACCCGATATCCCTCCCACCTCTACTCAACCTTTCAATTTTCTTGACTTCCTCTCCACTAAATATCCCACTCCCTCACCCCAAATCACCCAATACACACTCCTGCACTGATGGCTCAGAGGAAGCTTCGAGCTCTCTCCTACGATCATATGCCAAAAGGAGATTAGCTGAGTTAATTCCCGAACTTTAGTTTAACCACGAAGTAATGAAGGAATTCATTGAGATCTCGGCCGGTCCATCATCTGCGGATCGGTGATCTCGGAGGAGATGAGCCTGTTCACTAATGAAGTAGCCGGGACAATTTCATCACACGGGAGAAGGTTATTTTGGAGTCTCGCTGGAATCTCATCCTTATCGAGTCATTCTATCAGAGGAGCAGCTCCCGAATTTCCTACGAAGCCGCCTTGGCTTGTCTCGAAACCTTACCGGCCCCTCCCAAAGGCCTCAGATCCACCTTCTCTTCAATCCGAATCACCGGAGAAGAGGGTAGAGGATAAGTTCACTCGAGATGCTCACAATAAAGACTGCAGACATCATAGATTCATCGGTGTAACAATGAAAGACATGCTAAAAGCATGAGGTAAACCTTCTATCTTCTATTTCAAATCTTGTTAAAATGGTTGTCAAAGAAGAGCTGGACGAAGTGAAGAAGGAGGTTGGAGAGCTGAATATCCGCATCAAGCCGACAATCAGCTGGGCGATGAGATCCTCCTTAATCAATCCTCGCCTTCCACCTATTTCTTTGTTATCAAGGAGCAGCTTGCTATGCTACTTGATGATGTTAAAAAGGGGGAAGATGTGGAGATCGTGAAAGCCGAGCTTAACCAGATCAAACTTTCAGCCACTAATCGGATGAGCTCACCGCCTTAAAACATAGAATTGATCGATTGAGGAAGCAATCGGGCGAGATGAGCTGTCCCGAGAAAGAAAGAAGCCGAGCTATACATGGCTAAGATCGAGAGAGAGGAAGGAGGAGGCTAGAGCCAAAGCTAAAGCCGAGAAGGGAAAAGGGAAAGAGCTGGTGGTGGTGGAGAAAGAGAAAGAAAAGGAGGCAGAGAAGGTCGTGTCGCCTATCGTGCAGAGCACGATGTCCAAAGTCACTGGAAAGAGACCACTGGAAAAATCAGCCGAGCGGCTTAGGATAGAGGCGAAAGGGACCGACGGATCAAGGCCGAAAAGGTGTATTATGGCGGAGGGAAGCCGAAGGAAGATTAAGTCGGCAAAGGAGGCTGGCCGCATTTTTGATAAGTTCCGGAAGAAGTGGGTTGTCCCATCAGTGAGGAGGAGCAGAGGCGGCTTGGATCGAGACTGCAGAAAGGATCGATGCTCCCCGAAAATGATTGCACATCCATCGTGGGCAGGTGAGTACATGAAGTACGAAGCCAAGTGGACCTTCTTGGTACATATGCAAAGGAGTTGGAGCATCATCGACAATGAGACGATCGCTTGGCATGATTGGATGGAGAAGGAAAATCCAAGTTTGTACCAGAAACTTCTTAATGAAGGAGATGAATGGTACAACGTGGATTTGGTTGCTCAGACTACTCATCCATTCCAATAAAATTGAATGATGATGGCTCGATTGACAAGGAGTGGATCAGTCAACTATCAACTATGGTATAAATCAAATAAAGTTGGTGATCCAAAGGAAATTGCCGAAATGAGGATGCGAATATTTGATTGGATGCGGCTTCCAGAGAAAGACAGGATGGGCCAGATTAGATAAGCCTAAATTTTCTTATCTTTTATCTTCTTATCTGCTCCATATGTAAATTTGTAAATGAGCTGAATATGAATGAGATGATTTGGTTCTTATCATTTTACTTGTGTGTTTTAAAAGTTTTCTTTACTATTTTAAGAAACTTTAAAATTTTTCTAAGTATAAACCATACGAGAAAATTTATCATCTCGATTCAATATTTGCAAAATTTTTCTTAAGTCTAAAATTTTTCTTAAGACTTAAATTTTTCCTTTTGAAAAATTCTTATGACTAAAGAATTTTTACTTCAAAACTTTCTAAGTGTGTATTAAAATGCTTTAATCGAATTGATAGTGTGAATGTATTATAACTTGCTTATCCGATTGTCTTGAATAACTTTGACTAACATTAGCTGTGAGTATGTTTCTTTTATAGTTTTAACATCATCAAAAAGGGGGAAATTGTTAGATCAAGTAGAGTTTTGATGAGTTAAAAGGAACAATCCAGATGAGCGGAGACAACGTTGATAAGCGGCTCGAGATCGAGTTCGGTGCTAAGCTGATCGAGGTAGGTCAAGAGCGATTAAGTTAGCCGGAGATCAAAGTTTACAAGTCATCTGGAGACAAGCTCAAATCTAGCCATCTGCAGGAGACGATCATAAAGAGCTCGAGACGAGGTCAAGACAAGCCGAGTAGAATAAGAAAGGCGAGTCTTCACCAAGTCACCAGACAAGTAGCGAGAAATCACCGAGGTCAAGAGCAGTTTTCAAGATTAAGTTTGTTGAGCAGTTTCCGTTTGTTAGAACCGACTAACAAACTAACTGTCTTTTCGAGACTTATAAATAGGACTAGATTTTATTTTTCAATACACTTATGCAAATCTGATTTTTCACACTATTCACTATTGAATTCACAAAGTATTTTCAAAAGAGGTTTCAAATATTTTCTAAGTGTTTATAGAAAACTTCACTTCACATCTTAAAAAACACTTCTTATTCTAGAGTTAGATTTTAGAAGTTTGGTTAGCATTGTTGAAGAGTTGAAGATCAAGTTGTAAGTTGTAAAGATTGTAAGTAAGTAAGCGACTAGTGAAGACCCTTCTTCAAATTTTGGAGAAGGAGAGTGGATGTAGGATTGTTATAATCCGAACCACTATAAAATTTGTTGTTATTCTTGCTTTCTTCTAATTTCGTCAAGTTACAATTTGTTATTTGAGATTAAATTTCAGAATCTTAGCTAAAATGCGAATATCATCATTGCTTTTGATCTTGTTAAAAGTTGAGTTTAAAATTGTTTTCATTGTGCTTAATATGATACTTTGAATTAATTTTGAAAAGAAAAATCTACAAAATCTATTCAAACCCCCTTTCTAGATTTTGTTCTAGAAGGCTATCTCAAGGTTTTAATCAACTCAACATTCGGGGACCAACAGCCTGACCCCTCATTTTCGTCCAATATGATCGTCTATTCATTCTAAGTCCAACGATACTCTCGGTTTGGCAAAATTCCACCGAATTACCTGCAAAATGGACGAAAAACATCAAAATCTCACAAATAATACTTTTTAAGCAAAAGAGTGATACTTTACACTTTTAAGCACAAAAACTAACACTCTAGCTCACTTTTGCACTAAAATAGGCCCTAAAAACATGCATCAATTCACTCCAATCAAAAAACTCTTAGCATTCTTCATTAAAACTCACAAATCATCAAAGGTATTTCATAGTTTTTTAAGTGATTAAAGAACACATTTCCTATACATCTTCAAAACACTATCTCGCACCGTAATTTCTAGATTAGTCAGTTATATTGCTAGATTGAAGGTGAATTGAAGACGAAGATCGTCTAAATTTGTAATTGTAATCATCAATAAGTCGAGAGTAAGTAAGTGAGTAGAGCCCCTTCTTTAAGTTGAAGAAGGAGAGTGGATGTAGAATCTTTTGATCGAACCACTATAAATCGTGGTGTCATTTACTTTACGCATTCATTCTGTTGATTATATGTTGCTTGAACAAACTTGTTTCAGATTGTTTTTAGATCCTAATTCGTAGATTGAGTATAAAATTGTTTACGCTGTTCAACTTTAATTTCGGGATTTGCTTTAGTCATTTGAATTGATAATCTGAATTTTTGTAAAAGATTTAGATAATCTATTCAACCCCCACTTCTAGATTATCCTGGAAGGTCTGTTTGATTTCTTTAGCTACTAAATCTCGAGACCAACAAAGTTTCGAGGAAGAAAGCACACCGGTGAGGGAAGCATCTACTCTTCCCACAATCCTTGAAGGATCCTCTGCGGCTAAGGAAGAAGGTACTTTATCATCGTTAACTCCTTCTTCTTCGTCCCGTAAATCCACCGAAGTAATTATACAACCTCGGCAATGATGAGGTAGCCACACTGATACCTCGGAGCCTCTAAATCATTGAGCCCTCAGCAGTCCAACCCGCATCTCGAACCCCCAAACCCGGCCACCCGTCATACAGTCATCTACGGAGTTCGACACATTGTTTTACTTCTTAGATGACATCCCCACCAAACCAAAAATATCGAGACACTCTAAGCCCTATACACACTCCAATACCTGATGGCTCGGTTGGGCACACCGAGTCATCCATGAGGTAAACCGGCGAGAAAAAAGATTGGAAGAGAAATTTCTGAGCTTCTCTCAAACCGAGAAATAATGAAGGAAATGGTGGAGCTTTGAGTGGTAAGGCAAATGAGGATTGGAGATTTGAAGAACTCGGTCTAGTATTAGAGGAAGCCTGAAAGGGGCAACCTCGCTCGTTGGGAAAAAGAGGTACTAAAGCGCTCAACTAACCTCAATTAATCAAATATTCTACGATGGAGCAGTCCGTGGAGTTGGTTCATGAAAGGCTGCACCCATCTCGAGAAGAAGACACACTCTCCCGGCATTTACATCCAACCTCGGATATCCTCTCGGAGTGGAGGACAAGATCAAGGCTGAAGTTGCCAAGACTGTGGAAGCTAAGACACATGACATAGTGGCGGCGATCGGTGACACTATGGAGTTTTTGGTTCTTGGTTTTGTAGGTTTTGAAGATGTTTCTAAAACCCATATGTAATAGGAGCAATTGAACTCGTTAGTCGGTGATGGTCTAGATAGGTTAGTATTTGTGCTAAGGTAACCTTGCTAAGATCTATCCAGATGGCTTGTAGATGTATGAGAACCGAAGGCAGAGAAGACTTTGAAGACGAGAAGACTTGAAGGGAAAAGACTTGATCGAAAACCGACAACCGGAGAACTACAAAGGTTGCTATCAAGAAGATCTAGAAAGTTTCTTATATCCAGAGAGGTTGTAACTAAAAGGCTAGAAGGTTTATAAGGTGCTCTTAAAAGCAGAAATGGACAACTTATGAAGGTCAAGTAGTCAAGAAGACTTGGACAAGATGATAGCAAGGTTGAGAAGCTTGCTAGGATAAAGATAGAAGACTAGATTGACTCAAGATAAATCAATATATCAATTAGTATAATCCGTATCAATCAGATTCCTAATTAGAATATCAAAATCACAAAAAGTCAATTTATCAAGAGATAATTGATTGAATTCAGACAATCAATTATCTAAGACAAATAGATCTTCCCAAATGGCTACTTACCATTCGATGAAGACACGATTATCAATTAGTCTAACGGCTAGTTGATTTCAAAAATTTATAAGTCGAATGAAGGGTTCCGAATCTACACGAAACTACACGCGAGAAATTTCAAGAAATCCTACCATTCATAGCAATACAAGCACACTCATTCAAACTACGAATCGGAACACATGTTGAATGCGAAGATCTCGATTTCCAATATCTCGAGTACTAGAGAAGGTTGATCGTTTGTTAGATCTAAGAGTTAGAACAAACTCAAGGATCATTATTTGTAATCAAGGGCAGGAACTTGTAAAACCTCCTGTGGTCAAAACCTCGAAGTGATAGAGGGAACAAGACCGGAAGTTTGGGTGGATAGTAAGACCCCTGTGGAGTCTCGGGAGAGTGGATGTAGGATCATTATATCCAAACCACTATAAAAACTTTGTGTCTTTTATAAGCTTTTTGCATACATATTCTTAATCGCTCATTCATCATCGTTTTAATAAACCTCGCACCGAAACTTGTTAAGATTTATCAAGAAGGTTTTCATTAAAAGGGTTTTTCAAATACACACATGAGATTAGCTTCCGCACCATCGAAGACTACGAGTTTCCAAAGTTTGTTGATCTCACATAGCACACTCGAGTACTTATTTGTAGAAGACTTGCAAAGTACAGCTAAACTCACACTCACTCACAAAAAGTTGTAAAAAGTTTTGAGTGTGGTAAAGGCTATTCAACCCACCCTCCCCTTCTAAACTTTCCACCTCCTTGCACATCTCGTCCAGGACCAACAAAAGGTATCAGAGCGGTGGTTCAACCGACCATTGGCTTTGGTTATCAATAGTCTTTGAGGAAAGACTGTTGTGGTTACTCGAATGCAGATCTTTTGAAAAACCATTTTCATAAAAGTCATGCATTCTTATTTATTTTTCTGCTAACATGGGTTCTCATAAGAAAAGCAACAAAGCCGTAAAGCTACGAATTCTCTATCGAAGACTATAACTACTTTGGAAGTTCCGCATGGAGAATCACCTTGGTGCAATACATGATAGGATGCTTGAAATTCTTGAAGATGGACCTATCAAGTTCTACTGGGATCCGGTGAGTTCAGAAGTAGTGGAATTGAGACTTCAACTCGCGAGAAAATGGAAAAGAAAAGAAGTGAATTATCAAATGAAGAAAGAAAACTATTTAATCTTGATTAAGTGGCACTTACGAGAGATTATAGAGGCGTTAACCGAGAGAGCTTCTTGAAAAAGTAAAAACTCGCAAATCCGCAAAGGAAATGTCTTGTTGCAAAGAGCACTCATGAAGCTAGCTGGTTATGGCACAAGTGATTAAGTCATCTAAACTTCAAGACGCTAAACAAAATTGCTAGAAAGTCTCTTGTAGAAGGTTTGTCGAATGAAGTTTTCTCAAAAGATCAAACTTATGATTATTGTCAAAAAGGGAAGCAAATCGAGAGCATCGCTCAAAGAAGTGACATCCTTAACAACAAGCAAAGTATTACGCTTACTTCACATGGATTTATTCGGACTGTCTCTCCCATGAGTTTCGATTGAAGGAAGTATACACTAGTTGTGGTTAACGATTACTCAAAATTCACATGGGTGGTCTTTCTATTCAAGAAGAATGAAACCATCTCAAAGTTACCGGAGTTGCTAAAAAGATTACAAAATGAAAAAGGACAAAACATTGTGAGAATCGGAGCGACAAGGGAACAAAGTTTCTAAACACACATAAAGCAAACCACTTTGTAAGGAACATGGTATTCAACATGAAACATCTGCAGCTCGTACTCCGCAATGAATGAAGTGGCAAAAGGACGAAATGTAACTCTCAAAGAGGCTGCGTAACAATGCTAGAAGAGTTTAATGTTCCTCGTAGATTTTGAGCAGAAGTTATAAATACAGACTTGCTACACTGAATTGAAGTCTACTAAACAAAGATCATGGAAAGACACCTTATGAACTGTGGAAAGGTAGACTCCCTCGTGTTTCTTTCTTTCGTGTTTTTGGGTGTAGGTGTTTCATCAATGACAACGGGAAATCCAAATCAAAAACCTTTGATGCCAAGGTTGCTTTGATGGAATATTCTTAGGACATTCCAAAGCACAAGCAAGGCTTATCGTGTTTTTAATAAGAAGACTCTTGTGGTGGAAGAAACACCACACGTGGTATTTAACGAATTTTCTTTCGAGTCCAAGGCGGGATATGAGGAATCACTAGCAAAAGGACTGGAGAATCTGAATGTAAAAGAAATTCCAAAATATGTCAAAGTACATTTACCCATTCTCGGATTCAGACTCAAGACGAGCAAAGCAAGATTCAAAGTCTGCTAAAGAAGAAAAAGTCATCTCTACCGATGTCGAAGAAGCATCCCAAGGAGAGTCCGATAAGGAGACATCAATGCCTGGTGAAACATCTCCCAAGATAACTACTGCTGAAATCCGGGGGAAATTCGGAAGATAATCCATCTCGAATACATTTCGTAAGAGTTGGGCACGCCAAAAGAACGTCCAAAGAAGGAAGCTGGATGACTGACCATTCCCGAGATATAATTTTGCGAAATCCTCTTGATGGTGTAAAGACAAGAAGAAAAATGAATTTGGATGGATGTTTTAGTTGTTATGTTTCACTTCAAGAGCCGAAAACTATAGAAGAAGCTCTTTCAAATGCAAACTTGATTGAAGCAATGCAAGAAGAATTGAATCGGTTTGCAGACAAGATGTTTGGTATTGGTTGATAGACCAAGACATCGAAGGTTATTGGTATAAAATGGGTATTCAAGAATAAGAAAAATGAAAAGGACGAAGTAACCAGGAACAAAGCTAGGCTAGTTGCACAAGGTTACTCTCGGTCGAGAAGGTATAGACTATGATGAGACCTTCGCACCATAGCAAGATTAGAAGCTATTCGATTATTTCTAGCATATGCAACACATATGAGATTCAAAGTTTATCAAATGGATGTTAAGTCTGCTTTTACGAATGGAGTTCTAGTAGAAGAAGTTTACGTTGAGCAACCTCCAGGATTTGTTCAAGGGAACAAGGTATATCGTCTAAAGAAAGCTTTATATGGTGAAGCAAGCTCCGAGAGCATGGTATGACACGCTTTCACAATTTCTTCTCGATCATGGATTCAAGAAAGGGAAAATAGACAGTAACACTCTTGAGGATTGAAGAAGATCAAGACATTTTGTTGGTTCAAATCTACGGGGATGACATAATATTTGGATCTCCAAACAAGAAACTTTGTGAGAAGTTCAAGAAGTTGATGCAAAGCAAGTTTGAGATGTCCATGATGGGAGAAATGAATTACTTTCTTGGATTACAAGTAAAACAAACCTCTAATGGAATTTTCATCAACCAATCAAAATATACCAAGAATATGTTAGAGAAGTTTGGAATGCAGACCAGCAAGGAAGCAAAGATTCCAATGATGATTAACTACAAGATGGATCCGGATGAAAATGGTGAAAATGTTGATCAAACCGCATACGAGAGGATTGATAGGATCTTTGCAATACCTAATGACAAGCGAGACCGAGATATATCATTATTTGTAGAAGTGTGCGCAAGATTCCAAGCAAATCCAAAGAAAAGTCATATGGAGGCAGCAAAGAAGATATTAAAATATCTTAAAGGAACAGCAAACTTAGGCTTATGGTACCTATGATGATAATCTTGAATTAGCGGATACTCGATTCGACTATAGGGGATGTAGAATTGATAGAAAATCAACCACTGGTACATGTCAGTTTCTAGGTAGTAAGCTAATATCGTGGTTCTCTAAGAAGCAAAACTTCAGTTGCTACTTCAACCACGTAAGGCAGTACATGGCTGCTAGAAGCTATTGCTCACAACTACTTACGATAAGTCAACAATTGAAGGATTAACATATAGAAGCCAAAGAAATACCAATCTTTTATGACAAGATCAGTTGATTAGGGTAAAATTGCATATGATTTTAGGGCTTTATTATCTTAATTTGATGGTGATTTATGACTTAATTCGTAATTAATTGGTCCAATTGCATTTAATTGTTGGATTTGGTGTTTTAAGTTGAAATTGCAGGTTTTAGGCCAACTTTGAGTGCAAATTGAGGTCTGTTAACATTGCCAAATCAGGTGAGGAGTTATATGGTTAGAAAGAGGGCCGAGAGATGGTCGCAACGCAAAACGAATGAGGTCATTCGGAGTTCGTATGAAGGAGATACGGGCGAACGAAGGAGACGGCGAAAAAACAAACTGTTACACCCAGAATCGCATGCACCCTTCGGATTAGGAAATACACCCACCAGCTGCACCCATGAAATTGATAAGTACACCCCTAGCGAGTTTTTTAAATTGACGACGCAGCAGTTTTTTTAGAAGAGTTTTTGAGTTTTTCAATTTAGGGCTTCTTCTCTCTCATTGTTCTCCACACACAAACACACATAGTTAGGGTTTCTTGAATTCTTTTTCAATATTCTTGAAGATTAGGTTTAGATTTTGGATTAATTCAAGTATTCTACACATTCAAGGTGACATCAAACCTTATTCTTTTAATTAATAGTGGATTCTTTTTCAATTATTATGCTTTCTTCTCTCTCAATTCTTTCAATTTTCATGGGTTTTCTTGAATTCATGATGATTGGTTAAATTCCTTTTGTGTTTGGGTGTGATGATCCTTGGGTGAATTAATTTTGATGATCATGTGATTGGGTGTTTCAATTGTAGAGGTGAATAATTATTCTATTGTGCTTTGTATGATTTAATTGCTAGATTAGGTCTTGATCCTTTGTTAATTGATTTAATTTGCGCAAAGAGATTTGGTTTATTAAATTGATTCTTAGGTGTTAGGTTTAGTTTGGTAATTGAATTCAATATTGGGTTAACGCAAGGAGACTTGGTTAATTTTCATTAGAACCTACATTAGAATACGTTAATTGTTTGAATATATTTCTTGTGATTAAGTGAGGAGACTTAGGGTGTCGTCTCTAAACTATCTTACGTGCTTATTTGATGTATTAAACCTAGGCTTATCCAAGACGGTTGATATGTGATTCTTGGCTAGATAGCTCCTATTATCCCTCGTTAATTGAAACCCCGATCATGTGTGATTCGTAATTAAGGATTCCTTGGTGATTTGCACCCGAACACATTTTTCTCATATTTATTATCTCATTATTATTTTTAGTGATTAATTTTAGATTAAAATTGTGCAAACCCGAGCCCGACTCTATAATACAATGCCAACTCTTAGCTTTAGGGATCCTAGCTCGACATAGTTCCTTTGGGTTCGATAACTTGATTGGGTCTTAAATATACTTACACGAAAAAGCTGCAATCAAATGGCGCCGTTGCCGGGAACTAATTAGAGTGCTAATAGGGACTTAGAGTTTGTTGAGTGGTGTTAGTAGAGTCATTCTTTTATTCTTCTTATTTTTGTTTTGGTTTGTTGTTTTTGAGAATTTGATACTTGCTTTTTTTGTAGCCTACGAAAGATGCAAGGAAGAGCTTAATTGCGAAGATGGATGGATATAACCAATACTCTTGGAATCCATACTATTATCGAATAGTATTGTTTATCCTCCACACTATGAAGGATATGGCTACAATAATGGGAGAAGCCATGGGTATGAATATCAAATTCCACAACCTTCTTCTCATGATCATGATTGGAGACTCTATGAGGTGAGAGTTACTTTGAAGGAGTTGCTTGAGATATTGCTGAAGAAAATTGAGGAAGATGACTCAAGATTTGAAGAAATAATCACCTTGTATGAGAGCATCTATGATGTAAAGAAAAGAGTTGATGTACCGATAGATGAGAACATGGAGATCACCCAAGTTCAATTCACACGCTCTAATAAGTCATCTCGACTCTTTCTCACTTGAAGTCAAGCACATAACCACCATGGAGATCCAACAAGAAGAAGAGAAAGAGAAAGAGAAAGAAGAGGATCCAAGCATGAAGGATGAAATTGACGATTTCTGGTCGAAAGTGATGAAGAGGAGTGTCAATTGATTGACATGAGCAAAATTGAAGAAGAAAATCTAGAAGCACCAAATGAAGAATTGAAGAACGAAATGAGCATTTCTAAACCTCTTGACTCTTCAATTTGTACTTTAATTGAAATTGATGCTTCTATTGATTTTATTTTACCTCTTGTGCATTTTGATTACAGGAAGGAATTGATAAAGTGCTTGGGCATCCTTGGAAGAAAGGAATGGAAAAGGAGGATGGTGAGAGAGCAAGAGGAGAATCCATCAAGGGAAATGTGCAAGATATGTATGGATGATGGGTCTCTCCTACATATTGGCCTCCATGATTTCGAAGCGCAAAGGATGAGATACAATGGGAAGGAGGACCAATATCCGTGGCCCTTTCGATAGGGGAGTATGAACTCATTGAGTTCCGTCCGGCAATGGACGTTAAAAATAGCGCTAGATGGGAGGCAACCCATCCTTTACTTGCTTTCTTTTATTTTCGTATTTATTTATTGCTTTCAATAAGTGTGTTGTGTGTTGTTTTTCGGGAGATCGAGGTGTACAAGTGAGGTGATTGAGGTATACAAGCTTGAAGGAGAGAGGATAC
Source organism: Paraleonurus japonicus (assembly GCA_030762865.1). NCBI lineage: Eukaryota > Viridiplantae > Streptophyta > Magnoliopsida > Lamiales > Lamiaceae > Paraleonurus > Paraleonurus japonicus. The sequence goes on from CM061060.1 coordinate 32,003,470, forward strand.
TTGAAGACCTTTAGGTACAACACCTTCTCCAGACTTGGACTTGTCTAAGTTTGGGGGAGGTGTGTCTCTTTTCTTATTTTTCATTTCTTAGTAGTAGGTAGTTGTGTGCAACTCAACTGGCTAACTATCTTACCAAACTTTTAATTGCTTAGCAATGAATAAGTTTGGGGGTGTGTTAGTTTAGCGATTTTCGTTGCACCAACTTGCCTCTCATTAGCATGAGAAAATTTTGTGAAGTTGGAGCTTATTTGTGGATTAATTGCTTATATTTGAGTTTATCTTTATTGAGAGTAGTTGTGGAGAGCGTTGGTATGTGAAAGGGTATATGATTGAGATTATGTTCATGAGCATGTGTGCTTGATTGGTGGACTTATTGGACTTTTGAGGTGATCATGAGTTGATTTGTAGCTTGATGATAGCATGATGAATTGTTGTGTGATGATGGATGTGAGTGATAATGCTTGATTCCTTGCTCATTTTTAAGCCGTGAGCTTTTGTGCCTTTTAAATCGTACATTTTATACGGTTTGATTCCTTGTTGAGTGCATCATTCATGAATTTGCATGCTAGAACTTGCCTAGAGACTTGTCAAAATTGAGTTTTGTGTGGATTTTGTGAATATGATAAGAGGCCTTGTTTGTTTTGAAAGCCAATTCGCCAAATTTGACCCAACCAAAAACATTGATTTCCCTAGTGAGCCAATTTGAGCCTAAAAGTCTTATTTTCTTTGGCAAGCTTGTGAAATTGAAGCCATTTTGTCTATCCTTATGAGCCTTTTTGTCCTTATGATTAGTAGAGCTTTGATTGTTGACAAAAGAATGGTGTTTGAAAAGAGAAGTGTGGGGGTTTAATTTGCTAAGTTTGAGTAGAGAAAAAGAAAGAAGGTTGAAGTAAAAATTGAATTGTGGAAAAGATGAGAAAAATGATAGTAGAAAAATTCAATTGAGTGCTTAAAAATGCAAGAAAAGTCTCAAAGGAGTTGGGTGGTGAATAATATTTGAGAAAAAATGAAAAAGAAAAGAAAGAGTGATGATTGTTGAGATTTGAGTTGAATTGAATTGTATTGCTTGATCAACTTTCATTTGCTCTACTAATTGTTGAGCTACTTATCCTAAAATTTACCCACCTTGTCCAAAGAGCCTACATTACAACCTTAAAAAAGTCCTCTTTGATTCATGTTTGAAGTACAAAACGATATAATTGAGATTGAGTCTTTTGGCAAGCCTATGGTGTTCATTTTTGTGGATTGATGAGTGAGTGCATATATGTCCTTATACACTAGAGTGATGAGTGAAACACTCCATGGAAGGAGCATTGAGTTGAGCATTTGAATAAGCATTTGTCAAAGCATGACATTATTTGAGTGCTAGTGGAAAGTTGACATTGATACTTGTTCTCATTGAAGAGGTTTGATTGTCCTATTTCGTTCTAGTGCTCATTGAACATAATTGCAATCAATTTCACCCTAATGTGCTTAATCGTCTTGTTGTTTGAGGACAAACAACGCCGTAAGTTTGGGGGATTTGATTAGGGTAAAATTGCATATGATTTTAGGGCTTTATTATCTTAATTTGATGGTGATTTATGGCTTAATTCGTAATTAATTGGTCCAATTGCATTTAATTGTTGGATTTGGTGTTTTAAGTTGAAATTGCAGGTTTTAGGCCAACTTTGAGTGCAAATTGAGGTCTGTTAACATTGCCAAATCAGGTGAGGAGTTATATGGTTAAAAAGAGGGCCGAGAGATGGTCGCAACGCAAAACGAATGAGGTCATTCGGAGTTCGTATGAAGGAGATACGGGCGAACGAAGGAGACGGCGAAAAAACAAACTGTTACACCCAGAATCGCATGCACCCTTCGGATTAGGAAATACACCCACCAGCTGCACCCATGAAATTGATAAGTACACCCCTAGCGAGTTTTTTAAATTGACGACGCAGCAGTTTTTTTAGAAGAGTTTTTGAGTTTTTCAATTTAGGGCTTCTTCTCTCTCATTGTTCTCCACACACAAACACACATAGTTAGGGTTTCTTGAATTCTTTTTCAATATTCTTGAAGATTAGGTTTAGATTTTGGATTAATTCAAGTATTCTACACATTCAAGGTGACATCAAACCTTATTCTTTTAATTAATAGTGGATTCTTTTTCAATTATTATGCTTTCTTCTCTCTCAATTCTTTCAATTTTCATGGGTTTTCTTGAATTCATGATGATTGGTTAAATTCCTTTTGTGTTTGGGTGTGATGATCCTTGGGTGAATTAATTTTGATGATCATGTGATTGGGTGTTTCAATTGTAGAGGTGAATAATTATTCTATTGTGCTTTGTATGATTTAATTGCTAGATTAGGTCTTGATCCTTTGTTAATTGATTTAATTTGCGCAAAGAGATTTGGTTTATTAAATTGATTCTTAGGTGTTAGGTTTAGTTTGGTAATTGAATTCAATATTGGGTTAACGCAAGGAGACTTGGTTAATTTTCATTAGAACCTACATTAGAATACGTTAATTGTTTGAATATATTTCTTGTGATTAAGTGAGGAGACTTAGGGTGTCGTCTCTAAACTATCTTACGTGCTTATTTGATGTATTAAACCTAGGCTTATCCAAGACGGTTGATATGTGATTCTTGGCTAGATAGCTCCTATTATCCCTCGTTAATTGAAACCCCGATCATGTGTGATTCGTAATTAAGGATTCCTTGGTGATTTGCACCCGAACACATTTTTCTCATATTTATTATCTCATTATTATTTTTAGTGATTAATTTTAGATTAAAATTGTGCAAACCCGAGCCCGACTCTATAATACCATGCCAACTCTTAGCTTAAGGGATCCTAGCTCGACATAGTTCCTTTGGGTTCGATAACTTGATTGGGTCTTAAATATACTTACACGAAAAAGCTGCAATCACCAAGTGCTATAGCAATTACTCAAAATCCAAGACTTCACACTATATGTAAGCACGTGGATATTAGACACCATTTTATTCGAGATCATGTAAAGAGAAGGAATTTTCGAATGGAAAAGATTCACATTGATCGCCAGAGAGCAGACATTCTTACTAAACCATTAGCTGAAGCAAGGTTCAGAAAATTATCGATTGAACTTGGATTGTTAGATCCAGGAGAGAGTTTATCAAAAGGAACCGTTGAAGAGTTTCCAAATCCAACATAGAATGTGTTGGTCCCGGAAAGTTGAGTTGATTAAAACCTTGAGAATGCTTCCTAGAACAAAATCTAGAAAGGGGGTTTGAATAGATTTTGTAGATTTTTCAAATCTCTAAAAATCAATTCAAAGTATCGATTAAGCACAATGGATTAAGATTAAATTCTCAACTTCTTATAAGATCAAAAGCAAGGTTGATATCTTGATTTTAGTTAAGATTACGAATTTAACTCTTGATGAAACACAAATTGTAAATCAAACAGAAAATAAAGAAAGCAAGAAATAACACCAGGATTTATAGTGGTTCGGATTTTAATAATCCTACATCCACTCTCCTTTCTCAATTTGAAGAAGGGACTCTACTTACATCGCTTACTTTCTCACTTCCGACTTACAACTTACAACTTGTACAATTCTTCAAATCTTCAATCTCCTAGAATCTTCTTCTAGAAATCTAATTGTTACAAAGTGTATATTGAATTTTGAAGATTACAGGAAAAGTGTTCTAAAAACACATAGAACTTTTTGAAACTCTCTAGAAATTCTTGTGAAAAGATTGTGAAATCTGAATAGTGAATTGTGTAAATCAAATATGCATAAGTGTTATCTATATATGAAAAAATGAAAAACCTAGACCTATATATAAGTCTGAAAAGTCGGTTAGTTTGTTAGTTAGTTCTAACAAACTTGAAACCGCTTAACAAACTTAATCTTGAAAACTGCTAAAACCTTGATCGATTCTTCCTATTCGTAAATGACTTGGTGAAGATTAGCCTTTCTTATTCTACTCGGCTTATCTTGACCTCTGCCTCGAGCTCTTCATATTTGTCTCGCAGATGACTAGACTTGAGCTTGTCTGAGATGACTTGTCATTCCTCGTCTCAGTGACTTGAACTAATCTTGACCTAGTCTCGATCGCCTTCGTACTAGAACTTAGTCTTGACCCTACATCATAGTCTGCTCATCTGGAATAGCTTTTTAACTCATCAAAACAATCTTGGTCTAACAATTTCCCCTTTTTGATGAAGTTAAAACCTACAAGAATAGACACACTCACAGTGAAGTTAGTTTAGAATTTATCAAGATCAATAGATAGGTATATCAAAGCACATTCTTCACATTACAAATGATTTATTCACATATAAAAGTTTTAGATCTTTTAGACTCCCTTAAAAAAACTTAGAAAACCAAATGAGTCTTCAAGACTTAGATTAAAATTCTTAAAATTTTAAGTCCGAGAGATAAAATTCTCAGATGATTTATACTTAAGAAAATTTTAAGCTTTTCCAAAAAAAAACTTTAAGAAATTAATACAAATAAAATGAATCGAACAAAGTATATTCACATTGGATTTACAAAGATTACAGATGAGAAGATAATAGAAAAATAGAAATAAGGAAAAGAAAAATCCTGTTTCTATCGGTCTTCCCACCGGTCTTCATCGGAATCATCAGCCAATTGAATACCCGACTCCTAAGCCGCTTTATATCCTCCTCTTGAGTGAGTCCAGATTCAGTCTCGCCTTCTTCAAAATACCCTTGACCTGGGCCTAGGTCCAGTGGATCCATCGATTTCTGGCAGTGGATGGCATACTCAAAAGCCGGAGAGATCGAGGTTGACGTTGAACTCAACATCGGCTTCTTCCAGCAGACAATGATAGAACTCCGCATCAACCTTCTCCATCCACTCATGCCAAGCTAAATCTGGATCTTGGCCGAGTTGCTCCGGGGCCCTTGAGAATATACCGAGAAATATATCCACATTCCCTCCAGATTTTTGTCTTTGTACTCATTGCATATTTCCCACAAGCCACTTAGGAGGGGCAGATGTGTTGTGGAATGGCCTGAACTTCCCACCGCCTTGATCTTTGATTAACCATTTGCGCTCACAGTGCTCCGTAAGACGTTGGAGTCTTTCTTCTTCCTCTCGCTTCTTCTTTTCTTTCTTGCCAAAATATTCCATCTCTCTCTTAATCCTTTTGATCTCGCTCTTGAGAGATTGGAATAATCGAGCTTCCCTCTTTCCTTTTCCTTTAGCAGCACTCAGTAATGAGTTCGTGATCCGGGCTCGGCCGATCGCTACTTCTTTTCCCTTCCCCTTGGCTCCTTGATTCGGATTCTTTTAACCGAGCCAAGAGCTTCTCCGATCTCTCCTCCTCATCTTTCCTTCTCTTCTCTTCATCCTCCTTCAAAGCTTCCTCCGGTTGACTCACCCTCACTGGAGAGCAGCCACTCATCGATTTGATCCGAGCTTCCTCCTTGGCCGCCTCTGTGTCAGCCGTGTTGGCCTTCATGCCTACTTCTTTCCTGGTCTCCTCGACCCACAGTGTGAGGACTTGTCTTTTCTGCTCAGCCTTTTTCCCCCTTTTTAACTTCAGCAGCCAAGTCTGAAAGTTTTGCATCCAGAGCGTTGCACTTGACCTCGAAGTCCGAGTGGTTTACTGACCAACTCATTAACCACCAGCTGATTGTACCCCATAACCTCCTCCTTCAATGCCCTCGGCTCCTCCTCCATTGATTTCACTTTACTACCAAAGACAGAGTTAGTGACATCTATAATTTTATCGAGACAATGTTACCTCAACTTCCTTCATGTCAAGCTAGCATAGTGTCGGGCTGACTTTGACCATCCTCCTCGTCTTTCTTTCCATTTTCCTTCGGAATGTAGCATTGACTTTCTTCTCGGCGAGGGATAGAATAGAGGATATGGCTGTGGTGGGGCTCAGATCGTTGTCTTCATCCTCGGTTGAGGAGTCGACGAGGAAAGTATTTGTTCTGGTTGAGGAGATGGGAGAGGAATAGATTGTGTTTGAATAGTTGGAAGAGAGGAGTAAGATATTATTGGGATTGGAGAGGTTTGGACCGTAGGGAGAGGTATTTGTTCGGATGGGGTTGGGAGAGATGTTTGAAGTTGGGTAGAAGGAATGGATAAGGGGGATGGGGTAGATTCGTAAGTGGGGTTTGGATTTGAACTATAGGGGAGGTAGCCGTTGAAGAGGCTCTGGGATACCAGCCTGGGATATCCCTTCATTGCCAATTTGGATTTGTGGGACTTCAGCCGAGGCACGTGCTCGAAATGCCAGCCCGAGGCATTTCTTCACCGCGGTATGGGAGATAAGGAAGGAGATGTGGAAAGACTTGTACCTGCCTGCTGGAATCGGGAAAGAACAGACTTCATCGGTTGGGGAGAGAGGAGCCTCCACCGACCAACCTCGGCTGCTATCTCGAAGGATCGGGACCTCCTCCGGTAGCAGGATTGATGGATCTATCTCGTCGTTCGGAGCTACCAGACTTGGTGGATCCTTCGTAACTCGGGGCTGCTCGTCTTGGCCTCCTCACCAAGGGAATTTCGCTTCCTCTTCTTCCTCTTCATCCGAGGCAACCTTGGCAGAGCAGCAGATGAGCTTTCCCCTTCTTCTTTCTCGAAGCTTTCACCAACCTCCTCTTCCTCCTCCGAAACATCCTCGGGACCACAGCTGTTTCAGCAGGTTGGACTTGAGGTGCGACCTCACCGCTCTGCTTCATGTCCCTCTGTTTCGACCTCCGGGCCACCTCAACTTGTTCATTCTTGGACCACGACCCTCAACAGTGCGGCCGCTTGACCTCGAGCCCCGCCGCATCGGACTCATCATCAAGTCTGGAATTCCTCCCACTGTCATCCTTTGTGAGGATGCCCTTACCTTCGAGTACTTTTGGTACCTATTCTCGATCAGCCTCCCTATTCAGCCCTTCAATCAAAACAGTGATTTTATTGAAGAGACCGATTGTAGAAGTAGGAACCCGACCCTCTGCAGATGACTTGAAGGTCAATCGCTTCTTCTCCTCCCCGAGCTTGTATAAAAGTAAGTCTACCCAATTTACTTGCACTCCATCCAAGATGGCTCGCATCACGCACAATGGGGTTTGGTTAACCCATCATGTGAGCTCTGCTCACCGGTCTGACCTTCGTAACCACGGTCATCAAGAATCGAAACCTCCTTCTCAACGAGTTCTTCTTTAAATCCTGCGAGTTCCCCCGTAAGTGACCCTCGCCATCATATCGAAGGATTCTTCCCACTCATCTTCTTTGTACGTCAATGGATTAACTCCCTCCATTGACGTATCAAAATCTGGCAATATTCTCTCGAGAATAACTCGGTGTCGTTAAAATCGATAGAAGTATCAAAACCGTCCCGAGTGTCCTCCATTCTAGCCAAAAACTCGCACCCAAATCTCATTACCTGTTTAGAGGAGACTTCATTGATAGAAATCCTGCGAGTCGTGAGGCTTCGAGAAGACGAAGAATTTCTGCAGATTCTGGGTCATTTGTGGTTTGAAATCGACATACATTTACGCTTTCAAACGGTTTTGAAGTATTCCTCATTCATTTTGAAGTGAGAAATATTTGTGGAAATGTATGTGGGTTTATAAGTTTTGGTAGTTTTTGAAGAAGATGCCATTGGAAGTTTTGTGAATTTGAAAAAGGATTTGACAAAATATGTAGGTTTTCCGAGAATGGAAAGAAAAAGATTTAGGGAAGAAGAAGATGTATTTATAGGGGGAAGATTGGAAAGAGAAACCGCCATTTTTGAAAATATGAATTAATCTCAGCCATTTATTCAAAAAGTTTTCTTGAGTATTAATCAACGGTTAAAAACAAAGATAAGCGATTAGGATTCAGCGCGTGAATGGTAATCGCCTTGAATGCGTAAATAGTTACTTTATAGACCGTTGATTTGACCGATATAGGTTACTTTATTCAGAGAAGTAAGTATACGGCGTCGGCCATGTGATATCTTACTTCAACCGAAGGTTTTTAGAAAGTCATCGATAGAGTAACTGCGATCCACGAAAACTAACGGTTTTAAATGTAACTTTTAGCATTTTTCAAACCAGGTTTAAACAAAACACACTTAGAAACAACATAGACTCAGGTTAAGAATAAAGGAGTTTGAATAAAAGAATGAATCGGTGTTATCTCGAGACTGTTCTGCAAAGACATAAACTCAAAAGAAACCATCGGAAGCTTTAAGGTAAATCAGGATAGAATGTTAATAGTCATCTGTTTTCTTGAAGTTCAGTGACTATTATCTCCTTGTCTGGTTTACTCAATGTCGACAAGTAATTATCAATTCAGATAAGGTCAATATGACTAATCCTTGATTCTTGATTCCTAAAATGAGATCAATGATATCACCACTGATTGCCCTTTGACACATATCTAGTCCGATAATTCTTTCTAGACATTAATTTAAAGAAAGGAAAAGGAATAAGGAAACAAATGCACACAATTAGAAATCAGCTAAAGATGCATCAAGTAATCCTAATTCTAAACACATTTCTTTAAACCTAGACTCACTAATGGTTTTGTAAGAATGTCACTTTTTGTGATTCGGTGGCAATTTTCTCAATTCTAATGTCATTCTTTTCAACATGATCTCTAATGAAATGATGCCTAATATCTATATGCTTGCATCTAGAATGTAAAACAGGATTGTAAGTCATTGCTATTGCACTATTACTATCACAAGAAATTGGAACAGTGATGTTTGAATATTATAGTCTCTAAGCCGTTGACTAATCCGTAAGAGTTGAGAGCAACAACTTCCAGTGCCATGTATTGACTTGATTGTGGAGGTGGCAACAGATGTCTGCTTCTTAGATAACCAAGAAATTAATTTGTTGCCTAAGAATTGACAAGTTCAGTGGATTTTCTATCAATCTTACATCCTCCAAAGTCTGAATCAATAACCCGATAGCTCAAAGTTGTCATCACCGGGTACCATAACCCTACTTGCAAAGTTCCTTTGAGATATCTAAGAATTTTCTTAGCGAGTCTCCGAGATGAGTTTTCTTGGGATTAGGATGGAATCTTGCACATACCCCAACCGCAAATGCTATGTCCGCCTACTTGCGGTGAGATAGAGAAGAGATCCAATCGCCCACGATACTCCGTTGCATCGTGGGTATCCCTGCTCATCCGAATCCATTGAGAAGTTAGTTGCCATAGGTATTTTGACTTCTCTGCTAGTAATCATTCCAAATTTCTCAATCGATCCTTAGCATACTTAGGTGATGTATAAATATACCCTTACTCATCTGTTTAATTTGTATGCCTAGAAAGTATGTCAATTCTCCCATCATTGACATTTCAAACCTGTTCTTCATGAGAATGCTAAACTCTTCACATAATTTCGATTAGGTGAACCAAAAATTATGTCATCTACATAAATTTGAACTAGTAAGATGTTGCCATCTACTTCCTTTCTAAACAAAGTTCTATCAATCTTACCTTTAGAAAAACCATTTGATGTCAAGAAATCAGGATAGAGTATCATACCAAGCTCGGGAGCTTGTTTGATCCATATAGAGCTTTATTGAGTTTATAGACTTTGTTATTGGTCTTAAACCCGGGAGGCTGCTCTACATAGACCTCCTCAAGTAACACACCATTAAGAAATGCAGACTTAACATCCATTTGAAAGACTTTGAAAGACTTATATGCAAAGAAATGCTAAGAACAATCTTATTGCCTCTAATCTGCAATCGGAGCATAAGTTTCATCATAGTCTATTCCCTCATGTGAATAACCTTGTGCAACCAGTCTTGCCTTATTTCTAACAATAATATTGTTCTCATCTGCTTTTATTTTTAAACACCCATTTGGTGCCTATAATCTTTCTCGTGTAAGGGTCTTTCCACTAGATCCCATACATTTTGTCTTTCAAACCGATGCGCTTCTTCTGCATGGCCGTTATCCATTTGGGTCTCGATAATGCTTCCTCAATAGACTTGGGTTCAAGAAGCGACACATAACAACTCGAAAAGACTTTCGCAGTCTAACATCATTCGTGTCGCACACTACTAGATGGGTCTCCTATAATCGATCGATGGATGATAGCTTCTCATCCTTTTGCCTATATGAGGAGAAGGATCCTCATCTTGAGTCTCGATTGGCAACTCATCGGACTCAACCTCGGTGACATTCCCTTTATCAAGTGACTCGTCTTGATCGGTGATGTCAAAGGTGTCTCGATCTGAAGGAGTCTCGATCGGAAGTTGTCTTCGATTATCGGATGGGGATTCTTCTTCATCGATTACGAATCAAGAGTAGGTAGATAAACAGTTCTATGTTTATTCTTGGATAATTCAATTTTATCTAGATTTTCGAAATTTGATTCACTTTATCCGAGAAGGAATACAACTCATCAAAAACAACATGAGGAGTTTCCTCCACACAAAGGGTTGTCTTGTTAAAAACTCTAAATGCCTTTGAAGTATTAGAATATCCTAAGAATATTCCATCACCGCTTTAGCATCAAAAGTTCTTAACTTAGATTTCCCATTGTTATGAATGAAACACTTACAACCAAAAGCTTTGAAGTATGAGATCCTTGGAATCTTACCCTTCCAAATCTCATAAGGAGTCTTACCCTTGTCTTTGACAACTAAGCACTGTTGCAGGTATAGCAAGTTTGTGTTGATAGCTTGACCGAGAACCTATGAGGGGTATTATACTCAACCAACATGCTCTGGCTGCTTCCTTCAAAGTTCTATTCCTTCTTTCAACCACTCCATTTTGTTGAGGAGTTCTTGCTGAAGATGTCTCATGAATAATTCCATACTCATTGAAGAAGTTAGATAAACAAGAATTCAAAAATTCTGTACCCTTATCACTCCCGATTTTAATAATATTAACTCCCTTCTCATTACGAATTTATGCGAGCAGATCGGGAATCTTGTTTATAGTCTCATTTTTCTTGAAAAGAAATATAACCCAAGTGTATCTAGAAAAGTCATCTACTACAACAAGAGTATATTTCCTTCCTTTGAAGCCGAGAGGAGTAATGAGGTCCAAACAAATCCGGATGAAGTAGTTGCAACACTCTTTCGGATGAAGAGGAGTTAATACTCTTAAATGAGTGTCTAGGCGTTTACCTTTTTGACAAGCATCACATTTAAGATCAGTTGATAAAAGTTTTTCGAGTAATCCCTTAACAAGGTTCTTCTTAGCCCGACTTACTAAGGGTCTTGAAATTCGGATGACTAAGCCTTTTATGCCATAGCCGGTGACATTTTCTCCACCCTTAGCCATCAGACAAGTATCTTGGGAACAACTATTAAAGTTGGCCACATAGACATTACCCTGTCTCAAGCCGATTAATAGTACCTTATACGAGGAATTATCCAAAATATCACATTTATCTCTTGAAAATTTTACAAGAAAACCTTTATCACAAAGGCGAGAAAGCAGATAACAAATTATGTTTCAACCCTTCAACAAAATATACCTCGAGATACCTGAATATCCTTGATAATCAAAGTACCTACACCTTTAGTCGACCACAATTATTATCACCAAATACAACTCTTGGACCATCAATGCTTTGAAAATTTGATAACGACTTCTTGTTATGGGTCATATGTTGTGAGCGACCATTGTCGATGTACCATATTGAAGCTAAGATCTCTTCCTTGAGTGATGATCCTGTGAATCTGTAAAAGCAGATTAGTTTTGAGGTACCCTAGTGATCTTGGGTCCTTTTGGGTCAAGAATCACTTTAGGAATCCAAACAAACATCTCATCTGCAGACAATAAGTCGGACTCGGATTTTCTACCAAATCGCATTTACAATAATATCATTTTTAAATGACAACTTGTTGTATTCAGATTGGGTAATTTTCCTAAACTTAGGAAATATAGGATAGCTTTGCTCCTTCCATCAAAAGAATTATAATAAGAAAATCTTCTTATTTTGGTTCTTGGATTCCTTCTAGTCTGATAGGAATTCTTGGTGAATTCTTGGTTTCAGAGGAAGATATAGTCCTTATCTCGATCAAGTTGGTTTCCATGGACCAATTTTAATATCCTTTGATTGAACAGATGCTTTCAAAAATTTCCTAGGTTTTGAACATCTGATTTATTGTTCCTATCATAACCAAGTCTGTCTTATCATGAGATTTAAGGAAGTATTAAAAATATGATCTATTCTTGATTGTGAATTATTAAGTCGACTAATTTTGAAGACAAGCTTCTCATTGTCTTTCTTAATTAATTCATTTTCAGCCTGAGACTACTTCAAATTTATCTTTTAAAGTCTTGATTCATTTTCTAATCTTTCGGGTAAGGCTGGTGATGTACTAGCTTGATCTGATGAAACCATTCCCCTTGAATGTTTCCTCAGGTCTCAAAGCTATTCATCACTGCTTGCCTTTATTTAGAATTTGAATCGATCCTTTAAAAATAAATTCTCTGTCTCACTGTTTATAAGCAACTAAAGATGTCTTTAAATCTCTCAATAACTCATGAATAATAGTTTGGTCATGATCGGATGCGGATGACAAGAATCATTATACGAAGATGAATAGTAGATTACCTCATTAGCCATGAGACAGATCTCATCATCCGATCCGAAATCGAGATGAGGATGATGAAGATGATGATGATTTCTTTGGCTCTTTTCTTGACCAACAAAGCTCTTTGATCTCGCAAATCTCCTGTCTCTTTTCTTCCTCTTTTCTTCCCTTTCTTTAGGAGTCGATTGAGGACAGTCATAGCTGAAATGTCTGGCTTATTACATGTATAACAAATGTCACTCCTATCTCGATGCGGGACTAGAAGTATTTCTTCGACAGGTGATCTGTATCTTCTTGTCTCGGCTCTTGTTTTTGTCATCATCGAAGATTTATCTACCTTCCTATCTCGATCTGGATCTTTGTCTATCTCTTCCCGCAAATCTCAATTTATTTCTCTTATACTTCATTCTCAATTTATCATACCTTTTTGTAAGTAAAGCCATCTGCTTCTTTCAAAGATAGATCGGCTCCCTCTGGACTGTTGACACCTTGTCTTCTTCTTGACAAAGGCAACAGATTTGGATGAGGTGCTTGACTCCATCTCATCTTCCTCATCTTCTATCTCGAATATCATACTCTAAAGCTTTAAGATGAGAAAATAAAGTATGGTGAGTAATAGAGGATAAATCTTGAGTTGCTTTAAGGATATTGGATTTTTCCCTCCATCTCTTGGTTAATGATCTCAAAATCTTGTTGTTAATCTCCTTCTCACGAATAATTCTTTCCAAGGTCAATTTGCTTTGTTAAGAAGATTTGTCAACCTCATATCAAACCGATCTCTGAGACTCATTTTCTTTCATCTTGAATGTTTCAAATGTATGCAATCTTGTTGTAGCTTGTTCTCCTTCACTTGGTCGATCCTTCACAAACATTAGCTAAGGTTTGCCACATTTCTTTGCTGTTTTACATCTCTTAACCTTCTCTATCCAATCTTTACTCAGAGTCTCTATGATTTCTCGTTCTAGCTACTTGGTCAAGATTGTGGACCTTCCTTTCATCATTAGTCAATTGAGAACTCTTCTTCTCTTGCCTAGTTCTTGATTCATTGCCTCTGCTCCAGTCTTTGGTACCTCCATGGAAAAACTTTATAGGACCTTCCTCAAGAACCTCTTCCATTCTATCATGAATGGCCTTGAGATGATTTTCAATCCTAAATTTCCAATAATCATACTCTTCAATTGAAAATTCAGGCGATTCTGGACTTATTACTTTTACACGATGACATGATGAAAACAAAGACAAAATACTCCACAAAAGCTTATTAGTAGCACTTTGTTAGGAATGAAAGAAAAATGAAGAAAATCAAGATTATTTGAATCTTGTTCAAGACCTAAAATCAATATCGAAATGACTTAACAACTGCTCCGATACCACTTATTGGTCCCCGGAAAGTTGAGTTGATTAAAACCTTGAGAATGCTTCCTAGAACAAAATCTAGAAAGGGGGTTTGAATAGATTTTGTAGATTTTTCAAATCTCTAAAAATCAATTCAAAGTATCGAGATTAAGCACAGGATTAAGATTAAATTCTCAACTTCTTATAAGATCAAAAGCAAGGTTGATATCTTGATTTTAGTTAAGATTCTGAATTTAACTCTTGATGAAACACAAATTGTAAATCAAGCAGAAAATAAAGAAAGCAAGAAATAACACTGTGGATTTATAGTGGTTCGGATTTTAATAATCCTACATCCACTCTCCTTCCTCAATTTGAAGAAGGGACTCTACTTACTGCTTACTTTCTCACTTCGACTTACAACTTACAACTTGTACAATTCTTCAAATCTTCAATCTCCTAGACTCTTCTTCTAGAAATCTAAGCTGTTAAAGTGTATATTGAATTTTGAAGATTACAGAAAAGTGTTCTAAAAATACTTAGAACTTTTTGAAACTCTCTAGAAATTCTTGTGAAAAGATTGTGAAATACGAATAGTGAATTGTGTAAATCAAATATGCATAAGTGTTATCTATATATGAAAAAATGAAAAACCTAGACCTATATATAAGTCCGAAAGTCAGTTAGTTTGTTAGTTAGTTCTAACAAACTTGAAACTCGCTTAACAAACTTAATCTTGAAAACCGCTAAAACCTCGACTCGATTCTTCCTATTCGTCTGCGTATGGTGACTTGGTGAAGATTAGCCTTTCTTATTCTACTCGGCTTATCTTGACCTCGCCTCGAGCTCTTCATATTTGTCTCCGCAGATGACTAGACTTGAGCTTGTCTCCAGATGACTTGTCATTCCTCGTCTCCACCGACTTGAACTAATCTTGACCTAGTCTCGATCGGCTTCGTACTAGAACTTAGTCTTGAGTCCTACATCATAGTCTTGCTCATCCGGGCAGTCTTTTAACTCATCAAAACAATCTTGGTCTAACAGAATGGTTGCAAACCTTGCTTAGAAGGTTTACCAAGCTTGAGTAGCAAGGTTTCAAACATCGTTGCTACGATTACACGTCCACGTGGTATTAGCCGACTTTACAGTTAGCTATCAAATATGTTCTCTCTCTCTCTCTCACTCTCTCTCTCTCTCTCTCTCTCTCTCTCTTTTATTTCGAAAAGAGTTTTTAATTTAAAATATTCCCTGTTATTTGTTTACTAAAATTCTTTGGAATATTTTATTTCCTAAAAATAAATCCTCAGGCATAGGCTTATCTTTTAAATGTCGAATCAAATCTTGATTATTGCAAAAATTAAGGGTTTACAATTTTTCTAAAATATTTTATTACCTATTTACGTGGATCCGAAATTCTTTTAAATTTGGAAAGTTTATTTTTGCGTCCATGAGCTGAGGTCACACACTTATTGGAATTCGAACCGTTGCATGTCTAACCGCTCGATTTGATTGTGCAACATGCCAATCAACATTACCCTTTATTTCGCTATTTTAAAATTTGTGGTTTCCTTTTTCCGTCTCATATAAATACCTCATCATCATCATTCTTTTATTCTCACTTTCTCTAAAATCTTCTCTCGGAAATCACTTAAATCATTTTCCTACATTCTTCGTGTTCGTAAGATCTCTCATTCCAAATGGCTCCTAAACATGCTTCTTCTTCTAAGAAATCAGCTAGCAAGGGCAGGAGCAAGGCCATGGATGCTCTAACTTTATCAAAAAGATGGGAAGTGAACTCTCTGTGGATTTTTACTCGAATCATCGGCATGAAGCAATGGAAATCAGGACTCTTCTCTCTAATAGGGGTCTCGCACAATCTTGTTTTGCTCATTCAAGGGAACGCAGAACGCTCGATGCTTATGCGGTTCAATTTACGATAAGGGCAAAGTTCGGAGATGATGGTCTCGACAACAAGGGTTAACGATCAATCCTCGATCGTCACGAGGAATGACATTCACACCCATTTGGGTCTCTATCTTCATGGTATTGATCGAGAAACTTATATGTGGGACAATTATCTAGTTGCTTTTCGGTCATGGCAAAAATATCTTGTCGCCACTTTGTCACCGACTTGAAGAAGGGATACGTAAGGCGGAAATACAGGCCGTTGTTTGACATTATGGTGAAGGCCATTTTTGGGGAGCGTCGAGTATGGATTCTTTGAGTCGGTGAAGATTGTGTGCTCTGAAAGCTATTGTTGATGGGGTTGCATGTGACTAGGTGACAAAATTCTGGATATTTTGAAAAGGAGAAGAACAGATTCTTTCTCGATCCGATGATGCAACTCATGCGGGGTGAAAATCGGTGTGAAGCTTGATATGTATCAATGTCTAACAAGATCATTGTCTTGTTAGAACGGATGTTACTCGGTGTTGCTTGGGATCCAAAATGGACAAAGTCTTACACTAAGGCTAAGTTCATGCTTAATAAGGATGAAGATTTGTCTGGGACCTCCGAATGCGATGACTAAGGGGTTGCACAGATGGCTATAAATCGAGGGGGAACATGATGATGAAGAAGATGCGAACTCTTCGGGAATGGAGAGGATTCCTCGGAGGAGGAGGAAGAAACTAAAGAAGGAGATGGAATGGATGTTGATAGTGTTAGTGATGAAGGGAAGGTTGCCGATAGCAAACCCGAGAAGGAGTCTCCTAAATCGCAAGTCCGAAGAGGGAAGCAAGTTCAAAGTCTCGCTAAGTCGATTCGAGAAGGCTTTAGGGATTGACTCTTACGATAGCGAACATCAAGTTCCTATCTCGAGTTACCGAAGAAGAAGGCTCGAAAACCATCTCGTGGTACCTGACAGGGTTCGGCCGGCAATCGAACTAGGGGAGCAAGACTGTCTGGACCTACTGCCTCTCGGGTCTAAAGGGAGCTTCGGGCTGTTGATGCAATGGAGATCGAGGACTCTTCGTCTAAGGAGATGGAAGACACTATTTCGCCGCAGTCTGGTGAGGAGAAGGTATCTTTTCCCTCTTCTCCATCTTTTCATGATGCTCCATCTAGTCTTCAAGAAGACTTGTCATTCCAAGAAGTCGGCGATGAAACCGCGAAGTTGGGTGCCGCGCCGAGCCAACCACCCAAGTTGCTTTGAGGTGAACCCCGCTATTGAAGATACTCAACCAAGCTCTGCTCCAAGAATTCGTGGCTCATTCGAAGAGTGCTTAGTTGTGGAGGGCACTTCATGGGTAGACAGCAAGTACCCAAGATTACTAAATCATGAAGCCGAGAGAAAGTTGTTGATAGAAGTCATTCTATGGAGAAACGCTCGATTGGGTACGATTGATGATCCGATTCTGCTGATTGAAGAGATGGGCGGAATGTATTCTCCGATTGGGAGTATGGATTGCGTAGCAAGGCTGGTGTGGCAAAAGCTTTTGATCTATCTTCGGATCATCGATCGATTGTCTAGTAGCAAGGTTGCCGGGGAACCGGAACTCCGCCGAGGAGATCATGGGACCTCATGCTATCTTGGCACGAGGTCGGAAAGTTGTTAATTCTCCCCCTCTTCTTTCCTGATTTTTCTTCTCAGGCGATTACCAAATTTCATGCATGTCATTGTTCATGATAACTTGTACAAGAAATATGCTACTAAATTTACTAAGTTAAAGGATCGGTATGCCACCATGTTCTCTATTCTTGATGCCAAGTATGCCCCTGGCTTCAAGCATTGAATCCTCTAAAGCATATATTGATGCCGTAATTCAAATGGCTACTCAAATGATTCGGAGGATGGTCGCCGAGATGTTTGCCGATCAACAAAGAAAACATCATTGATACACTCGGTGGAATGACGCGAACAATGTAAATGAAGTCAGGATTCAGGTTGAGGCCATGAGGGACCTTAAGGAGAAAAGTGAAGAAAAGTGGAGACAAGTTGTTGCGAAAAGAGAAGCGCAGCTGCAGGAGGCGAAGTTAAGGAAAACGTCGATTGATATGCGCTTACATCGATGCGGGAATGCAACAAGCTCGAGGGATGGCAATCGATCGTAATGAATCCATCCGGTTGTCGTTGCAAGAGATGGGCAAGCGCCTTTCTCAAGCAGTAAGAAAACAAGAACATCATCAAGCTACATCTGCCATCGCTGCGACGTTGTAGTGCAGGAAAGCACCGGCTGGATGTTGAAGACAAGATTGCCAAACCAATAATCTGCAGAGCTGGTGGAGTTGAACAAATTTGTGGAGAAGTTTGATGCCTATCGGAAAGACATCTTCGGACACACTCGTGCTCGGGTGCCAAGTGGTCACCCCTTTTGATGGATGTTAAAAAGGGGGAAGAAGAGTTGAGAACGGATCCGAAAGAAAAGGAGTCCGAATTGGCCGGAGTGCAAGAAAGGTTAAAGGTGATAGAAGACTTTTGTTGGAACGAAAGGAGAAAGGCGATCTGAAAAGACAGCGTTAGGGACACCGTAGGTACTTGTTGCTATGATCCCTACGATTTCATGAGATGTTGCTATTGGAGAAACATCTCAACCAAGCAAGAGAAGAAGGTTGGTAACAATGGCTGAGAAAGAGAAAGGCTGCTGCAGAAGAGATTGAAGCTCTTCATCGGGAAGCTTATTTGGCTAATCTTGAGGCCGGAGGATGACCGAAGATGTTACTCGGCAAGGTCTTAAGTTCCTTGTGCATGAAGGTAAGAGTACCGAACCCGGAGGAGGTTCAAGGAAGAAAGTATTTGTTGCAAGAAGGTTTGCTTCCAAACCTTCTAGATCAAAGAAGAAGTCTTGGTAAGAGAAAGAAGAAGTCTGGAGGAGAGGTGATATGGATGTCATCCTTCCACATAAGCTGATTGGAGTGAATTGATGCATGATTTGAGGGGGTATTTTAGTGCAAAAGGTGGTGCAAAGTGTTAGATTTTGTGCTTAAATGTTTGGTCCCACTTAGTTGAGTAGATTAGACAAAACTCGAACTAGTCTTCTAGGAAAATTCTAGAAGGGGGAGGGTTGAATAGATTTTTCAGATTTTATAAATCTTTCAAAACTTATTCAAAATACCCGAGTTACATAGCGGAATTAAATTTTAAACTCAACTTTATATGGATTAAAAGCACACCGATATTTTGTCTAATTTGAATTCTTAAACTAAACTTTGATTATGAATAGAAATCGATATGAACAAATAAGTTGTTAGGATTAGAATTTGTATGTTTTGATGATGTTCCTAAAACATAAATGTAATAGGACCAGCTGAACCTCGTTAGTCACTGATGATCTAGATAGGGTTTATGTCTTTGTATAACTAAACCTACTAGGCTTGACTGGAGAGTCTGTATTGATCGAGAATCGAAGGTGGCTGATAAGAAGACTTAAGGATTTAAGAAAGATCTTGTTCAAGTCATCTAGAAGAGCGTCGTGAAGATAAAGGAAGGCATATGATAAAAAAAAAAAGAGGTGTTATCAAGAAAGGTTTAAGTGAAAGTAGCAAGGTTGGAATCCATGCTACGTGCCAAGCTTTAAGTTGTCTTTGGAGCAAGGTGTAAGGTTGCTAGAGTTGACTTCAAGAAATTCATCGGGGTTAACAAAAGACAGAAAGATAATTCAAAGATATCCGAAGTCAATCAAGTGAAGATTTGATTATCAATCAAGATCAATCACGGCATAATTGATTGGTATCGGACAATCAATTATCCAAAGTCAAACAAATCTTCCAACGATCACTTACCATTTCTTTGAAGACACGATTGACAAATTAGTCTAACGGCTAGTCAATTTCGGGATCATATAAAAGTGAAGTGAAGGATTTTAAAAGGACACGCGAGAAACATAAAGAAAAATCTTTTCACTCACTACATTACACGCATAATTCTTCGTACTTAAATCGATCTAACACATTAATATTCTTAAGAGATTTATTTTTGGTCAAGGAAGTGTAAATCACCTTTCATTATCTGCATACGAGAAAAGGTTGATTGTTTTTGGTCTAAGAGTTAACACTCGAGGATCATTTTGATTGTACCAAGGGCAGGAACTTGTTAAACTTCTGTGGTTGAATCCTCAAGGAGATTAGAGGAGACAAGACCAGTTTCGGTGGATAGTAAAGCCCTTGTGGGATCGGGGAGAGTGGACGTAGGATCGTTATATCCGAACCACTATAAAAATCTCTGTGTCTTTACGAGCTTTACTGCATTCATACATATTACTGCTCATTCATCATCGTTTTAATAAACCTCGCATCAAACATGCTTAATATTCATCACTAACGTTTTCATTAAAAAGGGTTTTTCAAATACACACGAGATTAGCTTCCGCACCATCGAAGACTTCGAGTTCCGAAGTCTCGCGATCTCACGTAGCACACTCTGAGTACCTCACTGCGAGAAGACTTCAAAGTTTTCTAACCTCACACTCAGCTCACGAAAAGTTGAAAAAGTTTTGAGTGTGGTAAAGTCTATTCAACCCCCTTCTAGACTTTACACCTCCGTTCACATCTCGTCCGGACCAACAAGTGGTATCGAGCAAAGTGGTTCAACCGACCACCGGCTTTGGTTACCAATAGTCTTTGAGGAAAGACTGTTGTGGTCACTGAATGATCTTTTTGAAAAACTATTTTCATAAAACTCATTGCATTCGGTGCATATTATTTTTATTACTAACAATGAAGTTCTCATAAGAGCAAAGAAAAGAAAGCTACGAGTTCTCTATTGAAGACTATGACTACCGGAAATTCGGCATGGAAAATCATCTTGTTGCAATCCATGATAGGATGCTCGAGACACTTGAAGATGGACCGATAAAGTTTTACTTTGAACCAGTAAGTTCTCGGGAGCGGTGGAGCGAAGCATCTACTCGGCGTAAGATTGAAAAGAAAAGGAGTGAAATGTCAAATGATGAAAGGAAACTATTTAATCTTGACCAAGTTGCTCGGACAGAGATCATAGAAACATTAACTAGAGAACTTACAGAGAAAGTCAAGACGTGTAAGACTGCTAAAGAAATGTGGGAAACTTTATCACTCATGTGTGAAGGATCGGAGCAGATTAAAGAGAACAAGTTGCGATCCATTCTACATTCATTTGACACCTTCAAGATGAAGCCTAATGAGACGATAGATCAATTGGACTTAAGATGACAAATATCATCAATAAAGCAAGCTCTTTGGGAAAATCATACACCGAGAAGGAGATCAACAACAAAATATTGAGATCTCTAACTAGCAAATGGAGAGTCAAGATTACAGTGATTAAGGATACAAAAGAATCGAGCAAGATTAGTCATCATGAGCTATTTTCGCATTTGAAAGCTCATGAATATGATCTGAAACAAGAAGAAGACAAGGATGAAGGAAATTCAAATTCCACGGAAAGGAAGTTGCTTTCAAGGTCACTTCAAATCAGTCATCTAAAGAGCCTATTGGAAGGGATTTAAGCTTGAAAGAACAGATGGCTTTGACGACTTAAAGTTTGATAAAATGAACTCAAAATTTGGGAAATATAGAAGACATTGGAAGAATACAAAGAAATCTGGTTTCGTATCCGAAACAAATCTTCGTGACAAGAGATCGAAGACTCCAAAGAAGACAAGGTTCAAGACTCCGAAAGAAGAAGAGAAGATAGTCCAAAAAGAAGAGATTTTTCTCCTAAAAGGGATTCTAGTCCAAGAAAATCTTCAAGAAGTGATGCTTGCTATAATTGTCATAAATCGGGACATTTCGGTTATGATTGTCAGTGATTTAACTCCAAGAGAAAGAGAAGAAAAGAGATTGATGAGGAGCGAGAAAGTTTCTTCGACAAGCGTGCTTTAGTGGTGAAGAGGTGGATACTCTTTCAAGTGATTCAACATCATCTTCAGACTCTCTTCAGACAATGATTTGTGTCTTATGGCAAAAGGAGATGAGGTACTTTCTCGATTCTCGCTCTTAAATGCCGCTTCTCGTGTTTCTTTTGCGTAAGAGTTTGACCATAACTTTGTTGATAAGTTAATGGAAGATCTCAAAACTGCTATAAACACTTACAATTGTGTGGAAAAGGAGAATGTGAGCTTGAAAGATAAAATTGATCTACTTACACAAGAATCTATTAGCAAGACATCTCGAGACACTAACAGATCTTAATCAGATAACTTCAAGAGTTAAACACTCTTAAAGTGAAGTATCTTTGAAACGAGGGTTTCTTTGGTAGAAAGGTTGCTTGCCGAGAATCTTGAGAAAACCGATCGCTTGAAAATTCTACAAGCAAAATTCGATGAACTTTTCCATCAGCATGAGCGTATAAAATCGAGTGAGGAACGTTTAAGTTTGAGGTTGGATCAACTGAACAAAGCTTCTCATGCAGTTCAAACAATAGTTGAATCGTCTCAAACACCTAACGTAAAGAAGGGAATTGGTTTTACCATTGCCCAATCCTTACAAAGTTCAAACAAGTGTACTTAAGAAGAGTACACATGTTAAGGGTAATGATTTGGTGGGAGAGGGTTCCAAACCTAAACCTACCGATAAGGGTAAAAAGGTTCTTGACCCAAAGAAATCAGTTGAATGGGAAGAAGAGTAGATATACTCAACAACCTAAACAACCGATGGGGTATCAAAAGAAGGGGGAATCCCAACTTAAGAAACCTCAAAGAAGGTCGGAAAAGTAGACATCACCGAAACCATCTCTCGTG
Source organism: Paraleonurus japonicus (assembly GCA_030762865.1). Lineage (NCBI taxonomy): Eukaryota > Viridiplantae > Streptophyta > Magnoliopsida > Lamiales > Lamiaceae > Paraleonurus > Paraleonurus japonicus. Next base: position 32,025,965 of record CM061060.1, read on the forward strand.
GAGACAGTCTCACTGAAGACTACACAACCTAAGCAAACTTCAAAGCTTGCTAAACGGTCTACTAAGTCTTCTCGTGCTGTGAGATATGAATCTTTTGATGGCTCAAGTAGAACGCACTTTATCATCAAAACCCTCGGACCATTGCACGGCTGATCACTCCATCTGAGAAGACCTCGGAAGGGTCGAAGTCTTCCGGAAGGAACACATCGACACCCATAGGCATACATTCAAGAAGGCACCAAAGGATGAGATTGTCTATGTCGATATGTATGGAAGAATAATAAGATCTTGAATATGATAAGAAGAGTCTATTCCTATGGATTCCTAAAGACTGTGCTAACTCTCAAGGACCCAAATCTAAAGGGTACCTAAAACTTAACTAAACGTGCGGGGACGCCGTGGGACATGAAAGAGAGGTTGCTGGAAATACTGTCTGGTACATCGACGGTGGGTGTTCGAAGCATATGACTGGGAACAAGCAACTCTTGAGCTCAATAAAATCACAAAATGGCCCACGGGTGGTATTTGGAGACAATAACTTTGGGATTACCAAAGGTGTTGGGACTCTATACATTGGTGATGTACGTGTTGAGGAAGTTTTCTACGTGGAAGGATTAAAGCATAACTTGCTCTCGGTTTCGCAATTCTGTGATAAGGGATACTCGGTTAAGTTTTCTAGTTCTCTGTGTGTTGTTCTAAGTGGTTTAAACGATCGTGTGCTCTTAATCGGCCCGAGAAAGGGCAATGTTTATGTTGCGAGAATTTGAAATGTTCAAGTAATATATGCCTTGTAGCAAAGAGTACTTTAGAAGCCACTGGTTATGGCACAAGAGACTCGATCATATAAATTTCAAAACGCTAAACAAGATAGCCAAGAAGTCTCTTGTAGAAGGCTTGCCAAATGAAGTTTTCTCAAAAGATCGGATATGTGACTCATGTCAAAAAGGAAAGCAAACTAGAGCCACTTTCAAGGAAGTTTCGTACCAACGCCAAGTAGGGTACTACAATTACTTCATATGGATCTTTTTGGTCCCGTATCTCCGTCAAGCTTCAGTGGTAGAAAATATACTCGGTGGTGGTGGGTGACTATTCAAGATTCACATGGGTGATATTTATGTTCAAGAAGAATGAAACCATCACAAGGTTACCGGAATTATTGAAGAGATTACAAACGAAAAAGGAGAAAATGTTGTAAGGATTAGAAGTGACAAAGGAACAGAATTCCTAAACTCTCACATAGCAACGTATTGCAAAGAAGTGGAATTCAACATGAAACGTCTGCGGCTCATACTCCACAAAGAAAATGGTGTTGCTGAGAGGAGAAATAGGACACTCAAGGAAGCTGCCGTAACAATGCTAGCAGAGTATAATGTTCCTCAGAGGTTTTGGGCGGAAGCTGTGAATACGGCATGCTACACTCGAATCGAAGCTCACGACCAAAGAACATGGAAAGACACCATATGAGTTATGGAAAGGTAGAATTCCTCGTGTTTCTTTCTTTCGTGTTTTTACCGTAGGTGTTTCATTCATGACAATGGCAAATCCAACTTAAAAACCTTTGATGCCAAGGTTGCTGATGGAATATTTTTAGGATATTCCAAAGACAAGCAAAGCATATCGGGTTTTTAACAGAAAACCCTTGTTGTGGAAGAAACACCCCATGTGGTTTTTAATGAATCTATTGTTGAGTCTAAGGACAAAGGACGAGAAGAGTCTCTAGCGAAGGATTTGAGAAACTAGAACTCGAGGATAAGACAAAATATGTCAAGGTTCAAGTACATGTTTTAGACTCGGATTCTCGAAGATGATCGGCAAACTTCTACGTCACAGACTTAAGCAAGACAAAAGTCTGCGAAGAAACCTCTAAGGTCAGCCGATGACTCACCCGTAACACCGTATGCGAATTTATCAAATCAAGGGGGAATGACGCAAGATGATGTTCCGACAATATCTTCGGAAGAGTTACACGTATCTAATAGAAGGAATTGGATGGTGATCATCCTAGTGACTTAATCTTAGGAAATCCTCAAGATGGAGTAAAGACAAGAAGGAAAATAAACCTAGATGGTTTATTTAGTTGCTATGTCTCTCTACAAGAACCTAAGAATATTGAAGAAGCACCGTTGGACACAAATTGGATAGAAGCCATGCAAGATGAACTCAATCAATTCACACGACAAGATGTTTGGGTACTTGTTGATAGACCAAATCATCAAAAAGTGATTGGAACGAAATGGGTTTTCAAGAACAAGAAAAATGAGAAAGATGAAGTCACCGTAAATAAAGCATGGCTTGTTGCGCAAGGTTACTCACAATCGAAGGAATTGACTATAACGAGACGCTTGCACTGTGAGCGATTGGAAGCTATAAGATTATTCCTTGCATACGCTGCATATATGAAATTCAGAGTTTATCAAATGGACGTAAAGTCTGTGTTCCTAAATGGAATTCTTCTTTGAAGAAGTATACGTTGAACAACCCCGGGTTTTGTTCAAGGAAATCAAGTCTACCGTCTAAAGAAAGCTCTATATGGACTAAAGCAAGCTCCTCGAGCTTGGTATGACACACTATCACAATTTTTACTTGATCATGGATTCAAGAAAGGAAAGATAGATCGAACCTTGTTCAGAATTGAAGAAGAACAAGATATTCTATTAGTACAGATATATGTGGATGACATCATTTTGGGATCTCCAAACAAGAAGCTTTGTGAAAAATTCAAGAAATTGATGCAAAGTAAGTTCGAAATGTCTATGATGGGAGAAATGAATTATTTCTTAGGTCTTCAAGTCAAGCAAACTTCTAAAGGAATATTCATAAACCAAGCAAAGTATACCAAAAATATGCTAGAAAAGTTTGGAATGTTAACAAGCAAGGATGCAAAGATTCCAATGGTAACAAACTACAAGATAGATCCAGATGAGGATGGTGAAAGCATTGATCAGACCATGTACAGAGGATTAATAGGTTCCTCATCGTATCTAACAAAAGCAGACTGATATTTCCTTCGCAGCTTGGAGTATGCGCTAGATTTCAAGCCAATCCAAAGAAAAGTCATTTTGATGCGGCAAAGAAGATTCTCAAGTATCTCAAGGGTACAAGAAATGTAGGTCTATGGTACCTGCCGATGACAACCTCGGAACTCGGTGGATATTCGACTCAGATTATGGTGGTTGTAGAATTGACAAAAAATCAACCACGGGAACATGTCAATTTCTTGGTAGTAAGCTGGTTTCTTGGTTTTCAAGAAGCAAACTTCAGTGGCTACATCAACTACGAAGCAAAATATATGGTCATGGGGAGCCGTTGCTCACAATTACTTTGGATAAGTCAACAATTGCAAGACTATCACATTGTCACTAAAGAAATTCCTATATTTTGTGATAGCAACAGTGCCATTGCTATTACTTAGAATCGATTTCACACAAGATACAAGCATGTGGATATACGGCATCATTTTATTAGAGATCATGTCGAAAAGAAAAACATTCGAATGGAAAAGATTCATACAGATCGACAGAGAGCAGACATTCTGACGAAACCATTGGCGTAAGCACGGTTTAGAGATCTATCCGTAGAATTAGGTCTACCGGATCCAGGAAAATCGTGCTAACATATTGCTGAAAAAGGCTACAAAGTATAAAACTGCTTTGAAGAGAATATTAAGCTTGTCAAGAAAGCATTAAACTTGTCAAGAGAAGATAAAGCTTGTCAAGAGAACTTCAAAAACTTGGCAGTAAAGTTCTAAAGCTTGCTACTACAAAGATTAAAGGTGGTATCGCTTGATTACAATATCAACCGACAGATATGTTTCTCTCTTTCGTTTTGCCCTTGTTTATTTGTTTGACAAATATTTTGGTCTAAAATATTCCTTAGTCTATGTGGTTAAATTAATTTTCGAATATTTTATTCCCGAGTTTATCCTCAAGCATTGGGAAGTAATTCATGTATTGTCAAATCAAATCTTTTCAACCACAAATTTTGGGGTAATTTTCCTTAAAAATATTATTTTACATCCTATTTCTCAAGGACCCGAAAATCTTTTAATTTTGGAAAATACCTTTTCAAATCCAGAAATGAGGACACGCACTTTTCGGAATTCAACCGTTGAATCCATAACCGCTCGATCCGATCGCGGCAAGATGCAAATCAACGCTCAAATTTTATTTTGTAATTTAAAATTTAGCGGTTTCCTTCTTCTCTCTTATAAATTGATTTTCTCGCCTCTCTCTCTCTTTCATTATTCCTCGATCTTCATTCTCTGCTTTTTCCTTCTTACGAAACTCGATCTCTCTCTCGCTTTATTTTCAATGGCTCCAAAACAATCTTCATCTTCAAAAAAGGTTGCAGGAAACACAAGACTCTAGACCCTTTGGCCCTTTCGGAGAAAGTGAGAAGTGAATTATCGGTGGATTTTCGAACTCTTTGGACAGCGGGGAAGCGGTGGAGATTCTAAATCTCTTATCCGATAGGGGTTTGTTTCAGTATTGTTCGGCTCATTCTTCGTAACGTCGGACTCTTGATGCATATGTTGTTCGTTTACAGTTCGTGATGAATTTGGACGAAACATCATAAAAACGATGTTGTTTGGTCAAAGTTTGACCATCGACGGCAGGATATTCATGAACACTTGGGTTTGTCTCTTCAAGGCATTGACCTTAATCATATATGGCGGAAAATCATCTCGAAGCTTTTTATTCTCTAGCGAAAACTTCATGTCGTCATCATGTGTCGGACTTGAAGAAAGCTTATCTCAAGCGGGAATATAGATTGTTGTTTGATATCATGGTGAAGGTTATGTTTGGGGAATGACAGAGTATGGACTCGGTGAGTCGAGGCGTCTTTGTGCTTTGAAGGCGATTGTGGATGGCGTAGAGTGTGATTGGGTCAAGAAATTCTTTGAGATTTTGCGAAGGAAAAGAATCGGTTTTTTCGAACCGAGGTGGACGGTCATCCAGAGGTTAAGCTATGGGCTGTAGAACAGTATGTTTCCATGTCGAATAAGATTACTGTGTTGGCCGGAGAGGGTGATGCCTAACACGGCGTGGGATCCTAAGTGGACGAAGCCATACACTAAGGCAAAGTTCATGCTTTGAATAAGGATGAGGAGCTCGGTGGTCCTCCCGATTACGATGATGACGAGGATCAGCCAAGTTGAGGAAGAGCTCGCCGATGTGTTACCAATTTTGGCGGTTGCCCCCGCGGCTATTGATATTGGGAAAAATGAGATGGTGAAGGATTCGGATAACCCGGCAAGTTCCAAGGCCGCTAGTTCAGGGAGAAGACTTTGAAGTCTTCTCGGTAGCGAAGATCGTATCCGATCTCTCAATTACCACAGAGAAAGGCGAAGAGGTTCACCGTGGCAACTCGGAAAGATTCTCGTGAGCAACGTACTGCAGGAGCACAGATGCCTACTAAGGTATCTCCCGGCAAGAAAGGATCATCGGTGGAGGTTGATGATTCTCCAATTTCGGATGTCAAGAGATGGTCTCTCATGAATCTGCTTAGTGAGGAGGAACAGTATCAATTCCGTTTCCTTCTCTTTCGAGATTCCTTCTTCTTCGAAGCTCGCCGCACCGATGGAAGTTGGCGATGAGGTTGCGGGTATGGGTGCCGCTTCGGAGCCTAACACCCAGGTTGCCGAGGGTGATCACAGAGAGAATTTGATCGAACAGATCCAATGGATTCAGTCCAAATGATAGACCTTGCTAGTAGATTACGTGGATCATTTGAGAAATGTTTGATGGCCGAGGCTTCTACTGGGTGGACAACAAGTTTCCCAGATTGCAGAATTTCCTGAGGAGCGTAGCTTGCTAGTAGATATCCTGGTATGGAAAAATGCAAGGCTTGGAGCGATTGATGATCTCATTCTCTTGGCAAATGAGATTGGTCACAATGAGTTTTCACCGTGGGAGTTTGAGCTATGCATCAAGGCCGGCGAGCGCAGCATTTGATTTAACCTCTGATCATCGATTGCTTGCCTAGTTGCTCGATCGTTAGATGAACCGGAGCCTGCAGAGGATGGTTCTGCTCCTCCCTTTACGATGATCAAGAAATCGGGAAAGGTGTATCTTCTATCCCTCCTCCTCTTCCCGATTTTACATCTATACGTTTGCCCAACTTTATGCCTCGTTGTTGTTCATGAAGATTTGTATAACTCTTATTCTCGCAAAGTTTCTTTGAGTTAACACAACAAAGATGCTTCCATGTTTTTTGTATTGGCTGCTAAATATACTCCTCTTGCTGAGTCTATTGAGTCTTCAAAGTCCTACATTGAGGCCCATTCGACGGCCCCCTCTTTCATCCGTCAAATCGCCGATACGTTTTACGAGCAACAGGAAACTATCATCGAAACTCTTTTCTCGCATGATGTTGAACAACATTAATGAGGTTAGAAAGCACGTTGAGAGTGTAAAGGCTGAAGGTGAGAAAGTCAAGCTACTCTCGTGAAGGTGTTTCTTTGAAAGAGAGACGATTAAGGACAGACTTCGACAAAGATGGAGGATCGATTCCACGAAACTTCGGTGCCATGGAAGCACAATTACGAGAAGGCATTGATCGTAACGCGGCCATCCAATCCTCTATGCTGGAAATGGGAAAGCAAATTGCTACCGTACAAGAGGCAAATGCTAAATTGACGGAGACGGCTACAGCCATCTGCGCCGACACTATCGGGCTGCTCAAAGATATGCTAAAAATCGATGAGAAGATTGCTTCTCCAATAGCAATGAGTTTGCCGAAATAAGAAGTTTACAGAGAAGTTTATCGCGCATGCACAGACGGGATGTTCTTTCCAAGATGCTGGAGATGGAAGCTCGCTGGACCCCTCTTTTGAATGATGTTAAAAGGGGGAAAGCCGCTTGAGAACCGAGGTGGTTGACAGAGATGAGGCTAAGGATAAAGAATTGAAGGAGTTGGAAAGATAGGTGGAGGCGCTTGAAAATTTTTTTGGAACGAAAAGAGAAGGCGTAATTAAAAAGAGCTTTGCGAGAGTCTCATTGGAATGGACGAGGGTCAAAGTTCCCAACCATTGAAAAGGAGAAGGTTGGTTAAGATGTCCGAAAAAGTTGAAGGAAAAGGGAAGTCTCACAAGAGGAGTTGGAGGCTTTGCATGAGGAAGCTTTTCTTGCCGACTTGGAAACTAGAAGGATGGAGGAGAAGGATAGTCACAAGATGATCAAACTTCTTGGGAAGCAAGGAAAAGAAGTGGATGTGTTGGGCAAGAAATGTAAGAAGATGTTTATACCAAAGAAAGTTGCTGCAAAGCCACTGTATCAAAGAAGAAGCAGAGTAGGAAAGGAAAGAAGCTCATTGGAGCAGAGGCCGAGGAAGACTTTATCCTCCCCACAACACCGATGGATTTGTGGATGATTGCTGTCCTCCTGGGAGAGGATTGAGGACTGAAAGCAGCAAAGAGAGATTTCATCTGCTCATACTATGTCTCGTAAAAGTATCGGCGTCGGGGCCACACAAATAATGAAACATTCTTTGCTTGGATGGAGGAAAAGCACAGTGATCTCGTGGGGAGAGATTCTGAAAGCTTCGTTGAATTCAACCTAAACCTTCAAGCGCCGTATTTTGAGAAGATCCCTACTCCACCACAAAGCAGATGGTAAGTTCGACCAGCCGAGTGTTCGCAGTAACGCTTAAAATCTGCTTGGCCGAGGTCAGCCCACCTATTGGAACAGATAACAGTGGAACTCTATGATAGAGTATACGATTGGCTGATTGTTCCAACAGTGGTTTCAAGGTATGACCGAGGAAGAGATGAAGGGTTCTGGTTGGGAGGATAGTTAATGGACAGAAGTCGATGAAGTCTGCTTTTGTTTTATGCTTTTATATGTTATCTTTTGCTTCTTTTTGCTTTTCACTTCGTAAAATGTACCGATATCTCCATATTAATAGAAGTGAATGTTTTTTTGCGCCAAGACAACTTCTCGTTGTCATTTGATTTTGTTTGAGATCTTTTTAAAGGTCTTTTCCTGTCTTCGCTTTGCGTATCTTTGCTTATGTGCAGCTTCTCAAGAAGGTTTTAACATCATCAAAAAGGGGGAATTTGTTAGGATTAGAATTTGTATGTTTTGATGATGTTCCTAAAACCTAAATGTAATAGGACCAGTGAACTCGTTAGTTAGCCGATGATCTAGATAGGGTTTATGTCTTTGTATAACTAAACCTCGCTAGGCTTGACTCAAGAGCCGTATTGATCGAGAATTGAAGGTTACCGATAAGAAGACTTAAGGATTTAAGAAAGATCTTGTTCAAGTCATCTAGAAGAGCGTCGTGAAGATAAAGGAAGGCATATGATAAAAAAAAAAAAAAGAGGTGTTATTAAGAAAGGTTTAAGTGAAGGTAGCAAGGTTGGAATCCATGCTACAAGCTTTAAGCCGTGGCCGAGCAAGGTGTAAGGTTGCTAGAGTTGACTTCAAGAAATTTATCGGGGTTAACAAAAGACAGAAAGATAATTCAAAGATATCCGAAGTCAATCAAGTGAAGATTTGATTATCAATCAAGATCAATCACGGCATAATTGATTGGTATCGCATAATCAATTATCCAAAGTCAAACAAATCTTCCAACGATCACTTACCATTTCTTTGAAGACCTGATTGACAAATTAGTCTAACGACTAGTCAATTTCAGGATCATATAAAAGTCAAGTGAAGGATTTTAAAAGGACACGCGCAAGAAACATAAAGAAAAATCTTTTCACTCACCGCATTACACGCATAATTCTTCGTACTAGAAATCGATCTAACACATTGATATTCTTAAGAGATTTATTTTTGGTCAAGGAAGTGTAAATTACCTTTCATTATCTCTCTGCACGAGAAAAGGTTGATTGTTTTTTGTCTAAGAGTTAACACTCGAGGATCATTTTGATTGTACCAAGGGCGTAAACTTGTTAAACTTCCCGTGGTCGAATCCTCAAGGAGATTAGAGGAGACAAGACCAGTTTCGGTGGATAGTAAGGCCCTTGTGGGATCGGGAGAGTGGACGTAGGATCGTTATATCCGAACCACTATAAAAATCTCTCGTGTCTTTACGAGCTTTACTGCATTCATACATATAATCGCTCATTCATCATCGCTTTAATAAACCTCGCACCGAAACTTGCTTAATATTCATTACTAAGGTTTTCATTAAAAAGGGTTTTTCAAATACACACGAGATTAGCTTCCGCACCATCAAGACTTCGAGTTTCGAAGTCTCGCCGATCTCACGAGCACACTCGAGTACCTCGCAGTAAGACTTCAAAGTTTTCTAACCTCACACTCACTCACGAAAAGTTGAAAAAGTTTTGAGTGTGGTAAAGTCTATTCAACCCCCTTCTAGACTTTACACCTCCATTCACATCTCTGCTCGGGACCAACATAAGTAAATAAAAACAAGAAAGAACACAAGAGTTTATAGTGGTTCGGATCAAACGATCCTACGCCCACTCTCCTTCTTCAACTTGAAGAAGGGTCTTCACTTACTATCTTCCTTCCTTCTTGCTTACTTACTTACAATCGTGAATCTTCACCTTTACAACAATTTCTTCCTAATTTCGTATATCAATGGCTTGAAGATGTTCTCGTGAAAAGTTTTCTACAAACACTAAAACTAGAAACGTATTGAACGCTTTGTGTGTGGTTACAATATTTGAAATATGTGCGTATAGAATATGCGTGAATAGTCATGTAGTTGCAAAAATTCAAAAGGTAATTCTATTATGATTTCAATCCCTATTTTTAGAGATCTTCATTGGTAGTTGTAACTTCCTTGTGAATTATATTCTAGTTGGTTATAACGGTGTAACCGAAACTTGTAACTTCTTCTTGATTAGTTATAATCGCTTCTTGATACTTGTGTAAAATTCTCTAACACTTCATCTTCTCGCTTCGACTTACTCTATCTTCGTCTTCGCTCTATGTCTTGATTATTGTTTATCGTTCTAGACCTCATCTGCTTCCTTCACGCTATCCTTGTCTAACTTCTTGTCCTTATCGATTTCTTGTCCTCATCCGATATCTAGTCCTTATCTCGATTTCTTCAACTATCTTTATCTATCATTTGTACATAACTATATTTACATACTAATACTTACTTCACTGCCTATACAAGATACTCAAATTGGTCATCCTATTTTGCATTTTAACTCATCAAAACTAATTACAAATTTTCTTTCTAACAATTTCCCCTTTTTGATGATGTTAAAACACAGCTCAAGAAAAAGGGTTAGTACTCTTAGAAGATAAGAATATTAGAAAGTATACAACTAAGTTACTTAATCGATAATCGATTATTACACTTTATAGTCGATGATCGAGCAACAAGATTAATCATAATTGAAGTCGATAATCGAAGTAAACATAAAGAATAAGATCGAGAATGTTTCAGATGATTTAGTGTTATGAATTTATAAGCCGATTACTTATACCAAGAATTAGTTAGTCATTTTGAAAGTAAAACAAGTTAGTTAAACAACCAAGTTTATGAGAGTAGTTCAACCGTATTCACATATATTCAAAAAACTTGCAGATTTTTTCACATTCATTAAGACAGATAATCGATGAGTAGTATGAGATAGACTTAATCGTACCACCTGTCTTCTTCGGAATAGTCATCCAAATAAGAAACGCTTCTTCGTACTCAATGTCTCCTCCTTCGCCTAGATCGCCATCGCCTCACTTGGATCAAGATCCGCTTCACCTTTTCCCTATCCAGACGACTCATCTTGTGTGAGTGGAGCAGACATTGTTGAATAAGGTGGTGCAACTATGTCCACATTGAACTCCGTATCTCCGAGGTCGATTAAATATTGATAGAAATTGGGATCCTTCGCCTCTAGCCATTCATGGAATGCTATGTTCTCATCTGTGCCCCAAGAAATTTTCTTGCAAACATGAAACAGAAAATCCACTCCCCTTCATAAGCTCTCCACTTGCTTGTTGATCTATGGGAAGGATTTCCTTGGGCACAACATCTGCTTCGATGAAATGGGCAAACAACCTCTTCTCCTTCTTTGTTTTTCGACCTCGTAACCCACTTCCTCGTCTTCCCGTCATAAGTTTTACCAGCTGCCTTCTCCCCTGCTCCCTCCTTCTTTTCGCATCCCTTCTCTTATATTTCTCTTTCTCTTCCCTCCTCCTCTTTAGAATTCTCTCCTCCTCTTCTATCTCGGTCGGGTCTTTTGAGGTTGGCTTGAAACCTTAGCTTTCTCACCGCTTTGGATGAGGATGAGGGAGATTTGATTGATAGAACGGGACAGGATCAGCAAGAAGTGGCAATTCCTTCCGAGATTCAGCTTATGTTCGAGACTCTGGATTCATCTGCCTTCGACCTTCTTTTCGCCTCCTCAACACTCTTTGAGACTTCTCATCTCACGCCTTCTTCCTTTCTTCCTCTCGCTTTTAACAACTCTTCGACAACTCCTCTAATCTGAGATTTAAAGCCGCCAGCTTGATCCTCTTGCAACCCCACTCTTTTCTTGAGCTCACCGCCTTCCCCTTTTTGAATCAAAGAAATCGGGTGTTGCAAATAGTGGCTACTTTCTCGATCCGGCCCATGAGTTCTTGCCTTACCAATCCAGTCTTTTGATCCAACCGATCATATCTTTTCTTTTAGCGACCTCATCATGTCTAAACTCTCCTTCCAGTATACACTTTGAGGATTATTGTCTGTCTGTCCTTTTCCATTGCCAAGCTCATCTTAAGGACTTGTGAAAAAGATCCTTCCTTTGCCAACCACGACCCTTTAACTTGCTCCTCAACTCGAGTCTCCGATTTCGGAGTAAGCATTCAAGACATATTGTCCGACCCATTCTCCTTGAGCTTTTTCCTCCTCAACAATCTGCTGGTTTACCTTGACCATATTTTCCTCATGTCTCGATTTTCGAGAAGTAGAGGTCGATCTTGGTCTTCTCATGAATCGCAGACTCTACATTCTCCTTGATTGAAGAAGTGATAATTCATGGGACCAGACGCAGAGCATTCAGACTAGCTTGCTTTAGATTGAACACTTCTTCCTTCAAAGTGTGTTGAACTCGGATACGCATACGAGATGTGGAGGGCTAGGCAGTCGCAGATGGAGAAGATAGAGTTAAATCTATCTCCTCAATTGGAATATCAGCTACCACCGCGGCCGGAGGAGAATCGCCCAATGTATTGATGTTGTTGGCACTTCCGATTCTACTTCACTGGAACTTGCCCCATTGCCGCTCTGCTTTGTGCCTCCTCGCTTGTATCCATCTCACTGGCTCATCGGCAGCTCCACCAATCATTCCCTCAGCTCCTCCATCTCATCTCATTTCTCGCCATTTCCACTTTTTCTTGCTCCTTCACCTCACCCGATTTCTCTACTTCCTCCGGTGCCTCATCTCCGAGATACACTCTTTGAAGAATGTAGTCGACAAATGTATTCTCGCTTAGGATGTCTTGGAAGGACTTGAGTTTTGCCTTTTTAGTACCTCCTTTTCCCAGATGGATAGGTTGTTTCCCGCATCTCGCTATTAGGATAATCAAGTTTCTTCAAATGAGCCTAATCTGAGTCTTCTTAGTAGATACACATCAACCAGCTTCTTTAAGAAGCTCAGTGCCTGCCTCGCAAGGGCCGATTCCTTTCGAGGAGGAATTTCTTTCCAAGAACCCTTAGGGAGGTTTCGGTTGGACCCATTACATCGATGGGTTAGGGAGATTAAGAAATAGGTTTGGTTCAGATGATGTAGAGGGTAGGAAAGAAAATGGATCATATGTAGGTTGGGTTTGGATTGGACTTATGGGAGTGGACTGCTTTAGAGGCTCGGAGGCAGCGGTCTTACCCGCCTCTTCATTGCTAGGTTGGGGTTGGGGTACTTCATCCTCGAGATGAGGAAGATGAAGATTGGGCTTGCTCCTTGTCTTGGTCATCTCCAGATGAGACTTCGACCCTTTCTCCTTGACTCCGAGCTTCAGTAGCCTCGGCCGAGACACTTCCCTCGAGAAGCCGTCTCTGCCTCCTCATCTTCGGCTTCCTCCATCTTAGCAGATGAGGATTCGTCCTCCAATACTGTCTTAACCTCCTTTGGCTTGGCTTTTGAAGCCTTCTTCTTTGTGCCGGAGGTTGAGTGGAGCCTCTTCGTCTCCCTCTCGAGTCTAATGGTCGAAAGATCTTCTCATCTTTGACCAAAAGCCCCTTCTCGCTTCGTATACTTTTTCACTCCTTCCTTCCAAATTCGCATTGTCTCATCTCCCCTTATGTTCAAGTATGATGGTGATTCTAGCCATCATACTTGTGTTCTTGGTTAAGGACCATCTCATCAACTCCGATGACACTGGGGTTTTAATAAATTTCTTTCTTTCCTCCATCACCTCGAATACACCATCCTTGCCCAATTGATTTATGCCCCATCAATTATAGCCCTCATACAACAAATTATGGGCTTCGTTAAGCCATCATGGCTTTGCTGCTCTCCCAAAATACATTTAGTCGAATCAAGCATTAGCAACTCGTACTTTCGCTTCAACATTGGCTTTTTCAGGTTCGTCGTAGTGTTCTCGGTGAGTTCTTCTCGCCATTAGCCAGAAACTTTCTAAGTATTCCGATGCCTTGTACATGAAAGGGTTTTTTCCGACGGTGCTTAATCCAAAAATTTCTCCAATATCGCCAATTGATAATACCACCTTTTTATTCTTTCCTTTGGTTCGAATTTGAGTTTCCAAACCAAAGGTCGTAGCCTTTGCCCGGTTAGAAACTCAGCAGAAAGATCATCCAGAGTTAGATTCCTCGACGGTTTCTTTGTGCAATATTGTATTAATCCTCCTGGATTCAAGCAAACTCAAGATTCTCTCGGTCTCGGATCGGTTGAGATATCTCATTCTACGAACATCTCGGATTTTGTTCTATCTCTCGATTGAAGTAAGATCATACTCATACTTGATGTTCGATTTCTTTGATTCCGCCATTTTAGGAATATAGAAGGTTTTAGGAGGGAAAGGAAAAGTTTGAGAAAATTATGAAGGTTTTTATGTGTGCGTAAATGAAATTATGCACACGAACTCCTATTTATATGGAAAGATATAATAATAAACAATTATAAAACTAATAATTGCCTAAAAAAGTGTAAATATAGGCTTTCAATTGCCATTAATGCAATTATGATATTTATTTTGAAAAGTGCAGAGAATAATATTAAATATGTCGCGCGTGATATTTAGACGGTTCATATTTCGTAAACCGCCTCCATTTCTAGCGCGTGAAGCTTACTCACCGTAATTCAAAGCTATATTTGATAAAATTTCGGGTCCGTAGTAACTTCTCTCCCGACAGAGTTAATTATTTAAGATAATACTTTTCAGTTAATTGGAGAGATAGAATGAAAAATACTTATATTTTAAAAACAAAACTTGAACCCATATCTCTTTATTTTTGTAAAACAAAATATTTTTATAAACCGAGTAACTTCATTTTTGAAGAAATAATAAAAGATTATGATATTAAATTCATATATCAATTATATGAACTTAACATGCATAATTTAATCAATAATTTAAAAGTTTAGAAACTACTTCCCGATAATTTTCACCTCGTCTGGATTGCATCATAGTCTGCTTCATAATCTCTTGGATAAGTAGACCTTGTCTTATGTTGAGATATGTTTGTCAAACCTTGTTCTTTTCAAAAAAAACACTTAGGCAAATCATTAGTAATTTTAGGAGTAATTCAAACAAGGTACATATACTCATCCTGTCTTTGTAAACAGCATTTCGACTAGTATGTATTTGTTTGAATTACTTCATGTCGACAAGTAAGTATCAAGTTGGTCTAAGATCAATGAATTAATCCTTGATTCTTGAATCCTTTAATGGAGATCAATGATATTAGCCTGTGATTTTCCATGTGACCTTCTACTCGCTCTCGATACTTCTTTCTAGACATAATAAACTAAGATTGAGAGAGACAAAGAATGAAAACCAATAAGATAAGATTATATATTAACTAACGAAGCATCTAATAATCCTAATTCTACAGATAGTTCTTTAAACCTTGTCTCGCCATGGGTTTTGTCAAGATATCACTCTTTGGAAATCACTAATCTTCTCTAGTCTCGATGTCACCTTTCTCAACATGGTCTCGGATGAAGTGATGTCTAATATCAACATGCTTGCATCTAGTATGTAGGATCGGGTTCGGGTAATAGCTATGGCACTATTACTATCACAAAAGATTGGTACATCTTTGGTGATAATATTATAGTCTCTTAACCGTTGACTTATCCAGATCACCGTGAACAACAACTTCCACCTGCCATATACTCACTTTCATTGTGGAAGTAGTCGCAGAGGTTTGTTTCTTAGACAACCATGAAATCACTTACTACCAAGAAATTGGCAAGTACCAGATGTAGATTTTCTATCTATCTTACACCCACCAAAGTCTCGAGTCCGAGTATTCGACAATTCAAAGTTTGAGTCCGAGTATTCGACAATCTATCTACATAAACTTCCTCACCTAAGACTCCATTAAGAAACGCCGACTTAACATCCATTTGAAAACTATGAATCTTTTAAAAGCAAAGCATGGGCTAAAAACAATCTTATGGCTTCCAGACGAGCTATAGGTGCAAAAGTTTCATCATAATCAATCCTCTCGATTGTGAATAACCTTGCGCAACTAATCGGCTTTATTTCTAACCACAACATTGTTCTCATCCCTTTTATTTTTAAAAACCCATTTAGTTCCAATGACTTTTTGATGATGAGGCCTTTCAACAAGCTCCCACACATCTTGTCTTTGAAACCGATATAGTTCTTCTTGCATGGAGTTAATCCAGTTGGAATCGCTTAGAGCTTCGTAATAGATTTAGGTTCAAGTAATGACACATAACAACCGAACATGCAATCTTGATTTGGTTGGGTCCTTGTCCTGACTCCAATCTAAATCTCCAATTATTTGTTCAAATTGGATGATATGACATTACTTTTTTACCTTTGTCTTTTACAACGGATGAATTTTTGTCTCAATTATTTATTTCAAATGATTCTATGTTACCTTCGATGATTCAACCCGATCATCCGTGGTATTAGTCGCCCGATCACCGGTGTGGAAGAACTTTCGTGTTCCTTTTCTTTGTTCGAATCCGATTCTTCCTCTTCATCCGAATCTAAATCTTGATTGTAGAACTTTATGGTTGATCTTTTAATAGTCATCTCGATTCAGCATCATCCGATATCTTCGTGATGTCATATGTCTTACTATACTCAAAAGAAGATTCATCAAATACAACATGTGGAGTTTCTTCTACACACAAGGTTGTCTTATTAAAAACTCTATATGCTTTTGATACGTATGAGTATCCTAAGAATATTCCATCTCGTTATCTTGGCATCAAAAGTTTTTAGATTAGATTTACCATTGTTGTGGATGAAACTTTTACAAACAAATATATGAAAGTATGAAATTTTGGGAGGTCTCCCCTTCCATATTTCATAGGGAGTCTTGCATTTATCTTTAACAATCAAACTTCTATTTTGAACAAAACAGTTGTATTAATGCCTTTGCCCAAAACCTATGTGGGATGTTGTACTCAGATAACATTGTTCTAGCTGTCTCTTTCAAGGTTCCGCTTTCTCCTTTCAACTACTCCATTTTATTGTGGAGTCCGTGGGCACCGATGTTTCATGAGCTATGCCATTCTTAATGCAAAGAATTAGTAATAAGCTTATTAAGGAATTCAAGACATTTATCACTTCTAATCTTAACAATAGTTAGCCATTTTTCATTTTGAACCTTTTAAGAAATTCTCGAATCTTAATCATAGTCTCATTCTTTTTGTATAAGAAAATAACCCCGTAAATCTTGAAAAATCATCAACAATTACCAAAGTATATTTTCTTCCACTAAAATCGAGAGGTTTTATTGGACCAAAAAGATCCATATGAAGAAGTTCCTAATTCTTCTTGAAGAAGGACTACCTATTGTTTTAAAAGAAACTTTAGTCCGCTTTCCTTTTCGACAAGAATCACACACATGGTTCTTTGAAAATACTTTATCGTGGAGTCCTTTTACTAAAGATTCCTTATTTTGTTAAGAGTTTTGAAGTTTAAGTGGCCAAGACGCTTGTGCCATAGCCAACTTAAATCATCCGAACTCTTAGCAACAAGACAAGTATCTTTAGGACAACTTTTGAAATTAGCAATATAAATGTTACCTTGTCGACTCCAATTAATAAAATATTTTCATTGATACCATCTAACACATAGCATGCATTATGAGTAAATTTGACACTTAGCCCCTTATCACAAAATTGTGAAACAGATAGTAAGTTGTGCTTCAATCCTTCCACGAAGTAGACTTCATTTACATGAATATCACCTATCATCAATGTTCATACTCCTTTGGTAAGTCTATAATTGTTATCTTCAAACATTACTCTTGGTCCGTTTATGGTCTCGATAGTTAGAAAGAAGTCGCCTTTCATAGGTCATATGCTTGGAGCGACCCCATCGCCAATGTACCGGATGACCTCAAGAATGTCTCCTCTTTCAACTATCTTCTTATCTTCCCGCAATCACAGATTTAAAGCTTATGTACCCTTTGTACTTTAGGTCCTTTTATGTTAAGTTGACATTTAGGTATCCAGACAAAGATATCAATGTTCCTCAAAACCATAGATTGAAGTTTACATCCATATCTATCTACTAAGATAAGACTTTCAAGATCAATCTTGTTTAATCCGATCTTTGTAATTGTCTTGTATCTTGGTAAAAATGGATATGTTTTACTTCTTCCATCAAAGCTATTATACTTAGGATAGGATTTTGACTTAGTCTTAGGTTTGACCTTAGGAGCAACTTTCCTTGTCTCGTGTTTTCTTTTCAAGTATCGGATGAGGTAATTAATTCCTTAAGTTTCCAGGACTAAATTTAGTTTTTATCCGTGGTTTAGTTGCTTTAACAAAAACTCTAGGTTTTATTGATCATTTTTCTTACTCCTATCAAAACCTAATCCAGTCTTGTCATTAGACTTTTGTGAAGTATTGAAGATCTTGTTTATTGTGGTCTCGAGAGTTATTTAAAAGTCCTAACTTGAGATTTAATTCTCTGTTAGTTCTTTTGTAATTCTCATTTTTAGAATAGATGTTTGAAAATTTTATTTTTAAAGAATTCAATTCATTTTCTAACTTATCTGTCTTATCGACAAGGTGCTAGTGATAGTCTCACCGACATTCCCCCTTGAATGTATAGTCTAGTTTCTCACTATCCTTTGTTTGATTGACTTTAGTTAGATCAGTAGAATTTGATTCTTTAAATTAATGTTTTCGCACTCTATCTATTTATATGCAGATAGAGCGATCTCTAAGTCTTTCAAAAGTTTATCTATACACTAGGATTAGTTTCGTATAAGGTATCATAGTCATTATCTCGAGGAAGAATAGTAATGTACCTCGCTTGCCATTAAACAGATGTCGCCATCCGATCCAAAATCAGATGAGGATGAGGATGATGATGTTTCATGAACTTCTTCTTTCTCAGCTAGAAGAGCTCTGATCAAGATATCTTCTCGTCTCGCTTTTTCCTCTTTTCTTCTCTCTCTCTTGGAGTGAGTTGAGGACAATCATAACTATAGTGGCCAGGTTTGCCGCATGTATAACAAATATGTCCTCTCGTCTGTCTTAGGACTACTATCTCCTTTTCTAATTGGTGACTTGTGCTTTCTTGTCTCGATCATTTTTCCTTTCATTGTCTAAACTCTTTTCTTCTTTATCCGATCTGTAATTCCTTCGACTTGATCTATCTCTCTTATTCCTTTTGTACTTCATTCTAAGCCTTTCATATCATTTTAACAAAAGAGTCATTTCCTCCTTAATAGATAAATCGATGCCTTAGAGATTTTCTCGTATTCTTCTTGATGAAGAAATGCTACAGCTTTTCCAGATGTTGAAGATTCTCGCTTCATCTTCTTCGTATTCGATTTGGATGTCATACTCTAATGCCTTGAGATGAGAAAATAGAGTGTGATGTGTTATTGAAGACAGATTCGAGTAGCTATAAGAATGTTAGCCTTCTCTCTCCATCTTTTGCTTAACGACCTCAACACCTTATTGTTGAGGTCATATTCTTTGATTGAGAAATCAGGTAGACTCCTTGATTTCTTGCTCTTAACAGATGTCATGTTGAGATAGAAAACTAAAAACTTATACGATCTTGTTAGTAGCATAGTTAGTGAAACAAAGAAGATGAAGATAATCAAGAGATAATTTGAATCTTGGTTAAGACCTAAAATCAATATCGTAATGCCTTAACACCGCTTCCGATACCACTTGTTGGTCCCACTTAGTTAAGTAGATTAGACAAAACTCGAACTAGTCTTCTAGGAAAAATCTAAAGGGTAGGTTGAATAGATTTTTCAGATTTTATAAATCTTTCAAAACTTATTCAAAATACCCGAGTTACACAAATGGAATTAAATTTTAAACTCAACTTTATATGGATCAAAAGCACACCGATATTTAGTCTAACTTGAATTCTGAAACTAAACTTTGATTATGAACAGAAATCGATATGAACAAATAAGTAAATAAAAACAAGAAAGAACACGGTAGTTTATAGTGGTTCGGATCAAACGATCCTACGTCCACTCTCCTCCTTCAACTTGAAGAAGGGTCTTCACTTACTATCTTCCTTCCTTCTTGCTTACTTACTTACAATCGTGAATCTTCACCTTTACAACAATTTCTTCCTAATTTCTATATGTCAATGGCTTGAAGATGTTCTCATGAAAAGTGTTTTACAAACACTAAAACTAGAAACGTATAGAACGCTTGTGTGTGGTTACAATATTTGAAATCAGTGTGTATAGAATGTGTGTGAATAGCTTTGTACTTGCAAAAATTCAAAAAGTAATTCTATTCTAATTTCAATCCCTATTTATAGAGATCTTTATTGGTAGTTGTAACTTCCTTGTGAATTCTGTTCTAGTTGGTTATAACGGTGTAACCGAAACTTGTAACTTCTTCTTGATTAGTTATAACCGCTTCTTGATACTTATGTAAAATTCTCTAACACTTCATCGTCGCTTTCTCGACTTACTCTGTCTTCGCCTTCATTCTATGTCTTGATTATTGTTTATCGTTTCTAGACCTCATCGCTTCCTTCACGCTGTCCTTGTCTCGACTTCTTGTCCTTATCTCGATTTCTTGTCCTCGTCGATATCTAGTCCTTATCTCGATTTCTTTAACTATCCTTATCTATCATTTGTACATAACTCTATTTACATACTAATACTTACTTCACTGTCTATACAAGATACTCAAATTGGTCATCCTATTTTACATTTTAACTCAACAAAACTAATTACAGACTTTCTTCCTAACAAATGTGTAGAGTATCACTATTTTGCCTAAAAAGTTTTACTTGGTGAATTATTGATGTTTTTCGTCTCATTTTACAGGTAAATCGGTGGAATTTGGCCAAACCGAGAGTACCGGCATACTTAGAATGAAGAGACGGATGAGACGGACGAAAACGGGGGTCGGAGGCGGAGTTCCAGCCGAAAAAATGCCTTGGTCTCGACCTCTAGTCGAGGGCCGAGGCCTCGACTCGAGGGATATAATGGAGGGAAGAGAATTTCAAAATTGCAGCTGCCTCGACTCGAGGGTTGAGCCTCGAGTCAAGAGATTTGAAAATCGGGGCAGCCTCGACTCGAGGGAGAGGTTTTTCCAGAAAATTCATTATTTAAAGGGCTGGAGCAGAGCATATCTCATACAATTAGATAGAGTTAGTAGCGATTTTGGGGCGATTTCTTAGGCCCCAAGCCAATTTCCCATTGTAGGTAGAGTAGATGGTAGATTTAGATTTAGATTTCAATTGATGTTTATTAGATTAGCTTTAGATTAGCATTTGATCTCGTTGTTCATCAATTCAAACTTGTATTTCATTTGGAGATTTGTATTGAAGACTCAAGCATTCCTCTTGTTATTGATTGAAGTCAATTGGTGATGTTCTTCCTCTCTTATTTTTTTAATTTCTTAATTGTTGTGTTTTGTTTCTTAATTGCTCATCTAGATTTTTTACCCATGGATTTTGCCCTTGGCACCATGGGCTAACTCTCTTGTGCTTGGGTTAATTGAAATTGAGGATGATTTGATTGACTATGTTATGATTGTTGATGATTGGAGATCAATTGAGTAGATTGCTTCCTAATTGTGATTCTCAATTGTGCTTCATGCATAGTTATCTCTTTAGATTAATGTTTGATCACCCTAGAAATAGGTGAGAGTTGACCTAACGTGATCCGGGATTAATCGGGTTTTAATTGTGTATGAATGTGTGGAATGGGTGCTTCGGAATCGAGAGATTAGTTGCACTAAGGATACTCACATTAGGCATTGTGATTTTAATGGAGTGATTAATTTCATGATAGTTTTATGCTTTCAAACTTAGTTGATCTACGATTTGATTCAATCATAGCTTGTTGATCATTGATTCCTTGAAGGATGTTAGCCCTAGCACACCTATCCCCCATTTATTGTTTGTATTTGTGCTTGCCTTGTAAGTGTTCAATCATTTTCCTCTTTGTAGCGTTGAGTTTATTTCTTGCATTTTGTTGTGTTTTTATTCCCTAACCCGCTTTGCATCAATAGTCATTGAGAACTCGTATTTCTAAGGCCTCACGTGCATACTTTTTCCATTGGGTTCGATATTTGTTGATTGGTCTTAATACCGCTTACCGGATTACTACAAATCAAATGGCGCCGTTGTCGGGAATTAGATTTTTGTACCTATAAGTGAGACTTAGGAATTGTTTGAAGTGGCTACTTGTTGCCTTTGTATTTTTGTTTGTGTTGTTGTTTTTGTTTGAATTTGATACTTTGATTTCTTGTCTAGATGGAGGGATACAACTCATACTTGTGGAATCAAGAGTATTATCAAGATAGTAGGGTGTATTCTCCACACTTTGATGGATTTAGCTACAGTGAATTGATGCATGTTTTTAGGGCCTATTTTAGTGCAAAAAGTGAGCTAAAGTGTTAGTTTTGTGCCTAAATGTGAAAAGTATCACTCTTTTGCCTAAAAAGTATTATTTGTGAGATTTGATGTTTTTCGTCCATTTTACAGGTAATTCGGTGGATTTTTGCCAAATCGAGAGTACCACTAGGCTTAGAATGAAGAGACGATCATCCGGGATGAAAACGGGGTCGGGCCGAAGCCCCGCGAAAAAAGTGCCCTGGACTCGAGCTGCGGTCGAGGAGCAAGAGCCTCGAGTCGAGGGATGTGTAGAAAGGACCAAATTCAGAAAAGGCAGAAGCCTCGACTCGAGGCATGACCCTCGAGTCGAGGGCGAGGATTTTTGCAAGAGCCTCGACTCGAGGGGGAAGTTTTTCATAAATTTGGTATTTAAAGACTTGAAGCAGCAGCTTAGATACATCTTTCATAGTAGCAGTTAGTAGCGGTTTTGGGGCGATTTCTCGTGCCCTAAGCCAATTGCTTCTTTAGATTAGAGTAGAAGTTAGAATTAGGATTAGATTTACATTGATTGTTGCTAGATTAGCATTAGATTAGCATTTGATCCTTGTAATTCTTTCAATTCAAGCTTGTAATTCATTTGGAGGTTGGTGTTGAAGACTCAAGCATTCCTATTTTTGTTGATTGAAGATCATTTGGTGATGTTTTTCCTCTTTTGTCTCTTTAATTTCTTAATTGTTGTGATTTGCTTTGTGTTTGATCAATTCTATCTTCTTCCCATGGGTATTGTTTGTGGTACCATGGGCTAACTCTTTTGTGCTTGGATTAATTGAAATTGATGATGAATTGATTGATGATGCTATGATTGTTGATGATTGGAGATCAATTGAGTAGATTGCTACCTAATTGTGATTCTTCATTGTGCTTTGTGTAAAATTGTCTCTTTTGATTAATAGTTAATCACCCTAGCAATAGGCGAGAGTTGAGCTAACGTGATTAGGTGTTGATCGAGTTTCAATTTTGCATGATTGTATGAATTGGGGATTTCTACATTGAGAGATGGGAAAGACTAAGGATACTCACATTAGGCATTGTGATTTTAATGGAGTGATTAATTTCATGATGGTTTATGCTTTCTATCTTAGTTGATTTGCAATTTGATTCAATTGTAGCTTGTTGATTAATGATTCATTGATGGATGTTAATCCTAGCAACCCTATCCCACCATTTATTGTTGTTTTTGTTCTCGTATTCTAAGAGTTCGATCATTTGCTTGCTTGTTGTTTAATTGTATTATTGCTAGTGTTTTGTTGTTTTTGTTCCAAACCATTGTTGCAACTTTAGTCACTAATAACTTGTATTTCTAGGGCCTCATGTGCATACTTTTTCCCTTGGATTCGATATTTTGTTGATTGTTCTTAATAACTCTTACCCTATACACTCCAATCAAATGGCGCCGCTGCCGGGAATTAGTTTTTGCGCCTTAAGTGAGACTTAGGAATTGTTTGAAGTGACTATTTGTTGCCTTTGTGTTTGTGTTTGTTTTGTTATTTTTGTTTGAATTTGATACTTTGCTATCTTGTCTAGATGGAGGGATACAACTCATATGCATGGAATCAATATCATTATCAAGAGAGCATGGTGTATCCTCCACAATTTGATGGATTGAGCTACAATAATTGGATGAGCTTTGAAGATAATTCTCATTTGCAACAAGTTCCATCCAATTATGAAGATTGGAGATTTGAAGAAAGTCCTTCCCCACCTCAAGAGATGTTTCCATACTATGAGCTTTATGATCAAACATTCGATCCATGTTGTGGATACGAATAGCAAGGAGCATCGGGAGGTGATTATTATGATGATAGGAGGAGCTATGAGAATGACTATCCAATGCCACAAGCTTCTTCTCAATTTGAAGAATGGGGACTCCATGATGTGAGAGCTATATTGCTAGAGATGCTTGGAGCTTTGTTGGAAAAGTTTGAGGAAAATGACCCTAGGTGTGATCAAATACTTCCCTTGTATGAAGAAATGTATGAGACCAAAGAAAAGGTCAATTCATGGATAAAGGGGAACATGGAGATCACCGGAGTGCATTTCATGTTTATCAAGTGTCAACTCAAGGATTTCCTACGCCAAGTAAAAATATGACTATCATGGAGAATCAAGAAGAAGAAGGGGAGGAAGAAAGTGAAAGAGATGATGTAGAGAAGGGTCCAAGCAAGGAGGATGAAAGGAAGAATTCCTTTGTCAAAAGTGAGGAAGAGGAGTGTCCATTGATGGACATGAGCTTTAATGAGGAAGAAAATCAAAGAGCATCAAATGAAGCTTTGAAGATTGAAATGAGCATTTCTATACCCTCTCACTCTTCAAATTGTGATTTTATTGAAAATGATGCTTCTTATGATTTGATTATGCCTCTTGTGAATTTTGACTATAGGGAAGAATTAAAGAAACGCTTGGGCATCCTTGAAAGGAAAGAAGAATCGAGAAGAATGGCAAGAGAGAAAGGGGGACAACCATGGACACTTTGCATATCTATTGGTGGTTGTCCTATCTATTCGGTGAACCTCCTAGACCTTGAAGCACAAAGATCGAGATATAATGGGAAGGAGGATCGCTACCCTTGGCCATTCCGATGAAGGATGTTGGATGTGAAGAATAAGTTCGGCATAGGACAATAAAATAGCGCTTGATGGGAGGCAACCCATCCATTTTATGTTCTTTTCTTGTGTTTTTGGTAGATTAGTGTTTTTGTTTTTTAGGAGATTTGGCTTGTTGCTACTTAATTGCTTATGATTAGTACATGATGCTCTATGCTTTGAGATTCATATATTGTTGAGCATAATTGTTGATATCATTATGAGTTGCATATATTTGAGCCAAACTTGAATGCATGTCTTCATTCAAGTTTGGGGATGTGTGTCATTTTGGGTATAAATGCATCTCTTAGTGATGATTATTTTGATGATTTGTGATGGCCGTGGTGTAGGTATACTCACTACGAGGAGTGAAAAAGGATCGAAATGGCAAAGGAATCAAGGAATCGAGAAGGAAATGAGAGCTTAAATGTTGGTGAAAATGAGCAAAAGGAAGAGAACCCGGTCTCCTCGATCGAATGAGCTATCGGGCTTAAATCAAGGGACCAAAACGGTAATTTCTTGCATATTTGGGTTCGTTAGGGGTAAAGAGGTCATTTTTAGGAGTTTCGGGTCGGGTCTGGCCCGGGAATCGCTGTAATTCTGGACTCGACCTGTGGTCGAGATTGCACAGCCCCTGTGTCGAGGGAGTCACACTTAGCCAAAATTCAGATTTTTTCATTTTCCTCGAGTCGAGGGTGGTACCCCGGGTCGAGGGGGTCATTTTGTCAAGTCCCTCGAGTCGTGCGTGAGACCTCGAGTCGAGGCATGAAAATTTGTGGATCCCTCAAGTCGAGGCCTGACCTCGACTCGAGGCGTGGGTTTTTTTAAATACGCAGGATCGCTTGCACTCGACTCGAGGGTTTGTTTCAGCCGCCGTTCCTCCGTTCCCAGCCCATTTCCGACGGTTTTACATCATTTCACCATACATTCATCTTCCTTTCATCATTATTATCATTCACATTGCATCAAGATAGGATTTTGAGGGTTTTTGGAATCAAATTTGGGGATTTTTTTGGGTGTATTTGATTGGGTGTCTCTATTGTTCGTTTTTGGCCAATTCTTCACACAAGGTACGTAATTCATCATCTAAGGGCTTTCAATTTCATTGTTGTGATTATTAATTGCATGAGTGTTATGATTTGTGCTAGAATTCTTTGATTTGGAAATGTTCTTATGGGCATTTTGACAAACACCCTCTATGCATGAATGTGTGGAATAAATTGGAGCCTTTGATTGAAATTGTTGGAATTAATTGATGATTTTAGGAGCATGTTTAGGTTGTATATGATATGTTGCTCACTTATTTGGGGAATTTTGGCTTGAAAATTGGTTGTGGCATATTCGTAGGAATTCCTAGTGTAATTGTTTGGCTCATTTTGTCAAGTTGAATTATGGTGTTGATAGAAGTGTATGAATTGTTGATGCATATTTGTTTAATTACTTGCTAATTGGCCTATGATTTTTGGGATTTTATTGAGCTTAATTGCATGATTATTTTTGAGCTTGTTTGTGTGCTAATTGTTGAGGCCATGTTAGTAAGTATACATATGTTTGAGGATTTTTGAGCACTTCTATTAGATATATTTGTTTAGTTGACTCATTGACCTTTGTTGAGGCTTAGTTGCTAGACACTAGGGGTTATGGTTCATTTGAGATGATTCTTGATTGTTGACTCATTCATGGTATGCTTGATATTTTTCGAGCTCGTATTGCATTTGTGGATATTGATTTTTGCTCTTGGGAATGTTTTGCAGAACAATGTTTAGAGGGGCCGATGGAAACAACCTCTCTCGAGGCGGAGATCCGCGAGAGAGAAGCCGCCATCCGATTTGCACACAGGATGCCCGCTCGAGCTCGGAATTCAGTGGGATGAGCACCAATGGAGGACTTATATTGATCTCTACTCCGAGCTCTATAACCGGGTGGTCAAGACCAGACTAGTCGATCACGAGTGCATGATATCGATGGGAATCGAGGAGGATATTCCTCGCTTGTTTGAGCAAGTCGGGATGGGGAGCTTTCGCGAAGAGGCCTAGGACATATATCGGACTCACTCTCGAGTTTCGTGCACGTGAAGGTTGATAAGGCCAGGAGGGCCAAATTCCCGAGGAGTATTACGTTTGAGCTCATGGGGCACGAGTACTCGCTGACTGACGAGGTCAACGAGATTATTGGAGCACCTATGCACTCCCAACCGATCACCGTTGAACATCAGAAGGAGTATAATGCTAAGAAATTTTGGAGGAGGATTTCAGATTCTGGGGCCCGAATCAGCCTGATTTTGTTCCGGGAAGTCTAAGAGCACGCATATCCGTAACCCGATCATCCGATACCTAGAGAAGATTCTAGCGAGCACCATATTCGCGAGATCGGAGGGAGGAGCCATGGTTTCGAGGAGCTATACGTCATTTGGTGCTTTCTCCATGGAGTCGATTTAATGCGGCTGCCTACCTTTGCTACTTATTTGAGAGAGCCACTAGCACGAAGTTTAAGAAGATTAATTTTGGTGGCATGATTACATTGATCGCCGAGCATCTTGGGATCCCGACTCATAACCTCGTGAGCGGTGGAGGGCCCCGACCTTACTCTTGATACCATGCGGCGCATGAGGACGCTTGACCGCATCGGTAGGGACATGGTGCCTACAAGCAGCATCATGGTGGCCGATTCCCTCTTCCTAATAAGAGGTTGACGATAGTTTTGGATCTCGTGCCTTTGTGACTATTAATCTGCGTATGTGGTCACAGCTGGCCACACCGAAGCGATAGATGCCTATACTAGAGAGCATGGGGATGTGCTCCGAGATGAGGTTTATGATGACGATGGGGGTCAGCAAATGTTCGAGAGGATGATCGGGGTGAGGGAGCTACAGAGAGAGCAGAGGTAGAGATCGGAGATGATGATTCCGAGGACGAGAATGATGAGGAGCCGAGCAAGAGGAGCCGCCAAGACAGATGGACGAGGATTACCAAATAGGAGATTAACATGTACTAGCAGGACGAGATGAGGAGTAGAGAGTAAGAGGCGGGGAGTTCATCTCAGCAGGCCGTGGGTTTTGACCGAGGAGATGTGGGCCGATAGTCGAGAATGCATGTAGAGAGTCTCGACCCGGCAGGATGAGAAGTACCGGATGCTTGAGTTGTCCCGCAGATTTAATGAAGAGACTAGGAGGATGCAGGATGAGTCTCTCGAAGACTCGTAATGACATGTATGCCCTCCTACAGCAGATGAGCTCGTGGAACTTCGGGCCGGGACACTACCCTCCTCCACCGCCGCCGTCCGACTACTAGGGCTATCCCCTATTCCTCATTCCCTCTTCTTGATCTTTAGATTCTGAGATTCTTGTTTTCCTTTGTACTTTTGATGGTGATTATACTCTTGATTGTTTCGATTATGAGATGATTGGATTTGATTGTGGGATGATTTTATTGATGATTGTTATTATCTTGATCTTATTGAGTTTGATGGTCTATTGATGATTATATCTTGATGATTTCTTGGATTCCTTATTCCTAGGCTTTTGAGATTTATTGATTTTGAGCTTAATTGTGGATTCATTGATATATCTTTGAGTATCATTCATGTAGTAGTGAGTATGTTTGGACTTATGTACATGAGCACTTGAGTTTGATTTGCAAGACTTGTTGGATTTTGATATGATCATGAGTAAATTTGTAGCTTGAAGCTAGTTTCTTGACTATTTATGTGAAGATGAATGCAATTGATGATGCTTGATTCATTGCTCAATTTAAGCCCGTGAGCTTTTGTGCCTAATAATCGTACATCTTATACGGTTGACATGATTTCTTTGTGAGTGCATCATTCATGATTTGTATGCTAGAACTTGCCACTAGACTTGTTGATATTGATCTTTGTGTGATGTTTTGAAAGTGATAAGAGGCCATGTTTGATATGTTTAGTCACTTTGCCAAATATTTTCCCCACCAAATACATTTGATTTCCTTAGTGAGCCATGTTGAGCCTTATGATCCATATTCTTTGGCAAGCCAAGTGAAATTGAAACCATTTAGCCTATTTTTATGAGCCTTTCTTGTCCTATGTTTAGTTGAGCTTGAATGTTGGCTAGGGATGGTGATTTGGTTGCTAAGTGTGGGAAGATGATGAGCTAAGTGATGAAGAAAGCATAAAAGAAGCAAGGTTGTGAAAGAAAAATTGAATTGTGAAGAGAAAAAAATGAAATTGAAGTGAAGAAAAATTCAATTTGTGAGCTTAAAAAGAGAAAGCTCAGGTGAAGGGTGGATTGAATTGAAGTTCAAAAGAAAGAGTGTTGTTTGATGAAAAGTGAAGAGAGATAAGCATTTGTATTGATTAGCTTACATTCAAGTCTCTACTACTTAGTCACTCTTATCCAAAAATATCCCACCTTTCCAAAGAGCTACATTACAACCTAGAGAAAGACCTCTTTGATTCTTGATTGATCATAAGTGATTTGGACTGAGATTAAGTCTTTTGGAAAGCATATGGTGTGCAAGTTCATGAATTTGATGATTGAGTGCTTAATACCTTGATACACTTGAGTGAAGAGTGAAACACTCCATGGAAGGAGCAATGTGTTGAGGATTTGATTGAGCATTTATTTGAGCATGATTCATCTTGATGGATAGTGGATAGTTGCATTGATACTTATGTTCATTGATGAGTTCTATTGTCTTATTTTTCGTCCATGGTGCCATGTGACATAATTGCAATCAATTCACTCCTTTGTTCTTAGTTTCTACGTTGCTCGAGGACGAGCAACAATTCAAGTTTGGGGGTATGATTGAGTGAATTGATGCATGTTTTTAGGGCCTATTTTAGTGCAAAAAGTGAGCTAAAGTGTTAGTTTTGTGCCTAAATGTGAAAAGTATCACTCTTTTGCCTAAAAAGTATTATTTGTGAGATTTTGATGTTTTTCGTCCATTTTGCATGTAATTCGGTGGAGTTTTGCCAAACCGAGAGTACCACTAGACTTAGAATGAAGAGACGATTATCCGGGACGAAAAGAGGGTCGGGCCGAAGCCCCGCGAGAAAAGTGCCCTGGACTCGAGCTCTGGTCGAGGAGCAAGAGCCTCGAGTCGAGGGATGTGTAGAAAGGACCAAATTCAGAAAAGGCGTAAGCCTCGACTCGAGGCATGACCTCGAGTCGAGGGCGAGGATTTTTGCAGGAGCCTCGAGTCGAGGCCTAACCCTCGACTCGAGGGGAAGTTTTTCATAAATTCGGTATTTAAAGACTTGAAGCAGAGCACTTAGATACATCTTTCATAGTAGCGCTTAGTAGCGCCTGGGGCGATTTCTCGTGCCCTAAGCCAATTTCTTCTTTAGATTAGAGTAGAAGTTAGAAATAGGATTAGATTTACATTGATTGTTGCTAGATTAGCATTAGATTAGAATTTGATCCTTGTAATTCTTTCAATTCAAGCTTGAAATTCATTTGGAGATTGGTGTTGAAGACTCAAGCATTCCTATTTTTGTTGATTGAAGATCATTTTGTGATGTTTTTCCTCTTTTGTCTCTTTAATTTCTTAATTGTTGTGATTTGCTTTGTGTTTGATCAATTCTATCTTCTTCCCATGGGTATTGTTTGTGGTACCATGGGCTAACTCTTTGTGCTTGGGTTAATTGAAATTGATGATGAATTGATTGATGATGCTATGATTGTTGATGATTGGAGATCAATTGAGTAGATTGCTACCTAATTGTGATTCTTCATTGTGCTTTGTGTAAAATTGTCTCTTTTGATTAATGGTTAATCACCCTAGCAATAGGCGAGAGTTGAGCTAACGTGATTAGGTGTTGATCGAGTTTCAATTTTGCATGATTGTATGAATTGGGGATTTCTACATTGAGAGATGGGAAAGACTAAGGATACTCACATTAGACATTGTGATTGTAATGGAGTGATTAATTTCATGATGGTTTATGCTTTCTATCTTAGTTGATTTGCAATTTGATTCAATTGTAGCTTGTTGATTGATGATTCATTGATGGATGTTAATCCTAGCCACCCTATCTCACCATTTATTGTTGTTTTTGTTCTCGTATTCTAAGAGTTCGATCATTTCCTTGCTTGTTGTTTAATTGTATTCTTGCTAGTGTTTTGTTGTTTTTGTTCCAAACCATTGTTGCAACTTTAGTCACTAATAACTTGTATTTCTAGGGCCTCATGTGCATACTTTTTTCCTAAGGTTCGATATTTTGTTGATTGGTCTTAATAACTCTTACCCTATACACTCCAATCAGAACTATAAAGATAATTCTCAATTGCAACAAATTCCATCCAATTATGAAGATTGGAGATATGAAGAAATTCCTCCCTACCTCAAGAGATATTCATATACTACGAGCATTATGATCAATTCGAGCCATATTGTGGACTTGAGTATCAAGGAGCATCGAAAGGGGAATTCTATGATGATAGAAGAAGTTATGAGTATGATTATCCAATGCCACGAGCTTCTCCTCAATTTGAAGAATGGGGACTCCATGATGTGAGAACTATATTGAAAGATATGCTTAGAGTGATGCTAGAAAAATTGAGGAAGATGAAACGAGATGTGAAGAAATGCTTCCCTTGTATGAAAATATTTTCGAGACTAAGGCAATGGTTGAGTCAATGATCGAGGGAAATATGGATATCACCGAAGCTCAATTCATGGTGTTAAAAAGTCAACTCAAATATTTTCTACTCCAAATGAAAAATATAGCCATCATGGAGAATCAAGAAGAAGAAGGGGAGGAAGAAAATGCAAGTGAAGAAGATGTAGTAGAGGGTCCAAGCAAGGAGGATGAAGTGGAAAGTTTCCTTGTCAAAAGTGAGGAAGAGGAATGTCCATTGATGGACATGAGCTATAATGAGGAAGAAAATCAAGAAGCATCTAATGAAACCTTGAAGATTGAAATGAGCATTTCTATACCTTCAAACTCTTCAATTCATGTTTTTAATGATATTGATGCTTCTAATGATTTAATTTTACCTTTGGCAAACTTTGACTATAGGAAGGAATTGATGAAGCGCTTGGGTATCCTTGAAAGAAATGAAGGGAGAAGAAGGATGACAAGAGAGCAAGGGGGACAACCATGGACACTAAGCATTTCTATATGTGGTTGTCCTATCTACCATGAAAACCTCCTTGATTACGAAGCTCAAAGGATGAGATATAATGGGAAGGAGGATCGCTATCCTTGCCCATTCCGATGAAGGAAGTGGAAAGTGAACGAATAAGTCCGGCAAAGGATAATAAAAATAACGCTTGATGGGTGGCAA
Source organism: Paraleonurus japonicus (assembly GCA_030762865.1). Classification (NCBI taxonomy): domain Eukaryota; kingdom Viridiplantae; phylum Streptophyta; class Magnoliopsida; order Lamiales; family Lamiaceae; genus Paraleonurus; species Paraleonurus japonicus. The sequence goes on from CM061060.1 coordinate 32,057,800, forward strand.
CCCATCCTTTTTATTTCTTTTGTGTGCTTTTGGTTGCTTAGTGTTTTTGTTTCATTTTTAGGAGATTCGACTAGATACTTAATTGCTCATGCTTTGGAAATTATGTATCATGCTGCGGGATATGTTTGGTGTATTAAGTTTATGGTTGATATCATTTAGGGATTGCATATATTTGTATCACTCTCATTCCAAACTTTGAATTCATGTCATCATTCAAGTTTGGGGGTGTTGATCATTTATGGTAGAAATGCATCTCTTAGTGATAATTATTTGATGATTGTTTTGCCCGATTGTAGGTACGCTCACTACTTTGATTGGAAAAGAGGTCGAAATTGCAAGGGATTTCAAGATCGAAAAGGAGGAAATGCATAAAAGTTGGTGAAAAATGAGCAAATTGGAAGAGAACCCGGTCCCCTCGATCGAATGAGCGACCGGGCTTAAATCGAGGGACCTAAACGGTAAATTCTTGTATATTTGGGTTTATTGGGGTCGTAGAGGTCATTTTTAGGAGTTTCGGGGTCGGGTCGGGCCGAAAATCCGTAAAAATTCATTGGTCTCGACCTCGGGTTGAGGTGGCCCATCCCGGATCGAGGGGTCAACACTTAGTCAATTTTCAAAAATCTGCATATCCCTCAACTCGAGGAGGAGCCTCGAGTCGAGGCTATTGAAATTTCGGTATCCCTCGAGTCGAGGGCTAAGCCTCGACTCGAGGCTGGTGTTTTTTTAAATACGTAGATCTGTTTTGAAACGCACACCACGAGTCAAGGTTGCTGCGATTTCCCGATCCCCTTTTTCCCCAAACTCGATTTCTGGCCCGTTGCTCTGAATTCACCGATATTTCACCATCTTTTCACATCATAACATCATCACATTGCATCAAGGTCACATTTTGAGGGTTTTTGAATCCAATTTGGGGGTTTTTGTGAAATTGCTTGGGTGATTCTTCCTCTCTCGATTCTAGGCTGTAATTAACACACAAGGTATGTTATTCTTACTCCTTAGGCCTTCAATTTCATTTTTGTGATGTATTATTGCATGGGTGTTATGAATTATGAAAATAGTTCATTGAGTTGAATTTTCTCTTGGGCATTTTATCGAACACTTTATTTGCATGTTGTTATGGATGATTTTGAGTCTTTTGGAGATTGGTTTGAATTGTTTGATGAGATTAGAAGCATGCCTAGGAAGGATTGGGATGTATTGTTCATCTATTTGTGAATTTTGGCTTGAATTGATTGATGCTTAATTTGTAAAAAAATTCCTAGTGATAATATTATGTTAAATTGGTTAAGTGTAGATAGTTGAAAATAGAAGTGTATTATTGATGATGATTATTTGTCCATACTTTATGAGTTGGCTTATTTTTGGACACTTTTTGGAGCCTAATTGCATGATTGTTAGTGAGCTTATTAGTTGTTCATTGTTAAAGCCATTCTAGTTGAGTATGCTATTTGTTGGGATTTATTGTGCATTTCTATTGAGATTTTGTGCTTAGTTGACTATTTGACCAATTGTTGGGGATTATTGCTTAGTCACTAGGAATTGTTGGTGATCTTGACTCGTCCATGTGCTTGATTATCATGCTTTGCTCGTGTTGATATTATTTGGAGATTGATTGTGCCTTGGGGAATTTTGGCAGGAAAAATGTTTACGGGAGTTGACGGACACAATTTCTCGAGATGAGGAGATCATAAGCGAGAGGAGGCTATCGATTCGCTCATAAGATGCCCACCGACCTTGGTATTCCGTGGGACGATTTCAAGTGGCGGAAGCATATCATACTCTATGCAGAGATATACAACAAGGTGGTCAAGACCCGCCTTGTTGACCAAGATTGTATGACTTCTATGGGCATCAAGGAGGACATTTCTTGCCTATTTGAGCAGATCGGGATGGGAGGATTCTTGATGAAGAGGCCACGAACTTACTTGGGTCTTACATTGGAGTTCCTCTGCACCGTCAAGTTTGATAAGGCCAAGAGGGCCAAATTTCCCGAGCCATCACCTTCGAGCTTATGGGTCACTAGTACACATTGACCGTGGACGAGGTCAATGAGATCATTGGTGCACCCATCGACTCCCGACGGATCACTCCTCAACATCGTGGAAGGAGTACAACGTAAAGAAATTTTGGAGGAGAATACTGGACTCAAGGGCACCGGATCAGCCTCATTTTATTCCAGGAAAGTCAAAGAGCACTCGGATTCGAACCCGGTCGTGAGATACTTGGAGAAGATCCTTGCAAGCACTATATTTGCGAGATCGTAGGGGGTGTCGTGGTTTCCGAGGAGCTATACATTCTTTGGTGTTTCTTGCACGGGGTCCATTCAATGCCGCGCCTACCTCTCGTTATTTATTTGAGCGGGTTACGAGCACTAAGTTTAAGAAGATTCACTTCGGGGTATGATCACTTTGATTGCCGAGCATCTCGGCATTCCTACTCATAACCCGAGAGCACGGAGGGCCAGATCTCACTATCGATACCATGCGGCGCATGAGGACGCTTGACCGCATCGGTAGGACGTGGTGCTTCCAAAGGCACCATGGTGGCCGATTCCCTCTTCCCAACAAGAGGTTGGCGACTCGTCTTTGGTGCTCAAGCATTTGTAACCATCAACCTCTGTATGTGGTCACAGAGACACACAGAGGCGATCGATGCCTATACCCGCGAGCATGGTGTTGTCCTCCAGGATGATGACGATGAGGAGGGAGGACAAAGAGCTAGTTTAGATGATGAGGCCGAGGGTGAAGCCGAGGGTGCTGATGTAGGAGGTGGAGATGGAGACGATGATGATGAGGATGAGGAGGAGCAAGCTTAGGATGATGAGCCGGTACATATGGATGCGGATTATAGGCCGGAGCTTAACATGTACTTGGCGGGGACGAGATGCGGAGCCGAGTACGAGGCCGGTAGCTCATCCCAGGCGGTGGACTTTGACGGAAGATATGTGGGCTGACGGCCCGGCGGATGCGGCTCGAGTGCACGACACGAGAGGATGAGTGTTACCGGATGATGGAGGAGTCCGGAGGATACATGAGGAGTCTCTTAAGACTCAGCAGGGATATGTACGCACTCCTCCAGCTTTAGCTCGTAGAACTTCGGGCCGGGCCACTATCCTCCACCGCCGTCCGACTATTAGGGCTACTCCCCTACTTCCTTGTCCTTATCCTCCTATCATTTAGTTATCCTTTAGTATTCCTCTTACGATGATTTGTATGGATTGATTTTGATTGGTGATTGTACTTGATGATATGGATTTGATGTGATGATGTTTTGGATTTGATGATGATTTGGATGATGATTATGATTTTGATGATTTTGATCTTAATGAGCCTTCTTGTCTCTTGATGATTGTATTATATTGATCTCTTGGATTCCTTGTATCTTTTGGGCTAGTCTTATTTTGAGCTTCATTGTGGACTTATTGCATATCTTTTAGTATCATTCTTGACATAGTGAGTGTGCTTGAGATTATGTCATGTGCACTTGTGCTTGATTTGCAAGGCCTATCGAATTTTGATTTGATCATGAGTTGATTTTTAGTTTGAAGCTACCATGCTTGATTGATTGTGTGAAGATAGATGTGATTGATGATGCTTGATTCATTACTCAATTTAAGCCCGTGAGCTTTTGTGCCTTAATAATCGTACATCTTATACGGTTGATATGATTTCTTTGTGAGTGCATCATTCATGGATTTGTATGCTAGAACTTGCCTCTAGACTAGTTGATATTGATCTTTGTGTGAGGTCATGAAAGTGATAAGAGGTCATGTTTGATATGATTAGTCACTTAACCAAATTTTTCCCACCAAACATTGATTTCCTTATTGAGCCATGTTGAGCCTATATTCCTTATTCTTTGGCAATCCAAGTGAGATTGAAACCATTTTGCCTATTTTTATGAGCCTTCTTATCCTATGTGTAGTAGAGCTTGATTGTTGGCTATAGATGGTGGCTTGATTGTGAAGTGTGGTGGAAATTGATGAGCTAAGTGATGATGCTTGAAAGATGAAAAGAAAGGTTGTAAAAAAAAATTGAATTGTGAAAAAAATGAGAAGTGAAAGAAAAGAAAGATTCAATTTGTGAGCTTAAAAAGAGAAAGCTCAAGTGAATGGTGGTGATTGAACTCTAAATGCTTGATGGAGAGTTGATTGATCAAAGTTTGAAGAGATGAGTTGTGTATGGATTAGCTTCCATTCAAATCTCTACTACTTAGTCACTCTTATCTAAATACATCTCACCTTTCCAAAGAGCCTACATTACAACCTAGAAGAAAGACCTCTTTGATTCTTGATTGAACACAAATAATTTTGATTGAGACTAAGTCTATTGGCAAGCTTATGGTGTGCAAGTTTGTGAATTTGATGATTGAGTGCCTTACACCTTTATACACTTGAGATAAGAGTGAAACACTCCATGGAAGGAGCAATGTATTAAGTGTTTGATTGAGCATTTATTTGATAATAATTCATCTTGATTGCTAATGGATAGTTGCATTGATATTCATGATCATTGATGAGTTTGATTGTCTTATTTTTCATCTATGGTGCCATGTGACATAGTTGCAATCAATTCACTCATTTGTGCTTAGTTGCTACGTTGCTCGAGGATGAGCAACACTTCAAGTTTGGGGGTATTATGATTGGAGTAAATTGATGCATGATTTGAGGGGTATTTTAGTGCAAAAAGTGGTGCAAAGTGTTAGATTTTGTGCTTAAATGTGTAGAGTATCACTATTTTACCTAAAAAGTATTACTTGGTGAATTATTAATGTTTTTCATCCGTTTTACAGGTAAATCGGTGGAATTTAGCCAAACCGAGAGTACCGGCATGCTTAGAATGAAGAGACGGACGAGACGGATAAAAACGGGGTCGAGGCGAGTCCGGCCAAAAAATGCCCTGGTCTCGACCTGCGGTCGAGGGCCGAGGCCTCGACTCGAGGGATATGGAGGGAAGAGAATTTCAAAATTGCATTTGCCTCGACTCGAGGGTTAAGACTCAAGTCGAGGGATTTGAAAAATGGGGCAGCCTCAAGTCGAGGGCTGAGCCTCGACTCGAGGGTGAGGTTTTTCCGAGAAAATTCGTTATTTAAAGGGCTGGAGCAGAGCATATCTCATACAATTAGATAGAGCAGATAGTAGCGGTTTTGGGGCAATTTCTTAGGCCCCAAGTCAATTTCCCATTGTAGGTAGTGTAGATGGTAGATTTAGATTTAGATTTCAATTGATGTTGATTAGATTAGCTTTAGATTAGCATTTGATCTTGTTGTTCATCAATTCAAGCTTGTATTTCATTTGGAGATTTGTATTGAAGACTCAAGCATTCCTCTTGTTGTTGATTGAAGTCAATTGGTGATGTTCTTCCTATCTTGTTTTTTCAATTTCTTAATTGTTGTGTTTTGTTTCTTAATTGCTCATCTAGATTTTCTACCCATGGATTTTGCCCTTAGCACCATGGGCTAACTCTCTTGTGCTTGGGTTAATTGAAATTGAGGATGATTTGATTGACTATGTTATGATTGTTGATGATTAGAGATCAATTGAGTAGATTGCTTCCTAATTTTGATTCTCAATTGTGCTTCATGCATAGTTATCTCTTTAGATTAATATTTGATCACCCTAACAATAGGCAAGAGTTGAGCTAACATGATCCGGGATTAATCCAATTTTAATTGTGTATGAATATGTGGATTGGGTGCTTCAAATCGAGAGATTAGTTGCACTAAGGATACTCACATTAGGCATTGTGATTTTAATGGAGTGATTAATTTCATGATGGTTTTATGCTTTCTAACTTAGTTGATCTACGGTTTGATTCAATCATAGCTTGTTGATCATTGATTCCTTGATAGATGTTAAATTTCAAAGACACATATCCCCCATTTATTGTTTGTATTTGTGCTTGCCTTGTAAGTGTTCGATCATTTGCCTCTTTGTAGTGTTGAGTTTATTTCTTGCATTTTGTTGTGTTTTTATTCCCTAACCCGCTTTGCATCAATAGTCATCGAGAACTCGTATTTCTAGGGCCTCATGTGCATACTTTTTCCCTTGGGTTCGATATTTGTTGATTGGTCTTAATACCGCTTACCGGATGTTGGTCCCGATTAGTTGAGTTGATTATGAAACTTTGAGTTAACCTTCTAGGACAAAATCTAGAAGGGGGTTGAATAGATTTTGTAGATTTTTCAAATCTTTCAAAGCAGATTCAAAGTACCGAGATGTACACAATGGAAAAACAACTTTTGAACTCAACTCTAACAAGATCAAAAGCAATACGATATTACAAAATTAACTTTGATTACGAAATTAATCTTTGAACAATAAATTGAAAATTGAGCAGATAAGTAAATAAAGCATTAAAGAACACCAAATTTTATAGTGGTTCGGATTATAACAATCCTACATCCACTCTCCTTCTCCAACTTGAAGAAGGGTCTCCACTATCTCGCTTACTTACTTACTTTACAATCGTACAACTTACAACTTACAACTTGATCTTCAACTCTTCAAAATGTTAATCAAACTTATGAAATCTAACTCTAAGATGATGAAGTGTATATGAAGATGTGCAAAGAAGTGTTCTACAAACACTTAGAAAAATCTATGAAGAAATCTTGGAAAACGACTTTGTGCTTTTCAAAAACTTGTGATTTGATAAAATAACTTTACGAAAAATAACTTGTGTGATCTGTGTATTCAGAATGTCCTGAATGAAGTGCCTAGACCTATTTATAAGTCTCGAAAAGACAATTAGTTTGTTAGTCGAGTTCTAACAAGCTGAGCTACTTTAACAAACTTAATCTTGAAAATTGTTTGCTCCTCGGTGATATTACTCTACTCATCTGGCTGATTTGGTGAAGACTTCGCCTTTCTTATTCTACTCGGCTTGTCTTGACCTCGTTTGAGCTCTTCATATTTGTCTCCTCCAGATGACTAGATTTGAGCTTGTCTCTAGATGAATTGTGATTCCTAGTTTCAAATGACTTAAAGCTGTCCTTGACCTAGTCTCGACTTAAACAATTAGTTTGTTAGTCGGTTCTAACAAACTGGAAACTTCTTTAACAAACTTAATCTTGAAAATTGTTTGCTCCTCGGCTGATATTACTCTACTCATCTGCAGCCGATTTGGTGAAGACTTCGCCTTTCTTATTCTACTCGGCTTGTCTTGACCTCGTTTGAGCTCTTCATATTTGTCTCCTCCAGATGACTAGATTTGAGCTTGTCTCTAGATGACTTATGATTCCTAGTTTGGTGACTTAAACTGTCCTTGACCTAGTCGATCGACTTAGTACTAGAACTCGGTTTCCACTGTTCTACATCGTCATCTGCTCATATGAATTGATCTTTTAACTTCATCAAAACAATCTTGATCTAACAATTTTCCCCTTTTTGATGAAGTTAAAACCTACAAGAAAGAGACACACTCACAGAAGTTAGTTTAGAGTTAATCAAGATTTATCGAGATAGGTATATCGAGCACTTTTTCACAACAGATTCAATCACATTCAAGCACTTAAAAAAATTAAGTCCTTTAGACTCTTTTTAGAAATATTAAAAAAATGAGTTTTAAGACTTAGATAAATTTTTAAGAAAAGAAAAAAATTTAAGTCTGAGATATAAAATTCTCGGATGATTTATACTTAGAAAAATTTTTAAGTCTTTCTTAAAGCAAAAAAACTTTAAGAAAAAAGACAAGTATTTCACATAAGTCCAAGTATATTCATAATAGCTTTACAAAATTACAGATAGAGACTAATAGAAAAGAAAAATAAGAAAAAGTAAAATCCTGTTTCTATCGGACTCCCCATTGATCTTAAATGCGGAATCATGAGCGATTGAATACCCTCCTCCTCACCGCTTGAGATCCTCTTCTTGTGTAAGTCCGGACTCGGCCTCTGCTTTCTTTATAATCCCCAACCCAGTCTAGGTTCAAGGTACCATCGAGCTTCTTTGCGGGGATGGCATATTCAAAATTTGGAGAGATCGGGTTGATATTGAACTCCACATCTGCTTCTTCCAGTAGATGATAGAATTCCTTATCCACCTTTTCAATCCATTCATGCCAAGCCAAGTCTCGGATCTTGTTGAGTTGCTCCACGGGCCTTTAAGAATGTACAGAAATATATCCACATGCCTTCCAGGTTCTTGTCTTTGTATTCAAAGACATATTTCCCACAAGCCGGCTTAGGAGGAGCGAGACGTTGGGTGAAATGGCCTGAACTTTACACTTTGCTCTGTTCTTTGATCATCCATTTACGCTCGGCAGTGCTCCAAAAGACGTTGGAGTCCTTCTTTCTCTGCCTCTTCTTCTCCTTCTTGCCAAAGAATTCCATCTCTCTCTTTATTCTTTTGATCTGTTCCTCCGAGAGATTGGAATAATCAGCTTCCCTCTTTCCTTTCCCCTTAGCGGCGGCCACAGTAAAGATATCAGTGCACTCGGCTCACCGGCCGCTACCTCCTTTCCCTTCCCCTTGGCTCCTTCGGATTGATTCTTTGGTGAGCCAAGAGTTTTTCTGTTCTCTCCTCCTCCTCTTTCCTCCTCTTCTCTTCATCCTCCTTCACAGCTTCTTCAAGTTGACTTACCCTCACTGGAGTGCAACCACTCATCAGATTTGATTCGAGCTTCTTCCTGTTGCCTCCAGATCAGGTGTGTTGGCCTTAGTGCCTATTTCTTTCTGGTCTCCTCGACCACGGCTATGAGGGCTTGTCTCTTTTCCGTCTCGATCACTTTCCCCCTTTTTAACTTCAAAGCAGCCAAGTTCAACAGCTTTGCATCTAGATCATTGATCTTGACTCAAGTCTGTCGATCCAGCCATTTCATTTACCACGATCTGGTTATACCCTTTCACCTCCTCCTTTGGTCCCCTCGGTTCCTCCTCCATAGCTTTCACTTTGTCGGCCGGCCTGAGTTAGTGATATTTACAATTTTATCGGACAAGTTTACCTCCACTTCCCTCATGCTAGCTAGCATTGTGTCGATTCTTGCTTCTACCATCTTCCTTATCCTCCTCTTCATTTTACGTCTGAATGTTAAGTTCAACTTTTTCTCCACTAGAGTGAGGATCGAGGAGATGGCGGAGACTGAGGTGAGGTCAGCTGTCATCATCCTCGGATGAGGAATCGAGACGAGGAAGGGATTGGTTACTGTTTGAGTAGGTGGGAAAGCGGTAGGTCAGTTTGTATGGTTGGAAGAGAGGAGTAAGATATAATGGGAATAGGTGAGGTTTGGACTGTGGGGAGAGTAATTTGTTCGGATGAGGGTGGGGGTGATGATTGGGTTTGTATGGTAGGGGTGGTAATGGGAGATGAGGTTTGTAAGAGAGGAGTTGATGGTTGAGGTGAGATGTGTTCGGTTTACGTGGGTAAGGATTGTGTTTGGATTGTTGGAGTGTGAGACATTGGAGAGGCTCGAGGAACCAGCACAGGATACCCCTTCATCGCCTATTTGGACGGGTGGGATGTCGAGGTGAGTTTGAGGCTCGAAATGCCGGCTGGGGCATTTCTTCATTGCAGTGCGGTGAAAAAGTAGGAGAAGGGGATAAACTTATACACGCTTACGGAATTGGTGAGAGAGCAGCTTCCTTGGTTGGGGAGGGGAACCTCCGGTGACTAACCTCATTGCTATTTGAAGAACGGGGACCTCCTCTGCAGTAGCAAGGTTGACAACTCCATCTGCTGCTCGAGCCTCCAGGACTTGGTTAAGCCTTGAGAACTCGAGGTGCTCCTCTTGGCCTTCTTACTAGAGGAATGTCCGCTTCCTCTTCTTCCTCTTCTTCGATGCAACTTTGGCGGAAGCGTGAGATGAGCTCTCCCTTTCTTCTTCTTTGTGGCTTTTACTAGCCTTCGCCTCTTTCTCCTCTGGACCACAGGAACCTGCAGCGGCTGGTTACGGAGATGGAAGCTCAATTGCTTCCTCTTGAGGTGCAACCTCAGTTCTTGTCTCCTCATGTCCTCGCTTCGGTCTCTAGTGGAGGAACCTCGGTTTAGTTTGCTGGTCGTTGAGCCTGCCAGTGCTGCCTCCTGCCTCTCTGGCGCATCGGACTCATCGTCAGTCTGGATTTTCTCCAAGCTTTGTCATCCTTTGTCGGGATTCCCTTACGCTTGGAGTATTTTTAGTACCCACTCTCCGGCCTCCTCCTGTTCAGCCCTTCGATTAAGGCGGTTATTTTATTGAGCAATTTGTGTCGAGGTAGGTATCCAATACGCAAACGATTTGAAAGTGAGTCGCTTCTTCTCCTCCCTCGGCTTATGTATCGGAAGGTCCACCCGGTTTGCTTGCACTCCATCAAGAATGGCTCGCATCACACACAATCTGGGTTTGGTTAACCCATCATGTGAGCTTTGCTCACCCAAAAGCGACCTTTGTTACCACGGTCATCGTGAATCGAACTTCCTTCTCAATGATTCTTTTTCAAATCCCTACGAGTTCTCCTGTGAGTAACCCTAGCCACCATATCAAAGGATTCCTCCCACTCATCCTCCTTATACGTCAATGGATTAACTCCTTCCATTGACGTGTTAAAAATCTGGCAATGTTCTCTCTCGAGTAGCTCAACGTTGTTCCATCAATCGGCGTATCAAACCCATCACAGGTATCATTCATTACGGCCAAAACTACGCCCCCAAAAGATCGTCTCCATTGCTCGGGGAGATTTCATTGAGAGAAATCCCCTTAGTCTTGATGTTTCCGAGAAGGCGAAGGATCTCTGCAAATTACGGATCTGGGTGGTTTCAAAATCCACGTACATTTACGCTTTCAATCGGTTTTTGAAAAATTCCTCATTCATTTTGAAATGAGAAATGTTTGTGGAGATATAAGTGGGTTTGTAGGTTTTGGTGGTTTTAGAAGAAGATGCCATTGGAAATTTTGTGAGTTTGGAAAAGTGTTAGAGAAAATGCGGGTTTTACGAAAGTGAAAAAGGTTTGATTGAGGAAGACGATGAATTTATAGGAGGGAAAGTTTGGAAAGATAAACCGCTTTGAAAATTAATTTTAATCTAAGTCGTTTATTTGAAATGATTTCTTGTCTTTGAATCAACGGTTAAAAACTTGGATAAGCGATTGGGATTCGGCGTGTAGTTCACTAATCTTTGAAATGCGTAAAAAGTTACTTTATAGACTGTTGATTTGACAGATGTAGGTTACTTTATGCGGGAAAGTAAGTATACAGCGTCGGCCAGTGGTTATCTTACTTCGTATAAGGGTTTTCAAAGCAGATGGGTTTATAAAGTTATCGATAAAGTAATCATGCGATTTTATAAACGACTTGATTTTAACTTTTTAGCAAGCTTAAAATTTAAATAAACAACCTCGATTTAATTTTCTAAAGTTAGGTTTTCCATCCAATCAATCCAAAAATAATTTTATGAAGAAAAATATGGAATTTATTTAGGAACAAAGGTCTCGAGAATAAAAGATTTGAGAAAAGATGAGGTGAAACAGTATGATCTCGTGACCTATTCCTGCAAAGACATAGACTCAAGGAAAACCATTAGTAACTTGAGGTAGATCGGATAGGGTGCGAGATAGTCGGTGATTCTCGGGAAATCGGTGACTATTGTGCCCTCATCTGATTTACCGAATGTCGAATAAGTAATTATCATGTCGGATAAGGTCAATATGACTAATCCTTGATTCTTGATTCCAAGATATGAAATCAATGATATCAGCTACTTGATTGTCCTTTGACACATATCTAGTACGATAATTCTTTCTAGACATTTGATTTAAAGAAAAGGAACAACCAGAAATAAGGAATATACTAAACAGATGCAAACAATTTAAAAATCAGATAAAGATGCATCAAGTAATCCTAATTCTAAACATAATTCTTTAAACCTAGATTCAAATTTAACGGTTTTGTAAGTATGTCTGCTCTTTGTGACTCAGTGGCTATCTTCTCAATTCTAATGTCATTTTTCTCAACATGATCTCTAATGAAAGGATGCCTAATATCTATATGCTTACATCTAGAATGTAGAACATGATTGTAAGTTATTGTTATTGCACTATTACTATCACAGGTAAATTGGAACAACGATGTTTGAATATTATAGTCTCTAAGTTTGTTGACTAATCCAGAGGAGTTGAGAGCAACAACTTCCGGTGCCATGTATTCAACTTCGGTTGTGGAGGTGGCAACATATGTACATTTCTTAGATAACCAAGAAATTAATTTGTTGCCAAAGAATTGACAAGTTCTGAAGTGGATTTCCTATCAATCTTACATCCTCCAAAGTCTAAATCAATAACCTGTCATTTCAATGTTGTCATCACCGGGTACCATAACCCTACTTGCAAGGTTCCTTTGAGATATTTAAGAATTTTCTTATGAGACTCGGATGAGTTTTCTTGGGATTAGGCGGAATCTTGCACATACCCCGATTGCAAAGGCTATATCCGGCCTACTTGCGGTGAGATAGAGAAGAGATCCAATCAGTCCACGATACTCCGTTGCATCCGTGGGTATCCCCACTCATACGAATCCATAGAGAAGTTAGTTGCCATAGGTATTTTAACTTCTCTACGCTAGTAGTCATTCCAAATTTCTCAATCGAGATCCTTAGCATATTTAGAGTGATGTATAAATATACCCTTACTCATATGTTTAATTTGTAAGCCTAGAAAGTATGTTAATTCACCCATCATTGACATTTCAAGCTGTTTTCATGAGAATGCTAAATTCTTCACATAATTTCGATTGGGTGAACCAAAGATTATGTCATCTACATAAATTTGAACTAATAAGAAGTTACCATCTACATCCTTTCTAAACAAAGTTCTATCAATCTTATCTTTTGAAAAACCATTTGATGTCAAGAAATCGAGATAAGGTATCATACCAAGCTCACGGGAGCTTGTTTCGATCCATATAGAGCTTTGTTGAGTTTATAGACCTTGTTATTGATCTTAAACCCGAGGAGTGCTCCACATAGACTTCCTCAAGCAACACACCATTAAAGAAGGCAAACTTAACATCCATTTGAAAGACTTTGAAAGATTTATATGCAGCAAATGCCAAGAACAACCTTATTGCTTCTAATCTCGGCATTTGGAGCATAGGTTTCATCATAGTCTATCCCCTCGGTGAGTAACCTTGTGCAACCAATCTTGCCTTATTTCGAACAATAATGTTGTTCTCATCTGTTTTGTTTTTAAACACCCATTTGGTGCCTATAATCTTTACGTGTAAGTCTTTCCACTAATTCCCAAATATTTTGTCTTTCAAAGCGATGCAGTTCCTCTGCATGGCGCTTATCGATTTGGATCGATAGAGCTTCCTCAATAGACTTGGGTTCAAGAAGCGACACATAACTTGGTGAAGAGACTTTGAGTCCAGCATCATTCGTGTTTGCACACTACTAGATGGGTCTCCTATAATCGATCGGATGGATGGTAGCTTCTCATCCTTTTGCCTATGTGAGGAGAAGGATCCTCATCTTGAGTCTCGGTAGGCAACTCCTCGACTCTACCTCGGTCGACGTTCCCCTTCTTGGTGACTCCCGGTGATTAGTGACATCAAGGGTGTATGCATTACGATAGAGTCCGATCGAAGTTGTCTTCGATTATCGGATGGGGATTCTTCTTTATCGATTCGAATCAAGATTAGGTAGATAGACAGTTCTATGTTTAGTCTTGGTCGAGTTCAATTTTATCTAGACTTTCAGAAATTTGATTCACTTTATCGAGAAGGAATAAAACTCATCAAAAACAACATGAGGGTTTCCTCCACACAAAGGGTTGTCTTGTTAAAAACTCTAAATGCCTTGGAAGTGTTAGAATATCCCAAGAATATTCCATCACCGCCTTAGCATCAAAAGTTCTCAACTTAGATTTCCCATTGTTATGGATAAAACACTTACAACAAAAAGCTACGAAATATGAGATTCTTGGAATCTTACCCTTCCAAATCTCATATGGAGTCTTACCCTTGTCTTTAACAACCAAGCACCTGTGCAGGTATAACAAGCTGTGTTGATGGCTTGACCCGAACCTGTGAGGGGTTTCATACTCGGCTAACATGCTCTGTTGCTTCCTTCAAAGTTATATTCCTTCTTTCAACCACTCCATTTTGTTGAGGAGTTCTTGCTGAAGATGTCTCATGAATAATTCCACACTCATTGAAAGAGTTAGATAAACAAGAATTCAAAAATTATGTGCCTTTATCACTCCTTATTTTAATAATATTAACACCCTTTTCATTACGAATCTGTCTAAACAGATCGGGGATCTTGTTTATAGTCTCATTTTTCTTGAAAAGAAATATAACCCAATTGTATCTAGAAAAGTCATCTACTACAACAAGAGTATATTTCCTTCCACTTTGGCGAGAGGAGAAACGAGGTCCAAACAGATCCGGATGAAGTAGTTGCAACACTCTTTCGGATGAAGAGGAGTTAATACTTTTAAATGAGTGTCTAGGCTGTTTACCTTTCGACAAGCATCACATTTAAGATCGGTGGATAAAAGTTTCTCGGGTAATCCCTTAACAAGGTTCTTTTTAGCTTGACTTAATAAGGGTCTTGAAATTCGGATGACTAAGTCTTTTGTGCCATAGCAGTGATATCCTCTCCACCCTTAGCTATCAGACAAGTATCTTTGGGGCAACTATTAAAGTTGGCCACATAGACATTACCATGTACGAAGCCGATTAAAAGTACCTTATACGAGGAATTATCTAAGATATCACATTTATCCTTTGAAAATTTGACAAGAAAACTGTATCACAAAGGTGGGAAGCAGAGATAGCAGATTATGTTTCAATCCTTCAACAAAATATACCTCGAGATACTGAATATCCTTGACAATCGATTACCTACTCCTTTAGTCGACCACAATTGTTATCTCCAAATAATACTCTTGGACCATCAATGTTTTGAAAATTTGATACTTGACCTCTTGTTATGAGTCATGTGTTGTGAACAACCACTATCAATGTACCATATAGAAGCTAAGATCTCTTCCTTGAGTGATGATCCTGTGAATCTGAAAAGCAGATTAGTTATAAGGTACCCTAGTGATCTTGGGTCCTTGAAGGTCAAGTATCACTTTAGGTAACCAGATAAAAATCTCATCTCCAAATAATAAATCGGACTTGGTCTTTCTACCAAATCATCTACAATTGTATCACTTTTAAATGATAACTTGTTGTATTCAGATTTAGTAATTTTCCTAAACTTAGGAAATGTGGGATAACATCTGCTTCTCCCATCAAAAGGATTATAATAAGAATTTCTTCTTATTATTTTGGTTTTTGGATTTCTCGTAGTCGATAAGGAGTCCTCACCTGAATTTTTGTTTTCAAGATGGGAGATGCGGTCCTTACTTGACTAATTGGTTTCCAAGGACCAATTTTAACCTCTTTTGATTGATCGGATGCTTTTACAAATTTCCTAGGTTTCGAACATCCGATTTATTATTTCTGTCATAACCAAGACCTTTTTGTCATGGGATTTTTGAGATGTATTAAAGATGTGATCTATTGCTGATTGTGAATTATTAAGTTGACTAATTTTGAAGACTAGCTTCTCATTGTCTTTCTTAATTAATTCATTTTCAGCACAGATTAATTCAAATTTGTCTTTTAAAGTTTTCAATTCACTTTCTAATCTTTCGGGTAAGTGGCTAATGTACTAGCCCGGCTGAGGAAAATATTCCCCCTTGAATGCTTTCTCGGCACATCTGAATAGTTCATCACCTGCTTTCCTTTGATTAGAATCGAATTTGATCCTTTAAAGTCAAATTCTCTGTCTCTATGTTTATAAGCAGCCAGAGATGTCTTTAAATCTCTCAATAATTCATGAATAACAGTTTGATTATAATCGGATGCGGTAGCGAGGAATCATTATCGAAGATGAATATTAGACTACCTCTTTAGCCATGAGACAAATTTCATCATCGATCCAAAATCGATGAGGATGATGATGATGATGATTTTCTTGACTCCTTTTCTTGAGCTAAGAGAGCCCTTTGATCTGCAAATCTCTGTCTCTCTTTTTCCTTTTCTCTTCCCTTTCTTTAGGAGTCGATTGAGGATAATCATAAGTGAAGTGTCTGGCTTGTTGCATGTGTAGCAAGTGTCACTCTGTCGATCTAGGGCTGGAAGGATTTCTTTTGACAGTGATCTGAATCTTCTCGTCAGCTCCTGTTTTTGTCATCATCTGTAGAGTCATCTTCCTTTCTTCTTGATTTGGATCTTGATCTATCCTTACCTACAAATCTCAATTTATTTCGTTTATATTTCATTCTTAATCATCATACCTTTTTGGTGAGCAGAGCCATATGCTCCTTCGAGAGATAGGTCGGCTCCTACAGACTCGGTTGACATCTTGTCTTCTTTGCTTACAAAGGCAACAGACTTGGTTGAGGTGCTTGACTCCATCTCATCCTCCTCATCTTCTATTTGAATGTCATACTCTAGAGCTTTAAGATGAGAGAACAAAGTATGGTGAGTAATAGAAGATAAATTACGAGGTTGCTTTAAGGATATTGGATTTCTCTCTCCATCTCTTGGTTAATGATCTCAGTATCTTGTTATTAATCTCCATCTCTGTATAGTTCTTTCCAAGGTCATTGCTTTGTTGAGGAGATTCGTCAACCTTACATCATCTAACCGATCCACCGATTCATTTTCCTTCATTTTGAATGTATCAAAGGCGTGTAAAACCATTGCAGCCTTATTCTCTTTTACTTGATACGATCCTTCACAAACATTTGCGATTGTCGCCACATTTCTTTGGTTGTTTTGCATCTCTTAACCTTCTCAATCTAATCTTTACTTAAAGTCTCAATGATTTCGGTTCGAGCTACTTGATCTAGATTGTGGATCTTTCTTTCCTCATTTGTCGATTGAACTCTTTTTCTCTTATGCAGTTCTGGATTCGGTGATTCAGCGCCGTGCTAGTGCCTCCATGATAAAATTTTATAGGTCCTTCTTCAAGAACCTCCTCCATCCTATCATGAATGGCCTTGAGGTGATTCTCCATCTTGAATTTCGAGTAATCATAATCTTGAATAGAAAATTCGAGTAAATTCTGGACTTCTTGCTTTTTCACGAAGACATGATGAGATAAAGAAATAAAATACTCCACAAAAACTTATTTGTAGCACGATTAGTAATAATGAAGATGATGAAGAAAATCAAGAAAATTTGAATCTTAGTTAAGACCTAAAATCAATATCATAACGACTTAACACCTGCTCCGATACCACTTGTTGGTCAGTTAGTTGAGTTCATTATGAAACTTTGAGTTAACCTTCTAGGACAAAATCTAGAAGGGGGTTGAATAGATTTTGTAGATTTTTCAAATCTTTCAAAAGCAGATTCAAAGTACCGGATGTACACAGCGGAAAAACAACTTTTGAACTCAACTCTAACAAGATCAAAAGCAATCGATATTACAATATTAACTTTGATTACGAAATTAATCTTTGAACAATAAATTGAAAATTGAGCAGATAAGTAAATAAAGTAGTAAAGAACACTGCATTTTATAGTGGTTCGGATTATAACAATCCTACATCCACTCTCCTTCTCCAACTTGTAGAAGGGTCTCCACTATCTCGCTTACTTACTTACTCTACAATCGTACAACTTACAACTTACAACTTGATCTTTAACTCTTTAAAATGTAAATCAAACTTATGAAATCTAACTCTAAGATGATGAAGTGTATATGAAGATGTGCAAAGAAGTGTTCTACAAACACTTAGAAAAATCTATGAAGAAATCTTGGAAAACAACTTTGTGCTTTTCAAAAACTTGTGATTTGATAGAATAACTTTACGAAAAATAACTTGTGTGATCTGTGTATTACGAATGTCCTGAATGAAGTGCCTAGACCTATTTATAAGTCTCGAAAAGACGGTTAGTTTGTTAGTCGGTTCTAACAAGCTGGAAACTCGCTTTAACAAACTTAATCTTGAAAACTGCTTGCTCTCGGTGATATTACTCTACTCATGCGGTGATTTGGTGAAGACTTCGCCTTTCTTATTCTACTCGGCTTGTCTTGACCTCGTCCGAGCTCTTCATATTTTCTCCTCCAGGATGACTAGATTTGAGTTTGTCTCCCGGATAACTTGTGATTCCTAGTCTTGACTTACTTAAACTGTCCTTGACCTAGTACGATCACTTAGTACTAGAACTCGCTTTCCACTGTTCTACATCGTCATCTGCTCATTTGAATTGATCTTTTAACTTCATCAAAACAATCTTGATCTAACACCGGATTACTACAAATCAATAACACTTGAAGGATTTGTGGACGATCGTTGTCCGATGGAAAGGATGAGTGACTAGAAGGCAGCCAATAGGGATTTCATTTACTCATTTTATGTATGCGGACTATTGGCATTGGAGCAACAGAGATGAGACCTTCTTTGCTTGGATGGAGGAAAGACATGAAAGTCTGTGGGTAGATATTCTAAAAGCCTCGGTGGAATTTAACCTTAATCTTCATGCTCCCGAGTTTGAAAAGATTCCCACCCCAGTGACGGCCAATGGAAGTTTGGATAATTGACCATTCGAAGGACAATCAAGACTTGTCTTGCAGAGGTTAAACCTCTAGTAGGTTCGAGATAATCGGGGACTGTATGACAGGGGTTTATGACTGGTTGTTTGTGCCAGAAGGTCATAGGAGATTTGACTAAGGAAGAAAGTTTGCTATCGAAGAAAGCCGTTTGGAGAAAGGGTGATGGAAGCAGTTCTTTGTTGAAGGGAAGTTATCTTTTTGTCTATCTTTTTGCTATTTTATATGTTTTGTTTTTACGTTATCTAGTCTATAGGCACTTATGTAATATTTCTTGATGTTGCTAATTTTAATGAAAGTGTTTATTTTAGATCAAGACAACTTCTCGTTGTCTAAAGTTTTCTCGTGGGATCTGGTTTTAAAGGTCTCTGTTTTGTTGTGTCTGTTTTGTTTCAATTCTCAAAGGTTTTAACATCATAAAAAAGGGAGAATTTGTTGGTTCTTGGTTTTGTAGGTTTCGATGATGTTTCTAAAACCCATATGTAATAGGATCATTGAATACATTAGTCGGTGATGATTTAGATAGGTTAGTATTTGTGCTAAGGTAACCTTGCTAAGACCTATCCAGATGGCTTGTAGATGTATGAGAACCGAAGACAAGACTTGAAGGCAAAAGACTTGATCGTAAAAGCGACAACCGGAGAACTACAAAGGTTGTTATCAAGAAGATCTAGAAAGTTTCTTATATCCAGAGAGGTTGTCACTAAAAGGCTAAAAGGTTTATAATGTGCTCTTAAAATCGAAATGGACAACTTATGAAGGTCAAGTAGTCAAGAAGACTTGGACAAGAAGATAAGCAAGGTTAAGAAGCTTGCTAGGATAAAGATAGAAGACTTGATTGATTCAAAATAAATCAATATATCAACCAGGATAATCCGTATCAATCGATTCTGATTAGAAGATCAAAATCACAAAAAGTCAATATATTAAGAGATAATTAATTGGATTCGACAATTAATTATCTAAGTCAAACAGAATCTTCCCAAACGACTACTTATAATTTCAATGAAGACACGATTATCAATCACCTAACGGCTAGTTGATTTCGGGAATTTATAAATCGAGAATGAAGGATTACAAAATCTACACGAAACTATGTAAGAAATTTCAAGAAATCCTACCATTCATATCAATACAAGCACACTCATTCAAACCACGAATCGAAACACACGTTGAATGCGAAGATCGATTTTGGTTTAAGAATTGTAAATCACCTTCCAATATCTCGAGTACGAGAGAAGGTTGATCGTTTGTTAGATCTAAGAGTTAGAACAAACTCAAGGATCATCATTTGTAATAAAGGGCAGGAACTTGTAAAACCTCCTATGGTCATAACCTCGAAGTGGTAGAGGGAACAAGACCGGAAGTTTTGGTGGATAGTAAGACCCTGTGGAGTCGGGGAGAGTGGACTTAGGATCATTATATCCGAACCACTATAAAAATCTCTCGTGTCTTTTATAAGCTTTACGCATTCATATTCTTAATCGCTCATTCATCATCGTTTTAATAAACTCCGCACCGAAACTTTTTAAGTATTTATCAAGAAGGTTTTCATAAAAAGGGTTTTTCAAATACACGCACGAGATTAGCTTCCACACCTTCGAGAAGACTTTGAGTTTCCAAAGTCTCACGATCTCACATAGCACACTCGAGTACTTATCTCAGAGAAGACTTGCAAAGTCTGCTAACCTCACACTCACTCACAAAAAGTTGTAAAAGTTTTGAGTGTGGTAAAGTATATTCAACCCCCTTCTAGACTTTCCACCTCCTTGCACATCTCGTCCGGGACCAACAGGAGTCTCTGCTTAAACAATATGAGGTAAACTTAGTCAATTTAATCTCTTCAAAAGCTAATAAGTATATTGAGCGGTAGGTTGAAAACATCAAAGAAAGTCTTGCAAAAGACAACCAGATTCTGGCGAGATGAACTAATCGGGCAAGATACCAAGTTCACCTCTTTCTTCTTTGGATTGAAAGAACAACTCAACACCCTAACATATGTTGTTAAAAAGGAGGAAGGAGCATGGTTAGAAGGAATCGAAGAAATCAACCAGGTCTGGATTCTATAAAGAGAACGATCGAGGTCTCGGTGATGGAATAGAAGCTTTATGCTGCGAGGCTCACAAATCAAAGATGCATTTAGGGCAAATGAGCGGGAAAGGAAGAAAGCAACCGAGATCAGATCGGAGAAGTTAGTAAAGAAAATAGTAGGCTGAAGAAAAGAAAGATAAGTCACCGAGAATGGGAAAGGTAAGGTAGCCAAGGTCATCGTGAGCAAAGACAAATAAGATTTGATCACGCAAAGCAACGATGAGGAAGAGACCCCTCGAGATGACAGTGAGGATATCCAGATCGAGGAAATGCATGATAAACGCATCAAAGTGAGAAGGTGTTTTATGGAAGAAGGAAAGCTCGAAGGAAGACAAAGGCAACCAAGGAAGAAGGTCGCACCTTTAATAAAATAACAAAGAAATGGGAAGTGCCGACTTCGGGTGAACCCTTAACGAGAGAAAGATAGAGAAGCCTTCGGACCTCCTAACCAAGGGGACTCTCCTCCAAAGGCCATCTTATCTCCGAGTTGGAAGTCGAGTACAAGAAGTATGACGAGAGGTGGACCTTCTTCTCGTTTGATGAAAACATTGCTTGGCATTACTGAATGGAGCAGACGAATTCTCTATCAAAAGTTGCTAGAAGAAGCGAGACGAGAGGCTCAACGCCGACCTAGTAGCCCCTGCTACACCTTCATCCCTGCCAAAGTCACAACAGATGGAGTCCTCGATTGAGATTGGATCGGACGGATGGAGCAAAGAGGAAGAACCATCATGAATTTATCGAGATCCTGTTGAGATCGAGAGAATTAAGGGAAAGAATATTTAAGCTGGATGACCTGCCTGAAAAGGACGGATGGTATAATTAGCCTTCTCTACTCTAGTTTATTTTCCTTAGTTTTACTTCGCTTATCGATTCCTCCTATGATGTGTTGGTAAAATGATATATATGAAGTAGTGTATTTTGTGATCTTGATGAATATAAGTGACCACTTCATTCTCTTGTTTTTACTCTTTGTTTAACTCGTTGATTATTTTGTTTTAGATTGATAAATCTAGGGTATTGTGTTTTATTATACAATGATTACGCTAAGTGATGATCATTCGGTGCTAATGTGTCTAAATTACCTAAAAATAGCTTGCCGATTTAAGAGATGTATGTTCCTATCTATGAAAAAGTGTCTTGGTATAAATTGCTTATCCGATTAAGTGTTCTCTAATTTGTATAAACTCTTGTTACTTGAAAAATTCTTTGGTTAGTTTTAATTGCATCAAAAGGGGAAATTGTTAGATAGAATTATCGGAATAGATTTTGATGTGTTAAAACGTAGATTAGGAATTTTCTAAAATAAGGGTGACCAGTGAGTTGTATAGAACATTTGAAGTAATAAACTCTATTAAGCTTTACATTTTAGTAGTTCGGACTAGGTCGGATAAGGTAAGCCACCCGAGAATCTACAAAGCTAGAAGTCATCGATGAAGATCGGTGGAAGAAGTCATCGATAGAAGGCAATAATGAAGAGCTCAAGACAAGGTGAAGATCAAATTTGAGTAGAATAAGAAAAGTAGATCAAGCCAAGTCAATCATATGAATATGATAACTTTAGAAGATCGGTGATGAAGGAGCAGTTTATTCCAAGATTTGGTTAGGAGGTTGAAATTAGTTATAACTAACTAACTCCAACAATTTTATAAATTGGATTAGACACTTATCAAGATTAACTTGATGCATTATTTTCATTTGTAAAGCACTCATAAGCAAATTTACTCACACAAGCTAGAATTTCTTTTAGAAGGTGTTTATAGAACATCTTCAACTTCATCTTCATATCTTCAAGTAGAAAAAGCTAGGCGTTGTAGAAGATCGAAGATTGTGATTTGTAAGTTGTAAGTAAGTTGGTAAGTAAGAAAGTAAGAAAGAGAAGACTCTTCCTGATTTGTAGAAGTAGAGTGGATGTAGGATATTCATATCCGAACCATTATAAATTCTGTATTCTTTACTTTCTGCATTTATCCTTCTTGCTTATCTATTTGATTGATCATACTTGTCTTGATTCGTAGTTCAAATAATTTGAAATGTTGAGTATAAACTTTTTCGCTGTAAACTTTGATTAATTTAGAAGACTAACTTGAATAGTTAATGTGAAATTCGAAAAATTTTAATAATCTATTCATCCCTCTTCTAAATTATCTTGTAAAATTCAAACGAGTGTTTTTAACCTAATGGTCGAAAGTCCTTAGTTCAGTCCTCTGTGCAAATGACAAAAGAATAAATACAACTATAGGAAATCAATTTATTTGGACAAATTTTTAGGCTGCGACTTTGACTGACAAGTAAACCATTCTTTTTAAAATTTAGTTTACGCCTACATGTCATGTCATCGCCTAAAAGTTAGTGTAATAGCTACCGCTCATGTCTCCAGATATATTATTCTCTGTAATTTACATGTACAATTGAATTTTTAATTTAATAAGCATGTTCTGATTTATTTAGGAAAGAGTTATAATTTAAATTAAAATTGATTTAAAATTGCACAAATTATATTTGTCCCTCCATCCACTAAAAAGTATACTCATTTGGTTTTGACATTTTAAGAAAATGTATATAAAATAGATAAATTAAGGCTCCATTTGGATGGAGTCATTTGAAATCCATGGATTTGAGGATAATACACCATATATTTACAAATCAAAATAGAGAAAAACTAATTGAATGGATTTGGTTCACACAAATATTACTTATAAGTGGGAGGATATCAAATACCCAACAAAACCTAGTCATTTGAAATCCTCTCACTTCTCCCACTTGTGCTTAATATTTGAGTGAATCAAATCCTTTAATTTATTTTTTCTACATTTTAGTTTGTGTGAATGCATGATATATAATCTCAAATCCCTTGATTTCAAATCCACTCCATCCAAATGGAGCCTAAGGGTATTTTAAAGTATTATGTAGTTCATTTATGAGTTAAGTGGTTAATTATGAGTATAAAGTCAACAACATATGAAAAAATTAAGTGATGGTTAAATGGTGAAACAAAATAAATTAGTGATAAAAAGCGATGTGAGCATACGTTTTGGTGGATAGACGAAATATATGTCATTGGTGCACATTGTGTGTGAGTGTGACTCACTCTCTTAATGAGTTTTATCTTGATACAATCTTGATCCATAAATTTTAATTAAATATTTTTTTGGAAAATAATTTGTATACAGAAATTAAATAATACTCCATTATTTAGTTTTAAAAAATATTTGTATTTATATAAACTAATATTCACTCTGTCCCCGTATAAATATTCTATTTTTTCATTTTGGTTCGTTCTACTATAAGTTTCTCTTTTTATTTTTAACAAATGCCTTTTACATTTATATCCTCTATACATTTCACTATTATTTACTCTTTGTGCAAAAAAAAAAATGAGAAACTTATATCGAAATGGAGATAGTATTTCTTTTACATACATAATTAATACTCGTCATTTCATTTTTCTAAAGATCCTTTGAATTATTAAAAATTTAAAATGAAACGAGAATGAATGGGTCACCACAAAACGAATTTGGCGAGGGGGTTAGCGAGGGAATTAACGAGGGGGAGGGGGTTGGCGAGGGCTTTACCGAGGGAAGGTAGCCCTCGGCAAAACCTTGTCGGTAAACACTTCCTCGCCAAATCCCTCAAAGCAATTAGCGAGGGCACCTGCCCTCGTTAATTAGCGAGGATTTGGCGAGGAGCTTTACCGAGGCTGAATTGGCGAGGGTATGTGGCTAGGGTTTTGGCGAGGGAGTTTGGCGAGGGGCGTGTGGCGAGGGCCAGCTGGCGAGGGCGGGCCTCGTCTCTCCCCTCGCTAAAATCATTGCTAATAAAAAAGAATTGCGGCCGTGGGGATCAAACCCGCGCCACGGCCGCGACTGGGGCTAGGCGGGCGTTTTTTCGCGTGGCAAGGGATTCGAACCGCGACCTCCGAGAGAGTGGAGGAGAGAGCTTGGGCGCTTTACCGTTTGGGCAAAGCTAATCATTCGATATGTTTTTGCTTTTAAATATATTAATATCATATTATGTTCAATAGTTTATATATTTTTAATTTATAAATGTTATTCAATTAAATATGTTTAATATAACTATTATTCGATTATATATGTTATCACATATATTCAATTAAATTGTATACTATATTTAATATATTTATTATTATTTTTTAATTATCATATATATTCAATTAAATTGTATACAATATTTAATATATTTATTATTATTTTATAATTATTGTATATATTCAATTAAATTGTATACTATATTTAATATATTTATTATTATTTTGTAATTATTATATATATTCAATTAAATTGTATACAATATTTAATATATTTATTATTATTTTATAATTATTGTATATATTCAATTAAATTGTATCCTATCATTTACTATATACATGTTATCATATATTATTGTTATTATTATTATTGCATATATATATTATCATGTTTATAATTATTATTATTATCACATATATATTCAATTAAATTATCAACTATATTATCATGTGTAAATATGTACTCTTAAACAATTAAAATTGATACTTTAAATAACTAAAATTCATCATCTTATAAATTAATTAAAATTCATACTCATAAACATTTAAAATTCATAAATTCTTAATTAACATTCAGAAAAATTTATAGTTTTAAACACAAATTGTTGGTCCTGGAGAGTTGAGATAATTAATACCTTGAGTAAGCTCTCTAGAACAAAATCTAGAAAGGGGGTTTGAATAGATTTTGTAGATTTTTCAAATCTTTCAAAACCAATTCAAAGTATCAGATTAAGCACGGCGGATTAAGAATAAATTCTCAACTTCTTATAAGATCAAAAGCAAGGTTGAAATACTGATTTTAGTTATGATTCTGAATTTAACTCTTGATGTAACACAATTGTAAAATAAACGAGAAAATTAAAGAAAGCAAGAAATAACACCGGGATTTATAGTGGTTCGGATTTTAAAATCCTACATCCACTCTCCTTCTTCAATTTGAAGAAGGGACTCTGCTCTTGCTTACTTTCTCACTTCCACTTACAACTTACAACTTGTACAAATCTTCAAATCTTCAATCTCCTAGACTCTTCTTCTAGAAATCTATCTATTACAGTGTATATTGGTTTTGAAGATTACTAGAAAAGTGTTCTAAAAACACTTAGAACTCTTTGAAACTTTCTAGAAATTCTTGTGAAAAGATTATGAAATACGAGTAGTGACTTGTGTAAATCAAATATGCATAAGTGTTCTATATATTCAAAAATGAAAACCTAGACCTATATATAAGTCTGAAAAGTCGGTTAGTTTGTTAGTAAGTTCTAACAAACTTGAAGCTACTTAACAAACTTAATCTTGAAAGCTGCTTAACACCTCGGTGATTCTTCCTACTCAAATGCTGCGGTGACTTGGTGAAGATTAGCCTTTCTTATTCTACTCGGCTTATCTTGACCTCGTGCAGAGCTCTTCATAATTGTCTCACTGCAGATGACTAGACTTGAGCTTGTCTCCCGGATGACTTGTCATTCCTCGTCTCGAACTTAGTCTTCAATCATAGTCTGCTCATCTGCAGAGCAGTCTTTTAACTCATCAAAACAATCTTGGTCTAACAATTTCCCCTTTTTGATGAAGTTAAAACCTACAAGAAAGAGACACACTCACAATTTGAAGTTAGTTTAGAGTTTATCAAGATCAATAGATAGGTATCAAAGTACATTTTTCACATTACAATGATTTATTCACATATAAAAACTTTAGATCTTTTAGACTTCAAAAACTTAGAAAACCAAATGAGTCTTCAAGACTTAGTTAAAAATTTTGAAAACATTTTTAAGTCGAGAGATAAAATTCTCGAGATGACTTTTACTTAAGAAAATTTTAAGTCTTTCTTAAAACAAAAAATAAAACTTTAAGAAATTAATACACATAAAATGAATCAAACAAGTATATTCACATTGAATTTACAAAGATTACAGATGAGAAGATAATAGAAAAGTAGAAATAGGGAAAAGAAAAATCCTGTTCCTATTAGTCTTCCCACCGATCTTCATACAGTATCATCGACCCGATTGAATACCCGACTCCTAAGGCTGCTTTATATCCTCCTCTTGAGTGAGTCCAGATTCAGCCTCTGCCTTCTTCAAAATACCCTTTACCCAGTCTAGGTCCAGGATCCATCGATTTCTGGCGGGGATGGCATACTCAAAATTTGGAGAGATCGAGGTTGACGTTGAACTCTACATCGGCTTCTTCTAGCAGACGATGATAGAACTCGGCATCTACCTTCTCCATCCACTCATGCCAAGCTAAGTCTGGATCTTCTTTGAGTTGCTCCGGGGCCCTTGAGAATATAGCAGAAGTATATCCACATACCCTCCAGATTCTTGTCTTTGTACTCAGTGCATATTTCCCACAAGCCGGCTTAGGAGGCGAGATGTATTGTGAAATGGCCTCGAACTTCCCACTTTGCCTTGATCTTTGATTAACCATTTGCGCTCAGCGGTGCTCCAAAACACGTTGGAGTCTTTCTTCTTCCTCTGCTTCTTCTTTTCTTTCTTGCCAAAATATTCCATCTCTCTCTTAATCCTTTTGATCTGCTCTTCGAGAGATTGGAATAATCGGCTTCCCTCTTACCTTTCCCTTTAGCGGCAGCCACAGGGATGATTTCGGTGATTCGGGCTCGTTGCTACTTCTTTTCCCTTCCCCTTGGCTCCTCTGATTCGGATCCTTTAAAGCCGAGGCCAAGAGCTTCTCCCGACCTTTCCTCCTCTTCTTTCCTCCTCTTCTCCTCATCCTCCTTCAAAGCTTCCTCCGGTTGACTTACCCTCGGGTGGAGAGCAACCAACTCATCGATTTGATCCGAGCTTCCTCCTGGCTGCCTCCCGGATCAGGTGTGTTGGCCTTCATGCCCACTTCTTTCTGGTCTCCTCGACCACAGTGTGAGGGCTTGTCTCTTCTCTTCTTCAACTTTTTCCCCCTTTTTAACTTGACCAAGTCGAAAGTTTTGCATCTAGAGTGTTGCACTTGACCACGAAGTCGAGTGGTCTACAGCCAACTCATTTACCACCAGCTTATTGTACCCCATAACCTCCTCCTTCAACGCCCTTAGCTCCTCCTCCATTGATTTCACTTTACCCGGCCACCCTGAGTTAGTGACATCAATAATTTTATCGAACAATGTTACCTCAACTTCCTTCATGTGGCTAGCATAGTGTCGATTCTGACTTTGACCATCCTCCTCGTCTTTCTTTCCATTTTCCTTCGGAATGTAGCATTGACTTTCTTCTCGGCGAGGGATAGAATAGAGGATATGGCTGTGGTGGGGCTCGAGATCGGTGTCTTCATCCTCGGTTGAGGAGTCGACGTGGAAAGTATTTGTTACGGTTGAGGAGATGAGAGAGGAATAGATTGTGTTTGAATAGTTGGAAGAGAGGAGTAAGATATTATTGGGATTGGAGAGGATTGGAGTGTGGGGAGAGGAATTTGTTCGAGATGAAGGTGGGGGTGGGATTTCAGGTGGTGGTGATGATGGTAGAGGTGGGATTTGAGTTTGGACAGGTTGGGATTTGGATTGTAGGGCTGTTGGAGAGGCTCGAGGTACCAGCACTGGGATACCTTCATCGCTGTTTGGGTGGTGGGAGATCAGGTGAGGCAAGGCTCGAAATGCCAGCTGAGGCATTTCTTCATTGCCGGGTATGGAAGATAAGGAAGGAGATGTGGAAAGACTTGTACACTGCCTCTGGTATTGGGGAAAGAAACAGACTTCATCGGTTGGGGAGAAAGGAGCCTCTGTTGACCAACCTCGGCTGCTATACGAAGGACCGGAACCTCCTGCAGTAGCGAGGTTGAAAGATCTATATGTTGTTGAGCTACCGGACTTGGTGGATCCTTCGAGCTCTGGGCTGCTCGTCTTGGCCTCCTTACCAAGGGGATTTCTGCTTCCTCTTCTTCCTCTTCATCCGAGGCATCCTTGGCGGGGAGCGGCAGATGAGCTTTCCCCCTTCTTCTTGTCCGAGGCTTTCACCGGCCTCCTCTTCCTCCTCTGAAACATCCTTGGGACCACAGTAATTTGTTTCAGAGGTTGGACTTGAGGTGCGACCTCGGCTTCTTCTGTTCCATGTCCCTCTGTTTCGACCTCTCTGAGGCCACCTCAATTTGTTGTTCTTTGGACCTGTCCCTCAGCAGCTGACCGCCTGACCTGCGAACTCTGGCGCCTCGGACTCATCATCCGAGTCTGGAACTCCTCCCAGTCTGTCATCCTTTGTGAGGATGCCCTTCGCTTTGAATACTTTTTAGTGCCTATTCTCCAGTCAGCCTCCTATTCGGTCCTTCAATTAAAACAGTGATTTTATTGAAGAGACTGACTGTCAAGTAGGAACCCAGCCCTCTGTATTTGACTTGAAAGTCAATCGCTTCTTCTCCTCCCCGAGCTTGAATAACGGCAAATCCACCCAATTCACTTCCACACCATCTAATATGGCTCGCATCACGCACAATCTGGGTTTGGTTAACCCATCATGTGAGCTTTGCTCACCCAAGACTGCTTTCGTTACCACCGTCGGCCTATATTTTCTTCTCAATAGATTCTTCTTGAGATCCTGCGAGTTCCCTGTAACTCAACCTCTTGCCATCATATCGAATGATTCTTCCCAACTATCCTCCTTATACGTCAATGGATTTACTCCCTCCATTGACGTGTCGAATATCCTAGCAATGTTTTGCACGGAATAACTCAATGTTGTCCCATCCACAGATGTATCAAACCCATCCCGGGTATCCTCCATTCTAGCCAAAAACTCTGCTCCTAACAAATCCGCCGTTCTATTCTGCGGGGACTTCATTGAAAGGAAACCTCTCGAGTCGTGAGGCTTCAAGAAGGCGAAGAATCTCTGTAGATTCTGGATCATTGGTGGTTTCAAAATCAACATACATTTCCGCTTTCAAGCGGTTTTGAAATATTCCTCATTCATTTTGAAGTGAGAAATATTTGTGGAAATGTATGTGGGTTTATAAGTTTTGGTAGTTTTTGAAGAAGATGCCATTGGAAGATTTTTGTAAATTTGTAAAGGGTTTGATAAAATATGTAGGTTTTAACGAGTAAGGAAAGAAAAGGTTTTAGGGAAGAAGAAGATGTATTTATAGGGGGAAGATTGGAAAGAGAAACCGCCATTTTTGAAAATATGAATTAATCTCAGCCATTTATTCAAAAAGTTTTCGAGAATTAATTAACGGTTAAAAACAAAGATAAACGATTAGGATTCAGCGCGTGAATTGTAATCGCCTTCGGAATGCGTAAATAGTTACTTTATAGTATTGATTTGGTGATATAGGTTACTTTATTCAGAGAAGTAAGTATACAGACGTCGACCATGTGATATCTTACTTCAGCCGAAGGTTTCCTAAACAGATGGGTTTGAAAAACAGATCGGCTTAAAAGCAGATAAGTTTTAGAAAGTCATCGATAGAGTAACTGTCTCGATCCTCGAAAACCAACAATTTATATGTAACTTTTTAGCAATTTAAAAACCAGGTTTAAACAACACATTTAGAATTACTTTTTCTAAAGCAAAATTTTTAAGAAACAAATCGGACTCGGGTTAAGAATAAAGAATTTTGAATAAAAGAATGAATCGGTGTTATACGTGACTGTTCTGCAAAAACATAAACTCAAAAGAAACCATCGGGAAGCTAAAGGTAAATCGGATAGGATGTAAATAGTCATCTGTTTTCTTGAGAAGTTCGGTGACTATTATGTCCTTGTTCGATTTACTCAATGTCGATAAGTAATTATTAATTCGAGATAAGGTCAATATGACTAATCCTTGATTCTTGATTCCTAAAAGGAGATCAATGATATCAACTACGATTGCCCTTTGACACATATCTAGTCGATAATTCTTTCTAGACATTAATTTAAAGAAAGGAAAAGGAATAAGGAAACAAACGCACACAATTAGAAATCAGCTAAAGATGCATCAAGTAATCCTAATTCTAAACACATTTCTTTGAACCTAGACTCACTAATGGTTTTGTAAGAATGTCACTTTTTGTGATTCGGTGGCAATTTTCTCAATTCTAATGTCATTCTTTTCAACATGATCCCTAATGAAATGATGCCTAATATCTATATGCTTGCATCTAGAATGTAAAACAGGGTTGTAAGTCATTGCTATTGCACTATTACTATCACAATAAATAGGAACAAATGATGTTTGAATATTGTAGTCTCTAAGCCAGTTGACTAATCCAGAGGAGTTGAGAGCAACAACTTCCAGTGCCATATATTGACTTCGATTGTGGAGGTGGCAATGAGATGTTTGTTTCTTAGATAACCAAGAAATTAATTTGTTGCCTAAGAATTGACAAGTTCCGGAAGTGGATTTTCTATCAATCTTACATCCTCCAAAGTCTGAATCAATAACAGTTAGCTCAAAGTTGTCATCACCGGGTACCATAACCCTACTTGCAAGGTTCCTTTGAGATATCTAAGAATTTTCTTAGCAGTCTCCGGATGAGTTTTCTTGGGATTAGACTGGAATCTTGCACATACCCCAACCGCAAAGGCTATGTCTCGGCCTACTTGCAAAGTGAGATAGAGAAGAGATCCAATCAGTCCACGATACTCCGTTGCATCGGTGGGTATCCCTGCTCATCCGAATCCATTGAGAAGTTAGTTGCCATAGGTATTTTGACTTCTCTCGCTAGTAATCATTCCAAATTTCTCAATCGGATCCTTAGCATACTTAGACTGATGTATAAATATACCCTTACTCATCTGTTTAATTTGTAAGCCTAGAAAGTATGTCAATTCTCCCATCATTGACATTTCAAACCTGTTTTTCATGAGAAAGCTAAACTCTTCACATAATTTCGATTAGGTGAACCAAAAATTATGTCATCTACATAAATTTGAACTAGTAAGATGTTGCCATCTACTTCCTTTCTAAACAATGTTCTATCAATCTTACCCTTAGAAAAACCATTTGATGTCAAGAAATCGGATAGAGTATCATACCAAGCTCCGGGAGCTTGTTTCAATCCATATAGAGCTTTGTTGAGTTTATAGACCTTGTTATTGATCTTAAACCCAGGAGGCTGCTCTACATAGACCTCTTCAAGTAACACACCATTAAGAAAGGGACTTAACATCCATTTGAAAAACTTTGAAAGACTTATATGCAAAGAAATGCCAAGAACAATCTTATTGCCTCTAATCAGCAAGCTGGAGCATAGGTTTCATCATAGTCTATTCCCTCGCATGTGAATAACCTTGTGCAACCAGTCTTGCCTTATTTCGAACAATAATATTGTTCTCATCTGCTTTATTTTTAAACACCCATTTGGTGCCTATAATCTTTCTCGTAAGGGTCTTTCCACTAGATCCCATACATTTTGTCTTTCAAGCGATGCGCTTCTTCTGCATGGTACATTATCCGATTTGGAGTCCGATAATGCTTCCTCAATAGACTTGGGTTCAAGAAGCGACACATAACAACCGAAAAGACTTTCGAGTCTAACATCATTCGTGTCTGCACACTACTAGATGGATCTCCTATAATCGATCGGATGGATGATAGCTTCTCATCCTTTTGCCTATATGAGGAGAAGTATCCTCATCTTGAGTCTCGATTGGCAACTCATCGGACTCAACCTCGGTGACGTTCCCCCTTCATCGGTGACTCGCCGATCGGTGATGTCAAAGGTGTGATCTGAAGGAGTGCGATCGAAGTTGTCTTCGATTATCGGATGGGGATTCTTCTTCATCGATTACGAATCAAGAGTAGGTAGATAAATAGTTCTATGTTTAGTCTTGGATAATTCAATTTTATCTAGATTTTCGTAAATTTGATTCACTTTTTCGAGAAGGAATACAACTCATCAAAAACAACATGAGGAGTTTCCTCCACACAAAGGGTTGTCTTGTTAAAAACTCTAAATGCCTTTGAAGTATTAGAATATCCTAAGAATATTCCATCACCGCTTTAGCATCAAAAGTTCTTAACTTAGATTTCCCATTGTTATGAATGAAACACTTACAACCAAAAGCTTTGAAGTATGAGATCCTTGGAATCTTACCCTTCCAAATCTCATAAGGAGTCTTACCCTTATCTTTGACAACTAAGCACCTCGTTTACGAGTATAGCAAGCTGTGTTGATAGCTTGACCCCGAGAACCTATGAGGGTATTATACTCACCAACATGCTCCCGGTGCTTCCTTCAAAGTTCTATTCCTTCTTTCAACCACTCCATTTTGTTGAGGAGTTCTTGCTGAAGATGTCTCATGAATAATTCCAAACTCATTGAAGAAATTAGATAAACAAGAATTCAAAAATTCTGTACTTTATCACTCCCGATTTTAATAATATTAACTCCCTTCTCATTCTCAATTTGTGCAGGCAGATCGGGAATCTTGTTTATAGTCTCATTTTTCTTGAAAAGAAATATAACCCAAGTGTATCTAGAGAAGTCATCTACTACAACAAGAGTATATTTCCTTCCACCTAAGCCGAGAGGTGTAACAGTCCAAACAAATCCAGATGAAGGAGTTGCAACACTCTTTCGGATGAAGAGGAGTTAATACTCTTAAATGAGTGTCTAGACTGTTTTACCTTTTTGACAAGCATCACATTTAAGATCGGTTGATAAAAGTTTTCAGGTAATCCCTTAACAAGGTTCTTCTTAGCTTGACTTACTAAGGGTCTTGAAATTCGGATGACTAAGCCTTTTATGCCATAGCGGTGATATTTTCTCCACCCTTAGCCATCGGACAAGTATCTTGGGAACAACTATTAAAGTTGGCCACATAGACATTACCTTATGCGAAGCCGATTAATAGTACCTTATGCGAGGAATTATCCAAAATATCACATTTATCCCTTGAAAATTTTACAAGAAAACCTTTATCACAAAGGCTGAGAAAGCAGATAATGATTATGTTTCAAACCTTCAACAAAATATACCTCAGATACCTGAATATCCTTGATAATCAAAGTACCTACACCTTTAGTCGACCACAATTATTATCACCAAATACAACTCTTGGACCATCAATACTTTGAAAATTTGATAACACTTCTTGTTATGGGTCATATGTTGTGAATACCACCGTCAATGTACCATATTGAAGCTAAGATCTCTTCCTTAAGTGATGATCCTGTGAATCCTGTAAAATGCAGATTAGTTTTGAGGTACCCTAGTGATCTTGGGTCCTTTTGGGTCAAGAATCACTTTAGGAATCCAAACAAACATCTCATCTGCAGACAACAAATCGGACTCGGATTTTCTACCAAATCTGTCTACAATAATATCATTTTTGAATGACACCTTGTTATATTCAGATCGGGTAATTTTCCTAAACTTAGGAAATGTAGGATAGCATTTGCTCCTTCCATCAAAAGAATTATAATAAGAAAAACTTCTTATTTTGATTCTTGGATTCCTTCTAGTCCGATAGGAATTCTTTGTTTGAATTCTTGGTTTTGGTGGAAGCGTAGTCCTTATCTCGACTAGTTGGTTTCCATGGACCAATTTTAATATCCTTTGATTGAACAGATGCTTTCACAAATTTCCTAGGTTTTTGAACATCTGGTTTATTGTTTCTATCATAACCAAGCCTGTCTTATCATGAGATTTCGGGAAGTATTAAAATATGATCTATTATCGATTGTGAATTATTAAGCTGACTAATTTTGAAGACAAGCTTCTCATTGTCTTTCTTAATTAATTCATTTTCAAGACAGACTACTTCAAATTTATCTTTTAAAGTTTTGAGTTCATTTTCTAACCTTTCGGGTAAGGTGGTGATGTACTAGCTTGATCAGATGAAAACATTCCCCTTGAATGTTTCCTCGGTCTGAAATGTTCATCACCTTCTTGCCTTTATTTAGAATTTGAATCGATCCTTTAAAATTAAATTTTCTGTCTCCACTGTTTATAAGCGGCTAAAGATGTTTTTAAATCTCTCAATAATTCATGTATAACAGTTTGGTCATGATCGATGCAGATCGACAAGAATCATTATACGAAGATGAATAGTAGATTACCTCATTAGCCATGAGACAGATCTCATCATCGATCCAAAATCGAGATGAGGATGATGAAGATGATGATGATTTCTTTGGCTCTTTTTCTTCACCCAACAAAGCTCTTTGATCTGCAAATCTCTGTCTCTTTTTTTCTCTTCTCTTCCCTTTCTTTAGGAGTCGATTGAGGACAGTCATATTTGAAATGTCTGGCTTGTTGCAAGTATAGCAAATATCACTCCTATCTGATCTGGGACTGAAAGTATTTCTTCCGACGGTGATCTGTATCTTCTTGTTTGGCTCTTGTTTTTGTCATCATCTCGAAGATTTGTCTACCTTCCTATCGATCTGGATCTTTGTCTATCTCTACCGCAAATCTCAATTTATTTCTCTTATACTTCATTCTCAATTTATCATACCTTTTGTAAGTAAAGCCATCTCGCTCTTTCAAGGATAGATCAGCTCCTACGGCCTCTGTTGTCATCTTGTCTTCTTTACTGACAAAGGCAACAGATTTGGATGAGGTGCTTGACTCCATCTCATCTTCCTCATCTTCTATCTGAATATCATACTCTAAAGCTTTAAGATGAGAAAATAAAGTATGGTGAGTAATAGAGGATAAATCTTGAGTTGCTTTAAGGATATTGGATTTTTCCCTCCATCTCTTGGTTAATGATCTCAAAATCTTGTTGTTAATCTCCTTTTCTGAATAATTCTTTCCAAGATCAATTGCTTTGTTAAGAAGATTGGTCAACCTCATATCAAATCTGATCCACAGACTCATTTTCTTTCATCTTGAATGTTTCAAATGTATGCAATCTTGTTGTAGCTTGTTCTCCTTCACTTGGTCGATCCCTCACAAACATTAGCTAAGGTTTGCCACATTTCTTTGGCTTTTACATCTCTTAACCTTCTCTATCCAATCTTTACTCGAGTCTCTATGATTTCTGTTCTAGCTACTTGGTCAAGATTGTGGACCTTCCTTTCATCATTAGTCAATTCGTAACTCTTCTTTTCTTGCCTAGTTCTTGATTCATTGCCTCTGCTCCGGTCTGGTGCCTCCATGAAAAAACTTTATAGGACCTTCCTCAAGAACCTCTTCCATTCTATCATGAATGGCCTTTAGATGATTTTCCATCCTAAATTTCCAATAATCATACTCTTGAATTGAAAATTCAGTGATTCTGGACTTATTACTTTTACTGAAGACATGATGAAACAAAGACAAAATACTCCTACAAAAGCTTATTAGTAGCACTGTTAGAAATGAAAGAAAATGAAGAAAATCAATATTATTTCAGAATCTTGTTCAAGACCTAAAATCAATATCGTAACAGCCTTAACACCGCTCCGATACCACTTGTTGGTCCCGGAGAGTTGAGATAATTAATACCTTGAGTAAGCTCTCTAGAACAAAATCTAGAAAGGGGGTTTGAATAGATTTTGTAGATTTTTCAAATCTTTCAAAACCAATTCAAAGTATCGATTAAGCACGGATTAAGAATAAATTCTCAACTTCTTATAAGATCAAAAGCAAGGTTGAAATATCGATTTTAGTTATGATTACTGAATTTAACTCTTGATGTAACACAATTGTAAAATAAACAGAAAATTAAAGAAAGCAAGAAATAACACTGTGATTTATAGTGGTTCGGATTTTAAAATCCTACATCCACTCTCCTTCTTCAATTTGAAGAAGGGACTCGCCATCGCTTACTTTCTCACTTCCAAATTACAACTTACAACTTGTACAAATCTTCAAATCTTCAATCTCCTAGACTCTTCTTCTAGAAATCTATCTATTACGGTGTATATTGGTTTTGAAGATTACTAGAAAAGTGTTCTAAAAACACTTAGAACTCTTTGAAACTTTCTAGAAATTCTTGTGAAAAGATTATGAAATCCGAGTAGTGACTTGTGTAAATCAAATATGCATAAGTGTTCTATATATTCAAAAATGAAAACCTAGACCTATATATAAGTCAGAAAGTCGAGTTAGTTTGTTAGTAAGTTCTAACAAACTTGAAACCGCTAACAAACTTAATCTTGAAAACTCGCTTAACACCTCGGCTGATTCTTCCTACTCGTCTGCGGTGACTTGGTGAAGATTAGCCTTTCTTATTCTACTCGGCTTATCTTGACCTCGTCTCGAGCTCTTCATAATTGTCTCCCGCAGATGACTAGACTTGAGCTTGTCTCAGGATGACTTGTCATTCCTCGTCTCGAACTTAGTCTTCAATCATAGTCCGCTCATGAGCAGTCTTTTAACTCATCAAAACAATCTTGGTCTAACACAAATAATTCATTTAGCGGCGCCTAGAACCCCGGGACCCACGGGATGATCGAGAACCACCGGACCACTGGGAATATCACCACCAGGAAGGAACCCCGCAACCCTGCAACATCTCTCGGAGTTGACGTTGCATGTCCGCTGCAACTCCGCTCGCATCTCCGCTCTCATCTCCGCTAGCATCTGCTCTCGCATCTGCTCCATCTCCAACCGCACCCTCTCACGCTCCTCTTGGAGCATCCGGTCCATATCGGCTTGGGTGATCCCACTAGGAGGAGTGCTCGATGATGAACAAGAGCCGGAGGATGTGTACGGACTTACGGTGACCGAGACCCCGAACCTTCCCGTGTTGTTTTCCAACTCTTTCGACATAGATCCGGGATAAGTCGGGTTGGGGTTCGGAGCTCGACCCTCGGAGGGCCGAGGCATACGGGAGGCCGCCTCTTGTACTTCATATTGTACGAATATTTCCACAATTAAAATTTTAGATTACAAAAATAGACATATATATAATTTTTTTATAAATTATTACATAATATAAAATGAAAATACTTACAACCGTGTCACTAACAGCCCCGTAGGTGTACTCCCCTTCGGGAGTTGCGTGGTAATGCCGCACTATGTCCCGATCGGTGGGGGCCGTCCATGCTTCCTCTCCTGTATTTATTTAATTAGAACCACGTGTTTAATTAAAATATTGAACTAGCATTAAAAATTACTTACAAAGTCATATGAATACTCGGCTGCTCCACGGGATCCGCCCCTATGACGGAGATGCCGGTACCCGGCCTCCGAGGCTCCGACATTCGATTCCTCCTACAACTGCGTGCTCTTTGACCTCACCTCTTCTCTACCCCAATACTCGAGTAGTGGATTGAAGACGGCGTCATCCCATCCAGGCACTGTTCCTTGGTGAAGAACAACGTTTTCACGTTGTTCAAAGATATCGATGTATCTTTCCACGCCTACGAAGGAACAGGTGATACACCTCCGTTGAGTTCGTAGCGGAAGGGTCCCACCTAGTCACTACGCCAAACAAAATATTATTGTACTCAATAAGCGTTAAAGTTTATAAATTAATCAAAATTAAATAGCGAATAACAAAATATAATGTACCCGAAATGACTCCCGATGACGTCTGTGACCTCTGAGGAGATATCATCAGGAAAGTGAATGCACCGGGCTCCATTTGTTTGTACATAATATCCCGAATAATCCTGGATACACGATTCGATGGCATCAACTCGCAAAAATGGAATAAACACGTGAAATTAATAGACATATAAATATGACACGGTTTATTATTCACAAGTATTTAACTTACGTGCCTCGTAGATCCATATATCCACGATCGAACCCGCAGGAGGCTGGAGCTGGATCTGGATGGTCCTCATAAGACTCGGAGCCGACAGCGGCCTCGTCCCGCTTCATCTTGAATAATGGGTACCGATTGGTACCCTCGACCCAAATCCGGGACGCTCCGTCGACCCAAATCGCCCCTGGACCCCGACGGTCCCCTCCATCCAGACGGTCCGCTCATCTCGTAACAATAATTAAATAAAAGCACATTATTACACTATTCAATAACAAATAATTCATCATATACTCGAGCGGTGCATTAAAATGAAACACACATAATTATTACACTATATATTCAATATTTATCTCGAGTTTTCATCCTCCT
Source organism: Paraleonurus japonicus (assembly GCA_030762865.1). NCBI lineage: Eukaryota > Viridiplantae > Streptophyta > Magnoliopsida > Lamiales > Lamiaceae > Paraleonurus > Paraleonurus japonicus. The sequence continues at coordinate 32,096,400 of CM061060.1, forward strand.
CCTCCTCTTCACTCTCCTCCTCCTCATCATCATCATTTTCTTCTTCTTCTTCGTCTTCTCCTTCCTCTTCTTCATTATTTTCAATATCAATTAGTGCACCGTTGACATCCATCAATATGATTGGATCATCATCCGTTTGCACAATATTAATTTGGGACTCAAGGTCGTCTTGAAAGGGGAAGCTCTTGTTCATTCGTTGGCACGGTCTCGACCAAGGATCTCGGTTTGATTTTGCAAACGGCCAACCACTCATGTCTACGCTTTCCGGGTACTTGCAATAGTAAACTTGAGTGGCTTGACTTGCTAACACAAAAGGATCGTAGCGGTTGTATCTTCCCCTTTGATTAACGTCCACAAGTTTATAATGAGGATGTACTCTAGTTCCATTTGGCACAGATGGATCAAACCACTCACACTTGAACAGAACAACATTTTTCTCAATACGTCCGGGTACTCCAATTGCACTACTTCCTCGAGGATCCGTAGAAATCATTCTCATCCGCATCATAATTTTTACCCTTGATACAAACGCCACAATTTGAAGTAGATTTGGATGAGCCATAAGTTCGTGTGTGAAATTTGTAACCATTCACGTAATATCCAGGGTATGTGGTGACACAACTCGAAGGACCGCTAGAAAGATCACGTATCCACCGATTTTGAATATTGTTTATCCTTACAAGTTGTTCAAACCATGATGCAAACTCATCTTGTAGTCTATTATCTTGTTCGGTCCTCGAGAGTCCCGGTTGGTATTTTTGCAATTGCTCGGAAAACATACTACAAAAGGGGATTTGATTATTTAATATACGGATTGACGGGGTAATTAACAAAAGTTGAACGTTATAAACTTACTCGATATACGGTTACAACTGGGACAATTCAGTAACACATACGTATGAGCCGTGTTTTTCTCCTCATCTACAATCCATCTTTTGTTCACCTTTCCAAGATGTCGACCGGGAGGTATAAATATGGACAAAGTACCTTTCGCTACTTTGGGTACCTCGCCCCGACCATCGTAATTACGAGGTACACCGTGCCGCCTCGTCCGAACGTGATAGCCAAAATAGAGGGAACAAAATATTGAGGCCTCTTTTTGTTAAATACGCATTTGCAATCGATGCTTCAACATGCGCCTTGTTACCAACAACGAGCTTTAAATTGTGAAGATACCTAATTAAATGAATCAAGTGTTATATATATATATATATAACCGTTTTAGATAATCAAATAATTTAGAGTTATAAATTACCTCTCAAATGGATACATCCATCTATACTGCACAGGACCAGCTATCCTTGCTTCGTATGCAAGGTGCACGAGCAGATGCTCCATCGAATTGAAGAAGCTGGGCGGAAAAATACGTTCCAACTTACACAATATAAGCTGGAACATCTGCTTCCAATCGAGCCATGTTCTCTCTTGTAATGGATGTAGAAGTTAACTCCCTAAAGAACAAACTAAGTTCGGTGATTGCTTTCCACACATTCGGCGGCAGAGTTTCACGAAAAGCAATCGGGAGTAGTATCTGCATAAACACATGACAATCATGACTCTTCATCCCAAACATCTTCAATTTGCTCCAGTCTACACATCGAGATATGTTAGACACATAGTCATCGGGAAACTTCAACTCGGTTACCCATACGCACGCATCATCCTTTTGACTCTTATCAAGTGAATAACAAGCTTTGAGATACTTTCCTATGCGTTGACATTTCTCTAGAGAGGGACGACGACAATATTCATTAAGTTCATCCCTAGACTTATTTGTGTCTTTTGTTTTCCCTTCCACATTCATCCACCGTGTAGAACAAATTATCAAACACATTTTTTTCAATGTGCATCACATCCAAATTATGCGGATCAAGAGGGTACTCCAATATGACAAATCCCAAAAATACTTTTCTTCCTCCAGCCACCATCTAATCTTGTTGTGGGCCTCAAGACCCTCTTCTCACTTTCCGGTACCCCAACCAATCAATTTCTTGTAGAAGCATTTCACTGTTCGGATGGGTGGTGGGTCATCTCAGTAACTACTACATTCTTCGTGAATGCGGTCTTGTTCTGCGATACGGATGTCCTGGGTAAGAACTTACGATGGTTATCAAAACACACTGTTATGCGGTGAGTTTTAAAGTGAAGGCATCGGAGTACTCAAAGACAATATGGACAAGCAATTCCTTCGGCGGTGCTCCATCCAGACGGCATTGAGTAAGCTGGAAAGTCACTAATGGTCCAGATTAATGCGGCTCGCATCATAAAATTCTCGCTTTCTAGCAACATCATAGGTTTCCACCCCATTTCCCACATGCATTTTCAAATCATGAATTAGTGGTGTAAAAATACATCTATATTATCCTTCGGATTTTTAGGACCAGGCACCAAAACCGTCGAAACATGAATTGTTCTTTCATGCACAACCATGGGGGCAAATTATGCGGTGTCACTATCACTGGCCATGACGAATCTTGTTTTCATTGCCCAAACGGTGAAAACCATCGGTGCTCAAACCCGACCTCACATTCCGTATTTACCGCAAAATCGGGATATGAATAGTCAGTGTTTCCAAGCCAACGAATTTGCGGGGTGACGCATAACACCAGCCTCATCATTATAGCAACTTGCATGCCATATCATATCCTTAGCGGTAGTAGTGGGTGATACGGTCTCGCAATCGAGGAATGATAGGAAAATAGAACATCTCTTTGAAAGGAATTTGTTCTTTTTCCATCGACCATCCACACCACGTCTAGCGAGGTTTGAATCGGGATTGACCACAAACCTTACAAGATTCAAGCTCGATGCACCCCAATATATCATACAATTATTTGCACAAAGAATCAATCCTCTCTACGGGAAGACCCATCCCACCCATCAGTGTTTAGTATCGAGAAAATTTCTTGGGCACCAGATTTTACGGAGGGCAAATCTCACTAATCAAATCAACTATTTGATTGTAACCCCTTTCAGACAATCTATTCTCGGTTTTAATGTTTAAAAGACGGGCATTGAATGACAACCGAGAATGAGACTGCAACCAGGATACGAGATCCCGATCCGCCTGCACGAAGCATGTCAAAAATGTGCGGCATCTTTGATTAGGAGGTTCCTCACTAAGGGGCTCTTCTTCCACATTTTGGAAACCGATGTTAGGACCGAAGTTAAGTTCATCATCATATTTTGGTACGAGCTAGGTCTTTGCAGTTGTCGCCAACTCTATATGAAGTCGACGCCTGATCATAGTTTCGGTGTGGCATAGAATTCCAATTTTGCTCACCGTGCAAAATTCAATTGTGATAATTAGACATAAACCCATGCCTAAACAAATGTGATTTCACGTCAATGGGTTCTCTAAAACTATGGTTCCTACATTTGAATTTCGAGCAAGGACACCTAATCTTTCCTCCACTCATCCATTCCGGGTTACTAGTAGCGAATTCTATAAATGATTCGATTCCACTAAGAAATTCGGGAGATATCATGCCATTAATCGTTCTTGGACCATACATCCAACTACGGCTTGAATAATTCATCTGTTTCAAATTAATGAAGATTCAAAATTTAATTAAATCATATATAATTAATTCTTCCACTTAATATTTTTTTTTCCTAATATTAATATATATATTTTCTAAAAATTTCGAGTTTTGTTTTATTTTATCGCATTCCCAGCTTAATATATCAAGTAATTAATTCCTAGTGCATCCATTTCCGACTTAATTAAAATTAATCAAGTCGGAACGCACATTCTGACAAAGAAACAATACCAAACAATTCATCAACCCTCAACTCCAACATCAACTTGAATCGAACATCGATTCAATTTTCAAAACTAATATTATAATTGAACTATCATACAAAATTTGATCGAACATCGATCACCATATATATAAATTATTATTATATCATGCATGCAAAATATTTTAAATCAAATAATTATTACAATTAAATTAAAAGCATATCTTTAAATTATTAATTAAAAAAGAATACTTACGGTGATAGTGGTGGCGTGTAGTGAAATTATATGCCGGATCGAATCTTTTTCAACACACCTACAAATATATAAATTATATAGCAATTAAATTAAATTATAATAATTAATATTAAAAATAAATTTATATAATTGCATACATACTAATTACTCTAAATAATTAATAATTTTATACTACTAATTATATAATTGCATACATATACTAACTCTAAATAATTAATAATATTATACTAATAATTATTTCTAAATAATTATTAATAATTAAAATACACATAACAATTACAAAAATTAACACTAAATAACTAATAAAACAATACCTATACAAGCATATGTATAATAACAACAAAATTAGCAACAAAATTACACAAATATATGCATATGAAAAAATACAAATTTTGTAAAATAACAACAAAATTAACCGATTAAATCTAAAAATTTACCGTAGAAATGTTCCAGGAATGAGTACTACAAAGCCCAACTATTGGTAGGGTCAATTTCCGGCGAGGGTGGCGTGGCAGCGGCTAAAGCGGCGGCGGAAGTTTTTTTTTTTGAAAAGAGGTCGACGGCGCAGGGAAAAGAAGGGCTGGTGGGGGTGTTAATGAGATTTACCGAGGGGGTGGGCCCTCGCTAATTTTTGGTTTTGCGGGTGGCGAGGGGCGTAAGCCCTCGCACTCTGTATTGGGCCGAGGCGAGGCCGGCCCTCGTTAATTACCGAGGGTGGTGATTCCCTCGTGCGGGCCCTCGTTAGTTAACGAGGGGCCCGTGTCCCTCGTCTACGCGCTCGTCCATTGGCGCCCTCGTCTACGCGCTCGCTAATTAACGAGGGTTTTGCCCCTCGTTAATTTCCCTCGGTAAATCCGGTATTTTTGTATATGCGGGCCGGAGTGACGAAGTGGTATAGTTCAAGTGGTTAAAGTTCTACTATCTATAGCCTAGAGATCATGGATTCGAGTTATCATTTGTCCGATAAAAAAATGTGGGAGTTATACAATATAATTGATGTGCAATAAAAATTATGCTAATTTATTTAGTTTTCCTAGAAAATTTTAATTTTCCCATTATTACCTTTTTGTCCGAATTTTAAACTTCAATGAATCGTACATATACAATGCATTTGAACAACTTTTTCCAATTTCCTCGTGTTTAAGTCATTCAAACGGAAAATGCCGATGTTTACACAAAAGAACAGAATAAAGTCAGAAATAATTGTGTGGACGATATTTATTATCGGAAGCTTGATAACATTGAATTCAAAGTAAACCATTCTTTGAATTATTGGGTGCTTGATGAGACCATTGACTTCAAAGTAAACCATTCTTTTATCTTCTCATGTGTGGTTTCAATCCCAACTTCAATTTAAGAATTCTTTTTTATTCAAAAAGTTAGATCACACTAACTTATATTAAAACAAAAAAATAGTTGTATGCCATATATATTAAGCACTTGAAAAAACCCTTTACTTCAAGACTTAATTTATGTCACGATACGTCAAATAACAATAAGGTCAGTTTGGAACTAAAGAGGAGAATGAGGCGGATTTGGAAAGGGTACGCCCAATTCTAGGATTTGTCCTGCATGAAAAATAGTGGACGTGGACCCACCATGTCCCACCCAGTGAGCCCCGTCGGGTATAACCCGCTTCGTTTATATTTACATTAATTTTATATACAAAAAATCTATATTTTAATATTAAAATATTATAATTTTAACTTATAATTGTTCAAAATAAAATTTAGCATTTATCTAAACTTAAAAATAATATTTTAAATTTATATAAACACAAATACATTTATAATAACATGAATATGAATTTATATAAATACATATTTGTTGGTCCCAAAAGATAGAAGGTCAAGAAGGAGGTAGAATAAATATTCTCTTTTTATAAAACAAAGAGAATTGAAATCTTGTAGATTTTAATAACTCTGAAACATGATTTTTTTGTGCTTGTGGTTACCAGAGTTCATGAATCCTAGAAACACTTAGAGAAGTTCTCTCTAAGGAACTCGGCAAAATAGCCTCGTAACCCGGGAGAAGGGGTGCCTCCTCACAAAGGGGGTCGCGGTGACGAGGATGGGACGATTGTTTACCAAAAATACGAGGTTTCCGCAAAGTCGTAAGACCATGTATGGGGTGTGCTCTTTGGATAACCATGCAACAGAGTAAATGTACGACTTTGAAAAACATAGTTTATGACAAAATGCAGAAGTTCAACGGCTAATAACTCAAGGAGTTGATAGGCGAGGTTTATCTCTAAAAAATAAAGCGGTTTTGTTATGCAATAGTATGATGGTATGAAAAGTATTACAATGCAACGCAATATATAGTGGTTTAGAAGTATTGTAATCCTCTTATTGCTACATTCTTTGTTACATACTCTGTGTCAAATCTAGTAAGAACTATTACGGTTTACATAATAAACTAATTTTCTAGCTAGATTTTGTTCCCCTCACTTGATGATATCACCCGAACCTATCATTCAAGTTCTACTAATAAATCCAGGATGAAATACGAGAAAATATAGACTTGTTGTTCACACCAATTAAAGCACTCATTTACACCATAATCCCGAGTTATCATAGTGGAACACGGCAGGAGTTCACATTAAGTTCACTCTTCTAAACAAGAATCACTCAGACTTCCTAGTTTCATAAAGATGACTCTCTACACTTAGTAGGTAAAAAGTGACAAATACAATAAAGTTTGCAACTAAGAATAGCGAGACAGCGCTAAGAATAAGAATCCTAGGATATGAGTGTATCTTAGAACTATTTGTTGGATACTTTAAGAGCCTTGAGAAATTTGCTTAAAGACACTTTCTCTCTCTATGTTAGCTTGTATGCTTGTATTCGGAAGTTGCAAGAAGCAAAAGGTTCTTTTACATATCGGAAAAAGTTGTGGGTTTATTCGTTGGAGAGATAAAGCCCTAGCTACTTATATCTATCTTTTTTTTAAACGATTGCTACTCTATGAAGTATGCAAAAGGTAATGAATTAAATGCATTATCCTTTTTGCAGGAGTTTTCTATACTCACGAAAGTAGATTGTTAACGGTATCATTTATCAAAATATGGTGACTAGCCGGCAACGAGAAGACGAATGTGCGTCATGAATCTCAAATGTGATCAACAGACTTCATTTTCTCAAAGCATATAAGTTATCGATTAGATTAAATAGATGCTTATGAGTAAACTAATCAGGCTAGGTTAATTTAACAATTAACTCTTAATTTGAAACTCTAGTTGTACGTAGGCGGTAACCACAACGGTTTTATAAAATATACAACGCTTAAATTCCATTGTCATATGTATTTTTTACAACGGATCAATTAATTAATAACGGAAAAAAATCGTTGTCTTTAACTTTAAACACAACGAGTCCTTCAACAAAAGACTACGGTAAAAAAATTCCACAATGGATTTCACACGTTAACATTTATGTATTGATAACAAGAAATGAAGATATGATAATGGTTAATAATCGTTGTGGTAAACGCCTATGACAACGGTGAAAAGATTTCACAACAGTTTTCAAACGTTGTCATTTACGTATTGACAATAGTAAAATGAAGATATGACAACAATTAATAATTGTTGTCGTAAATGCCTACCACAACGGTGAAAAAGATTTCACAACAGCTTTTCAACATTGTCATTTACGTATAGACAATGGTAATATAAAATTATAACGATGGTTAATATCCGTTGTCTTATAAAGCTACGACAACGGTGAAAAATCATTGTCGTATATCCAGACCCTAAGACTACGGGTTGATAGGCGGCGATGAAAAAACTCCTACGACAATGGGGATTCACCATTGTGGCGGCCAATTTTTGGCATAGTGATTACGATTGTTGACATTGGTGTCGACTTCTCTTATCTTGATTGTTGACTCTTGATTGTTGATTCTTCATTTGTTAGTTGTTGATGACTATTTGTTGATTCTTCGTACTTAGACTTTTCATGGTGGTTGTTTGTTGTATCTCGACAACTACCATACTTAGATATATATCTTTCTAAGCATTAAGGTCTTCATTCATCTATCTTCTTAACAACTTATTACAAATACATTAAATAAAAAGATTGGGAGGTCTACAGTCCTAACAATTAGATGTTTTTTTTTTTTTTGTGTCTTGTCAAAATCTAGATAATTATTTCAATTTCTAACAATATGTATGTATAAAATTAATAATAAATATGTGTGGCGATTCTAATTAATGTGGATTCGCGGGGCGATTCAAAGAAAAATCAAGACCTATCCTAGATCCGCTTAGCTAGGTCTTGTCATGAACTACAAGAATATGCAAGCACGAGGATCTGTCGGGTCCAATCCATCTTATTTTTAATATAACTTTTAAATTAATTTTAATATGCGCAATATATTCAGTTTGATGTTAAATAATCCAAATTAAATATATATTTTTAAAATAGCATTTAATATTTATCTTATACTTAAAAATAACATATGTAATATTTTTAGACAAATTTAGTTTTATATATATATATATATATATATATTACTTTATAAAGCTAAACCTAGGAAAACTTACGTGACGAAACCACATTCTTACATTTCAAAATCTCTCTTCTCTCATTCATTTAAATTTTAAGTATTGATCTCATCAATCAATTTAATAGGTTTTAATCTCATTCGTCCATTTATTTATAAATTAGTCTATAAATTATGATAGTCATCACAAACTCTAATTTTTTTTATTCTCTCCTCTCATCATTTTCATTCGGCGGTTGGAACCTAATTTTGTTATTCTCTACTCTCATAATCTTCGTCCGGCGGTTAGACGAGAGGGAATTGAGATTTTTAAGGTCGGTCTTTCTTCTTCTTCCTCGCATCATCTCTGTCGTTGCAACCATACCATTGTTTTGATAAATTTTTTGCAGATGCGAGTCATATTACAAAGAATGAAGGCACCGTTTGATGATCCATATGTATTTTTTAGGATTTTACCGTTTGATTTTTTTATAATTATACATCATAATTATTTTGTTCGTATATTAACTTTCGCTTTGTTTTTTTTTCTTTTCGGATCTACAACTTCTCAATTATCTATGAAAATATGATTGACGATCAACTATTTAGAAGGTTATGAAGAATATATAATCTACATTGTTAATTTGTATCCATTGTTAATTTAGAATATAATTTTGATGGACAATCGATTAATTTGTATCCCATTATTGAATTTTTTTAATTAATGTAAATTGTGATTTTATGTTGCATTTTCTTCAAGCACATTATTTTTATTTGTCGAATCTTTTTAATATATTTAGTTGCATAATAATGGAATCTTAATTTTTAATAAAAAAATTATTTAAACTCTTGATTATATAACAATTTATAAGTACATCACAATTAACATAGATTGATAAAATCAAGGTAATATGATCAATTCTACTAAAATTATGTTGCACAACTAAGATAATCACCAATATATATATAAATATTTATAACAAAAGATTAGTATGATTAAAATCAATTAATTGATTCAATTAATTTAATTATGGTAAATTGTATATATTTTGCAATAATAAATTTAATTTAATATAATTATTCATTATTTCAACTTCTATAATGAGATTCGTAAAAAACTGGATCTATCATATTGAGATATACAAATTCATTAAGTGAAGATACAAAATTTACGTTTAAAATTTTAAAATTTAAATCAAGTTGTTCAATTTGTATTCAGGATATTTGGAAAATGTATATTTAAATTATTTGATGATATATCTATATCTATATGTATGTATCTATAACCTTATAAAGCTAAACTTATGAAAGCTTATGTGGCAAAACCACGTTCTTCTATTTCAAAATCTCTCTCCTCTCATTCACTTAAGTTTTAAAAATTGATCTCAACCATCTATTTTAAAATTTTTAATCTCAACCATTCATCTATTTACATATTAGTCTATAAATAATTAACATATCTCTCATTTGTTTCTCATCACAAACCCTACTTTCTTTCTTTCTTTCTCTTAACATATTAGTTTTTTCTATGTAGTAAGTTGTTAATCTATTTATTACATATTGATATTTCATTTTTTCATTGCTTAACATAGGATGGTGTGCATAGTTTTTTTTTCTCTTATTTCAATTCTCAATTTTGCAATAAATGTATTAAACTTTATTTTTTTGATTTTTTTATGCAGATGCGATTTTATATTTACAGAGAAGGTAAGTGTCGTATTACTATAATCTTCAACATATGCATTTGTTTTACGGTTTTGTCGTTTGATTATTTTATATAATTACATGTTCTAATCGTTTTGTTCTTATTTTTTTGTTTATTCATTGCGTTTTTAAATTAAAGATTGATATGATCGATCGGATGATCTTCACCATATTTAGGTTTGAATTTTTTTGTCATTTTTATTAATATATATATATATATATATAGACAAATTCTTATATGCAATATTTTACCGTGAAATATCCCATTTAATGAAATTCGCGGATCTTAGTCGGTCGGATCGGATCCAATGGATATTTTCAAAAAAACTCGCGGGGACAAAAAAAAAAAATCGCCCTCGAGTGCTCCCGGGGTGTTACTATTAGGTTACGCATATGTTACTTAAACGATAAATATGTGTTACTATAAAATAAATAATATGTATTTGTCTATAAATAATCGCCCAAATGCAAAATAAAAATGAAAAAAATGATCAAATAAATCTCTAATCTAATTATATGTGTGAATCAAATAAGTATTTAATCTTCGACAACTTTATTCTTATTAAAAGATTGTGATTTTATTAAGATGATGACTTATTTGATCTCAATATTAAAGAGAAATGATTTTAATGTGTTAAGAAAAAAATCATGGGTCTATTTGATCCCCAAGTATAACATTTTTGTGGTAAATATGTGTTATTGTAAGGGCAAATATGTGTATTAAACTTGTGCAAAGGTAAAAATAAATTTTTACTCTCGAGGTTGTGTTATTATTAGGTCAAACACGTGTTATTGTATGAAGAAAAATGTGTTATTAATGAACAAAATCAATATTTTATTCTTTTAAGGACTAGTAACACGTACTTACCCTTACAATAACACATAATTGTTCTTACAAGAACACATACTTTTGAAAAAAATATGTTACTATATGAACACAAATGTGTTCTTGTATAGAGAAACATGTGTTACTATATGAAGAAAAAAATGTGTTACTATATGAACAAAAACATGTTACTTTATAGAAAATGTGTGTTACTATATGAATAAATCGTAACTGCAGTTAGGAGTTGCGATATTAATTCCGGTTTAAACGAGAAATAAAAATTTATCATCGAAGTTCGCATAAACTTTGTATTCATCAACTTTGTTTAAGTCTTATCCACTCTTGTTTTCATCAATCGGATCATCCCTCTTTTTTCTTTTTTTCATCGGAGTTCACGGTTTTATCCCTCCTCATCGTCGGTGTTTCGCGTGCGAAAGAACCTTGATGCATGGTTGGGGTTGGTTGGGGAACACGGGCACAACGATGGAAGTTGTGGAGCGAACAGAGGAGGAAGAAGAGTTAGAACGGAGGAAGAAGAAGAAATCTACATTTGTTTGACCCGTTCTTTATCTTGACCCACAAGATTTAATAATTTACTTTTTTAATTGATATTGTACGGTGCAATATTTCACTAGAGACTTGCTCATATATATATATATATATATATATATATATTCTAATATGCAACTTCAAATGCTCGAGGTATTAAGGAAAGATCTCCTTCAATATTCGAGTTTAAGAATTTCCGATATTATGGCATTTAATTTTGACATTTTACTTTTGTATATTGTTGTAAACTTCTTTTGTAATCAATGTTAAGAAATACAATTCATACAATATTCGGGAAGCATGTGTATATTTAATTTATGTTTAAAATTTTTAATCGATTGTTAATTTGTATTCAAATGTTTGGAAAGTGTATATTTAAGCTATTTGATTATATATACGTACCGATGAGGTAATTATGTTTTATGTGTTATATATACATTAAGCTGGATTTTAATTATATTATATAATTCATCTTTAATGAAAAGTTTTGATGAATATGTTCTCAAAAAAATGCGAGAAAGATTTGGCGGCTCTTCCATAATAATTCTCAAAACTATGTTTCAGCTTCTATATCCAATTCTAATAATTGAAGTTTAACCATGTGAAAATTCTAAATTAATTCATGAGAACTAATCACTTAACATAAAAATATCTAATTGAATATAATTACAAAATTTAGATTATATATATAATTTAAAATTTAATTTTGTGAAATATTTAATTTAATTTAATTTTGTGTATATGTTGTAACATAGTTTAAGTGAAAGTTTAATTATATGAAAGTCATATATAATTTTTTGATAATTTATTTTGAGAGATAATAATAATTTAAATAAAAATTATTAAATTACTAAAAGCAAATAAATTTATTGTAAAAAAATTGATATGGAGCGTGAAGATATGCTGCCAACTTTTTATGAAAATAATTTTCATTATTATAACTTCATATAATTAAACTTCAATCAACATGTATATATTAATATGATTCTCCACGTTTACAGATAATATTATGCAATAATATCTGAAGGTGTGCGTGAGTATTTTTGCAGAATGTTATTACGAATGTTGGGACATTCGAAGGACAACACAAACAAAAATAAATGATCGAAATACACAATGGAAGTCTTAAACACTTTGCATGATGGATATCAAAATTTTGTATAGACTATAAATAAGTCTATACCGCCAATCGGCGAAATATCACTAGTAATTGTTAAGTGATACAATCGGTGAAAATATAAGCCACACCGTGAATGGATCTACGCATATAGTGACTAGATGTTGATCAATCTAACCTATCACTAATACAAATAAAGATCCAATGTTGAGTGAAATGTTGAAACATTCACCAACGAAAGTATCGAGTATGAAACGCATAATAAATTCTATAATCTATGCCAATAGACTATGCTAGATTGTGTTTCCCTCAACTTCAAGTTTTAATCTTCATAGCGGTAGTGTATATATAGATATTACGGACTCTTAGTGCTTGAAGATAACTTCCACTTCTTCCTTGAAAGTAGGTAACTACTTTGTAACTTCTCCCATGTTCTTTTCAACACCTCACTCTTGCCTTTTCAACCGCATGACTTGAGAAAACTGCCATAAGTCTTCAAACTGTAAAAACAAGACATTGAACAAGACATTTTGTGGGTTAAGGGTTAGTGGAAGTGGAAGGACGAATTACGATGTTGTGACCGAGAATGTTGGCACATTCTCGAGTAACACCTGTCACTAACATCAACAATCTCTCCCAATTCGGCCTTTCTCTGGAACTCACCGATGTTGTACCATTGAGCAGAATGTGTACACAATAGAGATAAGTAAATCAATATCAAGTTAATGACATCCTTTTACTTAGCAAAAACGAACAGAAATAAAAAACACTAAACATATAACATCACTAAGACATATATTAAGAACATAACAAAGACTTAACACATAACTAAAATAATAAACTAAAATAAAATCGGAGCAAACAAAAACAAATACTAGACTTATAAACACAAATCAGTATGACTATTAAACGGAATTACAGAAAGACAAAAACATATATTAAGAACATAGATAAAAATAAATCGAGCCTAAAACAAGAACTTTAAACAAAACATACTTAAAAATAATACCAAACTAATAATAAGTTCAAAACATACCTAAAATAATATAAGATCATAATATAAGATCGAATAAACAAAAACATAAAAAGCAGAACATAAATTGAGTCTTTACAAAAATAGACAGAGCTTATAGAATGAAAATAAGGAGAGGATTGGGTTGTTGATCAACTTGTTGCATCTTCAATAATCTGCACTACCTCCCGATCTTCAAGCTCTTCCATCTTTGCAAGCTCTCCCCTTACTCGGTGCCCCCATCATCCAGGATCATCATAGAGAACACTGCGGTGTTCGTCGCCCCAATCCACAAAGCATCAATTTTTTCAGCATCCATATTTGAACTGTTGGGACCGCCATCAATGTTATGCGGAGTGTCGCACAATATCCGGCACATCCTGCATTTCAAAGCATTAGGATCAACCATTGTTTCGCCCCACTATGTTTGCATCCGGTTCACCATCCGCACTTTGTACTCCGGCATCGGCGGCATTCGGGTGCAGCAGGAGTCTCACTCCCTGTAATAGCAGTATCCTTTTGTGAATTTCAAGATTGCTCAATGAGACATTTAGCATTAGTAATTGAATTATCTGTCATTGCAATTTGATCACAGATAAATTGTGGTCTGTAATTGCAGCATGTTGGCGTGTGTGTGCCAACATCTCTCGCAACATTAGTGGCCGATTAGCAGAACCTCGGCTGGGGCATTTGGATCTCTATGAGGCAGATCAATCACTCTTGGTCCACTTCTCAAGACATGAGAGATCCCTAAACTTAGTGCAAATGAACCGATTATCTCTGAATTTTTCCTCTGAAATCCGAGAGCAGAAATCATCATGTATATCAAGTTTGGGATATGGTAGCGAGACCTTTACTCTTCAACTTTCCCGAATAAGTCATCATATTCTCAAAGATTATTTTCCCTAGGTTGAATCTTTGCAAATGACCAATTTTGTACATAAGGACACTTGTTCAAATGTTAGAGTGGTGGTGTTGGATGTGGGCGACCCAATTGTACACAATCAATTTGTGCATGACACTATACAAACTAGTGAGGACCGAGGAGTTCATCCTATACCTCCACACTGTTTGTCTCCCTCCGGTGATTACACTTATCACCTCATCAAGATTATCAATCTGCGGATCTTCATCATCCCTAGTTCTAGGAAAGCTGTTAATCGTAGCGGGAGTAACCTCAATCACCTTTCCTCTAAATTTGACCTTTCCATAGTTCGTAGAATGAACCCTAGAAATCTTGTCCTTCAAGTTGGCATAAAATTCATACACCCAATCAATCGTAAGGAGTAGCAAATCAAGTGCAAACAAGAAAGACCTTTATTCCAGATACCCAACCATATTCACGTAAATGAAATCATCCATCTTAATTATCCTTTCCCCACAATCAGCCTAGTCCTCAAAGTTCTAAACTTATCACTATCAACTCCATCATAGCTATAGTCGAATCGGATGAAGAAGACATATGCGAGAGAAGAATCGTATGTACCTCATCGATTTTTCAGAGGATGAGCTGGATGTTGCCATGGGTGAGGCAACATCCTCGGGTACATTATGCGGACAGTCTGTCTTTTCCTTCTCCTTTCCACTTGGCAAGCATATCACCCCGAGTTTGATTCATTTACGAATCATCGGTGCTCCCACGGGTAGGCAGCTGGAACATCGGCTTGTTCACTAGCTTCTTTTTCCGGGTTTGCCTCCCTCATTTCATCACTTGAAGAGTCGAGTCGAAAACCTGAATTGGTTTTGAAGCAACTCCATCATCGTGCTTGCTTCTTCCCGGTTTAGAGAATAATCTACTCGCCGACCCATCGTCCGGTAAGAGCGTCGTTTCGACCCTGGCCCTAGTGGCTTGATGACGAACAACACGAAATCGGGCGGTGAGCTCTGCGGTGTCCGTAGAGTCGGGCGCCTTCCTCCATTGAAGCATCTTGAGTGGATTGTGAAGGTGTAAAGACTAGATGTCTCGTATTTGTCAAAATCAACCTCTTCATCACCGACTTTGACAATCGGGTAAATCGTCTACTTGGTAAGAATTTTAAAGGCGTAGACGATTTGATCGAAGTGGCCCCCTCGGCCGAGCTCAACCGTCATAGGGTAGGTTTCAAGAACAGGGCTTCGCTGGCTTCGCCGCCATCCTCGATTTTGTGGCGTTCCGCCCAAAATCGGAGTTTGATGGGTTGCTCAACGGGATTCTTAGTGTGGGTTGCTCAACGGGATTCTTAGTGTGGGTTGGCGATAACGGCACATCCATCGATCCAACCCTAATTGATGCGGGTGATGTCGGGGTAGTGCGCCAACAACATCGAGAAATATTTTCTACGGCCATTGTTGCTAGGAGACGGAGGTTTCGTGAAGAAGAAGATGATGCGGGAGAGTTGGCTTGTTTGGATTGTGAAGGTGAAGAGTCCTTTCGATCAGCCATATTAATAATCGCAAACACTTTTCAAATTTTATTAATTAAATAATCAATTTGAATAATTTTAGGGCTGATAAAGAACTAATACACGAAGCATAATTAATAATACCTTCAAACACTTGTGCTTAATTGAAACTATGATATAATGTGTAAAATACACTGAGCATTAAGGACCTTAAATAGGAAAAGAAAGATCATAGAAGTTGCGATCACATCGGTGTTAAGAAGAAAGAATTTAATCACATCTCTAAGAAATAGGACATTACCGAATGTGTGGAAGTTAAAATTTAAACATGCAAATAATCGCTTAATAATAAAAATAACCGCACAATAAAATTAATTAGACTACATAATATTGCTGGGAACAATTTAAATTAAATAAATCTGCATAAAATAATATTCGAAAATTATCAAACTCATAGAGGTAATTATACATATTGATTGCGGTAATTCGGGTAAGCGATATTAAGACAACCAAGTTTATCGAACTCAAGGGAAAAGTATGGCCATGAGTCCCTAGAAATGCAAGTTCTCAATGACTATTATTGCAATACAAATGCTAGAATTAAAATCAAACAACACAACAAGCAATTAATTAAACAAGTGGTAGGCTAGAACAAATAGCAAAAATCAATTGGTGGTATGGGTGTAAGGGATAATATCCATCAAGGAATCAATGATCACAAGCTATGATTGAATCAAATTGCTAATCAACTAAGATAGAAAGCATAAAACCATCATGCAATTAAGTCTACATTAATCACATAATGTCTAATGTGAGTATTCTTAGTGCAACTAATCTCTCAATTAAGAAGCACCCAATTCATATAATCATACACAATTATAACCCAATTAATCCCTAATCACGTTAGCTTAACTCGCCTATTGCTAGGGTGGTCAAACATTAATCTAAAGAGATAAAAATGCATGAAGCACAATTAGGATCACAATTACGGAACTAACTATCTCAATTGATCAACAATCATCAACAATCATAGCACAAGACAATCAAATCATCCTCAATTTCAATTATCTCAAGTACAAGTGAATTAGCCCATGGAGCAAAGTGCAAAATCCATGGGTACAAAATCTAATTGCATAATCACAAAGTTGATCACAACAATTATTGAATTGAAATGAGTAGAGAGGAAGAACATCACCAATTGAATCAAAATGATCAATATATTGAATGTTTGAATCTTCAAATGTATCTTCAAATGTAAACTCCTCTTCACTTGAATTACAACTTGAAATGAGAAAACTAATGGATCAAAGTACAATCTAACCAACAATTAATGGAAATCGACTAAATCTAACAACCTAATCAACCTACAAGGAGAATTATGCTAAGAAACTCGTAAATCGCCTAAAAACTGTAAGTAATCGCTATGGGGAAGGTTATGCTCTGTTTTCCGCTCAAATGGATTAAAAAGGCAAATTTTCGAAAATCCGCACCCTCGACTCGAAGTTGGGGCCCTCGAGTCGAGCTTCCTTAAATCGTGCCCACGCTTTTCCGAAAAAGCCCAGCCTCGACTCGAGCTTCAGCCCCTCGAGTCGAGCTTGCCTAATTTTCCTCACCTCGACTCGAGCTTCGTGCCCTCGAATCGAGGCTTCTCTAATTTTTTAAAATCTCTTGCTTGGCTGCACCCTCGGGTCGAAGCTTCCTGGACCTCGACCAGAGGTCGAGTTCAGTGGAATTTTCTCAACCCGACTTCCGCCTCCGACCCCCTTTTTCACCCGTCCTCGCACGTCTCTTTGCCGTATGAATGCCGGTACTCTCGGTTCGGTCAAATTACACCGATTTACCCGAAAGCGGGAAGAAAAACATAAAAATCCATTAATTCTTCACAAGTGATACTTTTCAAGCAAAAGAGTGATACTCTACACTTTAAAGCACAAAAACTAACACTTTTCACTACTTTTTGCACAAAAATACCACATCAAATCACTCATCAATTCACTCTCATCACATATGAGAACCAGTAATGTTATTCATTGAATATCGTCACACACACTTCTCAACACGATTTTTAAATGAAATTAATTCATTCATGTTGCACTATATTTTGCTTTTCTCACTTATTCACATTGATCCATTTTTCGGTAGAGATCATCATAGTTGTCAGCTCCGTGTCCCATAATTACTCAATGGATTATGAATATATTGATGCATTCAAGTCACCTTTTGAAAAGAGTACATCGTAGTAGTCAACTCCGTGCCCCATAATTACTCGGTGACATAGCATCTAATTGTGAGTTTTAATTAATTGCATTTGAGAGAAGTGTGTCCAGGACAATTTATATTAATCACGAGGTTCCAATACTATTTACACAAGAGAGTTCGAAAACACTAAATATTACAATATTTAGAATAATTTAAATAAATTGTTCTAGTGTTGTCACAAATATTGACACATTTGTTACAACACACAGCAATAATAGGTCTAATTAGTGCACAAACCTAGAGATTTTCTAAGAGAAGAAAACCTCTCATTATCAAGGGCTTTAGTAAAAATGTCAGAATTTGCTTCTCGGTAGGAATGTATTCCAACTTTACAACTTTTTTTCTACAAGGTCCCTAATAAAGTGGTGTCTTATACTTATATGTTTAGTTAATGAATATTGCACAGGGTTTTTAGATATATTAATTGCACTTGTATTTTCACAATAAACAGTAAGAGTATTGCTCTCTAAACCGTAATCATCGAACATCTTCTTAAGCCATAGAAGTTGAGTACAACAATTTCCCGTGGCTATGTATTCTGATTCACCGTAGATAGGGAGACACAATTTTGTTTTCGCTATACCATGAAACAAGATTGTTACCCATGTAGAAACATCCTCCACTTGTACTCTTTCTATCATCACTAGCACCTGCCCAATCTACATCACTATAATCAATCAAAGAACAATTAGTGTCTTTGATATACCATATTCCATAATCACATGTGCCGAGTCACATATCTAATGATCCTCTTAACATAATTCATGTGTGATTCTTTAGGATTAGCTTGATAACAAGCACATAAACAAACACTAAACATGATGTCTGGCCTACTAGAAGTCAGATACAAAAGACTACTAATCATCGACCTATACAATGTTGGGTCAACATTCGCCAACACCGTCTTTACACAATTCTTGTGTCGATCCCATAGGTGTCTTCATGTGTTTAGCATTGTCTAAACCAAACCTTTTCACAAGTTTTTGGCATATTTACTTTGACAAAAGAAAATACCATCTTTGCATTGTTTAATTTGAAGACCTAAAAAGTAATTCAAGTCTCCAACCATCGACATCAAAGGTAGAGGTCATTTCATGCACAAATAATTCAAGCATTTTCTCACATGTAGAACCAAATACAATGTCATCAACATAAATTTGAGCAATCATGATATCATTTCCAGAATGTTTTATAAACAAAGTTCTATTAGCTTCACCTCTATAGAAACCGAATTCAACAAAAAAATCAGGTAATCTACCATATCATTCCCTAGGTGTCTGCTTCAAAACCATATAATGCCTTCTTAAGTCTATAAACATGATCAAGAAATTCATGATTCTCAAAACCCTTAGGTTGTTCTATATATGCTTCTTCCATAAGAATTCCATTTAGAAATGCAGCCTTGACATCCATTTGATGCGCTTTTATATCAATGTAACATGCAATAACAAGTAATAGTCTTATGGATTCAATTCTAGCCACTAGAGCAAATGTCTCATCAAAATCAATACCTTCTACTTGTGTATAACCTTGTGCAACTAATCTAGCTTTGTTTCTTACAACATTACCAGATTCATCAGTTTTATTTTTGAAGATCCATTTGGTACCAATTACATTCACATTATCAAGCCTAGGTACAAGCATCCAAACATCATTTCTACCAAATTGATTAAACTCCTCATGCATTGCATTAATCCAGTTTTCATCTTTCATTGTTTCATCAATATTTTTAGGTTCATTGAGAGAATGAAAACATTCAAAGTTCATCTTGTGCACATAGATGTCATACAAATTGATCTTACCACATGTCTTGCATCAAAACTCAATTTTCTCCTTGTTTGTACACGTGATTGTGGTTTACCTATGATCTCGTTGTTGTGGATGATTTTTGAGGATTCTCGGAAGATGGTATCATTTGGATAAGACATAGTTCTGTTAATTTCTGGATGTTGAGGTGATGTTGCTTCAGATGTGGGCACATTTGTAGCAACATTCTCAATCGATTCAAAAATATCGTAACCTTGCATCTCGCTCAATAAGACTGGGCCACATCTTCTTCAATGGTATTATCTCGCAAGACTTGCATTATCATAAAAACAACATTCATAGACTCTTGAACAGTATCAATCCTAAGATTATAAACCCTAAAAGCTCTCTGCTTTCTAGCATAACCAAGAAAGAAACCCTTATCACTTTTTGAATCAAATTTATGAAGTGGTCTCTATCATTCAAGATGTAACAAACACATCCAAAGACATGAAAGTATTTCAAATTAGGCTTTTTATTATTCAAAACTCATAAGGTGTTTTAGTAGAATTAGGTCTCAAATAAACTCTATTTGATATATGACAAACAATATTCAAAGCTTCAACCCAAAATCTTTTCGAAAGTTTTTTGGATAAAAACATTACTCTAGCCATCTCTTGTAGAGTTCTATTTTTCCTTTCGGCTACACCATTTTGTTGAGGTGTTTTGGGAGAAGAAAATTCTTGAATTATGCCTTTGTCTTCACAAAAATTAGTGTATAAGTTGTTCTCAAACTCCTTTCAATGATCAGACCTTATTCTCTTCACCTTGGTGTTATAAACATTTTTAAATCGTTTATATAGAATTTTGAATACTCCAAAAGCATCCGATTTCTCCTTAAGAAATTCAATCCATGTAAACCTTGAATAATCATCCACTATGACAAAAGAATATCTCTTACCACCAATGCTTTCAGTCTCCATTGGACCCATTAAATCCATATGTAAAAGTTCAAAGCAATGTTTTGTAGAACAATGTGTCAACATTTCATGTGACATTTTGACTTGTTTACCACTTTGGCGGGATCCACACACATTAGACCTATGTATTTGTAACATAGGTAGACCTTTAACAACATCAAACTTCAACAATTTGACAATATTCCTATAATGAGCATGTCCAAGTTTTTAAGCCAAAGTATATTTTCATCGGTTTGAATATTAAAGCATGCTTGATTTGAATCAATTAAATAACAATTATCAACGAGATCTATTACCAACCATAAGACAATTATCATCATTGTTTAACACATAGCATGAACTTTTTATCAAACTTTACATGCAAGTCATCATCACATAATTGACTAATATTAATCAAGTTTGCAAGTAAACCTTTAACATGTAAGACTTTTGTCAAGTTTGGAAAATCAGGAACATTTAACGTACTTATTCCAATGATTTTACCTTTTGAACCTCCTCCATATGTAACATTTCCACCATCATAAACCTTATAATCGGTGAGATAACTTTCCTCACCGGTCATGTGCCTAGAACACCCACTATCAAAGTACCATAGTCCAGAACACATGCTTTTAAAGAGGTATAGACAACATTACATACATAATTTGTCTTTTTCACCTGTAGATTTTTAACATATTTTTAGAAGATTTTTGAATGTCTGCTTTTGAATGTTGAGCGAGAATGTGGCAACATTTTCAAAGATATTTTAGCAAACTTTTTATCTGTCTCATCCTTAAACAGCTTAGGTCTTTTGTGACCTTCAAGAAACAATAATGACAAACATCCTTCTTTTCATTTTTCAGTTTTCAAAGTTTAATGAAGGTTTTGTAAACACAACAGTTTATTATTGTTTAAAACTGAGTAATATTACCATTATAATCAAGACCATGTCTATTAGTACTTCCGATTGTTAGTGCATCATCAAGTTTTGCTAAACTTTACGAATATCTTTTGAAATTCGGTGTTGTGCCTTTGAGCCGCTCTTTAAGGTTGCATATCTCCAGATCTTTCCTTGTCGGTATGACTTCAAACTTTATCACCAAATCCTTTTGATATGACTCTTCAATAGTCATATCCTTCAAGGCTTTCTCGAGTGGATTCCAACTCCTTTTCAAGCTTAAGATAACTGGACTTACAATCTTTGCAAATATTGTTAGAAGTACTCGCTTTATCTACACAAGAACTAGAGAAATAATTAACTTACGGAACTTCCAATGTTTCCTCAAATGTTGACACATTTGACTCAACATCGAATCATCCAAGAAATCATCAAGAGTATCATCATATATAATTCTTGCGAGAAAAAACATATTCTTCATTTTTATCGAGAATCATCTTCACAATCGACTCATCACTTAAGGTAGCATTGAAATTTACCCTTTTTTCAAAAGAGTGTTGGCACATTCATTAGCATAATGACCAAAACCAGAACATGCATCACATTTAACATTTTTCCTATATTCGGATATATTTGATCTTGTTACCTCTATCAAATTGCCTAGGTTGATTAACATTTCTATTTTTATCGAGACAATTGACGTGAACTTCCGATCGATCTCTATCTTAATTCTTAATTTGCAAATTATTTCTAAGTCTATTTGCTCTTTTTTCAAAACGCATTAAACCGCTTAGTCAAGAAAACAATGTTATCGGCATTGTCGGCACAATCATCAACAACATCGAATTTATTTGAATAACAAGCGGTTGTTTATCAAGACTTGAAGATGTCTCTCCTTTGAAAACAGAAATTTTCTTTTGATTTCTCATTAGCTTCCTCAATAGCACATATCTTTAGCTTCCTCAATAGCACATATCTTAGCATCAAAACATTAAGGAACAGTTCTTAAGATTTTATGTACTAACCTTGTATTGGATATAGCTTCACCAAGTGCTTGAGATTCATTAGAAACCTCGGTGATCCTTTCATTGTAGGAGGATATGGTCTCATCTTCTTCATCCTTAGATTTTCAAACTTAGTTCCAAGCATCCGCAATTTTGTCCTCCCAACACTCTCGAGATCCTTCACAATGTTCTTGTAATCTCTCCCATTCATCTTTTGCGAGATACACAATTAGAGATTATATTGAACATGGAAACATCCGTAGATGTGAATATGGCATTGAGTGCCTTTGAGTTGAAGCTAGTGTGGTAACTTCATCATTCGTCCATTCTAACTCCCTCTTGATTTGTGCTTGATATTATCGGTAGTTGGTACTTGTTGGTGGAGTCCATCCGGTTAAGATACTCCTCCATGCACGTTCATTAATGGATTTAATGTACATGCGCATCTTAGGCTTCCAAATCGCATAATTCGTTCCATCAAGAATCGGTGGTCTAACAGAGCTATCATAGGATATTCCATTGCAATAATACACACCAAACGCAGGATCAAAACTCAGGATACCGAGTTTAATTGCTCTGGTGCCAATTGAAGGTGTGCGTGAGTGTTTTTGCAGAATGTTGTTACGAATGTTGGCACATTCGAAGGATAAATAGACAAAAATAAATGATCGTAAATACACAGCAGAAGTCTTAAACACTTTGCAAGATGGATATCAAAATTTTGTATAGACTATAAATAAGTCTATACCGCTAATCGCGAAATATCACTAATAATTGTTAAGTGATATAATCGGTGAAAACATAAGTCACACCGTGAATGGATCTACGTATATAGTGAAAGATGTTGATCAATCTAACCTATCACTAATACAAATAAAGATCTAATGTTGAGTGAAATATTGAAACATTCACCAACGGAAGTATTGAGTATAAAGCGCATAATAAATTCTATAATCCATGCCAATAGACTATGCTAGATTGTGTTTCCTCAACTTCAAGTTTTAATCTTCATAGCGGCCGTGTATATATAGATATTCGGAGTCTTAGTGCTTGAAGATAACTTCCACATCTCTCTTGAAAGTAGGTAACTTCTTTGTAACTTCCCCATGTTCTTTTCAACTCCTCACTCTTTGCCTTTTCAACCGCATGACTTAAGGTAACTCGCCATAAGTCTTCAAACCGTAAAACAAGACATTGAACAATACATTTCGTGGGTTAAGGGTTAGTGGAAGTGGAAGAACGAATTACGATGTTGTGACCAGAATGTTGGCACATTCGACTAACACTTGTCACTAACATCAACAATATCGATTTTCGAGGTAAATTATGTTGCGACTTTTTTCTTATAATATTACATCATTAAATTAAATATTTTACATAATATTCCATAAAAAAGATGTGGTAGTGGTTTAATATTGTTTTAATTTATTTAGTGATATATATAAATTATATATATATATAGTCTACTAAATTTTAAATCGGGTTGTTCAATTTGTATTCGTATATTTAAAAAGTGTATATTTAATTTATTTGATGATATATAAAGACTATATAAATATATTTAATTTTTTTGGTGATATATACAAATTATATAATAGTCTGTAGAAAGCAAGCATATATTTAATTTACGTTTAAAATTTTAAAATTTTAAATCAAAGTTGTTCAATTTGTATTCATATATTTGGAAAGTGTATATTTAATTTATTTAATTATATATACCAGTTATATAGATATATTTAATTAATTTATTTTGTGATATATACAAATTATATAATAGTCCACCGGAAAGCAAGCATATATTTAATTTACGTTTAAAATTTTAAATCAAGTTGTTCAATTTGTATAAAAATATTTTGAAAGTGTATATTTAATTTATTTGATGATATATATCGATGAAGTAATTATGTTTTATGTGTTATATATATATATATATATATATATATATATATACATTAACGAATTTTAATTATATTCTATAATTCATCTTTAATGATAATTTTTCATGAATATATTTTCCAATTAATCCTGTAAAGATTTAAAAAGGTAGTGCATTGAATTGAAAAAAATATATAATATGTTGTATAAAAATCATAAAGGTGGTAATATATATTTTTTTGCTTAAAAATACAATGTTTTTAAGTCAATTGTATTAGCATCTTATATATTATAAGAAAATAATCATACTCACAAAAATTATGAATGACGTTGTACATCATATCTATAAAAATAATAAGATTTACAAGATAGAATTTGATATAATTTAGTCTCAAGAAATATTCATATATTTTTATGTTATCATAAATCATATATTCATATAATAATAAAACAGAATCAAATGATAAAAACAGAATCAAATGTTAGTATAATTAAATAAATATATAGAATATATTTTTTCATAATAATTTAAATGTAATATAAAAAGATTGTAAATTATGTCTCTCGAATCGATGGAAAACTATTCAAGTATACTACAATTGTTGTCAAAGATTTTTTTCAAAATTTGTAATCGCAATTGTAAACCTTTTATTTGAATAATTAAATGGTGAATTCATTTGTGTTTTAAACATTTATTAATTAATGAAAAAATAAATTTTTATTTTTGTGCATGTTAAATATTTATTTTAATTTAAATTTATTGTGTAATGTAAATATGAACAAAAAAATAAAATTTTTAAATATGATTTTATTTTAAACCACAAATTCGCGGCCATATACTAGTAATCTTATAAAGCTAAACCTAACAAAACCACATTCTTCTGTTTCAAAATCCCTCTCATCTCATTCATTTAAGTTTTAAATATTGATCTCATTCATCTATTTTATAAGTTTTAATCTCATCCGTCGATTTATTTATATATTAGTTTATAAATTATGAGAGTTATCACAAATCCTAATTTTTTTATTCTATCCTCTCATCATCTTCGCCAACGGTTAGACTAGAGGGAATTGAGGTTTTAATAAGGCCAATACTTTCTTCTTCTTCCTCGCATAATCTCTGCATAGTTTCTATCTTACCCATTGCTTTGATAAATTTTTTTGCAGATACTGATTCATACTACAAAAACGAAAGTACTGTTTGATGATCTTCAACATAAGTATTTTTTTTTTAGAATTTTACCGTTTGATTTTTTATGATAATTATACATCCTAATTGTTTTGTTCGTATGTTAGCACTCGATTTTTTTCTTTGCATTTACAACTTCTTAATTATTTGTGAAAATTTGATTCAACTATTTAGAAGATTATGAAGAATATTTAATTTTACATTGTTAATTTGTATCCATTGATAATTTAGAAAATAATTTGATGGATAAACAGTTAATTTGTATCTCATTATTGAATATTTCTTTTGAACTAACGAATATTGTGATTTTATGTTGCGTTTTCATCTTCAAGCACATTCTTTTTATTTGTCGAGTCTTTTTATATATTTAGCTGCATAATAATGAAATTTTAATTTTTAATTTTAAATGAAAAATATTATTTAAATTCTTGATTATATGATAATTTATAATTACATCACAATCAACATAGATGGATAAAATCAAGGTAATTTGATCAATTCTACTAAAATTATGTTGCATAACTAAGACAATTATTAATAAAAATAAATATTTTAACCAAGGGGGGCTTTTTTAGTCCACTTGGCCACCGGCTCCTCAATTAAGTGGGAGACTTGGGTTCGATTCTCTTTGGGAACGAATTGGAGTGGGAGGTATAAGGAGGCTTGGAGAATTTGGAATTGTAAGGAGACTTGGTGAACAAATTTCAAAACCACTAACAACTAACATTTACCGATAAAAATAATAAATAAATAAATAAATATTTAACTAACAAACAATTAGTATGATTAAAAACAATTAATCGAGTCAATTAATTTAATTATGGTAGATCTGCATATATTTTGCTATAATAAATTTAATATAGTATAATTATTCATTATTTCAATTTCTATAATAAGATTAGTCAAAAAAATCGAATCCATCATATTGAGATATACAAACTCATTAAGGTGAAGATACAAAATCTTCGTTTAAAATTTTAAAATTTTAAATCAAGTTGTTTAATTTATATTCAAATATTTGAAAAGTGTATATTTAATTTATTTGATAATATACACTTTGAATATATAGATATATTCAATTTATTTGACGATATATACCGAAGGTGTGCGTGAGTGTTTAAATGATCGAAATGCACAAGAAGTCTTAAACACTTTGCAAGAAGGATATCAAAATTTTGTATAGACTATAAATAAGTCTATCTTGTCATCAATCGGCGAAATATCACTAGTAATTGTTAAGTGATACAATCGGTGAAAACATAAGCCACACCGTGAATGGATCTACGTATATAGTGACTAGATGATGATCAATCTAACCTATCACTAATACAAATAAAGATCCAATGTTGAGTGAAATATTAAAACATTCACCAACGGAAGTATCGAGTATGAAACGCATAATAAATTCTATAATCTATGCCAATAGATTATGCTAGATTGTGTTTCCCTCAACTTCAACTTTTAATCTTCATAGCAATGTGTATATATAGATATTTTGGACTCTTAGTGCTTGAAAATAACTTCCACATTTCCCTTGAAAGTAGGTAACTTCTTTGTAACTTCCTCATGTTCTTTTCAACTCCTCACTCTTGTCTTTTCAACCGCATGACTTAAGGAAACTGTCATAAGTCTTCAAACCGTAAAAACTAGACATTGAACAAGACATTTCGTGGGTTAAGGGTTAGTGGAAGTGAAAGGACGAATCGATGTTGTGACCGAGAATGTTGGCACATTCTCGAGTAACACTTGTCACTAACATCAACATATACAAATACAAATTATACATAATCCTTCCCCAGGGGCATAGATGGATGGTAAGTGGGCAAGGTGACTGGAGCACATACACTCCGACGTCATGGGTTCGATTCCGTGTGGTGACAATTCTTTCTTTGAAATATTGCAGAGGTTGTTGCTGGAATTGTGTCTCCCGAAAGTCATCTCCCTTGCATGCCGCCATTCGTGCACATCCTCGATTTACCACCCGCGACCAAGGGGCCTCTTACAGTGGGGGGTTTGCGCCTTAGGGTATTTCCTCCTTATCAAAAAAAAAAAAAATTATACATAATCCAGAGAAATTTATTTAATTATGACATTTCTCTCTTTCCACCTTTATTTCTCTCTATAGTTTAAATAGATAGTATATTAAAACTATTTAAATTTATTTTTTTATTATATGAATAACTTTTTTCATTATTCCGCGAAATTCATAGGCCTAATATTAAAATATTAATATATTTATGTTTAGTAGATATTAAAAATCACAATTTGTAATTTGTTCCGCTCACGCTGAGCACGAGGCGGGTTCAATGTGATTCAGCATTTAAATCCATTTTATTATCATCCATCGGTATAGCAAGTTAGTAAACTCATCTCACTCATCCATCCTCGTGTATTCTGATTACACATGTTCATATCTCATTATTTATTTTCCCATTTTACCCTTTGCTTTTATCGAATGCAAGATTTTGAATCCTGAAATCACTAAACATAACTATTGTTTAATCAAAATTGATAAAATTTATTGAAAAGTGCTTCTTAATTGACTTTTACATACCAAAAATGTTCTTATAATTTCCAACAGTTAAATCTTTAATTTTAAACATATTCTTTTTAAATTTCAATTTTAAATAAAACTAGGTTCTAATATTATTTTCAAGATAAAAAAATAAAAAAGAATGAAATATAATACTTTTAAACATAAAATCATATGAGCAATAGCTTGGGGAGTGAAAATAGTACCATCATTTTCTACATTCCTTTTATTCTTTCCACTTTATTCTTTTTAAGATTAAATGCATCCAAAAACATATGGATTTATTTGGTTGAAGGGCATGCATTAATACTATTCTTCAAACATAGGTTAATATAAAGGGTTAATATAAAGGGTTAAAAATTTATGTGATATCGTCTCACAGATCTCATTTCGTGAAATGATTGTAAAATCATTATCACTTTTAATAAATTATTATCTCTTATAATGTGAAAAGTATCACTTTTCAATTTTTTATCTTAAAATAATACATTCTAAATATATTCTTTGTAAAATTGTATAATTTATTTAATACAAAGTGTATCACTTTTAATTTTTGATTTAAATGTATATTTTACATATATTTTTTAAGAAGTGATACAATTTAGCATGAATGTTTATTCCTAAATAATCTCATTTTTCAACTATTCAACCATTTCATTTTAACAGGGGCGAAACAATCAACCTATTGATATTGAAAGACCCAACCAGCGAGTGCCTGATCGAATTGATCAGGTCATGTAGAAACAAGGCTTTGAGGTCCCTGAAAAGAGGCATGGAAGGGAAGGTCACACTATACGTCAACCCAAGATGCATCCCTCTCTTTGGACTTCGGAAAGGTACACACAACCTCTTGTTCCTTATACAAATAGAATTCTATCAGTTTACGTAGGAGACAAAATACATTAATATTATTGATCATTCTTTCATTAAAAGTGATAAAATTTTATTAAAAATTAGATTTATCTCACGAAATGAGATGCGTGAAATAATTTCACACAAAAATTACTCGCAGGTCATAATAATTCGTGCTTTGGTTTATATATATTCACATTCAAAACATTAAAAGTACAGTTATAAAAATATGTATAACAAACCACGATATGATCAGGACCATCAGGTCCACTCTAATATATATAGACATGCAGCCAACACCAATTACAAGTGACACATTTTCCCCTAGTTAAAGCTTTTCATTACTTTGCAATTTGGGACTCATAAAATAGCACAAAGCAGATTAACTAGAGTTATGTGATGCAAAATTGAAAATGATGAGATCTTGTCAAGTTATTTTCTTTGTATGGGTTGGTTATTTCGATACATATAGTGATGCCACATGGAGTAGTAATGAAGAAGAATAGTGTCAATAATGTTACAGTTCGAGTATTGAACTTAAGTTTTTAGAATATCACTAGTGATTAGTGCTCCACTACATATGATCTAAAAATAATGAGTTCGAGTCATCGTTTGCTCGATCAAAAAGTTGAACTTAAGTTTTTTCTGTATCTAAAAAATTATTCTAATGGCATACTGAAAATTTTAGTATATTATAAATATATATATAAATAAAAAAATCAATAAAGCATCCTACGTATTGAATTATCTGTAAATAAATCATATAGCTATAATTATAATATTTTTTTAATAACATTTACACCATGATAAGGAGATATCATAATACCGAAATAACAATATTCTTTTTATATTTTAGAATATACCAAAATATTGTTATTTTCGATATTTCAATATGAGAATTTTATTCCGCTCAATAAAAAAATATGAGAATTTTTATATATATGTGATTTTTTTCGATATTGTAATACGAGATATAATAAATCTTTCATTTTAAGCATATGTTTCTTTTAAATTAAGATTTTCAAAATGTAATAAATAAAATTAACCTCAAATATTATTTTCTGAGATAAAAAAATTAAATGTGAAACAAACATGAATGTAATATACTTTAAAAAAAACATAAGTTCATATTTTAGATTTCAAAGTTTCTGGTGGTAATATTAAGGGAGAAACTGTACTATCATTTTCTTAATTTATTTAATATATTAAAAGTAGTTGTACAAAAATATATTAGAATAATAGAGGGTACGACCGAACTCACTTAATTGATCAAGAGAGACATGCAGCCACCGCCGATAAGAAGTGACACATTTGCCTCTAATTCATTGTATGATGATAATAGTGCATAAAACATAGATGAATCGTGCGTGAAACATGCACATACAAATCATGTCCGAAATTTGTCCGAAATGAGCATATTGTATTTTACATATTATAGTATTTACACTTAATCATTATATGTGAAAATATAAAAAAATGTGCAATACAAGTATTTCTAAATTATTATCATTATAAATTATTTTAGATTGTTGACAAATACAAATTTAAACCTAAAAAAATCAATATTAATATATTATTGTTAAATTTATTTCTCAAAATGCATGCTTTAAATAGTCATTTTAGATGATCTATTTTATACTTTTGCATATTAAAGGGTTTTTTTAACCGAACCTAAAACTTATTAGGACCAGCTCTGATGAAACAACTAATATTATGTAAAGTTGTACTAGTAAGCGTAACATAATGTGGCTAAGCGTAGTAATTCGTGCATTGTGGTACAAACTCTATGTATGCATTCGATTCGATATATAAAAATTAGTTGTAAAAAAATATGTAAAATAATACAGGGTACTATCAAGCCCACTTGGCCAAGAGAGACATGCAGCCAGCACCGATAAGAAGTGACACATTTGCCCCTAATTGAAGCTTTCCATTATTTTGCAATTTAGGACTCATAAAATCCGCAGAAAGGAGATCAACTAGAGCCATGTATATGAGTATGCCTGCTGATGCTGAATTAAAAATTCCTTGTATGATGAGAGTAGTTGAGCTCGTTTCACTATAAGCATTGGTTATTCCGATACCTATAGCGATGCCGCTTGGAGTCGTAATGGAGAAGAATACTGCCATTAACGCTACAGTCCGAGTATTGAACTTTGCCTAAATAAATAAAAAATATCAAGATTGAAATAAATAGATATACGAATTTATTAAATATTTGAGTAAGACTTCAGTGCACTTGCAACTAATGCAAATTTGACCGAGTTTTGATCCAAACTAACCTTTTTTTTTTCATAAATTCTACTCTATCTCACAACTAAAAATATGCTCGTTTAGTTTTGATAGGTTTTAAGAAAACGTAGATAAAGTAGATAAAATAAGAATATTTTTAGGTATTGTGTGATCTATTTATGATTTAAATGGTTATTTATAACTATAAAATCAATAACATATGAAAAATTAAGTGATGATTGAATGATGAACAAAATAAATTATTTAAAAAACAGTGTTAACATATTTTTGATGGATAGAGGGAGTAATTTATATATTAGAAAATATTAATATTTTCTAACATACAAATTAATATTTGTATTTATATGAATTAAAACTCTTCAATCTATTTTTGTGGATCATATAATCTATAAGACCTATTCAAAATTATATAGATATTTTTATTATTAAAAGTTGACAAGCTTGTCACTATATATCTACATACTAAAGAACCACGAGAGTGACCGTGGGCCATTTGAACATGCACCTACTTTTGAATTTATATTAATTTGGATAGATATGGTGAAAAGAATGACGCTTGACCAATTCAATAAACTAAATTATATATGTCCGCCTGTGAGGTGAGTAACATGAACAAATTTAATTTAATGGGCTTTAGGGATAATGATAAACGTTACTAGATAATTAACCACCTTAGCAAGATATTTAAAATAATTAATAGTACACTTCTTTTTTATGCACTGTGAAGCAAGTTTCATGAAATTAATACTATTAAATTTATTAACTGATACTATTATAATTATTCACTAATACCATATTCATTTATATTTTGTTATTAGTTTATAAATGTTTTAGTGGATTAATGTAATGTATTAGTTTCATACTATTAAATTGTTTAACACTAGATTTTGTAATATATATATATATATATAATATTATTTGTATGTGCCTGTCAAAAAAAAAAAATTATTTGTATGTGTATGTATGTGAAATAGTAATACCTGTGTGATGCATCCTCCAAGACCTATGCCTTCAAAGAACTGATGAAATGTTAATGCTGCAATTAATGGCCTAATAGTCTTTGGACTTTCTGAAGCACCTAAAGCAATCCCAATTATCACTGAGTGAACTATAATTCCAAGCTCCAATACCTTCAAAATTAAAACAAGTAATCAATCGTTTATATACTAGGAGAATTTAAATGGATATACTAATTGAACATAGTAAAATCAATGCTTTCATGTTTTTTTTTTTGAAAAACATCAATGCATTCATGTTAAGAATTCAAATTACTGATTAATTTCAATTTCAATTTTTTAAAAGAGAATTCTTTTCATTGAGACTCCATTAAATTTTTAAAATGCTCATTCTTTACATCAAAATCTGTTATAATCTCCGAAAAAAATATCTGTTTATAATCAATATGAATAAACTTCATTTTTATTTAAAAAAAAAAATACTTCCTTGGTGCTAAAAAAATTAATTCTTTTCTTTCTATCAAACTTTTGTAGGAGAGATTGCACGCATTTTAAAAGGGAAAAGTAATAATTGAAATTTTTAAGAGTAATTTTGTAAATTTTTATGTATAAAATAAAATAATTAATTGAATTGTGTGTATTTATAAATAAAAATAATAATATTTTGTATAAATCAGTAAAAATTATGAGGATGAGTAATTTGAAGTATACCGTGTCGGTGAGACTAATGAAAAAGGAAGTCGTGAAAATTTTCATGTGAAAGAAGGGAGTGAGTATTTCTCTTGTGTGACTATTTTCTAATTTAAATAGTACCTGGGAGATGACACGATGACGGAGGAGCTCAGTTTCGCCGGAAAGGGAGACCGAGCCATGAGCATGGCCATGGGTGGCATGAGTATGAGCTGGAACTGCCGTTTCTACGTCGGAAACCTCCTTCGCCTCCGCCTTCACCCTCGACCGCCGCCCGTAATACGACGTCGCGTAGGTATCAACCATCAGCGTCCCAATCGCCGACAGCATGGCGACGAACCCGGTGAACGGAAAATCCCCCACGGCTTCTTCGGTAGGCACGGCGACTTCAGGCTTTCGAAAGCATCCGGCAGCACGTGGATAAACCCCGTCGACAGAATCACGCCGGCGGCGAATGCTTTCACAATGAAAAAACCCCTCTCAGGGCTCAACGCCGGAAACCGCTTTCCGGCCGACGGAAGCATTACGCCGATCGCGCTCGCCACCAGTATGGAGGCGATCGCCGCCCCCTTATACTTGAGGGATAGGCTTTTGTTTCTGTCGTCGTCTTCAGGTTCGCAGGTACAGTCGCCGGAAACAACCGCCGGAAGAACAACAAGTAGGGCCCAGAACAAATTTCCCATCATGATTATGATGTTAATTTAATTTGAAAAAGGGACTTTTTTTTCGAGGTATATATAACTAGATAATTGAGAAAAGATAAATGGTTAATTTTTAATTCGTTTCTGCAATTCCTAAGGAGATTTTAGCGTAAGGTGAAGTGTAGACATTATGACAATATTTGTGACAAAAATTCAGTGGACTGAGATTGATAAAGAAGAAATTTTGGTATGAAAAGAATAAAAATGTCGACATGCATGGTTGCAAGCATTAAATAAGGGACGAAGTCAAACACAATCATCTTTCCTTTCTTGTAGCTGGTTGAAAATAATGAAAACAAAACCAATTAATTTATAAAATTTTGTATTATTATAATTAATGAAATTTAAAATTTAAAAATAGTAAAAATATTAATTACCTCATACAATGTCATTTTTTGTGTTTATTATAGTTGGTAACATTGATTTTGATATAAATGTTAGAATCATATCGATCGTTAATTATTTGGATCTCAATTTGAAAACTGTTTGAACTCGTTCAATAAAATTTATTAACTTAAACAAACATACTCAAATTTAATGATATTTAACTCATTAGCTCGAAATATGCTTATTGGTAAGCTTGTGGATTAACTTGTATATAAATTATAATTAGTAGTTTGATTTTAATATACAATTTTCACACCTAATTAATATTTATGATAAAAATATATAATTATATTTATTTAATTAAATGAAATTATGAAATTTAGTTGATTTATATAATTTGTAGAAATATATACTTTTATTTCTATAATGTATAATTAAATTTATAATTAATATATTAAATTCTTTTAGATTCGGTTGAATAAGAAAGGATTCGTTAATCAATAATTTATCCCTATCCCTATTATACTAATAGGGAGTTTACTTTGATGATGTGTGATCTCGAGGTTGATTTGATTTATGTGTCGCATTCAACCAGGTGGCTTAGCCCACGGACCACCGGGTTCCTCACTTTAGTCAATGTTTTTAAAATCGGAACAATTAGCGAACCGACAATGAACTGGGTCATTGGTTCACTAGTTCAATCGGTTGAACCGTTGTAAAAAAATCGGATAACTCGAATATTTATTTATATATAATATATATCAATATATTATAAATATTATAGATATTCATAAAGACATAACATAAAATTCAATATTATGGTAAAACATTGCATAAGATTAACATAGTACATAAATATTAAAACTTCAAATTACATGTTCATAAAAATAAAATCTAAAATTTAAACTTTTACAATTAAAAATAACTCATGACAATTACAAAAATGTTAAAAATTAATTTTTAAATAAAAAAACTAAAAATTGGGTCAACTAGTTCTTTGGTCACGGTTGACCCGATTATTTGGCGGTTCTTACTGGGTTTTTTCACTACAAAAATAACACAAATTAGCAAGGGGACCTAGCGAGGGTCGAAAACCCTCGCGATTTAACGAGGGGGAAGGCGAGGCACTATTTACCGACGGCTTTAACGAGGGTTCGAACCCCTCGCCAAATACCGACGGATTTAACGAGGGTTCGGCCCTCGCTAATTACCGAGCGCGGGCCCTCGCCAATTTAACGAGGGCAGTGTCCTCGGCAGTCCTCGCCAATTTTAACGAGGGCAGGTGCCCCTCGGTAGGGCCCTCGCCAAATTCTAATTAAAACCACATCGTATCCCCTTTCTCTCCTCTCTCCCCGCTTTCGCGTTTTTTCCCCAACAAAGCTGCCCGTCACTGCGCCGCCTCCGCCGCGCTTTGTGTCGCGGAAAATTGACGTTAATTCTTATCGGGCTTTGTAGTACGCATTCGAGAACATTTGTACGGTAAATTTTAAGATTTAATCGGTTATTTTTGTTGTTATTTTAGTGGATAAAATTTATATTTAAAATTTTTCATATGCTTGTATTTGTGTAATTTTGTTGTTATAGTTGGTGATTTATAATTAATTATTTAGTGTTAATTTGTATAATTGTTTTGTATATTTTAATTATTTAGGAAAATTATTAGTATATGAATTATATATAATTATTTAGAGTTAATTAATTAGTAATTATGAAATTATATAATTTTGTTGTTATAGTTGGTGATTTATTAATTATTTAGTGTTAATTTTTGTAATTGTTAGGTGTATTTTGATTATTAGTAATTATTTAGGAAAATTAGTAGTATAAGATTATTATATAATTATTTAGTGTTAATTAATTAGTAATTATGCAATTATATAATTTTGATTATTAATATTATTATAATTTTAATTTAATTGCTATAATTTATATATTTGTAGGTGTGTACGTTTATTGAAAAATTCGAGCCGGAGTATAATTTCATAGCCACCATTATCACCGTAAGTATTCTTTTTATAATTAATTATTATTTAAATACGGTTTTAATTTAATTATAATAATTATTTGATTTAAAATTATTTTGCATGCATGATATAATAATAATTTATATATATGGTGATCGATGTTCGATCAAATTTTGTATGATAGTTCAATTATAATATTAATTTTGAAAATCGAATCGATGTTCGATTCAAGTTGATGTTGGAGTTGAGGGTTGATGAATTGTTTGGTATTGTTTCTTGTAGAATGTGCGTTCCGACTTGATTAATTTTAATTAAGTTTAAATGGATGCACTAGGAACTTGATATATTAATCGGGAATACGATAAAATAAGACAAAACTCTGCCGAAATTTTTAGAAAATATATATATTAATATTAGGAAAAAATATATTAATGGAAGAATTAATTATGATTTAATTAAATTTTAAATCTTCATTAATCAAACAGATCTATTGCTATGAATTATTCAAGCCGTAGTTGGATGTATGGTCCAAGAACGATTAATGGCATGATATCTCCCGAATTTGTTAGTGGACTTGAATCGTTTATAGAATTCGTTACTAGTAACGGAATGGATGAGTGGGGGAAAGATTAGGTGTCCTTGCTCGAAATTCAAATGTAGGAACCAGAGTTTTAGAGAACCCATCGACGTGAAATCACATTTGTTTATACATGGGTTTATGTCTAATTATCACAATTGGATTTTGCACGGTGAGCAAAATTGGAATTCTCGAACTTTTAATCTTGAAGTAATACAATTGTAAATCAAACAGAAACTAAAGAAAGCAAGAAATAACACTGTGATTTATAGTGGTTCGGATTTTAATAATCCTACATTCACTCTCCTTCTTCAATCAAGAAGGGACTCTGCATCGCTTACTTTCTCACTTCCACTTACAACTTACAACTTGTACAATTCTTCAAATCTTCAATCTCCTAAACTCTTCTTCTAGAAATCTAACTATTACGGTGTGTATTGGATTTTGAAGATTACAAGAAAAGTGTTCTAAAACACTTAAAACTTTTGAAAACTCACTAGAAATACTTGTGAAAAGATTGTGATTGAAATCGAGTAGTGAATAGAGTGAAAATCGAATATGTATATGTGTTATATGTGAAAAATGAAAACCTAGACCTATATATAAGTCTGGAAAGTCAGTTAGTTTGTTAGTTAGTTCTAACAAACTTGAAACCGCTAACAAACTTAATCTAGAAAACGCTTGAGACCTCGGTGATTCTTCCTACTCGCCTCAGAGCCGACTTGGTGAACATTAGCCTTTCATATTCTACTCGAGCTTATCTTGACCTCGTCTGAGCTCTTTATACTTGTTTCCTGCAGATGATTAGGATTGAGGTTGTCTCCGGATGACTTGTCATTCCTCGTCTCGGTGACTTGAACTAATCTTGACCTAGTTCGATCGACCTTCGTACTAGAACTTAGTCTCCAATTCTTTATCATAGTCTGCTCATCTGAATGCAGTCTTTTAACTCATCAAAACAATCTTAATCTAACAATTTCCCCCTTTTTGATGAAGTTAAAACCTAAAAGAATAGACACACTCACAGTGAAGTTAGTTCAGAGTTTATCAAGATCAATAGATAGGTATATCAAAGCACATTCCTCACATTACAATGCATTTATTCACATACAAAAACTTTAGATCTTTTAGACTCTTTTTTTTTAAAAAAAAAAAAACCTAGAAAACCAAATGAGTCTTAAGACTTAGGTTAAAAATTTAAAACAATTTTTTAAGTCCGAGAAATAAAATTCTCAGATGACTTATACTTAAGAAAATTTTAAGTTTTTCTTAAAGTAGAAAAAAACTTTAAGAAAATAAGACTAGTAAAATGAATTAAACAAAGTATATTCACATTGAATTTACAAAGATTACAGATGAGAAGATAATAGAAAAATAGTAATAAGGAAAAGAAAAATCCTGTTTCTATCGGTCTTCCCACCGGGTCTTCATCTCGGGATCATTAGCCAATTGAATACACGCCTCCTAAGTCGCTTGAGATCTTCATCTTGAGTAAGTCCGCATTCAACCTCTCGCCTTCTTCAAAATACCCTTGACCCAGTCTAGGTCCAGGATCCATCTCGATTTCTGGCGGGGATGGCATACTCAAAAGCCGGAGAGATCGGGTTGACGTTGAACTCTACATCGGCTTCTTCCGAGACGATGATAGAACTCCGCATCTACCTTCTCCATCCACTCATGCCAAGCTAAACTGGATCTTCTGAGATGCTCAGGGCCCTTGAGAATATACAGTAGTATATCCACATTCCCTCCAGATTTTCTCTCATGTATTCGGTAGCATACTTTCCTTGGCTTGACTTAGGAGGAGCGGAGCGTGTTGTGGAATGGCACGAATTTCCATTGCCTTGATCCTTGATTAACCATTTCCGCTCAGCAGCACTCCGAGAAGACGTTGGAGTCTTTCTTCTTTCTCTCGCTTCTTCTTTTCTTTCTTGCCAAAATATTCCATCTCTCTCTTAATTCTCTTGATCTCGCTTCTTGAGAGATTGGAATAATCGACTTCCCTCTTTCCTTTTCCTTTAGCGACCACAGTAATAAGTTCGGCCTGATCCGGGCTCATGGCTACTTCCTTTCCTTTCCCCTTGGCTCCTTGCATTCGGATTCTTTTAGCCGAGCCAAGAGCTTCTCGATCCTTTCCTCCTCATCTTTCCTCCTCTTCTCCTCATCTTCCTTTATAGCTTCCTCCGGTTGACTCACCCTCACTGGAGAGCGGCCAGCTCATCGATTTGATCCGAGCTTCCTCCTTGGCTGCCTCCAGATCAGCCGTGTTGGCCTTCATGCCCACATCTTTCTGGTCTCCTCGACCACGGTGTGAGGGCTTGTCTTTTCTCTGCTTGACTTTTTCCCCCTTTTTAACTTCAAAGACCCAAGTCTCGAAAGTTTTGCATCTAAAGCGTTGCACTTGACCACGAAGTCTCGAGTGGTCTACAACCAACTCATTCACAACCAGCTGATTATACCCTTGTACTTCCTCCTTCAATGCTCTCGGCTCCTCCTCCATCGATTTCACTTTACCCGGCCCGGCCTGAGTTAGTGACATTTATAATTTTATCAGACAATGTTACCTCAACTTCTCGCATCTTTGGCTAGCATCGTGTCTATGTGCCTTTGACCATCTTCCTTGTCTTCCTTTCCATTTTTCTTCTAAAAGTAGCATTGACCTTTTTCTCGACAAGGGATAGAATAGAGGAGATAGGCTGTGGTTGGGCTTAGATCGGTGTCTTCATCCTCGGTTGAGGAGTCGACGAGGAGAGTATTTGTTAAGTTGAGGAGATGGGAGAGGAATAGATTGAGTTTGGATAGTTGGAAGAGAGGAGTAAGATATTATTGGTATTGGAGAGGTTTGGACTGTGGGGAGAGGTATTTGTTCGGATGAGGGTGGGGGAGATGGTTTTGTGGGTGTTATTGTTGGAGATGAAGATTTTATGGGTGTGATTTGGATTTGGGTGTGGGGGAGGTAGGTGTTGGAGAGGCTCTGGAGTACCCGGCTGGGATACTCCTTCATTGCCTATTTGGGTGGTGGAATTTCAGTGAGGCAAAGGCTCGTAAATGCGGCTGGGGCATTTCTTCATTGCAGTACGGGAGATAAGGTAGGAGATGAAGAAAGACTTGTACCTGCCTCTGGAATCGGGAAAGAGCAGCTTCCTTGGTTGGGGAGAGAGGAACCTCCAGGTGACCAACCTCGGCCGCTATCTGAAGGACCGGGACCTCCTCAGTAGCATGGTTGATAGTTCTATCTGCCGCTCGGAGCTACCAGATTTGGTGGATCCTTCGAGCTGCGGGCTGCTCGTCTTGGCCTCCTTACCAAAGGGATTTCAGCCTCCTCTTCTTCCTCTTCATCCGAGGCAACCGTGGCGGGAGCAGCAGACGAGCTTTCCCTTCTTTTCTCCGAGGCTTTTACCAACCTCCTCTTCCTCCTCTGAAACGTCCTTGGGATCGCAGCAACTGCTTCAGATTGTACTTGAGGTGCGACCTCATTTGCTGCCGCTTCATGTCCTCTCGTTTCGACCTCATTGGGGCCACCTCAATCGGTTCAGTGCTGGTCCTCGAACCTCTGCGGCTGGGCCGCCCGACCTACGAGCCACGGCCACATCGGACTCATCATCCGAGTTCTGGATTTCCTCCAGCTGTCATCCTTTGTGAGGATTCCCTTCGCTTGGAGTACTTTTTGGTACCTATTCTCCTTCGGCCTCCCTATTCAGCCCTTCAATGAGTACGGTAATTTTGTTGAAGAGGCTGACTGCCGAGGTAGGTATCCACTTTCTCGCAGACGACTTGAAAGTCAATCGTTTCTTCTCCTCCCCGAGCTTGTATATCAACAAATCCACCCAATTAACTTGCACTCCATCCACAATGGCTCGCATTACACACAATCTGGGTTTAGTTAACCCATCATGTGAGCTTTGCTCACCCAAAGACCGCCTTTGTAACCACCGTCATCAACAATCTAAACCTCCTTCTTAACAAATTCTTCTTTAAATCCCTCGCGAGTTCCCGTAAGTGACCCTCGCCATCATATCAAAGGATTCTTCCCACTCATCTTCTTTGTACGTCAATGGATTAACTCCCTCCATTGACGTATCAAAATCTGAAATGTTTTCCCTTGAATAGCTCGGTGTTGTTCCGTCGACGAAGTATCAAATCCTTCCCGAGTGTCCTCCATTCTCGCCAAAAAGTGCCTCCCAAAGAAATCGCTGCTCGCTTTTGCGGAGACTTGATGATAGAAAACCTCGAGTCGTGAGGCTTCGAGAAGACGAAGGATTTCTGCAGATTCTCGGGTCATTTGTGGTTTGAAATCAACATACATTTCCGCTTTCAAGCGGTTTTGAAATATTCCTCATTCATTTTGAAATGAGAAATATTTGTGGAAATGTATTTGGGTTTATAAGTTTTGGTGGTTTTTGAAGAGGATGCCATTTGAAGGTTTTGAATTTGAAAAGGATTTGACAAAATATGCATTTTCTAAGAATGGAAAGAAAAAGATTTAGGGAAGAAGAAGATGTATTTATAGTGAGGGAAGATTGGAAAGAGAAACCGCCATTTTTGAAAATATGAATTAATCTTAGCCATTTATTCAAAAAGTTTTTACCGAGTATTAATCAACGGTTAAAAACTAAGATAAACGATTAGGATTCAGCGCGTGAATTGTAATCGCCTTTGGAATGCGTAAATAGTTACTTTATAGATGTTGATTTGGCCGATATAGGTTACTTTATTCAGAGAAGTAAGTATACCCGACGTCGGCCATGTGGTATCTTACTTCAACTAAAGGTTTCCGAAGCAGATGAGTTTGAAAAAGCATTAGCTTAAATAGAGTAACCTCGTCCGAATCAAAACCAACGATTTAGATGTAACTTTTTAGCAATTTTCAAAACAAGTTTAAACAAAACAGACTTAATTACTTTTCTAAAACAAATTTGTTCTTCTCTTTTTTTTTTTTAAAAATATTAAGAAACAAAAGAAATAGAATAAAGGAGTTTGAATAAAAGAAATGAAACAAGATTATCTCGTGACTGCTCCCGCAAAGACATAGACTCAATAGAAACCATCGAAGCTTAAGGTAAATCAGATAGGATGTAAATAGTCATCTGCTTTCTTCGTGAGATCACCGACTATTGTGTCCTTGTCTGATTTACTCAATGTCGACGAGTAATTATCAATTCGTATAAGGTCAATATGACTAATCCTTGATTCTTGATTCCTAAAAGCGAGATCAATGATATTAGCTACCTGATTGTCCTTTGACACATATCTAGTCGATAATTCTTTCTAGACATTAATTTAAAGAAAAGAAAAGAGAAGAAATAAGGAAACAGATGCACACAAATTAGAAACCAGCTAAAGATGCATCAAGTAATCCTAATTCTAAACACATTTCTTTAAACCTAGATTCAGCTAATGGTTTTGTAAGAATGTCACTTTTGTGATTCAAGGGCAATTTTCTCAATTCTAATGTCATTCTTTTCAACATGATCCCTAATGAAATGATGCCTAATATCTATATGCTTACATCTAGAATGTAAAACAGGATTGTAAGTCATTGCTATTGCACTATTACTATCACGGTAAATAGGAACAATGATGTTTGAATATTATAGTCTCTAAGTCATTGACTAATCCAGAGGAGTTGAGAGCAACAACTTCCACTGCCATGTATTCACTTGATTGTGGAGGTGGCAACAAATGTCTCTGCTTCTTAGATAACCAAGAAATTAATTTGTTGCCTAAGAATTGACAAGTTCCGTAAGTGGATTTTCTATCAATCTTACATCCTCCAAAGTCCGAATCGAATAACTGTCACCAAAGTTGTCATCACCGGGTACCATAACCCTACTTGCAAGGTTCCTTTGAGATATCTAAGAATTTTCTTAGCAGCCTCTCAGATGAGTTTTCTTGGGATTAGTTGGAATCTTGCACATACCCCAACCGCAAAGGCTATGTCCGGTCTACTTGCAGTGAGATAGAGAAGAGATCCAATCGACCACGATACTCCGTTGCATCGCCTTGATATCCCCGCTCATCCGAATCCATTGAGAAGTTAGTTGCCATAGGTATTTTAACTTCTCTGCTAGTTGTCATTCCAAATTTCTCAATCAGATCCTTAGCATACTTAGATCGATGTATAAATATACCCTTACTCATCCGTTTAATCTGTAAGCCTAGAAAGTATG
This sequence comes from Paraleonurus japonicus, assembly GCA_030762865.1. NCBI lineage: Eukaryota > Viridiplantae > Streptophyta > Magnoliopsida > Lamiales > Lamiaceae > Paraleonurus > Paraleonurus japonicus. The sequence goes on from CM061060.1 coordinate 32,139,427, forward strand.
TTAATTCTCCCATCATCGACATTTCAAACTCGTTCTTCATGAGAATGCTAAACTCTTCACATAATTTCAGATTAGGTGAACCAAAAATTATGTCATCTACATAAATTTGAACTAGTAAGATGTTGCCATCTACTTCCTTTCTAAACAAAGTTCTATCAATCTTACCTTTAGAAAAACCATTTGATGTCAAGAAATCGGATAGAGTATCATAACCAAGCTCTGGGAGCTTGTTTCATCCATATAGAGCTTTGTTGAGTTTATAGACCTTGTTATTGGTCTTAAACCCAGGAGGCCGCTCTACATAGACCTCCTCAAGTAACACACCATTAAGAAAAGCAGACTTAACATCCATTTGAAAGACTTTGAAAGACTTATATGCAGCAAATGCCAAGAACAATCTTATTGCCTCTAATCGCAACCGGAGCATAGGTTTCATCATAGTCTATTCCCTCGCATCGTGAATAACCTTGTGCAACCAGTCTTGCCTTATTTCGAACAATAATATTGTTCTCATCTCTGCTTTATTTTTAAACACCCATTTGGTGCCTATAATCTTTCTCGTGTAAGGGTATTTCCACTAGATCCCATACATTTTGTCTTTCAAACCGATGCGCTTCTTCTGCATGGCATTTGTTATCCGGTTTGGGTACGATAATGCTTCCTCAATAGACTTGGGTTCAAGAAGCGACACATAACAACCGAAAAGACTTTCGTAGTCTAGCATCATTCGTGTCTCCGCACACTACTAGATGGGTCTCCTATAATCTGATCAGGATGGATGATAGCTTCTCATCCTTTTGCCTATATGAGGAGAAGGATCCTCATCTTGAGTCTCGGTTGGCAACTCATCTCGACTCAACCTCGGTGACGTTCCCCCTTCATCAGCTAACCCTTGATCGGTGATGTCAAAGGTGTACGATCTGAAGGAGTCCGATCGTAAGTTGTCTTCGATTTTCGATGGGGATTCTTCTTCATCGATTCTCAATCAAGACTAGGTAGATAGACAGTTCTATGTTTAGTCTTGGATAATTCAATTTTATCTAGATTTTGAAATTTGATTCACTTTATCTCGAGAAGGAATACAACTCATCAAAAACAACATGAGGAGTTTCCTCCACACAAAGGGTTGTCTTGTTAAAAACTCTAAATGCCTTTGAAGTATTAGAATATCCCAAGAATATTCCATCACCGCTTTAGCATCAAAAGTTCTTAACTTAGATTTCCCATTGTTATGAATGAAACACTTACAACCAAAAGCTTTGAAGTATGAGATCCTTGGAATCTTACCCTTCCAAATCTCATAAGGAGTCTTACCCTTGTCTTTGACAACTAAGCACCCGTTCGGGTATAGCAAGCCGTGTTGATGGCTTCGCCTGTAACCTATGAGGGTATTATACTCACCAACATGCTCCCGGCCGCTTCCTTCAAAGTTCTATTCCTTCTTTCAACCACTCCATTTTGTTGAGGAGTTCTTGCTGAAGATGTCTCATGAATAATTCCATACTCATTGAAGAAATTAGATAAACAAGAATTCAAAAATTCTGTACTTTATCACTCCTTATTTTAATAATATTAACTCCCTTCTCATTCTCGAATTTGTGCGAATGCATCAGGAATCTTGTTTATAGTCTCATTTTTCTTGAAAAGAAATATAACCCAAGTGTATCTAGAAAAGTCATCTACTACAACAAGAGTATATTTCCTTCCACTCAAACCGAGAGGTGTAACAGTCCAAACAGATCCAGATGAAGGAGTTGCAACACTCTTTCGGATGAGGAGGAGTTAATACTCTTAAATGAGTGTCTAGGCTGTTTACCTTTTTGACAATCATCACATTTAAGATCGGTTGATAAAAGTTTTTCGTGTAATCCCTTGACAAGGTTCTTCTTAGCGACCTTACTAAGGGTCTTGAAATTCGAGATGACTAAGCCTTTTATGCCATAGCCACCGATATCTTCTCCACCCTTAGCCATCGACAAGTATCTTGGGGACAACTATTAAAGTTGGCCACATAGACATTACCATGTCCAAGCCGATTAATAGTACCTTATCCGAGGAATTATCCAAAATATCACATTTATCCCTTGAAAATTTTACAAGAAAACCTTTATCACAAAGCCGAGAAATGATAATGATTATGTTTCAAACCTTCAACAAAATATACCTCGATACTTGAATATCCTTGATAATCAAAGTACCTATACCTTTAGTCCGACCACAATTATTATCACCAAATAAAACTCTTGGACCATCAATGCTTTGAAAATTTGATATGACTTCTTGTTATGGGTCATATGTTGTGAATGTACCACTATCAATGTACCATATTGAAGCTAAGATCTCTTCCTTGAGTGATGATCCCCGTGAATCCTGTGAAACAGATTAGTTTTGAGGTACCCTAGTGATCTTGGGTCCTTTTGGGTCAAGAATCACTTTAGGAATCCCAAATAAACATCTCATCTGCAGACAATAAATCGACTCGCATTTTCTACCAAATCTGTCTACAATTATATTATTTTTAAATGACAACTTGTTGTATTCAGATTGGGTAATTTTCCTAAACTTAGGAAATCTAGGATAGCATTTGCTCCTTCCATCAAAAGAATTATAATAAGAAAATCTTCTTATTTTGGTTCTTGAATTCCTTCTAGTCCGATAGGGATTTTTCACCGAATTCTTGGTTTGATTGGAAGATGTAGTCCTTATCCGACTAGTTGGTTTCCATGGACCAATTTTAATATCTTTTGTTTGAGCAGATGCTTTCACAAATTTCCTAGGTTTTTGAACATCTGATTTATTGTTCCTATCATAACCAAGTCCTGTCTTATCATGAGATTTTTGAGAAGTATTAAAAATATGATCTATTGCGATTGTGAATTATTGGTGACTAATTTTGAAGACAAGCTTCTCATTGTCTTTCTTAATTAATTCATTTTCAGCAGAACTACTTCAAATTTATCTTTTAAAGTTTTCGGTTCATTTTCTAGCCTTTCGGGTAAGGTGGTGATGTACTAGCTTGATCTGATGAAAACATTCCCCTTGAATGTTTCCTCGATCTCTAAGTTTGTTCATCACCTGCTTGCCTTTATTTAGAATTTGAATGCGATCCTTTAAAAATAAATTCTCATCTCCACTGTTTATAAGCGGCTAAAGATGTCTTTAAATCTCTCAATAACTCATGAATAACAGTTTGGTCATGATCGGATGCGGATCGACAAGAATCATTATCTCAAGATGAATAGTAGATTACCTCATTAGCCATGAGACAGATCTCGTCATCCGATCCAAAGTCGAGATGAGGATGATGAAGATGATGATGATTTCTTTGGCTCTTTTTCTTGACCCAACAAAGCTCTTTGATCTGCAAATCTCCTGTCTCTTTTCTTCCTCTTTTCTTCCCTTTCTTTAGGAGTCGATTGAGGACAGTCATAGCTGAAATGTCCGGCTTGTTGCATGTATAACAAATGTCACTCCTATCCGATCTCGGGACTGGAAGTATTTCTTCGACGGTGATCTGTATCTTCTTGTCGGCTCTTATTTTTGTCATCATCGAAGATTTATCTACCTTCCTATCTCGATCTGGATCTTTGTCTATCTCTACTGCAAATCTCAATTTATTTCTCTTATACTTCATTCTCAATTTATCATACCTTATTGTAAGTAAAGCCATCTCGCTCTTTCAAAGATAGATCGGCTCCTACAGATTCTGTTGACACCTTGTCTTCTTTCTTGACAAAGGCAACAGACTTGGATGAGGTGCTTGACTCCATCTCATCTTCCTCATCTTCTATCCGAATATCATACTCTAAAGCTTTAAGATGAGAAAATAAAGTATGGTGAGTAATAGAGGATAAATCTTGAGTTGCTTTAAGGATATTGGATTTTTACCTCCATCTCTTGGTTAACGATCTCGAATCTTGTTATTAATCTCCTTCTCTGAATAATTCTTTCCAAGGTCATTTGCTTTGTTGAGAAGATTGGTCAACCTAACATCAAACTCGATCCACAGAGACTCATTTTCTTTCATCTTGAATGTTTCAAATGTATGCAATCTTGGCCGTAGCTTGTTTTCCTTAACTTGATCGAGATCCTTCACAAACATTAGCTAAGGTTTGCCACATTTCTTTGGTTGTTTTACATCTCTTAACCTTCTCTATCCAATCTTTACTCAAAGTCTCAATGATTTCTGTTCTAGCTACTTGGTCAAGATTGTGAACCTTCCTTTCATCATTAGTCAATTCGTAACTCTTCTTTTCTTGTCTAGTTCTTGATTAAATTTGATTCTGCTCGATCTTTGGTGCCTCCATGATAAAACTTTATAGGACCTTCCTCAAGGACTTTATAGGTCCCGGAAAGTTGAGTTGATTAAAACCTTGAATAAGCTTTCTAGAACAAAATCTAGAAAGGGGGTTTGAATAGATTTTGTAGATTTTTTAAATCTTTCAAAACCAATTCAAAATATCGATTAAGCACGGATTATGATTGAATTCTCAACTTTTTTATAAGATCAAAAGCAAGGTTGATATCTGATTTTAGTTAAGATTCGAACTTTTTAATCTTGAAGTAACACAATTGTAAATCAAACAGAAACTAAAGAAAGCAAGAAATAACACTGGGATTTATAGTGGTTCGGATTTTAATAATCCTACATCCACTCTCCTTCTTCAATCAAGAAGGGACTCGCTCTTCGCTTACTTTCTCACTTCCGACTTACAACTTACAACTTGTACAATTCTTCAAATCTTCAATCTCCTAAACTCTTCTTCTAGAAATCTAACTATTACGGTGTGTATTGGATTTTGAAGATTACAAGAAAAGTGTTCTAAAAACACTTAAAACTTTTTGAAAACTCACTAGAAATACTTGTGAAAAGATTGTGATTGAAATCGAGTAGTGAATAGAGTGAAAATCGAATATGTATATGTGTTATATGTGAAAATGAAAAACCTAGACCTATATATAAGTCTGGAAAGTCAGTTAGTTTGTTAGTTAGTTCTAACAAACTTGAAACCGCTTAACAAACTTAATCTAGAAAATCGCTTGAGACCTCGGTTGATTCTTCCTACTGTCTGCAATGACTTGGTGAAGATTAGCCTTTCTTATTCTACTCGGCTTATCTTGACCTCGTCGAGCTCTTTATACTTTTACCTGCAGATGATTAGGATTGAGGTTGTCTCCAGATGACTTGTCATTCCTCGTCTCGGTGACTTGAACTAATCTTGACCTAGTCGATCGCCTTCGTACTAGAACTTAGTCTCCAGTTCTTTATCATAGTCTCGCTCATCCGAGCAGTCTTTTAACTCATCAAAACAATCATGATCTAACAATTTCCCCTTTTTGATGAAGTTAAAACCTAAAAGAATAGACACACTCACAATCGAAGTTAGTTCGTAGTTTATCAAGATCAATAGATAGGTATATCAAAGCACATTCCTCACATTACAAATGGATTTATTCACATACAAAAACTTTAGATCTTTTAGACTCTTTTTTTTAAAAAACCTAGAAAACCAAATGAGTCTTAAGACTTAGGTTAAAAATTTAAAACAATTTTTAAGTCGAGAAATAAAATTCTCAGATGACTTATACTTAAGAAAATTTTAAGTTTTTCTTAAAGTAGAAAAAAACTTTAAGAAAATAAGACTAGTAAAATGAATCAAACAAAGTATATTCACATTGAATTTACAAAGATTACAGATGAGAAGATAATAGAAAAGCAAGTAATAAGGAAAAGAAAAATCCTGTTTCTATCGGTCTTCCCACCGGTCTTCATCTCTGGGATCATTAGCCAATTGAATACACGCCTCCTAAGTCAGCTTCGATCTTCATCTTGAGTAAATCCAGATGATTAGGATTGAGGTTGTCTCCAGATGACTTGTCATTCCTCGTCTCGGTGACTTGAACTAATCTTGACCTAGTCGATCGGCTTCGTACTAGAACTTAGTCTCCAGTTCTTTATCATAGTCCGCTCATCCAGAGCAGTCTTTTAACTCATCAAAACAATCTTGATCTAATCCACGATTCAAACCTCGCTAGGCGTGGTGTGGATGGTCGATGGAAAAAGAACAGTCCTTTCAAAGAGATGTTCTATTTTCCTATCATTCCTCGATTGCAAAGGCGTATCGATCCAAGACTACCGCTAAGGATATGATATGGCATGCTAGTTGATATAATGATGAGGCGGTGTTATGTGTCACCCCGCAAATTCATTGGCTTGGAAACACTGGACTATTCATATCCCGATTTTGCGGTGAAATACGGAATGTGAGGCCGGGTTTGAGCACCGATGGTTTTCACCGTTTGGGCGATCGGGAAAACTTGATTCGTCATGGCGGTGATAGTGACACCGCATAATCTGCCCCATGGTTGTGTATGAAAGAACAATTCATGTTTTTGACAGTTTGGTGCCTGGTCCTAAAACTCCAAAGGATAATTTAGATGTATTTTTACACCACTAATTCATGATTTGAACATGCTCGGGAAATGGGGTGGAAACGTATGATGTTGCTAGAAAGCGAGAATTTTATGATGCGAGCCGCATTAACTGGACCATTAGCTACTTTCCATCTTACTCAATCTTTCTGCGGATGGAGCACCTGGAAGGACTGCTTGTCCATATTGTGTTGAGTACTCCGATGCCTTCACTTTAAAACTCGGTCGTAAATAGTCGTGGTTTGATAACCATCGTAAGTTCTTACCTGGGGGACATCCGTATCGCAGAACAAGGCTGCATTCATGAAGAATACGGTAGTTATAGATGACCCACCACCCATCCGAACAGGCAAATATTTCTACAAGAAATTGATTGGTTGGGAGTACGGAAAGTAGTGAAGAGGGTGTTGAGGCCCACAACAAAATATTAGATGGTGGCCGGAGGAAGAAAAGTATTTTTAGGATTTGCCATATTGGAGTACCCTCTTGATCCGGCATAATTTGGATGTGATGCACATTGAAAAAAATGTATTTGATAATTTGTTCTACATGTGACGAATGTGGAAGGGAAAACAAAAGACACAAATAAGTCTAGGGATGAACTTAATGAATATTGTCGTCGTCCCTCACTAGAGAAATGTCAACGCACGGGAAAGTATCCCAAAGCTTGTTATTCACTTGATAAGAGTCAAAAGGATGATGCGTGCGGATGGGTAAGCGAGTTGAAGTTTCTCGATGACTATGTGTCTAACTTGTCTCGATGTGTAGACTGGAGCAAATTGAAGATGTTTGGGATGAAGAGTCATGATTGTCATGTGTTTATGCAGAGAATACTCCCGATTGCTTTTCGTGAAACTCGCCGCCGCATGTGTGGAAAGCAATCACCGAACTTAGTTTGTTCTTTAGGGAGTTAACTTCGCATCCATTATAGTTGAGAACATGACTCGATTGGAAGCAGATATTCCAGCTTATATTGTGTAAGTTGGAACGTATCTTTCCGCCTACTTCTTCAATTCGATGGAGCATCTGCCCGTACACCTTGCATACGAAGCAAGGATAGCTGGTCTTGTGCGGTATAGATGGATGTATCCATTTGAGAGGTAATTTATAACTCTAAATTATTTGATTACCTAAAATGGTTATACTATACATATATATAACACTTGATTCATTTAATTATGTATCTTTACAATTTAAAGCTAAGTGTTGGGAACAAGGCGCATGTTGAAGCATCGATAGCAAATGCGTATTTAACGAAAAGAGGCCTCAATATTTTGTTCCCTCTATTTCGGCGATCACGTTCGAGACGAGGCGGCACAATGTACCTCGTAATTACGATGGTCGTGGCGAGCTACCCCAAGTAGCAAAAGGTACTTTGTCCATATTTATACCTCCCAGTCGACATCTTGGAAAGATAAACAAAAGATGGATTGTAGATGAGGAGAAAAACACGGCTCATACGTACGTGTTCTTGAATTGTCCCGAGTTGTAACCATATATCGAGTAAGTTTATAATGTTCAATTTTTGTTAATTACAACGTCAATCCGTATATTAAATAATCAAATCCCCTTTTGTAGTATATTTTTTGAGCAACCGTAACAATTCCAACCGGGACTCTCGAGGGCTGAACAAGATGAAAGACTACAAGAGGAGTTTGCATCGTGGTTTAAACAACTTGTAAGGATAAATAATATTCAAAATCGGTGGATACGTGAACTTTCTAGCGGACCTTCGAGTTGTGTCACCACATACCCTGGATATTATGTGAATGGTTACAAATTTCACACACGAACTTATGACTCATCAAAATCTACTTCAAATTGTGGAGTTTGTATCAAGGGTAAAAATTATGATGCCGATGAGAATGATTTCTACGGGGTCCTTGAGGAAGTAGTGCAATTGGAGTACCGGACGTATTGAGAAAAATGTTGTTCTGTTCAAGTGTGAGTGGTTTGATCCATCCGTGCCAAATGGAACAAGAGTACATCCTCATTACAAACTTGTGGACGTTAATCAAAGGGAAGATACGGCCGCTACGATCCTTTTGTGTTAGCAAGTCAAGCCACTCAAGTTTACTATTGCAAGTACCGGAAAGCGTAGAAATGAATGGTTGGCCATTTGCAAAATCAAACCGAGATCCTTGGTCGAAACCGTGCCAACGAATGAACAACAGCTTCCCTTTCAAGACGATCTTGAGTCCCAAATTAATGGTGTGCAAACGGATGATGATCCAATCATATTGATGAGATGTCAACGGTGCATTAATTGATATTGAAAATAATGAAGAAGAAGAAGAAGAAGAAGAAGAAGAAGAAGAAGAAGAAGAAGATAATGATGATGATGATGAGGAGGGGGAGGACGAGGAGGAGGATGAAGACTCGGATGAATATTGAATATATAGTGTAATAATTACGTGTGTTTCATTTGCATGCTATATATATATATAATGAATTATTTATTATTGAACCGTGTAATAATGTGGTTTTATTTAATTATTGTTCTGAGATGAGCGGACCGTCTGGATCGAGGGGACAAGCCGGGTCTAGAGGAGGCTGGGTCGAGCGGACCGTCGGGGTCCAGGGGGTCGAGATGTCGGGTGGTACATGCAGTACCCTTCCTTCAGGAGGATGAGGACGAGGCTGTCGGCCCCGAGGCCTATGAGGACCATCATCCAGCTCCGGCTCCAGGCGGGTGAGGGGGTCTGGATATTTGGATCTACCAGGCACGTAAGTTAAATACTTGTGAATAATAAACTATGTCATATTTATATGTCTATTAATTTTGCGTGTTTATTCCCTTTTGCAGGTTGATGCCATCGAATGCGGTATCAAGGACTATTCGGGAGATTATGTCTCGACATATGGAGCCCGGTGCATTCACTTTCCGGATGATATCTCCCGAGAGGTCATGATCGTCTTGGGAGACATTTCAAGTACATTATATTTTGTTATTCGCTATTTAATTTTGATTAATTTATAAACTTTAACGCTTATTAAGTACAATAATATTTTATTTGGCAGAGACAAACTAGGTGGGACCCTAACGTTACGAACTCAACGGAGGTGTATCACTGTTCCTTCGTAGGGCAACAAATAGATACACCGATATGCCGAACCACGTGAGATCGTTGTGGGTCACCAAGCACGAGAGGCCTGGATGGGATGACGCCATCTTCAATGGACTGCTCGCTTCTTGGGATAGAGAAGACGTGAGAGCAAAAAGCGAGCGTGTTGTACGAATCGACCGGCCTTGAGCCTCGGAGGCGAGGGTACCGGCATCTCCGTCATAAGGGCGGATCCCGTGGATCAGCCGAGTATGCATATGACTTTGTAAGTATTTTTGTAATGCTAGTTCAATATTTTAATTAACACGTGGTTCTAATTAAATAAATACGGGAGAGGAGGCATGGACGGCCCCACGGATCGGGACATAGTGCAAAGCATTACCACCGGTATGATGATGGGGAGTACACCTACGGGGCTATTAGTGACACACTTGTAAGTATTTTAATTTTATATTATGTAATAATTTATAATAAAATATTATATATATGTCTATTTTTGTAATCTAAAATTTTAATTGTCGAAATATTCGTACAACATGAAGTACAAGAGGTGGCCTCCCGGGACGCCCTCCGAGGAGGTCGAGCTCCGAACCCCAACCCGACTTATCCCAGATCTATGTCAATACCGTTGGAAAACAACACGGGAGGGTTCGGGGTCTTGGTCAGCTGGGTAAGTCCAGACGCGCATCCCTCCGGCTCCTGCTCATCGAGTGCTCCTCCTCCTAGTGGCTACACCCAAGTGAAATCGACCGGCTGCTTTGCAAGAGGAGCGTGAGAGGACTCGGGAGGAGATGGAGCGTAGAGACGCAGCGGCTGCGAGCGGAGATGCGAGCGGAGCTGCGTGCGGAGATGCGTGCGGAGTTTCAGGCGGACATGCAACGGCAAATCCAGGAGATGATGCGGGGGTTGCAGGGTTCCTTGTGCAGTGGTGACCCGGCTAGTCCGGGTGGTTCCGATTAGTCATCCCGTGGGTCCCGGGGTTCTAGGCGGCTGTGAATGAACAATTCGTGTTTTAAAACTATCACAATTTTTTTGAATGTTAATTAAGAATTTATGAATTTTAAATGTTTACGAGTGTGAATTTTAATTGATTAAGATGATGAATTTTAATTATTTAAAGTATTAATTTTAATTGCTTAAGAGTACAATTTACACATGATAATATATATATGTAATAATAATAATAACAATAATAAATAATATAATATGTATATAGTGATGAATTATTTATAGGATGCAATTTAATTGAATATATATACAATATTAATAATTATAAAATAATAATATATATACTAAAATATAGTATACAATGTAATTGAATATATATGTTTAGTGATAACTATAATAATTATAAAATAATTATTAATATACTAAAATAATTATTAATTGAAAAAATGATGCAATTTAATTGAATATATACAATATTAATAATTATTTTATAATTATTAATAATTTATAAAATAATTATTAATATACTAAAATATAGTATACAATTTAATTGAATATATGTGATAATAATAATAATTATAAACATGATAATATATACGTAATAATAATAATAACAATAATAAATAATATAATATGTATATAGTGATGAATTATTTATAGGATGCAATTTAATTGAATATATATACAATATTAATAATTATAAAATAATAATATATATACTAAAATATAGTATACAATGTAATTGAATATATATGTTTAGTGATAACTATAATAATTATAAAATAATTATTAATATACTAAAATAATTATTAATTGAAAAAATGATGCAATTTAATTGAATATATACAATATTAATATTAATAATTTATAAAATAATTATTAATATACTAAAATATAGTATACAATTTAATTGAATATATGTGATAATAATAATAATTATAAACATGATAATATATACGTAATAATAATAATAATAATAATAACAATAATAAATGATAATATGTATATAGTGAATAATATATATGATGATGCAATTTAATTTTTTTTTGAAAAAATGATGCATTTTAATTAAATATATTCAATTTTAATAATTTATAAAATAATTATTAATACTAAAATATAGTATACAATTTAATTAAATATATGTGATAATAATAATAATTATAAACATGATAATATTTAATAATAATAATAATAATAATAATAATAATAATAATAATATGTATATAGTGAATTATATATATGATGCAATTTAATATATATAATTATAAAATAATTATTTATATGTGATAACAATTTAATTGAATATATGTTATAATAAACAAATTTAATTGAATAACATTTATTAATTAAATATATAAACTATTGAACATAATATGATATTAATATAATTAAAAGCAAAACCATATCGAATGATTAGCTTTGCCCCAGCGGTAAAGCTGCCCGAGACTCTCCTCCTATTGCCTCGGAGGTCGCGAGATCGAACCCGCCTCACGCGAAATTAAAAACGCCGCGGCTCGCCCGCGGCCGGGCGTGGGTTCGATACCCCCGGCCGCATTTTTATTTTATCGATTTAAATTTCGCGAGGGTGAGGCGAGGGGCCAGCCCTCGCCCGGCTAGCCCTCGCCAAATCCCTCGGCAATTAGCGAGGCGGTCTCCTCGGTAATTAGCGAGGGCCGAGCCGAGGAATAGTTACCGACAAGGTTTTTGCCGAGGGTAACCTTCCCTCGGTAAAACCCTCGCCAAACCCCTCCCCTCGGTAACTCCCTCGGTAAATCCCTCTCTCAAATCATTTTTTGTGGTGTTTTTTAAATCGGTATGCCGAATGAATTGGACCGGCACCGTGATCGATTCTCGATTAAACCGGTCCGATCTAGCTTTCAAAATAATGATTTTAGTGGATGACCTGGTTTCGATTCCCTTTGGGAACGAATTTGGAGTTATAAGGTGATTTGGAGAAAAATCGAGTTTTGGGTGCTTGGTGATCGAACCGACCGGTCCGATCTAGCTTTCAAACCAATGATTTTAGTGGATGACCTGGTTTCGATTCCCTTTGGGAACGAATTTGGAGTTATAAGGTGGGTTGGAGAAAAATGTTGGAGTTTTGGGTGCTTGGTGAACTAACTGCTAACAACTAACAAAAACTAATATTTACCGATAAAAAAAAATATGTGTCGCATTCTCATGAAGTTTAAAATATATTGTAATGATGTGATAATTTTTATTGGTTTGTGTTCAATATGTGTCATAATAATATTGAGTTCAATTTTAAAAAAGTATAATAACAAAGGTTTGAACCTTAGACCTCTTGAATAATTTTTATGTTACATGACAAATAAACTAACTTACAAACCATTATAAGATTTGTATAACTATTATTGAACACTTTTTGCAATTAATCTTATTTCAAATCTAACTCACACATCGATTTATACTATTTTTTTATCGATACACATCGATTTATACTATTATGTTTAACTTAAATCTATAAATGTGTATTAGTTATTTTATTGTGATTATATTAACATATGTTTGTTGGAGAGATTAGGTTTAATTATTTTAATTAATTTATTTGGTTATTTAATTAAAATAATTTGAGGTTTAATTTCCGTAAATTAAACGAGATTGTGTTGGTTGTTTAGTTAATTTTCTAAAACCAAATTTACGTGAGTGAGAAATTGATATAAATATTGAAATGTTAAAGTATCACACTTAAGTACTAAATTTGCTACATTAACTCAAGTGATAATTGTCCCACATCGGATAATGTGGGAGTTAATTCACCTCTTATATGTAAGAAGTGGGGATTAACACCAATTTAGTCCCATAACTTTTCAACTCTATTGATTTCGTCCCATATCTTTTTGCTTTTCTAATATAGTCCTATAACAATTCGAATTCATCCAATTTCGTCCCATACGTCGGAAAATGACACAAAAGCGATGTCGTTTCGGTCACATGCGTCGCACATGTCATCGGTTTTTGCCAACTCATGCTAACTCCTAAAAAAATTGGACGTGTTTTATTAAATTGCGACATTTTTGCCAACTCACTAAATTTATTTTTATTAAATTAAATTATTATTCATTAACACAAATTTAAAAAAACATTAAAGGGAAAAATTAAAACCCTAAAAGCGTAAACCGTCTCAAATCTCAAATCTCAAATCTCTCAAACTCTTGAACCCTAGATCGTCGATTCAACCCCAAAAATTAATTTCACCCCAAAACCACCGGCGAACATTGTTGGAAGATTGACGATGGTATTTGTGCGTCGCAAAGATGCGAAGAAGTGGTCAGCCCCATCATATGGTGAGTTTCATTTTTATTTCAATATGTTCGGGCGTGAATGTATTTTTAAGACGCGACCATCCGCTTTATTGATTAGTATTACTTTATTGTATGAGTATTAGTTTTAGTTTTGTCCGATTCGTGGTGGGTGCCTGTGAAGTCCATGATTTATTTATTTGTATGGTGTATTGTGTTTTTGTGACCAAGTTGGGGGGTGGACGATGCTTTTATGCTTTTTTAATATATGTCTTTGTTGGTATTACTTTATTATTGTTGTTACGTATTTGTCTCTTTGTTGTTGGTATGTGTTCTAAAAATACTCCTTTTGTTGTGTTTCTTTTTTACTGAGACCCAAAAGCAAATACCTTAGTCCGACCTTATATTTTGGGGGTTCATTTAAGGTGGAACGGTAAATAATATGCATATGGATGAGTATGTTGGGGGTGATTCACTTCTTTTGGTAGGTTAAGGCCGATAAACTCAATTTCAGAGTGAGCTAGATGAATATTGTAAGACGGCTAATGTTAAAGGTAGTGGGGGAAAAGGTATTATTTAAGGTTGAGGGATAATACTTATAAATTATTAATTGATGACAATGATGTTACAACATGGGCATATAGGTATTTGGCATTCGTGGAGCTGCATATATATGTTGATTTTCTAGAAGTTGAAAGTGATGAAGTAGGTCTTAAGAATGATGAAGTAGTTGTGGAAAATGAGGAAATTGACCTGGTTATGAGACATTTGAAGATTCCGACTTTGTCATAGGAAATGAGATAAATGATAGTGATGATGATGAGATATATGAGTCTAATGTGGAGGAATTAAATGTTGATGAGGATTTGATTGAAATTGATACATGTAATGTAGTTAAAAGCACATTACAACTTTACGAAGCCGGGATGGGAATTTGGGTGATGGGGAGGGTGAAAGTGAAAGTGAGGGTGAAAAAATTTGTTTGATGAGGCTAATGACTTTGATTTTGATGGGGGCAATACACGGTGAACTTGCGGCGGTGGAGTTGTACTTGTAGAGCTTGGCAATTGGTTGGTATCCCATGCACTCATGCCATTTGTGCAATACTTGGTGAGAATCTGGACCACGAAGACTTTGTAAATCAATACTACGGTGTTGAAATGTACAAAGAGGCATATAGGTATCCAATCTATGGGATCGGCTATGATAAATTGTGGGGGACAATCGGTTTATTCCTCCACCGCCCCCAATTTTGGGAACAAGTCCAAGAAGGGCAGACTGCGACAAAAAGAAGAAAAGAAGATGGTGAAAAGGAGAGCAAATGAGAAAAAGGGCACGGGGTTGAAAAGACAAAGAAAAGCTGTAACATGCAAGAGGTGTGGCACAAAGGGTCATAATTCGCAACTTTGTTCAAAATGAAGGTAATTAGCATTCTATTTGATTGAATTTTAGTTTATTTTAATTAGAGTACCTTATTAAGTATGTATTTTCTATTTATTGAGTTGCGGGTAGAAGGGGAAGGGCCATCTACGAGAAAATGCAAGTGCAAGGGTTCCTTCAAAACAAAAGAGAAAGGTAAGTGATACACTAAACCAGCTTTTAATACACTTTACAAAGTTAATTTATTTAGAGTTTTTTTAGTTGAATGAATGTGGAAGTGGAACCACAAATGTACCTTCTGCGAGGCCAAAAGGAAAGAAAAAGGTTTGATTTGATAACAATTTTTTTTTCCAGTTTGATTTGATTTTTAAAAAAAGATTGAATTTCACATAATTATTGCTTATTTTAGGTGGATGAAGGTGGAAAAAGTAGTTTTCCAACATTCCAAATTTCTAAAAATGTTGAATTTGGAAACACTATTGAAGTAAGTTCATTAACTTTTTTATATATGGGTGCTTGCGGCTAGGATATTGGAAACACTATCTTTTTGTTGATTAATTATTTTTAATTTGGCGGCTTGCACCCCCAAAGATCATTCGGGAAGTTGAAATACATGAGGTGGGTGATGATATTGAAATTGCAACTCAAGAGAGTCAAGTAACTACGGTGAGATGGTTTGAGACTCCCAACCACTTGTGCAGGGCCTACACCTCACCAACAACTCGACAATGGGACAAGTGGGACGGTCACGTAATCTACAACCAAGGATCCAATTTAGAGCTCCTCCGCCCTTCTCGGATGCACATTTTACTAATAGGGCAAAGCAGATAATGAGCTCATCTACCTTGAAAAAAATTGTTATTGATGAAGGTGGAAAAAAATATTTGGATTTGTCTAGCCAAGGAAATAGTGCGGACAATAAAGGCAAGAGAAAAGCAACATGAACACATTGAAGCAACGTATTTTGGACTTTTGAGATTGAAGCAATACTTTTGCTCTTTTGTGATTCACATTGATCAAGTTTAGATTGACATGATGTAATTTTTGCCTTTTTGTGAGCGTAATTATTATATTTTGACTCATCATACTATTGCAAACAAGTACCATTGACTTTGATGTATATTTTGGCACAAATGTGCAACTTGATCAATGAAATCATTTGTGCTTTAGCTTCTTTTCTTTTGAATTCGTTTTATGGGGCTGTTCTTGGTGATGGAATTGAGTACTTTTTTATTGTTGTAATAATTGCTTTTGATAATTTACACGTGATCAAAGCGTCATCGTTTAATGTATTTTTCGCCAATTTGGACTAAATTAGCAAAATATGTAAATATAGTGGACTAAATTGGCAAAATAAATATAGTGGACTAAATTGATAAATTACATAATTAGAGGACCATTTCAATAAAGATAAAAAGATAGAGGACCATTTCAATAAAGATAAAAAGTTAGAGGACGAAAATGTCCACGTCGCGCCACGTGGATTAAAAAAACCAGCTCATCAACGGTCGCGGACACGTCATCAAAACGACATCGTTTAATGTGTTTTCCGGTAATGTGGACTAAATTGGCAAAATATATAAATATAGTGGACTAAATTGGTAAAATAAATAATTACAGGACCATTTCAATAAAGGTAAAAAGTTAGAGGATCGAAACGATTTAAATCCCGTAAGAAGTGATTAAAAAAATTCAAATTATAAATGGGCTATGCATACATAAATAGGCCACACGCGCGCGCGCCCGCCCGTCCGGCCATGTCGAGCCCGTGTCCATGTCCATGGACTTGGATCTTGGCAATTGGACTTTGGGTGTACTTGGGCTTGGTGATGGTGTATGTATAATTTTTTGGGTGTACAGACGGATGTCGATTCATAGCATTTCAAGTCAATGTGTAACAAAATTTAAACCACAAATCTTACTCCGATTTAATTGGCATTGATTGCCATAAATTCGGATCTCTTGGCTCTTCGTAATCTCGTGTGCTCTGCCTATAAATAGAAAGCATTCTCATGCCGCATGCACTCGGCAAACGCACCCCTACATTAGCATATACACCCACGTCGAAATTTTTACGCTTTTACATCCAACTTTTGCATACATTCTAGTATACAGTCCAGTTTGCACGTTTTTCAGTTCGGCTGGAGCTTGTTTTCAAGTGGTTCTACTTGAATCCGAGACGAAAGTCGCTTCACCTTTGGAAATATTACATCAACCGTGAGCACTAGCCGACGTATTTGGTTTGCGGGCAAAGGATCATTTCCTTGACTCGACTTACATTTTAATTTGTTCGTGTTGCTTGAGTTCATTATTGTTGCGGTCGTTGAAGCCGCTCGTGATCAAGAAAGTTACTAATACATTTTAGTTGAAGAAGTATTACTTTTGTAATTTTCTTTTCTTTTGTAATTTTCTTGCTCTTTTCTTTGGTTATTTCCGTCCCTAATATTGTAAAAGTCATCGTTGATACACTTATAAACCAACAATCGCAAAATAAATATCCGCATTGTGACGATGGCTTCAGACGGAAATAACAATAATAAGGGAAACGACAACCAAAATCCACCCGTTATCACCGAAGTTGGTGAACCATCAAACCCTCCCCTATGGTTCCAACTTCTCGTTGTACTTCCCTTTATGACTCATGACTCTGGACCTTTCATGGTTCATGGAGAGAAACCCGAGAAGTTCTCGGGAAGTCACTTTAAGAGGTGGCGGCAAAAGATGTTGTTTTACCTCACTACGCCGCACCTAGCGCGATTACTCCGGGAGGATCCGCCCGTGGTCGATGAAAATGACACGGACTGCTAGGCATATTGCTTTTGATCGGTGTGGCCATGGAGATTTCTGTGTCGCAACTACGTCTTTGGAGGACTAGTTGATGCGTTGTATAACGTATACCTGTTCGGTTTGTATGCGAAAAGAGCTATGGAGTTCTTTAGAACGCAAGTATAAAACCGAAGATGCCAGAACTAAAAGTTCGTAGTTGCTAAATTTTTGGACTTTATGATGGTAGATGGAAAATGCATTGCCGAACAAGTTCAAAAATTTCAACTAATATTGCATGATATCCTCTCGGAGGGGATGGTCTTGTCGGAGGCGTTCCAAGTAGCTACGGTGATTGAGAAACTACCCCTTAGTTGGAGGGAGTTTAAAAGTTATCTCAAACACAAGCGAAGAAAATGTCACTTGAAGAATTAATTGTTAAACTCCGAATTGAAGAAGACAATCGAAAAATGGACATTAAATCTAAACAAGTGAACATGAAAGCTAAAGCAAACTTGATGGAACGTGGTGAACCGCTAAAGAAAATAAAAAGGTCTAATGACGATAAAAAACCAGTTCCTAGAGAATCGAACTTGAGTGGCGATTGTTACAATTGTGGCAAACCTAACCATATGGCACGAGATTGCAAATCCGAAAAAAGATAAAAAAGAAAGAAAAGATAAGGGCAAAGCACAATCAAGTGCAAATATGGTTGAAAATAAGGTCATCGATATGGACATGTCTGCCGTCATTTTCGAGGCAAACATGGTGGACAACCCTAAGGAGTGATTTATGGATACCGGAGCCACTTGCCACGTTTGCTACGAGAAGAGTGCTTTCTCGAATTATGCTCCTCCCGATGGGAGAAAACTTCACATTGGGAACCTGTGCTACGTGCGAAGTGGCTAGGGTTTGAAGTGTTGTGCTCAAGCTTACGTCCGGGAAAGAGTTAAGTTGAAGGATGTGCTGCATGTCCTGACATCCGCAAGAATCGATATCGGGCTCCAGTTAATTAGTCATCAGTTTAGACTAGTTTTTGAATCCGATAAAGTTGTACTAAGAAAATTTGGACAGTTCCTCGGTCGAGGTTATCCCGAGAATGGGCTGTTCAAAATGAATGTAATGGTTGTAAGCCGTAAATGCAAGAAAGTTATTAATGAAAATGCATATACTGCTTTATATTGTTGAGTGTTCCTCTTTATGGCATTTAAGATTAGGACATGTAAATCTAAAATCTATAAAACGATTGGTAAATATTGATTTACTCATTATTACCAATATTGATGTGCCTAAAAGATGCGAAATATGCGTTGAAGCTAAAATTAGATTAGATTCTTAGTTTTAGATTGAATTCAAGCATTTGTACATTAGATTAGTGATTTGACCCATTAGATTTTCATTTTCAAGTTGTAATTGAAGAGGTGGAGATTGCAATTGGAGCTATTGTGAAGACTCAAGCATTCTTATTTGGGTCATTTACAATAAGGTAGAAAGAGGTAAGTCTTATTACAACTAGGTGTAAAAAATTGCACGAAGCACAAATTTTTTTGCACATAAGCACAAAAATTTGCACTTTTACACCTGTTTGTAATTTGACTAATTTTTTACACCTATTTGTAATTTTCCCTTCTTATTTTTGTTAATTGAAGACAATTGGTGATGTTTTTCTACTTTTCTCTCATTAATTCACTGTTTGTGTTGATTAATTCCTTAATTGCTTTCTTAGATTTTTCACCCATGGCTTTTGCAAATTAGCACCATGGGCTAATATTTTTGTGCTTGGGATAATTGAAATTGGGGAAGATGTGATTGCCTCATGCTATGATTCTTGATAATTGTGATCAATTTAGTTAGATTGCTTCCTAATTGTGATTCTCATTGTGCTTCATGCAAAATTATCTCTTTAGATTAATGTTTGATCACCCTAGCAATAGCCGAGAGTTGAGCTAACGTGATTAGGGATTAATCGGGCTATAATTTTTCATGATTGTATGAATTGGAGAATTCTTAATTGAGAGATTGGAAGGACGGTTTATGCTTTCTAACTTGATTGATTTGCAATTTGATACAATCATAACTTGTTAATCATTGATTCCTTGATGGAGATTATCCCAGCACCCTATCCCCCATTGATCTTAGCTTATTTGTTATTGCATATTAGGTGTTTGATCATTTGCTTGCATAGTCTTAGATTTTAATTCTTGCAATTGTATTGTAATGTTTAGTTCCAAACCCATCTTGCAACAATAGTCACTAATAACTTGCATTCTCAGGGCCTCACTTGCATACTAATTCCCTTGGGTTCTATATTCTTGATTGGTCTTAATACCGCTTACCCGGATTACTTCAAATCAAATAGCGCCATTGCCGGGGAATTAAGTTTTTGCGCCTATAGTGAGACTTAGGGATTGTTTGACGTGGCTACTTGTTGTCTTTATTTTTTTTTGTTTTGTTTGTTTTTGTTGGAATTGATACTTGGATTGGTGGTATTGTAGGTGTATGTTAACAAGGTCAAGTGGTATTCCACCCTTGCCACTTAATCCGGTGATAGAAGCTACGTTGAGAAGAAATCGTGGTAGAAGACGAAGGGAAGCAATGGAAGGTGAAGTGCTAAGGAATGAGGAGAGAGTTGTTGGTGAACCTCAAGTTGAGGAGTTGCATGGAAATGGAGAAGGAAGAGTAGACAATGGAGGTCATATGAACAATTTTAATGCTCAAGTTGGCCCTTTCCCTCAAGGGATGCCACCACAACATTTTTCCTACCAAAATCCATATCCTTACCCTCCACAAGCTCACAAATACCCATACTATCCACCTCATCCACAAAAATTCCCACCATACTACCCACAAATGTCATATAATCATGAGTCACGATATCAAGAACCACCTCACATTCCTCATGCCCAACCACAACCCATGAATGAGACACCACCTCAAGGGAGGCCATTGAGAGAGTTTTTAAGCCACAACTTAGAGAGCACTATGATGGGATAGCATGGCCGAGGATAGAAGCCAACAATTTTGAGATAAGTCACGCTCTTGTGAGGATGCTTAGAGATAAGCAATTTGAAGGCAAGGATGAAGATGAGTGCACACATCAACATATGACACAATTTCTAGAGATTTCCGACACTACCAAGTACAACGATGTGCCCGAAGATGCAAAGAAGTTAAGGCTTTTGCCTTTACACTCAAGGGGAGAGCCAAAGCATGGCTTTATTCACTTCCTCCCGGGACCGTACATACATGGGAGGACCTTTCAAGAGATTCTTGATGAAGTTATATCCACCATCCAAAACCGTGCAAGCTAAGGAGGCGATTTCTCATTTCCGCCAAAAGAATGGAGAGACAATACCGGAGGCTTGGGAGAGGTATGGCATGTTGCTTATTAATTGTCCCCAACACGGCTTTCCCGGAGGAACAAACCATTATGTACTTTTGCAATGGTTTGACGGATGAGGATCGGTCATTCTTGAATGCTTGTGCCAATAGTTCTATATGGTCGAAGACGGTGGGGCAAATGAACGAGATAATGGAGAACATAGCCCAAGATTCGCTTTCAAGTATCGATTAATCGGGTAGCACACCATAGGGTGTCACATGTTGAGGAGATAGAGTCTATGAAGGGTATGATGATGACTATGATGGACCGTTTGGGAGCTCTTACCACTTCCCAAAGCCAACAAAGTGTGAGTCCATCTGTTTCTCATGTTGATATGTGTGCAAGTCCTATGCCGGTAGAATAAGTGAGCTATATGGGTAGGCCTCCATTTCAAGGCAATTTTCAAGGAGGCTATCAAGTAGGCAATTATCAAGGGAGTTTTTAGGAGGAAGGCCTTATCAAATGCCTTATCAAAATAGGCCACAAGGGAGTTATCAACCTCAACCTCAAGCTCAATTCAATGGCAACACTTGGAGGAGACACAAAAATTTTTCTTATGCCAACCCGAGAGCCGCCGTCCAATTTCCTCCTGGATTTGATCCGGTGCCAAAGCACCAAACAATGAAGGAAAGGCTACTATGGAGGAGCTTCTTGGGATGATAGTGAAGAGGTTGGAGGCAAATTATTCTAGACTTGATGATATTGGGAAGCAAATGGATACGAGATTCAAGACTATAGAGCATCAAGTGGGGCAATTAGCTACTACGGTTAGGAAACTTTCTTCTACGGTGGACCACTTGCAAAACAAGGGAAAGTATCCATCCACCACCGAGCCTAATCCTAAAGAGTTTTGTAGTGCTATCCAACTAAGGAGCGGTGCTAGTTATGAAGGCCCAAAGATGCCAAAGAAGTGGAGCTTGAGAAAGAAGTGGCGGAAGAAGAAGCTAGTGAAGAAAGTGTGGTTGTGGGGAAGAAGGCAAGTGAAGAAGAGGTGAAAGCAAAGGGAGAATTCAAGAAAGAAGAAGAGAAGTCCAAGAAAGAGGCATGGGAGTTCCCATGAAAGCCACTTCGGTTCCATTTCCTCAAAGACTTGGGAGGAAAAAGCTTGATGAGGAATTTGGTAAGTTTTTAGAAGTTTTCAAGTGCTTGCATGTTGATATCCCACTCTTGGATGCCCTTGAACAAATACCCCACTATAAGAAATTTTTGAAAGAAATCATGTCTAAGAAGAGAAGTTGGGATGAAAAGGGTATGATCAAGTTAGTGGAGGAGTGCAAGGAGATTTTAGAGAGACACTTACCTCAAAAGAGAAAGGATCTGGGGAGCTTTATAATTCCATGTGAGATAGGTGAGAATTGGAACATTCAAGACTTGTGTGATTTAGGAGCGAACATATATGTCATGCCTTTGTCCGTTTTTAAGAAGTTGGAGCTAGGAGGGGTGACTCCTACAAATACCAATCTTCAATTGGCGGATCAATCATATGCTCATCCATTTGAGATCATTGAAGATGTATTGGTAGGAGTTGGTAAGCTCATCTTCCCGGTTGATTTCATTGTTCTTAACATGAAGGAAGAGCTTGAGGCACCTATCATACTTGGTAGACCTTTCCTTGCCACCGGCAAAGCCATGATCAATGTTGAAAATGGGAGCTCAAGTTGAGCTCTAATGGAGAGGAGGTGACATTTAGTAGAGCTCATTTGGAAGAAGTTGCTCTAAGCAAAGCGGAGAAGAAGACTTGTGGATACATAGAGATTATCGACTTATACCCTTCCATTGATAGGGATGATTCTACACCTTCTACTTCTTCTAATTCTTTAGTTCATGATCATTTTATTCCCTCTTGTAAAATAATTGCTAACAAGTCTTGTGTTTCTTTGGATGATTCTAGGAAGGAGAAAGCTCTCATGGAGCCTTTGCTTGACCCGGTGATAAGCTTGAAGAAGAATGTGACCAAGCTTGAGCATGGCTCAAGTTTGGGGGTGTTAGAGGAGAAAAGGACACCACTTGAGAATAAGGAAGTAAGCTTTGAAGTTGGAGACCAAGTGGTGTGGAGTGAGTCCAATTGGAGCCGTCTACTAGGAGTCGAGAGAGTCAAGGAAGTGCTAACGGTGAAGGAAATCAAAGAAGAAGGAAAGCTACTCCTAGAAGACAAATGGGGATTTTGCCTCTTTGCAAAAGACAATCTAGTGAGGCACAAGGAGGATCCTCATGTCTTTGACGAAAGGGAAGTATGAACTCTTTGAGTTCCGTCCGGCAAAGGACGTTAAACCTAGCGCTAGATGGGAGGCAAACCATCCTTTTTGTTGCTTTGGTGTGTTTGTTTTGTGTTTTTATTTTTGGTCCATTTCTTTGAGATTTGCTATGAATTTGTATTGCTCATTCTTAGGAGGTTATGTTATTTTGCTATGAGATTTATGTAGAGTATTGAGCTTATTGTTGATATCATTTAGACTTGCATATCTTTGTATCACTCTCATTCCAAACTTTGAATTCATGCTATCATTCAAGTTTGAGGGTGTTGATCGTTTATTGGTTGAAATGCATCTCTTGATGGTGATTATTTGATGCTTGTTATGCCCTATTGTAGGTACACTCACCGCATTGATTGGAAAAGGGATTGGAAATTGCAAGGGAATTCAAGATCGAAATGGAGGAAGAGCTTAAAAGTTGGTGAAAAATGAGCAAAAAGGAAGAGACTCGGTCCCCTTGATCGAATGAGCAACCGGCTTAAATCGAGGGACCAAAATGGTTAGCTTTTGCATATTAGGGTTCGTTAGGGTTGATTAGGTCATTTTTAGGAGTTTTGGGGCTTGGGCCGGGTCCTGGGAATCCGTAAAATTTCCTGGACTCGACCGCGGGTCGTGGTGACATAGCCCTCGGGTCGAGGGGTCAGCACTTAGTCAAAATTCGCAAAAAAACATATCCCTCGAGTCGAGGCTTTTGATTTTCGGACTCCTCGAGTCGAGGCCTGAGCCTCGAGTCGAGGCTGGGCCAAATTTAAAAATGCAGATTTAGATTTCAGATCGCATAGCTCGACTCGAGGAAGCCCTAACCCTTCGTCCCCGCGCATCTTTCGCATATTTTCGAACCCATTGCTCATTTCACCGATCATTCACCGTTTATTCACATCATATCATCATACATTTGCATCATTCTCATAATTTTGAGGGTTTTGTGAGGAAATTTGGGGTTTTTGTGAAGAGTGTGGGTGTTCCTCCATTTCTCATTCCAAGTCCAAAATTATCACATAAGGTACGTAATTCCTACTCAATTGTCCTTCAATTTCGTTCTTTTGATGGATTATTACATGGGTGTGGTTTAATTTGTCCAATTCTATGCTTTGGAGATGTAATTCATTTGGGCATTTTTACAAGCACTTTATATGCATTATTTCTTTAGACGAAAATTGAGTTTTGGATGGATGCTTTGAATTGTTTGATGAATTAGAAGCATGTATAGGATTGTTTGAGATGATTTTGCTTAGTACCTTTGAGAAAGTTTGGCTTGGAAATGATTTTTGCATATTGGTGTGATTAATTCCTAATGAAAGTATTATGTTAAATTGGTCAAGTATTGATGAGTGATGATGGAAGTGCATTATTGGTGATTATTATTTGTTTAATTACTTGATGAGATGGCTTGTTATTGTTGGATATTTTATTGAGCTTAATTGGCATAATCTTGGTGAGCTTACTTGTTGTTGATAATTGTCAAGGCATTTCTTGTTGAGTATGCATTTTTAGGGATTTATTGAGCACTTCTATTGATCGTATTTGCTTAGTTGACTATTTGACCATTTGTTGAGGCTTTTTGCTTAGTCACTAGGAATTGTTGATTATTGGTAATTGGAGATTGATTAGTGACTATTGACTCGTTCATGTGCTTATTTGATCTATTTGGCTCGTATTGTTATATTTGGTGATTGATTGTTGCCTTGGAAAATTTTTGCGGGAAAGATGTTTAGAGGAGTGGATGGCCACAATTTTTCTCGATGAGGAATTCCGTAAGAGAAATGAGGCCATTCGATTCGCACACAAGATGCCCACAGAGCTCGGGATTCAGTGGGACGACTATAAGTGGCAGAAACACATCATTCTTTATGCGGAGATTTACAACAAGGTGGTCAAGACCCGCTTTGTCGACCACAAC
This sequence comes from Paraleonurus japonicus, assembly GCA_030762865.1. Classification (NCBI taxonomy): domain Eukaryota; kingdom Viridiplantae; phylum Streptophyta; class Magnoliopsida; order Lamiales; family Lamiaceae; genus Paraleonurus; species Paraleonurus japonicus. The sequence continues at coordinate 32,164,815 of CM061060.1, forward strand.
CGCATGACTTCCATGGGCATAGAGGATGACATCCCACGTCTATTCGAGCAGATTGGGATGGGCGGCTTCTTGACTAAGAGGCCGAGGACCTACATGGGACTCACTCTCGAGTTCCTCTGCATCGGTGAAGTTCGACAAGGCCAGGAAGGTAAAGTTTCCTGCAGGGCCATTACCTTCGAGTTGATGGGGCGCGAGTACACATTGACCGTGAACGAGGTCAATGAAATTATAGGAGCACCTACAGATCCCGATGGCTCCCTACTTAACATTCGGAAGGAGTACAATGCCAAGAAATTACGGAGGAGGATTTGGGATTCAGAGCACCCGATCAGCCTCGCTTCATCCACGGGAAGTCGAAGAGCACGAGGATCCGAACCCGGTAGTTAAGTATCTAGAGAAGATCCTCTTGAGCACTATCTTTGCTAGATCGGAGGGAGGAGCCGTGGTATCCGAGGAGTTGTAAGTGCATTGGTGTTTCTTACATGGAGTTAGATTTAATGCCGCCTATCTTTATTATCTATTCGAGCGGGTGACGAGCACGAAGTTCAAAAAGATACACTTCGGAGAGATGATCACATTGATTGTCGAGCATCTCGGCATTCCTACACATAATCCGAGAGCACTCGAGGGGCCTGATCTTACTACGGATACTATGCGGCGTATGAGGACTCTCAACCGCATTGGTAGGACTTGGTGCTTCCAAAGAAGACCTAGGTGGCCGATTCCCTCTTCCCAACAAGAGGTTGACTACGATTTGGGGCTCCAGGCGTTTGTGACCATCAACCTCCGGATGTGGTCACAGAGATACACAGAGGCGATCGACGCCTACACCCATGAGCACGGAGATGTCCTCCGTGATGATGATGAGGAGGAGGGAGGACAAAGCAGCGAGATCAAGGTCCGGATTGGAGGATGAAGCCGAGGGTGCAGATGCAGGAGATGGAGATGATGAGGAAGTCAAGAAGAGGAGCGAGCACAGGAGCCGATACAGATGGACGATGACTATTTGCTAGAGATCAATATGTACCGGCAGGACGAGATGCGGAGCCGAGAGTTCGAGGCCGGTAGCTCATCGCAGAGGCAGTGGACCACGACTAAGAGGATATGGGCTGACAATGAGGATGCAGCTCGAGTGCTTGACTAGGCAGGATGAGTGCTACCGTATGATGGAGGAGTCCCGGAGGATGCAGGAGGAGTCTCTCAAGACTCAGCAGACATGTACGCACTCCTCCAGCAGATGAGCTAGTGGAATTTCGGGCCGGGTCACTACCCTCCTCCACCGCCGCCATCCGATTATTAGGGCTACTCCCTACTTCCTCATCCCTATCCTCTAGTTCATTTAGCTCTCTATTCCTTCCGAGTGATTTGTATGGATTGATTATTGATTGTTTGGATTGTACTTGATGCTATGGATTTGATTTGATGATGCTTTGGATTTTATGATGATTTGTATTATGATGATTATGACATGTTTTGATCTTATTGAGCTTATTGACTCTTAATGATTACATTTTATTGATCTCTTGGATTCCTTGCATATCTTTGGGCTAGTTTTGATTTTGAGCTTTCATTGTGGAATTATTGCATATCTTTTAGTATCATTCTTGATATAGTGAGTGTGCTTGAGATTATGTACATGAGCACTTGTGCTTGGATTGCAAGACTTATTGAATTTTGATTTGATCATGAGTTGATATGTGGCTTGAAGCTAGCATGATTGATAATTATGTGAAGATGAATGTGATTCAAGATGCTTGATTCATTGCTCAATTTTAGCCCGTGAGGTTTTGTGCCTTTATAATCATACATTTTATACGGTTGATATTATTTCTTTGTGAGTGCATCATTCATGATTTGTATGCTAGAACTTGCCAATGGACTTGTTGAGATTGATTTTTGTGTGATTTCATGAAAGTGATAAGAGGCCATGTTTGATATGATAAGTCACTTAACCAATTTTTTCCCCACAAAAATATTTGATTTCCTTAGTGAGCCATTTTGAGCCTAATATCCTTATTCTTTGGCAAGCCAAGTGAAATTGAAGTCATTTGCCTATCTTTATGAGCCTTCTTGTCCTATGTTTAGTAGAACTTGATTGTTGGCTAAAGATGGTGGTTTGATTGTGAAGTGTGGTGAAAATGATGAGCTAAGTGATGATGCTTGAAAGAAGAAAGAAAGGTTGTGAAAAAAATTGAATTGTGAAAAAAAAGTGAAGTGAAAGAAAAGCAAGATTCAATTGGTGAGCATATGTGAAAGAAAGCTCAAGTGAATTGTGGTGATTGAACTCTAAATCCTTGAAGGAGAGTTGATTATCAAAGTTTGAAGAGATGTGTTGTGAAGTGTTTGCTTTCATTCAAGTCTCTACTACTTAGTCACTCTTATCCAAATACATTCCACCTATTCCAAAGAGCCTACATTGGCTAAGAAGAACCTTGTCAAGGGATTACCTGAAAAATTTTTATCAATCGATCTTAAATGTGATGCTTGTCAAAAAGGTAAACAGCCTAGACACTCATTTAAGAGTATTAACTCCTCCTCATACGAAAGAGTGTTGCAACTCCTTCATCCGGATCTGTTTGGACCTGTTACACCTCTCGCCAAAGTGGAAGGAAATATACTCTTGTTGTAGTAGATGACTTTTCTAGATACACTTGGGTTATATTTCTTTTCAAGAAAATGAGACTATGAACAAGATTCCCGATCCGTCTGCATAAATTCGTAATGAGAAGGGAGTTAATATTATTAAAATAAGGAGTGATAAGGGTACATAATTTTTGAATTCTTGTTTATCTAATTTCTTCAATGAGTATGGAATTATTCATGAGACATCTTCAGCAAGAACTCCTCAACAAAATGGAGTGGTTGAAAGAAGGAATAGAACTTTGAAGGAAGCAACAGGAGCATGTTGGCCGAGTATAATACCCTCATAGGTTCTCGGGCGTAAGCCATCAACATTTGCTATACCTGTAACAGGTGCTTAGTTGTCAAAGACAAGGGTAAGACTCCTTATGAGATTTGGAAGGGTAAGATTCCAAGGATCTCATACTTCAAAGCTTTTGGTTGTAAGTGTTTCATTCATAACAATGGGAAATCTAAGTTAAGAACTTTTGATGCTAAAGCGGTGATGGAATATTCTTGGGATATTCTAATACTTCAAAGGCATTTAGAGTTTTTAACAAGACAACCCTTTGTGTGGAGGAAACTCCTCATGTTGTTTTGATGAGTTGTATTCCTTCTCGTATAAAGTGAATCAAATTTCGAAAATCTAGATAAAATTGAATTATCCAAGACTAAACATAGAACCTGTCTATCTACCTAGTCTTGATTCGAATCGATGAAGAAGAATCCCCATCCAAAATCGAGAAGACAACTTGATCGGACTCCTTCATATCGTACACCTTTGACATCACCGATCGCAAAGGGTTAGCCGATGAAGGGGGAACGCCACCGAGGTTGAGTCGATGAGAGACTCAAGATGAGGATCCTTCTCCTCATATAGGCAAAAGGATGAGAAGCTATCATCCATCCGATCGATTATAGGAGACCCATCTAGTAGTGTGCGTATACACGAATGATGCTAGACTGCGAAAGTCTTTTCAGCTTGTTATGTGTCGCTTCTTGAACCCAAGTCTATTGAGGAAGCATTATCGACTCCAAACCGGATAACAAATGACCATGCAGTAAAGAATCGCATCAGCTTTGAAAGACAAAATGTATGGGATCTAGTGGAAATACCCTTACACGTAAAGATTATAGGCACCAAGTGGGTGTTTAAAAATAAAGCAGATGAGAACAATATTATTGTTCGAAATAAGGCAAGACTGGTTGCACAAGGTTATTCACACCGAGGGAATAGACTATGATGAAACCTATGCTCCAGTTGCGATTAGAGGCAATAAGATTGTTCTTGGCATTTGCTGCATATAAGTCTTTCAAATGGATGTTAAGTCTGCTTTTCTTAATGGTGTGTTACTTGAGGAGGTCTATGTAGAGCAGCCTCACGGGTTTAAGACCAATAACAAGGTTTATAAACTCAACAAAGCTCTATATGGATCAAACAAGCTCCCAGAGCTTGGTATGATACTCTATCTGATTTCTTGACATCAAATGGTTTTTCTAAAGGTAGGATTGATAGAACTTTGTTTAGAAAGGAAGTAGATGGCAACATCTTACTAGTTCAAATTTATGTAGATGACATAATTTTTGGTTCACCTAATCTGAAATTATGTGAAGAGTTTAGCATTCTCATGAAGAACAGGTTTGAAATGTCAATGATGGGAGAATTAACATACTTTCTAAAGGCTTACTGATTAAACGAGATGAGTAAGGGTATATTTATACATCACCTAAGTATGCTAATGATCTGATTGAGAAATTTGGAATGACTACTAGCAGAGAAGTTAAAATACCTATGGCAACTAACTTCTCAATGGATTCGATGAGCAGGGATACCCACCGATGCAACGGAGTATCGTGGACTCGATTGGATCTCTTCTCTATCTCACCGCAAGTAGACCAGACATAGCCTTTGCAGTTGGGGTATGTGCAAGATTCCAGTCTAATCCCAAGAAAACTCATCTCGAGACCGCTAAGAAAATTCTTAGATATCTCAAAGGAACCTTGCAAGTAGGGCTATGGTACCCAAATGATGACAACTTTGAAGCCGACAGTTATTGATTGATTTTGGAGGATGTAAGATTGATAGAAAGTCCACTTACGGAACTTGTCAATTCTTAGGCAACAAATTAATTTCTTGGTTATCTAAGAAGCAGACATCATTGCCACCTCCACAATCGAAGCCGAATACATGGCACTGGAAGTTGTTGCTCTCAACTCCTCCGGATTAGTCAATGACTTAGAGACTATAATATTCAAACATCACTGTTCCTATTTAATGTGATAGTAAAAGTGCAATAGCAATGACTTACAATCCTCGTTTTACATTCTAGATGTAAGCATATAGATATTAGACATCATTTCATTAGGGATCATGTTGAGAAGGATGATATTAGAATTGAGAAAATTGCCACCGAATCACAAAAAGCCGACATTCTTACAAAACCATTAGCTGAATCTAGGTTTAAAGAAATGTGTTTAGAATTAGGATTACTTGATGCATCTTTAGCTGGTTTCTAATTTGTGTGCATCTGTTTTCTTATTTCTTTTCTTTTCTTTTCTTTAAATTAATGTCTAGAAAGAATTATCGACTAGATATGTGTCAAAGGGCAATCAGTAGCTGATATCATTGATCTCCTTTTAGGAATCAAGAATCAAGGATTAGTCATATTGACCTTATCCGAATTGATAATTACTTGTCCGACATTGAGTAAATCGCATAAGGACACAATAGTCACCGATCTCCTCAAGAAAACAGATGACTATTTACATCCTATCCGATTTACCTTAAGCTTCCGATGGTTTCTTTTGAGTCTATGTCTTTGCAGAACAGTCACGTATAACACTGTTTCATTCTTTTATTCAAAATCCTTTATTCTATTTCTTGTGTTTCTTAATTTTCTTTTAAGAACAAATTTGTTTTAGAAAAGTAAATCCGAGTCTGCTTTTGTTTAAACTTGTTTTAAAAATTGCTAAAAAGTTACATCTAAACTGTTGGTTTTGAGATCGAGACGGGTTACTCTATCGATGACTTTCTTAAACCCATCTGCTTTTAAGCTAATCTGCTTTTTCAAACTCATCTGCTTTGGAAACCTTTAGTTGAAGTAAGATACCACATGGTCGACGGGTATACTTACTTCTCGAATAAAGTAACCTATATCGGTCCAAATCAAGTCTATAAAGTAACTATTTACGCATTCCAAAGGCGATTACGCAGTTCACGCTGAATCCTAATCGCTTATCTTAGTTTTTAACCGTTGATTAATACTCAAGAAAAACTTTTTGAATAAATGGCTAAGATTAATTCAAGTTTTCAAAAATGGCGGTTTCTCTTTCCAATCTATTCCCCTATAAATACATCTTCTTCTCCAAATTCATTCTTTTCACTTTCGTAACTTATCAAAATTCTCTCGCAAATTTTCTCAAACTCTCTCTAAAATTTGTATATGAGCATTTCTGTTAGAGGAGTAACATCAACAATGGTGGATGTACAAAACGAAACCTATGCAAAGAAGGTGAAGTCTCGAGATGTATGTCGACTTCGACACCACCACCGACGCAGTAATCCAGTGGAAATTCTCGCCTTTATTGGAGAGGGTCGGATTGAGGACGTTTTGCTCCAAGAAATCCCCTTCCAATAAGACATTGGATATGAGAGGGCTAGAGTTCTATGTCAATGGGACATATGAACAGTGGAGTTTTCGTAACTGTGGTGTATGGAGAAGAACTAACTCAAGCTTTCTCCTATGAGGTAGCTGTGATCTTTGACACGAGCGGTGAGGGTGTGAACCCCTCACCTACAAATCCGATGAATGGGTAGAATCATTTGAGATGATTGCGGAATTCCATGAAGGATCGCCGATCGGAGTTGAAGAAGAGAATGCTCCGACGACGATATCGCCTTCCGATGACCATTGTCACGAAGGTGATATTGGGAGAACAGAGCTCCCACGATGGGCCGACTGCACCTGCACTCTGCGTAATGAGAACCATCTCGGATGGGGTTCGTGCCAATCGGGCTGGTCTCTGCATCGAGAAGCCGGAGACGGAGAGGAAGCGCCTGGAGGTAGTCAATGGGAAGTGGCAGGCGAAGTCAATCACTAGTCTTTTTAACAAAGTGACTGTGATTATGGAGGACTTGTCTGTCACCGAGATAAATTGGACAGACGGGTCCGATCTTACACGGCGTAAGGGGCTTCGACCAAAGATGAGCCACTCGGGCTCCAAATGATTCCGATGAGGGTGGAGCCGAGGTTAGAGCTCAAGCTCCACCAAGAGGAAGCCGAGGAGGAGGAGGAGGAAGAAGATGTGGTGGCGGAGCTGCCGACCGTGAGCTCAGTGAAGGTTGGTGAAAACCTCCGAGTTGGGAGGATCGTCTGCAGATCGCCCAACTCTCCTTCCCGAGGAAGCATCCACGCCGCTGCAGATTGCGGCTCAGGTGGTGCACCGGAGGAGGTCCAGAAATAAGTTCTCAAGGGACCCTCCCCACCCGAGGTCGCAGTACATTTCTCCCCCTCCCCATCTCCAACCCAAACCGGCAATGAAGAGGTGTCCTGTGCCGGCACCTCGAGCCTCTCAAACAGCCTACTCCCGAAAGTGTCCAAAGTCCAACCTCATCTTCTCTCCCCCAAATCCAAACCTCATCTCCTCCACCATCCCCGTCTCATATGTCAGTCCTTCTTATCTGGACCAAGATTCTCCCCAACCCCCATCTCCATATCTCCTCCACCAACCCCAACTCATCTTACTCCAATCACTTCAATCTCCTCCACCTACCACTTCACAAATTCCACCCCCACCATCATCTCCCCCACCGTAAATCCCACCCCCACCATCGACATCCCCACCTCATCCTTCCCAGCCCGAACCTCATGTGGATACCTCAAATATCTTTGGGGATATCCCCATGAGCTCCCCTAGTCCAACTTCTCTACCACCTCTTCCTCATCCGATTCAGAGGAAGAGGACGCATCAATTCTTGCCATCTCCTCCGCCTTTGAGCAACTTCACAAAGCAAAATCATTTCCCAAGTCCAGAGGATGATGGAGAAGAAAACAAGAAAGGTGATTCGAGCAATCACAGACACTATGCTCGCCAACATGCAGATTGGCCGAGGTCAACATGACCGTAAACTTATCAGCCAATCTCAAGACCGCCGTTGGTTCTGCATCGAGTGCGCTTGAAGAAGAGGTCAAGGCACTAAAAGAGAAGACAAAGAATGACAACGAAGTCGTGGTCTCAACACTCACATCTCGATCGTAACGACTTGACGGCGTTGTGCAGCGATAGAGGATGAACTTCACCCTCAAGGATGAAGTTAAAAAGGGGGAAGGTGCGGAGAGCAGATCGAAACCCTCACACCTGGTGTCATGTCAATAATGTATAAGCTTGATACAAAGGCATACATACTGAGTTGGAGGCAGCCAAGATGGAGATCAAAATCAAATCGCATTTAGTTGTTGCTTTGCAACCGAGGGTGACTCAGATTGAAGAGGCCATCCGAGAGGATGAGGAGAAGAGGAAGAAGGAGGAAGAAGAGAAAATCGAGAAGCCGCTGCTCGCATGAAAGAGTCTCGAGGAACCGGAGCCCAAGGGCAAAGGTAAAGGAAAAGCAGCGGCAGCTAGCAATGAGAAGACTCCATCACCGAGCAGATGATCAGCCCCAGATCAGCCGAGCGCAAAAGAAAGGAACCAGACTTCTCCAACTTATCACCGAGCAGATTAGAAGAATCAGTCTTTGAGAAGGAGATGTTTGAAAAGAGAGAAAAGAAGAGGGTCAAGAAGATGGGGAAAGTCGAAATGAAGTGGGACAGGATACTCGGAAGTGGGTGTCCAAAGCCGCAAATGAAGCCGACTTCTCGCCCGTCCACCGCACTACGCCTCCTCCAAAGATGGTATCAGGGAAGTACACCGAGTATAAAAAGCAAGCCTGGATGCTAAGTGGATGTATTATCGGTACATTCTCAAGGCATCGCCATCCGGAGCAGCCAATGAAGACATCTCGCGGCATGAATGGATGGAGAAGGAGGACGCAGATCTTTATGGGAAGCCGCTCGATGAGGCACATAATGTGTTCAACCGCGATCTCGATCGCACTAGCCTACGAGCAGTCACCCCCAAGCTTAGAGAAGATGGTTCTCCCGATCCGAAATGGGTCGAATAGCTTGTGGCCAAGGCGTAAAGGGAATCCGAGCTCACAGATGAGAATGATCTCAAACAGACTTAGAGCGAGGATTTTCACCAAGCTAAACATTCCAGAGCCGACCGATGGGGAATACGATAGAACAGATTTTTCTTTCCTTATCTTTTATTTTCTATCAGTTCTCTTATTTTGTAATCAGTAAATTTACGTGAATGAATATATTCAGACTTATGTGAATTTTGTGTATTAGTTTTCTTAAAAAATTTTCTAATCGAGAAATTTTATATCTCGAATTAAAAATTTTTCTAAGTATAAATCATCTAAGAAATTCTTATATCTCGAGTTAAAATTTTTGTTAAAATTTTTAATACTTCTAAAAGAGTCTAAAAGACTTAAATTTTTTTCTCGACTTGATTGTGGTGAATCATTTGAAGTGTGAAATTGTGTTGTATCTATCTCGATTGATTTAACTAAATCTAGTACTAACTTCAAATTTGTGAGTATGTTTCCTTCTTATAGGTTTTAACTTCATCAAAAAGGGGGAAATTGTTGGATCAAGAGGTTTTGATGAGTTAAAGAGCAGATCGTACTAATCACCCAACCTCAAGAACAACCGAGGATGTAAGCCGATCGACGGGTCATGCATTAAGCTAGTCACCGAGGTCCGATATTATGCTAGTCATCTCAAGACAAGCTCAAGTCTAGTCATCTGCAAGAGACAAATATGAAGAGCTCGAGACGAGGTCAAGATAAGCCGAGTAGAATAAGAAAGGCTAGTTTTCACCAAGTCACCTGAGATGAGTATGAAGAATCACCGAGGTCTAGAGCAATTTAAGTTTGTTAAGCGGTTTCAAGTTTGTTAGAACTAACTAACAAACTAACTGTCTTTCCGGACTTATAAATAGGTCTAGGTTTTTCATTTTTCATATAGAGTACACTTATGCATATTCGATTTACACTATTCACTACTCGATTTCAAACACAATCTTTTCACAAGTATTTCTAGTGAGTTTCCAAAAGTTCTAAGTGTTTTTAGAACACTTTTCCCGTAATCTTCAAAATCCAATACACACTGTAATAGTTAGACTTCTAGAAGAAGGGTTTAGTAGATTGAAGATTTGAAGAATTGTACAAGTTGTAAGTTGTAAGTCGGAAGTGAGAAAGTAAGCGATAGCAGAGTCCCTTCTTCAGATTGAAGAAGGAGAGTGGATGTAGGATTATTAAAATCCGAACCACTATAAATCCCGATGTTATTTCTTGCTTTCTTTAGTTTCTGTTTGATTTACAATTGTGTTAATTCAAGATTAAAGTTCAGAATCTTAATTAAAATCTGAATATCAACCTTGCTTTTGATCTTATAAAAAGTTGAGAATTCAATTATAATCCATAGCTTAATCGATATTTTGAATTGGTTTTGAAAGATTTGAAAAATCTACAAAATCTATTCAAACCCCCCTTTCTAGATTTTGTTCTAGAAAGCTTACTCAAGGTTTTAATCAACTCAACTTTCCGGGACCAACACAATGTTTTTCATTCTTTGTCTCTCTCAATTTAGTTTATTATGTCCGTAGAAGAATTATCGAATAGATATGAGTCAAAGGACAATCGTGTAGCCGATATCATTGATCTCTGCTAAGGAATCAAGAATCAAGGATTAGTCATATTGACCTTATCGACTTGATGATTACTTATTCGACATTTGGTAAATCGACATGGACATAATAGTCACCGACCTCTATAGAATCGGATGACCATTGTATCTTATCTCGACTTACCCTAGCTACTAATGGTTTCTTCAAGTTTATGTCTTTGCAGAATAGGTCACATATCGATTGATAAATAAGACTAAACTGCTCCACCTCAACCGTTATAAACCTTCTCATCCGGACACCTTTATTTCTCGAATACTCTCCATATATTGTGTTTTCTTATAAAACTCTTATCGGATTATTTTCATTGATTGGAAAAACTAACTTTGGAAAATCTAATCTTAGCTGCTTATTTGAAATAAAATATTTTCTTAACTAGTCTTTAAGTTTGCCAAAAGATAAAACTAGTCATTTTTTTAAAATCGACGAGGTACTTTATCGATAAATTCATAAACCCATATGTTTTAGAAAACCTTTATGCAAAGAAAGGTAACCCTAGGCCGACGTCAGTATACTTACTTCTGCATAAAGTAACCTATTTCTCACAAATCAACAGTCTACAAAGTAACTTTTTACGCAATTCAAAGATTAGTGAACTACACGCGCCGAATCCCAATCGCTTTATCCAAATTTTTAACCGTTGATTCAAAGACAAGAAATCATTTCAAATAAATGGCTTAGATTAAAATTCAATTTTCAAAGCGGTTTCTCTTTCCAATTTTCCCTCCTATAAATACATCTTCTTCCTCTTGTAACCGTTTTCACTTTCGTAAAACCTCGCAAATTCTCTAAAAACTTTCCCAATCTCATAAAATTCACCATGGCCTCTTCTTCTAAAACTACCAAAACCTACAAGCCCACATATATTTCCACAAACTCTTCTCATTTTAAAATGAATGAAGAGTTATTCAAAACCGTTTAAAAGCGAGAGATGTATGTGGACTTCAAAACCACTCGAGATCCGTAATCCGCAGAGATCCTCCGTTTATTGGAAGCATCAAGATTAAGGGGATTTCTATCAATGAAATCTCCTCGAATAGAACCGCTAATTTCTTTGAGGGGCAGAATTCTTAGCAACCGTGAGGGATACCCATGATGGGTTCGACACAACCGTGGACGGAATCAGGCCGAGTTACTCCTAAGAGAACATTGCGAGAATCTTCAACACGCCAATGGAGGGAGTCAATCCATTGACGTACAAAGAGGACGACTAGGAGGAGTCTTTCGACTTGATGGCAAGGGTTACATACAGAGGAACTGTAGGGATTTGAAGAAAAATCATTAAGAAGAAAATACCGATTGTTGATGACTGTGGTTACTAAATCGGTGTTGGGTGAACAGAGTTCGCATGATGGGTTAACCAAACCCAGTTGTGTGTTATGAGGGCGATCTTGGATGGAGTCCAAGTGAATCGGACAGATTTGCTGATTTACAAGTCAAGGAAGAGAAGAAAAGGCTTAGCTTCAAGTCATCTCGAGGTGGGTACCTAACTCAATAGTCAGCCTATTCAACAAAATAATAAAGGTTGATTGAAGGGCTGAACAGAGCAATTGACCGGAGAGTGGGTACAAAGAAGTACTCCAAGCGTAAGGGGATCCTAAAAAGGATGAGAGGCTTGAGGAAATCCAGACTCAGACGATGAGTCCGACGCCTTAAATCGAGGCCGGGAGGCAGAGCCGAGGAAGCCCAGAGACCAAAGAATGAACCAGCAGAGGTACCTCCAGGTTGAGGTAGAAGCAGAGAGGACTCGAGGAGAAAGCAGCAGGGGTCGCAACTCAAGAGGAAGCAGTTGTGATTCCAACTCAGAGAGACAAATGCCGTTATTCCAAGGGTCTCTCGAGAGGCGTAATAGGAGAAGGCCGGTAAAAGCCTCTCGAGAAAAAGAAAGGAGAAGGTTCATCTCGCTGTCTCCACCAAGGAAGCCTCGAAGAAGAGGAGGTAGAGGAAGCTGAAATCCCATTGGTAAGGAGGCCCCAGACGAGCATCTCAAAGCTCTGAAGGCTCCACCAAGTCCGAAGGGTCTCGAGCGAGATGGATACAACAACCTTGCTACTGTGAGGAGGTTCCGGTGCTGAAAATAGCAGCTGAGTTGGTCACCTTGAGGTTCCCCTCCCCAACCAAGGAAGCCGCTCTTCCCCGATCCTCGAAACAGTACAAGCTTATCTTCCACTCCTTCCTTATCACCCGCACTGCAATGAAGAAGTGCCTCAGCCGGCACTTCGTGAGCCCTCGATTCAGCCTGCTATCCCAAGTGTCCAAACAGTAATGAAGAGGTATCCTGTGCCGTTACCTCGTGAGCCTCTCCAATAGCCTACTCCCTCAATAGTCCAAACTCAAACCCCACCCACCGAAACAGTAACATACCTCATCCCAACTACCAATACCACTCATACAAACCACATCTCCCATTCCCACCCCTACAATACAAACCCAACCATCACCTCTCCCACAAGTCCAAACCTCATTTGTTCCCACTATATCTTACTCCTCTCTCCAAACTATCCAAACATATCCTACTCCTCTCCCACCTACTCAAAAAGAACAAACCCCTTCTTCGGTCCGATTCCTCGTCCGAGGAAGACGACAAAGTGACCTAAGCCTGTCTCCGCCATCTCCTCAATCCTCACCTTAGTAGAGAAAAAGATAAATTTAACATTCGGAGAAGAAAAATGAAAAGGAGGACAAGGAAGATGGTCGAAGCAAGAATCGACACAATGCTTGCCAAAGATGAGAGAAGTAGAGGTAACTCTATCTCGATAAAATCATATCTCGCTACTAACTCTGGCCGGGCCGACAAAGTGAAAGCAATGGAGGAAGAGTCAAGGCACCGAAAGAAGAAGTGAAGGGCTATAATCAGATGGTAGTAAATGAGATGGTTGTAGACCAATCGGACTTCGAGTCAAGTGCAATGATCTTGATGTAAACCGACAAACTTGGCTGCTGAAGTTAAAAAGGAAAAAGACGAGCAAGAAAAGAGGCAAGCCCTCACACCGTGGTCGAGGAGACCAAGAAAGAAGTAGGCACGAAGGCCAACACGCCTGATCTCGGGAGGCAGCTAAGAAAGACTTGAAACTCAAGTCGATGAGCTAGCCGCTCTCCAGTGAGGGTAAGTCAATTGGAGGAAGCATTGAAGGAGGATGAGGAGAAACGAAAGAAGGAGGAAGAGGAGAGAATCGAAAACTCTTGGCTAAACTTAAAGAGTCCGAATCAAGAAACCAAGGGGAAGGGCAAGGAAGTAGCAGCTAGTGAGCCAAGATCTCGCTGATATCTATTCCAGAGCCGCCGCTAAAGGAAAAGGAAAGAGGGAGGCTGATTATTCAAATCTTTAGGAAGAGCAGATTAAAAGGATAAAGAGAGAGAAGGAGTTCTATGGAAAGAAGGAGAAGAGAAGGGTAAGGAAAGAAAAGGGAACTGATGTCTACCGGAGTAGCACTGAGCGAAAATGGTTGGTTAAATACTCAAGTGGTGCTAACTTTAGACCATTTCATCCAACAAATGCTCCACCGAAGCCGGGTTGTGGCAAGTATGAGGAGGAGTATAGGTCAAAGAATCTGGAAGGAATGTGGATGTACTACTGGTACATTCTCAAAGCTCTGGATCAACTCCAGCAAGATCCAGACTTAGCTTGGCATGAGTGAATAGAGAAGATTGACAAAGACTTCTATCATCTGCCTGGAAGAAGCAGATGTGGAGTTCAATGTTAACTGATCGCTCCAGCTTGAGTATGCCATTCCCGCCAAGAAATCGGATGGATCCTGGACCTTGATTGGGTAAAGAGAATAGTTCAAAGGGCAGAGGCAGAGTCTGGACTTGTTCAGAGGAAAAGATCAAGCGGTTGAGGAGAAGGGTATTTAATTGGTTGATGATCCCAGATGAAGACCGGGGGAGTCTAATAGAAACAAGACTTTTACTTTTCCTTATTTTTCTTTTCTATTAGTCTTCTTTTGTAATCTTTGTAAATCTGATGTGAATATACTGTGGTTTATCCGGTTTATCTTGATTTTCGCTTTTAAGTTTTTTTGTTTCTAGGAAGACTTAAAATTTTCTAAGTGTTAATCATCCGAGAAAATTTTCATCTCAGACTTAAAAATTTTCTAAAAATTTTCTAAGTCTTAAAACTTTTCTAAGTTCTTTAAGTTTTAAAACTTTTCACTAAGTCTAAATTCTTAAGACTTAAGAATATTTTTTTCTTAAATTTTTCTAAGTGTGAATTAAGTGCTCTAACTTGAATAAATCGATTCAATGTGTGAATGTGTTCTAATATACCTATCGATAATCTTGATTAAATAATAAACTAACTTCATTGTGAGTGTGTCTCTTTCTTGTAGGTTTTAACTTCATCAAAAAGGGGGAAATTGTTAGATCAAGCGAGTTTTGATGAGTTAAAAGAAGATTCAGATGATCGAGATATTCTGAAGAACAGTGAGGCGAGTTCGAGTACTAAGTGATCAGACTAGGTCATCGACCGAGCATGTCACCAAGACTCGAAAAGTTGCAAGTCATCCGAAAGATAAGTTCAAATCTAGTCATCTGCAGGAGACGATTATGAAGAGCTCGACGAGGTCAAGACAAGCCGAGTAGAATAAGAAAGGCGAGTCTTCACCAAGTCACCGCAGACGAGTAGAATAAAATCAGCCGAGGAGCAAAGTAGTTTTCAAGAATAAGCTTGTTGAGCAGTTTTTAGATTGTTAGAACTCGACTAACAAACTAACTGTCTTATCGAGACTTATAAATTGGTCTAGAATTTCATTTTTAAAATAACTTTTGCACACATCACGAATTGCGCATTACTCTCTATTCAGATTTTATAATCAATTCACAAGTTTTTCAAAGAGTTTTCAAAACAATTCTAAGTGTTTATAGAACACTTTACTTGTAATCTTCAAATTTCACTACTCACCGTAATAGTTATATTCCAGAGAAGAAGTTAGGAGTTTTGAAGATCCGAAGGTATTTGTAAGTCGTAAGTTGTAAGTTAGACCGAAAGTAAGTAAGTAGTAAGCTAAGTCCCTTCTTCAAGTTGGAGAAGGAGAGTAGATGTAGGATTATTTTTAATCCGAACCACTATAAACCCTAGTGTTCTTTATTGCTTTACTTTACTTTTCATCAATTTCAATTTCACTTTATCAATCAAAGATTAATTTAATTGAAGTTAGAACTAAAATATCGGTTTGCTTTCGATCTAAATAAAGTTGAGTTTAAAATTGATTTCTGTGTGTGTGATTACGGTATCTTGAATAAGTTTGAAAGATTTGTAAAAATTTGAAAATCTATTCAACCCCCTTCTAGATTTTCACTAGAAGGCTAAATCAAGTTGTACATGATCCTCTAATGCACATTTTCAACCTTTTGAATTTAATTGACATCTTCCATAATTTTTAGTGGGATAATACTTGTGCGAATTTAATTGGATGTATAATATAAACTCTATATATTATTTATTATTATGTACATTTATTATCATTGTCATATATATATATATATATATATATATATATATATATTATTGTGTGAATTTGCATGACAATGTAGTAAAAATAAAGTTTATGATACACACCCGGTTCACATAAATTTTTATCTTTTTAGGGTGATTTGGTTTGATAAAATAAAATTGAATGGAAATTATAATAGTAAGCAATGATAATTATTGATTATGATCATTGTCATTTGATTGATAAATGAAAATGACTATTATTGTCATAGATTATGATTGGCTAAATTAACAAGATTAATAATGAAATTAGAAATAATATTTTATTCATAATGATGTGGCATTTTATAGCAAGCCCAGGAAAGACATGGCCCAGAGGTATGCCCAACCTTCCTATCTGGGCCGAAGTCACAAAAATCAAGTTATCATGATGGGCCCTCGGTGTGTAGCAAGGCCCAAGGCTCAAGGGAGATGAATTTTCACCTTCTCGGGCCTAAGAATATATTAAAGGGCCTCCAAGGGAGGCAAGCCCAAAATCAACGAGGTTTATAATCACGCACTGTAATGTAAGGAATATTTCTATATGCTAACAGAAAATGAGATAATTGAGGAGCAAGATATTCTCTTATCTCCACGATGTAGCCATTTTGGTAATGGAGAAGAGAGATAACCGCCCACGAGATGATGCATGACGATCAAACATGATAACTTGTAGACAAAGAAAAACTCGTAATTATACTTATAAATAATACATCTTACTCAAAGAAAAGGTATACATCACTTTTACACTCAAACATACATACTTTTAATAACACGATCTTTAGGTTTTCTCGGTATCCGACTTGAGCGTCGGAGTGTCTACGCCGAATAACCCTTCGGCATTTTTGCAGGTCTTTTTATTCAAAACGAAGGAGAAATAAGACGTCTGTTCCAATTACCCGCGTGAATTTCAAAAGGGAAAATAAAGATACATTTATTACGCATCACATAATAATATTGATATAAACTAATTCAATAATATATGCTAATAATTAATTAATTACTAATTTGGAAGATTACAAAATATTAAATAATAAAAATACCAGTTTTATACGTACAAACACATCTCACGAATTTTCACATCTTATAAGTTTCAAACCTCAAAACCTAGAAAACATCACACTTTTAAGTAGAGTAGGCAACTGAGCACAGTAAGAATGGGCCAGCCCCAACCAACTCAAGATTAGTATGGCTGGACTCGAAAAAAATAGGCAAAAAAAAAGAGAGCCTATTTGGCCTCGCCCATCAATCCGATGGGCCAAATGGATTTGGATTGATTTGGCTTTGATGGGCCACAAGCGGCCTCTCTCTCTCTCTCTCTCTCTCTCTCTATATATATATATATATATATATATATATATATATAAATGTATATATTTAATTATAATTTTTAATATTATTATGTAATTGAGACTTGACGCGTAGAGGTCATGGACTATGTAAAACATAACCAATTTCATATTTAATCACGGTTTTCATTACATTCTCATTTACTAGGATCATTTTAATTTGTAATATAATATTATAATTTATTTTTATTCTTTCATTTTATAAAATTAATTTGTGTTTTGATAATAGTTATTGCATATTAATCAAGATTAACAACATGATTATTTTTTTATCCAAAATAATTAATTTTTGCATTAATTGTTGTTAATAATTTTTTTAAAAATAAATTTTGGGTCGGATTGGTCCGTTAGCCTCGCTAATCTAATAGTGTTGGACTTTGGACTCATGTTTTATAAGTCGATGTATTAATAGGCCGGCCCAACCCAACCCATAAACATCACCGAATCCGATAGATCGGAGTGGGTAAAGGTGAACGACCCGATTTGCCACTCTACTCTTAAGTCCTAATCCCTAACCATTACACCAATCCCTATAGATTTGTATCATATGTTTAATATTTTTTTACCTTACAAACATATCAACATAAATGGTACAACATCGTAAATTGCTGGTGGTTATTTGCCCAAAAAGTAGCAAATTAAGTAAAATTCCCTTTTAGCCAAACACATCATTTACATTACATACATTCTGCCTTTAAATTCACCTACCAAATACCCCTTAGATTAACTTTTTACAATTATTAGATTTGATTGTAACTATATAAAAATTATTCAGGTGCATTATATTGTGTGGACAAACGTATATATCTTAATCTAAATTACTTTTAAAGAAAAGCTTGAGTTTTTTTAGTGCTTTCGTGGCAAATCTCTTTTAATCTATTTCAAATGAGTACTTCAATTTTATTTCATTTAAAAAATCTTATATTTTCATTAAAGTGATTAATATTTTAATAAAATTCTATTAAAATATTTAAAAAGGAAATTGTTCATTAATATAATAAATTATAAATAATGTACGTATATAATTAGTGAGAGAATAATATTTCGTTTGCCAATGGCAAAAACTAGTGTGAGAAGAAAAAGTTATTTTTTAATAGTAAAATTATATCATTAAAGGTAAAAATTAAAGTTCACTTGTTTGTTTCTTTATTACTACTATTTTTAAAAATTGATACACTAGCTTAAAAGTAATACATTTTCAATTACATTTTGAAATATTTTCACACTATACTTGCTCATGTAAAATAAATCAAACCATAAAATTATTGAACACAATTATTAGCTGTTAGTCTATATAATCGATCAAGTCAATAATAGAAGACCTATATATTATAATAGCTAAATTATTTAGCCAAATAGTATGTGTACTATGGGAAACTCAAGGATGCCCTTGTCTTTACGTTCCCCCTTCAAATTGAAAGGTTGTCTTTTAGCAATTAAAGAAAATATATGTGTACATTGTTTGATGGAGAAAATTGTGTTCACCTAATAAATATTAGCATTGAAATTTCGAAAAAAATCAAAACTTTGTTGAATGGCAACTCAGTGTCTCAAAACTATGGACCAAATATCAATAATTTCCGCGTGAGATAGAAAAGAAAAAGATTCCTTATTGTGTGGAGCAAATTATTATTATTATTATTATTATTATTATTATTATTATTATTATTATTATTATTATTATTTTTATAATTACATAGAGACAGTCTGATATCCCTTATGTGATATCCGAATCTCTCATTAGTTATTTACCAATATAATTTACTCATTCTTATTAACTTATATGAGTGACACGTTATTTATTTTATAATTCTTTTCATTTTACTTCTTAAATTTTAAATATATGATATTTTATTGAAGTGGTAGTCATAAACTTCTACCTAAATTGTTGAGTCTAAAGTAATATAAATAAATTAAGTGTCAACTACTCATAAGTCAATATACTTCATACAATTATTTATTTGTGTGCTACTTGTAATCTCGTACTATTTTATCTTGTTTTAAATATTGTATTAAATTTATATTCTTACCTACTTAGTGGTGAAACAATAATTAACTTTATTATAAGATTTTATTTAATTCTTTTTGTACTACTCAATTGTTACTATCTCTAGTGTTAATGTGAAAATTAATTATAATTGTGATACACAAGCTTCTCACTACTCATTAACTAATATATTTCATGCATTGAGTGCATTTTTTAATTAATTAAGTGCTACTTGTGATTTTGAGTTATTTTATCTTGCATTATTTTATTGTGCTTTTAAATAATGAATTAATTACATATGCCTTTATATGTTTAGTGGTGAGAAAATTAATTTATAAGTGATTGAGTTTTTAGTAGTGTTTGAATACCAATGCAATTTATTTAATTATTGGTGATATAAATTAGATATTATTTTTATAAATTGGGTTTTAATATTTAGGATTTATTAATTGAATTAATATGGGCATATATATATATATATATATATATGATGCGTAAAATCGACTGGGCCCGTTTCCCCACCGGAGTTCACGTGGGTAAAACTTTACGCACTAGGATCCTTAGCTTCCTCGAACCAACGTACTCGCAAAACACGCCGGAGGGTTCTCCGGCGTAGGCACTCCGACGCCAAGTCGGATCACCGAAAACACTCAAGAAAGTACGTATAAAGTAGCTAAGTGAGAGTGATAGTGATTCGATACCGTTACCTCCCCGCCGAGTGTGTTAATTATACGTAAGTTAAGAGCAATAACCGTCATCACGGTATCCAGGCATTATCCCGCACGCTACGCCATGATGTCGTGGCGTGGAAAACTTATTCCTCAAGAAATCAGTATTATATCTACGAATTCCCTCGACGGAGGAGGTCGGACTTGGCCAATGAGGAATATAGGGAATATTCCTTGACTTGGGCCTCAATTATCTCAACTACTCGTCACTTCTCGATCTTATCAAATAGATACCCGCCATGGGCTTGGTCAAATGCTCACGCCTTCTCTAAATCTCGCTTGGGCCTCTCGGCCCTCCTACAGCTAAGTTTGGGCCTCGCGGCCCACCTGCAGCCGGGTTTAGGGCCTCGTGGCCCGTAGGTGGATTTAGACCTCGTGGCCTATCTCGAAGTTGGGCTTGGGCCTCTTGGCCTCTTCCTCTGTGTCTGGGCCTCGGGGCCTACCCGTAGGTGGGTTTAGGGCTTCGTAGCCTAGTCTCGGCCGACATCTCGGGTTTCCCTCCCTCTACTTAGAGTTTTTGATGGCATCATTGGGCCCTATTGGGCTGGTCGTATTTGGGCCCTACATGTAGTTGGGCTCGACATTTTATCCGCATCAACCACTCCCCTACTCCGGTGAGCGATCTCGAGCTCCCCGGAGTAAGGAAGATTCAAGCAGCTTCTCCTCGCAGCCTTTGATCTCGGGAACATCCTCCTCGCAGCCTTTAGCTTTGGGATATCCTCCCAGCAGCCTTGGCTTCCGGATGCATCCTCTCGCTAGTCCGTTGGCGTTTAGCGACCCTTCGGCTCCCTAGGCCGCCACTGCCGAGCATGCATCTGCTCTTCAGCCTTCATACACCGATGCACGCCCCATCCGTTCTCTCTTTATTTCGAATCGGTTGCATCACTGCTTCCTCTTCCCTCTCATAAGTTTGTTCACACCGTTTCGCCTTGCTTACAAATTTCTCGTAAAAACCCTTCCTTCCACACTCCGCTCTTCCCTTCGTCTCCGTAAACTCTCCCTTTCCCTTTCTAGTTTATTTCGTGCAGAATAGGGTTTTGACTCATGCCTTCCTCTAGTTCGTCAAGAACTCCATCTCCCACTCGGAACTCCTCGCAAAGTTCCCATAATTTTCCGATTCCACTGCCTGGGGATACCTCTCCGGTATCCTCCTCTTCCCCGGAGGCGGATAGGAGTCGCTTTTGGGATTCTTTCGCGGGCTCTTCCAAACTCAAAAAAGCTCCTAGGTAACTATTTTTCAGATAACGTTGTTTCTTCGGGCTTCCATTTATCAATGCCTGGTCCCAGTGAGCGTCCTAACTCGACTACTCCCCAACCTTCGCTTTTGGCACGCCCGATTCGAAGTGGGGTTGAGACTTCCTCCTCCCAAGTTTCTTTGCCAAATCTCAAACCTTTACGGGGTTCCCCTCAATCAATTTACCCCAATGCCCTCCGGATGATGATTTCCTTCTACGTTCTCCTTAAAGGGAATGGGGGAAACCATCGAGAGCTGTTTTTCTCCCAATATAATTGCAAAACATCTCGGTCCCTTCTTCTACGTGAGTAGTAGGGTGAAGGAAAAATGTTTGTTCCTTGGGAAAGTCCCAAATATCAACAAAGAATGGAGTGATCACTATCTTTTCATCACCCCGATCGTTCTTGGCCCTTTAAAAACCAAAGGTGGATTTACAAGAACCCCTCCTCCTCCGCTCCTTATACTCAGATTTTTTCCGCTACCAATCGTCGGATCATTCGGGCGTTAAACGCCCACGTAAACAACCACGGGTATTTTAATTTACCCGAGTTATGCTCCAACCCTCGCCTCCTTTCTCATTTCAAATTTAGCTCGGTGAGAATCCCTCTCGAGCCAAGTGATGGTAATGGCTTTCCTTTACATGCATTATGTCTCACATGTAGCGGGATTGCCTCTAATTTCCATTTTCTTTTCTTTCGGATATGTTGTGGCTTTCCAAGGTCTTGGAGGATCCTCGCTGATTCTTTTGATTCGTCGTTACCTCCTCCAGCCCTCCGGTGATGCTCTGATGCACCCCCGTTATCTCCCCTTCACACTCCCTCGGAAGATCCCGGCCGATGCCCCTCCCCGAAGAAGTCAAAGGCTGCCAAAGGCAAAGCTACACTAGCCAAGGCTCATTACACTCGAAGGATTCTTTTAGGCGCAAGTATCCCACTAGACGCAGCCGGGGCCTCTCCTCCGCCCCGATTGACGTTGACTTATATTCCTCGTGTACTTCGCACAAAGAAATTCTTCAAAGTGAATTGATCTCGCCCAAGATTGCGAAAGGCTAGTCAGTCTCCTTCCCGACTAAAGAATAACACTGTGCAGCGGGCCACTTTGCCCAGTACTTTGTGCTTCATGGAAATTATCATTACCCCATTCTTCGCTTAGTTATTAACATAACTCGTGTATTCATGTTTCGATTAGACATTCTTTTGTCCAGCTTGTGGAGTCCTTCTAATCTCCTCCTCGCCGCAGCTTAAAGAATGGAGGATTCCCTCCTTGCGGAGAAGAAGAAGGTTACTCTCGCTTCCCTTCGTGTGAAGAAGGTTGAGGCCGAGTGGCAAAAGCCGAGGCGATCTGGGAGGCTGTGGAGAAGGAGACTAATGATCTAGCCATCCATCATGCTTTTCAAGAATCCCAAGTGCACGAGAGGGCCACTGGTGGAAGGAGCGAGGTCCTTTCGCGATCACCTCTTTACTTGAATCAGGTCAGCAATTTTTACATTCTCGTGGGTCAATCTTAAGGACGCCTATCTGCAGCATCCTAGGTTCTTGGGGGACATGGGTCCCTACATCAGATTCTTCTATGAGTACGGCTTTGATGCGGCGGTGCGGCGGCACAGACCGACCCTTCCTTTATGGCGAGTTCGACAGAACCAGCCCCCTCCAGGCTATGCCTACCCCTCCCCATTTCAAGGGTGACGCCACTCGCCTTATCGAGGAGAAATGGTGGCTTCCTGTAATGAGTCAGCTGTTTCTCAATTCCCCGAAGACCGAGGTGACCTCTGCCACTCCCGCCTCTATACAGCTGGCCTTTGTGTCCCCTCACTCTAGATGCCCCTCTTACTCGGGAGGAGGCTTGCTTAAAGCAGGCTATGGAGATGGAAGCAAACCGGGAGGAAGCTACTGCCGCAAGAAGGACCCCCTCACTCCCCAAGTAACCTTTTTTTAAAAACACTCTTTGTTGATGTAATGTATAATTTTATCTTTTGTTGTTTTATGTGCTGGTTTAGCACTTGAATTCTCGCTTTCTCTCCATGCCGGTCGGGCATTTCAAACTCTGCTCTCCTCTCATTTGGGTGTTTACATTTTGTTTTAAGACTACTGTTGCCCCCCTTGCCGGGGTTTTTGATATGGTTATATGCGATCCTCCCTCGCCGGGAGTTAATTCTCATTTATCTCGTGCTCCTTCCCTTGCCGGGAATTAGTTTTCATTTCTCGGTGTTTATCCTCCCCGGAGCTTGTTATTGCATGAATACTTGTGTCCTCCCTTGCTGGGAGTTGTATGTTGTTTATTTGTGTTTCTCATACTCAATTTTCACCGCATGTTTACAAACTGTCTAGCCTCTAAGCTGTTAGCTTGTATGCATGACTTAATCATTGGGAACATAACACTAGCTAGTAGCGTGTACGTATCCTTTTACTCATAGGCTGATAACTCATCCGCTTAAAAACCCCATTTTCCATCTCTTAGGGTTTTATGCTTTAGGTTTTCAGATTTTCCCTTGACTTCATAGTCTGGGATTTTCCTTAGATAATTTTTCTCATGCTTGCGTAAGTTAGAACTCTACTCGGTAGGTAAAACTTAGTATTTCAAGAGGCTTTTCCAGCTTCTTGTTCTTGAAGCTTCCCTCTAGGTTTAGTGTAACCAAACCCTTTCTCAACTAGTTCACCTGAAATCCCCTGTGCTATCTCTTAGTTTTGCTTCATATATTGCCTCCCAGTCTAGATTGGTTAGACTCGCGTATGCCTAATTTACACAATCCTTCCTTGGTATGGGTTTAGCCAAACTTTGCATTTTGATTTCAATACTTTCAAACCTTTGGCCTCGATCCTTGTCACCCTTCTTAGGTGCTTATCTAGCTAAGCCCTTTCTATAGGCTTGGCATTATATCTTAGGCTTCTTACTTAGCCAAATAAGCTATAACTGTGGAGTCAAACTGGGTTTAAGAAACTTTCTATTAATTCCTATCTTTGTCAATATTCATGGATTCAAAGCGGCTGAATCCTCCGTATTTTCAACTTAGGTGGCATGAAGTCACCATCGCTTTTAACTCTTTGCCACTCCTTCCGAGAAGTAAGCAAACTACACATCCTTCTGGCTCAGGTTTTGATAAAAACCTTTCCTTAGCTTGATGTTTGAAACTATTTCTTAGTTTACGCTCTTAGATTTCCTTAGGCTTATGCGGGTTAAACCTTTGCCATAGATCCGGTTTTACCCATAGCCAAGTATGCCTTGGTTTTTCATCTCATAATCCCATTCTTGTGGTGGCCTGGTTAGACACTTATAGGTCCAACTTGATAGCTTTAAGGCTTTCATAGCCTTACGTCTAATCGTCATCACTGAACACGTTTTAGGCTAAACTTTATAAGTTTAACCAAATATCTTTGAAACTTCGGCAGTTTCGGATCTCGAAACCCCTCCTAGGCGTGGGTTTAGTTGAGCCCTTCTCGTAGGCTCACTCAAGACTTTCCATAAGAGTCCTATCTCATGTTTAACACTTAGTTAGCTAAATCCTTACCGTAGGTTTAGCTGGGTTCTTCAAAGCCATCTTTCTCGTTTGACTCTTACACCCTTCCTTGGGTCTAGATAGGTTAACCCTTTCTTCGGGTTTAAGTGGGTTAAACCCTCTCTGTAGGTTTAACTTTAGTGTTTCAAGCTATCTCTTCGCTTCTTTTCTCGTAACCCTCTCTGGGTTTAGGTGGGTTAAACCCTCTCTGCAGTTTAGCTTTAGTGTTTGAAGCTATCTCTTAGCTTCTTTTCTCGTAACCCTCTCTGGGTTTAGGTGGGTTAAACCCTCTCTTTAGTGTTTCAAGCTATCTCTTAGCTTCTTTTCTCGTAACCCTCTGCGGGTTTAGGTGGGTTAAACCCTCTCTCGCAGGTTTAACTTTAGTGTTTCAAGCTATCTCTTAGCTTCTTTCCTCGTAACCCTCTCTCGGGTTTAGGTGGGTTAAACCCTCTCTGTAGGTTTAACTTTAGTGTTTCAAGCTATCTCTTAGCTTCTTTTCTCGTAACCCTCTCTGGGTTTAGGTGGGTTAAACCCTCTCTCGTAGGTTTAACTTTAGTGTTTGAAGCTATCTCTTAGCTTCTTTTCTCGTAACCCTCTCTGGGTTTAGGTGGGTTAAACCCTCTCTCGCGGGTTTAACTTTAGTGTTACGAAGCTATCTCTTAGCTTCTTTTCTCGTAACCCTCTGGGTTTAAGTAGGTTAAACCCTCTCTGCAGCTTTTAACTTTAGTGTTTCAAGCTATCTCTTAGCTTCTTTTCTCGTAACCCTCTCTCGGGGTTTAGGTGGGTTAAACCCTCTCTGTAGGTTTAACTTTAGTGTTCAAGCTATCTCTTAGATTCTTTTCTCGTAACCCTCTCGGGTTTAGGTGGGTTAAACCCTCTCTGTAGGTTTAACCTTAATGTTTCAAGCTATCTCTTAGCTTCTTTTTGTTTGATGTGAATTCATTTCGTGAATGCTCATCGTATTTCTCATGGAATGCTTCGCGTGCATTTTATCTCGTTGTTTAACTTTCTCGCAAGTTATTAGTTCTCATGTAATCAATCGTGTGTTGTGATGCAATTGTATGTGATCAAATTATTACAATCGTATTTAACGAAAGAATGAACTCATAAACTCATAAGTAATGAAAATCGCTTTCATTAATTGATAAACACATCTGCCCCATTGACCATAATCAATCAACGCAAGTTAAGGATAAACTTGGCTGGCCTCTTTAAAAAACCTCCTGCGGTAAAACCCGGTGGGAAACCCGCAGGAGGAAAAAAGAGTACCGGTGGAGCGAAATTACACTTTATTCATAAATCAAATAACATGAATAAAACAACTCTTGCATAAAAGGAACCACCTACTTGCGGTGAGGCGGGTACTTTCTTTAGGTATAGAACCTCTTCAAATGGCAGATATTCCAAGGTCTTGCCACCTGATTTCCTTCCATGTCTTGCAGCTCATAAGCTCCCCCTCGGAGGACTTTAGTAACCTTGTACGGCCCCTCCCACTTGGGATCGAGCTTTCCAATGTTTTTCGGTGCGTCGGCTTGCCTCAAGACTAGATCTCCTTCTTTCAAATCTCCTTATGACTTTACGATCATAAGCGGCCTTTATGCGGCATTTATACTTCTCGGCTTTCAGGTGGGTGATTTCGCGCTCCTCCTCTAGCATGTCTAGGTTCTCCCTCATCAGCTCTTCATTTCTTCCCTCCTGGAAGTGGGCTAAGCGATGTGTCTCCATCCCCACTTCAAGGTATGACTGCACTGCCCCATATACTAAGTGGAAGGGGACTCCTCTGTTGGTTCCCCGGGGTGGTCCGATAAGCCCACAAAATCGACTCCAACTCATCGACCCACCTCCCTCCGGCTTTGTCGAACCGGGCACGTATTCCGTTCACAATAGTTACATTGGTGAGCTCCACTGGCCGTTGGCACGGGGGTGTGCCATCGATGTGAATCTTTGGACAATCTTCGTGTTATTACACCATTCCCGTACCATGTTCCCCATAAATCTGGGTCCCATTATCCGATACTGGGAATCTAGGTATACCAAACTGCAGCAAATATATCTCCATAAGAATTTGATTATGTTACCTTCTTCTATCCTCGCTAGAGGTACAACTTCGACCCATTTCTTTGAAGTAGTCCCTGCTACCAATAGAAACTTCATTGGCCCACCGCAATCGGAAATGGGCCCACTAAGTCCATCCCCACACTTCGCAAAGGGACATGGAGAGTGCATGGTCCCCATCTCCTCTGCGGGGGAGGTGGATGAGGCAGCCATGCTTTTGGCATTTCTCGCATTTCTTCACCCGGTCTTTGGCGTCTGAGTCATGGTAGGCCAAGTATCCGGCCCTCAAGGCTTTCCGGACTATTGCCCGAGCTCCTGCATGGTCGGCACAACAACCTTCGTGTATGTCTTTAATTACGTACCTCCCTTCTTGAGGGATAAACACCTCAAGTAAGGCTGCGTGAAGGGCCGCCGGTACATTTTGTCCCCGATCATCGTGTATCGGATCCTCCAGTCCCGAGCTTTCCTTTTATCTGGGCAGCTCTCCGGGTCGCAACACTCGGTATATGCTGGTTCTCCAATCATCTTCAGCTCCGATGACCCCCACCGAGGGCACCGTGGCCCGGCTTCTGCGATCACGAGGATGATCTTCCCCCTCCTGCGGTGTTGCGGAACTCGCCAGACTTTGAAAGGCTATCCGCTCTGAGTTTTCCTCTCGAGGTATCCGCACGACCTCGAAGGAAGGCCCAGACCTTCCACTGCACTCGGCTACTCGCTGAAGGTAGGCTACCATCTTCTCATCTTTGACCTCGTACCCCCATGTCTGTTGGGTTACAAGTTGGGAATCTGAATATATAACCACCCGACCTGCTCCCAGCTCTGCGGCCATCTCCATTCCTCGAATCGGGGCCTCATACTCAGCTCCGTTGTTGGAGGTGATGAATTCAAACCTCACCGCCACTGCGTTTCTTGGCCCTCTGGATCAATGATCACGATCCCAGCTCCACAACCCTGCATAGACACAGAGCCGTCAACATATACTTTCCATTTTCCTTCCTCCGAGCGCACGTGTACCCTCTGGATGAAGTCGAGAGAGGGCTTGTGCTTTAATGGTCCTCCGTGGCTCGAAATCCACATCATACTCTCCCGAGTTCGACGGCCACTTGACCATCCTCCTGAAAGATCAACTCTCCCTATCACCTATTTCAAAAGGTAGTTAGTCCGAACAATGACCTTATGTGACAAAAAATAAGGGCGTAACCTCCGTGCCATGACCATTATAGTCGTGGCTGCCTTCTCTATCTCCGAGTATCTCACTTCAGCTCCTTGTATGAGACCCCCTACAGAGGTAGAGGTAGAGTGTCTCCCACTGGAATAGGCTTCGTTAACGTAGGTAAGCTGGGCCGAGTGCTATTTAAGCTCTTCAAACGCCTCGCTGGCATTGCTCGTTCCACTCGAACTTGGACCCCTTCCTCAAGATTTTAAAGAAGGGATGACTCCTCTCTGCAGATGCTATGAATGCTCAGGTGTAATCCTCCCATTTAATCTCTGAAGCTCCTTAATATTAGTGGGAGGCTGCATATCGAGCACGGCCTTAACCTTAGCAGGGTTAACTTCAATTCCCATTGGGTCACCATATATCCGAGAAATTTCCGGACCTCACTCCAAAAGAACACTTGGCGGGATTCAACTTTATGCCATTCCTTCGAGCACCGCAAAAGCTTCCTCCGTGTCCGCCACGTGTTTCCAGCTTTCACGCTTTTCACCAAAGATATCATCAACATAGACTTCCATGTTCCTCCCTAGATAGCCTCGGAACATTTTATCCACCATTCTCTCGATAGGTTGCTCCTGTATTTTTCAACCCAAAGGGCATTCTAATATAACAGAAAGTTCCACTAGCAATAATGAAACTGACCATTGGGATATACGGAGGGAAAATTTGTATTTGATGGTAGCCTTGATAGGCATCCATCATACTTAGCACTCAAATCCCGATGTAGAGTCGACCATCCGGTCAATCCTAGGCAAGGGATAATGATCCTTAGGACAAGCCTTGTTCAGGTCTCGAAAATCTATGCACATTCTCCATTTCCCCCTGGTTTTGCCACCAACACGGCATTGGATAGCCAGGTGAGAAATTGTATTCGCTTGACATGTCCCGCCTCCAGCAGCTTTTACGCCTCCACCTTCGTAATGGCATCTTTTTCTCGGTCCAAAGACCCTTAGTTTCTGCTTTCTTGGTTTAGCTTTAGGGTCCACGTTCGGGTGATGCATCGCCACCTCCTCGGGGATACTGTCATGTCGGAGGAAGAAAAAGCAAAAACGTCTGCATTTCTTCGTAGAGCTTCTACTGTGTCTTTCTCCGGCTCTGGCTCCACTGGCTCCGATCCTTGTTGTGTATCGTCTCTTCTCGGGATACAACTCCACCATCATCAGCTCTTCGTCAGGCTTCCATCTTTGGAGGATCGATTTCTTCAAAAATCTTGCACCTCTTGGATTCTTGGTCCACCTCTTTGTCTCTTTTCGTGCTGCGATGCGGCTCTTTGTCGGCTATCTTTACCGCCTCCACATAGCATTTTCTGGATTGCAGCTGATTGGAGTGTATAGGGCAAGTGTTATTAAGACCAATCAACAAAATATCGAACCCAAGGGAAAAAGTATGCACATGAGGCCCTAGAAATACAAGTTTTTAGTGACTAGAGTTGCAACAATGGTTTGGACTAAAAACAACAAAACACTTGCAAGAATACAAAATAACAACAAGCGAACAAATGATCGAACACTTAGAATGCGATAACAAAAACAACAATAAATGGTGGGATAGGAGTGCTAGGATCAACATCCATTAATGAATCATCAATCAACAAGCTACAATTGAATCAAATTGCAAATCAACTAAGATAGAAAGCATAAACCATCATGAAATTAATCACTCCATTAAAATCATAATGCCTAATGTGAGTATTCTTAGTCTTTTCCATCTCTCAATGTAGAAATCCCCAATTCATACAATCATGCAAAATTGAAACTCGATTAACACCTAATCACGTTAGCTCAACTCTTGCCTATTGCTAGGGTGATCAACCATTAATCAAAAGAGACAATTTTACACAAAGCACAATGAAGAATCACAGTTAGGTAGAAAACTAACGTGAGTATCCTTAGTGCAACTAATCTCTCGATTCCGAAGCACCCAATCCATACATTCATACACAATTATCACCCGATTAATACCGGATCACGTTAGCGCAACTCTCGTCTATAGCTAGGGTGATCAAACACTAATCTAAAGAGATAACTATGCATGAAGCACAAATGAGAATCACAATTAGTAAGCAATCTACTCAATTGATCTCCAATCATCAACAATTATAGCATCATCAATAAGTCATCTCTCCCATCATGGACATTTCAAATCTGATTTTCATAAGATGACTAAATTCTTCACACAAAGATATGTTAGTTGATTCAAAGATTATATCATCAACATAAATCAGAACTAACAAAAGATCACAACCAAATTCTTTTCTAAAGAGAGTTCTATCAATTCTACCTTTAACAAAACCATTTTGAATCAAATAATCAGACAAGGTGTCATACCATGCTCTTGGTGCTTGTTTAAGTCCATATAGAGCTTTCCTTAGTTTATAAACCTTGTCTCCTTTGACAAGACCAGGAGGTTGCTCTACATAAACTTCCTCGGCTAGGATTCCATTTAGAAATGCCGACTTAACATCCATTTGAAAAACTATGAATCTTTTAAAAGCACCATAGGCTAAAAACAATCTTATGGCTTCCAGACGAGCTACTGGTGCAAAGGTTTCAACATAATCAATCCCCTCCGATTGTGAATAACCTTGCGCAACTAATCGGCTTTATTTACGACCACAACATTGTTTTCATCCCTTTTATTTTTAAAGACCCATTTAGTTCCAATGACTTTTTGATGATGAGGCCTTTCAACAAGCTCCCACACATCTTGTCTTTGAAACTGATTTAGTTCTTCTTGCATGACATTAATCCAGTTGGAATCGATTAGAGCTTACGTAATAGATTTAGGTTCAAGTAATGACACATAGTAACCGAACATACAATCTTGATTTAGTTGGGTCCTTGTCTGGACACCATAGTCTAATTTTCCAATTATCTGCTCACTGGATGGTATGACATTACTTTCTTACCTTTATCTTTTACAATGGATGAGGTTTTGTCGAAATTATTTATTTCAGATGATTCTATGTTACCTTCAGCTACCTCTTCCCGATCATCTCGAGGTATTTGTTGTCCGATCACTTGGTAGATCACCGTGGTGAGGAAGATCATTCAGGTCCTTTCTCCTTGTCTAGTTATTCCTTTTTGACAAGAATCACATACATGGTTCTTTGAAAATACTTTATCATGAAGTCTTTTAACTAAAGATTTCCTTGCTATTTTGTTAAGAGTTTTGAAGTTTAAGTGACCAAGACGTTTGTGCCACAACCAACTTAAGTCATCTCGAACTCTTAGCAACAAGACAAGTATCTTTAGGACAACTTTTGAAATTTGCAACATAAATGTTACCTTGTCTCGACTCCAGCTAATAGAAGATTTTCATTAATACCATCTAATACAAAGCATGCATTATGAGTAAATTTGACACTTAACCCCTTATCACAAAATTGTGAAACAGATAGTAAATTGTGCTTCAATGCTTCCACGTAGTAGACTTCATGTACTTGAATATCACCTATCATCAATGTTCCTACACCTTTGGTAAGTCCATGATTGTTATCTCCAAATATTACTCTTGGTCCATCTATGGTCTGATAGTTAGAAAGAAGTTGTCTTTCATAGGTCATATGCTTGGAACAACCACTCATCAATGTACCAGATGACCTCAAGAATATCTCCTCTTTCAATTATCTTCTTATCTTTCTCGCAATCACAAATTTAATGCTTAGGTACCCTTTGTGTTTTGGGTCCTTTCATGTTAAGTTGACTTTTAGGAATCCAGACAAAGATATCAATGTTCCTCAAAACCATAGATTGAAGTTTACATCCATATCTATCTACTAAGATAAGACTTTCAAGATCAATCTTATTTAACCGATCTTTTGAAATTGTCTTGAATCTTGGTAAAAATGTATATGTTTTACTTCTTCCATCAAAGCTATTATTCCTAAGATTAAGCTTTGACTTAGTCTTGGGTTTAACCTTTGGAGTTTCTTTCCTCGTCTGCTTTTTTCTTTTCAAAATTATCGATGAGGTAATTAATTCCTTAGGTTTCCAAGGACTAAATCTAGTTTCTATCTTTGGTTTAGTTACTTTAACAAAAACTCTAGGTTTTATTGGATCATTTTTCTTACTCCTATCAAAATCTAATCCGGTTTTATCACTAGACTTTTGTGAAGTATTGAAGATTTTATCTATTGTGGTCTGAGTGTTATTTAGAAGTCCTAACTTCAGATTTAATTCTCTGTTAGTCTTCTAGTAACTCTCATTCTCGTAACAAATATTTGAAAATTTTATTTTCAAAGAACTCTATTCCTGTTCTAACTTTTATGTCTTATCGGATAAGGTATTAGTGATTGTCTCGCCGACATTCCCCCTTGAATGTACTGCTTACTCACTAACCTTTGTTTGATTGACCTTAGTCGATCATTAATTTGATTCTTTAAATTAAAATTTTCAATCTCTATCTGTTTATAAGCGATAGAGCAATCTCCAAATCTTTCAAAAGTTTCTCAATAAGACTAGGATCGCTTTGGATAAGGTATCACAATCATTATTTGAGGATGAATAGTAATGTACCTCTTTTGCCATTAAACAAATGTCATCATCTGACCCAAAATCAGATGAAAATGAGGATGATGATGTCTCATGAACTTCTTCTTTCTCAGCCGGAAGAGCTCTCGATCAAAGCATACCTTCTATCCCTCTTTTTCCTCTTTTCTTCTCTCTCTGGGAGTGAGTTGAGGACAATCATAACTATAGTGACCAGGCTTGTTGCATGTATAACAAATATCTTCTCTCGTCTGTCTTAGGACTACTATCTCCTCGTCGATTGGTGATTTATGCTTCCTCGTTTGATCCTTTTTCCTATCATTGTCTAAACTCTTTTCTTCTTTATCCGATCTATAGTTCCTTCGACCCGATCTGTCTCTCTTGTTTCTTTTGTACTTCATTCTCGGCCTTTCATATCTTTTTTAACAGAAGAACCATTTCCTCTTTAATAGACAAATCAGATGCCTTGGAGATCTTTTCGATTCATCTTGATGAACAAATGCTACGATCTTTCTAGATGTTGAAGATTCTGCTTCATCTTCTTCATCTTCGATTTGGATGTTATATTTATTGGAACCACCGATCGCCGACTCTATGAAATTATCAGATTCGAGATTGCAGTCACATAAAGGTGAAGACGAACCAGTTCTAAGGTCATAGCTGCGATCGAAGGATGAGCCTCGAACCTCACGGTCTACGCCATATTCCTATCCCTTTCCCTTGGACGTTGAGTGGTCGACGATCCTCCAAGGAATCAGAATCCGCCTCTCTACGATCTCACATTTTTTTCACACGTCCGGAGGCTCGACGTTAGGGTTTATTTATAGGCTATAACGGGGACCCTAAGGAGGAATTAGGGTTGGGCCTCTGATGGGCCTAAGTATCCCGTGTTCATCCGAACACTTTACTTAAGCCCATCAATTATAACTCGATCCACTAAAGAGTTATAATTGAATTACGTCCTAATCCCATATTATAATATGGGCTCTTTTATTATGTGTACGTTTATTTTCCCGTGTTTAAGATATCGAATGTCCATAAATTAATTAAATTACTGACAACTTAATTAATTTATATCTAATTCCAAGAGTAGTACCACTCATCTTTATTATTATGTCGGATTAAATCCACTGCAGGTTTACATAATAATCTTTATGAGCTCCTCAAGGG
Source organism: Paraleonurus japonicus (assembly GCA_030762865.1). Lineage (NCBI taxonomy): Eukaryota > Viridiplantae > Streptophyta > Magnoliopsida > Lamiales > Lamiaceae > Paraleonurus > Paraleonurus japonicus. Next base: position 32,198,414 of record CM061060.1, read on the forward strand.
GACATCATCATCCTAAATACTTAGGACATGATTTCTTCTATAATCAACAACACACCATATAAACAATGTTATCTCCCAATTCACCGAGCCTATTGATTTAATAAATCTCACCCATTGGCAAATCAAAGAAACATAAAGCGAGTACACGTGCCCGTTATTATATAGGGATTAAGTAGATGTACATCCATAACAAGAGAGGTCTTGTTCTTTTATATAGTCGGTACAAATTGAACAACCTCATATGGTCTGCTCAATACATACAAAATGTACTAGTGTAACTTTATAGTCAAGATAGACTAATACCAAATTGCACTACAACCGTTCCAATGGTTTGTCCAAATCCATCTTGGTTGTGAGCTATTATTTATAATCTATAAGGAACTGATAGCATGATCTTCGTGTGACACCACACACCATGTTATCTACGGTATAGATTAATCTGGACAAAATAATGATATAAATAACAATCATAAACAATAAGTATTTTGATCAAAATGAATCTCATATTAAAAGGATGTTCATACTAAAAAGATGTTCATACAAAAGCTAGGCTTATAGTATACATCCTAACAATATTCTAATGCCTTCGAGATGAGAAAATAAAGTGTGATGTGAAATTGAAGATAGATTCGAGTAGCTTTCGAATATTAGCTTTCTCTCTCCATCTTTTGCTTAATGACCTCAACACTTTATTATTGATTTCTTTCTGTATAGGTTTTACCCAAATCAGCTCCCTTGTTCAGGTAGATTAGTCACCCTAACATCTAGTTGATCAATGGATTCTCCTTCTTTCATCTTGAAAGTGTCAAAAACATGTAGAACAGATTGCAATTTGTTTTCTTTGACTGATCCGATCCTTCACAGATTCCAGCAAGAGTTTCCCACATTTCCTTGGCGATCTTGCATCTTTTCACTTTTTCGATCCAGTCTTTACTCAATGTTTCAATGATACCTGTTCTAGCAACCTGATCCAGTTATGGATCTTTCTTTCATCACTTGTGAGTTCGAGCTTTTCTTTTCTTGCCTCACTCTTGTTTCACCGCTGCAGTACCATCACTTGTGCCACCATGATAAAACTTGATAGGTCCTTCCTCAAGAACCTCCTCCATTCTATCATGAATTGCTTTGAGATGGTTCTCCATTCTAAACTTCCAATAGTCATATTCTTCAATTTAGAAATCGGGTAGACTCCTGGATTTCTTGCTCTTAACAGAAGACATTGTGAGATAGAAAAAGCAAAACACTTACAAGATCTTGTTAGTAGAACTATTAGTGAAACAAAGAAAATGAAGATAATCAAGAATAAATTTCAAAATCTTGGTTAAGACCTAAAATCAATATCGTAATGACTTAACAACGCTGCGATACCACTTGTTGGTCCCACTTAGTTGAGTATCTTAGGAAAACTTGAATTAACCTTCTAGGAAAATCTAGAAGGGGGTTGAATAGATTTTTAGATTTTTATAAAATCTTTCAAACTTACTCAAAAACTAAGTAGCACACAGATTTCAATATTAAACTCAACTTGATCAAGATCAAAAGCAACCCGATATTTTAGTTTTAACTTTGATTCGAATTTAGTCTTTGATTAATAAACTGGAAATTGAAATTGACAGAAAAGTAAAGTAAAGCAATAAAGAACACAGTATTTTATAGTGGTTCGGATTATGAATAATCCTACATCCACTCTCCTTCTCCAACTTGAAGAAGGGACGATACTACTTACTTACAAACTCGACTTACAACTTACAAACCTTATGAATTTCTTCAGATCTTCAAAACTCCTAACTTATTCTCTAGAATCTAACTATTACGGTGAGTAGAGAAATTTGAAGATTACAAGTAAAGTGTTCTATAACCACTTAGAATTGATTTTAAAAATTCTTTTGAAAACTTGTAAATTTGTGAGAATAGAATGCTTTGAATTGATAGCTCGTGTGATAGATGTATTTTAATGAAGTGCTTAGACCTATTTATAAGTCTGGAAAGACAGTTAGTTTGTTAGTCGGTTCTAACAAACCGAAAACCGCTCAACAAACTTAATCTTGAAAACCGCTTGCTCCTCGCTGATTTTAACCTATTCGCTGCAAAGCCTGATTTGGTGAAGACTCGCCTTTCTTATTCTACTCGGCTTGTCTTGACCTCGTCCGAGCTCTTCATAATTGTCTCCCTGCAGATGACTAGACTTGAGCTGGTCTTCGACGACTTGTAACTTTCCGCTTTCAGCCGACTTGCTCGGTTGATGACCTTGTCTCGATCGGCTTAGTACTTGGACTCGCCTCGGTTGTTCTTTATAGTCGTCGATCATCTCGAACCTACTTTTAACTCATCAAAACATTCTTGCTCTAACATCATGCATTAACATGAAAATATTTTATCAAATGGTGTGATTGACCACCGATTATGCACCGAGGATGGCGGGCGACCTAGGAGTTAAGGCGACCATGCGAGATCCCGGCGTATGCTACCTAGCATAGGCCACCATCTCATGTGCTATGGTATTGTCGCACATTTATTGATTTTACTGAGGGGACTTACGAACGGATAGGGGGTTAAGTTTTGTGATGGACCTCGCTAGGCCGTTAGAGAGTGGGATCCTCAACGGTATGTGTTGGTCCCACTTAGTTGAGCAGATTAGTCACAACTTGATCTAGCCTTCTAGTGAAAATCTAGAAGGGGGGATGAATAGATTTTCAGATTTTTTATAAATCTTTTGAAACTTACTCGAACACCCAAGTAGCACATCGGAATTAAATTTAAACCCAACTCTATATAGATCTAAAGCACACTGATATTTAGACTAACTTAAATTCTGAAATTTAATTTTGATTATGAACGAGAAAAACAATATGAACAAGTAAGCTAATGAAAAGTAAAGAACACAGTTGTTTATAGTGGTTCGGATCAAACGATCCTACGTCCACTCTCCTTCTTCAACTTGAAGAAGGGTCTTCACTTACTACATTTCTTCCTTCTTGCTTACTTACTTACAATCGTGAATCTTGACCTTACAACAATTTCTTCCTAATTTATGTATATCAATGGCTTGAAGATATTCTCGTGAAAAGTGTTCTACAAACACATAAACTGGAAACGTATAGAACGTTTGTGTGTGTTTACAAATTTTGAATGCCAATTGTGTAGAGAATGTAAATGAATAGTCATGTATGTATTCTATTCTAGCTTCTATCCTATTTATAGAGATCTTTATTTGGTAGTTGTAACTTCCTTGTGAATTGCTTTTAGACAGCTTATAACAATATAATCGAATCTTGTAACTTCTTCTTGATAAGTCAAATCGCTTCTTGATACTTGTGTGATATTTCTCTAACACTTCATCGTCGCTTTTGTCTCACCTTGTCTTCGTCTTCCTTCTATGTCTTGATGATTGTTGGATGGAGGAGAAGGATAGTCACAAGATGATCAAACTTCTTGGGAAGCAAGGAAAAGAAGTGGATGTGTTGGACAAGAAACCAAAGAAGATGTTTATACCAAAGAAAGTTGCTGCAAAGCCAGTGTATCAAAGAAGAAGCAGAGTAGGAAAGGAAAGAAGCTCTGGAGCAGAGGCCGAGGAAGACTTTATCCTCCCCACAACACCGATGGATTTGTGGATGATTGCTGTCCTCCTGAGAGGATTGAGGATTGGAAAGCAGCAAAGAGAGATTTCATCTGCTCATACTATGTCTCGTAAAAGTATCGGCGTCGGGCCACAAATAATGAAACATTCTTTGCTCGATGGAGGAAAAGCACAGTGAACCGTGGGGAGAGATTCTCAAAGCTTCGTTGAATTCAACCTAAACCTTCAAGCGCGATTTTGAGAAGATCCCTACTCCACACAGAGATGGTAAGTTCGACCACCGAGTGTTCGCAGGACGCTTAAAATCTGCTTGGCCGAGGTCAGCCCACCTATTGGAACAGATAACGAGGTGAACTCTATGATAGAGTATACGATTGGCTGAATGTTCCAACAGGGTTTCAAGGTATGACTCGAGGAAGAGATGAAGGGTTGGTTGGGAGGATAGTTAGCTGGACAAGAAGCTAATGAAGTCTGCTTTTGTTTTATGCTTTTATATGTTATCTTTTGCTTCTTTTTGCTTCTCACTTAAGAAATGTACCGATATCTCCATATTAATAGAAGTGAATGTTTTGCACCAAGACAACTTCTCGTTGTCATTTGATTTTGTTTGAGATCTTTTTAAAGGTCTTTTCCTATCTTCGCTTTGCGTATCTTTGCTTATGTGCGGTTCTCAAGAAGGTTTCAACATCATCAAAAAGGGGGAATTTGTTAGGATTAGAATTTGTATGTTTTGATGATGTTCCTAAAACCTAAATGTAATAGGACCAGCTGAACTGTTAGTCACCGATGATCTAGATAGGGTTTATGTCTTTGTATAACTAAACCTGCTAGGCTTGACTCAAGAGTCTGTATTGATCGAGAACCGAAGGCCATGATAAGAAGACTTAAGGATTTAAGAAAGATCTTGTTCGAAGTCATCTAGAAGAGCGTCGTGAAGATAAAGGAAGGCATATGATAAAAAAAAAAAAGGTGTTATCAAGAAAGGTTTAAGTGAAGGTAGCAAGGTTGGAATCCATGCTACCAAGCTTTAAGCTATCTTTGGAGCAAGGTGTAAGGTTGCTAGAGTTGACTTCAAGAAATTCATCGGGGTTAACAAAAGACAGAAAGATAATTCAAAGATATCCGAAGTCAATCAAGTGAAGATTTGATTATCAATCAAGATCAATCACGGCATAATTGATTGGTATCAGACAATCAATTATCCAAAGTCAAACAAATCTTCCAACGATCACTTACCATTTCTTTGAAGACCTGATTGACAAATTAGTCTAACGGCTAGTCAATTTCAGGATCATATAAAAGCTGAAGTGAAGGATATTAAAAGGACACGCGCGAGAAACATAAAGAAAAATCTTTTCACTCACCGCATTACACGCATAATTCTTCGTACTTAAATCGATCTAACACATTGATATTCTTAAGAGATTTATTTTTGGTCAAGGAAGTGTAAATCACCTTTCATTATCTCTGTACGAGAAAAGGTTGATTGTTTTTGGTCTAAGAGTTAACACTCGAGGATCATTTTGATTGTGACAAGGGCAGGAACTTGTTAAACTTCCCGTGGTCGAATCCTCAAGGAGATTAGAGGAGACAAGACCAGTTTCGGTGGATAGTAAGGCCCTTGTGGGATCGGGAAGAGTGGACGTAGGATCATTATATCCGAACCACTATAAAAATCTTTGTGTCTTTACGAGCTTTACGCATTCATACATATAATCTGCTCATTCATCATCGTTTTAATAAACCTGCATCAAAACTTGCTTAATATTCATCACTAAGGTTTTTATTAAAAGGGTTTTTCAAATACACACGAGATTAGCTTCCGCACCATCGAAGACTTCGAGTTTCAAGTCTGCCGATCTCACGTAGCACACTCTGAGTACCTTGCTGCGAGAAGACTTCAAAGTTTTCTAACCTCACACTCAGCTCATGAAAAGTTGAAAAAGTTTTGAGTGTGGTAAAGTCTATTCAACCCCCTTCTAGACTTTACACCTACGTTCACATCTCGTCCGGGACCAACAATTTCCTTTCTTTCTTTTCTTTTTTAAATCTTGTCTAGAAAGAATTGTGACAGACTTGATATGTGTCAAAGGACAATAACAGAGCCGATATCATTGATCTCCTTCTAGGAATCAAGAATTAGTCATATTAACCTTATCTAACTTGTAAATTTCTTATCTAACATTAAGTAAATCAGACAAGGACACAATAGTCACCGATTTCTTTAAAACAGATGACTAATTGCATCCTATCCGATTTACTCCGCTACTAATGGTTTCTTAAGTTTGTGTATCTGCAGGAACATGTAATGAATCAACATTGTTAGATCAAGGCATAAATCTTCTAATCTGAAAAACCTCTTCATCTGCTCAAAAACCTTCTTTATTTTGTTCAAAATTTGTTTTCAAAATTACTCTTACAACTCATCTATTTCAAAACCTTTTAGGATGAGTTGGTCTTTGAAAAACTCAAATTGAGTCCGATATTCTTATATACTAGTTATATTTGGATACAAAACTTAGTTTATTTAAAATAAAAGCACCGATTAACTCGTCTTAAAATTTTGTTTTAAAATAATCAAAGCTAGGTTGTGTTCTTGAAAAACCTGCATAAGGTCGTTCCTCAGACTAAGTCAACCAAACCCTTGTCTGCTTTAGAAAATCTTTATGCAAAGAAAGGTATACCTAGGCTTACGTCACGTATACTTACTGCGCATAAAGCAACCCTACTAGCCGTCAAATCCATAGCTTGAACAGCTTACTTTTTACGCATTTCAAAATCGAGTTAGTCCCACGCGCCGGACCCCAAATGGTTATCTTCTTTTTAACCGTTGATCCGGAATAGTAAATCTTTTTGAATTAACGATCGATTAAAATCCACTTTTACACGTGGATTCTCTCTCCAACTTTCCCTTCTTTAAAACTTCATCTTCTCCATTTACCCATTTCACTTTCAAAAATCTTATTTACTCTCTCGTAAAAATTCCCAATTTACAAAACCTCTCGATAAATCCTTTTATGAATCGAAAATTCATCGGACTTACTTCTATGATGGTGAACTTCAATAAAGAAGCCTACAACAAGAAGATCAAGTCGAGATGTACGTAGATTTCGATACGACTACGATGCAGAGTCTCAAGTAATACCGAGATTGCTTTGGAAAGATCGAGGCTGCGAAGTTTGTCAAAAAAAGTCTGAAAAGAATAAGACCCTCGACATGAGAGAGATCAAGTTCTATATCAACGGAGAATACGATAATGGGATTTTTAAATCCAAAGTCGATAATGTAGAAGTAGTAGTCACAAGGACAGAAATCGCAAGGATTTTCAACACTAATGCCGAAGGTGTAAATCCTCGACATACAAAGACGATGATTGGGTAGAATCATTTGAGATGATTGTCCGTTCTTCGTGTAAGGACAGGAGAAAGGAGTCAAGAAAAATATGCTTAGGAGGAAGTATCATCTGCGATGACGATCTCGACTAAGTCCATATTAGGGGAGCGAGAACTCCCACGATAGTTTGACCAGACCACGTCCGAATTGTATGAGGGCGATTTTGGATGGTGTCTAGGTTAACCGGCGAGATATGTTCTTTGGCGAGGTTGCAGCAGAAAAGGACAGATTGACTTGTGTTGACGAAAAGAATGGATTGCTAAATCCATTACTAGTCTCTTCAACAAGATAACCATTTTGCTGGAGGATCTCGCTTGTAGATGACATTAATCGGGCGAGACGGTGTCGGGAGCTACACTAAGCGTAAAGGGCTCCTCACAAAAATGAGCTGATCGGAGGGTCGCAGATTCAGACTGCGGAGCAACCGAGGAGAGGCTGTGCGAGCCCTCACCGAGGAGGAACAACAGACCGAGCCGATTGTGAGTTCGGTTGAGGCCTCCAGGCCGATGAAGCTAAAGGAGAAGGCACCCAAGCGAAGAAGGCTGGTGAAAGACTCGAGAAGGAGGGAGGATTGTCTGTTGCACCACCTAGTCTGCTCTCTCGAAAAGTACAAACTACGGAGGTGGTGCAGCACTGTGGCGTAAGCCGTGGATATTGAGGAGATTAACTACGAAAGGACTCCTTTGCCAAAGAAAACCGAGAAGGTAATTTCTTTTGGTACCACATCTAGCCTATCTTCCTCTAAATCCTCCCCTCCCCTCATCTGCTCACCACAGCGATGAAGAGGTGTGCAAGGTTGGCACAACAGAGCCTCTACAGCCCCACCTCCCAATCACCCAAGCGAAACCCCATCCACCTCTATCCCTCCCCCAACCACAGTGCAACCACGTATGAATCCTCTCCCCCTTACCCATCGTCCCCATCTACACCGCTACTCCTCTAACCACTATCACTCCTCCCACCACCTTACCTACCACCTCATCTTCTCCCCACAAACTACCGAAGCCGCAACTTCCTCATCTTAGCCCCCATCTTTACCACCACCCCCATCTAAAATTCCCACCACAAACCCAATCCTCTCCACAGTCCAAATTCGGATATCTCTCACAACATTTTTGGAGATATTCGGATGAGCTCCCCATCTCTCAAAACTCCCTCATCTTCCTCTTCATCCGACTCGTCCTCCAAAGATGAAGATTCGTATAGCCCACCGTCACCATCTCTGCCTCGCCTTTGCAAATCTCCAACAGAAAAATAACTCACAAGGTAGAGAGGCTGGTGGCAAAGAGGACGAAGAACATCATCGAGCAAGAACTAAGATGATGTTGGCCAACATGTGAATAGCCGAGGTGAACATCACGAAACATATCCGACAAAACCGGCTCGGTGTTGGGTGATCGTCTGAGCAGCCTAGAGGAGGAAGTGAAGGCTGCTGAAGGCCAAGATGGCAGAGGACAACACGGTCGTAGTAGATGCTGCGGCGGTGACAAATCCGACTTGAGTGCATTGTTCCTCACCGGAAACTTAGTTGCGAACCCTTACAGATGAAGTTAAAAGGGGAAAGCAAATTGGGCAAGAAAGGCCGAAAGCCCTCACAGGTGTCAAGGCCAATGCCGATAAGCCGGAAATCAAGCTGCATACGCTTGAGCCGGAGGCGGCTAGTGGCTAAATGGAAGATTAAAGAAGATGAGCTTGCCGCCCTTCACCGAGGGTAACCTGAGATAGAAGATGCCATCGAGAGGACGAAGAGAGAAGGAAGAAAGAGGAGGAGGAAAAGATGGAAAAGCTGATGGCCGGGATCAAAGAAGGCGAGAAATTATCCGAGGCCAGAGGCAAAGGGAAGAGGAAGGTTTCGAGAAGGAGCCAGCCGAAGTCTGTAATTTCAAAATCTTCCAATGCCGAGAAGAAGAAGAGAGAGCCGGACTACTCCAATCTATCTCGAGGAGCGAGATAAGAAGAATCAAACAAGAGAAAGAGTGGTTCGGAGAAAGAGAAAGGAAGAGGCAGAGGAAGCCGGGTAAAGGGGCCGAGATGAAGTGGGACAGGGCATCAGGAAGACCGATGAGGTCTAAAACGAAAAACAATCATCAAGACATAGAAGGAAGACGAAGACAGGTGAGATAAAAAACAGCCGATGAAGTGTTAGAGAAATATCACACAAGTATCAAGAAGCGATTCTGACTTATCAAGAAGAAGTTACAAGATTCAGCTTATATTATTATAACCAAGTCTAAAATAGAATTCACAAGGAAGTTACAACTACCAAATAAAGATCTCTATAAATAGGATAGAAGCTAGAATAGAATACATACATGACTATTCATTTACATTCTCTACACAATTAGCATTCAAAATTTGTAAACACACACAAACGTTCTATACGTTTCCGGTTTAAGTGTTTGTAGAACACTTTTCACATAATATCTTCAAGCCATTGATATACATAAATTAGGAAGAAATTGTTGTAAAATTTGAAGATTCACGATTGTAAGTAAGTAAGCAAGAAGGAAGAAAGGTAGTAAGTGAAGACCCTTCTTCAAGTTGAAGAAGGAGAGTGAACGTAGGATCATTTGATCCAAACCACTATAAACAATCTGCGTTCTTTACTTTTCGTTAGCTTACTTGTTCATATTGTTTTTCTTTCATAATCAAAATTAAATTGCGAGAATTTAAGTTAGTCTAAATATCGGTGTGCTTTAGATCTACATAGAGTTGGGTTTAAATTTAATTCCGTTGTGCTACTTGGGTGTTACGAGTAAGTTTCAAAAGATTTATAAAAATCTGAAAATCTATTCATCCCCCCTTCTAGATTTTCACTAGAAGGCTAGATCAAGTTGTGACTAATCTACTCAACTAATCGGGACCAACAAGTGGTATCGAGCAGGTGTTAAGTTGTTACGATATTAATTTTAGGTCTTAACCAAGATTCGAAATTTGTTCTTGATTATCTTCATCTTCTTTGTTTCACTAAGCGTGCTACAAACAAGATCTTGTAAGTTTTGGTTTTCTATCTCAACATGTCATCTGTTAAGAGCAAGAAATCAAGGAGTTTACTTGATTTCTCAATCGAAGAATATGACTTCTAGAAATTTAGAATGGAGAACCATCTCAAAGTAATTCATGATAGAATGGAGGAGGTTCTTGAAGAAGGACCTATCAAATTTTATCATGGAGGTACAAGTGACGACACTGCAATTTCTTTGAAACAAGAGTTAGGCAAGAGAAAAAGAGCTGCGAACTCACAAGTGATGAAAGAAAGATCCATAACTGGATCAGGTTGCTAGAACAGTATCATTGAAACATTGAGTAAAGACTGGATCGAAAAAGTGAAAAGATGCAAGATCGCCAAGGAAATGTGGGAAACTCTTGGCCGAATGCATGAAGGATCGGAGATCAGGTCAAGGAAAATAAATTGCAATCAGTATTACATGTTTTTGACACTTTCAAGATGAAAGAAGGAGAATCCATTGATCAACTAGATGTTAGATCGACCAATCTTCTAAATAAGGCGATTGATTTGGGTAAAACTTATTCAGAGAAAGAAATCAACAATAAGGTGTTGAGGTCATTAAGCAAAAGATGGAGAGAGAAAGCTAATATTCTTAAAGCTACTACGAATCTATCTTCAATTTCACACCATACTTTATTTTCTCATCTCAAGGCATTAGAGTATGACATCCAAATCGAAGACGAAGAAGACGAAGCGTAATCTTCAACATCCGGAAAAATTGTAGCATTTCTTCATCAAGAAGAATCCGAGAAATCTCCAAGGCATCCGATTTATCTCATTAAGGAGGAAATGACTCTTTTGTTAAAACGATATGAAAGTGAGAATGAAGTACAAAAGAAATAAGAGAGATAGATCAGGTCGAATGAATTACGAGATCGGATAAAGAAGAAAAGAGTTGAGACAATGATAGGAAAAAGGATCGACGAGAAAGCATAAGTCACCAATTAGAAGAGGAGATAGTAGTCCTAAGACAGACAGAGGAGATATTTGTTATACATGCAACAAACCTGGTCACTATAGTTATGATTGTCCTCAACTCACTCCAAGAGAGAGAGAAGAAAAGAGGAAAAAGCGAGACGGAAGGTATGCCGATCGAGAGAGCTCTCCTAGCTGAGAAAGAAGAAGTTCATGAAACATCATCCTCCTCATCCTCATCTGATTTTGGAGTCGATGACGACATCCGTTTAATGGCAAAAGAGGTACACTACTATTCTTCTTGAGATAATGACTATGATACCTTATCTCAAACTAATCCCGATCTTATAGAAAAACTTTTGAAAGATTTGGAGACTGCTCTATCTCGCTTATAAACAGATAGAGACTGAAAATTTTGATTTAAAGAATCAAATTACTGATCGACTAAAGTCAATCAAACAAAGGATAGTGAGAAACTGACTGTACATTCAAGGGGGAATGTCGACCGAGACCATCACTAATACCTTGTCCGATAAGGCAGACAAGTTAGAAAAGGAATTGAATTCTTTAAAGATAAAATTTTCAAACATCTATTCTGAAAATGAGAATTACAAAAGAACTAACAGAGAATTAAATCTCAAGTTAGGGCTTTTAAATATCTCTCGATTACAATAGATAAGATCTTCAATACTTCACAAAAGTCTAATGATAAGACTGGATTAGGTTTTGATAGGAGTAAGAAAAATGATCCAATAAAACCTAGAGTTTTTGTTAAAGCAACTAAACCAAAGATAGAAACTAGATTTAGTCCTTGGAAACCTAAGGAATTAATTACCTCATCCGATACTTCAAAAGAAAACACAGACGAGGAAAGTAGCTCCCAAGGTTAAACCTAAGACTAAGTCAAAGTCCTATCCTAGGTATAATGGTTTTGATGGAAGAAGTAAAACATATCCATTTTTACCAAGATACAAGACAATTACAAAGATCAGTTAAACAAAATTGATCTTGAAAGTCTTATCTTAGTAGATAGATATGGATGTAAACTTCAATCTATGGTTTTGAGGAACATTGATATCTTTATCCTGGATACCTAAATGTCAACTTAACATGAAAGGACCCAAAGTACAAAGGGTACCTAAGCATTAAATTTGTGATTGCAAGAAGATAAGAAGATAGTTGAAAGAGGAGACATTCTTGAGGTCATCTGGTACATTGGCAGTGGTTGTTCCAAGCATATGACCTATGAAAGATGTCTTCTTTCTAACTATCAGACCATAGACGGACCAAGAGTAATGTTTGGAGATAACAATTATGGACTTACCAAAGGTGTAGGGACATTGATGATAGGTGATATTCAAGTAAATGAAGTCTACTATGTGGAAGGATTGAAGCACAATTTACTATCTCTGTTTCACAATTTTGTGATAAGGGGTTAAGTGTAAAATTTACTCATAATGCATGCTTTGTGTTAGATGGTATTAATGAAAATATTCTATTAGCTGGAGTCAGACAAGGTAATATTTATGTTGCAAATTTCAAAAGTTGTGCTAAAGATACTTGTCTTGTTGCTAAGAGTTCGAGATGATTTAAGCCGGCTATGGCACAAACGTCTGGCCACTTAAACTTCAAAACTCTTAACAAAATAGCAAGAAAAACTTTAGTAAAAGGACTTCCTGATAAAGTATTTTCAAAGAACCATGTGTGTGATTCTTGTCATAAAGGAAAACAGACTAAAGCTTCTTTTAAAACAATAAGTAGTCCTTCTTCGTAAAGAATTCGGAACTTCTTCACATGGATCTCTTTGGTCCAAGTAACACCTCTCAGCCTTTAGTGGAAGAAAGTATACTTTGGTAATTGTTGATGACTTTCCAAGATTTACCTTGGTTATTTTCTTATACAAAAAGAATGAGACTATGATTAAGATTCCAGAATTTCTTAAAAAGGTTCAAAATGAAAAAGGACTAACTATTGTTAAAATTGAAGTGATAAAGGTATCGAGTTCCTTAATAAACTTGTTACTAACTACTGCATTGAAAATGACATAGCTCATAAAACATCTGCAGCAAGGACTCCACAACAAAATGGAGTAGTTGAAAGGAGAAACAGAACCTTGAAAGAGGCGGCTAGAACAATGTTATCTCGAGTACAACACTCCACACAATTTTTGGGCGAAGGCATTATCTGACTTGTTTTGTTCAAAATAGAAGTTTGATTGTTAAAAATAAATGCAAAACTCCCTATGAAATTTGGAAGGGAAGATCCCCCAAAATTTCGTACTTTCATATATTTGGTTGTAAATGTTTCATACACAACAATGGTAAATCTCAATTAAGAACTTTTGATGCCAAGATAGCAGATGGAATATTCTTGGGATACTCATCCGTATCAAAAGTATATAGAGTTTTTAATAAGACAACCTTGTGTGTAGAAGAAACATCACATGTTGTATTTGATGAATCTTCTTTTGAGTATAGTAAGGCAGGGGACATCACAAAGATATCGGATGATATGGATCAGATGACTATCAAAAGATCAACCATAAAATTCTACAATCAAGAATCGGACTCGGATGAAGAGGAAGAACCAGATACAAACAAAGAGAAAGAACACGGAAGCTCTTCCTCACGGTGATCGGGGGCATCGATACCTCGGATGATCGAGGTTGAGTCATCGAAGGTAACATAGAATCATCCGAATAAATAATTCAGACAAAACTTCATCCATTGTAAAAGATAAAGGTAAGAAAGTAATGTCATATCACCCACAGAACAGATAATTAGAGATTTAGACTGGAGTCAAGACGAGGACCCAACTAAATCAAGATTGCATGCTCGGTTGCTATGTGTCATTACTTGAACCTAAATCTATTACAGAGGCTCTAACCGATTCCAACCGGATTAATGCCATGCAAAAAGAACTAAATCAGTTTCAAAGACAAGATGTGTGGAAGCTTGTTGAAAGGCCTCACCATCAAAAAGTCATTGGAACTAAATGGGTCTTTAAAAATAAAAGGGATGAAAACAATGTTGTGGTCGAAATAAAGTCGATTAGTTGCGCAAGGTTATTCAAAATCAGAGGATTGATTATGATGAAACCTTTGCACCAAGAGCTGCCCGAAAGCCATAAGATTGTTTTTAGCCTATCGCTTTTAAAAGATTCATAGTTTTTCAAATGGATATTAAGTCAGCATTTCTAAATGGAATCCTAGCCGAGGAAGTTTATGTAGAGCAACCTCCTGGTTTTGTCAAAGGAGACAAGGTTTATAAACTAAGGAAAGCTCTATATGGACTTAAACAAGCACCTAGAGCATGGTATGACACCTTGTCTCGATTATTTAATTCAAAATAGTTTTGTTAAAGGTAGAATTGATAGAACTCTCTTTAGAAAAGAATTTGGTTGTGTTCTTTTATTAGTTCAGATTTATGTTGATGATATTATTTTTGGATCAACTAACATATCTTTGTGTGAAGAGTTTAGTCATCTTATGAAAAGCAGATTTGAAATGTCCATGATGGGAGAAATGACTTATTTTCTTGGACTCCAAGTAAAACAAACAAAGAAGGAAATATTTATCAATCAAGCCAAATATACAAAAGATCTCATTGAAAAATTTTGAATAGGTACTAGTCGAGAAGCCAAGATACCTATGATGACAAACTTTTCAATGGATCCAGATGAAAAGGGAGAAGACACTCGATCAAACAGAGTATGGAGGTCTTATTGGTTCATTATTATATCTAATCGCTAGTAGACCCGATATCTCATTTGTAGTTGGAGTCTGCGCTCGATTTCAAGCTAACCCTAAGACAAGCCATCTTGAAGCAAAGAAGAAAATTCTTAAGTATCCGAAAGGTACAAGAAGTGTTGGATTGTGGTATCCACTAATGACAACTTTGAGTTGTCTAGATACTCGAACTCGAGACTTTGGTGGGTGTAAGATAGATAGAAAATCTACATCCGGTACTTGCCAATTTCTTGGTAGTAAGCTGATTTCATGGTTATCTAAGAAACAAACCTCCGTAGCTACCTCCACAAGCTGAAGTTTGTGTATATGGCACTGGAAGTTGTTGTTCACACCGATCTGGATAAGACAACATTTAAGGGACTATAACATTATCACCAAAGATGTACCAATCTTTTGTGATAGTAATAGTGCCATAGCTATTACCCGTAACCCAGTCCTACATACGAGATGCAAGCATGTTGATATTAGACATCACTTCATCCGAGACCATGTTGAGAAATGTGACATCGACTAGAGAAGATTCTCGACCGATTTTCAAAGAGCAGACATCTTGACAAAACCACCGGCAAAGGGAAGGTTTAAAGAACTATCTCGTAGAATTAGGATTATTAGATGCTTCTTTAGTTAATCTATAATCTTATATTATTCTTTGTCTCTCTCAATTTTAGTTTATTATGTCTAGAAAGAAGTATCGAGACGAGTAGAAGGTCATATGGAAAATCACAGTGATATCATTGATCTCCATCAAAGGAATCAAGAATCAAGGATTAATCCATTGATCTTAGACCAACTTGATACTTACTTGTCGACATGAAGTAATTTAAACAAATACATACTAGTCAAATGCATTCTGCTTACAAAGACAGATGAGTATATGTACCTTGTCCGAATTACTCACAAAAGTTACTAATGATTTGCCTAAGTGTTTTTGATTTCGTAAAAGAACAAGGTTTGATAAACATATCTCAACATAAGACAAGGTCTACTTATTCAAGTAATCATGAAACAGACTATGGTGCTATCAATCCGCATAAGGTGAAAGTTATCGGGAAGTACCTTCTAAACTTTTCTTATGTATATTAGGTTCATATAATTAATATATGAATTTAATAACATAATCCTTTTAGTATTTCTTAAAAAATGAAGTTACTCACTTTATTAAAAATATCTTGATTTACAAAAATAAAGAGATAAGGGTTCAAACTTTATTTTTATTAAAATACATGTATTTTATTTTATCTCTCCAATTAATCGAAAAGTATTTTCTCAAATAAGTAACTCTGTCAGAGAGAAGTTACTACGGACCCGAAATTTTATCAAATATAGCTTTGAATTACGCCGAGTAAGCTTCACGCGCTAGGAATGGAGGCGGTTTCGAAATATGAACCGTCTAAATATCACACGCGACATATTAAATAGTATTCAATGCACTTTTCAAAATAAATGTCATAATTGCATTAATGGCGATTCGAAAGCCTATATTCACACTTTTCCAGGAAATTATTGGTTTTATAATTGTTTATTATTATATCTTTCCATATAAATAGGAGTTCGTGTGCATAATTTTATTTACGCACACTTAAAAACCTTCATATTTTCTCAAACTCTTCCTTTCCCTCCTAAAACCTTCTATATTCCTAAAATGGCGGAATCAAAGAAAGCGAACATCAAGTATGAATATGATCTTGCTTCGATCAGAGAGGCAGAAAAAATCGAAATGTTTGTTGAATGGGATATTTCGACGATCTCAAAACCAGAGAAATTTTAAGCTTGCTCGAATCCAGAGGCCTGAAACAAAGATTGCATGAAGAAACCGTCGAGGAATCTAACTTTGGATAATCTTTTCTGCCGAGTTCCTAACAAGAGCAAAGGCTATTGACACTAGTTTGGAAACTCAAATTCGAACCAAAGGGAAGAATAAGAAGGTGGTTTTATCAATTGAAGATATTGGAGAAATTTTTGGGTTGGAGTAATTGTCGGAGAAAACCCTTCACGTACAAAGCATCGAGAATACTTGGAGAGTTTCCGATTAATGGCGAGAAGAACTCACCGTAACACAACGGCGAATTTGAAAAGGCCAATGTTGAAGAGGAAGTATCAGTTGATGTTAATTTTGACCAAGTGTATCTTGGGAGAGCAAGAAAGCTACGATGGCTTGACGAAGCCCGAATTTGTTGTCGAGGGCTATAATTGATGGGGCGTAAATCAATTGGGCAAGGATGGTGTATTCAAGGTGATGGAGGAAAGAAAGAAGTTTACCAAAACCCCAGTTTCATCGGAGCTAATGAGGTGGTCCTTGACCAAGATAACAAGTATGATGGCAGAATCACCATCATACTTGAACATAAGTCGGGGTCGATAATTTGGATTGGAAGGAGGGAGTGAAAAATACACCAGTAAGAGGCTTTTGGTCAAGGACGAGAAAATCTTCGGACCATCGACACGAGAGGGAGACGAGGATGCTCCAGCTCCACCTCCAAAGACAAAGAAAGTGTTGGAACCACCGATCGCCGACTCTATGAAATTATCAAATTCGGGATCGCAATCACATAAACGCAGCGGATAGAATTGTACCTTTATTCACCATAATATGTGAAGACGAACCAGTTCTAAGGTCAGAACTACGATCGAAGGATGAGCCTCGAACCTCACGGTCTTACGCCATATTCCTATCCCTTTCCCTTGGACGTCGAGTGGTCGACGATCCTCCAAGGAATCAGAATCCGCCTCTCTCGATCTCACATTTTTTCACACATCCGGAGGCTCGACGTTAGGGTTTATTTATAGGCTACAACAGGGACCCTAAGGAGGAATTAGGGTTGGGCCTCTGATGGGCCTAAGTATCCTCGTGTTCACCCGAACACTTTACTTAAGCCCATCAATTATAACTCGATCCACTAAAGAGTTATAATTGAATTACAATCCTAATCCCATATTATAATATGGGCTCTTTTTATTATGTGTACGTTTATTTCCCGTTTTTAAGATATTGAATGTCCATAAATTAATTAAATTATCGACAACTTAATTAATTTATATCTAATTCCAAGAGTAGTATCACTCATCTTTATTATTATGTCGGATTAAATCCACTGCAGGTTTACATAATAATCTTTATGAGCTCCTCAAGGGGACATCATCATCCTAAATACTTAGGACACAGATTCCTTCTATAATCAACAACACACCATATAAACAATGTTATCTCCCAATTCACCGAGCCTATTGATTTAATAAATCTCACCCATTGGCAAATCAAAGAAATATACACTGAGTACACGTGCCCGTTATTATATAGGGATTAAGTAGATGTACATCCATAACAAGAGAGGTCTTGTTCTTTTATATAGTCAACAAATTGAACAACCTCATATGGTCCTCGCTCAATACATACAAAATGTACTAGTGTAACTTTATAGTCAAGATAGACTAATACCAAATTACACTACAACCGTTCCAATGGTTTGTCCAAATCCATCTTGGTTGTGAGCTATTATTTATAATCTATAAGGAACTGATAGCATGATCTTACGTGTGACACCACACACCATGTTATCTATGATAGATTAATCTGGACAAAATAATGATATATATATATATATATATATAACAATCATAAACAATAAGTATTTTCATCATAATGAATCTCATATTAAAAGGATGTTCATACTCAAAAAGATGTTCATACAAAAGCTAGGCTTATAGTATACATCCTAACAGAAAGAAGGATTCAAAAGACAAGATAAAAGAGGTCAAGACGGTGTTGGAGGACGAGTCCTCATCTGCTGATACGGAGGAAGCAAAGGATTAGGAGATGGAGACGCTTCTCAAGGGGAAGTGTCTTAGCCGAGGCTGCAGGAGGACAAGGAGAAAGGGTTGAAGTCTCAAATGCGGAGATGACCAAGACATGGAGCAAGACCAATCTTCATCTTCCTCATCTCGAGGATTAAGTACCCCAACCCTCCACATCCCAACCTCGGCGATGAAGAGGTAGGTAAGTCCGTCGCCTCCGAGCCTCTAAAACGGTCCACTCCCATAAGTCCAATTCAAACCCAACCCACATATGATCCCTTTTCTTTCTTACCCTCTACATTAATCGAACCAGATCTATACCTTAATCTCCCCAACCCATCTAGTGTAATGGGTCCTACGAAACCTCCCTAAGGATTCTTGGAAAGAAATTCCTCCTTAGGAAGGAATCAGCCCTTGCGAGATGAGCCCGAGCTTCTCAAAGAACTAATTGATGTATATCTTCTAAGAAGACTCGATTAGGCTCATTTGAAGAAACAACCATCCTAATATCAAGGTGGGGAAATAATGTCTATCCTGGGAAAAGGAAGTTCTTAAAAGGCTAAACTTAAATCCTTCCAAGACATCCTGGCGGAGAACACTTTTGTAGACTACATTCTACAAAGGGTGTATCTTGGAGATGAGGCACCGGAGGAGGTGGAGAATGCCGAGAAGGAGCAGAAAAGGTTAACATGCCCGAGAAAGGAGATGAGGTGAAAGAGATGGAAAGGATGACTAGTGGAGTCGCGATGAGCCAGTGAGATGGATACGGTGAGGAGGCACAAACAGTAATGTATAATGGAGCCTCGTACAAGCCGAGGTAGAATCGAAGTGCCAACATCATCAACACATTGGGCAAATTCTCCTCCACTGCAATTAAAGCTATTATTCCTATTGAGGAGATAGATTTAACTCTATCTTCTCCATCTCAAGAAATTGCAGGATCTTCGGCATCTCGTGTCCGTATCCGAATTCAATGCACTAAAGGAAGAAGTGTTGAATCAAGAGAGCTAGTTTGAGTGCTCTTCATCCGGTTCCGAGCATCATCTCATCATCCATTAAGGAAAATATAGAGGTTCCGCTCACGAGAAAACTAAGATCGACCTCTATTTTTCTCGAATCGGACATGAAGAAAACATGGCTAAGGTCAAACAAAAGGTAGATGAGGAAATGAACTCTCAAGAGGCCTGGATCAAACAATACGCTCGAGATGCCTATCGCGAAATCAGGTGATAACGTTGAAGATCGTGTTAAGGAATCTTGGAGAGCAAAAGAAGGTTCATTTTCTCAAGTATTGAAGATGCAATTAGCCATGGAGAAGGATAGGTGACGAATATTCTCGCGACAATTTATGGAAGGAGAGTTCAGATGAATCAAGCAGATCACAAGAAGCGGTGTGATCACTGGATCAAAAGACTAGATTAGTAAGGCATAAGGCGATGAGCCGATTGAGCAAGTGGCCACTATCTCGCAACACCCGATTTGCTGATGTCAAAAAGGGGAAGATAGTGAGCTCAAGAAAAGAGTAGAGTTGCAAGAAGATCACCGCTGGCCTTAAATCTCAGATTAGATGAGTTGTCTCAAGAGTTGTTAAGAGCATAAGAGGAGAGGAAGAAGGCAGAGAAGAGAAGTCTCGAGAGAGCCTTAAGGAGACCGAAAAGGAGATCGAAGACAACCGAATCCACCGAGTCCGAACCGGAGCCTGAATCTCGAAGGAATTGCCATCTACCGCTGATCCTGTCCCCGTCCTATCAATCAAATCTCCCTCATCCTCATCTAAAGCACTGGGAAAGTGAAGGCACCTAGCCAACCTTAGAAGACCCGGTCGAGATTGAGGAGGAAGAAAGAATTCTCAAGAGGAGGAGGGAAGAAAAGGAGAAATATAAAAGAAGAGATGCAAAGAGAAGGAGGGAGCAGGAGAAGGCAGCGGTAAAACCTATGACAGAAAGACGAGGAAGTGGGTTCAGAGGTCCAAAAACAAGGAAGGAGAAGAGGTCTTTCGCCCATTTCATCGCATGACAGCTGTGGCCCAAGGAAATCCTTCCCATGGATCAACAAGCCAGGTGGAGAGCTTATGAAGGGAATGGATTTTCCTGTTCCATGTCTGCAAGATAATCACTGGGGCAATGACGAGAACATAGCATTTGATGAATGGCTAGAGGCGAAGGATCCCAACTTCTATCAAGACTCAATCGATCTCGCAGATACCGAGTTTAATGTGGACATAGTCGCACCACCGAATTCAATAATGTCTGCTCCACTCACACAAGATCGCCGTCTGGATAGGGAAAAGGTGAAGCAGGATATCGATCCAAGCCGAGACGATGGCCGATCTAGTGAAGGAGGGAGACATTGAGTACGAAGAAGCGTGTCTTCGACTGGATGACCATTCAAGAAGAAGACAGGTGGTATGATTAAAGTCTATCACTTCTTGCTCATCTAATTATGCATGTTGTGATAAATGTGAAAAATGTGCAAGTCTTTGAATATTTGTGAAAAACACTTTTGAACTACTCTCATAAACTTGGTTGTTTAACTAACTTGTTTTACTTTCAAAACAACTAACTAATTCTTGGTATAAATAATCGACTTATAAATTTATAACACTAAATCATCTGAAACTTACTAATCTTATTCTCGTATAATTACTTGATTATTTGACTTCAATCTTGATCAATTTTGTTGCTCCGATCATCCGACTATGAAGTTAATTGCTCGATTATCCGACTAAGTGACTTAGTTGTATACTTTGTAATATTCTTATCTTCTAAGAGTACTAATATTTTTCTTTTCTTGAGTTTTGTTTTAACATCATCAAAAAGGGGGAAATTGTTAGGAAAAAAGTTGTAATTGGTTTTGATGAGTGAAAATGTAAAATAGGATGACCAATTTGAGTATCTTGTATAGACGGTTGAAGTAAATAAATACTTTGTAAGTCAAGATAAGTATCGAAATCGACTAGGTTAAGAAATCAGACTAGGTCAAGAAATCGGACTAGGACGAAAATCGGATAAGGATAAGAAGTCGACGAGGACAGCATGAAGAAGACAGATGAGGTCTAAAACGATAAATCTAGTTTCCAAGTCAAAGCAAGAAAAGCTTCCTCATGCAAAGCCTCCAACTCCTCTTCACAGACTTCCCTTTTCCTTCAACTTTTCGGACATCTTAACCAACCTTCTCCTTTTCAATGGTTGGGAACTTTGACCCTCGTCCATTCCAGCAGACTCTCGCAAAGCTCTTTTTAATTCTCGCCTTCTCTTTTCGCTCCAAAGCAAAAATTTCAATCGCCTCCAGCCTATCTTTCAACTCCTTCAAT
This sequence comes from Paraleonurus japonicus, assembly GCA_030762865.1. Classification (NCBI taxonomy): domain Eukaryota; kingdom Viridiplantae; phylum Streptophyta; class Magnoliopsida; order Lamiales; family Lamiaceae; genus Paraleonurus; species Paraleonurus japonicus. The sequence goes on from CM061060.1 coordinate 32,220,162, forward strand.
TCTTTATCCTTAGCCTCATCTCTCACAACCACCTCGCTTCTCAATCGGCTTTCCCCTTTTTAACATCATTCAAAAGAGGGGTCCAATGAGCTTCCATCTCCAAAGCATCTTGGAAAGAACATCCCGTCTCAGACGCAGAAACTTCTCTCAGTAAACTTCTTCACTCAGAAACTCAAATGCTATTGGAGAAGCAATCTTCTCATCGATTTTTAGCATATCTTGAGCAGCAAAGAAGCAGATGTCACCGCAGATGTAGCCGTCTCCGTCAATTTAGCATTTGCCTCTTGTACAAGAGCAATTTGCTTTCCCATTTCCAGCATAAAGGATTGGATGGCCGCATTACGATCAATGCCTTCTCGTAAATGTGCTTCCATGGCACCGAGTTTCATGAATCGATCCTCCATCTTTGTCCGAAGTCTCGTCCTCAATCGTCTCTCTTCAAAGCAAACACCTTCCCGAGAGTAGCTTCAGCTTTCTCACCTTCAGCCTTTACACTCTCAACGTGCTTTCTAACCTCATTAATGTTGTTCAACATCATGCGAGTAAAGAGTTTCGATGATAGTTTCCTGTTGCTCAAGAAAATATATCGGCGGCAGGTTTGACGGATGAAAGAGGGGGCCGTCGAATGGCAGCCTCAATGTAGGACTTTGAAGACTCAATAGACTCAGCAAGAGGAGTATATTTAGCAGCCAATACAGAAAACATGGAAGCATACTGTTGTGTTAACTCAAAGCAAACTTTGCGAGAATAAGAGTTATACAAATCTTCATGAACAACAACAGGCATAAAGTTGGGCAAACGTACGAGATGTAAAATCGGGAAGAGGAGGAGGGATAGAAGATACACCTTTCTGATTTCTTCGATCATCGTAAAGGGAGGAACAGAACCATCCTCTGCAGGCTCCGATTCATCTAACGATCGAGCAACTAGGCAAGCAATCGATGATCCGAGGTTAAATCAAATGCTCGCTACGTGATTGGAGTGAATTGATACATGTTTTTAGGGCTATTTTTAGTGCAAAAAGTGAGCTAAAGTATGATTTTTGTGCTTAAATGTGAAAAGTATCACTCTTTTGCCTAAAAAGTATTACTTTGAGAGGTTTTGATGTATTTCGCCCGTTTTGCAGGTAAATCGGTGGAATTTTGCCAAACCGAGAGTACCGGTATTCTTAGAATGAAAAGACGAACATACGGGACGAAAATGGGGAGTCGGGCCCCGGAGCCCTTCTCGATAAAAATTCCCGATCTCGAGTTCGAGTCGAGGGTGCACAGACCTCGACTCGAGGTTCAGCTTGGAGGGAAACTATTTCAAAAAGTTGGCGAGCTCGACTCGAGGGAGGAGCCTCGAGTCGAGGGAGATGAAAATTGCAGCAAGCTCGACTCGAGGGCTAGGCCTCGACTCGAGGCAGGAGAGAATTTTAAAGAAATGTGTTAGCGACTTTTAGGCCTCGACTCGAGGGCTGAACCTCGACTCGAGGAGTGCCCAAAACCGAAAAATTCAGTTTTTAAGCCATTGGAAGCCAAAACAGAGGGAGAGTAGATTCTAGCGGTTCAGAGCAGTTTCTAGGAGTTTCTTTGAGCGAATTTTACATTTTGTAGCTTGAATTTACTTGTAATTGCACTAGATTGTTAGAATTAGATAGATTCCACATTTAGATCATTAGATTAGTAGATTGGTGATTGTAATTGAAGTTTGCAGCTGAGAATTGAGAAGAAGTGAAGTTGAATTGAAGCCTTGTACAAGATTAATCATTCTTATTTTTGCCTATTGAAGCTTAATTGGTGATGTTCTTACCCTTTGATCTCTTTAATTCATTGCTTGTAGTGATTAGATTTTTCATTGCTTTCTTAGATTTTCTAGCCATGGTTTTTGCTTGTAGCACCATGGGCTAATAGCCTTGTGCTTGGGATAATTGAAATAGGGATGAAGTGATTGTCTCATGTTATGATTGTTGATAATTGTGATCAATTGAATTAGATTGCTTCCTAATTGTGATTCTTAATTGTGCTTCATGAAAAATTGTCTCTTTTGATTAATGGTTGATCACCCTAGCAATAGGCGAGTTGAGCTAACGTGATTAGGTGTTAATCGGGTTTCAATTTTGCATGATTGTATGAATTGGGGACTTCTACATTGAGAGATGGGAAGAACTAAGGATACTCACATTAGGCATTGTGATATTAATGGAGTGATTAATTTCATGATGGTTTATGCCTTCTAATTTGATTGATTTGCATTTGGATACAATCATAGCTTGTTAATCATGGATTCCTTGATGGAGATTATCCCTTGCACCCAATTCCCTCATTGATTTTAGTGTATTTGATCTTGCATTCTAAGTGTTTGATAAATTGTTTGCATAATCTTACCATTTAATTTCTTGCAAATTGTAGAGATTTAGTTCAAGAGCTTGTTGCAACTTTAGCCATTTAGAACTCTTATCCTTGAATTTCGTTTGCATACTTTCTCCCTTGGGTTCGATATTTTTGTTGATTGGTCTTAATAACTCTTACCCTATACACTCCAATCAAATGGCGCCGTTGCCGGGGAGTTAGTTTTTGCGCCAATAAGTGAGATTCGAGGATTGTTTGAAGTGGCTATTTGTTGTTTGTATTTTTGTTTTTGGTGTTTTTATTGGTGAGAATTTGATTCTTGGATTTGTGGCATTGTAGGTGTATGCTAACAAGATCAAGTGGTGTTCCACCCTTGCCACTAAATCCGGAGATTGAGGCTACATTGCGAAGAAATCGTGTGAGAAGAAGAAGGGAAGCTATGGAAGGAGAAGAGCAAAGGCATGAGGAGAGATTAGTGGGTGATCCTCAAGAAGAGGATGTGCATGGACAAGGAGTAGGAGGAGGAGAAAATGGAGGTAATGGGAATCACTTCCATGCTCAAGTTGGCCCCTTTCCTCAAGGGATGCCACCACAAAATTATCCCTACCAAAATCCCTACCCTTATCCACCTCAAGCTCATCAATATCCCTACTATCCACCTCATCCACAATAATTTCCACCATATTATCCCAATATGCCGTATAATCAAGAGCCACGATACCATGAGCCACCACAACCACAACCACAACATGTAAATGAGCCACCACCTCAAGGAAGGCCTTTGAGAGAGTTCTTTGAACCACAACTTAGAGAGTATTATGATGGGATAGCGAGGCCGAGGATAGATGCCAATAACTTCGAGATAAGTCCCGCTTTGGTGAGAATGCTTAGGGAGAAGCAATTTGAGGGTAGAGATGAAAATGAGTGCCCACATCAACATATGGCACAATTTCTTGAGATAGCCGACACTACAAAATACCATGGGGTGCCCGAAGATGCCAAGAAGTTGAGGCTATTTGCCTTTACATTGAAAGGAAGAGCAAAAGCATGGCTTAATTCATTACCGCCTCGGGACCGTACGGACATGGGAGGAGTTGTCAAAGAAGTTCTTGATGAAATTTTACCCACCATCAAAGACCGTGCAAGCAAAGGAGGCTATTTCCCATTTCCGACAAAAGAATGGGGAGACGATACCGGAGGCGTGGGAGAGGTATGACATGTTACTTATTAATTGCCCTCAACACGGTTTTCCGGAAGAGCAAACCATTATGTACTTTTGCAATGGTTTGACGGATGAGGATAGGTCATTTTGAATGCTTGTGCTAATGGATCGATTTGGTCGAAAACCGTGGGGCAAATGAATGAAATTATGGAGAACATAGCTCAAGACTCATTCCAAGTGTCGGTTAATAGAGGAGCACATCATAGAGTGTCACAAGTTGATGAGCTAGAGAGTATGAAGAGTATGATGATGACTATGATGGACCGATTGGGAGCTCTTACGACCTCACAAAGCCAAGCAAGTGTGAGTCCATCCGTTCCTCATGTTGATGTTGGGCCAAGTTCATTGCCGGTGGAAGAAGTGAGTTATATGGGTAGGCCTCCATTCCAAGGAGGTTATCAAGGAGGAAGCTATCAAGGGAACTATCAAGGAGGAAGGCCTTATCAAATGCCTTACCAAAATAGGCCACAAGGAAGCTATCAACCTCAACCGCAAGCTCCATTCAATGGGAATACATGGAGGAGACATGAAAATTTTTCATATGCCAATCCTAGAGCCGCCGTTCAATTTCCTCCCGGATTTGATCCGGTGCAAAGGCTCCAAACAATGAAGGAAAGGCTACTACGGAGGAGATCTTGGGGTTGATTGTGAAGAAGTTGGAAGCAAATGATTCAAGGCTTGATGAAATAGGGAAACAAATGGACACTCGATTCAAGACGATTGAGCATCAAGTAGGGCAACTTGCTACTACGGTTGGGAAGCTCTCGTCTACGGTGGATGATTTGCAAAAGAAAGAATCAAAGGAGTATTGTCAAGCCATCGAGCTTAGGAGTGGTGCAAGGTATGAAGGACCAAAATTTCCTTCAAGAGGTGATGGAGAGGATAAGCCTTATGAAAGTTGTGATGAAGAAAAGCAAGAGGTGATGGAGGAGGAAGAAAAGAAGAAGCCAAAGTGGTTGATGGCAAGGGAAGAGAAAGCAAAGCAAAAGATTATTGAAAAGGATGAGAAAGGGATTCCAAAGACGGTTGTTCCCATGCCTTATCCTCAAAGGTACATGAAGAAAGCATTAGATGAGAAGTTTGCTCGGTTCCTTGAGGTTTTCAAAACATTGTATATCAACATTCCTTTTTCGGAGGCCCTTGAGCAAATGCCTCACTATGCAAAGTTTCTTAAGGATTTGCTAGCAAAAAGGAGAAGAATGGAAGAGCCGGAGTTAGTTAAATTGACCAAGGAGTGTAGTGCTATGCTTCAACAAGAGCTTCCACCAAAGTTGAAGGATCCGGGTAGCTTTACTCTTTTATGTGATCTTGGTAATGGGTTGGAGAAGCAAGCCTTGTGTGACTTGGGGGCAAGTATTAACTTGATGCCATTTTCCATGTTTAAGAGGCTCAACCAAGGAAAGTTAGGAGCCACTACCGTAACTCTTCAACTTGCCGACGGTCAACGACTATTCCAAGAGGTATTGTGGAGGATGTTTTGGTCAAGGTAGAAGACTTTGTGTTTCCGGCGGACTTTGTAGTACTTGAGATGGAGGAGGATAAGGATGTACCATTGATCTTAGGGAGGCCGTTTCTAGCTACCGCAAGAGCGGTGTTTCATGTGAATGAAGGAAGGCTTACTTTGAAGCTTGATGATGAAGAGCTTCATTTTTCAATGAAGGATGTGATGAAGCACCCTATGGAGAAGGAGGAATGCCACGTTGTGGATGTGATTGATTCATGCCTTCAAGAGGCTTGGGAGGATTCTTCTTATACTCTTTTCTCTCAAGATTATGTTATTCCATCATATAATCATCTTCTTAATGAATCTTGTGTTTCTTATAATTGTGATAGGGATGCATTGGAAGTGGAGGAGGTGAAAGAGATAAAGTTCGAAGGATTTCCAAATCAACCTTGGGAAAACAATGAAGATGGTAAGCTAAGTGAAGAGAAAGTGAAAGGAGCCCTTAAGCCACTACCCGAGCACTTGAAGTATGCTTATTTGGAGGAAAATGAAGGTTGCCCGGTAATTGTATCGTCATATCTTACATTTGATGAGGTAACTAAATTACTTGATGTTCTTCGTAAGAACAAATCCGCCATAGGTTGGTCCATTGATGACTTAAAAGGTATAAATCCTTCAATTTGCATGCATAGGATTAGGCTTGAAAAGGACCATAAACCCATAGTTCAACCACAAAGGAGAGTGAAGCCTAATATTCAAGAGGTAATTAGGAAAGAAGTTGTGAAATTGTTAGATGCTAATATGATTTTTCCTATTTCCGATAGTCCTTGGGTCTCTCCCTTACATGTGGTGGCTAAGAAAGGGGGAATTACGGTAATAAAGGGAGAAAATGATGAATCAATTGCTACAAGGGTAGCTACGGGGTGGCGAGTGTGTGTTGACTATAGAGAACTTAATAAGGCCACGTGCAAGGACCACTTTCCTTTACCTTTTCTTGATCAAATGCTTGATAGGTTAAGTGGATTTGATTATTATTGTTTCTTAGATGGTTATTCCGGATACAATCAAATTATGATTGCACCGAAGACCAAGAAAAGACTACTTTTACTTGCACGTATGGGCCGCTTTGCTTGGAAAAGAATGCCATTTGGCCTTTGTAATGCTCCCGCCACTTTCCAAAGATGCATGATGTCAATTTTTCATGGCTTGATTGAGAAAATTATGGAGGTATTTATGGATGATTTTTCCGTGTTTGGTGAGTCATTTGATAATTGCCTTGCTAATCTTGATATTGTTTTGCAAAGGTGTGAAGATACGAACTTGGTGCTAAATTGGGAGAAATGCCATTTCATGGTTAAGGAAGGCATTGTATTGGGACATCATGTATCATCAAAGGGATTGCAAGTGGATAAGGCAAAAATTGTGGTTATTGAGAAGTTACTTCCACCTAAGGATGAGAAGGGAATTCGATCATTCCTTGGACATGCCGGGTTCTATCGGCGATTCATAAAGAATTTTTCTCAAATTTCTAAACCCTTATCTCTTCTCTTAGAAAAAGACGTGCCATTTGAGTTTAATGATGATTGTTTGATTGCTTTTAGGTCTTTGAAGGAAGCTTTGACGAGTGCACCCATTCTAATTACTCCGGATTGACAAAGCCCTTCATTATCATGTGTGATGCAAGTGATTTCGCTATGGGGGTTGTTTTAGGACAATTGAGAGAGAAGAGGTTTCATGCTATCTACTATGCCTCCAAGACTTTTAATCCGGCCCAAGTCAATTACACCACTACCGAGAAAGAAATGCTTGCGGTGGTGTACGCTTTTGATAAGTTTCGACCTTATCTTGTAGGTTCGAAAACTATTGTGTACACCGACCATGCCGCAATTCGGTATCTCATGTCGAAAAAGGATGCCAAGCCTAGGTTGATTCGTTGGATATTATTGTTGCAAGAATTTGACATGGAGATTGTGGATAAGAAAGGAAGTGAAAATGTCATAGCGGATCACCTTTCTAGACTTGAAGGAGTAGAAGAGACGGAAAGAGATGTCAAGGAAGTTGAAGAGACCTTTCCCGATGAGGGATTACTAAGTATTGAAGAAGTCATGAGTGTGGTAAAGGAAGGGGATGTTCCTTGGTTTGCCGATTATGCTAATTTCTTAGCAAGTGGAGAATTGCCACCGGAAATGAACCCTTTTGAAAGGAAGGTTTTCTATAACCGGGTCAAACATTTTGTATGGGATGATCCATACCTTTTCAAGGTGGGGGTAGATGGAGTGCTTCGTAGGTGTGTGACAAGGAAAGAAGGGGAGGAAATCATGAAACATTGTCACTCTCTACCATGTGGAGGCCATTATAGCACTTCTAAGACCGTGAGGAAGATTTTATTGGCGGGATTCTATTGGCCAACCATCTTTAAGGATTGTGAGAGATTTATCAAGGAATGTGACAAGTGCCAACGGATAGGGAATCTTAACAAGAGGGACGAGATGCCATTGAGCAATATCTTAGAAGTGGAAATTTTTGATGTATGGGGAGTTGACTTTATGGGGCCATTTCCACCGTCGGAGGGATATCAATATATCCTCGTAGGGGTTGACTATGTTACTAAATGGATAGAAGCCATTCCAACCAAAAGCAATGATTCTAAAGTGGTAATAGCCTTCTTGAAGAGAATCTTCACACGGTTTGGGGTTCCAAGGATTTTGATAAGTGACGGTGGTAGCCATTTTGTTAACAAAGCCATGGAGAAGCTTTTGTTAAGGTATGATGTTAAACACAAGGTTGCTACTCCTTACCACCCAAAAACGAATGGCTTAGCCGAGGTGTCTAATCGCTTGATTAAAGGCATTTTGGAGAAGACGGTGAGGACAAGTAGAAAGGATTGGGCAACAAAGCTTGATGACACATTGTGGGCATATCGAACCGCCTTTAAGACACCCCTTGACATGTCTCCCTATCAATTAGTGTATGGAAAAGCTTGTCATCTTCCGGTGGAGTTGGAGTATAAGGCATTTTGGGCTCTTAAAAAGTTGAATTTTGATGAAGAACTTGTGGGAGAAAAGAGGGCTTTACAATTACATGAGTTGGATGAGTTTAGGATGAGAGCTTATGAGAGTTCAAAGATTTTTAAGGAAAAGACCAAGAAGTGGCATGATGCAAGGCTTAGAAGGAAGGAGTTTAAAGAAGGAGATCAAGTGTTACTATTCAATTCAAGGTTGAAGCTTTTTCCCGGTAAACTCAAATCAAGATGGAGTGGACCTTTCCGTGTTGTGAAGGTTTTTCCTAATGGATACTTTGAAGTGATGAACGACAAGGATGAAAGGTTCATAGTGAATGGGCACCGGTTGAAGCTCTACCATGTTCACTCACAAAAAGAGGTTTTGGATGCTCTTGATCTCAAGGATGTGCCTTACTTAGGAAGTGAGAGGGAAGTGTGAACTTTTAGAGTTCCGTCCGGCAAAGGACAATAAAAATAGCGCTTGATGGGAGGCAACCCATCCTTTCTTGCTTTCGTGTGTTTGTTTTATTTTGTTGCTTTGAATAATTGGGTCTTTTGATCCTTGTAGGGTGTGAGGTTCGCTTGGAACTTGAGGAGCTCTATGCATGCTTGAAGAAAAAAAAAAAAGGGGAGTTTAAAGGCTTATTGGTACAACACTTCCTTTCAAACTTAGACTTGTCTAAGTTTGGGGAGGTGTTTCTCTTCCTTCTCTAATGTTTTGTGATGAATTGTGATGATTTGATGTTTGGATGTTTTGGATGGATGATTTAAGTGATGCTATGATTTCCTTGATATATTTTTGAGCTTATTGTCTATGGGTGATTTTGACTTGATGATCCTTTGGATTTCTTTATTCCATGATTTTAGCTTCATTTGTCTTGAGCTTAATAGTGGATTAATTGACATATTTTTAGTATCATCTTGATATAGTGAGTATGCTTGAGGTTATGTACATGAGCATTTGTGCTTGATGTGTAAGATTGTTGGATTTTGATATGATCATTAGTAGATGTGTAGCTTGATGCTAGTTGCTTGATTAATTATGTGAAGATTAATGTGATTGAAAATTCTTGATTCATTGCTCAAGTTAAGCCTGTGAGTTTTGTGCCTTAATAATCGTACATCTTATACGGTTGATTAATCCCTTGTGAGTGCATCATTCATGAATTGTATACTAGAACTTGCCACTAGACTTGTTGATAGTGATCTTTGTGTGATGTTTTGAAAATGATAAGAGGCCATGTTTGGAATGATGAGTCACTTTGCCAAATACTATTCTACCAAATATATTTGATTTCCTTAGTGAGCCATGTTGAGCCTATGATCCATATTCTTTAGCAAGCCAAGTGAAATTGAAACCATTTAGCCTATTTTTATGAGCCTTTCTTGTCCTATGTTTGGTTGAGCTTGAATGTTGGCTAATGATGGTAATTTGATTGCTAATTGTGGGAAGATGATGAGCTAAGTGATGATGTGTTAAGAGATAGAAGAAAAGAAAGGTTGTGAAAAATTGAATTGTAAAGAAAAATGCATGAAAAAGAAAGATTCAATTTGTGAGCTTTAAAAAGAGAAAGCTCAAGTGAATGGTGGAATGATCATTGAAGTTCAAAAGTAAGAGTGTTGCTAGATGAAAGTGAAGATATGTGCATTGTATGGATTAGTTTACATTCAAGTCTCTACTACTTAGTCACTCTTATCCAAAAATATTCCACCTTTCCAAAGAGCCTACATTACAACCTAGAAGAAAGACCTCTTTGATTCTTGATTGATCACAAATGATTTTGATTGAGATTAAGTCTTGTGGCAAGCATATGGTGTACTTATTTGTGAATTTGATGATTGAGTGCTTTAAACCTTGATACACTTGAGTGAAGAGTGAAACACTCCATGGAAGGAGCAATGTGTTGAGTATTTGATTGAGCATTTGTTTGAGCATGATTTGTCTTGATTGCTAGTGGATAGTTCCATTGATACAAGTGATCATTGATGAGTTCGATTGTCTTATTTTTCGTCTATGGTGCCATGTGACATAATTGCAATCAATTCACTCCTTTGTTCTTAGTTTCTACGTTGCTCGAGGACGAGCAACAATTCAAGTTGGGGGTATGATTGGAGTGAATTGATACATGTTTTTAGGGCTATTTTTAGTGCAAAAAGTGAGTTAAAGTATGATTTTTTTGCTTAAATGTGAAAAGTATCACTCTTTTGCCTAAAAAGTATTACTTTGAGAGGTTTTGATGTATTTCGCCCGTTTTGCAGGTAAATCGGTGGAATTTTGCCAAACCGAGAGTACCGGTATTCTTAGAATGAAAAGACGAACATATGGGACCAGCGGGGAGTCGGGCAGAGCCCTTCTCGATAAAAATTCCACGATCTCGAGTTCGAGTCGAGGGTGCATGGAGACCTCGACTCGAGGTTCATGCTGGAGGGAAACTATTTTAAAAAGTTGGAGAGCTCGACTCGAGGGAGGAGCCTCGAGTCGAGGGAGATGAAAATTGCAGCAAGCTCGACTCGAGGGCTAGGCCTCGACTTGAGGCAGGAGAGAATTTTAAAGAAACGTGTTAGCGACTTTTAGGCCTCGACTCGAGGGCCTGAACCTCGACTCGAGGAGTGCCCAAAACCGAAAAATTCAGTTTTTAAGCCATTGGAAGCCAAAACAGAGGGAGAGTTGATTCTAGCAGTTCAGAGCGGTTTCTAGGAGTTTCTTTGAGCGAATTTTACATTTTGTAGCTTGAATTTACTTGTAATTGCACTAGATTGTTAGAATTAGATAGATTCCACATTTAGATCATTAGATTAGTAGATTGGTGATTGTAATTGAAGTTTGCAGCTGAGAATTGAGAAGAAGTGAAGTTGAATTGAAGCCTTGTACAAGATTAATCATTCTTATTTTTGCCTATTGAAGCTTAATTGGTGATGTTCTTACCCTTTGATCTCTTTAATTCATTGCTTGTAGTGATTAGATTTTCCATTGCTTTCTTAGATTTTCTAGCCATGGTTTTGCTTGTAGCACCATGGGCTAATAGCCTTGTGCTTGGGATAATTGAAATTAGGGATGAAGTGATTGTCTCATGCTATGATTGTTGATAATTGTGATCAATTGAATTAGATTGCTTCCTAATTGTGATTCTTAATTGTGCTTCATGAAAAATTGTCTCTTTTGATTAATGGTTGATCACCCTAGCAATAGGCGAGAGTTGAGCTAACGTGATTAGGTGTTAATCGGGTTTCAATTTTGCATGATTGTATGAATTGGGGACTTCTACATTGAGAGATGGGAAGAACTAAGGATACTCACATTAGGCATTGTGATATTAATGGAGTGATTAATTTCATGATGGTTTATGCCTTCTAATTTGATTGATTTGCATTTGGATACAATCATAGCTTGTTAATCATGGATTCCTTGATGGAGATTATCCCTTGCACCCAATTCCCTCATTGATTTTAGTGTATTTGATCTTGCATTCTAAGTGTTTGATAAATTGTTTGCATAATCTTACCATTTAATTTCTTGCAAATTGTAGAGATTTAGTTCAAGAGCTTGTTGCAACTTTAGCCATTTAGAACTCTTATCCTTGAATTTCGTTTGCATACTTTCTCCCTTGGGTTCGATATTTTTGTTGATTGGTCTTAATAACTCTTACCCTATACACTCCAATCACTACGCTAGCCTTGGTCTCGTAGCTCAAACTCCCATAGTGAAAACTCATTGTGACCAATCTCATTTGCCAAGAGAATGAGATCATCAATCGCTCCAAGCCTTGCATTTTTCCATACGGGATATCTACTAGCAAGCTACGCTCCTCCGGAAATTCTCGCAATCTGGGAAACTTGTTGTCCACCCAAGTAGAAGCCTCGGCCATCAAACATTTCTCAAACGATCCACGTAATCTACAAGCAAGGTCTATCATTTGACTGAATCTATCGGATCTGTTCCGATCAAATTCTCTCTGTGATCACCCTCAGCAACCTGGGTGTTAGGCTCCGGCGGCACCCATACCCGCAACCTCATCGCCAACTTCCATCGATGCGGCGAGCTTCGAAGAAGAAGGAATCTCAGAAAGAGAAGGAAACGGAATTGGTACTGTTCCTCCTCACTAGCAGATTCATGAGAGACCATCTCTTGACATCCAAAATTGGAGAATCATCAACCTCCATTGCATCCACCACCGACGATCCTTTCTTGCCGGGAGATACCTTAGGAGGCATCTGTGCTCCTCAGTACGACCGCTCACGAGAATCTTTCCGAGTTGCCACGGTGAACCTCTTCGCCTTTCTCTCGTGGTAATTGAGAGATCGGAATCGATCTTCGCTACGAGAAGACTTCAAAGTCTTCTCCGAACTAGCAGCCTTGGAACTTGCTTTGGGTTATCCGAATCCTTCACCATCTCATCTTTCCCAATATCAATAGCCGCAGGGGCAACCGCCAAAATTGGTAACACATCGGCAGGCTCTTCCTCAACTTCAGCCTGATCCTCGTCATCATCGAATCGGGAGGACCACCGAGCTCCTCATCCTTATTCGCATGAACTTTGCCTTAGTGTATGGCTTCGTCCACTTAGGATCCCACGCTGTGTTAGGCATCACCCTCTCCCGGCAACACTGTAATCTTATTCGACATGGAAACATATTGTTCTATAGCCCATACCTTAACCTCTGGATGACCGTCCACCTCGGTTCGAAAAAACCGATTCTTTTCCTTTTGCAAAATCTCAAAGAATTTCTTGACCCAATCACACTCTACGCCATCCACAATCGCCTTCAAAGCACAAAGACGCCTCGACTCACCGAGTCCATACTCTGTCGTTCCCCAAACATAACCTTCACCATGATATCAAACAACAATCTATATTTCCGCTTGAGATAAGCTTTCTTCAAGTCCGACACATGATGACGACATGAAGTTTTCGCTAGAGAACGAAAAGCTTCGAGATGATTTTCCACCATATATGATTCGGGTCAATGCCTTGAAGAGACAAACCCAAGTGTTCATGAATATCCTGCCGTCGATGGTCAAACTTTGACCAAACAACATCATTTTTATCTTTGTTTCGTCCAAATTCACCACGAACTAGAAGCGAACAACATATGCATCAAGAGTCCGATGTTACGAAGAATGAGCCGACACATCAAACAAACCCCTATCGGATAAGAGATTTAGAATCTCCACCGCTTCCCGTTGTCCAAAGAGTTCGAAAATCCACCGATAATTCACTTCTCACTTTCTCCGAAAGGGCCAAAGGGTCTAGAGTCTTGTGTTTCCACTGCAACCTTTTTCGAAGATGAAGATTGTTTTGGAGCCATTGAAAATAAAGCGAGAGAGATCGAGTTTCGAAGAAGGAAAACAGAGAATGAAGATCGAGGAATAATGAAAGAGAGAGAGAGACGAGAAAATCAATTTATAAGAGAGAAGAAGGAAACCGCTAAATTTTAAATTACAAAATAAAATTTGAACGTTGATTTGCATATTGCACGATCAGATCGACGGTTACGGATTCAACGGTTCGAATTCCGAAAAGTGCGTGTCCTCGGCTCTGGATTTGAAAAGGTATTTTCCAAAATTAAAAGATTTTCGGGTCCGCAGAAATAGGATGTAAAATAATATTTTTAAGGAAAATTACCCCAAAATTTGTGGTTGAAAAGATTTGATTTGACAATACATGCAGAATTACTTCCCAATCTTGAGGATAAACTCGGGAATAAAATATTCCAAAAATTAATTTAACCACATAGACTAAGGAATATTTTAGACCAAAATATTTGTCAAACAAATAAACAAGGGCAAAACAAAAGAGAGAGAAACATATCTCGAGTTGATATTGTAATCAAATGATACCACTGAAATCTTGTAGTAGCAAGCTTTAGAACTTTCTGCAGCAAGTTTTGAAGTTCTCTTGACAAGCTTTATCTTCTCTTGACAAGTTTAATGCTTTCTTGACAAGCTTATTATTCTCTTCAAAGAGGTTTTATACTTTGTAGCCTTTTTCAGCAATATGTTAGCACGATTTTCCTGGATCCATTAGACCTAATGCTACATATAGATCTCTAAACCGTGCTTCACGCCAATGGTTTCGCTGAATTTCGCTCTCTGTCGATCCGTATGAATCTTTTCCATTCGAATGTTTTTCTTTTCGACATGATCTCTAATAAAATGATGTCGTATATCCACATGCTTGCATCTTGTGTGAAATCTTGGATTGAGTAATAGCAATGGCACTTTATTGCTATCACAAAATATAGGAATTTCTTTAGTGACAATGTGATAGTCTTGCAATTGTTGACTTATCCAAAGTAATTGTGAGCAACAGCTCCCGACCATATATTACGCTTACGTAGTTGATGTAGCCACTGAAGTTTGCTTCTTCGAAAGCCAAGAAACCAGCTTACTACCAAGAAATTGACATGTTCCCGTGGTTGATTTTCTCGATTCTACAACCACCATAATCGAGTCGAGAATATCCACCGAGTTCGAGGTTGTCATCAGCGGGTACCATAGACCTACATTTGTTGTACCCTTGAATACTTGAGAATCTTCTTTGCTGCATCAAAATGACTTTTCTTTGGATTGGCTTGAAATCTAGCGCATACTCCAAGCTGCGAAGGAAATATCAGTGCGCTTCTTTGTTAGATACGATAAGGAACCTATTAATCCTCTCGTACATGGTCCGATCAATGCTTTCACCATCCTCATCTGGATCCATCTTGTAGTTTGTTACCATTGGAATCTTTGCATCCTTGCTTGTTAACATTCCAAACTTTTCTAGCATATTTTTGGTATACTTTGCTTGGTTTATGAATATTCCTTTAGAAGTTTACTTGACTTGAAGACCTAAGAAATAATTCATTTCTCCCATCATAGACATTTCGAACTTACTTTGCATCAATTTACTGAATTTTTCACAAAGCTTCTTGTTTGGAGATAAAAAATGATGTCATCCACATATATCTGTACTAATAGAATATCTTGTTCTTCTTCAATTCTAAACAAGGTTCGATCTATCTTTCCTTTACTGAATCCATGATCAAGTAAAAATTGCGATAGTGTGTCATACCAAGCTCGAGGAGCTTGCTTTAGTCCATATAGAGCTTTCTTTAGACGGTAGACTTGATTTCCTTGAACAAAACCCGGGGTTGTTCAACGTATACTTCTTCGGCAAGAATTCCATTTAGGAACGCAGACTTTACGTCCATTTGATAAACTCTGAATTTCATATATGCAGCGTATGCAAGGAATAATCTTATAGCTTCCAATCTAGCTACAGTGCAAACGTCTCGTCATAGTCAATTCCTTCGACGTGAGTAACCTTGCGCAACAAGCCTTGCTTTATTTACGGTGACTTCATCTTTCTCATTTTTCTTGTTCTTGAAAACCCATTTCGTTCCAATCACTTTTTGATGATTTGGTCTATTAACAAGTACCCAAACATCTTGTCGTGTGAATTGATTCAGTTCATCTTGCATGGCTTCTATCCGGTTTGTGTCCAACGGTGCTTCTTCAATATTCTTAGGTTCTTGTAGAGAGACATAGCAACTAAATAAACCATCTAGGTTTATTTTCCTTCTTGTCTTTACTCCATCTTGAGGATTTCCTAAGATTACGTCACTAGGATGATCGGTCATCCAATTCCTTCTATTAGATACGTGTAACTCTTAGAAGATATTGTCGGAACATCATCTTGCGTCATTCCCCTTGATTTGATAAATTCACATCTGGTGTTCTGGGTGAGTCATCAGCGGCCTTAGAGGTTTCTTCAACAGACTTTGTCTTGCTTAAGTCTGCGACGTAGAAGTTTGCTGATCATCTTCGAATGCGAGTCTAAAACATGTACTTGAACCTTGACATATTTTGTCTTATTCTTGAGTTCTAGTTTCTCAAATCCTTCGCTAGAGACTCTTCTCGTCCTTTGTCCTTAGACTCAACAATAGATTCATTAAAAACCACATGGGGTGTTTCTTCCACAACAAGAGTTTTCTGTTAAAAACCCGATATGCTTTGCTTGTCTTTGGAGTATCCTAAAAATATTCCATCAAGAACCTTGGCATCAAAGGTTTTTAACTTGGATTTGCCATTGTCATGAATGAAACACCTACAGCCAAAAATACGAAAAGAAAGAAACACGAGGAATTCTACCTTTCCATAACTCATATGGTGTCTTTCCATGTTCTTTGGTCGCAAGCTTGAAATTGAGTGTAGCATGTTGTATTCACAGCTTCGCCCAAAACCCTTTGAGGAACATTATACTCTGCTAGCATTGTTGCGGCTTCCTTGAGTGTCCTATTTCTCCTCTCAGCAACACCATTTTGCTTTGTGGAGTACGAAGCAGACGTTTCATGTTGAATTCCAGCTTCTTTGCAATACGACGCTATGTGAGAGTTTAGGAATTCTGTTCCTTTGTCACTTCTAATCCTTACAACATTTTCTCCTTTCTCGGTTTGTAATCTCTTGGTAATTCCGGTAACCTTGTGATGGTTTCATTCTTCTTGAACATAAATATCACCCATGTGAATCTTGAATAGTCATCCACCACCACCAGAGTATATTTTCTACCACCGAAGCTTAACGGAGATACAGGACCAAAAAGATCCATATGAAGTAATTGTAGTACCCTACTTGACGTTGGTACAGAAACTTCCTTGAAAGTGGCTCTAGTTTGCTTTCCTTTTTGACATGAGTCACATATCGATCTTTTGAGAAAACTTCATTTAGTAAGCCTTCTACAAGAGACTTCCTGGCTATCTTGTTTAGCATTTTGAAATGTATATGATCGAGTCTCTTGTGCCATAACCAGCTGGCTTCTAAAGTACTCTTTGCTACAAGGCACGTATTACTCGAACATTTCGAAATTCCGCAACATAAACATTGCCCTTTCTCGGGCCGCTTAAGAGCACCTGATCGTTTAAAACCACTTAGAACAACACACAGAACTAGAAAACTTAATCGAGTATCCCTTATCACGAATTGTGAAACCGAGAGCAAGTTATGCTTTAATCCTTCCATGTAGAAAACTTCCTCAACACGTACATCACCAATGTTTAGAGTCCCAACACCTTTGGTAATCCCAAAATTATTGTCTCCAAATACCACCCGTGGGCCATTTTGTGATTTTATTGAGCTCAAGAGTTGCTTGTTCCCAGTCATATGCTTGAACACCCACCTGTCGATGTACTGCAGACAGTATTTCCGGCCAACCTCTCTTTCATGTCCCACGGCGTCCCGCACGTTTAGTTAAGTTTTAGGTACCCTTTGGATTTGGGTCCTTGAGAGTTAGCACAGTCTTTAGGAATCCATAGGAATAGACTCTTCTTATCATATTGAGAAGATCTTATCCTTCTTCCATACATATCAACATAGACAGTCTCATCCTTTGGTGCCTTCTTGAATGCATGCCTATGGGTGTCGATCGTGTTCCTTCCAGAAGACTTCGACTCTTCCGAGGTCTTACGTATGGAGTGATCAGCCATTGTGCAATGGTCCGAGGGTTTTGATGATAAGGGTACGTTCTACTTGAGCCATCAAAAGATTCATATCTCACGAGTACGAGAAGACTTAGTAGACCGTTTAGCAAGCTTTGAAGTTTGCTTAGGTTGTGTAGTCTTCGGTGAGACTATCTCCACGAGAGATGGTTTCGGTGATGTCTACTTTTGACCTTGCTTGAGGTTTCTTAAGTTGGGATTCCCCCTTCTTTTGATACCCCATCGGTTGTTTAGGTTGTTGAGTATATCTACTCTTCTTCCCATTCAAGTGATTTCTTTGGGTCAGCAACCTTTTTACCCTTATCGGTAGGTTTAGGTTTGGAACCCTCTCCTACAAAATCATTACCCTTAACATGTGTACTCTTCTTAAGTACACTTGTTTGAACTTGTGAGGATTGGGCAATGGTAAAACCAATTCCCTTCTTTACGTTAGGTGTTTGAGACGATTCAACTATTGTTTAAACTGCATGAGAAGCTTTGTTCAGTTGATCCAACCTCAAACTTAAACGTTCCTCACTCGATTTTATACGCTCATGCTGATGGAAAAGTTCATCGAATTTTGCTTGTAGAATTTTCAAGCGATCGGTTTTCTCAAGATTCTCAAAGAAGCAACCTTTCTACGAGCAAACCCTGTTCAGTATACTTCACTTTAAGAGTGTTTAACTCTTCTGAAGTTATCTAATTAAGATCTGTTAGTGTCTCGGATGTCTTGCTAATAGATTCTTGTGTAAGTAGATCAATTTTATCTTTCAAGCTCACATTCTCCTTTTCCACACAGTTGTAAGCGTTTATAGCAGTTTTGAGATCTTCCATTAACTTATCAACAAAGTTATGGTCAAACTCTTTTGCAAAAGAAACACGAGAAGCGAGACGAAGAGAGCAGGAATCGAAAGTACCTCATCTCCTTTTGCCATAAGACACAAATCATTGTCTCAAGAGAAGTCTCAAGATGATGTTGAATCACTTGAAGGAGTATCCTTCTCTTCAGCCACTAAAGCACGCTTGTCAAGAAACTTTCTGTTCCTCATCAATCTCTTTTCTTCTCTTTCTCTTGGAGTTAAATCTGGACAATCATAAGCTGAAATGTCCCGATTTATGACAATTATAGCAAGCATCACTTCTTGAAGATTTTCTTGGACTAGAATCCCTTTTAGGAGAAAAATCTCTTCTTTTTGGACTATCTTCTCTTCTTCTTGGAGTCTTGAACCTCTGTCTTCTTTGGAGTCTTGATCTCTTGTGCGAAGATTTGTTTCCGGATACGAAACCAGCTTTCTTTGTATTCTTCCAATGTCTTCTATATTTCCCAAATTTTGAGTTCATTTTATCAAACTTTAAAGTCCCAAAGCCATCTGTTCTTTCAAGCTTAAATCCTCTCCAATAGGCTCTTTAGATGACTGATTTGAAGTGACCTTGAAAGCAACTTCCTTTCCCGTGGAATTTGAATTTCCTTCATCCTCGTCTTCTTCTTGTTTCAGATCATATTCATGAGCTTTCAAATGCGAAAATAGCTCATGATGACTAATCTTGCTCGATTCTTTTGTATCCTTAATCACTGTAATCTTGACTCTCCATTTGCTAGTTAGAGATCTCAATATTTTGTTGTTGATCTCCTTCTCGTGTATGATTTTCCCAAAGAGCTTGCTTTATTGATGATATTTGTCAGTCTTAAGTCCAATTGATCTATCGTCTCATTAGGCTTCATCTTGAAGGTGTCAATGAATGTAGAATGGATCGCAACTTGTTCTCTTTAATCTGCTCCGATCCTTCACACATGAGTGCTAAAGTTTCCCACATTTCTTTAGCGGTCTTACACGTCTTGACTTTCTCTCGTAAGTTCTCTAGTTAATGTCTCTATGATCTCCGTCCGAGCAACTTGGTCAAGATTAAATAGTTTCTTTTCATCATTTGACATTTCACTCCTTTTCTTTTCAATCTTCTCGCCGAGTAGATGCTTACGCTCCACCGCTCCCGAACTTACTGGTTCAAAGTAAAATTTTATCGGTCCATCTTCAAGTGTCTCGAGCATCCTATCATGGATTGCACCAAGATGATTTTCCATGCGGAATTTCCAGTAGTCATAGTCTTCAATAGAGAACTCTGGTAGCTTTCTTTTCTTGCTCTTATGAGAACTCATTGTTAGTAATAAAAATAATATACACGAGAATGCAATGAGTTTTATGAAAACAGATTTTCAAAAGACTGCATTCAGTGACCACAACAGTCTTTCCTCAAAGACTATTGGTAACCAAAGCCGGTGGTCGGTTGAACCACTTTGCTCCGATACCACTTGTTGGTCCCGGGGACGAGATGTGAACGCAGGTGTAAAGTCTAGAAGGGGGTTGAATAGACTTTACCACACTCAAAACTTTTTCAACTTTTCGTGAGCTAAGTGTGAGGTTAGAAAACTTTGAAGTCTTCGCAGCAAGGTACTCGAGTGTGCTACGTGAGATCAGCAGACTTCGGGAAACTCAAGTCTTGATGGATTTGAAAAACCCTTTTTAATGAAAACCTTAGTGATGAATATTAAGCATGTTTCAAAGGTGCAGGTTTATTAAAATGATGATGAATGAGCAATTATATGTATGAATGCGTAAAGCTCGTAAAGACACAGAGATTTTTATAGTGGTTCGGATATAACGATTCTACGTCCACTCTCCCCGATCCCACAAGGGCCTTACTATCCACCGAAACTGGTCTTGTCTCCTCTAATCTCCTTGAGGATTCGACCACGGGAAGTTTAACAAGTTCCTGCCCTTGGTAGAATCAAAATGATCCTCGAGTGTTAACTCTTAGACCAAAAACAATCAACCTTTTCTCGTACGGAGATAATGAAAGGTGATTTACACTTTCTTGACCAAAAATAAATCTCTTAAGAATATCAATGTGTTAGATCGATTTAAGTACGAAGAATTATGCGTGTAATGCGGTGAGTGAAAAGATTTTTCTTTATGTTTCTCGCGCGTGTCCTTTTAAAATCCTTCACTTCAGCTTTTATATGATCCTGAAATTGACTAGCCGTTAGACTAAATTTTCAATCAGGTCTTCAAAGAAATGGTAAGTGATCGTTGGAAGATTTGTTTGACTTTGGATAATTGATTGTACGATACCAATCAATTATGCCGTGATTGATCTTGATTGATAATCAAATCTTCACTTGATTGACTTCGGATATCTTTGAATTATCCTTCATCTTTTGTTAACCCCGATGAATTTCTTGAAGTCAACTCTAGCAACCTTACACCTTGCTCCAAAGACAACTTAAAGCTTGATGTAGCATGGATTCCAACCTTGCTACCTTCACTTAAACCTTTCTTGATAACACCTTTTTTTTATCATATGCCTTCCTTTATCTTCACGACGCTCTTCTAGATGACTTGAACAAGATCTTTCTTAAATCCTTAAGTCTTCTTATCGGCAGCCTTCGATTCTCGATCAATACAGCTCTTGAGTCAAGCCTAGCAGGTTTAGTTATACAAAGACATAAACCCTATCTAGATCATCGGTGACTAACAGTTCAACTGGTCCTATTATATTTAGGTTTTAGGAACATCATCAAAACATACAAATTCTAATCCTAACAGAAATACATGATACAAACAATAGAAATTATAAATTAGCTAAGGAAGCATCAAGTAATCTTAATTCTAAGCACAATTCCTTAAATCTAGATTCGGCTAAGGGTTTTGTAAGTATATCTGCTCTCTGAGACTCAATTGCTATCTTTTCTATCCTAATGTCATGCTTCTCAATATAATCTACGATGAAATGATGTCTTATGTCTATATGCTTACACCTAGAATGCAAGACAGGTTGTATGTCATGGCTATTGCACTATTACTATCACAGTAAATAGGCATGAGATGATGTGAGAATGTTATAATCCCTAAGCCGCCGACTAATCCAGAAGCCGAGAGCAACAACTACCACCGCCATGTATTCGGCTTCGGTCGTGGAGGTTGCAACAAAAGTTTGTTTCTTAGATAACCAAAAATTAACTTGTTGCCTAAAAATTGTGGACTTCCTATTGATTGGAGTGAATTGATGCATGTTTTTAGGGGGTATTTTAGTGCAAAAAGTGAGCTAAAGTGTTAGTTTTTGTGCCTAAATGTGAAAAGTATCACTCTTTTGCTTAAAAAGTATTATTTGTGAGATTTTGATGTTTTTCATCCATTTTGCAGGTAATTCGGTGGAATTTTGCCAATCCGAGAGTACGACTAGGCTTAGAATGAAGAGACGGACATATCGGATGAAAACGAGGATCGGGGTCGAAGCCCCGCTCGAGAAAAGTGCCTGGACTCGAGCTCGATCGAGGTGCAAGAGCCTCGAGTCGAGGGCTGTGCAGAGAAGACCAAAAATTGAAAAAGGCAGAAGCCTCGACTCGAGGGCTGACCCTCGAGTTGAGGGAGAGGAAAACGGTAGCCTCGAGTTGAGGTCTGACCCTCGATTCGAGGGGAAGATTTCAGAAAATTCGTATTTAAAGGGCATGAAGCGGAGCATTCAAGGGGACAATTGATAATAGCAGGTTAGTAGTGGTTTTGGGGCGATTTCTCGGACCCCAAACCATTTCTCCCTTGTAGGTAGATTAGAGATAGAATTAGATTTAAATTTTCATTATTGTTGATTAGATTAGCATTAGATTAGCTTTAGTTCTTGTTATTCCATTCAATTCAAGCTTGTATTTCATTTGAAGATTGTTGTTGAAGACTCAAGCATTCCTATTTTTGTTGATTGAAGATCAATTGGTGATGTTTTTCCTCTCTTGTCTCTTTAATTTCTTAATTGTTGTGATTTGCTTTATGTTTGTGCAATTCTCTCTTCTTCCCATGGGTATTGTTTGTGGCACCATGGGCTAAATCTCTTGTGCTTGGGTTAATTGAAATTGATGATGATTTGATTGATTATGTTATGATTGTTGATGATTGGAGATCAATTGAGTAGATTGCTTACTAATTGTGATTCTCAATTGTGCTTCATGCATAATTATCTCTTTAGATTAGTGTTTGATCACCCTAGCTATAGACGAGAGTTACGCTAACGTGATTCGGGATTAATCGGGTTATAATTGTGTATGAATGTGTGGATTGGGTGCTTCGGAATCGAGAGATTAGTTGTACTAAGGATACTCACATTAGTTTATTTCCTAATTGTGATTCTTCATTGTGCTTCATGTAAAATTGTCTCTTTAGATTAATGGTTGATCACCCTAGCAATAGGCGAGAGTTGAGCTAACGTGATTAGGTGTTAATTGGGTTTCAATTTTGCATGATTGTATGAATTGGGGATTTCTACATTGAGAAATGGGAAAGACTAAGAATACTCACATTAGGCATTGTGATTTTAATGGAGTGATTAATTTCATGATGGTTTATGCTTTCTATCTTAGTTGATTTGCAATTTGATTCAATTGTAGCTTGTTGATTGATGATTCATTGATGGATGTTAATCCTAGCACCTCTATCCCACCATTTATTGTTGTGTTTGATATCGCATTCTAGGTGTTCGATCATTTGTTTGCTTGTTTTTTATTGTATTTTTGCAAGTTTTTGGTTGTGTTAGTGTCATCCCTTGTTGCATCAATAGTCACTAAGAACTCGTATTTCTAGGGCCTCATGTGCATACTTTTTCCCATGGGTTCGATATTTGTTGATTGGTCTTAATAACGCTTACCCGTAAAAATTACTCCAATCACTTATTAATTTTACAGACCTCCAAAATCTGAGTCCGAATAACCCGAAAGCTCGAAGTTGTCATCGACGGGTACCACAACCCAACCTCGCAAAGTTCATTTAGGCTCCATTTGGATGGAGTCATTTGAAATCAATGGATTTGAGGATAATACATCATACATTTACAAATTAAAATGGAGAAAAACTAAATGAATGGATTTGGTTCACACAAATATTAGTTATAAGTGGGAGGATTTCAAATACCCAACGAGAATCTAGTCATTTGAAATCCTCTCACTTCTCCCACTTGTGCTTAATATTTGAGTGAATCAAATCCATTCATTTAGCTTTTCTTCATTTTAGTTTGTGTGAATGCATGTTATATTATCTTCAAATCCATTGATTTCAAATCCACTCCATCCAAATGGAGCCTTAAGATATTTAAGGATTTTCTTAGTTTGTCTCCGGATGAGTTTTCTTGGGATTTGATTGGAATCTTGCACATACCCCAACCGCAAAGGCTATGTCCGGCCTACTTGCGGTGAGATATAACAGGATCCAATCAATCCACGATACTCCGTTGCATCCGTGAGTATCCCCTTCTCATCTGAATCCATAGAAGTTAGTTGTCATAGGTATTTTAACTTCCCTACTAGTAGTTATCCCAAATTTATCTATAAAGTCCTTAGCATACTTAGTCGATGTATAAAAATACCTCTACTTGTCTCGTTTAATCTGCAAGCCTAGAAAGTATGTTAATTCTCCCATCATAGATATCTCAAACCTGTTTTTCATGAGAGCACTGAACTCTTCGCATAAGATCGATTAGGTGAACCAAATATGATATCATCTACATAAATTTGAACTAGCAAGATGTTACCATCTACTTCTTTTCTAAACAAAGTTCTATCTATCTTACCTTTTGAGAAACCACTTGATATCAAGAATTAAGACAGGGTATCATACCAAGCTCGGGTGCTTGCTTTAGTCCATGTAGTGCCTTGTGAAGTTTATAGATATTATTATTAGTCCTAAACCCCGGGGCTGTTCTACATAGACCTCTTCAAGTAACTCACCATTCAGGAAGGCAGACTTGACATCCATCTCGAAAGACCTTGAAGCATTTATAGGCAAGAAATGCTAAAAATAGCCTTTTTGCTTCTAATCGAATTTGGAGCATAGGTTTCATCATAGTCTATCCACTCGACCGTGAGTATCCCCGTGCTACCAATCTGACCTTATTACGAACAATAATCTTGTTTTCAGTTCACCAGTTCCCAAACATTTTGTCTTTCAAACCGATGCAGCTTCTTCTGCATGGTCATTACCCACTGGGTCGTATAGATCCTCCTCAATAGATTTAGGCTCTAGGAGTGACACATAGCGGTGAACATACTTTGAGAATCTAACATCGTTCGTGTCTGCGAATAATACTAGATGGATCCCCAATGATCGATCAATGGATGATAACTCCTTATCCTTTTGCCTATTTGAGTTGAAGCATCCTCATCCGTAGACTCAGTGAGGTAACTCAATCGATTCTTCCCGAGCAGACGTTTCCCCTTCATCTATCGACTCGTCTCGATCGGATGATGTCGAGGAGTCTCCTCGGATGGAACTGAAGAGGAGTTGCCTTGATTCTCGGATGGGGATTCTTCATCATACGAATCGAATCAAAATTAGGCGAGATAAGATGTCCTCTGTTTAGTTTTATTTAGTTCAATTTTATCTAGATCATTGGTAATTTGATTCACTTTATCTGAAAAAGTATGCAATTCATCAATTACCACATGTGGAGTTTCTTCCACACAAAGGATTGTCTTATTGAAGACTCTAAAAATATTGGAAGTGTTGGAATATCCCAAGAATATTCCATTAGCCGCTTTGGCATCAAAAGTCCTCAACTTAGACTTCTCATTGTTATGGATGAAGCATCTACACCCAAAAGCATGAAATATGAGATTCTTTGAGCTTTACCTTTTCAAAGATTATAAGGTGTCTTACCCTTGTTCTTGACTGGTAAGCGTACATTACGAGTGTAGCAGTCAGTATTGATAGCCTCGGCCAGGAACCTATGAGGGTGTTCCATACTCGGCTAGCATGCTTCGGCTGCTTCTTTGAGAGTCCTATTTCTTCTCTCCACTACTCCATTCTCGTTGTGGTGTTCTAGCTGAAGAAGTCTCATAAACTATACCATTCTCATTCGGATAGTTAGATAAACAAGAATTCAAGAATTCGGTTCCCTTGTCACTCTTAATTTTAATAATATTAACACCCTTCTCATTTTGAATTAGTCTCAACAGATCGGGGATCTTGTTCACTGTCTCATTCTTTTTGAAAAGAAATATTACCCAAGTATATCTTGAGAAATCATCAACTACTACAAGGGTATACTTCCTTCCACTAAAGCCGAGTGGTGAAATAGGTCCAAATAAATCAAGATGAAGGAGTTGTAAAACTCTTTCAGATGAGGATGTGTTAATACATTTAAAAGAGTTCTGGGCTGTTTACCTTTTTGACAAGCATCACATTTCAGATCAGGTTGAACAAAATTTCTCGTAGTCCTTTGACAAGATTCCTCTTAGCTAATTTTGCTAAGGGTTTTGAAATTCAGATGACTAAGTCTTTTATGCCATAGCCAACCTAGATCATCTCCATCTTTAGCTACAAGACATGTATCTTTGGGGCAACTATTAAAATTAGCCACATAGACATTACCATGTCCAAGCCGATTAAGAGTACCTTGTCTCGAGGAACTATCTAAGATATCATACTTATCTTTAGAAAATCGACATGAAAATCTTTATCACGAGTTGGGAAAGCAGATAACAAGTTATGCTTTAAACCTTCTAAAAATAAACCTCGATACTGGACATCCCCTATAATTAATGTACCAACTCCCTTAGTCTCGTCCACGCTTATTATCTCCAAACAAGACTTAGGACCATCAA
This sequence comes from Paraleonurus japonicus, assembly GCA_030762865.1. Lineage (NCBI taxonomy): Eukaryota > Viridiplantae > Streptophyta > Magnoliopsida > Lamiales > Lamiaceae > Paraleonurus > Paraleonurus japonicus. Next base: position 32,246,256 of record CM061060.1, read on the forward strand.
TATTTTGAAGATTTGATAAAAGCTTCTTCTCACAAGTCATGTGGCCGAGAACAACCACTATCTATGTACCGGATGGAAGCTAGAATCTCTTCTTTTAATGATAATCTCTTGGATTTACGCAAGACAGATTAAGTATGAGGTACCCTAGTGATCTTCGGTCCTTTGAGGTCAACAATCACTTTGGGTATCCAAACAAACATCTCATTGACAAATCGATTGGAGTTGCCTACCAAATCTGGCCCACAAATATATAACATTTAAATGAGAATTTGTTGAAGTCGATTTGGTGACTTTCTTGTACTTTGGAAATAAGGGATAGTATCTCGCTCCTCCCATCAAAAGAACTATAATAAGAATTCCTCTTAGACTTGGTTTTTGGAATCCTCTTTGTCGATTTAGATTCTGATCGATTTTTATTTTGATTAGGAAATGCAATCCTTATCTCGATTCTCGTGGTTTCCAAGGTCCAATTTTGATTTCTTTTGATGTTTCAAAGCCTTCACAAATTTCTGTCATAACCAAGACCTGTTTTATCATGAGGTTTTTGAGAAGTTCTAAAAATATGGTCTATTGCTGATTGTGAGTTATTAAGTCGGCTCATTTTGAAGACAAGCTTCTCATTGTCCCTTTTAATTGACTCATTTTCATTACAGACCACTTCAAATTTAGCTTTTAAAGACTTCAATTCATTCTCTAATCGTTCAGCGAGACTAGCTGAAATACTAGCCTCGGCTGGGTAAATATTCCCCCTTGAATGTTTCCTTAGACTCAAAGTAGGTTACAACTTGTTTGCCTTTAATTAGAGTTTGAACCTAGTCTTTCAAAGTTAAATTTTCAGTCTCTAATTGTTTATAAGCACTTAGAGACATTTTTAGATCTTTCAAAAGACCCTTGATTACGGTTTGGTCATTGTCTCGAGAAAGATTTTTAAGACTCATTATCAGTTGAGGAATAGTAATCTACCTTTTTGGTCATCGACACACTTCAACATCGATCCAAAATCAGCAAGATGATGATGATGATAATTTTCTTGATTCTTTCTCCTCAAAGAAGAAGGACTCTACGATCCGCAAAGCGCCTATCTCTCTTCTTCCTTTTCTCCTCTCTTTCTTTAGGAGTCACTGGGACAGTCATAGCCGAAGTGCTCGGCTTGTTACAGGTGTAACAAGTGTCTCCCGGTCTGATTTAGGATGATAGGGTTCTTCTTAATGGGACATTTATACCTTCTTATCTCGATTTCTTTTTTATCATCATCTCGTTGATTCATCATCACTTTTTCTCTTGGATCTCGGATCTAGATCTGTCCTTCTCTCGCATATTTTAACTTGTTACGCTTATATTTCACCCTTAATCGATCATACCTCTTTATTAGCAATGCTATCTGTTCCTTCAAGGATAGATCAGCTCCTTTGGGCTCAACTATTGTTTTGTCTTCTCTGTTGACGAAGGCCACGCCTTGGATGAGGTGTTTGACTCCATCTCATCTTCCTCATCTTCTACAGAATGTCAAACTCATAACCCTTCAAGTGAGAAAACAAAGTGTAATATGCTATAGTAGAAAGATCTTTTGTGGCTTTAATCAAATTTCCCTTTTCCTCCAACGCTTGGTTAGATATCTAAGGATTTTGTTATTGATTTCTTTTCGGTGTAAATCTTTCCAAGATCGGTGACTCTATTGATCGATTGGTCATTCACATATCCAAATGATCAATAGTTTCACCCACTTTCATTTTAAAGACATCGAATAGATGGAGAACGACTTGTAGCTTGTTCTCCTTCACTCGATCTGTACCTTCGCACATGTTAGCTAGGGTGTCCCACATCTCTTTGGTTGTTTTACACTTCTTAATCTTCTTGTACCACTCCCTACTAAGTGTGACAATAATCTCGTTTCTTGCCACCTAATCCAAAGGTTATACACTTTCCTCTCATCATTGGTTAATTGACACTTTCTTCATCGTGCTGAGTTCGTGATTCCGAGCTACTTGCTCCATCACTTACTCCACCATGATAGAATTTGATTGGCACATCGAGAAAATACATCTTCCATTCGAGGATGGATCAATTTGAGATGATTCTCCATGCGTAACTTCCGGTAATCATATTCCTCTATATCAAAGTCCGGAAGGTTCTTAACCTTTCTATCATTACTCAGAGACATGGTTAGTAATTGACAAGAAAATCAGCAGAGGATATTCAAGAACAAATTTATTTCAGGATTTAGAAAATCGAAGATCACTTCGACCAAAAGAAATATTCGAACAACTTTAACACCGCTCTGATACCACTTGTTGGCCCCGAGATTGAGTGATTAACACGAGCTTAGATCGCCTCCTAGTGATAATCTAGAAGGGGGTTGAATAGATTATCCAATCTTTTTCAAAGATACGATTATTTATTCAAGATATCAAAGCTAAACAACGGAAACAAATTTTAAGTCAATCTATATAGGCTCAAAAGCAATATGAATTAAATCTAAAATTAATTTGTTTTAACGAATGAATAACAACAACTAAGTAAAGACAAGAAATAAAGAACATCGAGATTTATAGTGGTTCGGATCAAACAGATCCTACATCCACTCTCCTTCTTCAACTTGAAGAAGGGTCTCGACCGACTTACTTTCTTACTTACTTACAGGATTACAATTACAACACTATGAAGATCTTCTTATTCAATTCTATCTTCAATCTGCCAAACTATCTAGAAACTTGAAAATTACATTGCGTAAAGTTTGAAGATGTACATGTGAGTGTTCTATAAACACTTAGAAACTTAAGAAGATTCTTTTGAAAACTTTTTGAGTGCTCTTTGAGAAATTGTGAGTATTGAAATGAGATTTGCTCTTCCATTCTCTCTCATTTTCACCACATCTTGGTCGTTGTTCTCCATTTCACGTTCTCTTTCTCTTGCTCGAGCTTGAACCCTTCGACGATTTCGAATTCTCCTTGCGGTGCGTTCGATCTCCAAGTTCAAGGAATTGGTTCAATACCCCTTGATCTTGTGTTCATACACACCTAGAAAATAATCAAATATCAAATTCTCACAAGGCAAGCAAGAACAAGATAAAACGAAATAAAAGGCACTATCAACTACTTTCAACTTTCAATCTAAGTTATCTCAAACACCGATTCCCGGCAACGGCGCCAAAAACTTGATAGGCTTAAAAGCCAACACTCACCCTTCAAGTGTAAAAGGGATCGTGTAGCTAGTAAGTTACCCGGTTAAATTATCGATCCACGGAAATCAAGTGTGAGATAGCCCTAAATTTACTAATTTATTCGCAATTATAGCACAAGTCTTATAATAGGATCATTTGGTTTTATGCAAATAATTAACTAATCAAATAACTAAATTCTACTAACAACGAAATTCAATCAATAATAAAGACGTGCTCGGGTGCTTATTAACAAATGGGTATGAATCACGCAATCAATTCAAATGAGTATTTGTCATGTTAATCAATTAATAAGAGCAAATATTTAATCAAACAATAATTCCGTACTTGGTAAGCCTAGGAATTACGCTACGATTTAAGCACGAAAATTTGAAAGGACTAAGTGACCCTTTCCTCCCGGGGCTAGAGCACGAGTCAATAGGTTCCCCTAGCGTGTCTCCCCTTCGATACTAAGACACCTTACCTATGGTCTCTTCACTAATCACCCGACTACTAATCTAAGCAATTAGTGTGGAGTTGATGTATTTCTAATGGAATTAACCAAGTCTCCTTGCGTTAACCCAATATTAACTCTAATTACACAATTAATTCCCTCATCCAATTGAGTTATCTAAATACCCAAGTCTCCTTGAGATAATTAAATAACTATGCGTGGAATTAGAAATTAATTAAATAAATAAATCAATCAAACCTCATCAATCCAATCAATTAATCAAAAATCAAAATCACCCAAAAGAATTCCTCACAAGATCAATCACCCATATGCATCAAAAACCCTAGCACTAGAAATTTAGTTGATCATAATTAAAGAAATTGAACTCATGAAATTAATTAAATAATCGAATGTTATAACAAGAAATTGAATCAAGAAACCTGAAATTAAAGGAAGAATATCACCTAATTGGCGTCCGATCATAAAGAAAACAACCGTTGATCATCTAAATTGAAAAAGAAATCAAAACCCTAGCTATGTGTGTGTGAAAGTGTGTGTTCTTGATTTTCTTCTGTCCCTCTTGATCAAAACCATCGAAATATCTGTATTTTCGTGTATATATATATATAATCGCTCTGCCATGTGTCACGCTCGGATTGGACAAAAATAACAAAATTCCAAAATCACGTCCCTCGACTCGAGGGCTGAACCTCGACTCAAGGCTTGGCTCATCCCTCGACTCGAGGCTTTTGAAAAATCTGGTTTTTATTTTGGCCAATCCCTCGACTCGAGGCTTCCCAAGCTTGACCTAAGGTCGAGCCTGTGGAATTTTCTTGGCCCGATACGTACCTTCGACCCACTGTTTCGCTCTACACGTTCGTCTTGTCACCATATGAATCCCGGTCCTTTCCGTTTCGTCAAATTCCACCGAAAACTCTGAAACGAGACAAAAACCGAACAAAATACATTAGTAATACTTTTAAGCATAAAGAGTGATACTCTATACTTTTAAGCTTAAACGGTAATACTTTTCATCAAATTATGCATTTAAATCCCTCAAAGTCGATGCAATAATTCACCCTAATCAAGTGTTGATTGTACTTTTCAGAAGCGTGCTTAAACTTATTTATAAGTTCCCAGTGAAATGGTTAGTTTGTTGTAACAAACTAAAAACCGTTCAACAAACTTATTCTTGAAAACCGCCTTGACGTCGGTGATCTTGAACTAGTCGTCTGCGGTGACTTAGGTGAAGACTTGTCTTTCTTATTCTACTCAATTGGTCTTGACCTCGTCTTGAGCTCTTCATTATTGTCTCCAACAGATGACTTTGTCAAGATCGTCTTCGGATGATCTTCTCTTTCACAACTTGATTGACTATTCTAGCTCTACCTAGTCCGATCACCTAGCACTAAAATCCTAATACATCAATCTGTTCTATACACATTCATTTGGTCTTCTTATATATATGAGCTCAACCTAATCTATACAATTTAACTCATCAAAACTACTTCGATCTAGCAAGTGATACCTTACACCTTAAAGCTCAAAAACTAACACTTTTCACCACTTTTTGCAAATAAATACCGCATAAAATCATGCATCAGTTCACTCTCATCAAATAAAACTTCCTAATCATTTGTCGGAGGTGGCGGGGAGGATAGTAGCCCGGTCCCAAGTTCCACGAGCTCATGCTCTGGAGGAGAGAATACATATCCTATTGATTCTTCAAGTATTCCTCTTGCATCCTCCAGGTTTCTTCATTGAACCTCCTTGACTCCTCTAGGACTCGGAAGCACTCATCTTGGCGTGTGAAGCACTCATCTTTGCATTGTTTGGCTATCCGCCCACATCTCTTGATAAGTGTCCACGGCCTTCTCGACGAGCTTCCGACCTCGAACTCCCGGCTCCTCATCTCATCCTGCCAATAGTAGTTAATCTCGGGAGCATAGTCTTCATCTTCCTCCATCATTATCGGCTCCTCACCCGGCTCTTCATCGGCTTCTTCCTCTTCGTCTTCATCCTCTTCTATTTCTTCATCTCGATCCTAATCGTCTTCATCCAAGAGGTTGACTCCATGCTCGCTCATATATGCCTCTATAGCCTCGGTGTGTTGCTATGACCACATCCGGAGGTTGATAGTCACTTGACCCGCCACGCCGAATACCATCGTGAGCCTCTTGTTCGGAAGAGGGAACCGGCCTCCAAGGTGTTGTTGTAAACACCATGTCCTACCAATGAGGTCCAACGACCTCATCCTCCTCATCGTGTTGGTGGTCAAATCGGGACCCTCCAAACCTCTCATATTATGTGTAGGGATCCCAAAGTGCTCGGCGATCAATGTAATCAATCCTCCAAATGCACCTTAGAAAATCGGGTGCTCTTCACCCTCTCAAACAAGTAGCACAAATAGGCACCGACATTAAATCGACTCATGAGGAAACACCACATCACATATAATTCTTCGAGATACCACCGCCTCCTTCAGATCTAGCAAAAATCGTGCATGAGAGAATCTTCTCCAAATATCGCATGATCGGGTTGCGGATGTGGGTACTCATAGATTTCTCGGGTGTGAACTTTGGTTGCTCCGGTGCCCCGAATCCGATACCCGTCTCCAAAACTTCTTAGCATTATACTCACATCTCATCTTCAATAACGAGCCATCCGGATCGGTCGGTGTTCCCAATATTTCGTTCACCTCATTTATCGATAACGTGTACTCATTTTCCATAAGCTCAAAAGTGATCGCCCTCGGGAACTTTGCCTTCCTTGCTTTATCATATGTCACGGTGCATATGAACTCTAATGTGAGGCCCAAGTAAGTGCGTAGTCTCTTCGCCAAAAATCCCGACATACCGACTTGATCAAACAATCGGGAATATCATCCTCGATCCCCATAGCTACCATGCAATCGTGGTCCACAAGACGAGTCTTCACTACCTTGTCATGAAGCTCTCCATAGAGGATGGAGTGCGTCCTCCATTTATAGTCGTCCCATAGGATCCCCAATTGTGCCGGCATCTTGTTGGCAAAACTCACTTTTCTCGACTACCTTTTGAAAGTCGGCATCGTAGTACTCGTGGCCGTCGGCTACTCGAAATATTTTTTCTACAAAATACAAAGGCAAGAATTAGCACATAATCATAGCAAAAGGGCAATACAATGATAGCAAATAAGCATGAATGAGATAAGCATTAACAAGCTTCAACACCCAATATTCCTATGTGAATCATCTAACTAGCTCAAACAATTTGGTCAAAAATCACCACTCAAACAATTTGGCAATAGAAGTGCTCAATGAATCCCGATATATATATATATATATATATATATATATATATATATATATACTCAATAAAATGGCCTTAACTATCAATAACAACAATTAAGCTCACAAAAATATACAAAATGCTCAACAAAAATTATCCCAAAATTGGCCACTTAATCAAGTAATTTCATCAATGAAAATCAACTAGCATGCACTCCTTCATCAAATATGCAACTTAATCAAATTACCCATATACATTCACAAGGAATTCTCAAATAATCATGCAAACTCATTCTCAAGTCATGGATTCAACAAGGCCCAATCTAATTATCTCAATCAATCCCAAATATACCTACTAATTCAACAATTAATCCAATCTAACTGATTTGTAGTAATCTGGTAAGTGGTATTAAGACCAATCAAAAATATCGAACCCAAGGGAAAAAGTATGCACGTGAGGCCCTAGAAATACGAGTTCTCGATGACTATTATTGCAAAGTGGGTTTGGAAATAAAAACACAACAAAATGCAAGAAATAAACTCAAAAGCTACAAAGAGGCAAATGATCGAACACTTAGAAGGCAAGCACAAACACAACAATAAATGGGGGATTGGGGTGCTAGGGCTAACATCCATCAAGAAATCAATGATCAACAAGCTATGATTGAATCAAATTGCAAATCAACTAAGATAGAAAACATAAACCATCATGAAATTAATCACTCCATTAATAACATAATGCCTAATGTAAGTATCCTTAGTGCAACTAATCTCTCAATTCTCAAGTACCCAATCCATACATTCATACACAATTATAACCCGATTAATCCCGGATCACGTTTGTTCAACTCCCGCCTATTGCTAGGGTGATCAAACATTAATTTAAAGAGATAACTATGCATGAAGCACAATGAGAATCACAATTAGGAAGCAAACTCAATTGATCTCCAATCATCAACAATCATAGCATAGTCAATCAAATCATCCTCAATTTCAATTAACCCAAGCACAAGAGAATTAGCCCATGGTGCCAAGAGCAAAATTCATGGGAAAAAAATCTAGATGAGCAATTAAAAGATAAATCACAACAATTAAGAAATAGAAAAGAGATAAGAGGATGAACATCACCAATTGGATTGAATAAAAAAATAGGAATGCTGGAGTCTTCAATACACTTCTTCTCCAAATGAAATACAAGCTTGAATTGAGAAAACAACTAGATCAAATGCTAATCTAAAGCTAATCTAATCAATAACAATTAAAATCTAAATCTAAATCTAACACTCTACTCTACCTACAAGGAGAAATTGGCTTAGGGCCTAAGAAATCGCCCCAAAACCGCTAATACCTTTCTATCTAATTGTGTGTTTGAAATGCTCTGCTTTGCCCCTTAAATAAACGAATTTTCTGGAAAAATCCTCTCCCTCGAGTCGAGGCTCAGCCCTCGACTCGAGGCTTCCCATTTTTACCGATCCTCGACTCGAGGCTCGGCCATAGAGTCAAGGCCTCTTCCATTTTTTGAATTCTAGCCTTTTGCCTTCACCCTCGGGTCGAGGCCCTGGACCTCGACTAGAGATCGAGTCCAGGGTATTTTCTCGACCCGAGCTCCGCCTCCGACCCCCATTTTCGTCTGTCTCGATCGTCTCTTCATCCTAAGAATGCTGGTACTCTTGGTTTGGCCAAATTCCACCGATTTACCTGTAAAACGAACAAAAAACACCAATTAACTCACAAGTAATACTTTTTAGGCAAAAGAGTGATACTCTACACATTTATGCATACAATCTAACACTTTTGATCACTTTTTGCACCAAAATACACCTCAAAATCATGCATCAATTCACTCCAATCATAATACCCCCAAACTTGAAGTGTTGCTCGTCCTTGAGCAACGTAGCAAATAAGCACAAAGGAGTGAATTGATTGCAATTATGTCACATGGCACTATAGAAGAAATATAAGATAATCGAGCTCATCAATGATCATGAATATCAATGCAATTATCCACTAGTAATCATGATGAATCATGCTCAAACAAATGCTCAATCAAACACTTAACACATTGCTCCTTCCATGGAGTGTTTCTCTCTTCACTCAAGTGTATAAAGGTCTAAGGCACTCAATCATCAAATTCATAAACATGTACACCATAAGCTTGCAAATGGACTTAATCTCAATCAAAATCATTTGTGTTCAATCAAGAATCAAAGAGGTCTTTCTTCTAGGTTGTAATGTAAGCTCTTTGGAATAGGTGGGTGATTGGAGTGAATTGATGCATGTTTTTAGGGCTTATTTGAGTGCAAAAAGTGATCAAAGTGTTGATTTTTGTGCATTAGTGTGTAGAGTAGCACTTATTTGCCTAAAAAGTATTACTTGATGAGTATTTGATGTTTTTATCCATTTTGTAGGTAATTCGGTGGAATTTGGCCAATCCGAGAGTACCGGTGTGCTTAGAATGAAGAGAGACGAACATCTCGAACGAAAATGGGGGTCGGGGCTGAAGCACCGCTTGAAAAAGGTGCCTGGTCTCGAGCTGCAGTCGAGGAGCAAGAGCCTCGAGTCGAGGGTGGTGCTGGAGGGAAAATATTTGAAAAAGGCAGCTGCCTCGACTCGAGGGATGTGAGAAAGGCAGGATCCTCGAGTTGAGGGCTGAGCCTCGACTCGAGGCATGAGCTAAACTTGTAAAAGCGCATCCACGACTCTTGAACCTCGACTCGAGGGCCTCAAGCTCGAGTTGAGGGTCCCCAAAATTCGAAATTTGCAGTTTTAAAGCCAATTGAAGCCAAAGCGAGCATATACTCATCCTAGCGGTTTAGAAGCGGTTTCAGGTGATTCTGTTGGAACCACCGATCGCCGACTCTACGAAAATATCGGACTCGGGATCATAATCACACAAACGCAGCGGAAAGAATTGTACCTTTATTCACCGTAATAGGTGAAGACAAACCAGTTCTAAGGTCGGAGGCTGCGATCGAAGGATGAGCCTCGAACCTCACGGTCTTCTCGCCGTATTCCTATCTCTTTTCCTTGGACGTCGAGTGGTCGACGATCCTCCAAGGAATCAGAATCCGCCTCCCCTCGATCTCACGTTTTTCACACGCTGGAGACTCGATGTTAGGGTTTATTTATAGGCTACAACAGGACCCTAAGGAGGAATTAGGGTTGGGCCTCCCGATGGGCCTAAATATCCTGTGTTCGATCCGAACACTTTACTTAAGCCCATCAATTATAACTCAGTCCACTAAAGAATTATAATTGAATTACCGTCCTAATCCCATATTATTATATGGGCTCCTTTATTATGTGTACGTTTATTTCCCGTGTTTAAGATATCGAATGTCCATAAATTAATTAAATTAATGACAACTTAATTAATTTATATCTAATTCCAAGAGTAGTACCACTCATCTTTATTATTATGTCGGATTAAATCCACTGCGGGGTTTACATAATAATCTTTATGAGCTCCTCAAGGGGACATCATCATCCTAAATAATTAGGACACGGATTCCTTCTATAATCAACAAAGACACCATATAAACAATGCTATCTCCCAATTCACCGAGCCTATTGATTTAATAAATCTCACCCATTGGTAAATCAAAGAAACATACATTGAGTACACGTGCCCATTATTATATAGGGATTAAGAAGACGTACATCCATAACAACAGAGGTCTTGTTCTTTTATATAGTCGGTACAAATTGAACAACCTCATATGGTCTGCTCAATACATACAAAATGTACTAGTGTAACTTTATAGTCAAGATAGACTAATACCAAATTACACTACAACCGTTCCAATGATTTGTCCAAATCCATTTTGGTTGTGAGCTATTATTTATAATCTATAAGGCACCGATAACATGATCTTACGTGTGACACCACACACCATGTTATCTACGGTATAGATTAATACGAACAAAATAATGATATATATAACAATCATAAACAATAAGTATTTTGATCATAATGAATCTCATATGAAAAAGATGTTCATACTCAAGAAAGATGTTCATACAAAAGCTAGGCTTATAGTATACATCCTAACAATCTCCCACTTATACTAAAAAGACTATGCTTCCATAATTGCCTTGCCATACATCGATTCCCATCCCTTCAACATGCCCATCAAAAGCTTTATTTGGAAGAGCCTTTGTGAAAGGATCTCGCTAGGTTATCCGCTGATGCAATCTTGGCGACAACAACTTCTCCTCGTTTTACGATGTCTCGTATCGAGGTGGTACTTGCGCTCAATGTGTTTGCTTGCTTTGTGGGCTCGTGGTTCCTTCGAGTTCGCCCTTTGCACCACTTGTTATCACAATAAATTGTGATAGCTTTAGGCAAACTAGGAATCACTTCTAAGTCCATCAAGAAGTTTCGAGCCATACAGCTTCTTTGGCTGCCTCGGAGGCTGCTACATACTCGGCTTCCATGGTGGAGTCCGAAACGCATTTACGCTTTACACTCCTCCATACTATGGCTCCACCTCCCAAGGTAAACACATAACCCGAGGTAGATTTCTTGTTGTCCCTATCCAGTGGAAATCAGTCTGTGTAACCCTCAAGAAGTAAAGTATACGCTTGGTAAACCGCATATAATTTCTAGTCCTTTTCGGGTACTTTAAAATATGCTTTTACCGCAGTCCAATGTCCTTGTCTGGGTTACTTTGATATCTGCTAACCATGCCCACGGCAAAGCAGATATACGGCCTCGTACATAGCATTGCATACATTAGGCTTCCTACGGCCGAAGCATAAGGAAGCGCCTTCATGTCCTCTATCTCCTTTGGTGTCTTAGGACACATTTCTTTAGATAAAGGTACTCCATGTCGAAAAGGTAGAAAACCTTTCTTAGAGTTTTGCATGCTAAAACGAGCCAAGATGGTATCAATGTATGAAGCTTGAGATAAGCATAACATTCTTTTCTTGCGATCCCTTATAACTTTGATCCCAAGAATATGTCCAACTTGTCCCAAGTCCTTCATATCAAAGCGCTTGGACAACCATACCTTTACGTCGACAACACCTTGACATTGTTGCCAATGAGCAAGATGTCATCTACGTATAGTACAAGAAATACCACCACGTTTCCGTCACTCTTCTTGTATACACATGACTCATCCGGACATTGAATAAATCCATAAGACTGGATTACCTCATCAAAACGGATGTTCCAAGATCTCGAAGCTTGTTTCAACCCATAAATGGACCGATTAAGCTTACACACAAGATGCTCTTTGCCCTTTGCGATGAATCCTTACGGTTGCTTCATATAGATGTTTTCTTCAAGACTTCCATTAAGGAAAGGCTGTCTTGACATCCATTTGCCAAACCTCATAATTCATATGAGCGGCAATAGACAAAAGAATCCGGATAGACTTAAGCATGGCTACCGCGAAAAGGTTTCCTCATAATCGATTCCTTCTTTTGAGTGTACCCCTTCGCTACAAGCCTTGCTTTGAAAGTTTCTACTTTCCCGTCGATCCTCTTTTTCTTTTGTAGACCCACTTCTGACAGCCAATGGCTTTTACACCATTTGGTGGTTCTACTAGCTCCCAGACTTGATTAGAATCCATAGATTCTAATTCGATTTCATTGCTTTTTCCCAAGATTACGCATCTTTATCTTGGAGTGCTTCGTCATAGCTCCAGGGATCCGATTCGTGTTCACTGGTACTAAGTCAGAAGACTCTCCCAAAAACATGAATCTATCGGGTTGTCTAACAACCCTCCCTCTGACGAGGCACTTGTGGTAATAGTGTATCATTAGTAGCATATGGTGCTTGACACATGTGGTATCTCATCTTGTACTCTTGGTACTAAGGTAGAAGTTTCTCCCCTTATTTCTTCTAAAATAATTTTACTCATGGGCTTGTGGTCCATTACATAGTCCTCTTCTAAAAATCGGGCATTTGTGCTAACAATTACCCTACGATCTTTAGGACTATAAAACAAACCACCTTTCGTTCCTCTAGGATAGCCCACAAACAACCGAACTTCGTACGAGATTCCAACTTATCAAGATCTCCTTTCAGCACATGTGCCGGACTACCCCATATCCGAATATGTTTGACTAGGCTTACGCCCATTCCACAATGCATTGGGAGTAGAAGATCTTGTCTTAGAAGGAACCAAGTTCAAAATGTACGCTGCCGTTTCGGGGCATACCCCCAAAACGAACTCGGCAATTCCGAATAGCTCATCATCGATCTAACCATTTCCAAGAGTGTCCTATTCCTTCGTTCCGCCACACCATTACATTGGGGTGTACCAGTGCGAACAATTGGGATTGAATCCCGGCTTACGATAAGTAATTCCTAAACTCTCCTAAGAGGTACTCGCCACCACGATCAGATCGTAGTGTTTTGATATTTTTACCATGACGCTTCTCCACATCAGCCTTGTACTCTTTGAATTTATCAAAGCACTCGGACTTGCGGCGCATCAAATAAATATATCCATATCTCGAATAATCATCTATAAAAGAGACAAAATATTCGAAACCACCCCTTGCTTGAGTAGACATAGGACCACATAAATCAGAATGAACCAATTCCAACACTTCTTTGGCTCTATACCCCTTGGCTTTAAAAGGCCTTTTGGTCATTTTTCCTTCCAAGCGGGACTCGCGAGGTCGGATAGCTTTCCACTTCCAATGAACTCAAAGGTCCATCGGCTATCAACCTTTGAATCCTACTCAAGTTAATGTGACCTAATCTTAGATGCCAAAGATATGTTTGGTTCATTTTTGAAGGTTCTTTTCGCTTATTTGAGTTAGAAGATGTACTATTAATTTCCATTTGTTGCTTTGTGGGAGTTATTGGATTAAGAGTATATAAATTGCCAATCAACGTGCGAGCAGGATAATAGCACTATTTTCTTGACAACCACTTTGCTATCAAAAGAAAGCAGAATATCCATCCAAAAATAACTTAGAAACTGAAATCAAGTTCTTTCTAAAACAAGGTACGTAAAGACAATTTCTCAAAACCAAAGTCTTATTCTTATTAAAAATAAATAAACATCTCCCACTTCGCAAATTTGCTACTCTCGTAGCGTCGCCCATGTAGATGGTAATCTCACCCTCACTAAGCTGCTGGTTTCCTGGAACCCCTGCAAAGAATTGCAGACATGATCGGTGGCTCCGTATCTACACACCGGTGCCGGTAGATAACACCGCTAAACATGTTTCAATAGTTAGTGAATAAGATATACCTTCTTTTTCCTTTTACGGGGCAATCTACCTTCCAATGTCTGGCTGCTTGCACAAAAGCATTTGCCCTTAGGCTTCTTCACGCCATTTGGTGGACCAATTTTCTTTGGTTCACCCGCTTTCTTTGCCAAACCAGCTTGTTTCTTTTTCTTCATCACTTTGCCTTTTGGCTTAGATGTAGAAACATTTTCAGCAATATAAGCTTGAGAAGCTTGACGAAATAACCCTTCGCTGCTTGGAGTTCTCGGAAGTTCCGCCATCGAATACAACCTTTTGTTCATGTTGTAGTTCAGCAAAACTGCTCAAAACTCTTAGGCGGTGTACGGAGAACGATATCGACACAGGTTTCCCCATCGATTTCAGCTCCAAGGACTTCCATCTCATTCAAATGAGCCATCATCTTGAGGATATGATCCCTTACGGGTGTCCCCTCGGTCATGGTGGTCGTCATTAAGTTTCTCATGGCTTCTTGCTGGCGGCCCGACTGCGGTGTCCGAAGAGTTCTTTGAGATTGAGCATCATCTCATAAGCGAGAGGTCATGGCACGATCTTGATGTTGCAGCACATTTGACATAGAAGCCAAAATGTAACACCGCGCCATCTCATCTGCCTTGACCCACTTCTTATAAGCCTCTTTCTCCTCTTCACTAGAGTTTTCATCGGGTTTTTCAGGACAAACCTCGGTGAGTACAAACTTGTACTCTTTGATCAAGACAATGTCCAAGTTTCTTTTCCAATCAATGTAATTAGGACCATAAGTTTGTTTTCTTTAAGAATAACACAAGTGGATTGAAAGCCATGATAAATCCCGAGAAACACGTAAATTCATTATGATCAAAATTAAGAATTTAAATCAATATTGTTTCCCTCAAACAATACAATTAAATTCACCAACACCTCAAAACACCGTGAAGTTTGTATGCCACGATAGTGTGGACGTATACTAATTCAATCATTTGCAAGAGGAGGTTTTAACCATTAATTTCATCATTTTGTCAAACAAAATAAAAATTAATAGTTGGTTTGTCTTTAGCCATACAAATAACAGACACTTACTCCGATGGGGAGGATCTTGTTATATGCATCTAAGTGTATACCATTTCTTAATACCAAGTCAATTACCTAGGTTTGTGCCTCTTCGGATGGAGAAGATAACACGCTCCTAAATAACTTACTTATAATTATCCATAAGGAAGTTTGATCTAGTGGTCCGCAAACAAACACATCCGATATAGAAGAAGGCACTTAAAACCAACGCTCATGTTTGAATGCATCACTTACAAACCAGAAATGGAGGCTATGGGATTTGTTGAAAAATAACCCCTCTCCCACTTAGTTATTTAACATGAGGGATATTAATATGCACGAAATATGAAACACATAAAGCATGCTAAACACAATAACACATATGAGAAAGAATAAACATGGAAAATAAAATTCCAACTATTATGGCCTCTTTCATGCTCCCATGTGCTTGAATGTTCTCCGTCAAAGCGGGGTGCGGGGCGCCCGCAATACGAGATCGACACGGCCGCTCGGAGTCGCGGGATCGACACCGCCTGTCGGAGTCGCGGGTGCGAGGCAGCGCCTGTCAGCGGGTGCGGGGCAGCGCCATGCAATACGAGATCGACCGTCGATTCTTTGCTATCGAACTGGTTCCTCCAACGACCATCCTAACTTTGTTCCTATTACGGTTTTATCCAACGATCCTATACATCATCTAGATCGAAATAAAACCTACACGATAGACCGCCGTGGTAATTACTATTACAATCATTCACCAACCCAAAACAAAAACCTCGACAGGTCCGAGGGTTTAATACATGCATAAACATACATACTGACCATAATAGTTGGATTTAGTGGTTCTGCAAAAATATCGAATATTCGCATACCCAAAAAGACTACGATTAACATCGAATCCCTAATATAACAGATTTATGATAAGCATGCAAACCCTAATATAATGATTTACAAATACCATGCAATCTTATTCAATATCGATTAAGAAACCCTATTATAACGAGATCAAGAAACCCTATTATAGCAGATCAAGAAACCCTATTATAACAGATCAAGAAACCCTATTATAACAGATCAAGAAACCCTATTATAATAGATTTACAATAATCATGCAATCCAAATAAATCAGATTTATGAAAACCGAATCAATTGCATAGAGTCGGAAAACATGGCTCGATACCAATTGTTGGAACCACCGATCGCCGACTATACGAAAATATCGGACTCGGGATCATAATAACACAAACGCAGCGGAAAGAATTGTACCTTTATTCACCGTAATAGGTGAAGACAAACCAGTTCTAAGGTCGGAAGCTGCGATCGAAGGATGAGCCTCGAACCTCACGGTCTTACGCCGTATTCCTATCCCTTTCCCTTGGACGTCGAGTGGTCGACGATCCTCCAAGGAATCAGAATCCGCCTCCCTACGATTTCACGTTTTTCACACGCTGGAGACTCGATGTTAGGGTTTATTTATAGGCTACAACAGGGACCCTAAGGAGGAATTAGGGTTGGGCCTCCCGATGGACCTAAATATCCTCGTGGTTCATCCGAACACTTTACTTAAGCCCATCAATTATAACTCGGTCCACTAAAGAATTATAATTGAATTACCGTCCTAATCCCATATTATTATATGGGCTCCTTTATTATGTGTACGTTTATTTCCCCGTGTTTAAGATATCGAATGTCCATAAATTAATTAAATTAATGACAACTTAATTAATTTATATCTAATTCCAAGAGTAGTACCACTCATCTTTATTATTATGTCGGATTAAATCCACTGCGGGGTTTACATAATAATCTTTATGAGCTCCTCAAGGGGACATCATCATCCTAAATAATTAGGACACGGATTCCTTCTATAATCAGCGACTCACCATATAAAAATTGCTATCTCCCAATTCACCGAGCCTATTGATTTAATAAATCTCACCCATTGGTAAATCAAAGAAACATACATTGAGTACACGTGCCCATTATTATATAGGGATTAAGAAGACGTACATCCATAACAACAGAGGTCTTGTTCTTTTATATAGTCGGTACAAATTGAACAACCTCATATGGTCCTGCTCAATACATACAAAATGTACTAGTGTAACTTTATAGTCAAGATAGACTAATACCAAATTACACTACAACCGTTCCAATGATTTGTCCAAATCCATTTTGGTTGTGAGCTATTATTTATAATCTATAAGGCACCGATAACATGATCTTCTCGTGTGACACCACACACCATGTTATCTACGGTATAGATTAATCTGAACAAAATAATGATATATATAATAATCATAAACAATAAGTATTTTGATCATAATGAATCTCATATGAAAAAGATGTTCATACTCAAGAAAGATGTTCATACAAAAGCTAGGCTTATAGTATACATCCTAACAATTCCTTAGGTGAATTTCTCATTCTTTAGCTTAATTTCCATTGTAATTGCAATAGATTGTTAGATTTAGAATAGATTCTAGTTTTTAAGCATTAGATTAGTGTTTTGATCAAAGAGAATTGAAGATTCAAGTTGTAATTGAAGAGTGGAGAAGTTGAATTCAAGTATTGTAGAAGAATCAAGCATTCCTATTTTTGTATATTGAAGATCAATTGGTGATGTTCTTACCTTTTTCTCTCTTTAATTCATTGTTTGTGTTGAATAGATTGTTAATTGCTTTCTTAGATTTTCTACCCATGGCTTTTGCTTGTAGCACCATGGGCTAATAGTTTTGTGCTTGGGATAATTGAAATTAGGGATGAAGTGATTGCCTCATGCTATAATTATTGATAATTGTGATCAATTGAATTAGATTGCTTCCTAATTGTGAATCTTAATTGTGCTTCATGTAAAATTGTCTCTTTAGATTAATGGTTGATCACCCTAGCAATAGGCGAGAGTTAAGCTAACGTGATTTGGTGTTGTGATTAAAGCCAATTTTATGAATTGTATGAATTGGGGATTTCTACATTGAGAGATGGGAAAGACTAAGAATACTCACATTAGGCATTGTGTTTTTAATGGAGTGATTAATTTCATGATGGTTTATGCTTTCTAATTTGATTGATTTGCATTTTGATACAATCATAGCTTGTTAATCACGGATTCCTTGATGGAGATTATCCCTTGCACCCCATTCCCCATTGTTTCTAGTCTATTTGATTTTGCATTCTAAGTGTTCGATTTATTGCTTGCATAGTTTAGCCATTTTAATTCTTGCCATTATTTTGTTGATTTTAGTCCAAAACCTTGTTGCAACTCTAGTCACCTAAAACTCATATCCTTAGGGCCTCGTTTGCATACTTTCTCCCTTAGGTTCGATAATTTGCGATTGGTCTTAATAGCTCTTACCCGGTTACTAATCCTATCAAATGGCGTCGTTGCCGGGAGTTAGTTTTTGCGCCTATAAGTGACACTTAAGGATTGTTTGAAGTGGTTACTTGTTGCGTTTGTATTTATTTTTGTTGTTTGTTTTTTGTTTGAATTTGATACTTGGATTGGTGGCATTGTAGGTGCATGATAACAAGGTCAAGTGGTATGCCACCCTTGCCACTAAATCCGGAGATAGAGGCTACGTTGAGAAGAAATCGTGGTAGACGAAGAAGGAAAGCTATGGAAGGAGAAGATACAAGGAATGAGGAGAGAGTAATTGGTGAACCTCAAATTGAGGAGGTACATGGACAAGGAGAAGAAGGAGTAGAACATGGAGGTAATGGCAACCATTTCCATGCTCAAGTTGGCCCTTTTCCTCAAAGGGTGCCACCACAACATTTTCCCTACCAAAATCCATACCCTTACCCTCCACAAGCTCATCAATATCCCTACTATTCACCTCATCCACAACAATTCCCACCATACTATCCCCATATGCCATACAATCAAGAGCCACGATACCATGAGCCACCACACATACAAAATCCTCAACCACAACCCATGAATGAGCCACCACCACAAGGGAGGCCGTTGAAAGAATTTTTTGAGCCACAACTTAGAGAGCACTATGGCGGGATAGCAAGGCCGAGAATAGAAGCCAATAACTTTGAGATAAGTCCCGCTCTAGTGAGGATGCTTAGGGAGAAGCAATTTGAAGGCAAAGATGAAAATGAGTGCCAATATCAACATATGGCACAATTTCTAGAGATTTTCGACACTACCAAGTACAATGGGGTACCGAAGACGCCTTGAAGAAGTTGAGGCTTTTCCTTTACACTAAAAGGGAGAGCTAAAGCATGTCTTAATTCATTACCTCCTGGGACCGTCCGTACATGGGAGGATTTATCCAAGAGATTCTTAATGAAGTTCTACCCACCGTCCAAGACTATACAAGCTAAGGAGGCTATCTCCCATTTCCGCCAAAAGAATGGGGAGACCATACCGGAGGCGTGGGAGAGGTATGGCATGTTACTTATTAATTGTCCTCAACACGGTTTTCGGAGGAACAAACCATTATGTACTTTTGCAATGGTTTGACGGATGGGAATAGGTTGTTTTTGAATGCTTGTGCTAATGGATCTATTTGGTCGAAAACCGTGGGGCAAATGAACGAGATAATGGAGAACATAGCCCAAGATTCATTTCAAGTGTCGGTAAATCGGGAGCACACCATAGGGTGTCACATGTTGAGGAGATAGAGTCGATGAAGAGCATGATGATGACAATGATGGACCGATTAGGAGCTCTTACTACTTCACAAAGCCAAGCAAGTGTTAGTCCATCTGTTTCTCATGTTGAGATGAGTGCAAGTCCTATGCCGGTTGAAGAAGTTAGCTACATGGGTAGGCCTCCATTCCTATGAGGCTATCAAGGAGGAAATTTTTAAGGAAATTATCAAGGAGGAAGGCCTTACCAAATGCCTTACCAAAATAGGCCACAAGGAAGCTACCAACCTCAAGCTCAATTTAATGGCAATACATGGAGGAGACACGAAAATTTTTCTTATGCCAATCTTATAGCCACCGTTCAATTTCCTCCCGGATTTAATCTGGGTGCCAAGGCTCCTAACAATGAAGGAAAGGCTACCACAGATGAGATATTGGGGTTGATAGTGAAGAAGTTGGAAGCTAATGACTCAAGGCTTGATGATATAGGCAAGCAAATGGATACTCGCTTCAAGATGTTCGAGCATCAAGTAGAGCAACTTGCTACTACGGTTGGAAAGCTCTCATCCACGGTGGACCATCTACAAAATAAAGGAAAATACCCATCCACTACCGAGCCGAATCCTAAAGAATTTTGTAGTGCAATCAAGCTAAGGAGTGACACTAGCTATGAAGGCCCAAAAATGCCCAAAGAAAGTGAGCTTGAAGAAGAGGTGGTGAAAGAGGAAGAAGTGAGTAATGAAAGAGTTGGAGTGGAAAGGAAGATAAATGAAGAGGAGGTGAAAGCAAAGGGAGATTCAAAGAAGGAAGAAGAGTTCAAGAATGAATGGGGAATTCCAATGAAGGCTAACCCGGTTCCGTTTCCTAAAAGAGTAGAGAGGAAGAAACTTGATGAGGAATTTGGTAAGTTTCTAGAAATTTTTAAGAATTTGAATATCGATATTCCACTCTTGGAGGCCCTTGAACAAATTCCACACTACAAGAAGTTCTTGAGAGAGATTATGTCCAAGAAGAGGAGTTGGGATGAGAAGGGAATGCTCAAGCTAGTGGAAGAATGCAAGGAAATCTTGGAGAGATACTTGCCACAAAAGAAAAAGGATCCCGGAAGCTTCATTATCCCATGTGAGATTAGAGAGAAGGTGAACATTCAAGGCTTGTGTGACCTAGGAGCAAGTATAAACGTGATGCCATTGTCCGTGTTCAAGAAATTGGAGCTAGGGGAGGTGATTCCTACAAACATTAATCTTCAACTAGCGGATCAATCATACGCCATCCATTCGGGATCATTGAAGATGTGTTGGTAGGGGTTGGCAAACTCATATTCCCGGTTGATTTCATTGTATTAGACATGAATGAGGAGCTTGAGGCACTGATCATCCTTGGTCGACCCTTCCTTGCCACGGGCAAAGCGATGATTAATGTTGAAAAAGGAGAGCTTAAGTTGAGCTCAAATGAAGAGGAAGTGACATTCACAAGAGTTCATGAGGAAGAGGTTGCTCAAAGCAAGGTGGAGAAGAAGACTTGTGGATACATAGAGATTGTTGATTTATGCCCTTCCATTGAAAGGGAAATTTCCACTCCTATTACTTCTTCATTCCCTTTAGTTAATGAGCATTTCCTTCCCTCTTGTAAAATTATTTCTAACAAGTCTTGTGTTTCCTTTGATGATTCTAGGAAGGAAAGAGTTACTATGGTGCCCTTGCTTAACCCGGTGAAAAAGGGAGTGAAGAAGGTGGGAATGATTTGACCTAACTTTAGCATGGCTCAAGTTTGGGGGTGTTGGTAGAGAAAATGACACCACTTGGAAGAAAAAAATAAAGTTTTGAAGTAGGAGATCAAGTGGTTTGGAGCAAATCAAATTGGAGCCGGCTACTTGGAGTCGAAAGGCTCAAGGAAGTGCTAACGGTCAAAGAAATCAAGGAAGGAGGAAAGCTACTCCTAGAGGACAAGTGGGGATGTTGCCTCTTTGCAAAAGACCATTTAGTGAGGCACAAGGATGATCTCCACGTTGGCAAAGAAAGGGAAGTATGAACTCTTAGAGTTCCATCCGGAAAGGATGTTAAACTAGCGCTAGATGGGAGGCAACCCATCCTTTATTTGCTTTGGTTTGTTTGTCTTTGTGGTTTTGCTTTTGGTTCTTTTTGTGGGATTTTGCTATAGATTTGAAATTACTCATGCCTAGGAAATTATGCTAGTTGATATGGAGTGTGTTGTATATTGTGCTTCCTTGTGGATACCATTAGAGTCACATATATTTTTATCACTCTCATTCTAATCCTTGAATTTATGTGAGCATTCAAGTTTGGGGATGTTATCTTGTATGGTATAAATGCATCTCTTGTTGATGAGTATTTGATGATTTGTATTGCCTGTTGTAGGATACTTACTACGTTGATTGAGCAGGAGATCGAAATTGCAAAGGAATCCAAGAATCGAGAAGAATGGAGAGCTTAAAAGTTGGTGAAAAATGAGCAAAAAGGAAGAGAACCCGGTCCACTCGATCGAATGAGCGACCGGACTTAAATCGAGGGACCAAAATGGTAATTTCTTGCATATTTGGGTTCGTTAGGGCGTAGAGGTCATTTTTAGGAGTTTCGGGGTCGGATCGGGCTCGAGAATCCTCAAAATTTCCTGGTCTCGACCCGTGGTCGAGGGATTTACACTTAGCTAAAATTAAAAACAAGACATCCCTCAACTCGAGGGAGGAACCTCGAGTCGAGGCTTTTTAAAATTCGGTGTTCCTCGAGTTGACCCTCGACTCGAGGCTGGTGATTTTTATAAAAATGCATATTCAGACACAGATTAGCACGAGTCGAGGGCTTGCACCGATTTTCGATCTCCTTTCCCCACAACCTATTTCCGGCCATTTTGTGTCATTTCACCATTGATATTCCTTCATTTCATCACATTATCATCATACATTGTATAAAGTTTGGATTTTGAGGGCTTGTGAATTCAAATTGGGGATTTTGTGAGTTCTTGCGTGGGTTTCTCAATTTCTCGTTTCTAGGCCTATTCCACCCCACAAGGAAAATATTTAGAGGAGTCGATGGACATAACTTCTCGGATGCGAGAGATCTGTGATCGAGAGGAGGCTATCCGATTTGCTCATAGGATGCCCGCCGACCTTGGTATTCAGTGGGGACGACTACAAATGGAGGAAGCATATTATTCTCTACGCAGAAATGTACAAAAAGGTAGTCAAGACCCGCCTTGTGGATCACGGCCGCATGGCGTCGATGGGTATAGAGGATGACATCCCTCGTCTTTTCGAGCAGATTGACATGGGGGTTTCTTGGCGAAGAGGCCGAGGACCTATCTCGGACTTACTTTGGAGTTTCGTGTACCGTCAAGATTCATAAGGCCGGGAGGGCCAAGTTCCCGAGGAGCATTACTTTTGAGTTGATGGGGAGCGAGTATGCGTTGACCGTGGATGAGGTCAACGAGATCATTGGTACACCAGCGGACCCAGATAGATCACTCCTCAATATGAGGAAGGAGTATGATGCCAAGAAGTTTGGAGACGGATTTCATATTCGGGGTCGGGTCGGCTGAGTTCATTCAGGGAAGTCAAAGAGCACCCACATCCGGAACCCGGTGGTGAGATACTTAGAGAAGATTCTCGCGAGCACTATCTTCGCGAGATCGGAGGGAGGAGTTGTGGTGTCCGAGGAGCTATATGTTCTAGGTGCTTCTTACACGGAGTTTGATTCAATCTGCCGCGTGCCTCTGCTACTTATTTGAGAGAGCCACAAGCACATAGTTTAAAAAGATCAATTTTGGAGGGATGGTTACTTTGATTGCCGAGCACCTTGGCATTCCGACTCACAACCTCGGAGCGGTGGAGGGCCCCGATCTCACCACGAGACACCATGCGGCGCATGAGGACACTCGACCGCATCGGGAGGACTTGGTGCTTCCAGCGGCACCACGGTGGCGATTTTCACTTCCGAATAAGAGGTTGACTACTGATTTTGGTGCTTAGGCCTTCGTGACCATTAACCTCCGCATGTGGTCACAGCGTCACACCGAGGTGATCGATGCCTATACTCGAGAGCATGGAGATGTCCTCCGGGATGATGACGGAGATGATGACGATGGTCGGCGAGACGGGTTCTAATGAGGATGAGGCTGAGGGTGCCGCAAAGGGAACCGAGGTAGAGGCGAAGATGATGATGAGGAGGATGAGTACGAGTAGCCAGAGCGGAGGAGTTGCCGGTACGAGATGGACGAGGACTATCAGCCCGAGATTAATATGTATTGGCGAGGATGAGATGAGGAGTCGAGAGTATGAGGTGGGAGCTCATCACAGAGGCCGTGGACTTTGTGACAGAGGAGATGTGGGCCGGCGGCCAGCGTATGCGGCTTGAGTGCTTATCTCGCACGGACGATTGCTATAGAATTATGGAGGAGTCCCGCAGATACAATGAAGAGACGAGGAGGATGCGGGAAGAGTCTACGAAGACTCGGCATGACATATATGCCCTCCTACGGTAGATGAGCTCGTGGAATTTCGGGCCGGGACACTACCCTCCTCCTCCGCCGCCGTCCAACTATTAGGGCTATCCCCTATTCCTCATCCCTCTCCTTTGTTATTTAGATTCTTGTCTCCTTGGTGTTTTGTACTTAATTGACTTGGTGGTGATTGTACTCTTTGATGTGGATTTGATGTGATGATGGTTTGGATTACTTGATGGTTTTGTTGATGATGTTTTTATTATCTTGACTTTATTGAGCTTTATTGTCTATTGATGATTATATCTTGTTGATTCTTGTGGATTCCTTATTCTATGATTGTGAGCTAGACTTGATTTTGAGATGTATTGTGGATTTATTGTCATATTTTTAGTATCATTCTCGATGTAGTGAGTATGTTTGGTATTATGTACATGAGCACTTGTGTTTGATTTTCAAGACTTAATTGAATTTTGATATGATCATGAGTAGATTTGTACCTTGAAGCTAGCATTCTTGATTAATTGTGTAAAGATGGATGTGATTGATGATGCTTGATTCATTGCTCAATTTAAGCGGTGAGCTTTTGTTCCTTAATAATCGTACATCTTATACGGTTGATATGATTTCTTTGTGAGTGCATCATTTATGGATTTGTATGCTAGAACTTGCCACTAGACTTGTTGATATTGATCTTTGTGAGATGTCATGAAAGTGATAAGAGGCCATGTTTGGAATTATGAGTCACTTTACCAAATTTTTCCCCACCAATACATTTGATTTTCTTAGTGAGCCATGTTGAGCTTATTATCCTTATTCTTCGGCAAGCCAAGTGAAAGTGAAACCATTTGCATATTTTTATGAGCCTTCTTGTCCTATATTTAGTAGAGCTTGATTGTTGGCTAATAATGGTGATTTGCATGCTAAGTGTGGTGGAAAAGTGATGAGCTAAGTGATGATGTTGAGAAGAAAGAAAAAGGTTGTTGAAATAAAAATTGAATTGAGAAAAATGTGAAGTGAATGAAAAAGAAAAATTCAATTTGTGAGCTTAAGTGAAAGAGAAAGCTCAAATGGATGGTGGATTGATCCTTGAAGTTCAAAAGAAAGAGTGTTACTTGATGAAAAGTGAAGATATGCGTTTTGTATTGATTAGCTTTCATTCAAGTCTCAACTAATTAGTCACTCTTATCCTAAAACATCCCACCTTTCTAAAGAGCCTACATTACAACCTAAAAGAAAGACCTCTTTGATTCTTGATTGATCACAAGTGATTTTGATTGAGATTAAGTCTTTTGGCAAGCATATGGTGTGCAAGTGTGTGAATTTGATGATTGAGTGCATTTAACCTTTATACACTTGAGTGAAGAGTGAAACACTCCATGGAAGGAGCAATGACTTGAGTGTTTGATGTTGCATTTATTTGAGCATGATCTATCTTGATTGCTAGTGGATAGTTGCATTGATACTTATAATCATTGATAGGTTCGATTGTCTTCTATTTCGTCTATGCTGCCATGTGACATAATTGCAATCAATTCACTCCTTTGTGCTTAGTTTCTACGTTGCTCGAGGACGAGCAACACTTCAAGTTTGGGGGTATTATGATTAGAGTGAATTGATGCATGTTTTTAGGGCTTATTTGAGTGCAAAAGTGATCAAAGTGTTGATTTTTGTGCATTAATGTGTAGAGTATCACTTATTTGCTTAAAAAGTATTACATGATGAGTATTTGATGTTTTTCATCCGTTTTGCAGGTAATTCGGTGGAATTTTGCCAATCCGAGAGTATCGGTGTGCTTAGAATGAAGAGACAAACATCTCGAGACGAAAATGGGGGTCGGGGCGAAGCCCCATCTCGAAAAAAGGTGCCACTGGTCTCGAGCTGCGGTCGAGGAGCAAGAGCCTCGAGTCGAGGGTGGTCTTTGGAGGGAAAATATTTGAAAAGGCGTGCCTCAACTCGAGGGATGTGAGAAAGGCAGGATCCTCGAGTTGAGGGCTGAGCCTCGACTCGAGGCATGAGCTAAACTTGTAAAAGTGCATCCACGACTCTTGAACCTCGACTCGAGGGCCTCGAAGCTCGAGTCGAGGGCCCCAAAATTCGAAATTAGCGGTTTTAAAGCCAATTGAAGCCAAAACAGAGCATATACTCATCCTAGCGGTTTAGAGCGGTTTCGTGTGGTTCCTTAGGCGAATTTCTCATGCGAGCAAGATGGTCGAAAATCGGTTAGGAGGTGAAAAGGGGATCGAAAATGCTGTCCCTCGACTCGTGCGATTTGAATTACGAATCAGGCTGCGTATTTTGAAAATGCCGCAGCCTCAGGTCGAGGCTCAGCCCTCGACTCGAGGAATCCCAAGAAATCAAAAGCCTCGACTCGAGGCTCCTCCTCGACTCGAGGGATCCCAAAAATTCAACGGCCTCGACTCGAGGCCGGACCTCGACTCGAGGGATAGACTATTTTGCGAATTTTGACTAAGTGCGGCCCTCGACCGGAGTCGAGTCCAGTGGAATTTTTACGGATTCCCGGACCCGACCCGACCAGACCCCGAAATTCCTAAAAATGACCTATACGACCCTAACGAACCCAAATATCCCAAAGCTAACCATTTTGGTCCCTCGATTTAAGCCCGGTCGCTCATTCGATCGAGGGGACCGGGGTCTCTTCCTTTTTGCTCACTTTTCACCAACTTTTAAGCTTTTCCTTCTTTTCAATCTTGAATTCCCTTGCAATTTCGATCTCTTTCCCAATTAATGTAGTGAGTGTACCTACAATCGGGCATAACAATCATCAAAATAATTACCACTAAGAGATGCATTTCAACCAATAAACGATCAACACCCCCAAACTTGAATGATAGCATGAATTCAAAGTTTGGAATGAGAGTTATACAACTAGATGCAACTCCTAATGATATCAACAATAAGCTCAATAGTCCAATTAAATTCCAAAGCATGATACATAACCTCCTAAGCATGAGCAATTAAGTACCTAGCCAATTCTCCCAAAAACGAAACAAAAACACAGAACTACCAAAAAGCACACAAAAGCAATAAAAGGATAGGTTGCCTCCCATCAAACGCTATTTTTATTGTCCTATGCTGGACTTATTCGTTCACTCGAACTCTCTTCATCGGAATGGCCAAGGATAGTGATCCTTCTTCCCATTATATCTCATAATTTGAGCTTCAAAGTCTAGGAGGTTCACATAATAGATAGGGCAACCACATATAGATATGCATAGTGTTTCATGGTTGTCCCCCTTGCTCTCTCTCCATTCAAAGATGCCCAAGCGCTTCATTAATTCCTTCCTATAATCAAAGTTCACAAGAGGTAAAATATAAATCATTAGAAGCATCAATATCAATAAAAGTACAAATTGAAGAGTCCGAAGGTATAGAAATGCTCATTTTAATCTTCAAGGCTTCATTCGATGCTTCTAGATTTGCTTGCTCATTATTGCTCATGTCCATCAATGGGCATTCCTCTTCCTCACCTTCAACAAGGAAATCTTCTACTTCCTTCTTCATGCTTGGACCCTCTACTACATCCACTTCACTTTTGTTTTCCGCCTCCCCTTCTTCTTCTTGATTCTCCATGATGGCTATGTTCTTCACTTGGAGTAGAAAATATTTGAGTTGACTTTTTAACACCATGAATTGAGCTTCGGTGATCTCCATGTTCCCCTCTATCATTGACTCAACCATTGCTTTGGTCTCATAAATGTTTTCATACAAGGGAAGCATTTCTTCACATCTCGTTTCATCTTCCTCAAATTTTTCTAGCATCACTCCAAGCATCTCTCTTAATATAGCCCTCACATCATGGAGTCCCCATTCTTCATAATGAGAGGAAGCTTGTGGCATTTGATAGTCGTACACATATCTTCTCCCTTTATCATAGTAATCCCTTTCCGATGCTCCTTGAAATACATATCTACAACATGGATCGAATTGATCATAATGCTCATAGTATGTATCTCTTGAGGTGGTGGAGGAATTTTATCACATGTCAAATCTTCATAATTGGATGGAACTTGTTGCAATTGAGAATTAACATCAAAGCTCCTCCAATTATTATATCCACATTCATCAAAGTGTGGAGGATACACCATACTCTCTTGATAAAACTCTTGATTCCACGCGTATGAGTCGTATCCTTCCATCTAGACAAGATAGCAAAGTATCAAATTCAAACAAAAACAAACACAAAACAAACAAAAAAGGCAACAAGTAGCCACGTCAAATAATCCCTAAGTCTCACTATAGGCGTAAAAACTAGTTCCCCAAAGAACGGTGCCATTTGATTTGTAGTAATCCAGTAAGAGGTATTAAGACCAATCAAAAATATCGAACCTAAGGGAAAAAGTATGCACGTGAGGCCCTAGAAATATGAGTTCTCGATGACTATTGTTGCAAAGCGGTTTTGGAAATAAAAACACAACAAAATGCAAGAAATAAACTCAAAAGCTACAAAGAGGCAAATGATCGAACACTTAGAAGGCAAGCACAAACACAATAATAAATGGGGATTGGGGTGCTAGGGCTAACATCCATCAAGGAATCAATGATCAACAAGCTATGATTGAATCAAATTGCAAATCAACTAAGATAGAAAGCATAAACCATCATGAAATTAATCACTCCATTAATAATATAATGCATAATGTGAGTATCCTTAGTGCAACTAATCTCTAGATTCGAAGCACCCAATCCATACATTCATACACAATTATAACCCGATTAATCCTGGATCACATTATCTCAACTCTCGCCTATTGCTAGGGTGATCAAACATTAATCTAAAGAGGTAAGTATGCATGAAGCACAATGAGAATCACAATTAGGAAGCAATCTAACTCAATTGATCTCCAATCATCAACAATCATAGCATAGTAAATCAAATCATCCTCAATTTCAATTAACTCAAGCACAAGAGAGTTAGCCCATGGTGCCAAGAGCAAAATCCATGGGAAGAAAATCTAGATGAGCAATTAAAAGACAAATCACACCAATTAAGAAATAGAAAAGAGATAAGAGGATGAACATCACCAATTGGATTGATTCAACAAAAATAGTAATGCTTGAGTCTTCAATGCACTTCTTCTCCAAATGAAATACAAGCTTGAATTAAGAAAACAACTAGATCAAATGCTAATCTTAAGTTAATCTAATCAATAACAATCGAAATCTAAATCTAAATCTAACACTCTACTCTACCTAAAAGGAGAAATTGGCTTGGGGCCTAAGAAATCGCCCCAAAACCGCTAATAAATGCTCTATCTAATTGTGTGTTTGAAATGTTATGCTTTGCTCCTTAAATAAACGAATTTTCTGGAAAAATCCTCTCCCTCGAGTCAAGGCTCAGCCCTCGAGTCGAGGTCTCTTCCATTTTTCGAATTCTAGCCTTTTGAGTCGAGGCCTTTAAACTAGAGGTCGAGTCCAGGCATTTTCTCGACCGGGCTCCACCTCCGACCCCGTTTTCATCCGTCTCGATCGTCTCTTCATCCTAAGAATGCCGGTACTCTTGGTTTGGCCAAATTCCACCGATTTACCTGTAAATGCATTTGAAAAATATCAATTAACTCACAAGTAATATTTTTTACGCAAAAGAGTGATACTCAACACATTTATGCACAAAATCTAACACTTTTGATCACTTTTGCACCAAAATACACCTCAAAATCATGCATCAATTTACTCCAATCACTAACCAAAAAAAAAGCTTCAATTTTGTCCAAAACAAACTGCATACAAGGTGTTCGACAAAATGCCTCAATGAAATTCAAGATTCAAAATATAAAATTTGGCAATTTTATCACTACCCATGCAACAATCTACTCAAGAACAAAATTAAAAGGTCAAGAGATGAGAAATTCATACCTTGTTTCAAAAAATCGGACTTGGGATGATTTGGAAGCACCCTACTCACACAACTTATGATGAGATAGATGAAATATGATGTTAATTCATGGGTATTGACGGAAATTTCGTGCAAACTTGGTTGGAGCAGTGAAAATTGCGAAGAGGATGTGTGTTAGGGCTCGGTCGAGTTTTGGGAAGAAAAGGGGAAGCATTGCGTATTTAAAAATAGACCCGGCCTCGAGTCGAGATTCAAGCCCTCGACTCGAGGTTGCCGAAATTTAGCCCCACTCAACTCGGGGCCCAACCCTCGAGTCGTGCTTGCTTTGTTAACAAATTCGCCTCGACTCGAGGCTCAGAGCTCGAGTCGAGCTCAATGATATTTTCACAAAATTTTTCTAAGGAAGACTCCCTCGAGTCGAGGCTCAGCCACCACGACTAGAGAGGTCGAGTCCAGGAATTTTACGAATTTTCGGACCCGACCGGACACCCAAAACACTGGAATCGACTCTATCGAGCCCAATAAACCCAAATATGCACATACTAACCTTTTTGGTCCCTCGATTTAAGCCAGTCGCTCATTCGATCGAGGAAACCGGGGTCTCTTCCTTTTTGCTTAAAAATCACCAACTTTTATGCACTTTTTCTTCTTGATCTTGCATTTTCATGCAATTCCAATCACTTCTCAATCCATTTTGTTAGATCGGAAGAAGTTTTGATGAATTAAAAGTGGACAGACTTGGAGTCAACTCATGCAAAGTAAGATGACCAGCTAATTGTATAGAACAACTGAGGTAGAGATCTAGCACAAGGTGACCGGACTAGGTAGAGCTAGAAAAGTTAGTGAAGTCGAAGAAGTATAGGTCATCTCGAAGACGAGCTCGAGATAGTCATCTGTTTGAGACAATAATGAAGAGCTCAAGACGAGGTCAAGACAAGCCGAGTAGAATAAGAAAGGCGAGTCTTCACCAAGTCACCTGCAGCATTTAGACTAAGACAAATATCGGTGAGGACAAGACAGGTTTTCAAGAATAAGTTTGTTAAGCGGTTTTTAGTTTGTTACAACAAACTAACCTTTTCTCGAGCTTATAAATATGTTTAGGCACGATTTCAAACATAACTTTCAGGTGCTCTCATTCACATTGCTCACAAGTTTTCTAAAATCACACAAAAGTTCTTAAAGCAATATTCAAAAGTTCAAAGTGTTTGTAGAATACTTATTTTTATATCTTCAACACTTCGCATTGTAATCTACGAATTTCCGTAAAGATTAGGCAGATTGAAGATAGGATCGAAGATAGAGATCTTCACAAGTTTGTATTTGTTAACTTTGTAAGTGAGTAAGATAGTAAGTAGTCGAGGACCTTCTTCAAGTTGAAGGAGAGTGGATGTAGGATCTGTTTGATCCGACCACTATAATTCTTGGTGTTATTTCTTGTTTTGTTTACTTATCTTGTTATTCATCAAACATCCAAACAAACTCAATTTGATTCTTAATTCAGATTGCTTTTGATCCTTTAAGATTGAGTTAAAATTTGTTTTCCGCTACATAGCTTTGATACTTTGAATTGATTATCGATCTTTGAAAAAGGATTAGAAAATCTATTCAACCCCCCTTCTAGATTTTCACAAGAAGGTTGTCTAAGCTCTTTAAGATTCACTTAATCCGTGGGACCAACAAGTGGTATCGGAGCGGTGTTAAGCTATTTCGATATTTATGGTCTAAAAAGTTTACGGAATTGTTTTTGTTCATCTTCTTTATTTTCGATCCACTAACCTTGCTAATAAGTTCTTGTTGAGTTTCTAAATTCATTATGTCATCTGTTAAAAGCAAGAAAACCAGTAAGCCTACTCGAGTCCTCTATTGAGGAATACGATTATTGGAAATTCCGAATGGAAAATCATCTCAAAGCAATCCATGATCGTGTGGAGGAAGTTCTAGAGGAAGGTCCAATAAAATTCTATCATAGAGGTACAAGTGATGGAACAGGAGGCTGCAGAGCCGAGGGTTAGGCAAGAGAAGAAAAGTCTTGGTGACTAATGATGAGAGGAAGATCCATAATCTAGACCAAGTGGCAAGAATCGAGATTATCGAGACACCGAGTAAAGATTGGATTGAAAAAGTTAAAAGATGCAAAGCTGAAGGAAATGCGGGAAACACGGGCTAATGTGTGTGAGGGAACTGATCAAGTAAAGGAAAATAAGTTCTGATCGGTATTGCATGCATTTGATACATTCAAGATGAAAGAAAGTGAAAGCTGTTGACCAATGGATGTCGATTGACAAATCTTCTCAACAAAGGTGCGAGATTTGGGAAAGAATTATACTGAAAAGGAAATCAATAACAAGATACTCAGATCTTTGAGTAAAAGATGGAGAGAAAAGGCCAATATCCTCAAAGCAACTCGAATTTGTCCTCAATCTCTCATCATACCTTATTTTCACATCTTAAAGCTTTAGAATATGATATTCAAATTGAAGATGAGGAAGATGAGATGGAGTCAATCACCTCATCCAAGGCTGTTGCCTTTGTCAATAAAGAAGACAAGTACTGTAGCTGAGCTTAAAGGAGCTGATATATCCTTGAAGGAGCAGAGATAGATTTGCTAACAAAAAGGTATGATCGATTAAGGATGAAATATAAGCGTAATAAGTTGAAATTTGCGAGAGAAAGACAGATCCAGATCGAGAGAAAAGATGATGAATCAACAGATGATGACAAGAGAAAGAATCGAGACAAGAAGATATAAATCTCCTGCAAGAAAGAATCCTATCAGTCCTAAATCAGTTGGGGAGATACTTGTTACACCTATAATAAGCCAATTGTCCCCGGTGACTCCTAAAGAAAGAGAGCGAGAAAGGAAGAAGAGAGATAGGCGTTTTGTAGATCGAGAGCTCTTCTTGCTGAAGAAAAAGAGTCAAGAAAATCATCACCATCATCTTCATCGATTTTGGATCGAGACGATGAAGTCTGTCTCGATGGAAAAAGAGGTAGACTACTATTCCTCAGCTGATAATGAGTCTTACAAATGCATCTCGACAATGACAAAAGCGTGATCAAGGGACTATTGAAAGATCTAAAGATGTCTCTAAGTGCTTATAAACAAATAGAGACTGAAAATTTAACTTTAAAAGATCAAATTCAGACTCTAATTAAAGGCAAACGAGTTGTGAACTATTATGAGTCCGAGGAAACATTCAAGGGGAATGCTTACCTCAGTGAGGCTAGTACTTCAGCCGATCTGCTGAAAGATTAGAAAATGAATTGAAATCTTTGAAAGATAAATTTGAAGTGATCTGTAATGAAAATAAGGCAATTAGGAAGGCCAATGAGAAGCTTGTCTTCAAAATGAGACAGACTTAATAACTCACAATCAGCCATAGACCATATCTTTATAACTTCTCAAAAATCCCATGACAAAAGCGAGGACTTGACTATGATAGAAATAATAAATCAGAAGTTCAAAACCTAGGAAATTTGTGAAAGTCTTTGAAACATCAAAATAAGTTAAGATTGGGCCTCGGAAACCACAGAGTAAGATGAGGACTCGCATCTCCTAATCTGAAAAATAAAAATCGGATGAGGAATCCAAATCGACAAAAAGGGATCGAAGAACCAAGAATAAGAGAAATTCTAATTATAACTCTTTTGATGGGAGAAGCGGTGTTATCCCTCATTTCCAAAGTTTGAGAAAGTCACCAAATCGATTTCAATAAATTCTCATTCAAATGTGATGTATTTGTAAACGAGATTTGGTAGGTAAATTCAATCGATTTATTATTAAAGAATGAGATATTTGTTTGGATACCCAAAGTGATTATTGACCTTAAAGGACCCAAGATCACTAGGGTACCTCATACTTAATCTGTCTTGCAGGAATCCCAGGACTATCATTAAAAGAAGAAATTCTAGCTTCCATCCGGTACATAGACGGTGGTTGTTC
This sequence comes from Paraleonurus japonicus, assembly GCA_030762865.1. Classification (NCBI taxonomy): domain Eukaryota; kingdom Viridiplantae; phylum Streptophyta; class Magnoliopsida; order Lamiales; family Lamiaceae; genus Paraleonurus; species Paraleonurus japonicus. The sequence goes on from CM061060.1 coordinate 32,280,230, forward strand.
ACATCACATGACATGTGATAAGAAGCTATTACCAAATTTTCAGAATATTGATGGTCCTAGAGTCTTGTTTGGAGATAATAGCGTGTGGACAGACTAAGGGAGTTGGTACATTAATTATAAGGGATGTCCAGGTATCGAGGTTTATTTTGTAGAAGGTTTAAAGCAAAATTTGTTGTTTGTTTCTCAACTCTGTGATAAAGGGTTTTTGTTAAATTTTCAAAAGATAAGTGTGATATCTTAAATAGTTCCTCAAACAAGGTACTCTTAATCGGTTTGAGACATGGTAATGTCTATGTGGCTAATTTTAATATTTGCCCCAAAGATACCTATCTTGTAGCTAAAGGTGGAGATAATCTCATTTGGCTATGGCATAAAAGGCTTAGTCATCTCAATTTCAAAACCCTTAGCAAACTAGCTAAGAAGACTCTTGTCAAAGGACTACCCGAGAAGCTTTGTTCAACGATACGAAATGTGATGCTTGTCAAAAAGGTAAACAGCCCAGACACTCTTTTAAAAGTATTAACACATCCTCATCTCGAAAGAGTTTTACAACTCCTTCATCTTGATTTGTTTGGTCTGTTTCACCACTCGGTTTTAGTGGAAGGAAGTATACCCTTGTAGTTGTTGATGATTTTTCTAGATACACTTGGATAATATTTCTTTTCAAAGAGAATGAGACAGTGAACACACGATCTGTTGAGACAAATTTAAAATGTGAAGGGTGTTAATATTATTAAAATTAGGAGTGATAAGAGATGAATTCTTGAATTCTTGAATTCTTGTTTATCTAACTATCCGAATGAGAATGGTATAGTTCATGAGACTTCTTCGGCTAGAACACCACAGCGAGAATGGAGTTGTGGAGAGAAGAAATAGAACTCTCAAAGAAGCGGCCCGAAGCATGCTAGTGAGTATGGAACACCTCATAGGTTCTGGGTGAGGCTATCAATCTTGCTTGCTACACTCGGAATAGATACTTACGATCAAGAGCAAGGGTAAGACACCTTATGAGCTTTGGAAAGGTAAGGTTCCAAGAATCTCATACTTTCGTTCTTTTGGGTGTAAATGCTTCATCCATAACAATGGGAAGTCTAAGCCGAGGACCTTTGATGCTAAGGCGAGTTGATGGGATATTCTTGGGATATTCCAACACTTCCAAAACTTTGAGAATCTTCAACAAGACAACTCTTTGTGTGGAGGAGAATCCTCATGTGGTATTTGATGAATTGCATACTTTCTCGGATAAAGTAAATCAAATTTTAGATGATCTAGATAAAATTGAACTAACTAAAACTAAACATAGGACAATCTATCTGCCTAGTTTTGATTCAAATTCGAGATGATGAAGAATCTCCATCCGAGAATTAGAAGGTAACTCCTCTTCATGTTCCATCCGAGGAGACACCCTTGACATCATCGATCGATCGAGTCGGTAGATGAAGGGGGAACATCTGCTCGGGAAGAATCGGTTAAGTTACCTAATGAGCCTACGTAAGAGGGCACTTCAACTCAAGCAGGCAAGAGGATGAGAAGTTATCATCCAGTGATCGGATCATTGGGGATCCATCTAGTAGTCTTGAGACACGAACAATGTTAGATTCCCAAAGTATGTTCAGCTGTTATGTGTCACTTCTCGAGCCTAAGTCTATTGAGGAGGCTCTATCTAATCCAAACTGGATAACATCCATGCAGAAGAAGCTGCTTGAGTTTGAAAGGCAAAATGTTTGGGAACTAGTGGACAAACCCTTACATAGAAAGATTATAGGCACCAAATGGGTGTTTAAGAATAAAGCGATGAAAACAACATTATTGTTCGTAATAAGGCAAGATTGGTAGCACGGGGATACTCAGAGCCCGAGGGGATAGACTATGATGAAACCTATGCTCCAGTTGCGGATTAGAAGCAATAAGGCTGCTTCTAGCATTCTGCCTTTAAATCTTTCAAAGTCTTTCAAATGGATGTCAAGTCTGCCTTTTTGAATGGTGTGTTACTTGAAGAGGTCTATGTTGAACAACCCCAGGGTTTAGGATCAATAATAAGGTTTATAAACTCCATAAGGCTCTATATGGACTAAAGCAAGCACCCAATTTGGGTATGATACCCTTTCGAATTCTTGATATCAAGTGATTTCTCAAAAGGAAAGATAGACAAAACTTTGTTTAGAATAGAAATAGATGGCAACATCTTGTTAGTCCAAATTTATGTAGATGATATCATATTTGGTTCACCTAATCGACCTTGTGTGAAGAGTTTAGTGTTCTCATGAAAAACAGGTTTGAGATGTCTATGATGGGAGAATTAACATACTTTCTAGGCTTGCAAATTAAGCAGACGAGTAAGGGCATATTCATACATCGACTAAGTATGCTAAGGACCTTATAGATAAATTTGGGATGACTACTAGTAGGAAAGTTAAAATACCTATGGCAACTAACTTCTCTATGGATTCGGATGAGCAGTGGTATACCCACGGATGCAACGAAGTGTCGTGGATTATTTGGATCCCTTCTATATCTCACCGCAAGTAGGCCGGACATAACCTTTGCGGTTGGGGTATGTGCAAGATTCCAATCAAATTCCAAGAAAATTCATCCGGAGACGGCTAAGCAAATCCTTAAATATCTTAAAGGGACTTTGCGAGGTTGGGTTATGGTACCCATCCGATGACAACTTCGAGCTATCGGGTTATTCGGACTCAGATTTTGGAGGCTGTAAAATTGATAGGAAATCCACCTCTGGAACTTGTCAATTTTTAGGCAACACATTAATTTCTTGGTTATCTAAGAAACAGGACATCTGTTGCAACCTCCACAGAAATTGAATACATGGCGGTGGTAGTTGTTGCTCTGAGCTCCTCTGGATTAGTCGGTAGCTTAGAGATTATAATATTCTAACATCATCTATTCTTTTTCTTGTGATAGTAATAGTGCAATTGCTATGACATATAACCCTGTCTTGCATTCTAGGTGTAAGCATATAGATATAAGGCATCACTTCATTAGAGATCATGTTGAGAAGAATGACATTAGAATAGAAAAGATAGCAACCGAGTCTCAGAGAGCAGATTTACTTACAAAACCCTTAGCTGAATCTAGATTTAAGGATTTGTGTTTAGAATTAGGATTACTTGATGCATCCTTAGCTGATTTTTAATTTCTATTGTTTGTATCTTGTATTTCCTTTCTCTTCCTTCTTTAAATCTTGTCTAGAAAGAATTGTCGAGACTTGATATGTGTCAAAGGACAATCACAGAGCTGATATCATTGATCTCTTTTTAGGAATCAAGAATCAAGGATTAGTCATATTGACCTTATCCGACTTGAAAATTGCTTATTCGACATCAAGTAAATCGACAAGGACACAATAGTCACCGATTTCTTCAAAAGAGATGACTAGTTACATCCTATCTGACTTACTTTGACTACTAATGGTTTCTTGAGTTTATATATCTGCAGGAATAGGTAATAGATCAACATTGTTAGATCAACTTGAATTTTCTAAACTGATAAACCTCCTCATCTGTTCACCCCTTTCTTATTTTCTTCAAAATTGTTTTCAAAATTATTCTCACAGCTTATCTATTTCAAAAACTTTTCAGATGAGTTGTGTCCTTGAAAACTCTCTAATTTAAAATAATGGTTTTTAATTAACTCTGCCTTAAAAATTTTTTTCAAATAATCATACTCAGAGAAATTTTCAAAGGTTAAGACAAGGTCGCTTTTGACCTAATACGATATAACTTGATCTGAAATAGGAAACCTTTATGCAAAGAAAGGTATATTTCGGCTTTATCGAATATACTTACTACCTCTGCATAAAACAACCCTATTAGCCGTCAAATCCGAAGGTTAGACGGTTACTTTTACATATTTCAAGGCGAGTTAACATCATGCGCTGAAGGTGAAGCGACTATTTCGCAAAGCCATTGATATTTTTCATGCGCTTCGGTCAATCAACGGTTAAAAACAATTATGTTTTGCCATGTATCAAATTCAACATTTTCCCTCTCTCTCCTCTTGATTTAAAAACTTACCCCTTCGTTTTCAAATCTATTTTCACATTCACTTACCAAAAATTACTGCAAAACCCTCTCCAAATTTTTATCGCAAATTATTCCCAATGGCTTCTTCTTCCAAAACCACAAAGATCTACAAACTAACTTACATTACCACCAACATCTCTAAGTTCAAAATGAATGAAGAGATTTTTAAGATCAAACTCGGAGCAGAGATGTACGTAGACTTCGAGACTACTCAAGATAGGGAATCGGCAGAGATTCTTCGACTTTTGGAAGGATCACGGTTAAGGGATTTCTTTCAATGAAGTCATCTCAGAGTAAAACTCTTGATCTCCTTGGGGTGGAATTCTTGGTAAATATGGAAGAAACGGCTGATGGCTTCAATACAAAGGTGGATGGGACAATCTTGTCTTACACAAGGGAAACCATCGCGAGAATCTTCGATACGTCGATGGAGGGAGTAAATCCATCGACTTACAAGGAGGATCTGTGGGAGGAATCGTTTGATTTGGTGTCAAGGGTGACATACGGGGAACTCGGAGGGAGTTGAAAAAGAATCTTTTAAGGAGGAAGTATAGGCTGCTGATGACGATTGTCACAAAGTTTGTTTTGGGGGATCAAAGTTCCCACGATGGGTATCAAAGCCCAGACTCTGCTGTATGAGGGTAATTATTGACGGAGTCCGGTGAATTGGGTGGATCTATTGATTAGGAGGTTGAATGAGGAGAAGGGTAGGATGACCTTCAACCCAACAATCGGTGAATGGACTTCAACCACCACGGTTAGTCTATTCAACAAGATAATTGTGTTGATTGAAGGCCTAAACAAGTTGGCTGATTGGAGGGTTGGAGCAAAGAAATTCTCCAAGCATAAGGGAATCTGACAAAAAATGAAAGGATTGGAGGAGTGTCGATTCAGACGATGACTACGATAAGGCAAGGAATCGGAGGGCTGCTGCGGTGAGGAAGCATTTGCCGCTCCGATAGCGAGAAGAGGTGGTCCCAGAACCCACAGCGAGAGGAGGGTGTGGCGATGTACTGCGGTGAGGTCACAACACTTGAAGAAGATGTTGTGGTTCCGGTTCATGAAGAAGGCTGTTGTGGTTCCGAGACCATCCCGAGAGAAGGAAGAGGAGGAGGCTTGTCAAAGCATCGAGAAGTGGACGGGTGAAGGTTCGTCTGCTGCCCCTGCCAAAGACGCCTCGAGAAGAGAAGAGGAGGGGAGGCGAACGTCGGGCTGAGAAAATTCCTGGACTTGACCTTGGGTCGAGCTCCAGGCCCTCGACTCGAGGTTGCATGCGTTTGGAAGAATTCTTCAAAATTAGGAAGACCTCGACTCGAGGGGCTCAAGCTCAAGTCAAGGGATGATAAATTGGCGATAAGCTCGATTCGAGGGTTAGAGCTCAAGTCGAGGCTGGAGATATTTTAAAGAAACGTGCCCACGATTTCACCGAGCTCAACTCAAGGGCCTCAAGCTCGAGTCGAGAGCTCTGATTATTAGAATTTTTCCATTTAATCCCTTTGAACGAAAAGCAGAGCATATCATTCTCCATGGCGGTTATTTTACGGTTTTGGGCGATTTCTCGGTTCCCAAGTCAAATTCTCCTTCTAGGTTGATTAGATTGATAGTTTTAGATAGATTTCCATTAATTTTTTATTAGATTAGACTTTAATCCATTAGATTAGTCAATTCAAGTTGTAATTCAAGTGAATAGAAGTTACATTTGAAGATTCAAGCATTCAATACATTGATCATTGGGCTTAATTGGTGATGTTCTTCCTCTCCACTCAATTCTATTGCTTAGTTTTTGTGATTAGCATTTTGATCAAGCAATTAGATTTTTCACCCATGGATTTTGCAATTTGCTCCATGGGCTAATTCACTTGTGCTTGGGATAATTGAAATTGAGGATGATTTGATTGCTTGTGCTATGATTGTTGATGGATTGATGTTTGATAGGCTTAAAAGCCAACACTCACCCTTCAAGTGTAAAGGGATCGTGTAGCTAGTAAGTTACCCAGTTAAATTATCGATCCACGAAAATCAAATGTGAGATAGCCCTAAATTTACTAATTTAATCATAATTGTAGCACAAGTCATGTAATTGGATCAATGAGATTTAAGCTACGATTAATTAAATCAAATAACTAAACTACTAACAACAAAATTCAATCAATAATAAAGACGTGCTCGGGTGCTTATCAACAAATGGGTATCAATCATGCAATGAATTCTAATGAGTATTTATCATGTCAATCAATTAATAAGAGCAAACTTTTAATCAAACAATTATTCCGTACTTAGTAAGCCTAGGAATTATTGCTACGATTTAAGCTCGAAAGTTTGAGAGGACTAAGTCACCCTTTCCTCCGGGGCTAGAGCACGAGTCAATAGGTTCCCCTAGCGTGTCTCCCCTTCGATACTAAGGCACCTTACCTATGGTCTCTTCACTAATCACCCGACTACTAATCTAAGTAATTAATGTGGATTTGATGTATTTCTATTGGAATTAAGCAAGTCTCCTTGCGTTAACCCAATATTAACTCTAATTACCCAATTAATTCCTCACCCAAATGAGTTATCTAAATACCCAAGTCTCCTTGCGATAATTAAACAACTATGCATGGAATTAGAAATTAATTAATTAAATAAATAAATCTATCAAACCTCATCAATCCAATCAATCAATCAGCAATCAAAATCACCCATAAGAATTTCTCACAAGATCAATCACCCATATGCATCAAAACACCCTAGCACTAGGAATTTAGTTGATCATAATTGAAGAAAAGAAGTTCATGAAATTAATTGAATATCTGAATGTCATAACAAGAAATTGGATCAAGAAAACTGAAATTAAAGGAAGAATGTCACCTAGATGGCGTCTAATCATAAAGAAATCATTCGTTGATCGTCTAAATTGAAGAATAAAATAAAACCCTAACTATGTGTGTGTGAAAAAGTGTGGAAAAGTGTGTGTAGGAATTAAAACCCTAATTTTCCTCTCTAATTTCTCTCCTCCTCTCTTGCTCAACGTGTTCTCCTTTTTTAACATCTGAAATTGGGATATTTATAGGATGGGGCTAGGTTAAAATAATAAAAATTACAAATAAGCCCCTCAAAATCGGATGAATTGGTCAAAATCGCGTAGACTCGAGTCCAACTCGTTTAGAGTTCTCTCAATTTGGAGTCGAGTTGAAGCTCTTCTTGGACAACAATGCAATCTGGAAGATTTTCATGTCATCAACTCGGCTTGAGTTGATCTACTCGGTCGAGTTGATCTCCTCGGCTCGAGTCTTCATCTCCTCTGAGTCGAGTTGAGGTAATTCCAACTCAAATGTTTGTAACTTATTCTCCTGAGCTCCGATTGACCTCATTCTTTTTGCGTTACGACCGTCTCTCGACCCTCTTTCTATTCATGCAAATGTCCTTAATTTGCACTCAAAGTTGACCTCAAACCTGCAATTTAAAATTAAAATCTCAAATGAAACAATTAAGTGCAATTGGGCCAAATAATAGTGAATTAACATGAAAATCATATCAATTTGAGACAAATTAGCTCAAGATTATCATGCAATAATTCACCCTAATAAATGTTCAATTGAGATAGTTAGTGCCCTAATTGTGATTCTAATTGTGCTTCATGCATTTTTATCTCTTATGATTAGTTTTACTGATCATCCTAGCAACAAACAAAAGTTGAGCTAACGTGATTGGAGATTAATCGAGTTTTAATTGTGTATGATTGTATGAATTAGGTGCTTCATAATTGAGAGATTAGTTGCACTAAGAATACTCACCTTAGGCATTGTGTGATTATTATAGACATAATTGCATGATGTTAATGCTTTCTATCTTAGTTGAATAGCAATTTGATGCAATCATAGTGTGTGATCATTGATTCCTTGATGGATATTATCCCTAGCACCCCAATCTCAATTGATCTTTGAGAATTTCTAGTTTGCTAAATGTTCTAGCTTATCTCTTGCATAATTCATAGCTTTGTAGTTGTTGTTTGATTTGAATTCTAGCATTTGAGTAGTTTATTTAGCTCAAAACCGTGTTGCAAAATTAGTCATTGAAGACTCACATTTCTAGGGACTCATTGCACAACTTTTCCCTTGGGTTCGATAACTTGGTTATCTTAATATCACTTGCCGATTTTACCGCAATCAGCGTGAAAAGAAGAGTGCAGAGCCAACTAATAATGAGAGAAAAATTCATAACCTAGACCAAGTTGCTAGAACCGAGATTATCGAAACTTTGAGTAAGGATTGGATAGAGAAGGTAAAATCTACAAAACAGCTAAAGAAATGTGGAAAACTTTAGCAAATATGTGTGAAGGCTCGATCAAGTCAAAGAAAATAAGCCGCAACCCTTTGTACTACATGTATTTGACACATTCAAGTTGAAAGATGGAGAATCAATTGATCAAAATGGATATTAGGATGACTAATCTTCTCAACAAACCCGCTGACCTAGGGAAGTCCTACACCGAAAAGAAATCAACAACAAGATCCTTAGAGCTTTGAGCAAGAGATGGAAAAAGCAAATATTCTGAAAGCTACTCAGAATTTATCATCAATTTCACATCATACACTATTCTCGCATCTTAAGGCATTAGAGTATGACATTCGATTAGAGATGAAGAAGATGAGGCTGAATCATCTACTTCTGGGAAAAGCTGTTGCTTTTCTTCATCAAGAGGAATCGACAAGATATCTAAGGCGTCTGATTTATCAAGAAAAGAAGAAATGACTTTATTTATAAAGAGATATGAAATGCTTAAAATGAAGTATAAACGAAACAAACGGGACAGATCAGTCGAAGAAGCTACAAGTCGAAAGAGAAGATAATGGATCGGACGAGGGGATAGTAGTCCGAAATCGATAAAGGAGATAATTGTTATACATGCAACAAACCTGGTCACTACGACTACAATTGTCCTCGATTAACACCTAGAGAACGTGAGGAGAAAAGGAAAAAGCGTGATGAAGGTATGTAGATCAAAGAGCTCTTCTAGCGTAAAAGGAAGTACATGGAACTTCATCATCCTCATCCTCGTCTGGTTTTGGATTATATGATGAAATATGCTTAATGGCAAAAGACGTAAACTATTACTCATCTTTTGATAATGATTGTGAAACTCTGTCTGAATCGATAAAGGTCTTATTAGTAAACTTTTGAAAGATCTGGAGATAGTTTTATCTGCTACACAAACACATACTGATTGAAAATCTAAGTTTAAAATATCAAATTAAACTAACTAAAGAAAGTCGGACTAGGAGTAATGAGAAATCAGATGGCTCATTCAAGGGGAAATGCATGTCCAAGATTACCACTAATTCCTCATCCGAAAAGTGTAACGAGATAGAGAAAGAATTAGATACTTTGAAACTTAAATTGTCAAATGTCTATATTGAAAATGAGAGTTGTAAGAGAACCAACAGAGAGTTAAATCTCAAATTAGGACTTCTTAATAACACTCAATCAACTATAGATAGAATCTTTAGCTCTTCTAAAAAGATAATGATAAGACAGGATTAGGTTTTGATAGAACCAAGCGGATGATCCTATTAAACTAAGGGTTTTTATCAAAGCTACTAATACTAAATAAGAGGTTAGAACTGGTTCTTGGAAACCTAAGGAGCAAGTTAACTCATCCGATATTTCGCAAAGAAAGTATAGATGAAGAAAAATGTTCCAAAGGTAAAGTCAAAGATCAAGACAAAATCTCATCCTAAGTATAATAGTTTTGATGGAAGAAGCAAGTCATATCCATTATTTCCTAAGTATAAGATAATATCTAAAGATCAATTTGAATAAGATTGATCTTCAAAGTCTTATACTAGTCGATAGATATGGATGTAAACTTCAATCACTTATTTTAAGGAACATTGATGTGTATATATGGATTCCAAAGAGTCAACTTAACCAAAAGGACCCAACTTACAAAGGGTACCTAAAATCTAATCTTTTATTGCAGGAAGATATAGGTATAGTGGACAGGCGAGACATGCTCGAGGTCATCCAGTACATTGACAGTGGGTGTTTGATTGTGGTATAATCGGGTAAGTGTTATTAAGACCAAATCAATTTATCGAACCCAATGGATAAGATATGGAATGAGGCCCTAGGACATGAGTTTTCAACGACTATTGTTGCAAGAAATGTTTTGGTTCCAATTTCTCTACAACTTTGCAAGAATTAAAATCTATCAACAAGCAAGCAATGAATTAGGTAATGAATTAAGCTAGAACAATTAGCAATCTGATTGGAGTGAATTGATGCATGTTTTTAGGGCTTATTTGAGTGCAAAAAGTGATCAAAGTGTTAGTTGTTGTGCATAAATGTGTAGAGTGTCACTTCTTTGCCTAAAAGTATTAATTGATGAGTATTTGATGTTTTTCGCTCGCTTTTTCAGGTAAATCAGTGGAATTTGGCCAAACCGAGAGTACCGGCATTCCTAGAATAAAGAGACGAACAAGACGGACGAAAATAGGGGTCGGGGCCGGAGTCCCGTCCGAAAAAATGCCCTAGACTCGACCTCCGGTCGAGGGCCGAGGCCTCGAGTCGAGGGATATGATGGAGGGAAGAGAATTTGAAAAATGGAGCTGCCTCGACTCGAGGAAGGAGCCTCGAGTCGAGGGATTTGGAAATTGTGGATCCCTCGAGTCGAGGGCTGAGCCTTGACTCGAGGCAGGCAGATTTTTGGCAAAGTTGCATTAGCAACTCTTCACCCTAGACTCGAGGGCCCCAAGCTCGAGTCGAGGAGCCCCAAAACCGAAAAATCTGATTTTACGCCATTTGAAACGAAAGCAGAGGATATTCTTCCCATATCGGTTTAGAGAAATTTCTAGGTAGTTTCTGAGCGAATTTCTCATTTCCTAGCTTAATTCTACTTGTAATTGCATTATATTGATTTTGATAGAAAGAAAAGAAAACTAGGTAGGGTGCTGCTAGATTCTTGGGCAAACAATTTCAGTTGAAGAACCTTAGATGCAATGATAATGATCTCGATGAGTACAATCAGCTTTATATATTCACCGCTAACCATGTGTGTGTTGCATTTCTTTTGAGATGTGTTTGTGTGAATATATTAGATACTTAAATAAAGTTTTTGGAGATGAGATTTAGTTGAATGCTTTGATGGGCTAAATATTAGAATTTGTATGCACAAAAGACATAAAAGGTGTCATCTTTCCCCATTACAGATCGCTCTACACCTCTAGAGTTCTAGTGTTTCGAGGTTTTTGTTCGACAATTTCTTCAACAAATTTCATTCGGGCGAGAAAATGTGTCCAGTGATCGTACTTATAGGGTTGTTGTTTGGTGTATCGATCTAACTTTTCCCTAATTATGAATATGCTCGTTGCATTTGGCCCCATCCGTGTCACCACTTTCAAACACTTATGCATGCCGAAATATACAACGGAGGCTGAAGAGGATGACCCGGCGTAGCAAAGAACACAACCACCGACTCATGATTTTAGATTCTATGCGGATCTCTTCTTTCTCTTTTCGAATAACATGATTTTCGTTTTACGTATACGGTAATTTTTAACAAAATATTAATTACAATGTTGATTCTGTTTAATTTAGATCCGAACTATTCATTTTTATTTTCTTTTTAAATTTTTTGTTTTATGTGGTTTGGGTTTTGAACGCTAATTGAAAATTGATGTTTGGAATTTAGATGTGTTTCGATTGCATCGAGAAAATCGCAATTTGGCGCCCGTTGCCCATGGAAACTTCGATGCGTTGATAGTTTTGGTGCCGATCAAAGCCTTGGTGTGCACATCGGTTTTGTTAGGTAATTCATTTCTCCAATTTAATTTTTGTCATTTTTATTCCGCATCCAAATTACACTGGCTTCTTTGTTGCTTGATTGAATTAACTTTAAAATTTTAATAATATTGATACACGTCTCTTATCTTGCGGGTAGGGATATGAAGAGCCTCGATGTATCAATGTTGCAAGATAAAATTAAAAATGTCAAGAAGTAATCCATGCTATCAATTAGTTTATGATTTTCTCTGAATAAAACATTTCTTATTGTTTTGAAAAATACTCATGAAGTTGCAAGTACTTTAGGTATAATATGCTCATTTCACGTTTCATTGTCGCTTTAGTACAAAGCATTGATAGTAATATGTACTTTGTGGCGGATTATGTAATTCGTATTGACATTGATTTGTTAATGTTGGTAGAAAGTGTCCAAGATAATATGATATGTATTCAGTTTTCTTTACACATATGATGTTTGACATTCAATAAAATTATAAAGACGAAAGGAGACTGTATAGCGTGCTCATTTGCACACATGTTGAGATTTCTTGGTCTATTTGGAAAGGTCATTTGGTTTTAAGGCTTCCCGTTGCAAGTTTTCAAATCAAAAGGAACATATACTTTCATCTCGGAAGAAGCAACAAACTCTTGGTGGGTGCCAACTCAAAATCTCTCTCTATATGTATATGCATTCTCATACTTTTTACAAAGAATAAAAAAAAATTACAACAAAATCTCTCTCTATGTATATGCATTCTCATACTTTTACAAAGAAAAAAATTACAACAGCCCGTGCATTGCACGCGAAAAACTAGTATTACAAATATCCTAATCAACCATTTCATCGAGTTCTAATTTTTCCGAAAAATTAAGAAAATGAAGAACACTCTCTCACCGGTGAAGAAAAGGGCAGCCTCGGAGGAGATAGGCGGCGTCTACAGAGAGAATCTCGTATTTTGGGAAGCCACTTTTAAAGGTGAGACTGAATTCATTAAATCTTCATCTCCCGAAAGTCGCTTTCGTCTCCTCTCTTATCCTATCTAAAAATACAATGGAATTGAGAAGGTATCGAGAAACACATGACCTAAACCTCAATTACTTTGTCATCAAAGGCAATTTATTTTACGAAACTAGAGATTTTAGGCTCTTTCCCCAAATTAAATTTGATAAATTTATTCACAAAGTGATTAAAGGTGTTTGAGCGCGGTGGTGTTGGGAGGCTTTTATACGAAAGGAAGCGGTGTTTTAAACGGAAATTAGTATGCTCTTAAAAGCTGGATATTGCCAACGAGAATTCCTTGTTGGACTTGAGTACGTGGCAAAATGCCGACTCACATGATTCGGTTATATGATGAAGTATCTTAGTACATCGAGATAAATATTTATCCAATGCATAAGGCAGCCCTTGATGTTGTAAGTAAATAAAATAATATTATGAAACTACTCTTCTCAAAAGGAGGGATGACTTTAACCTTGTGCATGTGATTATCCGATCATGATGAAAAAAGATAATGATAGAATTTAATTGCGAAGCACAAGGGCGTGGCGAGATCCTTTAGAAGTTGTTGCTAGAGAACTATCGAGATAGAGCGATATTGCTATGCCTTGACGAGTTCATGGTATGTTCATCATACACTTAGGTTCTTATGCTAATTGCATAATGCATTAGGGATAGAAGTTCCCTCAATGTATTTGTTTTTGGCTGATTGTTTATTTTATATTTTTGTCCTTAGGTGAATGATGTTGCTTGATGCATTAATTCTAAATCGTCTATTTAAACAATTATTCACCAATGGAGTGTAAGTAATTTTAACATCACCATTCTATTTTCCATTGGGCATAAATTGATTATAACTTCGAGTAGCATGACAAATGGTAATTGTGATGTGAATTAATCTGATTAGATTTTTGTAGCTACTTCAAATCGAGCTCCAGGATAACCTTTATGAAGGGGGATTGCAAAGGGAATGAAATTACTTATGTGCATGAGCTTTATGGAATAAAATTAACTTCTTTTTACACATAAAAGATTTTGAACAGAGAGGATCTCTAGAAGCTGAATTTTACAAACTCAAATTTAACTTCTTTTTGCATATTATTGCCGCTCTTTATCAAACTCAAAACCCAGAACCTTGATATATATGCATCCGCCCTTGATTTTGTATGCATATGAAAATGAAAATGTGGTGTCACTATTTTGTTGGTAATATCATTGATATGAGATATTTTTCATCTTGTTGCGATCAATATAAAAGCTCATGTTCTAATGCTTATCCATTTATGTTAGGACTTGATGAACAATTTGAGAAAGATTGTGACTCTCAAGACTTGGTGGAGAAGCTTGTTGTTGTTTATGAGCCTGCTACATTAGAGGGCTGCAATCGGGAGGAAATTAGGGAAGGGAAGATTTCTTTGAGAAACAACGAATTTAATAAAGGTAGCATCTCAGACCGGCTAAGATGCGCTCAATTGAAGTTGTGTGCTAGGACGGAAGATAGTCCGGCAAGATGCAATAAAACAAATTCTTGTGCAAAGGCGGTGCATAGTTCTAACTCGTGTCTAGTTTCGAAGGATTTTGTCGGATGCTCACACCGCAATGGCGGCGATAGCTACAAGGACAAGATCAAAATAAACCTCCTTAGATTGATGGGTTTTGATGGATTTAGTTGTTGAGATTTTTGTTGGATGCTTGCTGGTTTTATTTTTCTGAATTCAGCTCATGTAGATTAGGTGTTGAGGTTTGCTTATTTTCTTTGCTAGGAATTGTTAATGTAGGATGCTATCGGTGAGTTGTTGGGATTCTTACGTGAATTGCCATGTACTGCTGATTCTTTACAGTTCACCGTTAGTTTAGTGCTTTGGACTGATTGTTTGCTTTGTTGTTTGTATCATTATGTCTATTGTTGGGCTTGTCTATTGTTGGGCTTCGTGTTTTCATTTTGGTCATAAGTAGTTTTAAATAATTTTTAGCCCTTGTTTGTCGGATTGGTAGTTTCATTTTTCTTGTAGATTTTGGCTTCACCTTGGACTGGTTGTGTCCCTACTTTTATCTTCTTACTTTTATAATATTACACTTATTTGCCTCTAGCTTTGGTGACTTGGAATTATGTAAAACAGAAAAAATAAGGATCAAGAGAAATTTCTTACACCCTATTTTTTCCGTAAGCATCATCTTGTAAAATTAATGGATAAAAATATAGTATATAATATGCATAAAAAAACAACTTTAAATATGGTACATTAATGTACTTTTGTCACTAATGTTGCAATTCCAGCAGGACTCCCTCTTGTTGGTGCCATCAAAACTAGTTCATGATAGGTGAATTTTGTTAATAAAATACCATTTTTGCGGTGACGTTTTTCTTGTGAAACTACTCCTGCATTTAACCCTTTTTTGTTATTAAAATTAAGAAAAATAAATCACAAAAGAATGTCCATAGCCTAGTGGAAGCATGAGGCTTGTGCTTATTTTGATTTAGTGTTCAACTTTCACATTAAATCCATTATTGCAATTTTTTTATTCAATTTGAATCCAAAATGAAATTCTACTTATTTTTTAGATCAATTGAATAATTCTTGGAAGATGTGTTTAGTTTTGGTGGAAATAGTCTCTCCCGTACATAAAATTAATTTTACGTCATATGTTTTGGTATTGAAGCATTTTCAGACATTGATACTTTGAACCAAAAACAAAAACACCAAACCACTATAAATTGTAACATAAAATTTAGCATTTAATTCTTATATCAAGAAGAAGACAGATTATCTTATACCTACAATAGCTTTAACACATGATGTGCATTACCTAGTTGAGGAATTCTTGAAAAGATAGACCTTGTGTTCATGAGATTTTCGAAACGGGCAAATAATTAGTTGAAATCAACTACAAAATTTTCACGAGGCGAGAGGAGAGCATGCACGCTCTATGCCAAAACTAAATATATTTTGAGAAACAAACACAAACTCATATTCAATTGAAGATGAAATGAATAAGAAAAGAAATTTTTAAAAAAATGTAGAAACGAACACAGGTATGAGCAACATGTCCCACGACGAAGAAGGGAAGCGAAGCAAAAATATTAGAGAGAGCAGAAACTGGGTATGAGTAGCATATGATTGTGTTTCGCCCGCTTCGTGTATGTTGTAGAATTGGTTTGTGATTTGGTGAAAGATTAGAAGAAGATGAAGAATAAAGAAACTCGATATTAATTTTAATTTGTTCGACATGAACAATTCTTGATTTTATTTGAAGAGGTAGGGTTTTATATTTTATATGGGGAAGAGCATATTTGAATTTTGATTGGAGAAGTGATGCAGAGATGGTTAATAATTAATCTTTTTAATTATGAAATTAATATATATATATATATATATATATATATATATATATGGAAAAGGATAATTTTTAAATGCATAAATTATGTATTTTTTTAAAAAAAAAAATACAAGGTTGTTTTGGTAATTGTATATTAATTTCCAAAAAAAAAAAAAATATTTTGTTATATGGCGAAACTAGATTGCCTAGAGCGAAACAAAATTACATATCATTTGTTATTGGTTTCTGACGTCGGGGAGGGCGAACACACCGCCCGGCCATAAAAAAGCCCAACTTTCTATACTCTAATTAGAATCTTTCAAAGCCGACGTGGCACACTCATATTCTTTTATTTAAAATTCTTGTCTTCTCATTAAAAGTTGTTTAAAATTTAATCTGCACCGTTTATTTTTCATACTTAATTTCGCTCCGACAATTATTTACAGATATATTTTTTCCTTTTATATTACAACCGCCGCTGCGGCTCCTTTTTACGTCGTCTCTGTCGTCTTTCCCTTCTTCTTTCATATTTTCGCACCATAGTTACCGCCGACATCGCCTTTGTATGAAAACCCTAGCAGTCTTTTCCCTTCCTAATAGCGCAATGCCACCAATTCTAAAAGGTAAAATTTTACACTTCTCCCTTTTCTCATTCTCCATTCTTCTTTATGTATAGTATAGGTGCCCTTCTTTTTAAATGTTTCAAATTTTTTGTAACACATTTCAATTGTTTTATGTTTCTCATCAAATTGAAACTAACTATTTACATTTGGTTACACTGTAAGGGTATCAATTTACTTTTCAACTCAATTTCGTTTCTTAACGGTTGATCTCATTCTTCTATGTCACCATCTCTTGCACATAGTCACAAGTTTGCTCATAGAAATTATTATTTTTTCTCTCGCATTGTCAATTATTTAATCATCTCACTTTTATTTCATAACATGGTTTCCGTGGCACAACTCAATTGTTGTTGGCAAATTAGTCATAATTGAACCACGTACTGAGTTCGCAGATTATTTTTTCTGCTTTTAATCAAGTTCTCAACACTCGACACTTTTTGGATGGATTAAGTCTCTTGATCTAGATTTTAATTTATTTTAAAGCAAACATGAATAATTTATAAGTTAAACGAATTTTTATCAACAAATTTTGGATCATCGTAATTGCTTGGAACTTTTGGATATATTCTTCTCCTCGTTTTCCATGTGCATTATATGAGCGGCGTCAATAGATCCATAGTAGTTTGCAATTCGTGGTGTTGTGGCCGAAGGTGTGAGATTCTAATTGTAGACCTTGGTCGTCATTAAATGTGGGATTCTAAAGTGTGATGTAATTAATCTGTATGTTGGACATTTAATCTTTGATGAATGTTTGGCTTGCTAGATAAGAAACTTTAAATTCAATTTCAAACAAATAGTGTAAGTATTTCACCTTTTCTTCCTTAGATGATCAAGTTTGGAATAATCGGTGATCTAATATTATTGGAGCAATTCTCATGTTGGTGCTAATCATTCCTATTCTACTTTTCATAGAATTTTGATATTCTTATCAACCTTTTCTTATCGACGGGTAGTATACATAATGATGGGTTCTTTTTTAAGATTCACTAATTTCAGGGAATAAAGTTTCATCATGTATAACTTGGGATGTATTTTTGTATTCACTTAAACCTTCATATTCTTGAAATTTTCTGGACAAGTGGATGAGTTTAGTACTCCTTTCTAACATTTGATATATTTATGAAATTATTTTAGACCAACTCATGTATTGCATTTAGTGCCTGCATATTTACGAGTTTAACATTTGTGTGTAATCGTGATTATTAACTCTAAGCTAGGATCGGCGAAAGAGAGCAATTGCCTATTTATGGTTGGTGATAACATTAATTTTCAATTCTCATGCACTTGCAATTTAGTTGTATACGAAAGTGGCAATTTAATGGAGTTCAATTAGAACTAAGACAATATGCTAAAAGTTTAATGGAACACCAAGTATTCATTAATTTTACATTATTATACCTTCTTTATTTCAATTTCATTTGTAAATTATGACATAAAATTTATACTCTTTGTTCAAATTCATTACATGTACGAATGGTTTTTGAAATAGACATTACTCAATGTATTTACCATTCACATTGAGACCGACAATGTTTGGATGCGATTATTCCCCTATGATTTTGTTATTTTTAATATTTGTAGATTTTATTAACATAATTATTTTGGATACAACATTCATGAACTTTATTGCTCATTCTTTGCCTTATGATTTTTTTGCAATTGTTTTTGCTCTATATTAGACTATGTTGATGATTATGACAAGTATTGAATTCTTTGGACTTCAAAGAGAAGCATAATCGTTATACTTGATAATAACTTTAAGTTTTAATGTGAATCCTTCTATCAAGTACGTATGTTATGTTTGGATTGAGGACAACAAAATTGTCTTTCTTTCGTGGTGAAAATGACTTCTTAGGATCATTTTACTATATTTCACAGGATTTTATTTTCTTTGATTTACGAAGTTACTTTTAGATTATTAGTTTATTCTGCATAATATATGCCCATGTTTTGTTTAAGCAAGGCACACTCCACACGAAGAGAGAATTGAGCTTTCTACATATACAAAAAGCCTAAAATCTCTTTTCAAAAAAAAAAAAAAACCTAAAATCCAAATATGAGTTGGGAAAAGAGAGGGTGTTTTTGAGTTCATATATTCTTTAAATTTAAGGAAGTGGTAATGAAAATATTTGCTTAAAGTTTTTATTGTAAATTAATATTTTTTTAATTACCAAAGAATTATTGATTGCTTATGTTTTTATGAATTATGATCAATAAATATCTATTACACACTCGAAAAGGTTTATGTATAAGTATTTTTAAATATACAATTGTTTTTCATAATATTCTATTATAAGGTAATGTAATAATTTTTAAACAAAAAATAACAAATATTGAATTAACAGAATAAACAATTATACGTAGATTATATTTAAATATATGCAGCACTAATATAAAATATTTTTAACCAATACGTTATACAATTGCAAATACATTAGATTTATAAATACTTATCATCTATAATGTAGAATAACAAATTAATGGAAATATTTATACATATCACATTTATTGATTTATAATACAATTTGTATACTGCATTAATCAAAATACATTATTTTTGGGTGATTTATTTTTATTCCTGCGTATTAGGTGGGTTTTACACTAGTATCCAAATAAGAAGGAAATAAAGATTTTCTTTTCGCCAAATTTGATTTGATTGGGATGATTCCCTGATCACACTTGAAATCCCCTTTAAAATTTTCAAAGACCCGCCAATGGCCCAGCTCCATTTTCTTATCTTTTTTTATTTTTTTAATAAAACTCCCAAAATCTTCCATAATATACATATTTATTTTTTATTGGGTTATAATGTTTTTATTGAAATAAAATATTTAAATTATATTTTTTTATGGCAGTAAGAGATGTAATAGAATCAAGCCAGACTTTAAACTTTACTAATTTTTTTTTATTATTATCGAGTTGATCTCAAATTTAACTATCGAATGTGTATGAGTTGTTTTGAACTTAGAAATTTATACAAGCCTAATCGATTTTAATAATATCAATATTCAATTAAATAATTCATCAATTAATTACAAAAATAAAATTTTATATTTCTAATAACCATATATATTTACTAAATTATATAATTTTATTTAATTAAATAAGTTTAACTACTGATTTTTATATTTATCATATAAATTTGTGTGAAAATATAAATAAAAGAGAAAATAGTTTTGTTCATACTCTAAGTTACCCTAATTGTGGTTTTAGTGTTATTGATTTTCACGAATTGAAAATAGTTGTATAACAACTTTTACCATTTTGGTCTAGTAACCAATGGTAGGAGGTCAATCATCCACTTGATGTTGATTTGCCAAAGTTTAATTTATCCACATGGAAAAATCTGATTTGTCAATCGATTTCTCACCTCTTACAATCGATCAACGGATCAAAATGCGGAGGAAAAAAAAAAGAAAGTTTAATAACTTTTTTCAATTCATGAAAGTCAATATTACTCCTGTAAAAAAAAAAAAATGAAAGTCAATATTATCAAAATGAAAAGAACAACTCTTGCATAAGACTCTTTCATAGATGAGATGTGATACTTTTGTAAATTTTTTTAATACTAAAATTTTAAAAGTATAAGATCGTCTCACACAAGTTTTTATGAACTAAAAAATTGAATATCATCGGGTTTGAGATTTATTAACCAGCTCAAATATATATATATATATATATATATATATTAGTTAGCTTACAAACAATTTGGTTTGACAACAAATTTGAATTTAAGAAAACTGAACGTGTATTCAACTAGAAAATTTGAATTTGGAAAAACGAAAAAAATAATAATTCATTGTATAAATTATTGAGAGCATAAGCACAGCATCTCATTCGAATGTGTAGAGGAGTGGTCCATTGGGTAATAATACTTTATAATAAACAGCTAATAACTCTCAATTAATACTCTTTTATAAAATAATTGATTTTAGTTTCCTTTTCTCTATCTTTTATCTCTTGTTTTTTTTTCTTTTTCCCCCTCTTTCGCCAATTTATTAAATTACATAAATTCAATTTTACTTAAATGATACCCTCCTAATGTTATGACTAATACATTTTACCCTTTAGTTTGATAAAGTGATCTTAACCATGTATATTGTCTTTTAAATCGCAAGTGCATGAATTCCAATTTTAAATCGCAGATACTATCTTTTATTGAAAGAGAACATGAATTCCGATTTTTTTTTTTTTTTTGCCGAACATGAATTCCGATTTTTATATTGAAAGGGAACATGAATTCCGTTTTTTTTTTTTTTTGCCTAACATGAATTCTAATTTTTAAGTGTGAGTTTCGTCTACATTTGGGATGGTTCACAATCTCTTGATTTATTTTTACTTGTTAAAAATATATTTTTAGAATGAATATTAATTGAGGGGATGTTTGGTGCACACCTTTAGAATTAAGGAATAACAATGAAATAAGAGTGTGGTGTTTGAATGATAGGAATCAAATGTTTAATACCTTAAAAGTGTTTTCTCACCATTTTGGGAGGAATGAAAGTCATTCTTTTCTAAAATTTTATATATAATTTTTCAAAAATTTATTTTGCCTTCTAAATTATTTATTAATATTATTTATAATATTCTAAGCATGATTATTATATAATATATTTTTTAATATTAAAATGGAGTTAATAATAATTTTAATTATTAATAATTTTTATTAAAACCAAACACATTTTATGGTAATAATAGCGATACCTATAAATAAACTAAATAACTCAACAATAACTAACATGCCTATTATCATTCCTCAATACTTTTAAACCCAATATTATTCCAATTTCTTTCAACAAAACAAGTACCTTCTAAAACTTGACATCGAAAAGGAACACACCTTTGCTTAAGATCTTCAAAAATTTTAATTACTTTTACTGAAAAACAATAGTACAACTCAAATGAATTTTCAAATAATATTTTTTTACTTTTACCGAAAAATAATAGTTATGTATATAGCTACACCTTTGCTTTAGACACGCAACAACATCTACATTTCTATCAAATTAGGAATATATGATAACAGGTATTACCTGTTGTCAAAGATATTTTTTTTTTTTTTTTTTGGCAATATGCAATATTTTGAAAATTTTATATTCTAAATTCCAATGAGAATATTAAATAATATATAATATGATAATCAAGTATAAAATTCCAGATATTTTACCCAATTAATTTGACAATGGTACTAATGAAATCAAAATTAAAACACTAGAACCTAACTTCTAATCCCAACATCGTCCTTTTTATCTTCCATATTCCATCATCTTTTTAGTCAAGCAATACCTGCAAAGAAAGCTAGTAAGCTCACATATATATACATAAATTTGAACAATAAAGTCTCTTGTACATTTAGAAAAAAAAAAACAAAGAGGTTGGTTGAATCCTTAATTCAGAAAAGGAAAACATATAACCAAGTGTAGACTGGTTCTATTCTTAATTCAAAATGGTCACAACTGATGGTGTGATTGGTAGGGGGTAATATTGAGGTGAGATGGTATTAATTTAGTATGGTTTGATGTATTTTATATTGTTTGGTAGGATATAAATATTAAATTATGCAAGATCTAAATGTTGCTTGGTAGGGTATAATAAATCATGCATAATTTTGTACTTTGATTGGTAGGCCATATAAGATCATGACTATTGCTTGAAAATACAATTTTGCCCCTAACATAAAAATGATTTTTTTTTTATTTCCCACCAATTGTATTTTTATTTCCCCAAATTAAGAATTTTCCCCATTTCAATAAAACTTGACCTAAACTGTGAGCACCCACATAGACGAACAAAATCTGCGCACCAAAATCACGCACCCTTCGAGTAACATTCGACAAGCTTCTTCCTCCACCAAAATTGGCGATCATTGGCGGTGATTGAACAAGAAGGAAGCATTCGACCAGCTTCTTCCTCCACCAAAATTGGCGATCACCGGCGGTGATTGAACAAGAAGGAAGCATTCGACTAGCTTCTTCTTCCACCAAACTTCATTGTCGAGAATAATTCCAGGTTATTTCGCACCCTTCATTCATCCTCCGTTATTAGGTGAGTCGAATCTTTGTTTTGTTGTTGGTTTTATTAGTTTTGGAGTAAATCGGCAAGCCATGCGACCTTCGTGTTGAATGAAATTGACAAATTTATAATATATTTAGTTGGTTGCAATTCAATACGATTGAGCATTAGAACAATACTTGGGTATTTTTGGTGATTTCAAGTCTCATTTGAAATACTAGGGTATTTTTGGTGATTTCAAGTTTCATTTGAACAAATACCCTCTGCTATTTAATATGGATTCATTGTTCGAAAAAGGGGTAATTTGGTGACCTGGTTTTTATTTTGCCTTCATGTGCTTGAAAATCTTTGTGGAACCCATTACCTTACATTCCTTTGAGATAGGGAAATTTGCATCTGCGAGAATACGACTATTTTATTATGTGCAACAAATGATCTTGAGAGTTTGTCTTAAATATTCATGTGCGGCCATTAGCATGTATTTGAATATGATGAACACCGGTATGCTTATGTTCACTTGGTATAATTTTTGTAGATATGGAGGGTGGAGGTAGTAGTTTAGGACACAACAAAGGAAAAATACAGCTGCAACGAGAAGGACTTGGAACCAAGCGGAGGAACGAATTTTAATGGAACTACTGAAGGAGATTGTGGTGTCGGGCTGGAAGACCGAGAATGGTTTTAGGCCTGGTTATTTATCAAAGTTGCAGGCCATGATACGTGAAAAGATACTGAACCGACATTCGTGCAAACCCTCATATACACTCGAGGATCACCATATGGAAGAGGCACCATGCATGTCTTGACTGCTCTATCGGAGAGCGGTGCTGGCTTTAACCCAATCACAAAGGTCATTGATGTCTCGGATACGGCATGGGAGAAAGTTGTACAGTGTATCAATGTCAAATTGATGTCTATGGGTTTTTATTCACATATTTACCTTATATCACTAAATTACTTATGTGATTCTTGTAATTTCATTTCTGAGAAAGAACCAAGCATTGCGGGAATGCGCCATAAACCATGGCCTTTCTACTACATTTGGATAGAAGTCTTTGGATGTGATAGAGCGGCCGGGAAGGCCACCGAGGATGTCATGGATGCGGTTAACGAGCTTGTC
Organism: Paraleonurus japonicus; assembly: GCA_030762865.1. Classification (NCBI taxonomy): domain Eukaryota; kingdom Viridiplantae; phylum Streptophyta; class Magnoliopsida; order Lamiales; family Lamiaceae; genus Paraleonurus; species Paraleonurus japonicus. The sequence continues at coordinate 32,304,107 of CM061060.1, forward strand.
AATGAAGACGCCAACCCGACCGTTGCTGAAAACACACTAGGAGACATCCCAAATACTCACAATGAGGAGGCTTGTGAGATGGATGTCGAGTCTCAAGCCCTACGGTGGATGGTAGAGCAAAGGAAACGACATCCTCTACCAAGAAAAGGCGGCTCGGCCCACTACCGAAACTAGCAAAGAATTACTTGATGGACTCGCTCATTTGTTTAATACATCCGATGATCGCCTTGAAAAAATTGTGGTGAATTTTGGTGAACGAGGTTAGTGGAAAGACAAAGGGCGAATCAATTTATTCCATGCTTGAACGCATCCCGGACTAAGTGAAGATTAAGCGCTCGATGCCTCGAGATATACTTTCGAAGAATGCACAACGTCTGAAGATGTTCACCGAGTTTCCACAACATGCTCGAGCACGTTACATTCGTCGATTGCTAAGCGGAGACTTTGATAAGCCGTAATGGTGATGAGATAGCGGTTGCTCTGGACAACACACTTTGAATCATAGCTTTGTGTATGGGACAACATTTCACTGTTTTGCTTATTTTGCCTATTAGTAGGGCAGCTCATCTTGCAGAGCACATGGATGTTTACTAGGGCACCTCATCTTGCTTACATGGATGTTTTGTATTTTGGTATAATTTATGGTATTTTGTAAGCTCTTGTCGCAAATTATAATATATGTACTTTTGAGAAGAACAATATTCAGATTTAAAAAAAATGTTACTTTTAGATAATTTTTGGTATAGTTTACTAATAAATAAAACAAAATAAGCTTGCAAATGGGTCTTTTTTTTTTTTAAATAAAACTACCTAGATAATTATTGTAGTCGATATTAATATATAAAATAAAATAAGCTTGTAGTGTTGGGTCTTTTTTAAATAATGTTACCTAGATAATTGTTGTAGTCGATATTAATAAATAAAATAAAATAAGCTTGTAGTGTTAGGTCTTTTTTTAAATAATGTTACCTAGATAATTGTTGTAGTCGATATTAATAAATAAAATAAAATAAGCTTGTAGTGTTGGGTCTTTTTTTAATAATGTTACCTAGATAATTGTTGTAGTCGATATTAATAAATAAAACAAAATAAGCTTGTAAGAGGGGCTTTTTTTTTTAAATAATGTTACCATAATTATTACAAATAAATTAAAATATCCTTGTAATAAGATTTTATTTTTAAAAAGTTAAAATATGATGTCAATTTAAAGCCTAGCTGTAGGCCTATCCCACCGCTAAACCCACGGAAAGAATGAAAGGCCCAATTATGGCCGAAAGGCCCAACTTGTCCATCCGACCTCTATTCCCACGCAGCAAATCCGTTTGTGTAATTTAAAATGGCGGGATATTGAAAAGCCTCACCCTCTCCAATGAAAAACCACATTTAAACCCTCTCCAACTTGTTCGTCGGAAACTTCTTTTTCAAGGCCGCCGTAATCGAGCTTCAAGAACAGAGGGACGTGAAATTGACCTCTACACGGTGTTACCCATTTGTGTACGGTGCGTTTTCTTGTTTGACGAAGCTCTTTACGACTTGTAGTGCTATTCGACCGAAACGCCTTCTAGTGATATTTACGAAATGGTTGTTATAAATAAAACAAAAAAATGTTGAATGCCGACGTAGTATAGCTTTCGAAAAAAAAATATTGAGCTCCACTAGTATTCGAGTCAAACGCCTTCTAGTGCTATTTCGGGTATTACTATTTATTCTTTTAACCAAGGGGCATAGCCCACTTGGCCACCGCTCCTCACTTAAGTGGGAGACTGGGTTCGATTCCTTCGGGAACGAATTGGAGTGGGAGATATAAGGAGACTTGGAGAATTTGAATTTGTAAGGAGACTTGGCGAACTAACTTCTAACTACTAACAACTAACATTTACCGATCAAAAAAAAAAAACTATTTATTCTTTTTTTTGAGATTTTGTTGAATGCCGACGTAGTATAGTTTTCGAAATGGTAGACGAGTCAATTTGAATCGTCGGTTTTGATAGATATCTATACGAATTGTGGTGCTATTCGAACTGAAACAATAAGGAATTGTGAATAAACGCCTTGTTTGGGTACATAGGAATTGTGGTGCTATTCGAATAACGGTCATTTTTTTTTGAGATTTTGGATAATGCCGACGTAGGATAGTTTTCGTATACGGTCATAAAAAAATTTGAATCGTCGATTTTGTATAACTACTATGAGAAGTTACCACTCTACATTAACCGTCTCCCCATAAAGATTATTTTTTCAGTTTATTTGTTCGAATGTGATTTTCTCATTGTGTTCATTGTTTTTGGTTTTTTAGATGGTACATTGTAGAAAGAGAAGATTATTTCAAAGCTAGATTGAGTTGTCGTCTTTGATCTTGCCATTATATCTACCATAAAGAACCGAATAAGTAAACAAAACAAGGCACTTTTCAAGCAATCTTGCTTCGGGCAATTCTACAATCTTGAAAATGTTCCCTTTCGTGGTCGACTTTATCTCCATTTGTTATTCAAGCAAGACAAATCAATGAGAGGTGAAAAGATTGTATTCCATATAAATAATGGTGAAACCGAATTTGGCCATCGGGAGTTTGCATTAGTCACGGGGTTGAAGTTCGGCATTAAACCGATTATTCCCGAGAGTTCAAAGTTTAAGGATGCCGTCTTCGGTAGAAAAGAGATTCTTGTGGTTCGTGATATTGAGGACGCTTTTATGAGTGCCACGGATGAGGAAGATCGGGATAAAGTTGATGATGACATAGTTATAAAGCTTGCCCTTTTGTGGATATTATATGGGATCTTACTAATGAAGGACAACACCACCAAAAAGGTTGATATACAATATATACACTTGGTGGACGATCTCAACGACTTCAACAAATATCCTTGGGGAAGAGTTACATATGAATTCCTTCGTAGGGATATCCGCAATTCCATGGATGGTAAAGCCATTGCTCGTCGGGAACGGTTGATAGGTAGCAAGCGTAAGAATAACATCACTCATATTGATGTCTATGGGTTCTCTTATGCACTACAATTTTGGGCTTACGAAACAATACCATGTGTTGCGAGTTTACGTGGTGGGAAGAAGGCAAAAATAATTATTCCTCGAATGCTACGGTGGCTGCCTTGTAAAGGCCCTCGTTTTGAAGAATTCACTCAACATTGCTTTCCGATATTGGAGTGCGGAGACGAAACTCCAGATCGAGTAAGTTCTTTTCGAATTCAAAACTAACCGAATATAGATGCATAATATTTGTTTAGAATATAGATGCCTAATAATTACTTGTCGTATTTTGTGAGCAGTTAAAGTGCAACCAAATTTGATCCCAACGACTGCGAGAAAGGCACAACATATTTTAAGAGTGTTGCCGAGTGGGAAAAAGGATTGAAAGCAAGCAACGTGCCTTCTACAAATGACGGCCCGTAAGCGTAAGAGGAAAGAGGAAGGCAGCGAAGGTGGCGAAAGATTGGACAATGATCTAATCAAGAGACTGGATATCAAATACAGGAGAATAGAGAAGACAATGAACCGCCTTCTTGCAAACCAAAAAGTTATACTAAAAAAATTGGACCTTCTCGATAAAGACTAACGATGGCTCACCAAGTGAACATTCGGAGAAGAAGTCCGAATCATACCATGAAGATAAGATGAAGGATGAAAATTCAGAGAAAGTCATGTGAAAGATGATGACAAGATGAAGAACTTTGACAAGTCCTGAAGCCGAGAGTGATCCCAAAGATGATTTTGGCAACGTTGGAGAGGAGATGATTGATGGAGACAAAAATTCAGCTTTACATTGATGATCAACTCAAAGATAGCGAGATGAAGGATGGAGACGAGCACGATGCGGATCCACTCAAGGATGAGGAGATGAAGGATGGAGACGAGGCGCTGCGGATCCACTTAAAGATCAAGGTGGAACACCAAGACAAACGTGATGAGCATGAAGAAGAGGCTGCGGAAGAAGGGTGAAGCACAAGCAGGAACAAGTCTCGGAAAATAGGGGACGCCGAAACAAAACAATGGCCTTCTTTGAGGAGCACCGGGATACATGCGGGAGAAAACTTGGAGGACAATGAATTTGATGCGTGGTACAATTTGTTTGCTAACTCTGAGATTGACATCATGCTCTCGGTACCACATATTGGGAGTGCAAATGAGGACTGGTTTAAGAGCTTACGAGATCCATCTCGGGTGGCTTACTTAATCGGGTAACACATCCTTGCCGAATGTGAATGCAATTTAAATTAGCAAATATAAACATTCTCATAACTCGTTGGGGATTGGTTTTATTGAATTTCTTGTTGTCACGGAGTATAGATGCACCGACTTAGTTTGAATTGTAATTATTGTTTTTATAGAATATAGATGCTATGATGGATCTTACGGTGTTTAAAGCTAAGACATGACCTGAAAATTATGCGGCACGATGGACTTGCGTTGATATACCATTTTGGGTAAGTGTGATTTGTCAACATGCATTCGTTTCCCTAACGCCTAGCAAATATTTATCCTTCATTTATGACTAAGCTGAAATGTACAATTTGTGATGTCTTTCTACAACAAAATATGTAGGCTCACGATGACAGGAAGGATATATAATGCGTGGAACAAGGCCCAAAAAAACAGCAAAAGTGGGTGTGGTTGGAAAAGGAAAAATTTATAGTGGATCGCATCACAGTCGATTACCCCGTCATGGCATGCACGTTCCATGGTCCGAAACCGACCGAGTATTTGGCATTGGACATGTAAATAGGAACCACCGGATTCTATACGAGATGTCAATTCTAGACGAGACCATCTTCGTTTATGATTCTATGGCGGGTGATGGAAGAAGGGGTAATCCAAGGCACTTAGCAAATGTCCGACTATTAGCATCACTCATGCCGAGTATCGTTGATCAACTTGTGAAGACGGGTTTACCCGCAAAGAAGGGTACACGCGGTAAGAAAAAAGCATGGGAGGTTACATTAATTCCATATGCACATAGCAGTGGATTCGGCATCTTGTGGAGTCTTGAGTATGAAGGTGCACAGAGTGTCTTGTTTAGGACACTCTATTGACGTGATCGATCCCGAAAGATGCACTTGAGTATCGCAAGAGATATTGCTTGGAGTACATTCAATTTGGAGGAACATATCGTCCATTACCTATACTTGATGTAAGCCGAGTGTGTGGTTCGTAGGTGCACCATCTTTTGACTTGTTGGATATTATATGTGTTTGCACTTTAAACTTGGAACTAGTATAATTAAGTAATGTATGTGATCTTTTGTGAAGATTGTACTGTTTTTAACGCTCATTTGTGAAGATTGTTGAGCTTGCAATCAATGTTAGTATTTTTTAATCAAACAAGCTCTTAGTTAAAATTACGAACAAATAAAACAAGAGAGAATATTCGAAATTCTAACAAGTTGGAATTAAAAGACATCCACAAACACCACTTGGTGCCACACGGACACACAACACTAAACTAAAAAGATTAAAATTAAAAGAGGACATAGTAAAGCAAATAACACACGAGACTCCTCCTCCTAATTTAGTTCCTTCCCCGGAACGAGAACCATTTCGTAGGGCATGTTGAGTCCTGGGACGCATGTGACTGTGGAGATGGGATGGAGTCGGATTGCATGCTAACTCCTACATGGTGACTTGGATGAGTTGTACGAGATTGACGAGGGGGAGAACAAAGGTCATCGAACAATTGTCTAGCACGGCGGTTGTCATCTTGCATTAATGGAGATATCACTTCTTCGCTCGATTCAGACGGGATAACGGTTGGCACACCCCTTGTAGTGTTGGCGCTTTGAAAGTGGTGGAGTCATCACCGATTTCAATAACATCCTCCGGCCGGGGATGGGGATTCGGTTGGTCCATGTTGAAGAGAAGACTCAAATCATCGTATTCGGGCTCACCATGGTATACATATGCCCTCGCAAGACGATTACCCTATAAAAATAGCAAATAGGAAATATAAGGGATACTTTCTTGTTTGAGTATGGAGATGAAGAATTAGGGCTCACCCTAATGATGAAACGCCAAGTTTGATTATCCGTTTGCACCGTGTTAAGCTCTTTTGCTCCAAAGAGGTGTTAACAAAGACTCACAATGTCTTTGAAACAATCATACCTATCATGAAAAATTCTACCCTTGCAACGGCATCCTCGTAAGATAGTGTTTTCCCGAAGTCGTCATTTACTTTCCCAATAGCAGTGGCAATTGCATGGTAGTTGCGCTCGTTACGGCCTGCCCGATTTCCCAACTGCGTTGTTCAACCAAGTACTCGATAAATGCATGATCCATGGACTTGGTCCATTTTCTTGAGTATAACATATCATCTTGTGGAGGAATGTTTTTTAGCACCATTGTAGGATAGGATGTCTTGAACAAAGACTTGGGATAACCCCGCATGCCGAGAACAAATATATAAATAGGTGTGAAATAACTCTCGAATAACCCGGTGAAGCAGTGTGGGATGAAGCCCACTTATATGATGACAGTAAAATCAATAGCAACAGAGTAATCACATGGTCCCCGGTGTGGGATTTCTTAAACCACACACGTACCACGGTATATGACCACTTTTCTGAAAAAAATCACAAGTTGAACAGAAGGAGATTCTTCCACGTAACGCACCCAAAAAACTACACCAAAAAAAGACAACTAGCTGTAATTGTAATTCCCAAGACTTGGAGATTCTTAAGAAATGCATAACCAGCTGTGAAAATACCACATGTGCACGAATAGATTGAAAAGCTCACCGGAAAAGTGCTTGGCCGCATGACCTTATCAAGAAGACCAAACTATTTCCAATTAACACTTGACTTATCCATGAATCAACCGAACTCAACATTACAATGCCAACAAATATCCGGGGTGGGACCACTATTTAATGGGACAAACCAGCCACAAATTTAAATAAAAAGTTTAAGGATACAAACCAATCAAACAAGTCTACATTATAAAGAACAATGTGCATTAAACACTCATCACGCTAGAAATTCAAACTCAACCATGATACAACATTATTCAGCTACCCATTCGACCTCCAAACTGGAACATAGAATTTACCAGCTCTTCCTCCAATTATTAAATTCGGTCGATGACTCAACAAAGTGTCAATTACATCAACGGGTTGAGAATCATCAGTTCAAGAGGCTGGTTGTTAGATCAAGTAGAGTTTTGATGAGTTAAAAGGAACAATCCAGATAAACAGATAACGTTGATAAACAAATAGATCGAGTTCGGTGATAAGTCGATCGACTGGGTCTAGAGCTGATTAGGTGATCCGGAAATCTAAAGTTTACAAGTCATTTGGAGACAAGCTCAAAACTAGTCATCTGCGGGAGACGATCATGAAGAGCTCGACGAGGTCAAGACAAGCCGAGTAGAATAAGAAAGGCAAGTCTTCACCAAGTCACCGCAGACGAGTAGAAGAAATCACCGAGGTCAAGAGCAGTTTCCAAGATTAAGTTTGTTAAGTAGCTTTCGACTTGTTAGAACCGACTAACAAACTAACTGTCTTTTCGCACTTATAAATAGGACTAGATTTTATTTTTCAATACATTCATGCAAATCGATTTATCACACTATTCACTATTGAATTCACAAAGTATTTTCAAAAGAGGTTTCAAATATTTTCTAAAGTGTTTATAGAACACTTCACTTCACATCTTCAAAAACACTTCTTATTCTAGAGTTAGATTTTTAGAAGTTTGGTTAGCATTGTTGAAGAGTTGAAGATTGAATTGTAAGTTGTAAAGATTGTAAGTAAGTGAGCGGCTTAGTGAAGACCCTTCTTCAAAGTTTGGAGAAGGAGAGTGGATGTAGGATTGTTATAATCCGAACCACTATAAAATCTGTGTTCATTCTTTGCTTTCTTTTAATTTCTGCCTGCTACAATTTGTTATTCAAAATTAAATTTCAGAATCTTAGCTAAAATCAATATCATCATTGCTTTTGATCTTGTTAAAAGTTGAGTTTACAATTGTTTTCCGCTGTGCTTAACCGATATTTTGAATTGATTTTGAAAAGATTTAAAAAAATCTAAAAAATCTATTCAAACCCCCTTTCTAGATTTTATTCTAGAAGGTTATCTCAAGGTTTTAATCAACTCAACATTCGGGACCAACAAGTGGTATCGAGCAAAGTGTTAAGTCAGTTTCGATATTGATTTTAGGTCTTGAATAAGATTCTAAATTATCTTGATTTTCTTCATTTTCTTCTTTACTACTAACAGTGCTACTAATTAGTTTGTGGAGTATTTTGTTCCTTTGTTTCATCATGTCATCGGGAAAAACAAGAAGTCAAGGAATCTTCTGAATTCTCTATTGAAGATTACGACTACCGGAAATTTAGGATGGAGAATCACTTAAAAGCCATTCATGATAGGATGAAAGAGGTTCTTGAAGAGGGACCTATAAAATTTTATCATGGAGGCACCAAAGATCGAGCCGAGTCACCAATCCAGGACTAGACAAGAAAAGAAGAGCTACGAGTTAACAAATGATGAAAGAAAGATCCATAATCTTGATCAAGTAGCTAACCGAGATCATTGAGACTCTAAGTAAGGATTGGATTGAAAAGGTTAAAAGATGCAAGACTCGCCAAAGAAATGTGGGAGACTCTTGCTGGAATTTGTGAAGGATCCGAACAGTCAAAGAAAATAAGCTTCACTGTTTCTACATGCATTTGACACGTTCAAAATGAAGGATGGCGAAATCAGAGATCGATTGGACGTGAGACTCGACTAATCTTGTGAACAAAGCAGCCGATTTTGGTAAGATTTTCACCGAGAAAGAAATTAACAACAAGGTACTCGAGATCTTTGAGTAAAAGATGGAGAGAGAAAGCTAATATTCTCAAGGCAACACAATTTGTCGGTAATATCACATCACACTCTTTTCTCTCATCTTAAAGCACTGGAATATGACATTCACATTGAAGATGAAGAAGATGAGGCAGAGTCATCTACATCTGGAAAACAAGAGAATTTGTTCATCAAGATGAATCGAAAAGATCTCTAAAGCATCTCGATTTGTCTCGTAAAAGAAGAAATGGCTCTTTTGTTGAAAAGGTATGAAAGATCAAGATGAAGTACAAAAGAAACAAAAGAGATAGATTAGGTCGAAGGAACTATAGATCGAGACGAGGATAAAAGAGCTCATAATGATAAAAGAAGGATCACCAAGAAGGCATAAGTCACCTATCGACGAGGAGATAGTAGTCCAAAAACAGAAAGAGGAGATATATGCTATACATGCAAAGAAACCTAGTCACTACAGCTAATGGATAGAAGGTATGCCGATCGAGAGAGCTCTCCTACCGAGAAAAAGAAGCTCGTGGGACATCGTCATCCTCATCTTCATCTGATTTTGGGTCGATGATGACATATGTCTAATGGCAAAAGAGGTACATTACTATTCATCATCGATAATGACCGTGATACCTTATCTGAAATCGATCTTATTGATAAACTTTTGAAAGATTTGGAAACCGCTTTATCTCGCTTATAAACAGATAGAGACTGAAAATCATAATTTAAAGGATCAAATTTCTGATCTAACTAAGGTCAATCGACTAAGGAAAGTGAGAAACTAGATTTGTACATTCAAGGGGGAATGTCGATCGAGATGATCACCAAAGACTTGTCCGATAAGACAGATAAGTTAGAACAGAATTGAGTTCTTTAAAAGTAAAATTTTCAAATATCTATTCGAGAATGAGAATTATAAAAGGACTAACAGAGAATTAAATCTCAAGTTAGGACTTATGAATAATTCTCAGACCACAATAGATAAAATTTTCAATTCTTCACAAAAGTCTAGTGATAAACCGGATTAGGCTTTGATATGAGTAAGAAGAATGATCCAATAAAACCTAGAGTTTTTGTTAAAGCAACTAAACCTAAGGTAGAAACTTTATTCAGTCCCTCGAAACCAAAGGAATTAATTACCTCATCCGATACTTCAAAAGAAAAATCAGACGAGGAAAGTAACTCCTAAGGCTAAACCTAAGATTAAATCAAAGATCTATCCTAGGTATAATAGCTTTAATGGAAGAAGAGAATCTTATCCATTCTTACCAAGATTCAAGACAATTTCAAAAGATCAATTAAATAAGATTGATCTTGAAAGTCTTATCTTAGTAGATAGATATGGATGCAAGCTTCAATCTATGGTTTTAAGAAATATTGATATTTTTATCCGGATTCCTAAGAGTCAACTTAACATGAAAGGACCCAAAGTACAAAGGGTACCTAAGCAATAAATTTGTGATTGCAGGAAGATAAGAAGATAGTTGATAGAGGAGACATTCTTGAGGTCATCTCGGTACACCGATAGTGGCTGTTCCAAGCACATGACCTATGAAAGACGACTTCTCTCTAACTACCAAACCATTGATGGACCAAGAGTGATGTTTGGAGATAACAACTATGGACTTACTAAAGGTGTAGGAGCACTAATGATTGGAGATGTTCAAGTTCAAGAAGTTTACTACGTGGAAGGATTGAAGCACAACCTACTATCTGTTTCACAATTTTGTGACAAAGGGTTTTGTGTCAAATATACTCATAATGCATGCTATGTTTTAGATGGTATCAATGAAAATATTCTATTGGCTGGAGTAAGACAAGGTAACATTTATGTTGCCAACTTCAAAAGCTGTCCTAAGGATACTTGTCTTGTTGCTAAGAGTTCAGGATGACTTAAGTTGTGGGCAATGACGACTTGGTCACTTAAACTTCAAAACTCTTAACAAAATAGCAAGGAAATCCTTAGTTAAAGGACTCCCTGATAAAATATTTTTAAAGAACCATGTATGTGTTTCTTGTCAAAAAGGAAAACAGACCAAAGCTTCTTTTAAAACAATAAGTAGTCCTTCTTCGTAAAGGATTACGGAACTTCTTCATATGGATATGTTTGGTCCAAGAACTCCTCTCACTTTAGTGGAAGAAAATACACCTTAGTAATTGTTGATGACTTTTCAAGATTTACTTGGGTTATTTTCTTGTACAAAAAGAATGAGACTATGACTAAGATTCCAGAATTTCTTAAAAAGATTCAAAATGAAAAGGGATTAAATATTGTTAAAATTAGAAGTGATAAAGGTACTGAATTTCTAAATAAATTGATTTATAACTAATGCATTGAGAATGGCATAGCTCGGGAAATATTTGCAGCAAGGACTCCACAACAAAATGGAGTTGTTGAGAGAAGAAACGAGGACTTTGAAAGAGGCGGCTAGAACAATTTTATCTCGAATTCAACACTCCTCATAGGTTTTGGGTATAAGCGGTGAATACACTGCTATGTTCAAAATAGAAGTCTCGATTCTCAAGGATAAGTGTAAAACTCCCTATGAAATTTGGAAGGGAAGATCTCCCAAAATTTCATATTTTCATATATTTGGTTGTAAATGTTTCATACACAACAATGGGAAATCTCAATTAAAATCCTTTGATGCCAAGATAGCGAGATGGGATATTCTTAGGATACTCATCTATATCAAAGGCATATAGAGTTTTTAATAAGACAACCTTGTGTGTAGAAGAAACACCCCATGTGGTATTTGAGGAATCTTATCTTGAGTTTGATAAGACAGGGGACATCACAAAGATATCGTATAACTGGATCGATGACTATCAAAGGATCAACCATAAAATTCTACAATCAAGAATCGATTCGGATGAAGAGGAAGAATCGACAAAGGAAAGGAACTGAAAGAACTTCCTCAACAATGATCTACCAACCGATCGACAACCAACGACACATCACCGATCGGGTAGAGTTATCGAAGGTAACATAGAATCATCCGAAATAAATAATTCAGACAAGGCACCATCTTGTAAAAGATAAAGGTAAGAAAGTAATGTCATATCACCCAAATTGAGCGAGATAATTGGAGATTTAGACTCGGTGTCGAGACGAGGACCCAACTAAATCAAGATTGTATGTTTAGTTGCTATGTGTCATTACTTGAACCTAAATCAATTACGAAGCTCTAAGCGATTCCAACTGGATTAATGCCATGCAAGAAGAACTAAATCGATTTCAAAGACAAGATGTGTGGGAGCTTGTTGAAAGACCTCATCATCAAAAAGTCATTGGAAATAAATGGGTCTTTAAAAACAAGAGGGATGAAAACAATATTGTGATTAGAAATAAGGCCAGACTAGTTGCTCAAGGTTATTCACAATCGAGGGTATTGATTATGATGAAACCTTTGCACCGAGCTCGTCTGGAAGCCATAAGATTGTTTTTAGCCTATGCAGCTTTTAAAAGATTCATAGTCTTCCAAATGGATGTTAAGTCGGCATTTTTAAATGGAATCCTAGCCGAGGAAGTTTATGTAGAGCAACCCCTGGTTTTGTCAAAGGAGACAAGGTTTATAAACTAAGGAAAGCTCTATATGGACTTAAACAAGCACCAAGAGCTTGGTATGACACCTTGTCCGATTATTTAATTCAAAATGGTTTTGTTAAAGGTAGAATTGATAGAACACTCTTTAGAAAAGAGTTTGGTTGTGATCTTTTGTTAGTTCAAATTTATGTTGATGATATAATTTTTGGATCAACTAACATATCTTTATGTGAAGAATTTAGTAGTCTTATGAAAAGTGATTTGAAATGTCCATGATGGGAGAAATGACATATTTTCTTGGACTTCAAGTCAAGGCATACAAAGAAGGGAATATTCATCAACCAAGCCAAATATACAAAGATCTTATTGAAAAATATGGAATAGGTACCACCGAGAAGCTAAGATACCTATGATGACAAATTTTCAATGGATCCAGACGAGAAGGGAGAAGACACTCGATCAAACCGAGTATCGAGGTCTTATTGGTTCTTTATTATATTTAATCGCTAGTAGACTCGATATTTCATTTGCGGTTGGAGTTTCGCCGATTTCAAGCTAATCCTAAGAAAAGCCATCTTGAAGCAAAGAAAGAAAATCCTCAAGTATTTGAAAGGAACAAGTAAATGTTGGATTGTGGTATCCAAATTGATGACAACTTTGAGCCAGTCTGGATACTCGATTCAGATTTTGGTGGGTGTAAGATAGATAGAAAATCTACATCCGGTACTTGCCAATTTCTTGGAAGTAAGCTGATTTCATGGTTGTCTAAGAAACAAACCTCTCGTAGCTACTTCCACAATCAAGCCGAGTATATGGCACCGGAAGTTGTTGTTCTCACCGATCTGGATAAGTCAACAGCTAAGGGACTATAATATTATCACCAAAGATGTACCTATCTTTTGTGATAGTAATAGTGCCATAGCTATTACTCAAAATCCAGTCCTTCATACAAGATGCAAGCATGTAGATATCGACACCACTTCATCCGAGACCATGTAGAAAAAGGAGATATCGACTTGAGAAGATTTTGGTGACTTTCAAAGAGCAGACATCTTGACAAAACCACCGGCAGAGACGAGGTTTAAAGAATTATCTCGTAGAATTAGGTTTATTAGATGCTTCGTTAGTAAATCTCTAATTCTTTTTTTTTTTTATTCTTGTCTCTCTCAATTTAGTTTATTATGTCTAGAAAGAATTATCATACTAGATCCGAGTCAAAGGACAATCAGGTAGTGATTTCATTGATTTCCTCTTAAGGAATCAAGAATCAAGGATTAGTCATATTGACCTTATCTCGACATGATAATTGCTTATCCGACATATGGTAAATCAGACTAGGGCACAATAGTCACTGATTTTCTCGAAAATAGATGACTATCTCGCACCCTATCTCGATCTACCTCGGCCTACTAATAGTTTTGATGAGTTTGTTTGCAGGAATGGTATACCGTATTAGTCTCATAAATCACTTCATTCAGAAAACCTTCATCTTTGTTTTTTTTTTTCCCTCAAAATTGTTGTTTTCAAATTAAGTCCTTAAGTCTGTATCTCAAGTAATTTGTATTGTGTAACTAAACCGAAAATACCGTATTAAGCCTTACACATTTTGTTTTCAAAAATCAGACTAGGAGAAAACTTTTGAAAAATATAAGACAAGGTCATTTTTACCAAGTCCGAAATAGAATACCGAGTACTAAGTAAGGTATTTCATTGCTTACGTCAGTATACTAATTACTTCGACAAAGAAAGTCTATTAGCCGTCTAATCCGAAGGTTAAACGGTTACTTTTCACGCAATTCAAGACGCGTGTAGGTTACACGCCTGAATTCAAAGCGATTTTCTTGCAAAACCGTCGATGTTTTACACACGCTTTTTCAATCAAGCGGTTCAAAATCAAAACTCCGAGATCGTGCCACGCTTTCGCTTTTCCCAACTTTCCCTCTCTCTCCCTCGTTTAAAAACTTACCTTCTTGATTTTAAAATTTTACTTTCACAATTCCTCGCTATCGAAATTTACCAAAAATTTCTTACTCTCAAAAACTTATCAATGGCATCCTCTTCTTCTCAAACACCAAAACCTCCTACATATATATCCGCCTGAGTTCGATTTCAAAATGCTTTCGATTTAGTCAAAAATAAATTGAAGGCTGAAATGTTTGTAGATTTTGAGACTACAAATGACAGAGAGTCCAGAGAAATTATCGATCGTTGGAAGCCTCAAGGTTACGGGGTTTTTGTTCGCTCAAATCTACGTTGAACAAAACCGGCTGATTTCATGGAGCAGAGTTCCTCGCAAGAAGTGAGTTTACGGAAAATGGCTTGAAAACGATTGAAGGTACTCAATTGGAGTATTCGAAGGAGAACATTGCAAGGATTCTCGGATACTTCCATGGAAGGGGTTAATCCTTTGTTGTATAAGGAACACGATTGGGATGAATCGTTTGATTTGTTTGCAAGAGTTACCTACAGGAGTGAGGAGAGAATTGAAGAAACATATGTTGAGGAGAAGGTTTAGGCTGCTCATGACGATTGTAACTAAGTCAATCCTAGGAGATCAAAGCTCCCATGATGGAGTGACTAAGTCACGATTGTGTTGCATGAGAGCCATTGTTGATGGAGTTCGGTGGATTGGGTAGACTTGTTGTTTAGGAGGATGAAGGAGGAGAAGCCGAGATTGTTATTCAACCCAACCGATGGAGATTGGACAGCTTACCTCGATTGTAAGTCTATTCAATAAAATCACCGTGTTAATGGAAGGGTTGAATAAAAGATTTGAGACGAGGGAAGGATTAAAGAAATATTCTAAGCAAAAAGGCTTGTTAACTAAGGATGAAAGGATTGGAGGGTTGTCCGACTCGGATGAGGAGTCGAGGATGCCTGGTGGCGAGGAGGAGCTAGCATGCAGAGTACAAAGGCCTCTGGTGAACCTCAACCAACAAGTTCTTGTCACTGCTGAAACTCAACCAGCCGAGGATCCGGCTATTGTGGAAGTAACAACCGAGGAGGCTGCAACTTCACGTGAGGTCCCCAACAAGGAGGAGATCAAGGAGGAGGCCGGTCGTGGCCGCAGATAGGGTACCAGAGCCGAGCCATCTACAAGCCAGCAGATAGATGAGGACTCTCATGAAGATAACCAATTTATTCTTGAGAGGAGGTCCTCTAGGACGTCTGAATCATCTGGGCTACGGACGTCGGATGGAAGTCTCTACCCTCCTGCCGGAAGAAGTACCGGTCTTTGGAAATCGCAGCCGAGGTTGCACTTCTTTGGATGTCCCAGCCTCTCCAACCAAGGAAGTTGTACTTTCACCCATCCAAGAGAAAGGTACTACTTCATTTCTCTCTCCCTCCAAATCTCCACTGCAATGAAGAGGTGTACCCTTGGCACCTCCGAGCCTCTGGCACCCCCACTACCACCCAACCTCGAAACTACCCTCACCCCCACCATCTCTCCACAAATAGAGCCACCTACTACATCCACCCCCACCCCATCTCAAACTCAACACTTCACACCACCAGAAATAGACATCACCTCATATCCCTTTTAGAAGACATTCGGATGAGCTCCCCGTTCCTCAACCCCAAATTTGAACTTCACACTCCTACCTCTTCTTCTTCCGAATCCTCATCCGAGGAAGAGGAAAGTAACTTAAGCCCCACATCAGCTTATCACTTCCATAATTACCCAAATGGAGAGGAAGATGAAGCGAGGCCTTCGAGAAGAAGCTCTAGAGGAGGACAAAGAAGATGGTGAAGGCAATCACCGAGGCAATGATCACGAACATGCGGGAAGTAGAGGTAAATCTTCTGAAAAGATTACGTCTATTACTAAACTGCATTCTTGCCGAGAAGGTGACAGCTATGGATGAAGAAGTTAAAGAGTTGAAAACGCAAGTATCCGAATACAACTCCATAGTGGTGGACTCATTGGCCTTGGACAAGTCAGGACTTCAGGGTAAATGCAATGATCTGGAGATGAAGCCGACTACCTTGGTGATGAAGTCAAAAAGGGGGAAAAGGAGGTGAAGGAAAGAGAGTTGGCACTCACACTGTGTTAGATGAGACGAAGAGCAAGGTCGACACAAAGGCTAGCACACAGAGTTGGAGGCAGCCAGGAGGAAGCTCGCATTAAATCGGGATGAGTGGCTGCACTTGAGGGTCACCCAACTTGAGGAGGCGCTCAAGGAAGATGAGGAGAGGAGGAGGAAAGAAGAAGAAGAAAGGACTGCTCACCGCTGACAAAATTAAAAGAATCGAGACGAAAGCAAATTGAGGTGAAAGGGAAGGGAAAGGGAAGATGATTGAGGAATCTGCTCCACCCAAAGTTCTAAGTCCTAAGCTCACAATTTCGAGAAAAGGAAGAGGGAGCCTGACTCCGAACTTGCCTCAAGAAGCAGATCAGCCAGGATCATGACAGAGCAGCTTTCTATGGAGAAAGAGAAAGCAAAAAGTCAAGAAGAAGAGCAAGGGACTGGAGATGAGGTGGAGCGAGACGTAAGGAAATGGGAGATGAAGGAGGCAGATGAAGCCGAGTTTAGGCCCTATCACAGACACTCAATCCGCCAAAGGTCGTTCTGGCAAACTCTTCAAGGAATATAAAGAAAAGAATTTGGACGCCGAGATGGATGTATCATTGGTACATCCCGAATGGGTCTGATTGAAAAGAGAGCCGGACGAGGACCTAAAGTGGCATGAGTGGATAGAGAAGGAGGACAAAGATCTATATCGAGGCAAAGTAGTGAAGGCATAAATTCTTCAATGCAGATCTTTGTGCTCCGGCCTATGAGAAAGGAAGGCCAAGACCAATCCAGACGGCTCGATTGACATGAAGCTGGATCAAAGGCATCATTGCCAAAGCCGAGGTTGAGTCTGGGTTGAAAGACGAAGAAGAGCTGAAAAAGATGAGGAAGAGAGTCTTTACAGGTTGGCCATTCCCGAAGCCAATCGGTGGGGAATCGATAAAGGATCTTTTCTCTTTTCCTTATCTTTTTATCTTTTGATCATTGTAAATCAGAAATATATGAATGAATATATCTCGAACGTTTGCGATTTACTTGTCTTATTTTCTTGAAGTTTTTTTCTCGCTTTAAGAAAATCTTAAAAATTTTTCTAAGTATAAGTCATCGAGAATTTTATCTCTCGAGACTTGAAATTTTTTTCTAAAAATTAATCTAAGTCTTAAGACTCAATTTTTTTCTAAGTATTTTTTAAAAGAGTCTAAAAGACTTAAATTTTTTTAAATGCTTTAAATGTGAATGAATCTCTGTAATGTGAAGAATGTGCTCGATATACCTATATAATAATCTTGACTAACCGTAAACTAACTTCGATTGTGAGTGTGTCTCTTTCTTGTAGGTTTTAACTTCATCAAAAAGGGGAAAATTGTTAGATCAAGTAGAGTTTTGATGAGTTAAAAGGAACAATCCGGATGAGCAGACAACGTTGATAAACAGCTCGGATCGTAGTTCGGTGATAAAGTGATCAGTGATCGGGTCTAGAGCCGATTAGGTGATCTCGGAAATCTAAAGTTTACAAGTCATCCGGAGACAAGCTCAAAACTAGTCATCTGCAGGAGACGATCATGAAGAGCTCAGACGAGGTCAAGACAATTTGAGTAGAATAAGAAAGGCAAGTCTTCACCAAGTCAGGCACGAGTAGAAGAAATCAGTGAGGTCAAGAGCTTTCCAAGATTAAGTTTGTTGTTAGCATGATTTCGATTTGTTAGAACCGACTAACAAACTAACCTGTCTTTTCAGACTTATAAATAGGACTAGATTTTATTTTTCAATACATTCATGCAAATCTGATTTTTCACACTATTCACTATTGAATTCACAAAGTATTTTCAAAAGAGGTTTCAAATATTTTCTAAAGTGTTTATAGAACACTTCACTTCACATCTTCAAAAACACTTCTCATTCTAGAGTTAGATTTTTAGAAGTTTGGTTAGCATTGTTGAAGAGTTGAAGATTGAATTGTAAGTTGTAAAGATTGTAAGTAAGTAAGCGGCTAGTGAAGACCCTTCATCAAAGTTTGGAGAAGGAGCTATAAAATTCTCGTGTTCAAGTTCTTGCTTTCTTTTAATTTCTGTTCAAGTTACAATTTGTTATTCAAAATTAAATTTCAGAATCTTAGCTAAAATCTGAATATCATCATTGCTTTTGATCTTGTTAAAAGTTGAGTTTACAATTGTTTTCCGCTGTGCTTAATCGATATTTTGAATTGATTTTGAAAAGATTTAAAAAAATCTACAAAATCTATTCAAACCCCCATTTCTAGATTTTGTTCTAGAAGGTTATCTCAAGGTTTTAATCAACTCAACATTCCGGGACCAACATCGGTTCTTGCTCACTTGTTGCTCCAATGGATCAACAGGCATTTGAATCGAATGAAGTTGTGGAGTAGGAAACATGCCATTATTAGACGAATTTGAATCTTGATGGATAGAAGCTGGGACTAGAAAGAATTCCAAACCTTTTTTGAGGACGCCGAATGCACGTTCTATCACATTACGTGCTCTTGTGTGTTTCATGTTGAAGTGTTCGTGGGGATTTGCGGGCGATCGGTGTTTGGACCCCACTCTTTCAAGTGATATCGACATCCTCGTACGGTGCTAGAAAACCTTTAGAATTAGTATATCCATTGTCGCATGTAGATAGTAGTTCCCTAATAATTGATAAAATAAGGGCGAAATTGGAGTGAATATCAAATAGGTACAACTATGGTTCAAGAAAAGTAGAAAACATTATTTCATACCCTTTGGAACCTTGAGGCCATGGATACGTGAAACCGAATGTCGTAGGACTCGGGAATCAGGTGGTGATCCCTCCCACCCAGGGAGGATGTAGACAAATCGCATTTCCGTGTCACACACTCCTAGGACATTTGTGGATATACGGCCTTTTCGGGTTCTATATCTCGGCCTTTCACTCGGACTAACGTGGACATCGATGTATGTACCATCGAGAGCACCTAAGCATCCTGCATAGGACATAAGAAAGACTGTGAAACGATGACAATATAAAGACAATCGATAGTTTTAATTTTTAATACTATTTTTTATTACCTTGAACCATTTCCATCGTGGATTCGTGAATCATCGGGGACAGGGGTAGGCCTTACAAGAAACAGGTAGTGTAGCTTTAAAATAGCTTTCAAGACAAGGTGGACGTAATGGGAGACTGCTTTGAGTTGACCTCTGGTAGTCGAATTTAACAACTCTTTGTTTTTGTGATGAGCCAAAACCCCTAAGAACATGGAAACTTGTTCTTCCACACACAAATACTTTTGGTTTCTAAGACCTCCTAATTCCCGAAGTAAAAAACAAAGTCGTGCAAAAGTATTATGATCCATGCGGAGGTTTGCCACACAATCGGGATCACCTAGCAAATACAATCTGCTCAAAGTATCAACTTGTTGGGGAATTTTACTTATCATAGAGTACGAACGCTGTACGCCAAAGACATGGTCTTACAACCCTATGTTGTTTATTCGTTATTATGTGAGCTATTATCATGCAAATAATTTTCCTCCGAAGCTTTATACGTTGAACCAATATGCACACAAACAATTTCATCACGACCATGGACAACATTGTAAACAAGAACTACACGTGATTTGCAATGGAATCGAACAATAAAAAAGATAAAATAAAAATATAATCATCGAAATAGGACACAACAAAGGGCAAAGTATTCGGGGACTTATGTATACATGCTTCAAACAACGTGCACCTATTGGAGAGCATCTCCATAGTTAGTTCTTCTTAAATTCGAACTTGTTCGGAATATAACGCATGAATTGCTAATTAAACAAAAAAACATGCCAAAGTTTATGCTAAATCGCATTTAACCGTATACAAACGGATAATATTCCAAGCTAATATTGACGCTGAAAACAACGAAGGAGAGCGACTCGACGACCTCTATTCCTCAAACTTCGGTTGAATTGGAAGAATATTTACAATTTCGCACAAAACAATATAATCGGACGAAACAATTTTTTTAATATTGAGAGCATCTCCATCAAAAAGACTCCAAGAAGATATTATGCTAAATCATACGAACATTTAAATAATTTAATTGAAGAGCATCCCCACCAAAATGGAAATAGATCGGCGTAAATTATAAACACTTACCGATCTTTTAGTTTGAATTCCGATCTACCTAAGAGAACCAACATGCAAAGAAACAACAGACCGAGTTCAGAGGCTCTAGTTATCCTGAATGCGATGCCGGAAAAAGGGGGAAAAATTTCCGTCGAATTCAGGTAGAGCTGGGAAAGCGGCGCCGTTTGTTGAAGTATTGCAGCAAATTTCTCGAAAATGTATCACACACCAAGTCGGGAACAAGGGTTATAAATTTGAGAAATGCTGAAATTTGAATTGGGACAAAAATTGAGAAGGGAAGGGCATTACCGTCGAAATGAGGAAGCTGTTCAACCGAGCTTAGCATTGTAATGGGGGTGAGGGCAGACAAATTTTGATGAAGTCAACAGTGTTTTGGAGGTAATATGGCTCCAATTCTTACCGGGTCATTGGAATAAATGATGGATCCTATATTATTTTTACCCCTACCAAGCAACATAAGCACTTGGTATAAAATATGTATTACAGTCTTTTACCCCCTACCAAACACACCACGATAGAAAGAGTTTCATTGGTAATTCCACTCCTATCTCTAACAAGAATTCTTAATATTGTTTAAAGCAAAGGAGTAGAAAATAAATGATACAAGAAGCGAATTTGATGCACCAACATAACAAAAGTATTGCTTTGAAAGAAAAATTACTTTAAATCCGAGGTGTGATTTGAAGTGCATAACGAATTCAAGAGAAAAACAAGAAGCTCAGAAAGCGGAGCAAGATCATAACAAGTGGAAATACAACTCAAAATACCAATAGAAAAACAACAAGCTCGGGAGAAACCATAGCAATCCTTAAAATTCGATTCACAAGTTACAAACTAAATAAGATGTTAGAGGAGACGATAAACCGATGCAGCGATTGTAATCAAGAAACAAGAAAAACCCTTCTATCAAATGTGAATTTAAGGCTAAAACACAAAGAGGTAAAAACATAAAGATAACAAGGCATCAAACACCAACATAAAGATAAACCAACCAAAGAAACCTGCATCGATAAGAAGTACTAAGTTAGAGAGCCGGTAATGGTTCATAGGACCACCAAACAAAGTTTCTAAAATTTCACTATCCAAAACAAGGCATCAAACATAAGCATTCTCACGCGTAGGGCAAATATAAAATAACATGATATGTTGCTTCCATATAAAATAATTGGTACCTGGTTTATGACATTAAAGAGTGTTGATTAATGAGGGTGCGGATTAGGGGGACTCGTACTAATTAAATTTCATAATACATAAATTTGAAAGCGTAACACTTGATACTATCTCACTAATCACTATTCGGACGCAACAACATTAATAATTAATCCTAAACAGCTTTTACATGTTGGTCCCGGAATGTTGAGTTGATTAAAACCTTGAGTTAGCTTCCTAGAACAAAATCTAGAAAGGGGGTTTGAATAGATTTTGTAGATTTTTCAAATCTTTCAAAATCAATTCAAAATATCGGTTTAAACACAATGAATATAATTGATAACTCAACTTTTAACAAGATCAAAAGCAAGGTTGATATTCAGATTTTAGTTAAGATTACGAACTTTAATCTTGAATTAACAATATTGTAATTTGAACAGAAATTAAAGAAAGCAAGAAATAACACCAAGATTTATAGTGGTTCGGATTTTAATAATCCTACATCCACTCTCCTTCTCCAATCAAGAAGGGACTCGCTTACTACTTACTTTCTCACTTTCAACTTACGACTTACAACTTGTACAAATTTTCAAGTCTTCAATCTCCTAAATCCTTTTCTAAAATCTAACTATTACATTGAACAATGGATTTTGAAGATTACAAGAAAAGTGTTCTAAAAACACTTAGAACTTTTTGAAAACTATCTTGAAATACTTGTGAAAAGATTGTGATTGAAATACTGAGTAGTGATTAGTGTGAAAAATTAAATTTGCATAAAAATATTGAAAAATAAAATCTAGTCCTATTTATAAGTCCTGAAGACAGCTTAGTTTGTTAGTTAGTTCTAACAAACTTGAAAACCGCTTAACAAACTTAATCTAGAAAATCGCTTTTGACCTCACCGATTCTTCCTACTAAATCTGCGGTGACTTGGTGAAAACTCACCTTTCTTATTCTACTCGGCTTATCTTGACCTCGTCTCGAGCTCTTCATGTTTGTCTCCCGCAGATGACTAGGTTTGAGCTTGTCTTCGATGACTAGCATGCTATCGACCTCACCGACTAGGTCGGTGTCCGACCTCGTCCGATCAAAGCATATCTTATAAACTTATTCTCTCGTTGTTCTTCAGGTTGGTGATCGATCTGAAATGCTTTTTAACTCATCAAAACTTCTTGGTTCAACAATTTCCCCCTTTTTGATGAAGTTAAAACCTATAATAAAGAAACATACTCACAGTGAAGTTAGTACTAGATTTAGTTAAATCAATCAGATAGGTAAGTCAAAGCACATTTTCACACTTCAAATGCATTCATTCACATTCAAGGCATAAAAAAATAAGTCTTTTAGACTCTTTTAGAAGTACTTAGAGAATTAAAAAAATTTAAGAAAAAAATTTTTAACACCGAGATATGAAATTCTCGATGATTTATACTTAGAAAAATTTTAAACAAATTTAATTTTTTTTTTTTTTTAAGAAACTAATACACATAACTCACATAAGTCCGAATATATTCATTCACAAAAATTTACAGATTACAAAATAAGAGAATTGATAGAATATAAAAGATAAGGAAAGAAAAATCCTGTTTCTATCGTATTTCCCATCGGTCGACCCTCTGGAATGTTTAGCAACTGAAAATCCTTGCTCTAAGTTGTTTTGTATCACTCTCATCTCGTGAGCTCGGATTCCCTTTACGCTTTGGCCACAATCGCTCGACCCATTCCGCATCGGAGAACCGTCTTCTTTCAGCTTGGGGGTGACTCTGCTCATAGGCCGGTGCGATCGATCGCTTGATTGAACACATTATGTGCCTCATCGAGCGGCTTCCCATAAAGATCGGGCGTCCTCCTTCTCCATCCATTCATGCCACCGATGTCTTCGTTGTCTGCTTCCAGATGGTGATGCCTTCAAGATGTACCAAGAATACATCCATTTGGCATCCAGGGCTTGCTTTTTGTATTCGTGGTGTATTTCCCTCGATACCATCTTCGGAGGAGCTGTAGTGCGATGGACGGGCGGAAGTCCGCTTCATTTGCAGCTTTGGATACCCACTTCCGAGTATCCTGTCCCACTTCATTCAGCCTTCCCCATTTTCTTGACCTCTTCTTCTCTCTCTTTTCAAACATCTCCTTCTCAAAGATCGATTCTTTCCGACCGCTCACCTGATAAGTTGGAGAAGTCTGGTTCCTTTCTCTTGCGCTCGGCCGATCTCGGGCCGATCATCTCGCTTGGCCGATGGAGACTTCTCATTCTTCGCTGCTTTCCCTTTACCTTTGCCCTTGGGCTCCGGTTCCTCGACTCTTTCATGCGAGCCACAGCTTCTCTGTCTTCTCTTCTTCCTCCTTCTTTCTCTTCTCCTCATCCTCTCGGATGGCCTCTTCAACTGGGTTACCCTCGGTTGCAAGGCAGCCAATTCATCTCGATTTGATTTTAATTTCCACCTTGTCTGCCTCCAACTCACGGTGTCCGCCTTTGTATCAAGCTTGTCGCTTAATGACATGACACCACTGTGAGGGTTTCCATTCTGCTCTCGGCTCCTTCCCCTTTTTAACTTCATCTTTGAGAGATCAAGCCGGGCCTCTATTGCTGCACAACGTCGTCTCAAATCATTCTCGATCAGATGTGAGTGTTGAGACCACGATTTCGTTGTCAGCACTATTTTCTCTTTTAGTGCCTTGACCTCCTCCTCAAGCGCACTCACTGGGATCCAACGGCGGCCTTGAGATTGGCTGATAAATTTCTGGTCATGTTGACCTCAAGAATCTGCATGTTGGCGAGCATGGTATCTGTGGATCGCTCGAATCACCTTTCGTGTTTTCTTCTCCATCATCCTCTCGAACTTGGGAAATGATTTTGCCGTGGAGTTGTTCAAAAGCAGAGGAGATGGCAAGAATTGGTATGTCCTCTCCTCCGATCTGACGAGGAAGAGGTGGTGGGAGAAGTTGGACTAGGGGAGCTCATGGGAATACCCCCAAATATATTTGAGGTATCCACATATGGAGGTTCGGGCCGGGGTAGATGAAGTGGGGGTGTCTGATGGTGGGGGTGGGATTTTGGTGGGGGTGATGATGGTAAAGGTGGGATTTGTGAAGTGGTAGGTGGAGGAGATGGGAGTGTTTGGGGTAAAGTGAGTTGGGGTTGAGAAGTTGTGGGTAAGGCCGGTGGAGATATGGAGATGGGGGTTGGAGCGAATCTGGTCCAGAGAGGAAGGACAAAGATATGAGATGGGGATGGTGGAGGAGATGAGGTTTGAGTTTGGGGGAGAGAAGATGAGGTTGGAATTTGGACAATTTCGGGAGTAGAAGCTTTGAGGCTCGAGGTGCCACTGGGACACCTCTTCATTGCCGTTTGGGTTGGAGATGGGGAGGAGAAATGTACCCGACCACGGCCGGGGAGGGGGTCCCTTACGAATCGATTTCTGGACCTCCTCCTTGGACCACCCGAGCTGCAATTTGCAGCGTGGACACTTCCTCAGGAAGAAGAGTCGGCTGATCCGCAGATGATCCACCCAACTCGAGGTTTTCACCAACCTCCGCCTCCTTGGTGCCTTCTCCTTCAGCCTTCATCGGCTGCTCAGCCTAAGCCGAGCTCACAAGCAGCTCTCCGCCTCCACATCTTCTTCCTCTTCCTCCTCGCCTTCTTCTTCAGGAGCCTGAACTCCTACCTTAGCTCCACCATCATCGGGACTCACTGGAGCCCCGAGTGGCTCATCCTTGGTCGAATCCCCTTACGCTTTGTGTAAGCTCGGACCCCGTCTCGACCAATTGATCTCGGCCGACAAAGAAGTCCTCCATGATCACAGTCACTTTGTTAAAAAGATCGGTGATCGACTTCGCCGCCATTTCCCATTCACCACCTCCAGACGCTTTCTTTCCGTCTCCAGCTTATCCAAGAATGTGAGACCCAAATTGGCCTGTACTTGATTGGAGTGAATTGATACATGTTTTTAGGGTTATTTTTAGTGCAAAAAGTGAGCTAAAGTATGATTTTTGTGCCTAAATGTGAAAAGTATCACTCTTTTGCCTAAAAAGTATTACTTTGAGAGGTTTTGATGTATTTCGCCCGTTTTGCGGGTAAATCGGTGGAATTTTGCCAAACCGAGAGTACCGGTATTCTTAGAATGAAAAGACGAACATACGGGACGAAAACGGGGTCGGGACCGGAGCCCTTCTCGATAAAAATTCCCCGATCTCGAGTTGGAGTCGAGGATGCACAGACCTCGACTCGAGGTTCATGCCGGAGGGAAACCATTTCAAAAAGTCAGCGAGCTCGACTCGAGGGAGGAGCCTCGAGTCGAGGGAGATGAAAAATGCAGGAAGCTCGACTCGAGGGCGAGGCCTCGACTCGAGGCAGAGAGATTTTTAAAGAAACGTGTTAGCGACTTTTAGGCCTCGACTCGAGGGCCCGAAGCTCGACTCGAGGAGTGCCCAAACCGAAAATTTCAGTTTTTAAGTCATTGGAAGCCAAAACAGAGGAGGAGTTGATTCTAGCAGCTTCAGAGCAGCTTTCTAGGAGTTTCTTTGAGCGAATTTTACATTTTGTAGCTTGAATTTACTTGTAATTGCATTAGATTGTTAGAATTGAGATAGATTCCACATTTAGTTCATTAGATTAGTAGATTGGTGGATTGTAATTGAAGTTTGCGGTGAGAATTGGGAAGAAGTGAAGTTGAATTGAAGCATTGTACAAGATTAATCATTCTTATTTTTGCCTATTGAAGCTTAATTGGTGATGTTCTTACCCTTTGATCTCTTTAATTCATTGCTTGTAGTGATTAGATTGTTAATTGCATACTTAGATTTTCTAGCCATGGTTTTTGCTTGTAGCACCATAGGCTAATAGCTTTGTGCTTGGGATAATTGAAATTAGGGATGAAGTGATTGCCTCATGCTATGATTGTTGATAATTGTGATCAATTGAATTAGATTGCTTCCTAATTGTGATTCTTAATTGTGCTTCATGAAAAATTGTCTCTTTTGATTAATGGTTGATCACCCTAGCAATAGGCGAGAGTTGAGCTAACGTGATTAGGTGTTAATCGGGCTTCAATTTTGCATGATTGTATGAATTGGGGACTTCTACATTGAGAGATGGGAAGAACTAAGGATACTCACATTAGGCATTGTGATATTAATGGAGTGATTAATTTCATGATGGTTTATGCCTTCTAATTTGATTGATTTGCACTTGGATACAATCATAGCTTGTTAATCATGGATTCCTTGATGGAGATTATCCCTTGCACCCTATTCCCTCATTGATTTTAGTATATTTGATCTTGCATTCTAAGTGTTTGATTGATTGTTTGCATAACTTGCCATTTAACTCTTTGCAATTTGTAGTGATTTAGTTCAAGAGCTTGTTGCAACTTTAGCCATTTAGAACTCTTATCCTTGAATTTCGTTTGCATACTTTCTCCCTTGGGTTCGATATTTTTGTTGATTGGTCTTAATAACTCTTACCCTATACACTCCAATCAGTACTCCATCCAAAATCGTTCTCATAACGCAGAGTCCAGGTTTGGTCAGCCCATCGTGAGAACTCTGTTCTCCAAGTATCACCTTCGTGACAATGGTCATCGGAAGGCGATATCGTCGTCGGAGCATCTTCTTCTTTAACTCCGATCGGCGATCCTTCATAGAATTCAGTGCAATCATCTCAAATGATTCTACCCATTCATCAGATTTGTAGGTGAGGGGTTCACTCCCTCACCGCTTGTATCAAAAATTTTGGCCACCTCCGCCGGAGAAAGCAGCCAAGACCTCTCCATATACCCCGGTTCGAAAACCCCATGTTCGTATGTCCCATTGACATAGAACTCTAAACCTCTCATATCCAAAGTGTCTTATTGGAAGGGGATTTCTTGGAGCAAAAAGTCCTCAATCCAAATTGCCTCCAATAAGGACAAAATTTCCTGGATTCTCCATCGGTGGTAGTGTCGAAGTCGACATACATCTCGACTTCACCTTCTTAGTGTAGGTTTCATTATGAACATCCACCATTGTTGATGTCATTCCTCTCACGAAGTGCTCATATACTGATTTAGAAAGAGTTTGAGAAAATTTGCAGAGAGTTTTGAGATTTTACGAAAGTGAAAAGAATGATTTTGGAGAAGAAGATGTATTTATAGGGGAATAGATTGGAAAGAGAAACCGCCATTTTGAAAACTTGAATTAATCTTAGCCATTTATTCAAAAAGTATTTAATCGAGTATTAATCAACGGTTAAAAACTAAGATAAGCGATTAGGATTCAGCGCGTGGATGTTAATTGCCTTTGGAATGCGTAAATAGTTACTTTCTGCATCGTTGATTTGACAAATGTAGGTTACTTTATGCAGAGAAGTAAGTATACCGACGTCGGCCTAGGGTTACCTTACTTCGGCTAAGGGTATGTAAATCGATGAGTTTGAAAACAGATTAGTTAAAAAAAAGCAGATGGGTTTGAAAAGTTATCTCGATAAAGTAACTCTGTCTCGATTCTCAAAACCAAGCAATTAGATGTAACTTTTTAGCGGTTTTAAAACGAGTTTAACTAAACAGATTTCAGACTTAATTTTCTAAAACTAGGTTGTTCATCCGTTTTAAAAAAATGCAGTTTATTTAGGAAAAAATAACAGAATAAGGAATTTGATTAAGAAGAAATGAAACAAGATGATCTCGTGACTGTTCCCCGCAAAGACATATACTCAAAAGAAACCATCGAAGCTTAAGGTAAACCAGATAGAATGCAAATAGTCATCTGTTTTCTTGAGAAGATCGCCGACTATTGTGTCCTTGTTCGATTTACTCAATGTCGACAAGTAATTATCAATTTAGATAAGGTCAATATGACTAATCCTTGATTCTTGATTCCTAAAAGGAGATCAATGATATCGCCTACTGATTGTCCTTTGACACATATCTAGTCCGATAATTCTTTCTAGACATTAATTTAAAGAAAAGAAAAGATCATAAATAAGGAAACAGATGCACACAAATTAGAAACCAGCTAAAGATGCATCAAGTAATCCTAATTCTAAGCACATTTCTTTAAACCTAGACTCAACTAATGGTTTTGTAAGAATGTCGGCTCTTTGTGATTCGGTGGCAATTTTCTCAATCATAATGTCATTCTTCTCAATATGATCCCTAATGAAATGATGCCTAATATCTATATGCTTACATCTAGAATGTAGAACAGGATTGTAAGTCATTGCTATTGCACTATTACTATCACAAGAAATAGGAACAACCGATGTTTGAATATTATAATCTCTAAGCTGTTGACTAATCCAGAGGAGTTGAGAAGAACAACTTCCACCGCCATGTATTCACTTCGATTGTGGAGGTGGCAACAGATGTCTGCTTCTTAGATAACCAAGAAATTAATTTGTTGCCTAAGAATTGACAAGTTCCGTAAGTGGATTTTCTATCAATCTTACATCCTCCAAAGTCTGAATCAATAACCCGTCACCAAAGTTGTCATCACCGGGTACCATAACCCTACTTGCAAGGTTCCTTTGAGATATCTAAGAATTTTCTTAGCCGTCTCAGATGAGTTTTCTTGGGATTAGATTGAAATCTTGCACATACCCCAACCGCAAAGGCTATGTCTCGGTCTACTTGCAGTGAGATAGAGAAGAGATCCAATCACCCACGATACTCCGTTGCATCGGTGGGTATCCCTCGCTCATTCGAATCCATAGAGAAGTTAGTTGCCATAGGTATTTTAACTTCTGGCTAGTTGTCATTCCAAATTTCTCAATCAGATCCTTAGCATACTTAGACTGATGTATAAATATACCCTTACTCATCTGTTTAATCTGTAAGCCTAGAAAGTATGTTAATTCTCCCATCATTGACATTTCAAACTGTTTTTCATGAGAATGCTAAACTCTTCACATAATTTCAGATTAGGTGAACCAAAGATTATGTCATCTACATAAATTTGAACTAGTAAGATGTTGCCATCTACTTCCTTTCTAAACAAAGTTCTATCAATCTTGCCTTTAGAAAAACCATTTGATGTCAAGAAATCGGATAATGTATCATACCCAGATCTCGGGAGCTTGTTTTAGTCCATATAGAGCTTTGTTGAGTTTATAGACCTTGTTATTGATCTTAAACCCGTGAGGTCGCTCTACATAGACCTCCTCAAGTAACACACCATTAAGAAAGGCGAGACTTAACATCCATTTGAAAGACTTTGAAAGATTTATATGCAAAGCAAATGCCAAGAACAATCTTATTGCCTCTAATCTGGCAACCGGAGCATAGGTTTCATCATAGTCTATTCCCTCGCATGTGAGTAACCTTGTGCAACCAGATCTTGCCTTATTTCGAACAATAATGTTGTTCTCACTGCTTTATTTTTAAACACCCATTTGGTGCCTATAATCTTTCTCGTAAGGGTCTTTCCACTAGATCCCATACATTTTGTCTTTCAAACCGATGCAGCTTCTTCCCGCATGGTCAAGTTATCCGATTTGGGTCCGATAGGGCTTCCTCAATAGACTTGGGTTCAAGAAGCGACACATAACAACCGAAAAGACTTTCGAGTCTAGCATCATTCGTGGTTCCGCACACTACTAGATGGGTCTCCTATAATCTGATCGGATGGATGATAGCTTCTCATCCTTTTGCCTATGTGAGGAGAAGGACCCTCATCTTGAGTCTCAGACAACTCCTCTCGACTAAACCTCACCGACGTTCTCCCTTCATCACCGACCCCGCCGATCACCGATGTCAAGGGTGTCTGTTTCGATGGAGTCTCGATCGTAAGTTGTCTTCCGATTATCGATGGGGATTCTTCTTCATCCGATTGAATCAAGACTAGGTAGATAGACAATTCTATGTTTAGTCTTGACAGTTCAATTTTATTTAGACTTTGAAATTTGATTCACTTTATCCGAAAGCAGGAATACAGTTCATCAAAAACAACATGAGGGGTTTCTTCCACACAAAGGGTTGTCTTGTTAAAAACTCTAAATGCCTTGGAAGTATTAGAATATCCCAAGAATATTCCATCACCGCTTTAGCATCAAAAGTTCTTAACTTAGATTT
Organism: Paraleonurus japonicus; assembly: GCA_030762865.1. NCBI lineage: Eukaryota > Viridiplantae > Streptophyta > Magnoliopsida > Lamiales > Lamiaceae > Paraleonurus > Paraleonurus japonicus. The sequence goes on from CM061060.1 coordinate 32,334,768, forward strand.
CCCATTGTTATGAATGAAACACTTACAACCAAAAGCCTTGAAGTATGAGATCCTTGGAATCTTACCCTTCCAAATCTCATAAGGAGTCTTACCCTTGTCTTTGACAACTAAGCACTGCTGGGTATAGCAAGCCGTGTTGATGGCTTCACCCGTAACCTATGAGGGGTATCATACTCAACCAACATGCTCCCGGCCGCTTTCTTCAAAGTTCTATTCCTTCTTTCAACTACTCCATTTTGTTGAGGAGTTCTTGCTGAAGATGTCTCATGAATAATTCCACACTCATTGAAAAAATTAGATAAACAAGAATTCAAAAATTATGTGCCCTTATCACTCCTTATTTTAATAATATTAACACCTTTTTCATTCTCAATCGCCTCAACAGATCAGAATCTTGTTCATAGTCTCATTTTTCTTGAAAAGAAATATAACCCAAGTGTATCTAGAAAAGTCATCTACTATAACAAGTGTATATTTCCTTCCACCGAAACCGAGAGGTGAAACAGTCCAAATAGATCCAGATGAAGGAGTTGTAACACTCTTTCAGATGAAGAGGAGTTAATACTCTTAAATGAGTGTCTAGGCTGTTTACCTTTTTGACAAGCATCACACTTAAGATCAGGTGGATAAAAGTTTTTCAGGTAATCCCTTGACAAGGTTCTTTTTAGTTAGCTTACTAAGAGTTTTGAAATTCAGATGACTAAGCCTCTTGTGCCATAGCCGATATCTTCTCCACCCTTAGCTATCGACAGGTATCTTTGGGACAACTATTAAAGTTAGCCACATAGACATTACCATGTCTCAAGCCGCTTAACAGTACCTTATCCGAGGAATTATCTAAAATATCACATTTATCATTTGAGAATTTGACAAGAAAACCTTTATCACAAAGCCGAGAAACAGATAGCGATTATGTTTCAAACCTTCAACAAAATATACCTCGATACCCGAATATCCTTGATTATCGAGAGTACCTACACCTTTAGTCCGACCACAATTATTATCACCAAATAAAACTCTTGGACCATCAATGCTTTGAAAATTTGATAACACTTCTTGTTATGGGTCATATGTTGTGAACACTCACTATCAATGTACCATATTGAAGCTAAGATCTCTTCCTTGAGTGATGATCCCCGTGAATCCCGTAAAATAGATTAGTTTTGAGGTACCCTAATGATCTTGGGTCCTTTTGGGTCAAGAATCACTTTAGGTATCCAAATAAACATCTCATCTTAGACAATAAATCGAGACTCGATTTTCTACCAAGTCTGCCTACAATTATATCATTTTTGAATGATAACTTGTTGTATTCAGATTGAATAATTTTCCTAAACTTAGGAAATGTAGGATAGCATTTGCTCCTTCCATCAAAAGGATTATAATAAGAATATCTTCTTATTTTGGTTCTTGGATTCCTTCTAGTCTCGATAAGGAGTTTTCACTGAATTCTTGATTTCAGATGGAAGATGTAGTCCTTATCTCGACTAGTTGGTTTCCATGGACCAATTTTAATATCCTTTGATTGAACAGATGCTTTCACAAATTTTCTAGGTTTTTGAACATCCGATTTATTGTTCCTATCATAACCAAGACCTGTCTTGTCATGAGATTTTGAGAAATATTAAAAATATGATCTATTACTGATTGTGAATTATTAAGTTGACTAATTTAGAAGACAAGCTTCTCATTGTCTTTCTTAATTAATTCATATTCAAAGATGACTTACTTCAAATTTGTCTTTTAAAGTTTTCAATTCATTTTCTAACCTTTCAGTAAGCCGGTGATGTACTAGCTTGATCTGAAGAAAACATTCCCCCTTGAATGTTTCCTCGCTTCGAGCGATTCATCACCTGCTTGCCTTTAATTAGAATTTGAATTTGATCCTTTAAAATCAAATTCTCTTTCTCTAGCTGTTTATAAGCAGCCAAAGATGTCTTTAAATCTCTCAATAACTCATGGATAACAGCTTTGGTCATGATCGATGCAGATCGACAAGAATCATTATCTCGACGATGAATAGTAGATTACCTCATTAGCCATGAGACAGATCTCATCATCCGATCCGAAATCAGATGAGGATGATGAGGATGACGATGATTTCTTTGGCTCTTTTTCTTTAGCCAATAAAGCTCTTTGATACTGCAAATCTCCTGTCTCTTTTCTTCCTCTTTTCTTCCCTTTCTTTAGGAGTCGATTGAGGACAGTCATAGCTGAAATGTCCCGGCTTGTTGCATGTATAGCAAGTGTCACTCTGTCTCGATCTCGGGACTGGAAGGATTTCTTCCGACAGTGATCTGTATCTTCTTGTCTCGGCTCTTGTTTTTGTCATCATCTCAAGATTTATCCACCTTCCTATCTCGATCTGGATATTTGTCTATCCTTACCTGCAAATCTCAATTTATTTCTCTTATACTTCATTCTCAATTTATCATACCTTTTTGTAAGTAAAGCCATCTACTCTTTCGAGATAGATCGGCCTCCTACAGCACTCTGTTGACACCTTGTCTTCTTTATCGACAAAGGCAACAGACTTGGATGAGGTACTTGATTCCATCTCATCTTCCTCATCTTCTATCTGGATATCGTACTCTAAAGCTTTAAGATGAGAAAATAAGGTATGGTGAGTAATAGAGGATAAATCTTGAGTTGCTTTAAGGATATTGGATTTTTCCTCCATCTCTTGGTTAATGATCTCGTAATCTTGTTATTAATCTCTTTCTCTGAATAATTCTTTCCAAGGTCACCGCTTTGTTGAGAAGATTGGTCAACCTTACATCAAACTCGATCCACGTACTCATTTTCTTTCATTTTGAATGTTTCAAATGTATGCAAGACTCGATATGACTTGTTTTCTTTGACTTGATCGAGATCCTTCACAAACATTGGCTAGAGTTTGCCACATCTCTTTGGCGCTTTTGCATCTTTTAACTTTTTCTATTCAATCCTTACTTAGGGTCTCAATAATTTCAGTTCGAGCTACTTGGTCAAGATTGTGGACCTTTCTTTCATCATTTGTCAATTCGTAACTCTTCTTTTCTTGTGCAGTTCGATTCACCGACTCACTCCAGGCCGGGTGCCTCCATGATAAAACTTTATAGGACATTCTTCAAGGACCTCTTCCATCCTATCATGAATGGCCTTCGATGATTTTCCATCCTAAATTTCCAAGTAATCATAATCTTCAATAGAGAATTCAGGAAGATTCCTAGACTTTTATTTTTCCCCGATGACATGATGAAACAAAGAACAAAATACTCCACAAAAGCTTATTAGTAGCACTCGTTAGTAATGGAAGAAAATGAAGAACATCAAAATAATTTGAATCTTGTTCAAGACCTAAAATCAATATCAGAACAACTTAACACCGCTACGATACCACTTGTTGACACCGAAAACACCGAAGGAGAGCGACTCGACGACCTCTATTCCTCAAACCTCAGTTGAATTGGAAGAATATTTACAATTTCGCACAAAACAATATAATCGGACGAAATAATTTTTTTAATATTGAGAGCATCTCCATCAAAAAGACTCCAAGAAGATATTATGCTAAATCATACGAACATTTAAATAATTTAATTGGAGAGCATCCCCACAAAATGGAAATAGATCGGCGTAAATTATAAACACTTACCGATCTTTTAGTTTGAATTCCGATCTACCCAAGAGAACCAACATGCAAAGAAACAACGGACCGAGTTCGAGGCTCTAGTTATCCCGTGCGACGCCGGAAAAAAGGGGGAAAAAATTTCCGTCGAACTCAGGTAGAGCTGGGAAAGCGCGATGTTTGTTGAAGTATTGCAGCAAATTTCTCGAAAATGTATCACACACCAAGTCGGGAACGAGGGTTATAAATTTGAGAAATGCTGAAATTTGAATTGGGACAAAAATTGAGAAGGGGAAGGGCATTACCGTCTCAAATGAGGAACTGTTCAACCGAGCTTAGCATTGTAATGGGGGTGAGGGCGCATAAATTTTGATGAAGTCAACAGTGTTTTGGAGGTAATATGGCTCCAATTCTTACCGGGTCATTGGAATAAATGATGGATCCTATATTATTTTTACCCCCTACCAAGCAACATAAGCACTTGGTATAAAATATGTATTACTGGTCTTTTACCCCCTACCAAACACACCCCGATAGAAAGAGTTTCATTGGTAATTCCACTCCTATCTCTAACAAGAATTCTTAATATTGTTTAAAGCAAAGGAGTAGAAAATAAATGATACAAGAAGCGAAATTTGATGCACCAACATGACAAAAGTATTCTTTGAAAGAAAAATTACTTTAAATCCGAGGTGTGATTTGAAGTGCATAACGAATTCAAGAGAAAAACAAGAAGCTCAGGAAACAGAGCAAAATCATAACAAGTGGAAATACAACTCAAAATACCAATAGAAAAACAACAAGCTCGGGAGAAACCATAGCAATCCTTAAAATTCGATTCACAAGTTACAAACTAAATAAGATGTTAGAGGAGACGATAAACCGATGCAGCGATTGTAATCAAGAAACAAGAAAAAAACCCTTCTATCAAATGTGAATTTAAGGCTAAAACACAAAGAGGTAAAAAACATAAAGATAACAAGGCATCAAACACCAACATAAAGATAAACCAACCAAAGAAACCTGCATCGATAAGAAGTACTAAGTTAGAGAGCCGGTAATGGTTCATAGGACCACCAAACAAAGTTTCTAAAATTTCACTATCCAAAACAAGGCATCAAACATAAGCATTCTCACGCGTAGGGCAAATATAAAATAACATGATATGTTGCTTCCATATAAAAGAATTGGTACTGGTTTATGACATTAAAGAGTGTTGATTAATGAGGGTGCGGATTAGGGGACTGTGTACTAATTAAATTTCATAATACATAAATTTGAAAGCGTAACACTTGATACTATCTCACTAATCACTATTCGGACGCAACGACATTAATAATTAATCCTAAACAGTTTTTACATGTTGGTCCCGGAATGTTGAGTTGATTAAAACCTTGAGTTAGCTTCCTAGAACAAAATCTAGAAAGGGGGTTTGAATAGATTTTGTAGATTTTCAAATCTTTCAAAATCAATTCAAAATATCGGTTTAAACACAATGGAATATAATTGATAACTTAACTTTTAACAAAATCAAAAGCAAGGTTGATATTCCGATTTTAGTTAAGATTACGAACTTTAATCTTGAATTAACAATATTGTGATTTGAACAGAAATTAAAGAAAGCAAGAAATAACACCAAGATTTATAGTGGTTCGGATTTTAATAATCCTACATCCACTCTCCTTCTCCAATCCGAAGAAGGGACTCGCTTAGTACTTACTTTCTCACTTTCAACTTACGACTTACAACTTGTACAAATCTTCAAGTCTTCAATCTCCTAAATCCTTTTCTAAAATCTAACTATTACGTTGAACAATGGATTTTGAAGATTACAAGAAAAGTGTTCTAAAACACTTAGAACTTTTTGAAAACTCTCTTGAAATACTTGTGAAAAATTGTGATTGAAATCGAGTAGTGATTAGTGTGAAAAATTAAATTTGCATAAAGATATTGAAAAATAAAATCTAGTCCTATTTATAAGTCTCGAAAAGACGGTTAGTTTGTTAGTTAGTTCTAACAAACTTGAAAATCGCTTAACAAACTTAATCTAGAAAAATCGCTTTTGACCTCACTGATTCTTCCTACTCGTCTGCACCGACTTGGTGAAAACTTCGCCTTTCTTATTCTACTCGGCTTATCTTGACCTCGTCGAGCTCTTCATGTTTGTCTCCTGCAGATGACTAGGTTTGAGCTTGTCTTCGATGACTAGCATGCTATCGGACCTCGGTGACTAGGTCGGTGTCCGACCTCGTCGATCGGCTTATCTTATAAACTTATTCTCTGCTTTGTTCTTGAGGTTGGTGATCGATCATTGCTTTTAACTCATCAAAACTTCTTGGTTCAACATTACAAGAAACAAATTGAACTCACTCCCGTCTCTCCACACTACATTGATAATACTAAGCGAAGGAATTGTGTTGTGTTCATCTAATATAGAAAGCCGACTTAGGAGTTCCTATATATAAGGGTGTTGGATCAAGAGGTTTTGATGAGTTAAAGAGCAGATTAGACTAATCACCAACCTGAAGAACAGTGAGGATATAAGTTGATTAGACGGGGTCATGCATTAAGTTAGTCGGTGAGGTGCGATATTATGCTAGTCATCTCGAAGACAAGCTCAAGTCTAGTCATCTGCAGGAGACAAATATGAAGAGCTCAGACGAGGTCAAGATAAGCCGAGTAGAGTTTTCACCAAGTCACCAGATGAGTATGAAGAATCAGTGAGGTCTAGAGCAGTTTACAAGTTTAAGTTTGTTAAGCGATTTCAAGTTTGTTAGAACTAACTAACAAACTAACTAACTTTCCAGACTTATATATAGGTCTAGGTTTTTCATTCTTGATATAGAACACTTATGCATATTCGATTTACACACTATTCACTACTCGATTTCAATCACAATATTTTCACAAGTATTTCTAGTGAGTTTTCAAAAGTTCTAAGTGTTTGTAGAACACTTCTTTTGTAATCTTCAAAATCCAATACACTTGTAATAGTTAGATTTCTAGAAGAAGGGTTTAGGAGATTGAAGATTTGAAGATTTGTACAAGTTGTAAGTTGTAAGGTGGAAGTAAGAAAGTAAGCAAAGAGAGAGTCCCTTCTTCGATTGAAGAAGGAGAGTGGATGTAGGATTATTAAAATCGAACCACTATAAATCCTGGTGTTATTTCTTGCTTTCTTTAGTTTCTCGTTTGATTTACAATTGTGTTAATTCAAGATTAAAGTTCAGAATCTTAACTAAAATCAATATCAACCTTGCTTTTGATCTTATAAAAAGTTGAGAATCCAATTATATTCCGCCGTGCTTAATCTGATATTTTGAATTGATTTTGAAAAATTTACAAAATCTATTCAAACCCCCTTTCTAGATTTTGTTCTAGGAAGCTTACTCAAGGTTTTAATCAACTCAACTTTCCGGGACCAACAAGTGGTATCGTGAGCGGTGTTAAGTCAGTACGATATTGATTTTAGGTCTTGAACGAGATTCGGAATTATCTTGATTTTCTTCATTTTCTTTCATTTCTAACAGTGCTACTAATAAGCTTTTGTGGAGTATTTTGTCTTTGTTTCATTATGTCATCGGGTAAAAGTAAAAAGTCTAGGAATCTTCCTGAATTTTCCATTGAAGATTATGATTATTGGAAATTTAGGATGGAAAATCATCGAAGGCCATTCATGATAGAATGGAAGAGGTCCTTGAGGAAGGTCCTATAAAGTTTTATCATGGAGGCACCAGACTTGGAGCAGAAACAATGAATCAAGAACTAGACAAGAAAAGAAGAGTTACGAATTGACTAATGATGAAAGGAAGGTCCACAATCTTGACCAAGTAGCTAGACCAGAAATCATTGAGACTCGAGTAAAGATTGGATAGAGAAGGTTAAGAGATGTAAAACAGCCAAGAAATGTGGCAAACTTTAGCTAATGTTTGTGAAGGATACTGATCAAGTTAAGGAAAACAAGCTACGATCAAGATTGCATACATTTGAAACATTTAAGATGAAAGAAAATGAGTACGTGGATCGGTTTGATGTTAGATTGACCAATCTTCTCAACAAAGCGGTGACCTTGGAAAGAATTATTCAGAGAAGGAGATTAATAACAAGATTGAGATCATTAACCAAGAGATGGAGGCAAAAATCCAATATCCTTAAAGCAACTCAAGATTTATCCTCTATTACTCACCATACTTTATTTTCTCATCTTAAAGCTTTAGAGTATGATATCCAGATAGAAGATAAGGAAGATGAGATGGAGTCAAGCACCTCATCCAAGTCTGTTGCCTTTGTCGGTAAAGAAGACAAGGTGTCAACAGTGCAGTAGGAGCTGATCTATCTCGAAAGAGCAGATGACTTTACTTACAAAAAGGTATGATAAATTGAGAATGAAGTATAAGAGAAATAAATTGAGATTTGCAGGTAGAGATAGACAAAGATTCAGATCGAGATAGGAAGGTGGATAAATCTTGAGATGATGACAAAAACAAGAGCCGAGACAAGAAGATACAGATCACTGTCAAGAAATCCTTCGATCCCAGATCGAGACGGGAGTGACATTTGCTATACATGCAACAAGCCGTGACATTTCAGTATGACTGTCCTCAACCGACTCCTAAAGAAAGGGAAGAAAAGAGGAAGAAAAGAGACAGGAGATTTGCAGATCAAAGAGCTTTGTTGGCTGAAGAAAAAGAGCCAAAGAAATCATCATCATCTTCATCATCCTCATCTGATTTCGGATCGAGATGATGAGATCTGTCTCATGGCTAATGAGGTAATCTACTATTCATCTTGAGATAATGATTCTTGTCGATCTGCATCGATCATGACCAAACCGTTATTCATGAGTTATTGAGAGATTTAAAGACATCTTTATTTGCTTATAAACAGTGGAGATAGAGAATTTGTTTTTAAAGGATCGATTCAAATTCTAAATAAAGGCAAGCGGTGATGAACAACTTAGAGGCCGAGGAAACATTCAAGGGGAATGTTTTCTTCAGATCAAGCTAGTACATCACCGGCTTACCCGAAAGGTTAGAAAATGAATTGAAAACTTTAAAAGATAAATTTGAAGTAGTCTGTCTTGAAAATGAATTAATTAAGAAAGACAATGAGAAGCTTGTCTTCAAAATTAGTCACTTAATAATTCACAATCGAGTAATAGATCATATTTTTAATACTTCTCAAAAATCTCATGATAAGACAGGACTTGGTTATGATAGGAACAATAAATCGGATGTTCAAAACCTAGGAAATTTGTGAAAGCATCTGTTCAATCAAAGGATATTAAAATTGGTCCATGGAAACCAACTAGTCAAATAAGGACTACATCTTCGATCTGAAACCAAGAATTCAGGTGAAAAATCCCTATCGACTAGAAGGAATCCAAGAACCAAATTAAGAAGATTTTCTAAGTTTAGGAAAATTACTCAATCTGAATACAACAAGTTGTCATTTAAAAATGATATAATTGTAGACAGATTTGGTAGAAAATCTTAGTCGATTTATTGTCTGCAGATGAGATGTTTATTTGGATTCCTAAAGTGATTCTTGACCCAAAAGGACCCAAGATCACTAGGGTACCTCAAAACTAATCTGTTTTACAGGATTCACGAGGATCATCACTCAAGGAAGAGATCTTAGCTTCAATATGGTACATTGATAGTGGTCGTTCACAACATATGACCCATAACAAGAAGCTGTTATCAAATTTTCAAAGCATTGATGGTCCAAGAGTTTTATTTGGTGATAATAATTGTGGTCGACTAAAGGTGTAGGTACTTTGATTATCAAGGATATTCAGGTATCGAGGTATATTTTGTTGAAGGTTTGAAACATAATCGCTATCTGTTTCTCGGCTTTGTGATAAAGGTTTTCTTGTAAAATTTTCAAGGGATAAATGTGATATTTTGGATAATTCCTCGAGATAAGGTACTATTAACTCGGCTTGAGACATGGTAATGTCTATGTGGCCAACTTTAATAGTTGTCCCCAAGATACTTGTCGATGGCTAAGGGTGGAGAAGATATCACCGGCTATGGCATAAAAGGCTTAGTCATCTGAATTTCAAGACCCTTAGTAAGCCGGCTAAGAAGAACCTTGTCAAGGGATTACTCGAAAAACTTTTATCCACCGATCTTAAATGTGATGCTTGTCAAAAAGGTAAACAGCCTAGACACTCATTTAAGAGTATTAACTCCTCTTCATCCGAAAGAGTGTTACAACTTCTTCATCTGGATCTGTTTGGACTGTTACACCTCTCGGTTTCGGTGGAAGGAAATATACTCTTGTTGTAGTAGATGACTTTTCTAGATACACTTGGGTTATATTTCTTTTCAAGAAAAATGAGACTATGAACAAGATTCTGATCTGTTGAGACAAATTCGAGAATGAGAAGGGTGTTAATATTATTAAAATAAGGAGTGATAAGGGCACATAATTTTTGAATTCTTGTTTATCTAATTTCTTCAATGAGTGTGGAATTATTCATGAGACATCTTCAGCAAGAACTCCTCAACAAAATGGAGTGGTTGAAAGAAGGAATAGGACTTTAAAGGAAGCGGCCGGGAGCATGTTGGCCGAGTATAATACCCTCATAGGTTGCAGGCGTAAGCCATCAACACAGCTTGCTATACCCGCACAGGTGCTTAGTTGTCAAAGACAAGGGTAAGACTCCTTATGAGATTTGGAAGGGTAAGATTCCAAGGATCTCATACTTCAAAGCTTTTGGTTGTAAGTGTTTCATCCATAACAATGGGAAATCTAAGTTAAGAACTTTTGATGCTAAAGCAAATTGATGGAATATTCTTGGGATATTCTAATACTTCAAAGGCATTTAGAGTTTTTAACAAGACAACTCTTTGTGTGGAGGAAACTCCTCATGTTGTTTTTGATGAGCTGTATTCCTTCTCGAGATAAAGTGAATCAAATTTCTGAAAATCTAGATAAAATTGAATTATCCAAGACTAAACATAGAACCTGTCTATCTACCTAGTCTTGATTGAGAATCGAATGAAGAAGAATCCCCATCCGATAATCAAGACAACTTCGATCGAGACTCCTTCGCATCGTACATCCTTGACACCGGTGATCGGCGGGGGTCACCGATGAAGGGGAACGTCACCGAGGTTGAGTCGAGGAGTTGCCAATCGAGACTCCAAGATAAGGATCCTTCTCCTCATATAGGCTAAAGGATGAGAAGCTATCATCCATCCGATCGATTATAGGAGACCCATCTAGTAGTGTGCGAACACGAATGATGCTAGACTCGAAAGTCTTTTCAGCTTGTTATGTGTCGCTTCTTGAACCCAAGTCTATTGAGGAAGCATTATCGACTCCAAAGCTGGATAACGGCCATGCAGGAAGAACCGCATCGCTTTGAAAGGCAAAATGTATGGGATCTAGTGGAAAGACCCTTACACGTAAAGATTATAGGCACCAAATGGGTGTTTAAAAATAAAGCAGATGAGAACAATATTATTGTTCGAAATAAGGCAAGACTGGTTGCACAAGGTTATTCACACCGAGGGAATAGACTATGATGAAACCTATGCTCCGGTTGCAGATTAGAGGCAATAAGATTGTTCTTGGCATTTGCTGCATATAAGTCTTTCAAAGTCTTTCAAATGGATGTTAAGTCTGCTTTTCTTAATGGTGTGTTACTTGAGGAGGTCTATGTAGAGCAGCCTCCCGGGTTTAAGACCAATAACAAGGTCTATAAACTCAACAAAGCTCTATATGGACTGAAACAAGCTCCCCAGCTTGGTATGATACTCTATCTGATTTCTTGACATCAAATGGCTTTTCTAAAGGTAAGATTGATAGAACTTTGTTTAGAAAGGAAGTAGATGGCAACATCTTACTAGTTCAAATTTATGTAGATGACATAATTTTTGGTTCACCTAATCTGAAATTATGTGAAGAGTTTAGCATTCTCATGAAGAACAGGTTTGAAATGTCAATGATGGGAGAATTAACATACTTTCTAGGCTTACAAATTAAGCAGGATGAGTAAGGGTATATTTATACATTAGTCTAAGTATGCTAAGGATCTGATTGAGAAATTTGGAATGACAACTAGCAGAGAAGTTAAAATACCTATGGCAACTAACTTCTCAATGGATTCAGATGAGCAGGGGATACCCACCGATGCAACGGAGTATCGTGGACTGATTGGATCTCTTCTCTATCTCACTTTGCAAGTAGACCGGACATAGCCTTTGCAGGTTGGGATATGTGCAAGATTCCAGTCTAATCCCAAGAAAACTCATCTGGAGACCGCTAAGAAAATTCTTAGATATCTCAAAGGAACCTTGCAAGTAGGGTTATGGTACCCAATCCGATGACAACTTTGAGTGACAGGTTATTGATTTAGACTTTGGAGGATGTAAGATTGATAGAAAATCCACTTCTAGAACTTGTCAATTCTTAGGCAACAAATTGATTTCTTGGTTATCTAAGAAACAGACATTTATTGCCACCTCCACAACTCAAGTGAATACATGGCACCGGAAGTTGTTGCTCTCAACTCCTCCGGATTAGTCAACATCTTAGAGATTATAATATTCAAACATCACTGTTCCTATTTTGTGATAGTAATAGTGCAATAGCAATGACTTACAATCTGTTTTACATTCTAGATGTAAGCATATAGATATTAGGCATCATTTCATTAGGGATCATGTTGAGAAGAATGACATTAGAATTGAGAAAATTGCCACCGAATCACAAAGAGTCGATATTCTTACAAAACCATTAGCTGAATCTAGGTTTAAAGAAATGTGCTTAGAATTAGGATTACTTGATGCATCTTTAGCTGGTTTCTAATTTGTGTGCATCTGTTTCCTTATTTCTTATCTTTTCTTTTCTTTAAAAATGTCTAGAAAGAATTATAAGACTAGATATGTGTCAAAGGACAATCAGGTAGGTGATATCATTGATCTCCTTTTAGGAATCAAGAATCAAGGATTAGTCATATTGACCTTATCTCGAATTGATAATTACTTGTGCTGACATTGAGTAAATCGAACAAGGACACAATAGTCGGTGATCTTACAAGAAAACAGATGATTATTTACATCCTATCCGATTTACCTTAAGCTTCGATGGTTTCTTTTGAGTTTATGTCTTTGCAGGAACAGTCACGAGATAACACTGTTTCATTCTTTTATTCAAACTCCTTTATTCTATTTCTTTTGTTTCTTAATAAATTTTTTTTTATAAAAGAACAAATTTGTTTTAGAAAAGTAAATGAGTCTGTTTTGTTTAAACTTGTTTTGAAATTGCTAAAAAGTTACATCTAAAGCTGTTGGTTTTCAGGATCGACAGTTACTCTATCGGATGACTTCCTAAACCCATCTGTTTTTAAAACTAGTCTGCTTTTCAAACTCATCTCGATTTACAAACCCTTAGGTGAAGTAAGGTAACCCTAGGCCGACGTCGAGGTATACTTACTTCTCTGCATAAAGTAACCTACATCTCAAATCAACTTGATCTATAAAGTAACTATTTACGCATTCCAAAGGCGACATTCCACGCGCTGAATCCTAATCGCTTATCTTAGTTTTTAACCGTTGAATTAATACTCTGTAAAAACTTTTGAATAAATGGCTAAGATTAATTCAAGATTTCAAAAATGGCGGTTTCTCTTTCCAATCTATTCCCTATAAATACATCTTCTTCTCCAAATTCATTCTTTTCACTTTCAACACTTCTCAAAACTCTCTGCAAGTTTTCTCAAACTCTCTCTAAAATCAGTATATGAGTATTTACATTAGAGGAGTAACATCAACAATGGTGGATGTACAAAATGAAACCTACGCAAAGAAGGTGAAGTCTGAGATGTATGTCGACTTCGACACCACCACCGACGCAGTAATCCGGGAAATTTTGTCCTTATTGGAAAGGGCTGGATTGAGGACGTTTTGCTCCAAGAAATCCCCTTCCAATAAGATATTGGATATGAGAGGGCTGGAGTTCTATGTCAATGGGACATATGAACATGGAGTTTTGAGAACCGAGTGTATGGAGAGGAATTGACCGTTTCTCGGTGGAGGTGGCCAGGATTTTTGACACGAGCGGTGAGGGTGTGAACCCCTCACCTACAAATCTGATGAATGGGTAGAATCATTTGAGATGATTGCCCGGAATTCCATGAAGGATCGCCGATCGGAGTTGAAGAAGAGAATGCTCCGACGACGATATCGCCTTCGATGACCATTGTCACGAAGGTGATATTAGGAGAACAGAGCTCCCACGATGGGCTGACGGACCAGACTCTGCGTAATGAGAACTATCTTGGATGGGGTTCGAGGCAAATTGGGCTGGTTTGTTCTTGGAGAAGGTTTGGAGACGGAGAGGAAGCGTTCGGAGGTAGTAAATGGGAAGTGGCAGGCGAAGTCAATCACTAGTCTTTTTAACAAAGTGACTGTGATTATGGAGGACTTGCTGTCGGCCGAGATAAATTGGTCGGACGGGTCCGATCTTACACGGCGTAAGGGCTTCGACCAAAGATGAGCCACTCGGGGCTCCAGTGATTCCCGATGAGGGTGGAGCCGAGGTTGGAGCTCAAGCTCCAGTGAAGAAGAAGGCCGAGGAGGAGGAGGAGGAAGATGTGGAGGCGGAGCGCCGACCGTGAGCTCGGGCGAGGCTGAACAGCCGATGAAGCCGAAGGAGAAGGCCCCAAGGAGACGAAGGTTGGTGAAAACCTCCGAGTTGGGAGGATCATCTGCGCAGATCAGCCAACTCTCCTTCCCGAGGAAGTATCCACGCTGCAGTTGCAGCTCGGGTGGTCAGTGGAGGAGGTCCAGGAAATAAGTTCTCAAGGGACCCTCCCCCCCGAGGTCGTACATTTCTCCCTCCCCATCTCCAACCCAAACCGGCAATGAAGAGGTGTCCTGTGCTGGCACCTCGAGCCTGCAAATGACCTACTCCCGAAATTATCCAAAGTCCAACCTCATCTTCTCTCCCCCAAATCCAAACATCATCTCCTCCACCATCCCCATCTCATATCTGTCCTTCTTATACGGACCAGTATTCTCCCGAACCCCCATCTCCATATCTCCACCGGCCTTACCCACAACTTCTCAACCCCAACTCATCTTACTCCAATCACTCCAATCTTCTCCACCTACCACTTCACAAATTCCACCTTTACCATCATCTCCCCCACTGTAAATCCCACCCCCACCATCGACACCCCCACCTCATCTATCCCGGCCCGAACCTCATGTGGATACCTCAAATATCTTTGTGGATATTCCCATGAGCTCCCCTAGTCCAACTTCTCCCACTACCTCTTCCTCGTCGATTCGGAGGAAGAGGACAGACCAATTCTTGCCATCTCCTCTGCGTTTGAGCAACTTCACGGCAAAATCATTTCCCAAGTTCAGAGGATGATGGAGAAGAAAACAAGAAAGGTGATTCGAGCGATCCACAGACACTATGCTCGCCAACATGCAGATTGGGAGGTCAACATGACCGAGAAACTTATCAGCCAATCTCAAGACCGCTTTGTTGGTTCGAAAGTGCGCTTGAAGAAGAGGTCAAGGCACGAAAGAGAAGACGGTGACAACGAAGTCGTGGTCTCAACATTCACATCGATCGTAACGACTTGAGACGGCGTTGTCGCGATAGAGGATCGGCCTTGATCCCTCAAGGATGAAGTTAAAAAGGGGAAGGTGCGGAGAGCGGATCGAAACCCTCACGGTGGTGTCATGTCAATAACCGATAAGCTTGATACAAAGGCGGATACACTGAGTTGGAGGCAGCCAAGGCGGAAATAAAAATCAAATCAGAGCGAGTTGGCTGCCTTACAACCGAGGGTGACCCAGATTGAAGAGGCCATCCGAGAGGATGAGGAGAAGAGAAAGAAGGAGGAAGAAGAGAAAACCGAGAAGCCGCTGGCTCGAATGAAAGAATACCGAGGAACCGGAGCCCAAGGGCAAAGGTAAAGCGAAAGCAGAAAGAAGAAATGAGAAGACTCCATCACCGAGCAGATGATCAGCCCCAGATCAGCCGAACGCAAAAGAAAGGAACCAGACTTCTCCAACTTATCAGCTAAGGAGATTAGAAGAATCAGTCTTGAGAAGGAGATGTTTGAAAAGAGAGAAAAGAAGAGGTTTGAAGAAGATGGGGAAGGCTGAAATGAAGTGGGACAGGATACTCGGAAATGGGTATCCAAAGCCGCAAATGAAGGTGACTTCCGCCTGTCCACCGCACCACAGCTCCTCCAAAGATGGTATCGGGGAAGTACACCGGCGAGTATAAAAGCAAGCCACGGATGCCAAATGGATGTACTCTCTGGTACATCTTGAAGGCATCACCATCTGGAGCAGCCAACGAAGACATCTGCTGGCATGAATGGATGGAGAAGGAGGACGCAGATCTTTATGGGAAGGCTGCTCGATGAGGCACATAATGTGTTCAAGCTGCGATACGATCGCACCACTATGAGCAGTCACCCCCAAGCTTAAAGAAGATGGTTCTCCTGATCTGGAATGGGTCGAAACGATCGTGGCCAAGGCGAAGGGAATCCGAGCTCACAGATGAGAATGATGCGAAGCTTGACTTAGAGCAAGGATTGTCAGTGGCTAAACATTCCAGAGGTCGACCGATGGGGAATACGATAGAACAGGATTTTTCTTTCCTTATCTTTTATTTTCTATCAGTTCTCTTATTTTGTAATCTATAAATTTACGTGAATGAATATATTCAGACTTATGTGAATTTTGTGTATTAGTTTTCTTAGAAATTTTTTTAAAATTTTTTTCTAAGTATAAATCATCCGAGAAATTTTATATCTCGTAGTTAAAATTTTTTTCTAAGTATAAATCATCCGAGAAATTTTTATATCTCAGAGTTAAAATTTTTGTTAAATTTTTAAGTACTTCTAAAAGAGTCTAAAAGACTTAATTTTTTTTTCTTGAATGTGAGTGAATCTGTTGAAGTGTGAAAATGTGTTGTATCTATCTCGATTGATTTAACTAAATCTAGTACTAACTTCAGCTGTGAGTATGTTTCCTTGTTATAGGTTTTAACTTCATCAAAAAGGGGGAAATTGTTGGATCAAGAGGTTTTGATGAGTTAAAGAGCAGATTAGACTAATCACCAACAGAAGAACAGTGAGGATATAAGCCGATCGAGACGGGGTCATGCATTAAGTTAGTCGGTGAGGTCCGATATTATGCTAGTCATCCGAGAGACAAGCTCAAGTCTAGTCATCTGCAGGAGACAAATATGAAGAGCTCAGACGAGGTCAAGATAAGCCGAGTAGAATAAGAAAGGCGAAGTTTTCACCAAGTCACCGCAGATGAGTATGAAGAATCGGTGAGGTCTAGAAGCGATTTACAAGTTTAAGTTTGTTAAGCGGTTTCAAGTTTGTTAGAACTAACTAACAAACTAACTAACTTTCCAGACTTATATATAGGTCTAGGTTTTTCATTCTTGATATAGAACACTTATGCATATTCAATTTACACACTATTCACTACTCGATTTCAATCACAATATTTTCACAAGTATTTCTAGTGAGTTTTCAAAAAGTTCTAAGTGTTTGTAGAACACTTCTTTTGTAATCTTCAAAATCCAATACACACCGTAATAGTTAGATTTCTAGAAGAAGGGTTTAGGAGATTGAAGATTTGAAGATTTGTACAAGTTGTAAGTTGTAAGTGGAAGTAAGAAAGTAAGCAAGATAGGCAGAGTCCCTTCTTCGATTGAAGAAGGAGAGTGGATGTAGGATTATTAAAATCCGAACCACTATAAATCCTGGTGTTATTTCTTGCTTTCTTTAGTTTCTCGTTTGATTTACAATTGTGTTAATTCAAGATTAAAGTTCAGAATCTTAACTAAAATCTGAATATCAACCTTGCTTTTGATCTTATAAAAGTTGAGAATCCAATTATATTCCGTGCTTAATCGATATTTTGAATTGATTTTGAAAAATTTACAAAATCTATTCAAACCCCCTTTCTAGATTTTGTTCTAGGAAGCTTACTCAAGGTTTTAATCAACTCAACTTTCCGGGACCAACAAAGGGGAAGTTGTATCTCTTTCACTTTAACATTTTCATTTTCAAAAATAAAACCAGAAGCTACGATTGGAGATTTTCTCATTTCTTATCCATAATCATAGTCTAATACTAACATCTCCAAATTTCATAACACATAACAGAGAATGTATCGTTTGGGGCGACGGGCTGAAAACATTACATCTCCAAATTTCATTTACAAGAAAGAAATTGAACTCACCATATTGTCTGCTGGGCAACGGGCTAAGAGATGAGGGCGACGGACTAAGAGACGGGGAGATTGAGCGACGCTGGTCCGCGAGGTGTCGAAGGACCGAGAGACGCTGGTGCCGCGCAATGATGGCCGCGTGGCGGCGGTGGGGCGAGGGCCGGCGTGGCAGTTCAAGGCTGTGAAAGCCGCCGAAGGGAGGCATAGTTTGGTCTGGTTTGACTACTAGGGTTGTAAAATCTATTTTTCTATATCTATTTCAGGTTTTTTATTGACAAATTATTATATGAAATATTTCACGGATCCTATATCCGTGAAATAATCCATATCCAGTGCAAATTAAGAAATTCGCGGATTATGGGCGGGTTAAATGGATATTTCCAAAAAAACTCGCGCAAGGGTAAAACAAAAATTCCTATTAGGTTAAATATGTGTTACTTTAACAATAAATATGTGTCACTATAAAACAAAAACTGCATATTTATCTAAAAATAATCACTCGAATGCAAAAATAAAAATAAAAAAATGTTCAAATAAATCTCTAATCTAATTATATGTGTGAATCAAATAAGTCTTTAATCTTCGACAACTTTATTCTTATTAAAAGAGTGTGATTTTATTAAGATGATGACTTATTAGATCTCAATATTAAAGATAAATGATTTTAATGTGTTAAGAAAAAAATCATGGGTCTATTTGATCCCCAAGTATAAGATTTTGGGGGTAAATATGTGTTATTGTAAGGGCAAATATGTGTATTAAACTTCGTGCAAAGGTAAAAATAAATTTTTACTCTCGGGTTGTATTATTATTAGGTCAAACACGTGTTCTTGTATGAAGAAAAATGTGTTATTAATGAACAAAATCAATATTTTATTTTTTTAAGGACTAGTAACACGTACTTACCCTTTAGTAAAACATAATTGTTCTTAGAGTAACACATACTTTCGAAAAAATATGTTACTATACGAATACAAACGTGTTCTTGTATAGTGAAAGATATGTTACTATATGGAAAAAAAAAAAGTGTTACTATATGAATACAAACGTGCAACACATAATTGTTCTAAGAGTAACACATACTTACGTAAAAATATATTACTATATGAATACAAATGTGTTCTTTGTATAGTGAAAGATGTGTTACTATATGGAAAAAAAGTGTTACTATATGAACACAAAAGTGTTACCCTACGAGAAATATGTGTTACTATATGAAGAAATCGAACCGAGTAACGATTGCGATACTAATTTCAGTTTAAACGAAACAAAATTTTATCATCATAAGTTCGCATAAACTTTGTATTCATCGGTATTTAAGTTTTCTCCACTACTTTTGTTTCATCAATCGGATCATCCAACACCACACCCATTATCCGACAATTTTCAAAAAAATAATTCTTGATTTCTCTTTTTTTCCGTATTTTTGCGTGTTTGGAGCGAATGGAGGAAGAAGAAGAAGAAGTCCGCGTAACCGTTATTTTAAACTTGACCCACAAGATTTTAAAGATTTTCTATTTTAAATGATATTTCACGATACAATATTTTACAAGAGAGTAGCTCTTTTTTATTTTAATGGAACCGTTGGTAAAGTTTATAGAAAACAAATTTCGAAAGCCAACAAATGTAATTTTCGATTCGATTGACTTGGTGTGTTTTCTTTGTCACCTTAGGTCTAGAGTTGAAACCTAGCCCCAACTATTTTTCCATCTGGAAAAAAATTATAGTTAAAAGTTTATTAAAAAAATAAATATCAAACTAAAACACAATCTTTTCACCCTACATGAAAAAAAAATTAAAGTAAAAGTTGATAAAAAAATAAATTTCAAACTAAAACAACAAGGATGATATTATTATGTTGATAAAAAAATATTCAAACTAAAACAACCAAGGATGATATTATTATATTGGTTGGTGTTTATAAATTTCATTTTAAAGATCTTGGGTTCAAAACCCAATTCTTATAAAGGTATTTTTTCAGTCTATACAAAGAAAAATTGATATATAAAAATAAATCAAACAACAATAATTTTCACCGTATATAAAAAAATTATAGTTGAAAGTTGATAAGAAAAATAAATTTCAAATTAAAATAACAAGGATGGTATTGTTATATTAGTTGGCATTTATTAACTTAATTTTAAAGATCTTGGGTTCAAAACCCAGTTTCAATCATTTTAGTTAATTTGAATATTAATGTTCGTTAGTGACCAATAAAAATTATTTATCATGATAACAACGAAATTTGTATCAAATCTTATTATTATTCTGAATAATTTGTAACAAAACATAATATCGTCATAAAAATATTATATTATACAACAAATATTATCGCCGCTAATTACAATGAACATCATCACCAAATAATATTGTGACAAAATAAGTGTGTCGCTAACTACTTGAATAATTAGTGACAAAACATAGTATCGCCATGAAATTATTATATTATATGACGAATATTATCGTCACTAATTACAATGAACATTGTCGTCAAATAATATTGTGACAAAATAAGTGTGTCACTAATTATTTTGAATAATTAATCACAAAATAATGAATTGTCATAAAAATATTATATTATACGGCGAATATGTTTGTTACTAATTATAATGAACATCGTCACCAAATAATATTACTGATAAAATAAGTGCATCGCTAATTATTTTGAGTAATTAGTGACAAAACATAAATTTTCACGTAAATATTATATCTTACGGCGAATATTATCATCTCGATTACAATGAACATCGTCACCAAATTCTATTGTGACAATATAAGTGTGTCACTAATGATTTTGGATAAGTTGTGACAAAACATAGAATCGTCATGAAAATATTGTATTATATGATGAATAAAATCGTCACTAATTACAATGAATATCGTCATCAAATAATATTGTGACAAAATAAGTGCGACATTAATTATTTTGAATAATTTATGACAAAACAAAGCATCGTCACGAAAAATAATATTTTTGTGACGATGAATATCATCCACACTTATTATGAATATCGTCACCAATATTTATTTTGATGAATGTCTTGTTGTCGTCATAAAATTTATAAATTAGCGAAAAAATATATATTAGTAGTGACAAAATTAAAATTCGTCACCTTTAAAATAAAATTTCTAGGTTTTCGGTGAGAAATAAAATTTGTCACCTTTAAAATAATAAATTGTGACGAATTTTGTGTTGTTGCGAAAAATTCGTCATGAAAAGATAGATTTCCTTACGAGCGAAATTTGGGGACAACGGTCTTACTACAAAGGTTCACGGACAAGATCCGACGGTTGCACGGAGGGAAATTCACAATCATCTCGGGGCCTTCTTTTCATGGTATTGACCTAGAAATCTATATGTGAGATAATCACCTTGAGGCTTTCCGTTCTCTGGCGAAGACCTCTTTGACACGACCACCTTTGACAACCCAACTAAAAACACTAATTTAACAAGAAAAGTAAGTTGTGAATAATTATACAAGAAATGATTCGTGCGCACATGTGACTTTTTTTTAATGCTTTAACGAAAAATGATGAACACTTCTTAACGTGACAAAAATGGCTCATACCATCATATTCAAAATTTTATAAAATACAACTCAAAATACATGCCCACGGTTTGATCCAACAGTCATCATCTATGTGCACAAAGAACTCAAAATCCCGCAGAGCTGCATGATTGGAGTGAATTGATGCATGTTTTTAGGGGGTATTTTAGTGCAAAAGTGATCAAAAGTGTTAGATTTTGTGCCTAAATGTATAGAGTATCACTACTTTGCCTAAAAAGTACTACTTGATGGATAATTTATGTTTTTCGTCCCATTTTCAGGTAAATCGATGGAATTTGGCCAAATCGAGAGTACCGGCATTGATAGGGTGGAAAGACGATCAAGACGGGCGCGAAAACAGGTCGGAGGCGGAGTTCGGGTCGAGAAAATTTCTGGACTCGACCTGCAGTCGAGGGCCGAGACCTCGACCCGAGTGCAGGCAAAAACATGGAATTCGAAATTTGGGAAGCAAGCCCAACTCGAGGGCTGAGCCTTGAGTCGAGGAACAGGCGGAGACGGCAAGCTCGAGTCGAGGGCTGAGCCTCTACTCGAGGTGAAGACTTTTGAAGAAACGTGGGCACGATTTAAGGAGCCTCGACTCGAGGGTGCAAAAATTTGAAAATTCGCCTTTTTAAAGCCAAAACAAAGCACTCTCTCCATAACCTTGATTAGAACGGTTATTTTACAGCTTTTATGGCGATTTTCTCATTCCATAGTTTAATTCTCATTGTAGTTTGATTAGATTGATAGATTTAGATAGATTTTGATCAATTGTACCCTAGATTAGCTTTTAATCCAATTAGCTTTTTCATTTCCAAGTTGTAATTCAATTGAAGAGAAGAGCACATTTGATGATACATTGAAGATTGAAGCATTCTTATTTTTTATCATTCTAATCCAATTGGTGATGTTCTTCCACTTTACTCATTTAAATTCATTAATTGTTGTAATTAGCTTTGTGATTGCTCAATTAGATTTTCTACCCATGGGTTTTGCTCTTTGCACCATGGGCTAATACTCTTGTGCTTGGGATAATTGAAATTGAGGATGATTTGATTGTCTTATGCTATGATTGCTGATGATTGTTGATCAATTGAGTTATATTGCTCCCTAATTGTGATTCTCATTGTGCTTCATGCATTTTTATCTCTTTAGATTAATGTTTGATCACCCTAGCAATAGGCGAGAGTTGAGCTAACGTGATCCGAGATTAATCGGGTTATAATTGTGTATGATTATATGAATTGGGTGCTTCTTAGTTGAGAGATTAGTTGCACTAAGGATACTCACATTAGGCATTGTGTGATTAATGAAGAGATTAATTGCATGATGGTTTTATGCTTTCTATCTTATTTGATTTGCAATTTGATTCAATCATAACTTGTTGATCATTGATTCCTTGATGGATATTATCCCTAGCACCCCAATCCCCATTGATTTTAGCTACTTGTTCTAGCATATAAGGTGTTTGAGTAATTGCTTGCTAGTTGTTTGAATTTCAATTTGTGCAATTGTAGTGTGTTTTAGAGCCAAAACCGCTTTTGCAACAATAGTCATAGAGAACTTGTATTCCTATGGCCTCATTGCATACTTTTTCCCTTGGGTTCGATATACTTGGTTGTCTTAGAATCGCTTGCCCGATTCCTACAATCAAAATGGCGTCGTTGCCGGGGAATTAGTTTTTGCGCCTAAAGTGAGACTTAGGAATTTGTTTGAAGTGGCTACTTGTTGCCTTGTGTTTTTGTTTGTTTTGTTGTTTTTGTTTGAATTTGACACTTGCTATCTTGTGTAGATGGATGGATATGACTCATACGCATGAAATCAAGATTTTTATCAAGAGAATATGGTTTATCCTCCATACTATGAAGGATTTGGCTACGATAATTGGGGAATTATGATGATAATTCTCTAATGCAACAAGTTCCCTCCGATTATCAAGAGTGGAGATGTGATGAAGTTCCTCCCGCACCTCAAGAGATGTTCCCGTATTATGAGCATTATGATCAAACATTCAATCCACGGGGTGGATTTGAGTTTCAAGGAGTATCGGAAGGAGATTTCTACGATGATGGGAGAAGCTATGAGTATTATTATCAAATGCCACAAGCTTCCTCTCATTATGAAGAATGGGGACTCCATGATGTGAGAGCTATCTTGAAGGAGATGCTTGGAGTGTTGTTGGAAAGATTTGAGGAAAATGAACCTAGATGTGAAGAAATGTTTCCCTTGTATGAGAACATATATAAGACCAACACAATGGTTGATTCAATGATAGAGGGGAACATGGAGATCACCGAAGCTCAATTCATGTTTTTAAAAAGTCAACTCAAATATTTTCTACTCCAAGTAAAGAACATGACCATCATGGAGAATCATCAAGAAGAAGGGGAAGAAGAAAACGAAAGTGAAGATGATGGAGAAGAGGGTTCAAGCAAGAAGGATAAAGTAGAAAATTTCATTGTCAAAAGTGATGAAGGGGAATGTCCATTGATGGACATGAGCAACAATGAGCAAGAAAATCTAGAAGTATCGAATGAAGCATTGAAGAACGAAATGATCATTTCTAAACCTTCTAACTCTTCAATTTGTACTTTAATTGAAATTGATGCTTCTATTGATTTTATTTTACCTCTTGTGAACTTTGACTATAGGAAAGAATTAATGAAGCACTTGGGCATCCTTGAAAGAAATGAAAAGCTGAGAAGGATAATGGCGGGAGAGCAAGGGGGACAACCATGGACATTGTGCATATATCGGTGTGGTTGGCCTACCAATGATGAGAACCTCCAAGATTTTGAAGCACAAAGATTGAAGTATTGTAGAAAGGATGACCACTATCCTTGGCCATTCCGATGAAAAAGTTTGAAATGAATGAATAAGTCCGCAAAGGACAATAAAAATAGCGCTAGATGGGAGGCAACCCATCCTTTTGTTGCTTTTGTGTGTTTGTGTTTTTTTTTTTGTGTTTTTGGTATTTGTTTTAGGAGAATTGGCTAGGAATTGTATTGTTCATGCTTAGGAGGTTATGATATCATGCTATGGGATTTTTGGTTTATTGATTTTATTGTTGATACCATGTGGAGTTGCATATGTATTTGTATCACTCATGTGCCAAACTTTGAATTCATGTTAACATTCAAGTTTGGGGATGTTGATCGCTTATTGTTGATGTGCATCTCTTTATGGTAATGATTTGATGATTTTTATACTCGATTGTAGGCACACTTGCTGCATTTGATTGGGAAGAGATCGAAATTGCAAGGGAATTCAAGATAAAAAAGGGAGAAGTGTTTAAAAGTTGGTGAAAAATTGAGCAAAAAGGAAGAGACCCCGGTCTCCTCGATCGAATGAGCGACCGGGCTTAAATCGAGGGACCAAAAAGGTTAGTTTTTCCATATTTGGGTTCGTTGGGGTCGAATAGGTCATTTTTAGGAGTTTTGGGGTCGGGCCAGCATCCGGGAATCCGTAAAAATTCCTCGGACTCGACCCCGGGTCGAGGTGACCAATCCCGGGTTGAGGGGTCCATACTTAGTCAATTTTCGCAAAATCACTCATCCCTCGAGTCGAGGCCTGAGCCTTGAGTTGGGCAAAATTTTGAAAAGGCAGCACGACTCGAGGGACTTCAAATTTAGGATGCCCCGAGTCGAGGCCTGGACCTCGAGTCGATCTTTGGGGGCAATTTTTAAATATACGCATCATCAGCTTTACAACAGCCACGATCCGTGCCTATAACCCTCGATCTCTTTGCGCCGTTCACCATTTCCGAACTATTTGCACAAATTTCACCGATTATATACACATTCATCACCCATTGCATCAAATTAATATCTTGTGAGGGTTTTTGAGAGAAATTTGGGGATTTTTGAAGAATTGAGTGGGTGTCTCCATTTTCATTCCTAGGCCGAATTTGTTGATACAAGGTACGAATTATCACTCCCTATCCCTTTACATTTCGTTCTTGAGTGGATTAATGCATGGGTAGTTCTAATTTTGCCAATTTATACATTGAAGTTGATTGACATTTGGGTATTTACGAAAACCTTGCGTGCATGATATTTAGAACGAAATTTGGTGTATTTGTGAGATGATTAGGATTGCTTGTTGAATTAGAAGGCATGTTTAGGAGTGTTTGAGATATTTTGCTTATGCCTTAGTGAATTTTGGCCATGGGAATGATTGTGCTTAATTGTTCTTGGGAATTTCTAATGAGTATATATGAAATTTGGTCAAGTGTTGCATGGTTGATGATAGAAGTGCATGATTAGGGATTGTTATTGTTCTAAATACTCGATTAGATGGCTTTATTATTGTTGGTAATTTTGTTGAGCCTAATGGCATATCTTAGTGAGCTTAGGTGATGGTATTTGAGTGTGGAGGTCATTTAGTTGAGTATGCATATTTATGGGATTTATTGAGCACTTTTATTGATTATATTGCTTTATTTGTGACTATTGACCGAATTATTTAAGTTAGTTGCTTATTCACTTAGGAATTGTTTGTGATTGGAGTTGTGATGATTGACTCGTTCATGTGCTTTATTGCTATAATATTTTGCTCGTATTGCTACTATTTGGAGCTAATTGTTGCCTTGGGAAATTTTGTAGGAAAATGTTTCGTGATGCCGACGGACACAACTTTCTGATGAGGAGTTCGAAAGAGAGATAGAGTTGTTAGATTCGCGAATAAGATGCCGGCTACTTGGGAATTTTATGGGATGACTACAAATGGAGAAAGCACTCCATTTTGTACGCCGAGATTTATAACAAGGTGGTAAAGACCCGCTTTGTAGACCATGACCGTATGGTCTCGATGGGGATAGAGGATGACTTCCCAGACTTTTCAAGCGAGGTTGGCATGTCCGGCTTCTTGGCTAAGAGGTCACGGACCTACTTAGGGCTCACTCGAGTTCCTTTGCATGGTGACCTTTGATAAGGCCAGAAGGAAAAGTTTATGCGGGATGTAACATTCAAGTTGTTAGGGAACGAGTACACTCGACAAAGGTGAACGAGATCAATGAGATTCTAGGTGCAATCGACGGCTCATTGCTGAACATTAGACGAGAGTATAATGCCAAGAAGTTTTGGAGAAGGATCTCAGATTCGGGGCACTGAAAGCAGCACACCATTCGGTCCGTCAGATTGGTTGTGTATTGCGAACCAAAAAGACCTTTGGTTTATTCTCGGGAAAGTCTAAGAGTACCGTAATCCGCAACCCGGTGATGAGGTATTTGGAGAAGATCTTATCTCCGAGGAGCTCTATGTTCTATGGTGCTTCCTCCATCCAAAGGGTTCGTTTCAACGCCGCCGCATATCTTTGCTATTTGTTTGAGAGGGTGACGAGCACCCGATTCAAGAAGATTCATTTTGGAGGTTTGATTACACGAGCACTTTGGCATTCCGACGCACAACCCGTGAGCACTAGAGGGCCCCGACTTCGACGATCGACACGATGAGGCGGATGAATACACTAGACCTCATCGGGAGGACTTGGTGCTTTCAGCAGCACCTCGGCGGCCGATTCCCTCTTCCTAATAAGAGGTTGACCACCGTGTTCGGAGTCGCAGTGGCATGTGACTATCAATCTCCGGATGTGGTCACGAGAGACATACCGAGGCTATTGATGCTTATACTCGGGAGCACGGAGTGGACCTCCGTGAGGATGATGATGAGGAGGAAGGGCGTAGGGCGGATCCGGATCGCAGGACGAGGCAGAGGCTTTAGAGGAAGAGAATGAAGATGAAGAAGCTAAAGAAGATGAGCAAGCCGAGGAGCCGGTTAGGATGGATGAGGATGAGGAGTACCGCCGCAGTTCAACTACTACCGGCAGGATGAGATGCGAAGTCGACAGCTTCGAGGCCGGAGCTCGCCATAGAGGCAGTGGACACTCACCGAAGAGATGTGGGCCGATAGTTAGAGGATGCGAGTTGGAGTGCCTCACGAGACAGACGAGTGTTTCCTAGTCATGGAGGACTCTCGCTGCTTTAATGAGGAGATAAGGAGGATGCAGGAGGAGTATCTCAAGAATCAAGCAAGATATGTACTCACTCCTCCAACAGATGAGCTCGTGGAACTTAGGGCCGGGCCACTACCCTCCTCCACCACCTCCGACCGATGATTAGGGAGATTCCCCTATTTTCTATCCCTCTCCTCAAGTTCATTTACCTATCTCTTTTATTCCTCTTGGGTGATTGTCTTGAATAGATTATGGTTGTTTGGATTGTACTCTATGGCTTGACTTTTGATGGATTTGTGGTTATTTGATTTCTATGGATGATTTTGATGAGATTGGATGTGTTGATTTCCATTGTTATTGATATGATATGATGATTATGCTATCTTGATGACTTGGATTCCTTGTATATTCTTGGCAATGATTTATCTTGAGGTTAAATGTGGACTTATTGCATATCTATTAGTTATCATTATTAACTTAGTGAGTGTGCTTGAGATTATGTACATGATCACTTGTGCTTGATTTGAAAGATATATTGAATTTTGACTTGATCATGAGTTGATATGTGGCTTGAAGCTAGCATAATTGATGTTTGTGTGAAGATGAATGTGATTGAAGATGCTTGATTCATTGCTCAAATTAAGCCCGTGAGCTTTTGTGCCTTAAAAATTGTACATTTAATACGGTTAATATGAATTCCTTTGTGAGTGCATCATTCATAGATATGTATGCTAGAACTTGCCTTTGGACTTGTTGAGATTGATCTTTGTGAGATTTCATGAATATGATAAGAGGCCATGTTTGATATGAGAAGTCATTTAACCAAATTTTTTCCCACCAAAACATTTGATTTCCTTAGTGAGCCATTTTGAGCCTATTATCCTTATTCTTTGGCAAACCAAGTGAAATTGAAGCCATTTGCCTATTTTAATGAGCCTTATTGTCCTATGTTTAGTAGAGCTCGATTGTTGGCTAGAATATTGCATGCAAAGTGTGGTGGAAAGATGATGTTGCTAAGTTGATTGTGAAAGAAAGAAAGGTTGTGAATTGAATTGTGAAAAAATTGTGAAATTGAAAAGGAAGAAAAATTCAATTGTGAGCTTATTTGTGAAAGAAAGCTCAAGAGAATGGTGGTGATTGAACTTTGAAATATATGAGGAAGAGTTGATTGATGAAAAGCTTGAGAAGAGATGTGTATTGAAGTGTTTAGTTAACATTCAAGTCTCTACTATTTGAGTCACTTTTACCTAAATTCATCCATCCATTCCAAAGAGCTTACATTACAACCTTTGTTGGTCCCGATTAGTTGAGCAGATTAGGTAAAAAGTGTATCACCTTCTAGGAAAAATTTAGAATGGGGGTTGAATAGATTTTGATTTTTCAAATCTTTCAAAACTTATTCAAAGTACCGTATGTACACAATGGAAATTCAAGATTAGACTCAACTTTAATAAGATCAAAAGCAAAACCGATATTCAGCATTTTAACTTTGATTCTGAAATTAATCTTTGAATCGTAGCTTGGAAATTGAACAGATAAGTAAATAAAGCAAAGAAAGAACACCAGATTTTATAGTGGTTCGGATTATAACAATCCTACATCCACTCTCCTTCTTCAACTTGAAGAAAGGTCTCTACTATCAACTTAATTACTTACTTCACAATCGTACATACTTACAACTTACAACTTTTTTCTTCAAATCTTCAAAATACTCCTAATACCTTGATGAATCTAAGAATTACAGTGAATAATGGATTTTGAAGATTACAAGAGAAGTGTTCTTATAAACACTTGGAATTTTTGAAAACTCTTTTGAAAATACTTTGTGAATTGGGATCCGAATAGTGAATAGTGTGAAAACTCAAATTTGCATAAGTGTTTTGAAAAATAAAATCTAAACCTATTTATAAGTTTGAAAATACAGGTTAGTTTGTTAGTCGGTTCTAACAAATCGGAAATCGCTTTAACAAACTTAAGCTTGAAAACCGCTCTCGACCTCACCTGATTTCTCCTACTTGCCTCGCAATCGACTTGGTGAAGACTCTCTTTTCTTATTCTACTCAACTTGTCTTGACCTCGTCTCGAGCTCTTCATGATCGTCTCCTGCAGATGACTAGACTTGAGCTTGTCTCCAGATGACTTACAACTTCTCGATCTCCACCGACTCAATCACCCATGACCTAGTCGAATGACTTAGTACTAAACTCGATCTTAGCCGTTTCTTCAACGATGTCTCGCTCATCCGGATTGATCTTTTAACTCATCAAACCTTTACTTGATCTAACAATTTCCCTTTTTGATGATGTTAAAACTATAAAAGAAACATACTCGCAAATGATGTTAGTCAAAGTTATTCAAGATAGTCGATAGGCATATCATAACACATTCACACTATAAATTCAGATTTATTTCAAGTTAGAGCACGTTAATCCACACTTAGAAAATTTGAAGTAAAAACTCTTGAGTCTTAGACTTTTCAAAAGATTTTTAAAAAAACTTAAGTCTTAGGACTTAAAAAATTTTAGACTTAGAAAGATTTGAAAATTTTAAGTCTCGAGATGATAAATTTCTCAGATGATTTATACTTAGAAAAATTTTAAAGTTTCTTAAAACAAGAAAGAAGACTTAAAAATAAACAAGTAAATCGAGATAAGAACCAGTCATCTCATTCATATAGAGCACATATACATTTTTACATATGGAACAGATAAGAAGATAAAAGATAAGAAGAATTTGGCTTATCTAATCTGTCCCATCTATCTTTCTCCTGAGTCCGCATCCGATCAAATATCCTCGTCCTCGCCTCGGCAATCTCCTTCGGATCACCAACTTGATCCACTCCTTGTCAATCGAGCCATCATCATTCAGCTTAATTGGAATGGATGAGTAGTCTGGAGCAACCAAATCCACGTTGTACCATTCATCTCCTTCATCAAGAAGTATCCGTACAAGCTTGGATTTTCCTTCTCCATCCATCATGCCAAGCTATGGTTTTATTGTCTCGATGATGCTCCAACTCCTTTACAGATGTACTTAAGAAGGTCCATTTAGCCTTGTACTTCATGTACTCACTGCCCATGCCGGATGCGCAATCATCTTTGGAGGAACATCATTCTTTCTTCAGTCCGATCCAGCCGCATCTCGCTCCTCCTCCAGCCGATGGGACCACCCACTTCTTCTCGAACCTCACAAAGATTCTACCCTTCCTTCGCAGATTATATCTTTCATCTCGCTTCCCTTCGGCCATAATAGGCCTTCTCTGCCTTTAATCCGTCTGGTCCCTTTCGCCTCTATCCTAAGCCGCCACCGATTTCTCAAGTGGTCTCTTTCCAAGAGCTTTGGACATCGTGCTCGTCTCGATAGGCGACACAACTTTCTCTAGCTCCTTTTCTTTCCCTTTCTCCGCTATAATCAACTCTTTCCCTTTGCCTCGCTCGCCTCGCCTTTGGCTTTGGCTTTGGCTTCCTCCTTTCTCTCTCTCGATCTTGGCCATAAATCTTTCGGACTTCACTCAGCCTTCCTTCTTTCTCGGCCAGCTCATCTCGCCTTATTGCCTCCTCGATCCGCTCAATTCTTATTTTTAGGCGGTGAGCTCATCTCGATTGGCCGGGCTGAAAGTTTAATCTGGTTGAGCTCGGCCTTAACGATCTCCACATCTTCCCCTTTTTAACATCATCAAGTAGCATAGGAAGCTGCTCCTTGATAACGGTAAAATAGGTGGAAGTCGAGGATTGATTGAGTAAGATCTCATCGGCCGTAATCTGATTATCACTGGGTTTGGCTCTTCACTCTCCAACTTCCTTCTTAACTTCACCAACTCTTCTTTGAGTCATTTTAACAGAATTAGAAATAGAAGATAAGAGATTTACCTCGATGCTTTTAGCATATCCTCCATTGTCACACCGCGAATCTACAATATCTCAGCTTTCATCATGAGCATCTGGGTGAATTTATCTTCTACTCTCTTCTCCAGTGATTTAGTATAGAAGAGAAGGTGGATCCCGGGCTGCCGGGAGGGGCGGCAGGGGAGATTTCGGGCAAGCCTAGGCAACTTCTCAGAGGTTCGGGAGATGCTCCTCCGATAGGATGGTTGAGATCGAAGTGATTCCCGCAGACTGCAACGACTTTCTCCCAGAGATGAAATTTTCCCAGCCAACTTCATCTCGTGAATGTGCTCATCTCCTCCAAATCTCCAGTCCTTAAATGATGGACCAGCCATACTTCAATAAATTCCTTCATCACTTCGTGGTCAAGAAGTTCGTGAATCAGCTGCCGCCTCCTTCGAGCGTCCGATCGTAGGGAGAGCTCAAAGCTTCCTACAGATCCGTCTGTCCGGGGTGTGTATTGGACTTATTTGGGGTGAGGGAGTGGGATATTTAGTGGAGAGGAAGTCGAGAAAATCGAATGGTTGAGTGGAAGTGGGAGGGATTTCAGTGGAAGGGGATGAGGTGGGAGGTGGAGTGGTTTGGATTTGGATTATGTCGGGAGTAGGCTGTTTAAGAGGCTCGAAGTACCAGCTGGGATACTTCTTCATCGCCAAGGTGGGTGGGGGATTTATCGAGATGAAGAGATGTTTGATGATGTACGAAGAGGCTCGCCTCTCGGCAGATGCCGTGGCGCTCGAGCCGGGATCCTCCAAGCACTTCGCCTCTGCCTCTACCGCCGCCGCTATTTGTAGTGTTGCAGCCTTCTTCTCGGCAGCAGACTTGAGGGAGTTGCGTAAGACTCTCCTCCGACAAGTACATCCGCAGCCTTTGATTAGCCTCCTTCTCGACCTCCTTTGGAGTGGAACATCGTGTCCGGGTTCTTCAGGTTGGGTGACCTCTAGTTCCACTCTAGCCGCTTCTCACCGGTCAGGCCGCTAGTACATCCACTTCACCTGGTATCTCAACCTCGGGTACCTCGGCTCCGGTACCTCGCCTACTGTCTCGTACCCCACCGCCGCTGCTTCATTTCTCCGGGCCTCGCCTCATCCGATTCATCATCCGAATCTGCAATCCACCCAGCCTCTCATTCTTTGTCACAACCCCTTCGCTTGGAGTATTTTTTCCTCCCTTCTCTTGTCTCGGACTCCTTTGTTCAGCCCCATCCATCAAGATTGTGATCTTATTGAACAGACTCACACCGATCGAGGAACCCAATCAAAGATCAACAGTGGTTATACACCAATCTAGCCTTTTCCTCCTTTAATCTCCCGAACAACACCAACCCAATCTACCCCGATTCCGTCATAGATGGCTCGCATACAAAGATAACTGGATTTCGTCACACCATCATGTGAACTCGATCTCCCGTAATGGACTTGGTCACAATAGTCATCAATAATCTATATTTTCTTCTCGCATATGCTTCTTTAAGTCTCTCCTTGTTCCTCTATACGTAACCCTCGCAAACATGTCAAATAACCTGCTCCCATTCCTCCTCCTTGTAAACCAATGGATTTACTCCGTCACCGTCTGTATCCGTAATCCGAGCCACATTCTCCTTAGTAAATTCCAATTGAGTACCTTCTACGTAGTACCGAACCCATTTTCATGAACTCGCTATTCGCCGTAAACTCGCCTCTCTAAAATCCATAGTCCTGTTTTTGCCGATTTTATTGAGCAATATCCTCGCAGTCCTCGATGCTTCCAAAGAAGCCTAGAATCTCACCGGATTCTCTATCTTGAGTGGTTTCAAAATTGATGTACATTTCGGCTTTGAGTTTGTTTCTAATCGCCTCGTGTTCATCTTAAAATCAAAATGGATGCGCTTATATAGGTGGGAGCTCTAGGGGTTGGGAAGAAGTAGAAGCCATTTGGATAACTTTTGTAAGAAAATGTTATTTTTACGAGAGGGTTTTGATACGAGAAATGTGAAAGTGAAAATTTTAAATGAAGAAGGTAAGAATTTAAACCCGAGAGGAGAGAGAGGGAAAGTTAGGGAGACGATACGTGGCACGATCTCGTAGTTTTAATTTTAAACCGTTGATTTAAAAGCACGTGGTAAAACATCGACGGTTTAGCAAGAAAATCGCTTCAATTCAGGCGCGTGACCTCTACGCGTCTTGAATTGTGTAAAAAGTAACCGTTTATCCTACGGATTAGGCGGCTAATAGGTTTGCTTTATCGAGGTAATTAGTACTCGACGTAAGCTAAAAGATACCTTCCTTTGCAAATAGGTCTTCTATTTCGTACTTGGTAAATAATGACTTGGTCAAACTGACCTTGTCTTATATTTTTCAAAAACTTTCTCGCTAGTCCGATTTTGAAAAACACAAATTTTTAAACAAAACTTAACGAAGGATTTCAGCTTTAGTCACATAGTACGATTACTTTGAAATACGCAGACTTATGAATTTTATTTGAAAACAAAAGTTTTGAGGAGAGATAAAGGAGAAGGTTTTCTGATTGAAGTGATTTAAGAGACAAATCTAGTATACTTGTTCCTGCAAATAAACTCATAAAAACTATTAGTAGCCTGGGTAGATTAGATAGAGTGCAGATAGTCATCTCTGCTTTCTTCAGAGAGATCACCGACTATTGTGCCTCATCCGATTTACCAGATGTCGATATGTAATTATCATGTCGAGATAAGGTCAATATGACTAATCCTTGATTCTTGATTCCTAAGAAGGAAATCAATGATATCAGCTACCTGATTGTCCTTTGACTCAAATCTAGTCCGATAATTCTTTCTAGACATTAATTTAAAGAAAAGAAAAGACCAAAAATAAGGAATACATTTATCGGATGCATGCAATTTAAAAATTAGATAAAGATGCATCAAGTAATCCTAATTCTAAGCATAATTCTTTAAACCTAGACTCACCTAATGGTTTTAATGTCTGCTTTTTGTGACTCAGCTGGCTATCTTCTCAATTCTAATGTCATTCTTCTCAACATGATCTCTAATGAAATGATGCCTAATGTCTATATGCTTGCATCTAGAATGCAAAACAGGATTATAAGTCATTGCTATTGCACTATTACTATCACAAGAAATAGGAACAGCGGATGTCCTGGATATTATAATCTCTAAGCTGTTGACTAATCCAGAGGAGTTGAGAGCAACAACTTCTAGCCGCCATGTATTCACTTCGATTGTGGAGGTGGCAACAGATTGCTGTTTCTTAGATAACCAAGAAATTAATTTGTTGCCTAAGAATTGACAAGTTCCTCAAGTGAATTTCCTATCAATTTTACATCCTCCAAAATCGAATCAATAACCTGTCACCAAAGTTGTCATCACCGGGTACCATAACCCTACTTGCATGGTTCCTTTGAGATATTTAAGAGTTTTCTTAGCCGTCTCAGCATGAGTTTTCTTGGGATTAGATCGGAATCTTGCACATACCCCAACCGCAAAGGCTATGTCCGGCCTACTTGTAGTGAGATAGAGAAGAGATCCAATCAGTCCTCGATACTCCGTTGCATCCGTGGGTATCCCCTGCTCATCCGAATCCATAGAGAAGTTAGTTGCCATAGGTATTTTAACTTCTCTCGCTAGTAATCATTCCAAATTTCTCAATCAGATCCTTAGCATATTTAGATCGATGTATAAATATACCCTTACTCATCTGTTTAATCTGTAAGCCTAGAAAGTATGTTAATTCACCCATCATTGACATTTAAAACCTCGTTTTTCATGAGATCGCTAAACTCTTCACATAATTTCGGATTAGGTGAACCAAAGATTATGTCATCTACATAAATTTGAACTAATAAGATGTTATCATCTACTTCCTTTCTAAACAAAGTTCTATCAATCTTACCTTTTAAAAACCATTTGATGTCAAGAAATCGAAAAGGTATCATACCAAGCTCGGGGAGCTTGTTTCAGTCCATATAGAGCTTTGTTGAGTTTATAGACCTTGTTATTGATCATAAACCCAGGAGGCTGCTCCACATAAACTTCCTCAAGTAACACACCATTAAGGAAGGCAGACTTAACATCCATTTGAAAGACTTTGAAAGATTTGTATGCAAAGAAATGCCAAAAACAACCTTATTGCTTCTAATCTGGCAATCGGAGCATAGGTTTCATCATAGTCTATCCCGCATCGTGAGTAACCTTGTGCAACCAATCTTGCCTTATTTCGAACAATAATGTTGTTCTCATCTGCTTTATTTTTAAACACCAATTTGGTGCCTATAATCTTTCTCGTGTAAGGGTCTTTCCTCAAGTTCCCATACATTTTGCCTTTCAAACTGATGTAGTTCCTCCCGCATGGCGCTTATCCAGCTTTGGATTCGATAGAGCTTCCTCAATAGACTTGGGTTCAAGAAGTGACACATAACAACCGAAAAGACTTTAAGAGTCCAAAGCATCATTCGTGTCGCACACTACTAGATGGATCTCCTATAATCGATCGGATGGATGGTAGCTTCTCATCCTTTTGCCTATGTGAGGAAAAAGGATCCTCATCTTGAGTCTCGAGGGCACCTCCTCCGACTCTTCCTCGCCGACGTTCCCCTTCATCACCGACCCCGCCGATCACTGACGTCAAGGGTGTCTCTGCTTCGATGGAGTCTCGATCAAGTTGTCTTCGATTATCGATGGGGATTCTTCTTTATCTCGATTCTCGAATCAAAACTAGGTAGATAGACAGTTCTATGTTTAGTCTTGGTCAGTTCAATTTTATCTAGACTTTCTTAAATTTGATTCACTTTTTCTCGTAAAGAATACAACTCATAAAAATAACATGAGGGGTTTCCTCCACACAAAGAGTTGTCTTGTTAAAAACTCTAAATGCCTTGGAAGTGTTAGAATATCCCAGTGAATATTCCATTAGCTGCCTTAGCATCAAAAGTTCTCAACTTAGATTTCCCATTGTTATGGATAAAACACTTACAACCAAAAGCTCGAAATATGAGATTCTTGGAATCTTACCCTTCCAAATCTCATATGGAGTCTTACCCTTGTCTTTAACAACCAAGCACCTGCTCGTTATAACAAGTCATGTGTTGATGGCTTCGTAACCTGTGAGGGGTTTCATACTCGCCTAACATGCTCCCGGGCCGCTTCCTTCAAGGTTCTATTCCTTCTTTCAACCACTCCATTTTGTTGAGGAGTTCTTGCTGAAGATGTCTCATGAATAATTCCACACTCATTGAAGAAGGTAGATAAACAAGAATTCAAAAATTATGTGCCCTTATCACTCTTTATTTTAATAATATTAACACCCTTTTCATTCTCGAATCATGTCTCAACAGATCGTGGATCTTGTTTATAATCTCATTTTTCTTGAAAAGAAATATAACCCAAGTGTATCTAGAAAAGTCATCTACTACAACAAGAGTATATTTCCTTCCACCGAAACCGAGAGGAGAAACAGTCCAAACAGATCCAGATGAAGTAGTTGCAACACTCTTTCGTAAGAAGAGGAGTTAATACTCTTAAATGAGTGTCTAGGCCGTTTACCTTTCTCGACAAGCATCACTTTTAAGATCAGGTGGATAAAAGTTTCTCAGTAATCCCTTAACAAGGTTCTTTTTAGCCAACTTACTAAGGGTCTTGAAATTCAGATGACTAAGCCTCTTGTGCCATAGCCACCGAGATCTTCTCCACCCTTAGCTATCGACAAGTATCTTTGGGACAACTATTAAAGTTGGCCACATAGACATTACCATGTCCGAAGCCGCTTAAAAGTACCTTATCCGAAGAATTATCTAAGATATCACATTTATCCTTTGAAAATTTGACAAGGAAACCTTTATCACAAAGCTGGGAAATAGATAGCAGATTATGTTTCAAACCTTCAACAAAATATACCTCGATACCTGAATATCTTTTATAATCGTAGTACCTACTCCTTTAGTCGACCACCATTATTGTCTCCAAATGATACTCTTGGACTATCAATGCTTTGGAAATTTGATAATGACCTCTTGTTATGGGTCATGTGTTGTGAACAACCACTATCAATGTACCATATGGAAGATAAGATCTCTTCCTTGAGTGATGATCCCTGTGAATCCTAAAAACAGA
This sequence comes from Paraleonurus japonicus, assembly GCA_030762865.1. Lineage (NCBI taxonomy): Eukaryota > Viridiplantae > Streptophyta > Magnoliopsida > Lamiales > Lamiaceae > Paraleonurus > Paraleonurus japonicus. The sequence continues at coordinate 32,372,078 of CM061060.1, forward strand.
TTAGTTATAAGGTGCCCTAGTGATCTTGGGTCCTTGAAGGTCAAGCATCACTTTAGGTAACCAGATAAAAATCTCTTCTTCAAATAACAAATCAGACTTGGTCTTTCTACCAAATCTGTCTACAATTGTATCACTTTTAAATGATGACTTGTTGTATTCAGATTTAGTAATTTTCCTAAACTTAGGAAATGTAGGATAACATCTGCTTCTACTATCAAAAGGGTTATAATAAGAATTTGTTCTTATTTTTGGTTCATGGATTTCTCTTAGTCCGATAAGGAGTCCTCACTGAATTTTTGTTTTCAAGCAGGGAGATGTAGTCCTTACTTGACCGATTGGTTTCCAAGGACCAATTTTAACCTATTTTGATTGATCAGATGCTTTTACAAATTTCCTAGGTTTCTGGACATCTCGATTTATTATTTCTGTCATAACCAAGACCTCGTTTTGTCATGGGATTTTGAGATGCATTAAAGATGTGATCTATTACTGATTGTGAATTATTAAGTTGACTAATTTTGAAGACTAGCTTCTCATTGTCTTTCTTAATTAATTCATTTTCAGCACATATTACTTCAAATTTGTCTTTTAAAGTTTTCAATTCACTTTCTAATCTTCCGGTAAGTCGGTGATGTACTAGCCTCACTGGGAAAACATTCCCCCTTGAATGTTTCCTCGCTTTTCTAATAGTTCATCACCGCTTTCCTTTAATTAGATTCTGAATTTGATCCTTTAAAGCCAAATTTTCTGTCTCTAGTTTATAAGCAGCCAGAGATGTCTTTAAATCCTCAATAAATCATGAATAACAGCTTTGATCATAATCGAATGCATCGACAAGAATCATTATCGAAGATGAATAATAGACTACCTCTTTAGACATGAGACAGATTTCATCATCCGATCCAAAATCGATGAGGATGATGATGATGATGATTTCTTTGACTCCTTTTCTTCACCAACAGAGCCCTTTGATCCGCAAATCTCTGTCTCTCTTTTTCTTTTTATCTTCCCTTTCTTTAGGAGTCAGTTGAGGACAATCATAGCTGAAGTGTCACGGCTTGTTGCATGTGTAGCAAGTGTCACTCCTATCCGATTTAGGGCTGGAAGGATTTCTTTTGACAGTGATCCGAATCTTCTCGTTTGGCTCTCGCTTTTGTCATCATCTCAGACTCATCTTCCTTTCTTCTTGATTTGGATCTTGATCTATCCTTACCTGCAAATCTCAATTTATTTTGTTTATACTTCATTCTTAATCTGTCATACTTTTTGGTGAGCAGAGCCATCTGCTCCTTCGAGATAGGTCGGCTCCTACAGACTCGGTTGACATCTTGTCTTCTTTCTTGACAAAGGCAACAGACTTGGATGAGGTGCTTGACTCCATCTCATCCTCCTCATCTTCTATTTGAATATCATATTCTAGAGCTTTAAGATGAGAGAACAAAGTATGGTGAGTAATAGAGGATAGATTTTGAGTAGCTTTAAGGATATTGGATTTCTCCCTCCATCTCTTGGTTAATGATCTCAGTATCTTGTTATTAATCTCCTTCTCTCGTGTAGTTCTTTCCAAGGTCACCTGCTTTGTTGAGGAGATTCATCAACCTTACATCTAACTGATCAACAGATTCATTTTCCTTCATTTTGAATGTATCAAATGCGTGTAAGACCGATTGCAGCTTATTTTCGTTTACTTGATCTCGATCCTTCACAAACATTTGCGAGTTTGCCACATTTCTTTTGCAGTTTTACATCTCTTAACCTTCTCAATCCAATCTTTACTTAAAGTCTCAATGATTTCAGTTCGAGCTACTTGGTCTAGATTGTGGATCTTCCTTTCATCATTTGTCAATCTGTAACTCTATTTCTCTTGTCTAGTTACGGATTCGGTGACTCTGCTCGGTGCTAGTGCCTCCATGATAAAATTTTATAGGTCCTTCTTCAAGAACCTCCTCCATCCTATCATGAATGGCCTTGAGGTGATTCTCCATCCCGAATTTCCAGTAATCATAATCTTCAATAGAAAATTCAGGTAGATTCCTGGACTTCTTGCTTTTTCCGATGACATGATGAAATAAAGAAACAAAATACTCCACAAAACTTATTAGTAGCACTGTTAGTAACAATAAAGAGAATGAAGAAAATCAAGAAGATTTCAGAGTCTTAGTTAAGACCTAAAATCAATATCGTAACGACTTAACACCGCTCCGATACCACTTGTTGGTCCCGATTAGTTGAAAGCATTAGGTAAAGTGTATCGGCCTTCTAGGAAAAATCTAGAAGGGGGATTGAATAGATTTTTCAGATTTTTCAAATCTTTCAAAACTTATTCAAAGTACCAGATGTACACAGCGGAAATTCAAGATTAGAATCAACTTTAATAAGATCAAAAGCAAAACCGATATTCAGATTTTAACTTTGATTCAATTTAATCTTTGAACCGTAGCTTGGAAATTGAGCAGATAAGTAAATAAAGCAGTAAAGAACACCATATTTTATAGTGGTTCGGATTATAACAATCCTACATCCACTCTCCTTCTTCAACTTGAAGAAAGGTCTCTACTATCAGCTTACTTACTTACTTCACAATCGTACAACTTACAACTTACAACTTTTCTTCAAATCTTCAAAGTACTCCTAACACCTTCGATGAATCTAAGAATTACAGTGAATAATGGATTTTGAAGATTACAAGAGAAGTGTTCTTATAAACACTTGGAATTTTTGAAAACTCTTTTGAAAATACTTTGTGAATTGGGATCTGAATAGTGAATAGTGTGAAAACTCAAATTTGCATAAGTGTATTGAAAAATAAAATCTAAACCTATTTATAAGTCAGAAAAGACGGTTAGTTTGTTAGTCAGTTCTAACAAACTTGAAAGCTACTTTAACAAACTTAAGCTTGAAAAGCTGCTCTTGACCTCAGCAGATTTCTCCTACTCATCTGCAGGTGACTTGGTGAAGACTCGCTTTTCTTATTCTACTCGGCTTGTCTTGACCTCGTCTCGAGCTCTTCATGATCGTCTCCTGCAGATGACTAGACTTGAGCTTGTCTCAGGATGACTTACAACTTCCGATCTCGGTGACTCAATCAGTCCTTGACCTAGTCTGAACATCTTAGTACTAAACTCGATCTTAGCTGTTCTTCAACGATGTCCGCTCATCCGGATTGATCTTTTAACTCATCAAAACTTTACTTGATCTAACAACCTTGATGAACGACCTCTTTGATTTTTGATTGAACACAAATGATTGTGGTTGAGATTGAGTGCTTTGGCAAGCTTATGGGGTACATGTTTGTGAATTTGATGATTGAGTGCTTTCTACCTTGATACACTTGAGTGGTGAGTGAAACACTCCATGGAAGGAGCAATATTTTGAGTGTTTGATGTTGCATTTGTTTGAGCACGATTCATCTTGATTGCTAGTTGAGAGCTTACATGGATACATGGGTTCATTGATGAGTTCGATTGTCTTATTTATATTCTATGGTGCCATGAGACATAATTGCAATCAATTCACTCTTTTGTGCTTATTTGCTACGTTGCTCGAGGACGAGCAACACTTCATGTTTGGGGGTATTACGATTGGAGTGAATTGATGCATGTTTTTAGGGGTATTTTAGTGCAAAAAGTGATCAAAAGTGTTAGATTTTGTGCCTAAATGTGTAGAGTATCACTACTTTGCCTAAAAAGTAATACTTGATTGATTTTTAATGTTTTTCGTCCCATTTTCAGGTAAATCGGTGGAATTTGGCCAAACCGAGAGTACCGGCATTCATAGGGTGAAGAGACGATCGAGACGGGTTAAAAGAGGGTCGAAGGCGGAGTCCGAGTCGAGAAAATTCCTGGACTCGACCTCTGGTCGAGGGCTAGGGACCTTGACTCTGAGGGTGCAGCAAAAACATGGAATTCAAAATTTGGAAGCAAGCTCGACTCGAGGGCTGAACCTCGAGTCGAGGAATAGGCGGAGACGGCAAGCTCGAGTCGAGGGCTGAGCCTCGACTTGAGGCTAAAGACTTTTGAAGAAACGTGGGCACGATTTAAGGAGCCACGACTCGAGGGCCCCAACCTCGAGTCGAGGGTGCAAAAATTTGAAAATTCGCCTTTTTAAAGCCAAAACAGAGCATACTCTCCATAACCTTGATTAGAGCGGTTATTTCTGATTTTAAGGCGATTTTCTCATTCCATAGTTTAATTCTCATTGTATTGATATATTTAGATAGATTTTGATCAATTGTACCCTAGATTAGCTTTTGATTTAATAGTTTTTCATTTCCAAGTTGTAATTCAATTGAAGAGAAGAACACATTTGAAGATACATTGAAGATTGAAGCATTCCTATTTTTGATCATTCTAATCCAATTGGTGATGTTCTTCCACTTTACTCCTTTAAATTCATTAATTGTTGTAATTAGCTTTGTGATTGCTCAATTAGATTTTCTACCCATGGGTTTTGCTCTTTGCACCATGGGCTAATACTCTTGTGCTTGGGATAATTGAAATTGAGGATGCTTTGATTGCCTTATGCTATGATTGTTGATGATTGTTGATCCATTGAGTTAGATTGCTCCGTAATTGTGATTCTTATTGTGCTTCATGCATTTTTATCTCTTTAGATTAATGTTTGATCACCCTAGCAATAGGCGAGAGTTGAGCTAACGTGATCAGAGATTAATCGGGTTATAATTGTGTATGATTGTATGAATTGAGTGCTTCTTAATTGAGAGATTAGTTGCACTAAGGATACTCATATTAGGCATTGTGTGATTAATGGAGAGATTAATTGCATGATGGTTTTATGCTTTCTATCTTAGTTGATTTGCAATTTGATTCAATCATAACTTGTTGATCATTGATTCCTTGATGGATATTATCCCTAGCACCCCAATCCCCCATTGATTTTAGTTAATTGTTCAAGCATATAAGGTGTTTGATGAATTGTTTGCTAGTTGTTTGAATTTTAATTTGTGCAATTGTGGTGTGTTTTAGAGCCAAAACCGCTTTTGCAATAATAGTCATAGAGAAATTGTATTCCTAGGGCCTCATTGCATACTTTTTCCCTTGGGTTCGATATACTTGGTTGTCTTAAAATCGCTTGCCCGATTCCTACAATCACCGCACACGACTTGTCCAAGAGAACCACAACGTTACAAATCATCGTATTACCTACAATGCATAAACTATGTGAGATTTATAAATCTCACTAAGTAGAAATTATGCATGATGTGATGTTTAGTTCGAGAACCTCCCAATGCACAAAGCACTCTCTTTAAAATCATCAATTTATTTATGAAACACTCGTTAGGGCCCACGACTCACTATTATGCACCGGCACACGAGCACTAAGCTCAATTCAAATATAGTTAAGTGGCCACTATATGTATGACCTCGATGTGATGCCCATCCTCTTGTGGCCACCAAGGGCCCCCATCGCGCCCTCATGACCACCAAGAAGTTATCCCTCCACGCCGATCCATACCGTTAAGGATCCCACCCTCTAATGGCCTAGTGAGTCCATCACCAAACCTAACCCCTGTCCGTTCGTAAGTCCCCTCTGTAAAATCAGTAAATGTGCACAACACCATAGTACATGAGACGGTGACCTTACTCTAGGTAGCATACGCCAAGATCTGCCTAGTCGCTTTAACTCCTAGGTCGCCCCTACCGTCCTCGGTGTATAATTAGTGGTCAAACACACCATTTGATAAAATATTTTCATGTTAATGCATGATATGCATGATGTAATGCAGCATATACGCACAATAGAATTACATGCTCAAGACACCATTTCCATTTGTGCAATAATCATGGAATTCACAAATTCCTTTCACTATAACCTTTGAACTCACAAGTTCATTCTGCAACAATTGAACTCGATGGCTCACTCTAGGTAGCATATGCCAGAACCTCTTTGGTCGCCTTAACTCCTAGGTTGCCCCTTCCGCTCTCAAACATCATCATACACGACGGTGGCCTACTCTAGGTAGCATACGCTAGGTTTTCCTGGTCGCCTTAACTCCTAGGTCGCCCTTCCGTTCTCACTTTGAAATCCCCTAATTCATTTCTAATTACGTACCTAATTGATTTCTAATCGCTCTCGCCTAATTCATTTCTAATCGCGCACCTAATTCATTTCTAAACGCTCTCGCCTAATTCATTTCTAATCACCCACGTAATTCATTTCTACTCATTTGCTTTGAGGATCCCGGACTTATTGATATAAACCGGTGTATGCATAATATAAAAGCCATCATGTGGCCGATATAAATACTCTCTTTTGACACCACCTAATTTATTTCTAATCACTCGCCTAATTCATTTCTGCTCATAACTCACCAATTCGATCACCCTATCAATTTCTATAATAATCACGAGAACTCATAAGTTCATTTCACAATAATCATGGAACTCACAGGTTCAATTCACAATAATATTTGAACTCACGAGTTCATTTGACGATAGTCATTTGAACTCACAAATTCCTTTCCCTATAACCTTTAACTCATATATTTACTCCACATCAAATATTGAGCTCATAGGCTCTTTCACAATACCATTGAATATTACTCAAGTACTACGATTAACGTAATATTCACGTATCACCAATTAAGTATAAATAACACATAACATACTATATTTATGCATTGTAGGTGCACGAACTCCTACTTACCTAAGGTCCGCAAAATGTTGATAAATCAAACCCTTAAACCCTTTTTATCATCTTTCACTATCAAATAAGAACAATTATTAATAATTTGTGGGTAGGATTTTATTCTACTCATCACGAGCTTCAAAACGGTATAAAATTTGTCAATTGACGTAAATAAAAACTTACCTAAATATTTCAAAATCTCGTATTCGACTCTCTCTCTCTCCACCGCCTTAAACATTGCTTAATAGGTAAGCTTTATGTTTTATTTTATTTTGTTTTTTTTTATTCTACTTTTCATTATCTAAACATATTTATATATATTACACTTAAGTCACACACACGTACACACATATATACACACACTACAATTATATCATATATAATTAATAGAAACAACTAGTATTATAATTAATTCAATTAATACCGCTAATAATGTTAGACCAAGATTGTTTTGATAAGTTAAAAGACTGTTCGAGATGAGCAGACTATGATGTAGAATCGAAGACTAAGTTCTAGTTCGAAGCCGATCAGACTAGATCAAGAATAGTTCAAGTCATGGAGACGAGAAATGACAAGTCATCCGGAGACAAGCTCAAGTCTAGTCATCTGCGTAAGACAAATATGAAGAGCTCGAGACAAGGTCAAGATAAGCTGAGTAGAATAAGAAAGGCTTATCTTCACCAAGTCATGCAGACGAGTAGGAAGAATCACCGAGGTGTTAAGCAGTTTTCAAGATTAAGTTTGTTAAGCGGTTTCAAGTTTGTTAGAACTAACTAAAAACTAACTGACTTTTCAGAATTATATATAGGTCTAGGTTTTTCATTTTCGGATAGAGATAACACTTATGCATATTTGATTTACACAATTCACTATTGAGATTTCACAATCTTTTCACAAGAATTTCTAGAGAGTTTCAAAAAGTTCTAAGTGTTTTTAGAACACTTTTCTGTAATCTTCAAAATTCAATATACACTGTAACAGATTAGATTTCTAGAAGAAGAGTCTAGGAGATTGAAGATTTGAAGAATTGTACAAGTTGTAAGTTGTAAGGTCGGAAGTGAGAAAGTAAGCGATAAGTAGAGTCCCTTCTTCAATTTGAAGAAGGAGAGTGGATGTAGGATTTTAAAATCCGAACCACTATAAATCCAGTGTTATTTCTTGCTTTCTTTATTTTCTCGTTTGTTTTACAATTGTGTTACATCAAGAGTTCTATTCAGAATCTTAACTAAAATCAGTATTTCAACCTTGCTTTTGATCTTATAAGAAGTTGAGAATTTAATCTTAGTCCGCCGTGCTCAATCGATACTTTGGATTGATTTTTGAGATTTGAAAAATCTACAAAATCTATTCAAACCCCCCTTTCTAGATTTTGTTCTAGAAAGCATTCTCAAGGTTTTAATCAACTCAACTTTCCGGGACCAACAAATAATTATATAATTTATATTAGTACTCAAAACACTATCAAAACCTCAATCACTTATAAATTAATTTTCTCACCACTAAGCATATAAAGACATATGTAATTAATTCAATATTATAAAAAAATACAATAAAATAATGCAAGATAAAATAATTCAAAATCACAAGTAGAGCAGAATTAATTAAAATGTAGTCAATGCATGAAATATATTGATTAATGAGTAGTGAGAAACTCTGGTATCACAATTATAATTTATTTTCACATTAACACTAAAGGTAGTAACAATTGAGTAGTACAAGAAGAATTAAATAAAATCTTATAATAAAGATAATTATTGTCTCACCACTAAATAGGTAAAAATATATAGTTAATACAATATTTAAAACACGATAAATTAGTACGAGATTACAAGTAGCACACAAATAAATAATAGTACGAAGTATATTGACTTATGAGTAGTTGACAATTTATTTATATTACTTTAGATTTAACAATTTAGGTAGGAGTTTATGACTATTAATTCAATAAAGTATCAATATTTAAAGCGAAGGAGTAAAATAAAAAAATATAAATAAATAATGTATCACTCATATAAGTTAATAAAAATGAGTAAATTTTATGGTAAATAACTAATGAGAGATTCGGATATCACACTCTTGTCGTCATTTTACGATTTGGTTTGAAGAAGGGGTATCTCAAGCGCAAATACATGTTGCTGTTTGATATCATGGTTAAAGTGATGTTTGGTGAAAGACGGATCATGGACTCTCCGAGTCAAAGGCAATTATGTGCGTTAAAAGCTATTGTGGATGGTGTTGCATGTGGCTGGGTCACTAAGTTTGGATATTCGAAGGAGAAAAATAGGTTCTTTTTTACCGATGACGAGGCCCATATGGGGTGAAAATTTGGGTTTGTCGAACAGTATGTCTCAATGTCAAACAAGATTACAGTGTCATTGGAGAGGATCTTGCCGGGAGTAGAATGGGATTTGAGATGGACAAAGTCCTATACTAGGGCTAAGTTCATGCTTAACAAGAATGAAGAATTATCTAGGCCACCGATTCGATAATGAGGAGGATGAGCGGATGACTTTGGTGAGGGGGAACTCTGTTGTTGCCCCAATCGGAGAAATTGCCCATGAGGAGGAAGAGGAAGATAAGTCTGGCGATGAAGCGAGGGTGCAGAAGAGGATGTTGAAATGGAGGAGGATGATGAAGCTAATGAAGAGTCTGCGATACGGAATCGAGAAGGAGGAGTCCCTAAAGCCGCCAACAAGAAAAGGGGAGCAAGTCCTAAGCCTGCTAAGTCGGTGAAGAAGGTTTTGGACTTTGACTCTTCCGACGGGGATCGAGTTCTCATTTCGAGCCAAGGTTAGGAAACCTTCTATATTGCACGGACAAGGATCGGTTAGCGATCGAACCGGTGGAGCAAGGTTGCACTGGACGTGTTGTCTGCAGTCGGAAGAGATCCTCGGCTGATGATGCATTGAAGAGTTGAGGATTCATCATCAAAGGAGGCGAGATGACATCATTTCACCAGAGTCTGCTAGTGAGAAGGAGTAGGTATCTCGTCCTTCCTCTCCTTCCTTTCATTATGCTTTATCCGTGTTTCGGGGAGGTTAATCCTCCGAGGGAGTTGGCGATGAAATCGTGGGCATGTGTGTCGCGCTAGAGCCTACCACCCGAGGTTGCTGAGGGTAACCCAAGCACGAAGTACAAGCAACGAACCTTGCTATAAGGATTCGTGGACCGTTTGAGGTGCTTGGTAACAGAGGCTACATCATTGGTTGATAGCAAGTTCCCAAACTTGTTGAATCATGTTCTTTGAGAGGAAGGCTGCGATTGAAATTATGGTGTGGAGGGAAGCTCGGTGGGGGTTGATGATCTAATTTTTTTATTGAGGAGATGGGACGCAACGTATTTCTTTGGGAGTATGATTTGCGCACAAAGGCTGGAGTGACGAAAGCTTTTGACTGTCCTGAATCATCAAAGTTGCATGTTTGGTTGCAAGGCTACTTGGGAGAGCGAGCACTGTTAAGTCGTTTTCAGGACCTTACTTTATGGATGACAGGAAGGCGGATGAAAGGGATGCATTAAAACCTGGGTGAAGGGATAGACCAGAGCGAATCTATTCGTCTATCATTGCGGAGATGGGGTGACAACTTGCTGCTGTCATGGAGGAGAATAAGCGCATTTCAAACCACCTCCGCCACTGCCGCCGAGATTGCAGTGCTACAAAGCATTGGTTGGACGTTGAAGACAAGATTGCCAAACCAATCACCTCGAGAACTTGCTTTGAGCTCAATAAATTCATGGAAAAATTAGAATCTTAATGAAAGGACATCTTTGGTCGCACTTAGGAGATGGAGGCTCGTTGGACACCCCTTTTGAGTGATGTTAAAAAGGGGAAGAGCAACTAAGAGCTGAAATGAAGGGAAAGTTTGCTAAGAAGGAGTGCGAGTTGGGTGAGATGCAAGAAAGGTTGATGGCGGTTGAAGATTTTCTTTGGAAAGAAAGGAGAAGGCCGAAATGAAGAAAGCTCTTAGGGAATCGGTAGGAGTTGTTGCTACTGTCCCTATTGGAACGGTTCTTTGAAAGTGAAAGCTCCCAACCTAGTAAGCGAAGAAGGTTGGTAAAGCTTCTTTGACAAGGAGAAGGTTCTTGAGGAGGAAGAGCTGGAAGGTCTTCACTAGGAAGCGTTCATGGCGAACTTGGAGGCTAGGAGGATGTCTGAAGATGTAACTAGCGGGGTATCAACGCCTAGCTAAGAAAAGCCGGGACACGGACATATTGTAGAGCTAGAGGGAAAAGATCTATGTCCCAAGAAAGTCTGTGCCAAACCTTGGATCAAAGAAGAAGGTTGTTGGGAAAAGAAAGAAGTCTGCACAAGCGAGAAGTTGATGTGCACTTTATTCTACCGCACAATACCGAGGGGTTTGTGGATGATTCTTGCCCAGAGAGAAGATGGCGGAATGGAAAGCTGCTAAGAGAGACTTTATCTGCTCATTTTACGTATGCCAAACCATTGGCGTTGGAGTAGCTGCAGATGAGACTTTCTTTGCCTGGATGGAAGAAAGGCATGCAAATCTGCGGGCAGAAATTTTGAAGGCTTCAGTGGAATTCAACTTGAATCTTCATGCACCCGAGTTTGAGAAGATTCCTACTCTTGTGATTTGATGGAAGTTTGGATTAATTGAGCATCCGAAGGACCATCAAGTTGTGCCTAGCTGAAGTTAGACCTCTGTTGGATCAAATAACAGGAAACTCTATGCGAGTGTATGATTGGCTATGTGGGCTAGATGGTTATCGGTGGTAATGACTAAGGGGAAGGTTCTTTGTGGAAGAAAGTCTGCTTTGGTCTTTGGTTCTTTGTTGGTTGAAGGAGAAGGTTGTTTTTGTTATCTCTTTTATTTTCTCTGTTTATGTTTCTTTTGCATTTTCTCTCTAAGTTCATTATCGTTTTAATATCTAAGTATTTATCAAGAAGGTTTTCTTTAAAAGTATTTTTAAATACACTCACGAGATTAGCTTCCACACCATTAGAAGACTTGACTTCTTGAAGTCTGCGATCACACTTAGCACACTCTGAGTAACTATCTGAAGAAGACTTGCAATGTCTTCTAACCTCACTCTTAGCCCACGAAAAGTTGCAAAAGTTTTTGAGTGTGGTTTAGTCTATTCAACCCCCTTTCTAGACTTTACACCTCTTGTCACATCTCGTCCGAGACCAATAGACACTTATTTGTGTCTTCAAATGAAATATTGTGGCACTTATTTGTGTCTTCATATGAAATATCAGGCACTTATTTGTGTCTTCAAATGAAATATTGAGGCATTTCTTCGTGCCTTTAAATGAAATATCGAGGCACTTATTTGTACCTTTAAATGAATATAAAGACACTTATTTGTGTCTTCAAATCAAATATCGAGACATTTATACATTCAAATGAAATATCGGGCAATTATTTGTTCCTTTTAGCAAATATTGAGATACATAATGTGTAGCGTTAAAATTCTATTTATGCCTCTGATTTAATGACACAAGGCACTTATATGTGTCTTAAAAATCTTGCACGGAACACTTATTTGTGTCTTTTAGGTAAAACTACACACTTTCATATGTAGTATTAAATATTTTATATATGCCCCCAAATTTGTTTATTAAAGCACTTACATGAACCTTGTATGCCTACAAATTCTACACAAATGCAATCATATCCAAGTACATTATAAATAATCACAATTTATATCAAATGCAAATTTGTATTAAAATTTGTAATGTCATTTAGGTCAATAATCAAACAATCCAAATGAAAACTAGCATAAAAGTCGTGTCCTACCATTCATGTCCATAATACTTAAGAAAAACTAAACAAAATCATAACATTGTTTTTACGTAACATGCAATGTAAAAATGACACCGGTATTGTTCATGTTCTAATAATTTCTTGCATCAATTCTCATCTTCATCCAATACAATATGCATATTGAATAATAAAAAAAAAAAAACAAATCACAAGCATAACTAAAAATACAGATGGACTTAAAATAATGATTAAACACACAAATTGTTATATGGAAAAGAATAAGAGACACATCTAATATTATGAGAAAATACATAATAAACAAAAATCCCACAAAATATATAATACACATATTTAATGTTAAGATAAAGGAATATACCAATGACAAAGGCCAAACAATCGGTGCTCCAATTGAATCTCCAATTGATTGCATAAAATCAAGAGGATAAATCAATATTCCTCACCTTCAAAATAGATTGAACCACTACCTCGCAAATCCCGGGCCCAAGGTCTCTACCATTTAGTATAACACCACCTATCGCTCAAAATGCCGGTTGCAACAATTTCATTAAGATTAACAAGACTTTTAGTTTCACATAGACTCCAACCTGAAATTCGGGATTTATTAATACATGTATAAACTTATCTTCATGTAATAAGTAATTTAATTTTGTGTGTTTACCTTATACGATTCGGACGACTAATTCTGATGAACTCTTATTGTTTGTAGATGAAACCGGAGCTCTTTCGAGTGCGATTTGCTATGCACCAAAGTTGTCAACTCATCGACTTTTTCTAATTTCTTCTTTCTCTTCCATCGTCTCCTGTAAAGTGCATCACGACTAGGCCTCCCACCATAGATATCGGTTGGTTTCGCTCCCATACCATACATACGCAATCGTCCATCCTTATCCTTGCCCATTATCTTTGCAAAAGCATCATCGAGGATCATGCACAACATCACAATCACTAGAATTTCCATCATTTTGTGTACCTAACTCTTTCATTTTTTCCTATAAAAATGAATTATTAAAATTATGTTAACTAATAGAATATAAAATTACAAATGAAAGAAACTTAGTTTGTGTAAAAAGCATGTTAACTTACAATTGCTTCTTGTATTGCCTCGGTCATAGACGAACCATCGAAGGACAACAACACTTTTAAATAACTCTGCTCTCGTGGGATATCTACCCATATGTTTGTTCTAAACAAATTTGTGTCCAACAATGTGGTAAGTTAATGATATTAGAATCTAAAACTAACAATTTATAATGATACTAGAATCTGAGATTACCATTATTTCGCTCACTACTACATAACTTCATTTGTCCATTCGATGAACAATCTCTAATTTTGCACTCACTTATTTTTTCTTTGCACTAAATTGTTGAATTATCCGAAAGAAAAAAATAATATCATGAAGAAATATATGCAAAATACAATATGATATGTAAATATATGATTTTGTACTGTGCTTTGTCGGTAAACCAATAATCAAGTATTTACTTATACTACTCTTCATTAACCTGTCGGGTATTTCGAGCAACCGTTCGTCAGCGAGCCTGATTGGATCAAAGTTTAAATTCTTCAGTTCACACTTCCAATTTCTCTATTTGTGGTTAATTGATTGCAAGATAAAATTATCACTCCTAGGACGTAGATTAAACCTTGACTGCAATATAGAAAAAAAAATTATACTTGCACAAGTTAAATATACATAATAACAAAAAAAGATATATTATAAGCAGTAACCTTAACTTCTTTAAGCATATCTTCCTTGTAACTTAATGGCATCAATCTCCAATTCGTATAATTTAAGGGGCAATATGATCCATTCCTTGCAAGGGTACCTAAAAAATGAGCCGGTGTACTTGTTCTCTTCGATTATTTGGTTAGCCAAGAGCATTAAAAGAAACATCAAGCTGATTATTTAGGCCCCAAACTTTAGGCATGCAAGTAGGTCCTCTTTCTCTCTTTTTGTTATTGCCATCTATAGTAAAAATATATTAAAGTAAAGGAGAACCACAAAATTGATATATATATATATATATATATATATATATATATATATATATATATATATATATGTATATACACAAACCAACAAGACCTAACAAATCTAACAAATTAGGCCACACAAAGAAATAACCACAACAAAATTAATAAGAAATTGAAACTTAATTACACACGATTGAATTGTGACATTACCAAAAGTATTTCAATTTGTTACTGTCAAAACCTACTTGGACATTTTCTATTGTGTTCCCTTGTCCTAGAAAGACAAGAATCACTACTACACATTTGGACTTAGACGGCTTTACTTAGATAGCATTTAAAAAAACCGCTCTCTAAGTGGTGACTTAGAGAGCGGTTATATTTAAAAAAATAAAAATTACTATAGACAGCGGTTTTTAACCGTTATCTAAGGTTAACTCTTAGGCGGTTAAAAACCGCTATCTAAGTGCTTAACTCTTAGACGGTTCGAAACCGTTATCAAAGCGAATGGGGGGATTACACGGCGGTTTTCAACCGCTATCTAAGATAATACTTAGATAGCGGTTAAAAACCGCTATTTAAGGGTTCCATTGGCTAAAGTATTTGGGGATTACACGGTTATAAACCGCTATCTAAGATAATTCTTAGATAGCGGTTAATAACCGCTATCTAAGGTCTTTAATTTATAAACCAGCCTTCTCCCCCATTTGAATCGCGATATACGTATATCTTCTTCAATTCATCTTCTTCAATTCCCATCTTCAATTCCCACCGCTGCGCTGCACCCACCCCACCGCCACCGCCTCCACCCCACCGCGTGCCGTCGCCGCCTTCGCACTCATCCCCACCGCCGCCAACGCAATCTCAATATACACAAATCGCCACCGCGCCGCTGCACTCCAGCTCCACCGCCGCCGCCACCTCTAGGTTAACCGCGTGCCGCCGCCGTCGCACTCGAGTCCGACCGCCGCCAACGCAATCTCAAGGTACCTCTTAAATCCTTTTATTCAAATTTTCCCTTTGTGCGTTAAGTTTCATTTTGGCTCATTCAAATTTCTAGGAGATATGTATATACGCTCGAAATTGCTTCGTTGAAGATCATAGTTTGTTAATTGCAGCTCTTTTGCTTTGTTGTTGAAATAATAAGATGGTCAAGGAAATGGATGTATGCTTCACCAAAATGTTATGTTTATTTTCTTTGCATGAAAGGCGTTTGATAAAATGTCTGTTAGAAATTCAATTTATTTCAATTTTAATTTTTGTGGAATTGTTGTTCTTGATTTCATAGTTATTATTTGCTATTATTGTTCAATTTTAAATTAAAGTTATTAATGTTCTTGATTTCATAATTATTGTTCAATTTTAAATTAAAGTTATTGTTCTTGATTTCATAGTTATTGTTCTTGATTTCATAGTTATTTTTAATTTTAAATTAAAGTTATTAGTTTGTTATTATTGTTTTCAAATTTACTATGACAAAATGATGAAGTTGCAATGAAAGAGATGAAATTTGTTTCAAATTTGTTGTTCTATGGATTGAAGGAGATATTTTGATTTGAATGATGAAATTGGTTGTTTTCAAATTTTGCAATGAAATGATGAAATTTGCTATGATATATGTTATGAGAAGGAGTGTTTATGCATGGTTTATTTAGTTTAGATAATATGAGTTGTTAAAGTTTTCATTATGTATTGCATTAATTGATAGTTTGAAATTCATTTTTTCTTTATGTAAAAAAAAGATTAAAATAATTAAAAATATATATTAATATTTTGCAATTATGATACTCTAGTTTGCAATTATGATTTATTGTAAAAAGATTATATTAATATTTTTTTAATGAAAATAATTAATACTATCAAGCTAATATATTTTAATAAAATATCTAAAATTATTTTAAAATAAATATATAATGCAAATCAATTACACCATACAAATAGTTTACTATGACTTTGCCAACATAAAAGAAAAATACATTAAAATTAATATGATAACCACATTTTTCTAAAGAATGTTAATATGAGAATTTTTAAAGTGAACTTATCTTTTAAAGTTAGTTAAAATAGAATAGATATGATAGAATACATAGTAATTAATATCATAAATACATTAAGACTTAGGCTCTGATCTATAACATGCTCTAGCTAGAGGTTATATAGACTCAACTCGTGTGCTTTTCGGTTTAATCTATGTAGGCATTTGTAGTTCTATATGGATCGAAAGTGGGTTCGAGCAGATAGATTATCGAGGAGTATAGGCATGGGGTGGAAGAGTTTTGTAACCATGCAATTAGGCATTGCACCGACCATCGATACATTCCATGTCCGTGTTGGAGATGTATGAATGGAAAAACCGTTAGTGGTCGAGAAAGTTTGTTTGAGCACTTGATGTGTCATGGTATTGATAAAACATATACCGTTTGGACATTTCATGGTGAGAGAAGAGATGGATGTAGCTCGAAGTAACCTAGGAACCGACTTTAGGTTTGAAGATACGGTGAATGAGGATAGTTTCGGAGATGTCTTGAGCGATGAAGAATTGAGTGGGGATAACACAAATCTGCGAGATCACCCTTATATGTCGAGAAATTAAGGGATGACGCTGGATTGCCCCTTTGGCCCGGGTGTAAGAAGGCAACAAAAGTGTCATTTGTGTTGATATTGTTCAACCTAAAAGCAGCACACCGGTTGTCCGATACGTGCTTCACAAGTATCTTGGAAGCGATTAGCGGCCTATTGCCCGATGGAAATGTGCCTACGAGAACATATGAGGCTAAGCAAATGCTTAAGTCCATCGGGTTAACATATCGAAAAATTCATGCTTGCCGGGTGATTGTATATTATTTTGGAAGGAGTATGCAGACCTCGATGAATGTCCCAAGTGTGGGAAGAAGAGATATCTCGAAAAATAAATCTCCGCGAAGGTGATGTGGTACTTCCCAATAATACCAAGATTCGGAGAATGTATAGTAGCGTTGTGGATGCTAAAAATTTGACTTGGCATCATGATGATAGAATCAAGGATGGATTGCTAAGACACCTGCTGATTCACCCCAGTGGAAGACATTCGATGCGGACATCCGAGAATTTGGCAACGAGCCACGACACTTGCGTCTTGCACTCTCAAGTAGCGGAATGAATTCGTTCGGTATCCAAAGTACCAAATACATGGCGATTGATTACGATGGTTTATAATCTTTCACCCGAGTTGTGCATGAAGCGCACTTACATGATGTTGTCTATATTGATATCGGGACCCAAACAACACTGTAACGACATAGATGTATATGGCTCCTTTGATAGAGGTCTTGAAGCTCCTTTGGGATGAGGGTGTGGATGTGTATGATGCTTGGAGAAAGAAGAATTTCAAGTTGAAGGCCATCTTTGTTTGGAACTATCAATGACTTCCCGCTTATGGGAATGTATCTGGATATAGTGTGAAGGGGGCCCATGCATGTCCTTGTTGTGCTGCGAACACACATCACATTCGTTTAAGTCATTGTAGGAAGACTGTTTTTATGGGACATAGGAGGTGGTTGGAGCCAACGCATAAGTACGAACAATGGCCGATGCATTCGATGGCACGGTCGAAGAACGTGAAGCACCATGTTTATTGTCGAGGTCAAGATGTATTGAGCGAGATGCAGAATGTCAACACACAATATGGAAAACACTTCGCAAAGAGTCTCCCCACTAGCGGCTGTAAGAAGGAATCAATTTTTTTCAATTGCCCTCTTTGGAAAGAGTTATATGTTAGACACTCCATTGATCTAATGCACGTGGAGAAGAATATTTGTGCTAGCTTGCTCAATACTATGCTATATGATAACAAGTCCAAGGATGGTTACAATGCAAGAATGGATATGGTTGAGATGGGTATAAGAGCAGAATTGACACCTATGTATAAAGAAGGTAAACCACCGTACTTACCTCTGCTGGACACACCTTGTCCAAGAATGATAGAAAAGAGTTTTTTCAAACACTAAAGGATGTGAAAGTACCAGAGGGCTATTCATCCAACATACGAGAACTTGTTTAAGATAATGGCGTGAAGCGATGAATTTTAAATCGCATGACTATCATGTCATCATGGAGAATTTCTTGCCCATTGCAATACGTTCTATCTTGCCTGAAAATATGCGCATAACCATAACAAAGCTTTGTTGGTTTTCAAGGCAATGAGTAGCAAGGTCATTGATCCTAGAAAATTGCTTGGTTTTCGAGAGGCAGTTGTGGGAACGCTATGTGAGCTTGAAATGTATTTCCCTCCATCATTTTTGATATAATGATTCACCTAACCGTTCATTTGGTACACGAGACAAGGATGTGTGGTCTGCTCGTATGAGATGGATGTATGGTGTAGAGATATATGAAATCTTGAAAGGGTATGTGATGAATATGTTCAGGCCGGAGGGTTGCATTGCGAAACGATATTTAGTAGAAGAAGCGATCGAGTATTGGTCTGAATTTATTCCGAATGTTGATGCAATTGGACTTCCAAGTACCGGTACACCAATAGGATGGATGGTGAAGGCATTACGGGTGGTCAACCTGTAAGTGTTAGTATGAAGGAGCTAACACGGATGCACTTGTGCGTACTTCACAACACGGTCGGCGTGCTTCCTTTTATTGACCAGCACATGCAAGCACTTTCTAAGTCATTTCCCACGAGAGATAGATCATGAATTGAAGGTGAGCACAACCGCACGTTTGTTGAGTGGTTCAATGGTTATGTTGCAAATATGTTGTCACGAGAATAAAGAATCGGTGAAAGAAAGAGTTAAGTGGTTATCCAGTTGCACGATAGGTATGTGTATTCATATAAGTGTTATCTTATTAATGGATACACATTTTATCTGAGAGATCATTATGCCACGAGTACAATGCGAGAATAGTGGGGTGTCCATTATTGCAACTGCATGGAATCGATCGAATACTACTTACTTTGGACCAGATTGTCAACATTTGGGAACTCGACTATGTTGGTCACCGTGAACCAATCTTCGATTGTAGTTGGGTGAGGATCCCTAACGGGTCCAAGTTGAAAGTTCTGGATTTGTACGTGTAGATTTGAAGAATGTGGGATACGAGAGATGACACGTACAAAATGGCGTCCAAGCTCAACAAATTTTCTATGTCCCGACCCAGTTAATAAGAAATGGTCCATTGTGCTTACGTCAAACAAACGTAACAATAGTTACGGATTAACGACCACATCGATGAAGGTGTTGACATAATCGATGATCCTTTTGAGAATTTCCTTTGTTTTTGTACCCTCTTTCGATGATCTTGCAAATACGCGCCCGTACCAAAGAAAACTTAGGAATGAGGATGAATATATCAATCCGGATCTCGTTAACATTCATGGTCATGAACGAGAAAAGTCCAAAAAAATAAAAAAGAAAAACCATTGCTAAAAAGAAATGTACGACTTTATTAAATGCTTTTTTCATTCTGTTTTATTAAATGTTGTTTTTTCGCTTTATTAAATGTTGTTTCTTTTTGTTTATTTAATATATTTTTCTATTTTACGAGGATCATGGATTATGTGCCCTATGGTGGAGACGATGGAGATGATGGAGATTATCATGTTCATCCATACGCGAGATGACATCCGGGGAGGAGGATGACTTGACACGAGGATAACACCGATGCTCCCACCACTAGTAGCTGCGGGGAGAAGCGCAAGAGGGTATAGTCACGATGACATCTTTGAAGAAAGATCGTAGCAAGGAAAATTTACTTAAGGTAATTTTATTACAATTGAGCAGTTGAATTTTTTTATTATATTAATTAATTGATCGTGGACCTAACAATATCATTGAATTGCGTATATCATTCAATGAGTATGGGCAAGAGATAGGAAAAGAGAGTGAGAAGTTAGCTTACTACCTAGGGGCTGCGATCGGGAGAGTTGTCCCTATCGTGCTTTGCCATGTGATGGTAGGCGTAAGAGTGAGATGACTCCTTACAAGGAAGCGATATGGGATGAGCTCGTGGTATGTTAAATATATATTCATATTAAAATCGTTGCATAATATATATATTTATATATTATGAGCTTGTGAAATTATTAACTTTAAATTGTCATATGTGTATAATATA
Source organism: Paraleonurus japonicus (assembly GCA_030762865.1). Classification (NCBI taxonomy): domain Eukaryota; kingdom Viridiplantae; phylum Streptophyta; class Magnoliopsida; order Lamiales; family Lamiaceae; genus Paraleonurus; species Paraleonurus japonicus. The sequence continues at coordinate 32,392,552 of CM061060.1, forward strand.
TATATATATATATATTTATATATTATGAGCTTGTGAAATTATTAACTTTAAATTGTCATATAATATGTGAATGCAGAATACATTCGGCGGCCTTGACCACACAAACAAGAAGTAAATACTTATGCAAGCTGGGAATATGGCCATGAATTTTGGGGCTGCACTTGAGGAGAGCTTCTCGAGACCGGACACTAATCTGTACTCACCTACACCGTCTAAGGACTATGAGCATTTCCCTATGGTGGCCCCATCTTGGGACGAGTTTGTGCGTAGATCTCTAGTGAGGATTTCAAGGTAAAGTTGATCAATGTCATTTCATCCATTCCTATTAATTAATGCACTAAGTTTTTCCATTGTTTATGTATTTATATTACACTTTGTAGAAAAAAAGTGCGAGAAATCGCGAACAAGCTAAGAATATGGAGGCGCGATATGCTTTCATTGGATCTTCTAGAGGATATGCACGCATTAGGGAAGATATGGTGAGATCAAAATCCTACATTTTAATTTTTTTATATATTCACTTTTAATATATCTAATAAGGGGACATGTTTATCATTATCGTAGAAAGAAGAAAAAAGAAAAGCGGGAGTATCTCGTTATGAATTATTTCATCGAGACAAGAAAGAGCCGAGATGGGAATATTCCCGATCACGAGAGCACGTATCATTGAAGAAGCGGTAATTCATCCATTATTTTATCTCGGAATTACAAACTATTATTTCATTTGAAATTGTTTAATAATAAATTCTTTCAATTCGGAGCGCATATCTTAGAGCATGACGCCCGACAACCTCCGCACGATCGGCCACGATGATCTGTTTGCACGGGCAATAGATCGTCGGGAGCATCCCGGGCACATGCGGGGAGTGCTTGGATATGGCGTCACGAAGACATTACTTTTGATGGCACCGGTATTGCGGCGATGTCTATGGTGGAGTCCCTTTCGGTGCAAGTTGCTAACTTGGCTAAACAAGTGGAGCTCATGAATCGAGACAAATGAGACAAGGGGCGTCATCGAGTGGTGCTATTTGTGATATGAGTGCTCCATCTATGTTTTCCGCTGATGCTAGAAATGACTTCCTTGATCCTCTCGTTAACATCACCCGGGTATCGAGATGTGTCTCGTATTTATTTTAATTAAAGACTAGTATATTAAAATTTTCTAGCCGAATATCCTCTTTGAACAGCCGGCGACTCTTTGTTACCTCTATTTAGATCATCCAACTCGGTTGGTGGCCACTTTGGAATGTTGTATGACAGCTCCGGTGGAATGATCCATGGTCCTCCCCTCACTCCTGGTTTTGTGAGAGTCACCCTCGATGTTCTGAAATCGGACAAGAGGATTCACCGTTGCCAAAACCGGAAGCGAGGCTACCACCACGGTTGGAGAGGCGGTCGGACACTTTCTCGAATGGCCGCACCACTTGGTCTCTCTCAACAAGAAGGTAAAATACATGTTATATTAAACTTTATTATCTTATTTGTTCTAAATAATATTATATAAATTGATTGTAGAAATTGCCGACTCCAAAAAGAGCGCACAAAAATCAAGGAATGTCGCATATAGTGAGAGAGAGAGACCGAGGGAACCCACTGTTGGTGTGCGCAGACGGCGATTGGGTTATCCCATGCCCGGAGACTTAGACCACGACATCACCGTACAAAATGCGATGTGCTTGATGGTAGACTCCGCCACTTTCGGTCAGTGCGGTTCCCATTCATGCTCACTTTCATCAGGGTATGAGGAATTGATCCAACGGGATCATGTGCATGAAGTCCTCTACGATAAATGGTTGAGTGCAACTACGATGACTTTTACCTCAGTACGTGTTTATTAATAATTTTCAGCATTTACTTCATATATATATATATATATATATATATATTAATTTTCTTATAAAATATTAATTTGCATGTGTTGGTTAAAGATATCTGGGCGAGGTATATCTCTCTAGAGATATCGACGCAGTAGAAAGTATTCCTTTATCTCCCCCAAAGTCTGTTGCATGTTTGGTCATACGGAGCGGTTAATGAGGGACGTCGTTCATCATATTATGAAATTTTCTGGGAGAGACTATCTCATTTTTGGCCAACAAATGTGGGGTGAGTACAATAAATATATCATAAAATTTTATATTTATATAAATAAACGGTTAGTTTTAAATATTGTTAATATAATGTAGTGAGCATTGAGTCTTTGGTGGCCATACACACGACTACACTTATTGTGTATTATATGGATCCGACTAAGGGTGGGGTGTATACACATCATCCCGATCTCGTTAGATTTATGGAGGTAAGTTAATCTTTAATATTTTCATATTATGATTTATTTTACTTTAAAACTTATGCATATCTAATCTATTTTTATTTTTTAAATATAATATAGTGTGATGAGAATGTGTCGGAGTAGCCTTCGGGGCAAAACTCACAATCTATCGGTAAAGTGATGTGGAAAAAAATTAAGGTAAACTTACTTTAGATAATTATCAAATCAATAGAAATTAATAATCATAGTTGTAGTACGTGACTTTAATTGTTAATCAATAGGTTCCGAAAGCGGCAAGATGGCATTCAACTGTGGATATTTTGTGTGTTGCTTCATTGAAGATATAATCCAGGACTTATGAGACGACCATTCCATTCGAAGTAAGTCGATTTATCGATTTATTTAAATTATTATTGATTAAATAAAAATTCGTATTATTTAATTAAATTTTCAATATAATTTGCGGTTTGTGCATACGCCTCGGATCAATTTTTACAACAATGATAGAATGGAGAAATGGAAAATGGATTGGCTTGGGTATTTATACAATCGATTCTTGTAATAATATTATTCTTGTATGTAAATTTTGATAACGTGTAACTTATATATTAATTTTTATCATAAATATTTCATGTTTTTGTATATTTAATTATATTTATTTATTTGATGTTACCTTTTTGTATATTTAATTATATTTATTTATTTGAAAACCAATTAAAATTAATATTAGTGGGATTAAAAATTAATATTTGAAATAGGTTTTTAAATAAATTAACGAAAAAAAAGGCTTAGATAGCGGTTGAAAACCATTGTCTAAGGATTCACTTAGATAGCAGTACCCAACCGCTGTCTTAGGGTTCCCTCTTAGATAGTGGTTCCCAACCGCTGTCTTAGCTTTCTACTTACATAGCGGTTCCCAACCGCTGTCTTAGGTCCCCCTTAGATAGCGGTTATTAACACTGTCTAAGCCCCCTCTTAGATAGCGGTTAATAACCGCTGTCTAATCCCTCTTAGATAGCGGTTTTTAACCGCTATCTAAGCCCTCGCTTACTAACAGGTTGTTTCTTAGAGAGCGGTTATAACCGCTATCTAAGCTCAATTATAACCGCTCTCTAAGCCTATGTTTGTACTAGTGAATAAAGGTGTGTTGACAAACAATTGAAGGAAACCAAACAAAATAATAAAAAAATGTTAAAAGTCAAAAGAGTCAATCAAGTTCATCTGGGACACAAATTATCATAGTAAACGTCAAGCAGGAACCTTTTACAATTTTATTACCAATATATTCTATCATTGTGAATAATTTTCCTAAATATGTTACTTGTTAAGCATTATGCAAAATGAATGTTGTATTGAAAACTTTACGATCAATAGTTTTTGTAATCAACCATGAAGATTTTCTACACTTAAATGTTCTTTACAATTTTATATTTTTATAATGCTAATCCTCTAACACCACAAAAATAAATAGATTTAGCGAGGGATTTAGCGAGGGGTTTAACGAGGGGAGGGCTTTGGCGAGGGCCTTAGCGAGGGGGATGGCCCTCGGCAAAAACGTTGTCGGTAACTCTTAGCGAGGCTGCCCTCGCTAATTGCCGTGGGAATTGGCGAGGGTTTATTGGCGAGGGATTTAGCGAGGAGTTGGCGAGGGCTAGGTTGGCGAGGGATTTGGCGAGGTTCGATTGGTGAGGACTTGGCGAGGCGCCACCGGTGGCGAGGGTGGCGAGGGGCCACCGGCGAGGGCATTGGCGAGGGCGGGCCCCTCGTCTCGCCTCGCTAAATTTAAACTTGATAATAAAAATTCGCGGTCGGGGTATCGAACCCGCGACTGCCCATATTAATTCCGAATTTATTCGCGGCGCCGGGAGTCGAGCTCGCGACACGAGCATAGAGAGTGTATAGAGGCTAGGCGCTTTACCGTTTGGGCAAAGCTAATCATTCGATATGATTTTGCTTTTAATTATATTAATATCATATTATGTTCATTATTTTATATATTTAATTTATAATTAAATTGTATACTATATATTTAATTAAATTGTATACTATATATTTAATTAAATTGTATACTATATATTTAATTAAATTATCTACTATATATATTCAATTAAATTATATCATTTTTTTAATTTTTATTATTATAACATATATATTCAATTATGTATATTTACTACATATATTATCATTTTATCATTTTTATTATTATCACATATATTTTCAATTAAATTTCATATTATATATTCACTAATGTTATTATAATTTTCAATTAAATTATATTATTTTTAATTTTTATTATTATAACATATATATTCAATTATATATATTTACTACATATATTATCATTTTATCATTTTTATTATTATCACATATATTTTCAATTAAATTGTATATTATATATTCACTAATGTTATTATAATTTTCAATTAAATTGTATATTATCATAATTTTTATTACTTTCATTTATAAATGTTATTATTATTATAACATATATATTCAATTATTATAATTATCATGTCTATAATTGTTATTATTATCATATATAAGCTGTATTATCATGTTTATATATGTAATCTTAAACAATTAAAATGAATACTTTAAATAATTAAAATTCATCATCTTAATTAATTAAAATTCATACTCGTAAATATTTAAAATTCATAAATTCTTAATTAACATTAAGAAAAATTCATAGTTTTAAACAAAAATAATGAATTGGCCGCCTAGAACCCCGGGACCCTCGTGATGACCGATCGAACCACTCGACCACGTGGGAACACCACTACTGTGTAAGGAACCTCGCATCCCCGCAGCCTCCTGGATTTGACGTTGCATGTTCGCCATCAACTCCTCTGTCAAAGTTGCGTCTCTTCGCTCCATCTCCGCTGCATCCTATCACGCTCCTCTTGGAGCAAAGCGATCGACATCGGCTTTGGTGTAGCCAACAAGAGGAGGAGGAGTACTCGATGAGCAAGAGCCGGAGGATGTGTCTGGACTTACCCAGTGGCCGAGACCCCGAACCCTCCCGTGTTGTTTTCCAACGGTATTGACATAGATGCGGGATAAGTCGGGTTGGGGTTCGAGCTCGACCCTCGGAGGGCATCCGGGAGGCCACCTCTTGTACTTCATCTGTACAAATATTTCGACAATTAAAATTTTAGATTACAAAAATAGACATATATATAATATTTTATTATAAATTATTACATAATATAAACTGAAAATACTTACAAGTGTGTCACTAATAGCCGTAGGTGTACTCTCCATCATCATACCGGTGGTAATCTTGCACTATGTCCCGATCCGTGGGGGCCGTCCATGCCTCCTCTCCCGTATTTATTTAATTAGAACCACGTGTTTAATTAAAATATTGAACTAGCATTAAAAAAATACTTACAAAGTCATATGCATACTCGGCTGATCCACGGGATCCGCCCCTATGACGGAGATGCCGGTACCCTCGCCTTGAGGCTCCGCCGATCGATTTAATGCGACACGCTGCTGGCTTTTGCTCTCACGTCTTCTCTATCCCGAAGCGAGCAGTCCATTGAAGACGGCGTCATCCCATCCAGGCCTCTGCTGCTTGGTGACCCACAGCGTTCTCACGTTGTTCGGCATATCGGTGTATCGCTGGCGCCTCTACGAAGGAACATGATACACCTCCGTTGAGTTCGTAACGTTAGGGTCCCACCTAGTTTGTCTCTGCCAAACAAAATATTATTGTACTTAATAAGCGTTAAAGTTTATAAATTAATCAAAATTAAATAGCGAATAACAAAATATAATGTACACGAAATGTCTCCCGATCATTATGACCTCTCGGGATATATCATCAGGAAAGTGAATGCACCGGGCTCCATATGTTGAGACATAATCTCCCGAATAATCCTGGATACCGCATTCGATGGCATCAACCTGCAAAAAGAGAATAAACACGCAAAATTAATAGACATATAAATATGACATAGTTTATTATTCACAAGTATTTAACTTACGTGCCTGGTAGATCCATATATCCAGGACCCTCCCCAGCTGGAGCTCGAGGCTGCCTGGATGATGGTCCTCATAAGCCTCGATGCGGTACCTGCCATCTCGACCCACTGGACCCCGGGCACGGTCCGCTCGACCCATCTCCTCTAGACCCGGACCGTCCCCTCGATCCAGACGGTCCGCTCATCTGTAACAATAATTAAATAAAACCTCATTACTATACGATTCAATAATAAATAATTCATCATATATATAACATGCAATGAAACACACATAATTATTACATTATTCAATAGTAAATAATTATTACACTATATATTCAATATTCATACGAGTCTTCATCCTCCTCCTCGTCCTCCCCCTCCTCATCATCATCATTTTCTTCTTCTTCTTCTTCTTCTTCTTCTTCTTCTTCTTCTTCTTCTTCTTCTTCTTCTTCTTCTTCTTCTTCTTCTTCTTCTTCTTCTTCTTCTTCTTCTTCTTCTTCCTCCTCTTCTCCATTATTTTCAATATCAATTAATGCACCGTTGACATCTCATCAATATGATTGGATCATCATCCGTTTGCACACCATTAATTTGGGACTCAAGGTCGTCTTGAAAGGGGGAAGCTCTTGTTCATTCGTTGACACGGTTTCGACCAAGGATCTCGGTTTGATTTTGCAAGCGGCCAACCATTCATTTCTACGCTTTCCGGGTACTTGCAATAGTAAACTTGAGTGGCTTGACTTGCTAACACAAAAGGATCGTAGCGGCCGTATCTTCCCCTTTGATTAACGTCCACAAGTTTGTAATGAGCATGTACTCTTGTTCCATTTGGCACGAGATGGATCAAACCACTCACACTTGAATAAAACATCATTTTTCTCAATACGTCCGGGGTACTCCAATTGTACTACTTCCTCAAGGACCCCGTAGAAATCATTCTCATCTGCATCATAATTTTTACCCTTGATACAAACTCCACAATTTGAAGTAGATTTTGATGAGCCATAAGTTCGTGTGTGAAATTTGTAACCATTCACGTAATATCCAGGGTATGTGGTGACACAACTCGAAGGTCCGCTAGAAAGATCACGTATCCACCGATTTTGAATATAACTAGAATATCTGCTTCCAATCGAGCCATGTTCTCAAGCTGTAATGGATGCGAAGTTAACTCCTAAAGAACAAACTAAGTTCGGTGATTGCTTTCCACACATTCGGCGGCGAGTTTCACGAAAAGAAATCGGGAGTAGTCTCTGCATAAACACATGACAATCATGACTCTTCATCCCAAACATCTTCAATTTGCTCCAGTCTACACATCGAGACGAGTTAGACACATAGTCATCGAAACTTCAACTCGGTTACCCATCTGCACAGATCATCCTTTTGACTCTTATCAAGTGAATAACAAGCTTAGGGATACTTTCTGTGCGTTGACATTTCTCTAGAGAGGACGACGACAATATTCATTAAGTTCATCCCTAGACTTATTTGTGTCTTTTGTTTTCCCTTCCACATTCGTCACTTGTGTAGAACAAATTATCAAACACATTTTTTCAATGTGCATCACATCCAAATTATGTCGGATCAAGAGGGTACTCCAATATGGCAAATCCCAAAAATACTTTTCTTCCTCCAGCCACCATCTAATCTTTTGTTGTGGGCCTCGGCACCCTCTTGATCACTTTCCGGTACCCCAACCAATCAATTTCTTGTAGAAGCATTTGCCACTGTTCGGATGGGTGGTGGGTCATCTATAACTACTCTATTCTTCATGAATGCGGTCTTGTTCTGCGATACGGATGTCCCACAGGTAAGAACTTACGATGGTTATCAAACCACATTTGTTTACGGCCCGAGTTTTAAAGTGAAGGCATCAGTACTCGGCACAATATGGACAAGCGGTCCTTCCGGCGGTACTCCATCCAGACGGCATTGAGTAATGCGGAAAGTCGCTAATGGTCCAGATTAATGCGGCTCGCATCATAAAATTACTGCTTTCTAGCAACATCATACGTTTCCACCCTATTTCCCCACGGCACGTTCAAATCGTGAATTAGTGGCTGTAAAAATACATCTAAATTATCCTTTGGATTTTTAGGATCGAGCACCAAAACCGTCACAAACATGAATTGTTCTTTCATACACAACCATGGGGGCAGATTATGTACGGTGTCACTATCAGCCATGACGAATCTGTTTTCCCATTGCCCAAACGGCTGAAAACCATCGGTGCTCAAACCCGGCCTCACATTCCGTATTTCAGTGCAAAATCGGGATATGAATAGTCAGTGTTTCCAAGCCAAAGAATTTGCGGGGTGACGCATAACACCAGCTTCATCATTATAGCAACTAGCATGCCATATCATATCCTTAGCGGTAGTCTTGGTGATCTGAGTCTTTGCAATCGAGGAATGATAGGAAAATAGAACATCTCTTTGAAAGAATTTGTTCTTTTTCCATCGACCATCCACACCACGTCTAGCGAGGTTTGAATCGTGACCGACCACAAACCTTACGATTCAAGTTCCTGTCTGCACCCCAATATATCATACAATTATTTGCACAACAATCAATCCTCTCACGGGAAGACCCATCCCACCCATCAATGTTTAGTATCGAGAAAATTTCTTGGGCACCCAGATTTTACGGAGGGCAAATCTCATTAATCAACTCAACCATTTGATTGTAACCCCTTTCAGACGATCTTGTTCTCGGTTTTAATGTTTAAAAGATGGGCATTGAATGACAAGCGAGAATGAGACTCGCAACCATCTGAGATCCACGATCCGCTTGCACGAAGCATGTCAAAAAAATGTGCAACATCTTGATTAAGAGGTTCCTCGGCGAGGGGCTCTTCTTCCACATTTTGGAAACTAATGTTTTAGGACCAGAAGTTAAGTCCATCATCATATTGTGGTACGAGCTAGATCTTTGCGGTGTCGTCAACTCTATATGAAGTCGGCGCCGGCTGATCATAGTTTCGGTATGGCATAGAATTCCAATTTTGCTCACCGTGCAAAATCGAATTGTGATAATTAGACATAAACCCATGTCTAAACAAATGTGATTTCACGTCAATGGGTTCTCTAAAACTCTGGTTCCTACATTTGAATTTCGAGCAAGGACACCTAATCTTTCCTCCACTCATCCATTCCGGGTTACTAGTAGCGAATTCTATAAGCGATTCGATTCCACTAAGAAATTCGGGAGATATCATGCCATTAATCGTTCTTGTACCATACATCCAACTACGGCTTGAATAATTCATAGCAATAGATGCATTTGATTAATGAAGATTCAAAATTTAATTAAATCATAATTAATTCTTCGATTAATACCTAATATTAATATATATATTTTCTAAAAATTTCGGCAGAGTTTTGTCTTATTTTATCGTATTCCCGGTTAATATATCAATTAATTCCTAGTGCATCCATTTCCGACTCAATTAAAATTTATCAAGTCGGAACACACATTCTACGACAAATAATACCAAACAATTCATCAACCCTCAACTCCAACATCAACTTGTTGAATCGAACATCGATTCAATTTTCAAAATTAATATTATAATTGAACTAGCATGCAAAATTTGATCGAACATCGATCATCATATATATAAATTATTATTATATCATGCTTGCAAATTATTTTTAAATCAAATAATTATTATAATTAAATTAAAACCATTTTTAAATAATAATTAATTACAAAAAAGAATACTTACGGTAATAGTGGTGGCTATGGAATTATACTCCCGGATCGAATCTTTTTCAATAAACGTACACACCTACAAATATATAAATTATAACAATTAAATTAAAATTATAATAATATTAATAATCAAAATTATATAATTGCATAATTACTAATTAATTAACACTAAATAATTATATAATAATCTTATACTACTAATTTTCCTAAATAATTACTAATAATCAATATACACATAACAATTACAAAAATTAACACTAAATAATTAATAAATCACCAACTATAACAACAAAATTATATAATTGCATAATTACTAATTAATTAACTCTAAATAATTATATATAATTCATATACTAATAATTTTCCTAAAGAATTAAAATATACATAACAATTATACAAATTAACACTAAATAATTAATAAATAACCAACTATAACAACAAAGTTACACAAATACATGCATATGAAAAATTAAAAATACAAAATTTATCCACTAAAATAACAACAAAAATAACCGATTAAATCATAAAAATTTACCGTAGAAAGCGTTCGGGAATGTGTACTACAAAGTCCAACAAAAACTAACGTCAGTTTCCGTAGTAGCGGCGGCGTGAGGGCGGCGCAAGGACGGAGTGAGGGGCGGCGAGCGGGGAGGAGAAAGGGGATACGTGGGTTTTTATATCGAAATTGGCGAGGGCCCTAGCGAGGCCCACGCCCTCGTTAAATTTAATTATTGGCGAGGGCCGCGCTCGGTAATTAGCGAGGGCCCACGCCCTCGTTAAATCCGTCGCTAAAAGCTTGCGAGGGCTTTTCCGTCGTTAATACCCTCGGTATTTCGCAAGGGGTTCGAACCCTCGTTAACGCCCTCGGTAAAGGCGGCCCTCGCCAAGCCCCTCGTTAACTCGCGAGGTTTTCGAACCCTTGCTAGGTCCCCTCGTTAAATTGGCTTTTTTGTAGTGTAATCACATAATTTCCAAGCAATCTACTAGAAATCACTCCAATCACAAAAATATAGCCACGAGAAGTATTATATACCGATCTATCAATAATAACATCAAACAATATGTTCAAAAAAATTTCTTGATTTAAAACGCAAACCTTGATAAGGGGCATAATTTTCTTACTAACAAAAACATAAATTATATTTTCATTAACATAAACTGTTAGTAAATTAAAAAAAAAGAAAAGAAAATGAATACAATAAAAATATGATAAATAAAGAATATAATTAGAAGTAAATAATATGAATAAAAAAAAACTAATAAACTTACATGGTTATAAAACCGGTTGGAAAAGGTTTTCTTGTGAATCTGCTCAATGCCCCTTCTACCAAGACGGATATTTTCACATTCAACCAAAGCCTTATGTTATACTGTATTATTTAGAATTAAATAAGAATATCATAATATCATGAGAATGTAATCAAAGTGAAACTACAAGCTACTTACTTGATAAAAGGCTCGGTCGAACTACAATTGAATAGTACATATTGGTGTGCCTTGATTTTCTTTTCCTCGTCAAGACATCTGATTCTTCCTTCCCAATATGGCGACCAAGTTTAGAAAATATTGGAAACACTTTGTTGGGTCCTCACCACCAAAATCATCATTTCTCCTAACTTTATTGAATTTAGTCTCCACATCATCTATATATCTAGAACAAAAGTTAAGCATTCTTCAAGCAAGTATGCTTCAGCAATTGAACATACGGGCGACTTGGATTTCGCACATATGATTTTAATGTGGACAAATGCCTGGACATTTATAAAAAAATTAAAATTACAGAAAAATTTCTTTAATATATTAAATAATAATAATGATGATGATGATGATGATGGTGGTGGTGGTGGTGGTGGTGGTGATGACGATGATGATGATGATGATGATGATGATGATGATGATGATGATGATGATACCTCTCAATGGGATACATCCAACGATCTTGAACTGGTCCTGCAATCCTAGCCTTATACGTCGAATGAATAGGTAAATGAATCATTATGTCAAAGAAAGGGGGAATTTTCTCCAAGTCACAAAGAACTTTGGCGACCTCTTTCTCTATACGAATCAAGTTCAGGGTTGAGAACTTTAGAACAAAGTTCTCTAAACAAATTGCAAAGTTTAATCAACGGATTCCTAACATGCTTTGGAAAAACTTTATGCAATGCAATAGGAAGCGATTGTTGCATCAAGATGTGGTTATCATGACTCTTCAAACCAAAAATTTTATTTGGTTTCGCTTGAACACGTCTCGAGATGTTAGAAGCATAGGCATCTGGAACTTTCACTTTTCGAAGAATATCACATAACATTTTTTCATTTTTGCTCATTGAAAAACAAGCGGCTAGTAAATACTTCTTTCGACTCCATAGTAACAGGGTGGAGTTCACTCCTTATGTCCACGTCTTGCAAATCGACGAGAATTTTTATGATCTTTTGATTTCCCTTCTAAATTCAAAAGTGTACCAATAACACTATCACATACATTTTTTCGATATGCTGATTGGAGTGAATTGATGCATGTTTTTAGGGTGTATTTTAGTGCAAAATGTGATCAAAATGTTAGATTTTGTGCCTAAATGTGTAGAAAATTAGTACTTTGCCTAAAAAGTATTACTTGTGAGATATTTGATATTTTTCGTCCCGTTTACAGGTAAATCGGTTGAATTTGGCCAAATCGAGAGTACCGACATTCATAGGGTGAAGAGACGATCGAGATGGGCAAAAATAGGAGTCGAGGCGAAGTCTGGGTCGAGAAAATTCTCTGGACTTGACCTGCGGTCGAGGTCTAGGGGCCTCGACCCGAGGGTGGTGGCCTAGAGATGAAATTTAAAAATTCGGAGCGGAGTAAATTGGTAAGGATGATTACGATGCAAAAACCTACAATGGGCCATGTAATATTATTTACGACTTTTGTGAAAGTAAATGGAACATGTATCCTTATGACATGTTGGGCAAGCTAGTTTTCCTTTTGTACTCTAACCGGATAAATTTGCATATGCCGAAAAATAGCCCGCATACTTGAAATTTTGCTTGGTAGATGCATCATATGTATCAACCCCATTCCATAGTTCTTTTATTTCATCTATTAATGGTTGCATGTATACATCAATGTTATTTCCAGTGGACGATGGTCCAAGAATAAGCAAAGTTAAAAAAAAAGGGTTCTTTCATGCACATCCATGGGGGCATATTATATGGGATCAAGATAACAACCCAAGTACTATGAGCAAGACTCAGCGTTCTAAATGTACTAAACCCATAAGCAGCTAGACCAAGACTCACACGTCTTGATTCACTTTCAAAATCTCTATGTTGGCGATCAAAATCGTGCCAAAGCGGAGAATCACTAGGATGTCTCAAGTGGCCATCCTTAGTGCATTCATTTTGTGCCAGCTCATGAATGATGTAGTTTTAGATGACATAAAAAGTCTCCGCAATCTAGATTTTAATGGAAAGTACCTCAAAACCTTTGCGAGAGACTTTTTCCACTTTAAAGATAAATCATCCTCGCTTGTTGTATTATTTTCGGTTTCAATATATCTAGATGCACCGCAAACATGACATAGAGTATCATTCTCATGTTCTTTCCAATACAACATGCAATCATTAGGGCATGTATCTATCTTGATATACTTGAGTCCCAATTCTCCAATTATCTTTTATACCTCGTAATAAGATGTGGGTAATGATTGTGTCAAATTCGGAAACGCCTCTTTTAACAACTCAAGAAGTATGCAAATGATTTGTTTGACCATTTACCAAGTAACTTTAAGAAGAAAGAGTTAAATGATGAACTTTAGCTTTGAAAATTGCTTACACTAAGGTATAATTCCTCCCGAGCATCATCTAACAATTTGAAGAAAGACTTAGCTTGTTCATTCGGTTCATCTTCTATAATTTCATCTGCACTATTGACCCCCAAAGCATAAAAATCAAATCATGCATGTCGTTGGCCATACCAAAATTCTCATCTTCATGAAAATTAAGCGGGTTAGATGAAAAGCCCTCCCCATGTGCGATCCAATGTGCATAACCCTTCATAAAGCCGTCAACTATTAAATGTTCTTTTGTAGTTTCTCTGTTTACCCACTTTGCGGTCTTACAACGTTTGCATGGACATATAATTATGCCACGAAGACTTACATTATTAACCAAGAGAAAGTTACAAGATTCGGTTATCTTGTTATAAGCTGACCAAAAGCAGAATTCAAGGAAGTTACAACTACCAAATGAAGATCTCTATAAATAGGGTTAGAAATTAGTTTAGAAAAAGACTTGATACTTTGCATTCACGGTATACACATTTTGTATTCACGAGCCACAAATATTGTACACATTCACAAACGTTTTATACATTTTCCGGTTTTAGTGTTTGTAGAACACTTTTCCTGAACATCTTCAAGCCATATATATTCGGAAATTAGGAAGAAATCGTTGTAAGGCTGAAGATTCACAATTGTAAGTAAGTAAGCAAGAAGGAAGAAAGTAAGTAAGTGAAGACCTTTCTTCAAGGTTGAAGAAGGAGAGTGGATGTAGGATTGTTATAATCCGAACCACTATAAATTCTGTGTTCTTTATTGCTTTGATTTACTTACTTGTTTCTTTTCAAATCTTAGTTTATCAATTACAGATTAATTTCAGGATTAAAGTTAAAACTAAAATATCGGTTTGCTTTTGATCTTGTTGAAGTTGAGGTTAATAATCATTTTCCACTGTGTACATGGTACCTTGAATATCTTTTTGAGAGATTTGAAAAATCTACAAAATCTATTCAACCCCCTTCTAGATTTTGTTCTAGAAGGTTAATTCAAAGTTTTAATCAACTCAACCAATCGGGACCAACAAGTGGTATCGAGCAATGTTAAGGCATTACGATATTGATTTTAGGTTATAACTAAGATCCACGAAATTTGTTCTTGATTATCTGTATTTTCTTTGTTTCACTAACAGTTCTACTAACAAGATCTTGCAAGCATTGTAGTTTTTCTGTTTCACTATGTCTTCGTTAAGAGCAAGAAATCCAGAGTCCGCCCGATTTTTCAATAGAAGAATATGATTCTTTGGAAGTTTAGAATGGAGAATCATCTCAAAGCAATTCATGAGAATGGAGGAGGTTCTTGAGGAAGGACCTATCAAGTTTTATCATGGTGGCACAAGTGATGGTACTACAGTGAAACAAAAGTGAGGCAAGAAAAGAAAAGCTCGAGAACTCACCGGTGATGAAAGGAAGATTCATAATTTGGATCAAGTTGCAAGGACTGAAATTATTGAAACATTGAGCAAGGATTAGATAGAAAAGGTTAAAAGATGCAAGGCGCCAATGAAATATGGGAGACTCTTTGCTGGAATCTGTGAAGGATCTCGAACAGGTTAAAGAAAACAAGTTGCGATCTGTTTCTACACGCTTTTAACACTTTCAAGATGAAAGAAGGAGAGTCTGTTGTTCAATTGGACGTTAGGTGACCAATCTTGAACAAGGCGGTGATTTGGGAAAAACGTATACGAGAAAAAGAAATCAATAATAAAGTGCCGAGGTCATTGAGCAAAAGATGGAGAGAGAAAGCTAACATTCGAAGGCTACTCAAAATCTATCCTCAATTTCTCACCACACTTTGTTTTCTCATCTGAAGGCGTTAGAATATGACATTCAAATTGAAGATGAAGAAGATGAAGCGAGAATCTTCAACATCTGGAAAGATCTGTAGCTTTTGTTCATCAAGATGAATGCGAAAAGATCTCTAAAGCATCTGATTTGTCCGTAAAAGAAGAAATGACTCTTCTATTAAAAGGTATGAAAGATTGAAGATGAAGTACAAAAGAAACAAGAGAGACAGCGAGTCGAAGGAACTATAGGCAGACGAGGGGATGAAAAGAGTTCGAACAATGAGAGAAAGAAGGATCGGTCAAGGAGTCATAAGTCACCTATCAGACGAGGAGATAGTAGTCCAAAAATAGACAGAGGAGATATATGTTATACATGCAACAAGCCTGGTCACTACGATTACGATTGTCCTCAACTCACTCCCAGAGAGAGAGAAGAAAAGAGGAAGAAAAGAGATAGAAGGTATGCTTTGATCGAGAGCTCTTCTAGCCGAGAAAGAAGAAGTTCATGAGACATCTTCATCCTCATCGATTTTGGATCAGATGATGACATTTGTCTGATGGCAAAAGAGGTACATTACTATTCATCCTCGATAATGATTGTGACACCTTATCGAATCGATCCCGATCTTATTGATAAACTTTTGAAAGACTTGGAAACAACTCTATCTTCTTATAAACAGATAGAGGCTGAAAATTTTAATTTAAAGAATCAAATTACTGATCTAACTAAGGTCAATCAAACTAAGGAAAGTGAGAAACCCATTTGTACATTCAAGGGGGAATGTCGATCGAGATGATCACTAGTACCTTGTCTCGATAAGACAGATAAGTTAGAACAAGAATTGAGTTCTTTAAAGATAAAATTTTCAATTCTTCACAAAAGTCTAGTGATAAAAGCTGGATTAGGTTTTGATAGGAGTAAGAAAAATGATCCAATAGAACATAGAGTTTTTGTCAAAGCAACTAAACCAAAGATAGAAACTAGATTTAGTCACTGGAAACCTAAGGAATTAATTACCTCATCCGACAATTACGAAAAGAAGAAACGAGAAGAGGAAAGAAACTCCAAAGGTTAAACCCAAGACTAAATCAAATTCTTATCCTAGGTATAATGGTTTTGACGGAAGAAGCAAAACATATCCATTCTTACCGAGATTCAGACAATTTCAAAAGATCGGTTAAATAAGATTGATCTTGGAAGTCTTATCTTAGTGGATAGATATGGGTGTAAACTGAAATCTATGGTTTTAAGGAACATTGATATCTTTGTCCTGGATTCCTAAAAATCAACTTAACATGAAAGGACCCAAAGTACAAAGGGTACCTAAGCAATAAATTTGTGATTGCAGGAAGATAAAAAGATAGTTGATAGAGGAGACATTCTTGAGGTCATCCGGTACATTGACAGTGCATTGTTCCAAGCACATGACCTATGAAAGACGACTTCTCTCTAACTATCAAACCATTGATGGACCAAGAGTGATGTTTGGAGATAACAACTATGGACTTACTAAAGGTGTAGGAACACTATTGATTGGAGACGTTCAAGTTCATGAAGTTTACTACGTGGAAGGATTGAAGCACAACCTACTATCTGTTTGAGAATTTTTGTGATAAAGGGTTTTGTGTCAAATTTACTCATAATGCATGCTATGTTCTGGATGGTATCAATGAAAATAGTTTATTGGCTGGAGTTAGATAAGGTAACATTTATGTTGCTAATTTCAAAAATTGTCCTAAATATACTTGTCTTGTTGCTAAGAGTTCGGATGATTTAAGTTGGTTTTGGCACAAACGCGTCTTGGTCACTTAAATTTCAAGACTCTTAACAAAATAGCAAGGAAATCTTTAGTTAAAGGACTCCTGATAAAGTATTTTCAAAGAACCATGTATGTGATTCTTGTCAAAAGGAAAACGGACCAAAGCTTCTTTTAAAACAATAAGTAGTCCTTCTTGAGAAAGGATTAGGAACTTCTTCATATGGATCTATTTGGTCCAGTAAGCCTCTCGATTTTAGTGGAAGAAAATATACCTTAGTAATTGTTGATGATTTTTCAAGATTTACTTGGGTTATTTTCTTATACAAAAAGAATGAGACTATGACTAAGATTCGAATTTCTTAAAAGATTCAAAATGAAAAAGGATTAAATATTGTTAAAATTAGAAGTGATAAAGGTCTTGAATTCCTAAATAAATTGATTTCTAACTACCGCATTGAGAATGACATAGCTCGGGAAACATCTCAAAGGACTCCACAACACAATGGAGTTGTTGAGAGAAGAAGCGAGAACCTTGAAAGAAGCGGCTCGAACAATGCTATCTCGAATTCAACACTCCACACGAGGTTTTGGGCGAAGCTCTTAATACGACTTTTGTGTTCAAAATAGAAGCTTGATTGTTAAGGATAAGTGTAAAACTTCTTATGAAATTTGGAAGGGACGATCTCCCAAAATTTCATATTTTCATATATTTGGTTGTAAATGTTTCATACATAACAATGGAAAATCTCAATTAAAAACCTTTGATGCCAAGATAGCAGATGGGATATTCTTAGGATACTCATACCGTATCAAAGGTATATAGAGTTTTTAATAAGACAACCTTGTGTGTAGAAGAAACACCTCATGTGGTATTTGATGAATCCTCTTTTGAGTTTGATAAGGCAGGGGACATCACAAAGATATCGATGATCCGGAGCAGATGACTATCAAAGAATCAACCATAAAATTCTACAATCAAGAATCAGATTCGGATGAAGAGGAAGAATTAAATAAAAAGAAAAGAATCGAAAGATTGTCCTCACGGTGATCCGCCATCTAACTGCATTTACTAGTACATATGATGATCGGGGATTAGAAGGTAACATAGAATCATCTGAAATAAATAGTTGAGACAAGACACCATCCATTGTAAAAGATAAAGGTAAGAAAATAATGGCATATCACCCAGTGAGCGAGATAATCGGAGATTTAGATGCAGTGTCCAGACGAGGACACAACTAAATTAAGAATGTATGTTCAGTTGCTATGTGTCATTACTTGAACCTAAATCTATTACGAAGCTATAATCGATTCCAACTGGATTAATGCCATGCAAGAAGAACTAAATCGGTTTCAAAGACAAGATGTGTGGGAGCTGTTGAAAGGCCTCATCATCAAAAAGTCATTGGAACTAAATGGGTCTTTAAAAACAAAAGGGATTAAAATAATATTGTGGTTAGAAACAAGGCGAGGGTATTGATTATGATGAAACTTTTGCACCGGTAGCTCTGGAAGCCATAAGATTGTTTTTAGCCTATCTTGCTTTTAAGAGAGTCATAATTTTTCAAATGGATGTTAAGTCAGCATTTTTAAATGGAATCCTAGCTGAGGAAGTTTATGTAGAGCAACCTCCTGGTTTTGTCAAAGGAGACAAGATTTATAAACTAAGGAAAGCTTTATATGGACTTAAACAAGCACCAAGAGCTTGGTATGACACCTTGTCTGATTATTTAATTCAAAATGATTTTATTAAAGGTAGAATTGATAGAACTCTCTTTAGAAAAGAGTTTGGTTGTGATCTTTTGTTAGTTCAAATTTATGTTGATGATATAATATTTGGATCAACTAACATATCTTTGTGTGAATAATTTAGTTCTCTTATGAAAAGCGATTTGAAATGTCCATGATGGGTGAGATGATTTATTTTCTTGGACGTCAAGTTAAGCAGACAAAGAAGGGAATATTCATCAACCAAGCCAAATATACAAAAGATCTTATTGACAAATTTGGAATAGGTACCACCGAGAAGCTAAGATACCTATGATGACAAATTTTCAATGGATCTATATGAGTAGGGAGAAGACACAAATCAAATTGAGTATCGAGGTCTTATTGGTTCTTTATTATATTTAAATGCTAGTAAACCTGATATTTCTTTTGCGGTTGGAGTGCATGCTCGATTTCAAGCTAACCCTAAGAAAAGCCATCTTGAAGCGGCAAAGAAAATTCTCAAGTATCCGAAGGGAACTATAAATGTTGGATTATGGTATCGGTGATGACAACTTTGAGCTGTCTGGATACTCGATTGATTTTGGTGGGTGTAAGTTAGATAAAAAATCTACATACTGGTACTTGCCAATTTCTTGGTAGTAAGTTGATTTCATGGTTGTCTAAGAAATAAACCTCTGTAGCTACTTCCACAACTGAAGCCAAGTATATGGCGGTGGAAGTTGTTGTTCACAATCGATCTGGATAAGTCAACAACTAAGGGACTATAAAATTATCACCAAAGAAGTACCTATCTTTTGTGATAGTAATAGTGCCATAGCTATTACCCAAAATCCAGTCCTACATACAAGATGCAAGCATGTAGATATAAGACACCACTTCATCCGAGACCATGTCGAAAAAGGGGATATCGACTAGAAAAGATTCTTACCGATTTTCAAAGAGCAGACATCTTGACAAAGCCACTTGCAGAGACAAGGTTTAAAGAACTATCTGTAGAATTAGGATTATTAGATGCTTCTTTAGTTAATTTATAATCTTTTTCTTTGTTTTTATTCTTAGTCTCCCTCGGTTGGTTTATTATGTCTAGAAAGAATTATCGGACTAGATATGAGTCAAAGGACAATCGGGTAGTGATATCATTGATCTCCTTTCTTGGGATCAAGAATCAAGGATTAGTCATATTGACCATATCCGACTTGATAGTTACTTGTCGACATAGGTAAATCGAGATAAGGATATAATAGTCAATCGACTTCTACGAATCGTATGACTATTGCACCTTATCCGACTTACTCTTAATACTAACGATTTGTTCAAGTGTCTCGTGATTTCAGCAAGAACAAAATTCAGTACACATCTATAAATACAAGATAAGGTCTACATTTTATCCAAAGTGTTTAGAAAGCAGACAGTGATGCTATCAATTCAGACGAGGTGAAAGTCCAGGAAGTTTCTCTTAAATATTCTTAATTATGAATATTGGTTTCATATAATTAATATATGAATTTAATATCATAATTCTCTTTAACATTTATTCATAAATGAAGTTACTTAGTTTGTTAAAAATATTTTGTTTTACAAAATAAAAGGATAAGGAGTTCAAATTTTGTTTTCTAAAATCCATAATATTTTATTTTATCTCTCCAATTAAGCGAAAAGTAATTTCTTAAATAAGTAACTCTGTCGGAGAGAAGTTACTACAGAGGAAATTTTATCAAATTTACTTTTGAAATACACCGAGTATGCTTCACGTGCGAGAAATGGAGGCGGTTTGAAATATGAACCGTCTCAATCTCACGTGCGACATATTAAATAGTATTCTCTGCACTTTTCAAAATATATGTCATAATTGCATTAATGGCGATTCGAAAGCCTACATTTACACTTTTGCAGACAATTATTAATCTTATAATTGTTTATTATTATATTTTCCATATAAATAGGAACTCGTGTGCATAATTCCATTTATGCACACATAAAACCCTTCATATTTTCTCAAACTTTTCCTTTCCCTCCTAAACCTTTTACATTCATCAATGGCGGATTCTAAGAAAACCAAAACCAAGTTCGAGTATGATCTTACTTCCATTCGTGATAAAACGAAGTCGAAATGTATGTTGAATGAGATGTTTCAAGCTGATTCGAAACCAGAGAAATACTGTATCTACTCGAATCAAGGGGACTAAAGCGTCTTGCACAATGAAACCGTCGAGAAATCTGACGGTGGATGATCTCGTGTGCCGAGTTCTTAACCATGGCGAAAGCAATAGACACGAGCTTAGAATCTCAAATCAGAACAAAAGAAAAGAAGAGAAGGGTAGTTTTATCAATTTACGAGATTGGAGCAATTTTTGGTCTAAGCACCACCGGCGAGAACCCGTTCACATACAAATCATCGGAATATTTGGAGAGTTTCCGAATGATGACCGGAGAACTTATCAAAATACAAGCTGCGCGAATCTAAAAAGGCCAATGTTGAAGAGGAAGTACAGGTTGTTGATGTTGATTTTAACTAAGTGTATCTTGGGGAGCAACGAGCCACGATGGGCTAACCAAGCCAAGGATATGTTGTCTGAGGGCTATCATAGACGGGGCGGAGATAAAGCTGGGCGAGGCTGGTTTACTCGAGGATAATGGAGGAGAAGAAGAAGTTTACAAAAACCCCAAATCACGAGACAAGTGATGAAATGGTCTTTGACAAAAATTGCAAGTATGATGGCCGGATCACCATCATACTTGAGCACAAGGTGGGGACAGACAATCTTATGCAGAGTGTTGGTGTCAAGAAATACACAAGACAGAAGGGACTCCTAATTAAAGACGAGAAGGCTGTATGGCCCAACAGATTCGAGAGGGAGATGGAGATGCTCCAGCTCCTAAGAAAAAGGCTTCAAAAGCCAAGACGAAGGAGGCGAAGACAGTGTTGGTAGATGAATCCTCATCTGCTTGAGACGGAGGAAGAAGAGGAGGAAGAGGAGAGGACAGCTTCCCAAGGGGGAAGTGTCGCACTGAGGCGACAAGAATATCGGAGCAGACGAGACCGTGGATGTCTCGTCGAGGATGAATCAGGAGAAGGAGAAGAAGCCGATCACCATCTTCATCTTCATCCTCATCTCGAGGATGGAGTACCTAAACCCTCCACATCCCAACCTCGGCGATGAAGGGGCAGATGAGACCGCTGCCTCCGAGCCTCTAAAACGGTCCACTCCCAAAAGTCCAATACAAACCCAACCTTCATTCGATCCATTTTCTTTCCTACCCTCAACCTCATCCGAACCTGACCTATTCCTAAATCTACCCAACCCATCCGGGGAAATGGGTCCAATCGAAACCTCACCTGCGGATTCTTGGAAAGAAATTCATCCTTAGACAAGAATCCACTCTCAAGGACGAGCCCGAGTTACTGAAAGAGCTGATAGATGTATATTTGTTGAGAAGACTTAGGCCGGGTTCGTTTGAAGAGACGACTATTTTGATAAGCGGCAGGGGGTAATAACCTAGCTATCTGGGAGAAAGAAGTCCTCAAGAAGGCAAAGCTCAAGTCATTTCAAGATATCCTAACAAAAACACATTTGTTGATTATATTCTACAATGGGTATATCTTGGAGATGAGACCCCGAGAAGAGGTGGAGAAAGCGATTGACAAGGGGGAAGAACGAGAAAAAGGATGAGATGACTGAGAAAGAAGTAGAAGAAGAAAGGTGGAGGAAGGAGTAATCGGTGGAGGCTGCCGATGAGCCAGTGAGATGGATACAACCGAGGAGGCACGAGCAGAAGCAGATTGTGGAGCAAGAAAGCGGTGAAGTGGAAACAGGCACGAGCTAACTACATCGACATACTTGGCAGATTCCCCTCCGGCCTACTGCATTTAGCTGAATCGACATTGAGGAAATAGATCTAAGTCTATTTCCTCCCCTGAAGAGCAGAGCTTGCCCACCACATACGTATGTCCGTATCCGACGTGGAAGCACCGAAGGCTGAAGTTGAAAATCTCAAGAATGCTTGTCCGAATGCCTTCCAAATGGTTCCAAATATCATAACCTCTTCAATAAAGGAGAATATAGAAGCCGCAGTTCATGAGAAGACCAAGATTGATCTATACTTCTCCTAATCAGACATGAAGAGAATATGGTCAAAGTGAAGCGGAAGGTGGTGAAGAAATGAACTCTCAAGATGCAGGTCAAACAAGTATGTCGAGATGCATTTCGCCAAATCATGTGATGATGTTGAAGACCAGGTGAGAGAGTCTTGGAAAGCGAAGGAAGCTTCATTTCTTCAAATTCTATAGATGCTAGCCATGGAAAAAGATAGAAAGACAACCATCTTGAAAAAATTCATGGAGGATGAATTCTGCATTTAGCCGAGGTCGGACAACGTAAAAGATATGACCAGCTTGATCGAGAAGACAGGGCTAGTTAGAGAGGAACTCATTAGGCAAATAAATCAAGTAGCCACTATCTGTAACACCCGTTTTGTTGATGCTAAAAAGGGGGAAGATAGTGAGCTCAAGAAAAGAGTTGAGTTACGGGATGATCGGCTTATGACCACTGAATCGAGGATAGATGAGTTGTCGAGGAGGCTGTTGTAGCGAGAAGAAGAAGAGAAGAAGAAGGCAGCAGAAGAGAAGTCTCGAGAGCACCGAGGAGACTAAAAGAAGAACTACGGTGAGTCGACCGAGTCGATCCTGAACCCGAACTTCCACCCACCGCTGATCTGCTCCTATTCTCACTATCAAGTCTCCCTCATCCTCATCCAAAGCATTTGGGAAAGCCAAGGCTTCAAGCCAACTCCAGAAAACCCAGTGAAATTGATGAAGAAGAAAAAATCAGGAAAAGGAAGAGGGAGGACATGGAAAAACATAAAAGAAGGGATGCCAAGAAAAGACGTGAGCGGGAGAAAGCGGCGGGGAAATTCTATGATAGATCTGAGGAAATGGGTCGAAGGAAAAAGATGAGCAAGGCGGGGATGTCTTGAGACCGAGTCCATCGAGGTGAAGTGGTTCCCAAAGAAATCCTACTCATGGCAAATCAAGTGAAATGGAGACCCTTTGAAGTTGATTGGGTCTTCGATTTCATGTGTGCAAAAATATCAAATGGGGTTTGGATGAGAATGCAACATTTCACAACTGGTTGGAAGAAAGGGATCCTCAAATGTATCGGTATGTGATAGACCTTGCACATGAGGAGTTTAATACGAGACGTAGTCGCACCTTCCTATTCTCGATGGAACCTCCACTAACAAGAGATGGTCGACCGAGATCGTGAGAAGATCAAGCGATTGATCATCAAAGCCGAATCCATTGCTGATCTTGCGAGAAGGAGGAGAGACAATATCTTTAAAGAATAGAGTCTTTGATTGGCTAAAGATACCCGAGGAGGATAAGTGGTATGACTAGTTCTAAATCTCTCTTTTTGTGATCCTTATCGATCTACATGAGATATGTGCGAATCTGTGAATATATCGAATATACGATTGGACTTCTCTCATAAACTTTGGTATTCTAAGACTTGATTTTTTTCCTCTAAGTAACTTGTTTACAATTTCATAACACTAACTTATCTGCAATCTTCAAATCTTATTCTATGTTTTCTTGAAGTATTTGACCTTAACTTTGATTGACTATATTGCTCTGAGAATTCGTTCATTAAGTATATAGCTCACGATCATCCGATTATTAAATCTATTGCTCGATTATCCGACTATGTGACTTAGTTGTATACTTTGTATTATTTTTATCTTTTAAAGAGTACTAACATTTTCCTTTTCTTGAGCTATGTTTTAACATCATAAAAAAGGGGGAAATTGTTAGGTAAAGAAGGTTGTATATAGTTTTGATGTGTTAAAAAGTGTAATATAGGATGACCGGTGAGCATTATGTATAGTCAATTTGAAGTAAGTGTTTGAAAATAAAACTAAGTATAAGAAGTCGACGTGGTCAAGAAATCAGACTAAGACAAACCTCGAGATGAGGACAGAAATCGAGATGGGGACCGAGATACCGGACTAGGACGACGCTTAGAAGACGGTTAAGATGCAATACGATAAGCAAACACCCGCATAAGGAATGAAGACGAAGACAGGGTAAGGCAAGTAGCAGACGATGATGTGTTAGAGAAATTTTACACAAGTTTCAAGAAGCGATTTCAACTAACCAAGAGGAAGTTACAAGATTCGGTTATCTTGTTATAAGCTGACCAAAAGCGAGAATTCAAGGAAGTTACAACTACCAAATGAATATCTCTATAAATAGGGTTAGAAATTAGTCTAGAAAAAGACTTGATACTTTGCATTCACCGGTATACACATTTTGTATTCACGAGCCACAAATATTGTACACATTCACAAACGTTTTATACGTTTTCCGGTTTAGTGTTTGTAGAACACTTTTCACGTAACATCTTCAAGCCATAGATATTCGGAAATTAGGAAGAAATCGTTGTAAGGTGAAGATTCACAATTGTAAGTAAGTGTTAGGAAAAGAAATTTGTATTTAGTTTTGATGTGTTAAAAGTGTAAAATAGGATGACCAAATTTGAGCATCTTGTATAGGCAGTTTGAAGTATTTCTTTGTAAATAAAACTAAGTATAGAAGATCAGACAAGGTCAAGATATCGAGCGAGGAAGATTTCCAGATAGAAGAGAATATCGAGACAAGGTCAAGATATCGACAAGGACAGCACAAGATTGTTGAAGAGCAAGACAAGCGTCTAGACAAGAAAGAAGATGGAGACGAGGTGAAGTAAACATCAGATGAAGAGGTGTTAGAAAAATATTATGCAAAGATTCAAGAAGCAGTTTCAACAACTCGGAAGAAGTTCTGAAATTCGATTATATTGTTATAAGCTGATCAAAGCTGAATTCAAAGAAGTTACAAGCGCCAAGAGGAGTTCTCTATAAATAGGAATAGAAATCAATTTAGAATTAACTTTGACACTTTGCACTCTTCATTATACTTTGTATACGCAAGCAACAAAGAATCATACATATTCAAGAGCGTGTTATACGTTTTTCGGTTCTTAGTGTTTATAGAACACTTTTTCATTAGATCTTCAAGCCATAGATATTCAGAAGTTAGGAAGATTCATTGTAAGGCTGAAGATTCATCATTGTATGTAAGGTAGCAAGAAAGAAGGAAGTAAGTAAGTGAAGGCTCTTCTTCAAGTTCGAAGAAGGAGAGTGGACGTAGGATCGTTTGATCCGAACCACTATAAATCTGGTGTTATTTCTTCCTCTCGCTTATTACTTGTTTTCATTAATTGTTTCTTGATTACAAATTTGATATCCGACAAAGCTTTAGATCCTATTAGAATTGAGTATAAACAAAAATTTGTTTCATTTGTAAATCTGTTTTGGAGTTGATAGATCATCTAAGCTTGCAAAAGTTTTTGATAATCTATTCATCCCCCTTCTAGATTATCACTAGAGGGTATCTTGTTTTTGCGTTTAAACTCGTTCTAAAGGGACCCAACAAGTAAGTAAGCAAGAAGGAAGAAAGTAAGTAAGTGAAGACCTTTCTTCAAGGTTGAAGAAGGAGAGTGGATGTAGGATTGTTATAATCCGAACCACTATAAATTCTGTGTTCTTTATTGCTTTGATTTACTTACTTGTTTCTTTTCAATTCTTAGTTTATCAATTAAAAATTAATTTTAGGATTAAAGTTAAAACTAAAATATCGGTTTGCTTTTGATCTTGTTGAAGTTGAGGTTAATAATCATTTTCCGCTGTGTACATCTCGGTACCTTGAATATCTTTTTGAGAGATTTGAAAAATCTACGAAATCTATTCAACCCCCTTTCTAGATTTTGTTCTAGAAGGTTAATTCAAAGTTTTAATCAACTCAACCAATCGGGACCAACATCTTGGTCGATCAATTTTATCTAGACTTTCAGAAATTTGATTCACTTTATACGAAAAGGAATACAACTCATCAAAAACAACATGAGGGGTTTCCTCTACACAAAGGGGTTGTCTTGTTAAAAACTCTTAATGCCTTGGAAGTGTTGGAATATCCCAAGAATATTCCATCACCGCCTTAGCATCAAAGGTTCTTAACTTAGATTTTCCATTGTTATGGATAAAACACTTACAACCAAAGCTACAAATATGAGATTCTTGGAATCTTACCTTTCCAAATCTCATATGGAGTCTTACCTTTGTCTTTAACAACCAAGCACCTGTTCGGGAATAACAAGCCGTGTTGATGGCTTCACCCGTAACTCGTGAGGGGTTTCATACTCGCCTAACATGCTCCCGGCCGCTTCCTTCAAGGTTCTATTCCTTCTTTCAACCACTCCATTTTGTTGAGGAGTTCTTGCTGAAGATGTCTCATGAATAATTCCACACTCATTGAAAAAGATAGATAAACAAGAATTCAAAAATTTTGTGCCCTTATCACTCCTTATTTTAATAATATTAACACCCTTTTCATTCTCGAATGCATGCAGACAGATCGGGGATCTTGTTTATAGTCTCATTTTTCTTGAAAAGAAATATAACCCAAGTGTATCTAGAAAAGTCATCTACTACAACAAGAGTATATTTCCTTCCATCCGAAACGAGAGGAGAAACAGTCCAAACAGATCCAGATGAAGTAGTTGCAACACTCTTTCGATGAAGAGGAGTTAATACTCTTAAATGAGTGTCTAGGCTGTTTACCTTTCCGACAAGCATCACATTTAAGATCGGTGGATAAAAGTTTCTCGGGTAATCCCTTAACAAGGTTCTTTTTAGCTTGACTTACTAAGGGTCTTGAAATTCGATGACTAAGCCTCTTGTGCCATAGCCAGTGAGATCATCTCCACCCTTAGCTATCGACAAGTATCTTTGGGACAACTATTAAAGTTGGCCACATAGACATTACCATGTCTCAAGCCGCTTAAAAGTACCTTATCCGAGAAATTATCTAAGATATCACATTTATCCTTTGAAAATTTGACAAGAAAACCTTTATCACAAAGGTGGGAAACAAATAGCGATTATGTTTCAATCCTTCAACAAATAATACCTCGATACCTGAATATCCTTGATAATCAGTACCTACACCTTTAGTCCGACCACAATTATTGTCTCCAAATAATACTCTTGGACCATCAATGCTTTGAAAATTTGATAATGACCTCTTGTTATGAGTCATGTGTTGTGAACAACCACTATCAATGTACCATATAGAAGCTAAAATCTCTTCCTTGAGTGATGATCCCCGTGAATCCCGAAACAGATTAGGTATAAGGTACCCTAGTGATCTTGGGTCCTTGAAGGTCAAGTATCACTTTAGGTAACCAGATAAAAATCTCATCTCCAAATAATAAATCAGACTTGGTCTTTCTACCAAATCTGTCTACAATTGTATCATTTTTAAATGACAACTTGTTGTATTCAGATTTAGTAATTTTCCTAACCTTAGGAAATGTGGGATAACATCTGCTTCTTCCATCAAAAGGATTATAATAAGAATTTCTTCTTATTTTGGTTCTTGGATTTCTCTTAGTCTCGATAAGGAGTCCTCGGCTGAATTTTTGTTTTCAAGCCGGGAGATGCGATCCTTACTTTACCGATTGGTTTCCAAGGACCAATTTTAACCTCTTTAGAGTGATCGATGCTTTTACAAACTTCCTAGGTTTTTGTACATCTGATTTACTATTTTTATCATAACCAAGACCTGTTTTGTCATGGAATTTTTGAGATGTATTAAAGATGTGATCTATTGCTGATTGTGAATTATTAAGTTGACTAATTTTGAAGACTAGCTTCTCATTGTCTTTCTTAATTAATTCATTTTCAGCACAGATTGATTCAAATTTGTCTTTTAAAGTTTTCAATTTACCTTCTAATCTTTCAGGTAAGGTGGCCGATGTACTAGCCTCACTGGGAAAACATTCCCCCTTGAATGTTTCCTCGGTTCGGATAGTTCATCACCGCTTTCCTTTAATTAGAATCTGAATTTGATCCTTTAAAGTCAAATTCTCTGTCTCTAGATGTTTATAAGCAGCCAGAGATGTCTTTAAATCTCTCAATAATTCATGAATAACAGCTTTGATCATAATCGGATGCGTACTAACAGGAATCATTATCGAAGATGAATAATAGACTACCTCTTTAGCCATGAGACAGATTTCATCATCTCGATCCAAAATCGATGAGGATGATGATGATGATGATTTCTTTGACTCCTTTTCTTCAGCCAACAGAGCCCTTTGATCCGCAAATCTCCTGTCTCTCTTTTTCCTTTTCTCTTCCCTTTCTTTAGGAGTCGGTTGAGGACAATCATAGCTGAAGTGTCCTGGCTTGTTGCATGTGTAGCAAGTGTCACTCTGTCCCGATCTAGGTGGAAGGATTTCTTTTGACAGTGATCCGAATCTTCTCGTCGGCTCCTGCTTTTGTCATCATCTTTAGACTCATCCTCCTTTCTTCTTGATTTGGATCTTGATCTATCCTTACACCTGCAAATCTCAATTTATTTCGTTTATACTTCATTCTTAATATGTCATACCTTTTGGTGAGTAGAGCCATCTCGCTCCTTCGTAGATAGGTCACCTCCTACAGACTTGGTTGATATCTTGTCTTCTTTGGCCGACAAAGGCAACAGACTTGGATGAAGTGCTCGACTCCATCTCATCCTCCTCATCTTCTATTTAAATGTCATACTCTAGAGCTTTAAGATGAGAGAACAAAGTATGGTGAGTAATAGAAGATAAATTTTGAGTAGCTTTAAGGATATTGGATTTCTCTCTCCATCTCTTGGTTAATGATCTCGAGTATCTTGTTATTAATCTCCTTCTCTCGTATAGTTCTTCCCTGTCATTTTGCTTTGTTGAGGAGATTCGTCAACCTTACATCTAACCGATCTACAGATTCATTTTCCTTCATTTTGAATGTATCAAATGCGTGTAAGACCGATTGCACTTATTCTCTTTTACTTGATCTCGATCCTTCACAAACATTTGCTGAGTCTCCGCCACATTTCTTTGGCGCTTTTGCATCTCTTAACCTTCTCAATCCAATCTTTACTTAAAGTCTCAATGATTTCAGATTCGAGCTACTTGGTCTAGATTGTGGATCTTTCTTTCATCATTTTTCAATTCGTAACTCTTTTTCTCTTGTCTAGTTCTCGATTCACCGATTCAACTCAGTGCTAGTGCCTCCATGATAAAATTTTATAGGTCCTTCTTCAAGAACCTCTTCCATCCTATCATGAATGGCCTTGAGGTGATTCTCTATCCCGAATTTCCAAGAATCATAATCTTCAATAGAAAATTCAGGTAAATTCCTGGACTTCTTACTTTTCCCGATGACATGATGAGATAAAGAAACAAAATACTCCACAAAAACTTATTAGTAGCAATCTGTTAGTAACAATAAAGAGAATGAATAAAATCAGGAAATTTCAGTAATCTTAGTTAATACCTAAAATCAATATCGTAATGACTTAACACCGCTCCGATACCACTTGTTGGTCCCAATTAGTTGAGTTGATTACGAAGCTTTAAGTTAACCTTCTAGAACAAAATCTAGAAGGGGGTTGAATAGATTTTGTAGATTTTTCAAATCTTTCAAAACTAATTCAAAGTACCAGAGTGACACAGTTGAAATTTTAAAGATAATCTCAACTTTGTTAAGATCAAAAGCAAACCGATATTCGATTTTAACTTTGATTAAAATTAATCTTTGAACAAGAACTTGGAAATTGAACAAATAAGTAAATGAAAGCAAGAAAGAACACCAGATTTTATAGTGGTTCGGATTATAACAATCCTACATCCACTCTCCTTCTCCAACTTGAAGAAGAGTCTCCACTATCTGCTTGCTTACTTACTTTACAATCTTACAACTTACAATTTGATCTTCAACTCATCAAAATGCTAACCTAACTTATGAAATCTAACTTTAAGAAAAAGAAGTGTATTTGAAGATGTGCAATGAAGTATTCTATAAACACTTAGAAAAATCTATGAAGAAATCTTGAAAAACTATTTTGTGCTCTTTGAAAACTTGTGATTTGAGAGAATAACTTGTGAATCCTGTGTATTACGAATATTGTGTGTAGTGTATTTAAAGAAGTGCCTAGACCTATTTATAAGTCCGAAAAGACAGTTAGTTTGTTAGTCAGTTCTAACAAACCGAAAACTCGCTTCAACAAACTTAATCTTGAAAACCGCTCTAGACCTCACTGTCTTTGCTCTACTCGTCTGAAAGTGACTCGGTGAAGATTTGCCTTTCTTATTCTACTCAACTTGTCATGACCTCGCCTCGAGCTCTTCATGTTCGTCTCCTACAGATGACTAGACTCAAGCTCGTCTTGAGACGATTTGTACTCTTCCAGACCTCGGTGACTAGATTGGTTCTCGACCCCGTCTCGATCGGCTTAGCCTATGGTCTCAATCTCACTGTTCTTGAGATCGTCCGATCATCCGAGCCGCTTCATTTAACTCATCAAAACTTCTTGATCCAACAAGGACTTCATCTCCCAGCTTGAAAACAAAAATTCAGTGAGGACTCCTTATCGTACTAAGAGAAATCCAAGAACCAAAATAAGAAGAAATTTTTATTATAATCCTTTTGATGAGATTTTAGCTTCTATATGGTACATTGATAGTGGTTGTTCACAACATATGACCTATAACAAGAGGTTACTATCAAATTTTCAAAGCATTGATGGTCCAAGAGTATTATTTGGAGACAATAATTGTGGTCGGACTAAAGGAGTAAGTACTCGATTATCAAGGATATTAAGGTATCTCGAGCTATATTTTGTTGAAGGATTGAAACATAATCTGCTATCTGCTTCCCACCTTTGTGATAAAGGTTTTCTTGTCAAATTTTCTAAGGATAAATGTGATATCTTAGATAATTCCTCAGATAAGGTACTTTTAATCGGGTTGAGACATGGTAATGTCTATGTGGCCAACTTTAATAGTTGTTCTAAAGACACTTGTCCGATAGCTAAGGGTGGATATGATCTTAGTGGCTATGGCACAAGAGGCTTAGTCATCCGAATTTCAAGACCCTTAGTAAGGTGGCTAAAAAGAATCTTGTTAAGGGATTACCTGAGAAACTTTTATCTACTAATCTTAAATGTGATGCTTGTCGAGAAAGGTAAATAGCCTAGACACTCATTTAAGAGTATTAACTCCTCTTCATCCGAAAGAGTGTTGCAACTACTTCATCCGGATCTATTTGGACTGTTTCTCCTCTCGGTTTCGGTGGAAGGAAATATACTCTTGTTGTAGTAGATGACTTTTCTAGATACACTTGGGTTATATTTCTTTTCAAGAAAAATGAGACTATAAACAAGATTCTGATCTGCATTGAGATAGATTCGAGAATGGAAAGGGTGTTAATATTATTAAAATAAGGAGTGATAAGGGCACGAGAATTTTGAATTCTTGTTTATCTAACTTTTTCAATGAGTGTGGAATTATTCATGAGACATCTTCAGCAAGAACTCCTCAACATAATGGAGTGGTTGAAAGAAGGAATAGAACTTTGAAGGAAGCGGCCGGGAGCATGTTAGCCGAGTATGAAACCCCTCACAGGTTCTGTCTTGAAGCCATCAACACGGCTTGTTATACCCAGAACAGGTGCTTGGTTGTTAAAAATAAGGGTAAGACTCCATATGAGATTTGGAAGGGTAAGATTCCAAGAATCTCATATTTGAAGAGCTTTTGGTTGTAAGTGTTTTATCCATAACAATGGGAAATCTAAGTTAAGAACTTTTGATGCTAAGGCGGTGATGGAATATTCTTGGGATATTCCAACACATCCAAGACATTTAGAGTTTTTAACAAGACAACCCTTTGTGTAGAGGAAACCCTCATGTTGTTTTTGATGAGTTGTATTCCTTCTCGAGATAAAGTGAATCAAATTTACGAAAGTCTAGATAAAATTGAACTGACCAAGACTAAACATAGAAGCTGTTTATCTACCTAGTCTTGATTGAGAATCGGATGAAGAAGAATCCCCATCGATAATCGAAGACAACTTCGATCGAGACTCCACAAAGCAGACACCCTTGACATCACCGATCGAGGGGGTCACCGATGAAGGGGAACGTCACCGAGAGAGAGTCGGAGGAGTTGCCTACCGAGACTCCAGATGAGGATCCTTCTCCTCACATAGGCAAAAGGATGAGAAGCTACAATCCATCTGATCGATTATAGGAGAACCATCTAGTAGTGTGCAAACACGAATGATCTGGACTGCGAAAGTCTATTTAGCCGCTATGTGTCTCTTCTTGAACCCAAGTCTATTGAGGAAGCTCTATCGATCCAAATGGATAAGCGCCATGCGGGAGGAATTGCATCGGTTTGAAAGACAAAATG
Organism: Paraleonurus japonicus; assembly: GCA_030762865.1. NCBI lineage: Eukaryota > Viridiplantae > Streptophyta > Magnoliopsida > Lamiales > Lamiaceae > Paraleonurus > Paraleonurus japonicus. The sequence continues at coordinate 32,425,925 of CM061060.1, forward strand.
TTTGGGAATTAGTGGAAAGACCCTTACGAGAAAGATTATAGGCACCAAATGGGTTTTTAAAAACAAATCAGATGAGAACAACATTATTGTTCGAAATAAGGCAAGATTGGTTGCTCAAGGTTACTCACACCGAGGGAATAGACTATGATGAAACCTATGCTCCGATTGCGATTAGAAGCAATAAGGTTATTTTTGGCATTTGCTGCATATAAATCTTTCAAAGTCTTTCAAATGGATGTTAAGTCTGCCTTCCTTAATGGTGTGTTGCTTAAGGAAGTCTATGTGGAGCAGCCTCACGGGTTTAAGATGAATAACAAGGTCTATAAACTCAACAAAGCTCTATATGGATCTGAAACAAGCTCCCAGAGCTTGGTATGATACCTTATCTCGATTTCTTGACATCAAATGGTTTATCAAAAAGGTAAGATTGATAGAACTTTGTTTAGAAAGGAAGTAGATGGTAACATCTTATTAGTTCAAATTTATGTAGATGACATAATCTTTGGTTCACCTAATCTGAAATTATGTGAAGAGTTTAGTATTCTAATGAAAAACAAGTTTGAAATGTCAATGATGGGTGAATTAACATACTTTCTAGGTTTACTGATTAAACAAATGAGTAAGGGTATTTTTATACATCGATCTAAATATGCTAAGGATCTGATTGAGAAATTTTGGATGACTACTAGTAGAGAAGTTAAAATACCTATGGCAACTAACTTCTCTATGGATTCAGATGAGCGGGGATACCCACAGATGCAACGGGGTATCGTGGACTGATTGGATCTCTTCTCTATCTCACCGCAAGTAGGCCGGATATAGCCTTTGCGGTTGGGGTATGTGAAAGATTCCAGTCTAATCCCAAGAAAACTCATCCGGAGACGGCTAAGAAAATCCTTAAATATCTCAAAGGAACCTTGCAAGTAGGGTTATGGTACCCGGTGATGACAACTTTGAATCGACGGGTTATTGATTCGAGACTTTGGAGGATGTAAGATTGATAGGAAATCCACTTCAGAACTTGTCAATTCTTATGCAACAAATTAATTTCTTGGTTATCTAAGAAAGCAGACATCATTGTCACCTCCACAATCGAAGTGAATACATGGCGTTGGAAGTTGTTGCTCTCAACTCCTCCTGGATTAGTCAACAACTTAGAGACTATAATATTCAAACATCACCTGTTCCTATTTACTGTGATAGTAATAGTGCAATAGCAATGACTTACAATCGCTCTCGCATTCTAGATGTAAGCATATAGATATTAGGCATCATTTCATTAGAGATCATGTGGAGAAAAATGACATTAGAATTGAGAAGATAACCATTGAATCACAAAGAGCGAGACATTCTTACAAAACCATTAGTTGAGTCTAGGTTTAAAGAATTATGCTTAGAATTAGGATTACTTGATGCATCTCTATCTCGATTTTTAAATTGCTTGCATCCGATAAAAGTATTCCTTATTTACGGTTATTTCTTTTCTTTAAATTAATGTCTAGAAAGAATTATCGACTAGATATGAGTCAAAGGACAATCGGGTAAATGATATCATTGAGTTCCTTTTAGGAATCAAGAATCAAGGATTAGTCATATTGACCTTATCCGACATGATGATTACTTATCGACATTCGGTAAATCAGATTAGAGCACAATAGTCACCTCGATTTCTAGAAAACAGATGACTATCTCGCACCCTATCGATCTACCCCACTACTAATAGTTTTGATGAGTTTGCTTGCAGGAACAGTATACGATTTGTCTCTTAATCTCTTCAATCAGAAAATCTTCACCTTTGTCCCTCCTCAAAATCCATCATTTTCAAATTAAATTTCATAAATCTATCTATTTCAAAATAATCAGTAATAGTGACGAAATTGGAAATACTGTGTTAAGTGTTGTTTTGAAAATTGTGCTTTTCAAAATCGACTAGGACAAAGTTTTTCGAAAGTACAAGACAAGGTCGGTGTGACCAAGTCTGTTATTAACCAAGTCTGAAATAGAAGACCTATTTGCAAAGAAAGGTATCTTTTAGCTTACGTCAAGGTACTAATTACCTCCGATAAAGCAAACCTATTAGCCGTCTAATCCGTAGGTTAAATGGTTACTTTTACACAATTCAAGACGCGTAGAGGCCACGCGCCTGAATCGAAGCGATTTTCTCGCTAAATCGTCGATGTTTTACACGCGCTTTTAAATCAACGGCTTAAAATTAAAACTGCGAGATTGTGCCACGTATCGTCTTCCCAAGTTTCCTCTCCCTCCTCTCGGGTTTAATATCTTACCTTCTTCATTTAAAATTTCACTTTCACATTTCACTTATCAAAATCTTCGTAAAAATAACCTTTTCTTACAAAAGTTATCCAAATGGCTTCTACTTCTTCCCAACCCCTAGAGCCCCCACTTATATAATTGCATCTATTTAGAATTCAAGATCAACACCGAGGCAATCGAAACAAACTCAAAGTCGAAATGTACGTTGATTTTGAAACAACTCAAGATAGAGAATCCAGCGAGATTCTAGGCTTACTCGGAGGCATCGAGGCTACGCGGATTTTGCTCGATGAAATCGGCGTAAAAACAGAACCATGGATTTCATAGGGGCAGTTTCCGTAAATAGCGAGTTCACCGAGAACGGTTTGATTACTGCGTAGAAGGTACACAATTGGAATTCACCAAGGAAAACGTGGCGGATTCTCGATACAACGGCGGATGGAGTAAATCCATTGATTTACAAGGAGGAGGAATGGGAATAGTCTTTTGATATGTTTTCAAGGGTCACTTATAGAGGAACAAGGAGAGATTTGAAGAAACATATGCCGAGAAGAAAGTATAGGTTGTTGATGACGATTGTGACCAAGTCTATTCGGGAGATCGAGTTCACATGATGGTGTGACGAAATCCAGGTTATGCCGCATGCGAGCCATCTATGACGGAATCGGGGTAGATTGGGTTGAGTTATTATTCAGAGACTGAAGGAGGAAAAGGCTAGATTGGTGTTTAACCCCGTTGATGCAGATTGGATTCCTCTACCAAGTGTGAGTCTGCTCAATAAGATCACGATCTTGATGGATGGGCTGAATAAAAGGGTGCAAACAAGGGAGGCGAAAGAAATACTCCAAGGTAAGGGGTTGCCGACAAAGAACGGAGACTAGGTGGATTGCAGATTCGATGATGAATCGATGAGGCAAGGGCTCGAGAAATGAAGCGGCGGAAATGGGTACGAGACAGCAGCCGAGGTACCGTAAGCCGAGGTACCCGAGGCCGAGGTACCAGCAAGCCGATGTGCGAAGCACAACCGGCCGAGGAAGCACTGGAGTGGAACTAGAGGTCACCCAACCTGAAGAACCCAAACACGATGTTCCGCTCCAAAGGAGGTCCGAAGGAGACTCGATCAAAGCTGCAGATGTACTGCAGAGGAGAGTCTTCCGCAACTCCCTCGAGCCTCGCTTCGAGAAGAAGGCTGCTACACTACAAATAGCGGCGGTAGAGGTAGAGATTGAAGTGCTGGAGGATCCCAGCTCAGAGCGGACAAAGATCCGCCGAGAAGCGTGTCTCTCTGTACATCATCAAATATCTCTTCATATGATAAATCCCCACCCACCTTGGCGATGAAGAAGTATCCCAGTGGTACTTATGAGCCTCTTAAATACCTACTCCCGACATAGTCCAAATCCAAACCACTCTACCTCCCACCTCATCCCCACCTCTGAAATTCCTCCCACCTCCACTCAACCATTCGATTTTCTTGATTTCCTCTCCACCAAATATCCCACTCCCTCTCCCCAAATAAGTCCAATACACACACCTGCACCCGACGGATCCGTAGGAAGCTTTGAGCTCTCCCTACGATCGACGCTCGAAGGAGGCTGGCAGAGCTTATTCCCGAACTTCGTTCAACTCGAAGTAATGAAGGAATCCATTGAAGTATGGCTGATCCATCATTTAAGGATCGGAGATCTGGAGGAGATGAGCTTCACACAGAGATGAGGTTGGGCTGGGAAAACTTCATCTCACCGGGAGAAAGTTGTTCGGAGTCTGCAGGAATTACTTCCATTTCAACCATCCTGTCTCAAGAGCAGCCTCCCGAACCTCCCGCGAGTTCGCCAGGCTTGCCCGAAACCTCCCCGCCGCCTCCCAAAGCTCCCGTGATCCACCTTCTCATCAATACTGAATCGGTGGAGAAGAGAGTAGAGGATAAATTTACCCAGATGCTCATGATGAAAACTGCAGATATCGTGGATTCATCGGTGTGACAATGGAGGAAATGCTAAAAGCATCTGAGGTAAATCTCTTATCTTCTATTTCTTATTCGGTTAAACTGTCTCACAAAGATGAATTGGCTGAAGCAAAGAAGGAAGTTGGAGAATCAAGAGCCAAACCCAAGCTTATAATCGATTGGCTGATGAGATCATACTCAATCAATCCTCAACTTCCACCTATTTTATCATATCAAGGAGCAGCTTGCTATGCTACTTGATGATGTTAAAAAGGGGGAAGATGTGGAGATCATTAAGGCCGAGCTCAACCAGATTAAGCTTTCAACAGCCAAAGAAATCAGATGAGCTCACCGCCCTAAAGATAAGAATCGAGCGAGATCGAGGAGGCGATAAGGGCGGATGAGCCGAGAAAGAAGGAAGGCGAGCTGAAGTCTGAAAGATTTATGGCCAAGATCAGGGAGAAAAAGGAGGAAGCCAAAGCCAAAGCCGAGGCCGAGCAGGCAAGGGAAAAGAGTTGTTGATAGCGGAGAAAGGGATAGAGAAGGAGCCGGAGAGAGTCGTGTCGCCCATCGACAGCAGCCTCGATGTCCAAAGCTGCTGGAAAGAGACCACTTGAAAAATCAGCTGAGCAGCTTAGGATAGAGGCGTAAAGGGACCGACGGATTAAGGCGAGAGAAGGTCTACTATGGCGGAGGAAGCCGGGAGGAAGATAAAGTCTGCGAAGGAAGCCGTAACCCTCCACATCCCAACCTCGGCAATGAAGAGGCAGTGAGGCTGCTACCTCTCGAGCCTCTAAAACGGTCCACTCCCGAAGTCCAACTCAAATCCAACCCTCATACGATCCATTCTCTTTCTTACCATCTACCTCATCCGAACTGCACCTATTCCTTAACCTTCCATATCCATCTCGATATCATGGGTCCAACAGACACCTCCCTAAGGATTCTTGGAAAGAAATTCCTTCTCGAAAGGAATCAGCCCTTGCAGACAAAACCCGAGCTACTTAAAGAGCTAATTGATTTATATCTTCTAAGAAGACTCGATTAGGCTTATTTGAGGAGACAGCCATCCCGATATCGAGGCGGGGGAAATAATCCGCTATCTCGGGAAAAGGAAGTTCTTAAGAAGGGAAAACTCAAATCCTTCCAAGACATTTTAATCGAGAACACCTTTGTAGACTACGTTCTACAAAGAGTATATCTTGGAGATGAGGCACCAGAGGAGGTGGAGAAATCTGTTGAAGAGAAGGAGAAGGAGCCGAAAAGGATGATACGCCCGAGAAAGGAGTTGAGGTGGAAGGGATGGAAGAAGTAATTGGTGGAGCTGCCGATGAGCCAGTGAGATGGATACTGACTAAGGAGGCACAAACAGTAATAGATGATGGAGCTTGCATAAGCCGAGGTGGAATCCGAGTGCCAACAACAACACCACATTGGGCGATTCTCCTCCACTGCAATCGAAGCTATCATTCCCATTGAGGAGATAGATTTAACTCTATCTTCTCCATCTCAAGAGAGGCAGGACCTTCAAAGATCTCGTGTCTATATCCGAATTCAATGCTCAAGGAGGAAGTGCTGAATCAAGAGAGCTAGTCTCGAGTGCTCTACACTGGTTCATGGAGTTATAACATCTTCACCAAAGAAAACATAGAGGTTGCGGTTCATGAGATGTTAGATCAAATAAAGTTTTGATGAGCTAAAAGAAGTTCTGATTAAGATAACCAGACAATCTTGAAGAACAAGCTTAGATCGTGTGTTTATACTAAGCCGATCAGTACTAGGTCAAGGACTCGATTAAGTAAATGCGGGAGACAAGCTCGAATCTAGTCATCTACAGGAGACAATTATGAAGAGCTCACATGAGGTCAAGACAAGCCGAGTAGAATAAGAAAAGCAAGTCTTCACCAAGTCAGTGACGAGTAGAAGAAATCACCGAGGTCAAGAGCAGCTTTCAAGATTAAGTTTGTTGAGTAGCTTTCAGGTTTGTTAGAACCGACTAACAAACTAACTGTCTTTTCAGACTTATATATAGGACTAGATTTTATTTTTCAATACATTCATGCAAATCTGATTTTTCACACTATTCACTATTTGAATTCACAAAGTATTTTCAAAAGAGGTTTCAAATATTTTCTAAAGTGTTTATAGAACACTTCACTTCACATCTTCAAAAACACTTCTTATTCTAGAGTTAGATTTTTAGAAGTTTGGTTAGCATTGTTGAAGAGTTGAAGATTGAATTGTAAGTTGTAAAGATTGTAAGTAAGTAAGCGGCTAGTGAAGACCCTTCTTCAAAGTTTGGAGAAGGAGAGTGGATGTAGGATTGTTATAATCCGAACCACTATAAAATTCTCGTGTGCGTTCTTGCTTTCTTTTAATTTCTGTTCAAGTTACAATTTGTTATTCAAAATTAAATTTCAGAATCTTAGCTAAAATCTGAATATCATCATTGCTTTTGATCTTGTTAAAAGTTGAGTTTACAATTGTTTTCCGCTGTGCTTAACTCGATATTTTGAATTGATTTTGAAAATATTTAAAAAATCTACAAAATCTATTCAAACCCCCTTTCTAGATTTTGTTCTAGAAGGTTATCTCAAGGTTTTAATCAACTCAACATTCCGGGACCAACAAGTGGTATCAGAGCGGTGTTAAGTTGTTACGATATTGATTTTAGGTCTTGAATAAGATTCTGAAATTATCTTGATATTCTTCATTTTCTTCTTTAATACTAACGTTGCTATTAATTAGTTTGTGGAGTATTTTGTTCCTTTGTTTCATCATGTCATCGGGAAAAACAAGAAGTCAAGGAATCTTCTGAATTCTCTATTGAAGATTACGACTACTGGAAATTTAGGATGGAGAATCACTTAAAAGCCATTCATGATAGGATGGAAGAGGTTCTTGAAGAGGGACCTATAAAATTTTATCATGGAGGCACCAAAGACTGGAGCCGAGTCACCAATCCAGGACTGCATAAGAAAAGAAGAGCTACGAGTTAACAAATGATGAAAGAAAGATCCATAAACTTGATCAAGTAGCTCAAACCGAGATCATTGAGACTCTAAGTAAGGATTGGATTGAAAAGGTTAAAAGATGCAAGATCGCCAAAGAAATGTGGGAGACTCTTGCTGGAATTTGTGAAGGATCCGAACAGTCAAAGAAAATAAGCTTCATCTGTTTCTACATGCATTTGACACGTTCAAAATGAAGGATGGTGAAATCGTAGATCAATTGGACGTGAGACTGACTAATCTTGTGAACAAAGCAGCCGATTTGGGTAAGACTTACACCGAGAAAGAAATTAACAACAAGGTACTCAGATCTTTGAGTAAAAGATGGAGAGAGAAAGCTAATATTCTCAAGGCAACACAGAATTTGTCAAAGCAATATCACATCACACTCTTTTCTCTCATTTTAAAGCACTGGAATATGACATTCACATTGAAGATGAAGAAGATGAGGCAGAGTCATCTACATCCGGAAAACAAGAGCATTTGTTCATCAAGATGAATCTAAAAAGATCTCTAAAGCATCCGATTTGTCTGTAAAAGAAGAAATGGCTCTTTTGTTGAAAAGGTATGAAAGACTCGAAGATGAAGTATAAAAGAAACAAAAGAGACAGATTAGGTCGAAGGAACTATAGATTAGACAGTGATAAAAAGAGCTCGCATAATGATAAAAAGAAGGATCGACCAAGAAGTCATAAGTCACCTATCGACGAGGAGATAGTATTCCAAAAACAGAAAGAGGAGATATATGCTATACATGCAGCAAACCTGGTCACTACAACTATGATTGTCCTCAACTCACTCCCAGAGAGAGAAGAAAAAAGGAAGAAAAGAGATAGAAGGAATGCCGATCGAGAGCTCTCCTAGCTAAGAAAGAAGAAGCTCTGGGACATCGTCATCCACATCTTCATCTGATTTTGGGTCGATGATGACATATGTCTAATGGCTAAAGAGGTACATTACAATTCATCATCGGATAATGACTGTGATACCTTATCTCGAAATCGATCCTATCTTATTGATAAAGTTTTGAAAGATTTGGAAATCGCTTTATCTCGCTTATAAACAGATAGAGATCGAAAAACTTAATTTAAAGGATCAAATTTCTGATCTAACTAAGGTCAATCAGACTAAGGAAAGTGAGAAACTAGATTGTACATTCAAGGGGGAATGTCGATCGAGATGATCACTAAGCACTTGTCCGATAAGACAGATAAGTTAGAACAGAATTGAGTTCTTTAAAAGTAAAATTTTCAAATATCTATTCCGAGAATGAGAATTATAAAAGGACTAACAGAGAATTAAATCTCAAGTTAGGACTTATGAATAATTCTCAGGACCACAATAGATAAAATTTTCAATTCTTCACAAAAGTCTAGTGATAAACCGGATTAGGCTTTGATAGGAGTAAGAAGAATGATCCAATAAAACCTAGAGTTTTTGTTAAAGCAACTAAACCTAAGGTAGAAACTTTATTCAGTCCCTCGGAGACCAAAGGAATTAATTACCTCATCCGATACTTCAAATGAAAAATCGACGAGGAAAGTAAGTCCTAAGGCTAAACCTAAGACTAAATCAAAGATCTATCCTAGGTATAATAGCTTTGATGGAAGAAGCAAATCTTATCCATTCTTACCAAGATTCAAGACAATTTCAAAAGATCAATTAAATAAGATTGATCTTGAAAGTCTTATCTTAGTAGATAGATATGGATGCAAGCTTCAATCTATGGTTTTAAGAAATATTGATATTTTTATCTAGATTCCTAAGAGTCAACTTAACATGAAAGGACCCAAAGTACAAAGGGTACCTAAGCAATAAATTTGTGATTGCAGGAAGATAAGAAGATAGTTGATAGAGGAGACATTCTTGAGGTCATCTCGGTACATTGATAGTGGCCGTTCCAAGCACATGACCTATGAAAGACGACTTCTCTCTAACTACCAAACCATTGATGGACCAAGAGTGATGTTTGGAGATAACAACTATGGACTTACTAAAGGTGTAGGAACACTAATGATTGGAGATGTTCAAGTTCAAGAAGTTTACTACGTGGAAGGATTGAAGCACAACCTACTATCTGCTTTCACAATTTTGTGACAAAGGGTTTTGTGTCAAATTTACTTATAATGCATGCTATGTTTTAGATGGTATCAATGAAAATATTCTATTGGCTGGAGTAAGACAAGGTAACATTTATGTTGCCAACTTCAAAAGCTGTCCTAAGGATACTTGTCTTGTTGCTAAGAGTTCAGATGACTTAAGTTGGTCATGTACGCATTTACTTGGTCACTTAAACTTCAAAACTCTTAACAAAATAGCAAGGAAATTCTTAGTTAAAGGACTCCCGATAAAATATTTTCAAAGAACCATGTATGTGTTTCTTGTCAAAAAGGAAAAGCAGACTCAAAGCTTCTTTTAAAACAATAAGTAGTCCTTCTTCGTAAAGGATTCGGAACTTCTTCATATGGATCTGTTTAGTCCAAGAACTCCTCTCACTTTAGTGGAAGAAAATACACCTTAGTAATTGTTGATGACTTTTCAAGATTTACTTGGGTTATTTTCTTGTACAAAAAGAATGAGACTATGACTAAGATTCCAGAATTTCTTAAAAGATTCAAAATGAAAAGGGATTAAATATTGTTAAAATTAGAAGTGATAAAGGTACTGAATTTCTAAATAAATTGATTTCTAACTACCGCATTGAGAATGTCATAGCTTAGGAAACATCTCAAGAAGGACTCCACAACAAAATGGAGTTGTTGAGAGAAGAAACAGGACTTTGAAAGAGGCGGCTAGAACAATGTTATCCGAATTCAACACTCCTCATAGGTTTTGGGTGAAGCAATGAATACAACTGCTATGTTCAAAATAGAAGTCCGATTGTCAAGGATAAGTGTAAAACTCCCTATGAAATTTGGAAGGGAAGATCTCCCAAAATTTCATATTTTCATATATTTGGTTGTAAATGTTTCATACACAACAATGGGAAATCTCAATTAAAAACCTTTGATGCCAAGATAGCAGATGTGATATTCTTAGGATACTCATCTATATCAAAGGCATATAGAGTTTTTAATAAGACAACCTTGTGTGTAGAAGAAACACCCCATGTGGTATTTGATGAATCTTCTCTTAAGTTTGATAAGACAGGGGACATCACAAAGATATCGTATAACTGGATCGATGACTATCAAAGGATCAACCATAAAATTCTACAATCAAGAATCGATTCAGATGAAGAGGAAGAATCGACAAAGGAAAGGAACCCGAAAGAACTTCCTCAACAAATGATCTACCAACCGATCGACGACTAGTGACACATCGCAGATCAGGTAGAGTTATCGAAGGTAACATAGAATCATCTGAAATAAATAATTCAGACAAGGCACCATCTACCGTAAAAGATAAAGGTAAGAAAGTAATGTCATATCACCCAAATTGAAAGCAGATAATCGAGATTTAGACTGCGTGTCCAGACGAGGACCCAACTAAATCAAGATTGTATGTTCGATTGCTATGTGTCATTACTTGAACCTAAATCAATTACGTAAGCTCTAACTCGATTCCAACTCGGATTAATGCCATGCAAGAAGAACTAAATCAGTTTCAAAGACAAGATGTGTGGGAGCTTGTTGAAAGACCTCATCATCAAAAAGTCATTGGAACTAAATGGGTCTTTAAAAACAAGAGGGATGAAAACAATATTGTGGTTAAAAATAAGGCCAGACTAGTTGCTCAAGGTTATTCACAATCGAGGGTATTGATTATGATGAAACCTTTGCACCAAGAGCTCGCCCTGAAGCCATAAGATTGTTTTTAGCCTATGCAGCTTTTAAAAGATTCATAGTCTTCCAAATGGATGTTAAGTCAGCATTTTTAAATGGAATCCTAGCTGAGAAAGTTTATGTAGAGCAACTCCTGGTTTTGTCAAAGGAGACAAGGTTTATAAACTAAAGAAAGCTCTATATGGACTTAAACAAGCACCAAGAGCTTGGTATGACACCTTGTCGATTATTTAATTTAAAATGGTTTTGTTAAAGGTAGAATTGATAGAACACTCTTTAGAAAAGAGTTTGGTTGTGATCTTTGTTAGTTCAAATTTATGTTGATGATATAATTTTTAGATCAACTAACATATCTTTATGTGAAGAATTTAGTAGTCTTATGAAAAGCAGATTTGAAATGTCCATGATGGGAGAAATGACATATTTTCTCGGACTTCAAGTCAAGGCAGACAAAGAAGGGAATATTCATCAACCAAGCCAAATATACAAAGATCTTATTGAAAAATATGGAATAGGTACCATGAGAAGCTAAGATACCTATGATGACAAATTTTCAATGGATCCAGACGAGAAGGGAGAAGACACTCGATCAAACCGAGTATCGAGGTCTTATTGGTTCTTTATTATATTTAATCGCTAGTAGACCCGATATTTCATTTGCGGTTGGAGTTTGTGCTTGATTTCAAGCTAATCCTAAGAAAAGCCATCTTGAAGCAAAGAAAGAAAATCCTCAAGTATTTGAAAGGAACAAGAAATGTTGGATTGTGGTATCGGTGATGACAACTTTGAAGTCTGCGGATACTCGATTCAGATTTTGGTGGGTGTAAGATAGATAGAAAATCTACATCTGGTACTTGCCAATTTCTTGGAAGTAAGCTGATTTCATGGTTGTCTAAGAAACAAACCTCTGTAGCTACTTCCACAACCGAAGCCGAGTATATGGCGGTGGAAGTTGTTGTTCTCGGTGATCTGGATAAGTCAACGGCTAAGGGACTATAATATTATCACCAAAGATGTACCTATCTTTTGTGATAGTAATAGTGCCATAGCTATTACTCAAAACCCAGTCCTTCATACAAGATGCAAGCATGTAGATATCGAGACACCACTTCATCCGAGACCATGTGGAAAAAGGAGATATCGAGACTTGAGAAGATTTTGATGGACTTTCAAAGAGCAGACATCTTGACAAAACCACCGGAAGAGACGAGGTTTAAAGAATTATCTCGTAGAATTAGGTTTATTAGATGCTTCGTTAGTAAATCTCTAATTCTGTTTTTTTATTCTTGTCTCTCTCAATTTAGTTTATTATGTCTAGAAAGAATTATCGACTAGATCTCGAGTCAAAGGACAATCAGTAGTGATTTCATTGATTTCCTCTTTAGGAATCAAGAATCAAGGATTAGTCATATTGACCTTATCTCGACATGATAATTGCTTATCGACATATAGTAAATCGACTAGGGCACAATAGTCACCTGATTTTACGAAAAGCAGATGACTATATGCACCCTATCCGATCTACCTCGGCTACTAATAGTTTTGATGAGTTTGTTTTGCGAGCAGTATATCGATTAGTCTCATAAATCACTTTATTCAGAAAACCTTCATCTTTGTTATTTTTTCCTCAAAATTATTGTTTTCAAATTAAGTCCTTAAGTCTGTATCTCAAGTAATTTTGTATTGTGTAACTAAACTGAAAATACCGTATTAAGCCTTACACATTTTGTTTTCAAAAATCAGACTAGGAGAAAACTTTTGAAAAATATAAGACAAGGTCATTTTTACCAAGTCCGAAATAGAATACCCGAGTACTAAGTAAGGTATTTCATTGCTTACGTCAGTATACTAATTACTTCGACAAAGAAAGTCTATTAGCCGTCTAATCCGTGAGGTTAAACGGTTACTTTTCACGCAATTCAAGACGCGTGTAGGTTACGCGCCTGAATTCAAAGCGATTTTCTCACAAAACCGTCGATGTTTTACACGCGCTTTTTCAATCAACGGTTCAAAATCAAAACTCGAGATCGTGCCACATTTCGTTTTCCCAACTTTCCCTCTCTCTCTCCCTCGTTTAAAAACTTACCTTCTTCAGATTTTAAAATTTTACTTTCACAATTCCCTACTATCGAAATTTACCAAAAATTTCTTACTCTAAAAACTTATCAATGGCATCCTCTTCTTCTCAAACACCAAAACCTCCTACATATATATCCGCTTTAGGTTACGATTTCAAAATGCTTTCGATTCGATTAAAAATAAATTGAAGGCTGAAATGTTTGTAGATTTTGAGACTACAAATGACAGAGAGTCCAGAGAAATTATCAGATCATGGAAGCCTCAAGGTTACGGGGTTTTTGTTCGTTCAAATCTACGCCGAACAAAGCTGCGATTTCATCGGAGCAGAGTTCCTCGCAAGAAGTGAGTTTACGGAAAATGGCTTCAAAACGACCGTCGAAGGTACTCAATTGGAGTATTCGAAGGAGAACGTTGCAAGGATTCTCGGATACTTCCATGGAAGGGGTTAATCCTTTGTTGTATAAGGAAAACGATTGGGAAGAATCGTTTGATTTGTTTGCAAGAGTTACCTACAGGGTGAGGAGAGAATTGAAGAAACATATGTTGAGGAGAACATTTAGGCTGCTCATGACGATTGTAACTAAGTCAATCCTAGGAGATCAAAGCTCCCATGATGGAGTGCCTAAGTCACTTATCAGTGTTGCATGAGAGCCATTGTTGATGGAGTTCGGGTGGATTGGGTAGACTTGTTGTTTAGGAGGATGAAGGAGGAGAAGCTGAGATTGTTATTCAACCCAACCGATGGAGATTGGACAGTTACCTCGATCGTAAGTCTATTCAATAAAATCATTGTTAATGGAAGGGTTGAATAAAAGATTTGAGACGAGGGAAGGATTAAAGAAATATTCTAAGCAAAAAGACTTGTTAACTAAGGATGAAAGGATTGGAGGGTTGCACGACTCGGATGATGAGTCGAGAGGATGCTCGAGAGGCGAGGAGCGGCTAGCGGCTACGGTAGTACAAAAGCCTGCGGTGAACCTTAACCAACAGCGGAAGATTCTTTGTGCAGTGCTTGAAACTCAACCAGCCAAGGATCCACTGTTGTGGAAGTAATAACCGAGGAGGCTGCAACCTCGTGAGGTCCCCAACAAGGAGGAGGTCAAGGAGGAGGCTGGTCGGTGGCCGCAGATAGGGTACCAGTGAGCCGAGCCTTCTACAAGCCAGCGAGACAGATGAGGACTCGATGAAGATAACCAATTTATTCTTGAGAGGAGGTCCTCTAGGACGTCCGAATCATCGCGGCTACGGGACGTCGAGATGGAAGTCTCTACCCTCCGCCGGAAGAAGTACCGGTCTTTGGAAATCGCAGCCAAGGTTGCACTTCTTTGGATGTCCCAGCCTCTCCAACCAAGGAAGTTGTACTTTCACCCATCCAAGAGAAAGGTACTACTTCATCTCTCTCTCCCTCCAAATCTCCACAGCGGCAATGAAGAGGTGTACCCGGCTGGCACCTCCGAGCCTCAAACAGCCACGGTTGCCCCATATAGTCCAAACTTCATCTCGAAACCATCCCCATCACCACTCAATCTGAAATCACCCCCATTACCACCCAACCTCGAAACTACCCTCACCCCCACCATCTCTCCACAAATAGAGCCACCTACTACATCCACCCCCACCCCATCCGAAACTCAACACTTCACACCACCAGAAATAGACATCACCTCATATCTCTTTTTAGAAGACATTCGATGAGCTCCCCGTTCCTCAACCCCAAATTTCTGAACTTCACACTCCTACCTCTTCTTCTTCCGAATCCTCATCCGAGGAAGAGGAAAGTAACTTAAGCCCCACATCGCCTATCACTTCCATAATTACCCAAATGGAGAGGAAGATGAAGCAGGTGCCTTCGAGAAAAAGCTCCAGAGAAGGACAAAGAAGATGGTGAAGGCAATCACCAAGGCAATGATCATGAACATGCGGGAGTAGAGGTAAATCTTAATGAAAAGATTACGTCTATTACTAACTGTTCTTGCCGAGAAGGTGACAGCTATGGAGGAAGAAGTTAAAGGGCTGAAAATGCAAGTATCCGAATACAACTCCATAGTGGTGGACTCATTGGCCTTGGACAAGTCGGACTTCAGTGGCTAAATGCAATGATCTGGAGATGAAGCCGACTACCTTGGCCGATCAAGTCAAAAAGGGGGAAAAGGAGGTGAAGGAAAGAGAGTTGGCACTCACACTGTGTTAGATGAGACGAAGAGCAAGGTCGACACAAAGGCTAGCACAACCGAGTTGGAGGCAACAGGAGGAAGCTCGCATTAAATCGATGAGCCGGCCGCACTTCACCGAGGGTCAGCCAACTTGAGGAGGCGAAGGAAGATGAGGAGAGGAGGAGGAAAGAAGAAGAAGAAAGGACTGCTCATCCGCCGACGAAATTAAAAGAATCCGAGACGAAAGCACTGAGGTGAAAGGGAAGGGGAAAGGGAAGATGATTGAGGAATCTGCTCCACCCAAAGTTCTAAGTCCTAAGGAAAGGAAGAGGGAGCCCGACTACTCTAACTTGCTCGAAGAATAGATCAGCAGGATCATGAGAGAGCAGGTTTTCTATGGAGAAAGAGAAAGGAAAAAGTCAAGAAGAAAAGCAAGGGACTCGGAGATGAGGTGGAGCAGAGACGTAAGGAAATGAGAGATGAAGGAGGCAGATGAAGCCGAAGTTTAGGCCCTATCACAGGACACTCAATCCGCCAAAGGTCGTTGCCGGCAAACTCTTCAAGGAATATAAAGAAAAGAATTTGGACGCCGAGATGGATGTATCATTGGTACATCCCGAAGGGGTCTGATTCACAGAGCCGGACGAGGACCTAAAGTGGCATGAGTGGATAGAGAAGGAGGACAAAGATCTATATCGAGGCTGCTAGTGGAAGGCAGACAAATTCTTCAATGCAGATCTTTGTGCTCCGGCCTATGAGAAAGGAAGGCCCAAGACCAATCCAGACGGCTCGATTGACATGAAGCTGGATCAAAGGCATCATTGCCAAAGCCGAGGTTGAGTCCGGGTTGAAAGACGAAGAAGAGCTGAAAAAGCCGAGGAAGAGAGTCTTTACCGGTTGGCCATTCCCGAAGCCAATCGGTGGGGAATCGATAAAAGGATCTTTTCTCTTTTCCTTATCTTTTTATCTTTTGATCATTGTAAATCAGTAAATATATGAATGAATATATCTGAACGTTTGTGATTTACTTGTCTTATTTTCTTGAAGTTTTTTTCGCTTTAAGAAAAACTTAAAAATTTTTCTAAGTATAAGTCATCTCGAGAATTTTATCTCTCGTAGACTTGAAAATTTTTTTCTAAAAATTAATCTAAGTCTTAAGACTCAATTTTTTTCTAAGTATTTTTTAAAAGAGTCTAAAAGACTTAAATTTTTTTAAATGCTTTAAATGTGAATGAATCATTGTAATGTGAAGAATGTGCTCGATATACCTATCTAATAATCTTGACTAAATGTAAACTAACTTCACTGTGAGTGTGTCTCTTTCTTGTAGGTTTTAACTTCATCAAAAAGGGAAATTGTTAGATCAAGTAGAGTTTTGATGAGTTAAAAGGAACAATCCAGATGAATGCAGACAACGTTGATAAATAGCTCGATCGTAGTTCGGTGATAAGTGATCGATCGGGTCTAGAGCCGATTAGGTGATCCGGAAATCTAAAGTTTACAAGTCATCCTGGAGACAAGCTCAAAACTAGTCATCCAGGGAGACGATCATGAAGAGCTCAGACGAGGTCAAGACAAGCCGAGTAGAATAAGAAAGGCAAGTCTTCACCAAGTCACCGCAGACGAGTAGAAGAAATCACCGAGGTCAAGAGCAGCTTTCCAAGATTAAGTTTGTTAAGCGGTTTCAGTTTGTTAGAACCGACTACCAAACTAACTGTCTTTTCAGACTTATAAATAGGACTAGATTTTATTTTTCAATAAATTAATGCAAATCTGATTTTTCACACTATTCACTATTGAATTCACAAAGTATTTTCAAAAGAGGTTTCAAATATTTTCTAAAGTGTTTATAGAACACTTCACTTCACATCTTCAAAAACACTTCTTATTCTAGAGTTAGATTTTTAGAAGTTTGGTTAGCATTGTTGAAGAGTTGAAGATTGAATTGTAAGTTGTAAAGATTGTAAGTAAGTAAGTAGCTAGTGAAGACCCTTCTTCAAAGTTTGGAGAAGGAGAGTGGATGTAGGATTGTTATAATCCGAACCACTATAAAATCTGTGTTCAAGTATCGCTTTCTTTTAATTTCATTCAAGTTACTATTTGTTATTCAAAATTAAATTTCAGAATCTTAGCTAAAATCTGAATATAATCATTGCTTTTGATCTTGTTAAAAGTTGAGTTTACAATTGTTTTCCGCTGTGCTTAATCTGATATTTTGAATTGATTTTGAAAAGATTTTAAAAAATCTACAAAATCTATTCAAACCCCCTTTCTAGATTTTGTTCTAGAAGGTTATCTCAAGGTTTTAATCAACTCAACAATCCGGGACCAACAAGTGGTATCGGAGCAGTGTTAAAGTCAGTTTCGATATTGATTTTAGGTCTTGAATAAGATTCTCAAATTATGAAAATACTTTCCGTGTATGAAAAAATTTATGAATAAGATTCCGAGATGTGAAGAAATGCTTTCCGTGTATGAAAATATTTATGAGACCAAAGCATTGACTGATTCAATGATAGAGGAGAACGTGGAGATCACCGAAGCTCAATTCATGGTTTTGAAAAGCCAACTCAAATATTTTCTACTCCAAGTGAAGAACATAACCATCATGGAGAATCAAGAAGAAGAAGGGGAGGAAGAAAACGAAAGTGAAGGTGAAGAAGAGAAATGGAAAGTTGATGAAGAAGAGGGCCCAAGCAAGGAGGATTAAGTGGAAAATTTCCTTGTCGAAAGTGAGGAAGAGGAATGTCCATTGATGGACACGAGCAATAATGAGGAAGAAAATCTAGAAGCATCGAATGAAGCCTTGAAGATTGAAATGAGCATTTCTATATCTTCAAACTCTTCAAATTATAATTTTATTGATATTGATGCTTCTAATGATTTGATTTTACCTCTTGTGAACTTTGACTATAGGAAGGAATTGATGAAGCGCTTGGGCATCCTTGAAGGAAATGAATGGAGAAGAAGGATGGAGAGATAGCAAGGGGGACAACCATGGATACTATGCATATCTATATGTGGTTGCCCTACCAATTATGTGAACCTCCTAAACTTTGAAGCTCAAAGGATGAGATATAATGGGAAGGAGGATCACTATCCTTGGTTATTCGATGAAGGAAGTTGGAAGTGAACGAATAAGTCCAGCAAAGGACGTTAAACCTAGAGCTAGATGGGAAGCAACCTATCATTTTTGTGCTTTTGTGTGCTTTTTGTTTGCTTTGGGATTTTGTTCCGTTTTTGGGAGAATAGGCTTGGTACTTAATTGCTCATGCTTAGGAAGTTGTGTTATCATGCTTTGAGATTTATTGTGAGTATTGAGCTTATTGCATTTGGAGTTGCATGTATTTGTATCACTTCTATTCCAAACTTTGAATTCATGTTATCATTCAAGTTTGGGGGTGTTGATCGTTTATTGGGTCGAAATGCATCTCTTTATGGTAATTGGTTGATGATTGTTATGCCCGATTGTAGGTACACTCACTATATTGGATGGAAAGAGATCGAAATTTCAAGGGAATTCAAGATCAAAAAGGAGGAAAAGCTTAAAAGTTGGTAAAAATGAGCAAAAAGGAAGAGACTCTGGTCTCCTCGATCGAATGAGCGACCGGGCTTAAATCGAGGGACCAAAATGGTTAGTTTTTGCATATTTGAATTCGTTGGGGTCAAATAGGTCATTTCTAGGAGTTTCGGGGTCGGTCCGGGAATCCGTAAAAATTCCCTAGACTCGACCCCGGGTTGAGGTGGCCCACCCTCGAGTCGAGGTGTCGCACTTAGTCAAAATTCGCAAAATGCATATCCCTCGAGTCGAGGGTGGAGCCTCGAGTCGAGGCTTTTGATTTTTTTGGGATTCCTCGAGTTGAGGCCTGAGCCTCGAGTCGAGGCCGGGGCCGATTTAAAAACACAGATTCATATTTCAGATTGCATTACACGACTCGAGGCTACCTTATTCCTTCACATTCCCCTTCGCGATTTCTTCCCCATTTTCGACCCAATTCACTCATTTGTCACCGATTAATTCCCTTGCCCATTACATAATCATCATACATTGCATCAAAATTGCATCTTGGAGGGTTTTTGAGATTCAATTAGGGATTTTGAAGAATTGTTGGGTGTTCCTCCATCATTCATTCTAAGTCCGAAATTCGCAATTTAGGTATGTAATTCCTACTCATTTGGCTCTTAATTTCATTATTATGGAGATTATTGCATGGGTAATAGACTAGATGTGCCAATTTTGTGTTTAAATATTGAATTTCATTGTGGCATTTCAACAAACACCTTGTATGCATGTTCGATTTGGACGAATTGTGAGCCTTTTGGATGGATGATTTGAATTATTTGATGAATTAGAAGCATGTCTATGATTGTTGAGATGATATTGCTTATGCCTTTGTGGAATTTTGGCTTGAGAATTATTTTTGCATATTGGTGTGAATAGTTCCTAGTGATAGTGTGTATGGAAATTGGTCAAGTTTGAGAGGATTAATGATAGAATTGCATGATTCATGATTGTTATTGGATTAATTACTTGCTAGATGGCTTATTATTTTTGGTCATTTCATGGAGCCTAGTTGCATAATTTTGTGAGTTTCTTTGTTGATGTTGCTTGTTGAGGCCGTTCTATTAAGTATGCATTTTTGGGGATTTATTGAGCACTTCTATTGATCATATGTACTTAGTTGGGTATTTGACCAATTGTTGAGGCTTGTTGCTTATTCACTAGGAATTGTTGGTGTTGGTGATTTGAGTTGTGACTCTTGACTCGTTCATGTGCTTGATTGATATCATTTTGCTCGTATTGCTATTATTAGTTATTGATCGTTGCCTTGGGAATTTTTACAGAAAGATGTTTAGAGGAGTTGATGGCCATAATTTCTTAGATGAGGAGTTCGAAAGAGAGAAGAGGCTATTCGGTTCGCACACAAGATGCCCGCAGAGCTAGGGATTCAGTGGGATGACTACAAGTGGCGGAAGCACATCATTCTATATGCGGAGATTTATAACAAGGTGGTCAATACCCGCCTTGTCGACCACAACTACATGGCTTCCATGGGCATCGAGGAGGATATTCCACTTCAATTCGAGCAGATTGGCATGGGCGGCTTCTTAACTAAGAGGCCGAGGACTTATTTGGGGCTCACTCTCGAGTTCCTCTCGTACAATGAAGTTCAACAAAGCCAGAAAGGCAAAGTTTCCCAGGCCATTACTTTTGAGTAGATGGGACACGAGTACACCTTGACCGTGAACGAGGACAATGAGATCATAGGAGCACCGACAGATCCCGATGGCTCTCTACTTAACATCCGGAAAGAGTACAACGCCAAAAAGTTCTCAAGAAGGATCTCGATTTAGGGCACCGGACCAGCCTCGGTTCATTCGCGGGAAGTCGAAGAGCACGAGGATACGGAACCCGGTCATGAGGTATCTAGCGAAGATCCTCTCAAGCACGATATTTGCTAGATCGGAGGGAGGAGCCGTGGTATCCGAGGAGTTGTACGTGC
The DNA here is from genome assembly GCA_030762865.1 of Paraleonurus japonicus. NCBI lineage: Eukaryota > Viridiplantae > Streptophyta > Magnoliopsida > Lamiales > Lamiaceae > Paraleonurus > Paraleonurus japonicus. The sequence continues at coordinate 32,446,676 of CM061060.1, forward strand.
TCTGGTGTTTTCTCGCATGGGGTCGATTTAATGCTGCTTTGCATATCTCGTGTTATCTATTTGAGAGGGTGACGAGCACGAAGTTCAAGAAGATACACTTCGGAGGGATGATTACATTGATTGCCGAGCATCTCGGCATTCTTACACATAACTTGAGAGCACCTTTGGAGGGCCCAGATCTTACTACTAATACCATGAGGCGTACGAGGACTCTCGACCTCATTGGTAGGACTTGGTGCTTTCAAGCGCACTTAGGTGGCCGATTCCCTCTTCCCAATAAGAGGTTGACTACGATTTTCGGGGCTCAGGTTTTGTGACCATCAACCTCTGGATGTGGTCACGAGACATACAGAGGCGATTGATGCCTACACCCGTGAGCACGGAGATGTCCTCCGTGATGATGATGATGAGGAGGGAGGACAAAGCAGCGAGATCGTGGTCGGATGAGGCCGAGGGTGCAGATGCAGGAGATGGAGATCTTGTGGAACCTGAAGAAGAGGAGCAGGCACAGAGCCGATACAGATGGACGAGGACTATTTTCCAGAGATCAATATGTACCGCGGGACGAGATGAGGAGCCGAGAGTTTGAGGCTGGTAGCTGATCACAGAGGCGGTGGACCACGACCGAGGAGATGTGGGCCGACAGTCGAGAGGATGCTGCTCGAGTGCTTGAGTAGGCAAGATGAGTGCTACCGTATGATGGAGAAGTCTCGTAGGTTTAATAAAGAGACGAAAAGGATGCAAGAGGAGTCTCTCAAGACTCGGCATGACATGTAAGCACTCCTCCAGCAGATGAGCTCATGGAATTTCGGGTCGGGTCACTACCCTCCTCCACCGCCGTCGTCCGATTATTAGGGCGACTCCTACTTCCTATTATAGATTGAGATCTTCTTCGAACTAAATGCACAAATAGATAGAATAGTTATCCTTATCCTCTTGTCATTTAGTTATCCTTTAGCATTCCTCTTGAGTGATTTGTATGAATTGATTATTAATTGGTTGGATTGTACTTGATGTTATGGATTTGAATTGATGATGCTTTGGATTTTATGATGATTTGTGTGGATGATGATTTTGATGGTTTTGATCTTATCGAGCTTATTTACTTTTGATGATTATACTCTATTGATCTCTTGGATTCCTCATATATTTTGGGCTAGATTTGTTTTGAGCTTCATTGTAGACTTATTGCATATCTTTTAGTATCATTCTTCACATAGTGAGTGTGCTTGAGATTATGTACATGTGCACTTGTGCTTGATTTGCAAGACCTATTGAATTTTGATATGATCATGAGTTGAGATGTGGCTTGAAGCTAGCATGCTTAATAATTATGTGAAGATGAATGTGATTGAAAATGTTTAATTCATTGCTCAATTTTAGCCCGTGAGCTTTTGTGCCTTAAAAATCGTACATCTTATACGGTTGATTTGATTTCTTTGTGAGTGCATCATTCATAGATTTGTATGCTAGAAATTGCCTTTGGACTTGTTGAGCTTGATCTTTGTGTGATTCCATGAAAGTGATAAGAGGCCATGTTTGATATGATAAGTCACTTTGCCAAATTTTTCCCCACCAAATATATTTGATTTCCTTAGTGAGCCATGTTGAGCCTTATTTCCTTATTCTTTGGCAAGCCAAGTGAAATTGAAACCATTTGCCTATTTTTATGAGCCTTCTTGTCCTATTCTTAGTAGAGCTTGATTGTTGGCTATAGATGGTGCATTGCATGTGAAGTGTGGTGGAAAATGCTGAGCTAAGTGATGATGCTTGAAAGAGAAAAGAAAGGTTGTGAAAAAAATTAAATTGTGAAGAAAATTGTGAGCATGAAAAAGAGAGATTCAGTTTGTGAGCTTATGTGAAAGAAAGCTCAAGTGAATGGTGGTGTTTGAACATTGAAATGCAAAAGAAAGAGTGATGCTTGTTGATGAATGAAGAGATGTGTAGTGTATTGATTAACTATCACTCAAGTCTCTACTATTTGAGTCACTTTTTCTCAAATACATCCCACCTTTTCCAAAGAGCCTACATTACAACCTAGAAGAAAGACCTCTTTGATTCTTGATTGAACACAAATGATTTTGATTGAGATTGAGTTCATTGGCAAGCTTATGGTGTGCATGTTTGTGAATTTGATGATTGAGTGCATTGAACCATTATACACTTGAGAGAAGAGTGAAACACTCCATAGAAGGAGCAATGTGTTAAGTGTTTGATGTTGCATTTGTTGGAGCATGATTCATCATGATTGCTCGTGGAGCGATTTGCATGGAAACTTATGTTCATTGATGAGTTCGATTGTCTTCTATTTCTTCTATGGTGCCATGTGACATAATTGCAATCAATTCACTCCTTTGTGCTTATTTGCTACGTTGCTCGAGGACGAGCAACACTTGTGTTTGGGGGTATTATGATTGGAGTGAATTGATGCATATTTTTAAGGTGTATTTTAGTGCAAAAAGTGATCAAAAGTGTTAGATTTTGTGCATAAATGTGTAGAGTATCACTTCTTTGCCTAAAAGTATTACTTGATGAGTTTTTGATTTTTCGTCCGTTTTACAGGTAAATCGGTGGAATTTGGCAAAACCAAGAATATCGGCATTCTTAGGATGAAGAGACGATCGAGACAGAGGCAAAACGGGGTCGAGGCAGAGCCCGGTCGAGAAAATTCCTGGACTCGACCTCTGGTCGAGGTCCAGGGCCTCGACCCGAGGGTGAAGGAAAGAGGCTGAGAGTTGAATTTTGGAGGATGCCTCGAGTCGAGGGCTGAGCCTCGAGTCGAGGGCAGCGAAAGGGCAGCCTCGAGTCGAGGTGAGCCTCGACTCGAGGGAGGTGATTTTTAGAAATTCGTCTATAAAAGGGGCAAAGTAGAGTAAAACTCGAGATAGAATTCCATAGAGCGGTTATTAGCGGTTTTGGGGCGATTTCTTAGGCCCCAAGCCAATATCTCCTTGTAGGTTGAGTAGATTGTAGATTTAGATTTAGATTTCAATTGTTGTTTATTAGATTAGCTTTAGATTAGCATTTGATCTCTTGTTTACTCAATTCAACCTTGTAATTCATTGGAGAAGAAATGTATTGAAGACTCAAGCATTCCTATTTTTGTTGATTCAATCCATTTGGTGATGTTCTTCCTCTTATCTCTTTTCAATTTTTATTTCTTGTGATTTGCTTTGTGTTTGTGCATTTAGATTTTCTTCCCATGGATTTTGCTCTTGGCACCATGGGCTAACTCTCTTGTGCTTGGGTTAATTGAAATTGAGGATGATTTGATTGCCTCATGCTATGATTGTTGATAATTGTGATCAATTGAGTTAGATTATTTCCTAATTGTGATTCTCAATTGTGCTTCATACAAAATTATCTCTTTAGATTAATGTTTGATCACCCTAGCAATAGGCGAGAGTTGAGCTAACGTGATCCGGGATTAATCGGGTTATAATTGTGTATGAATGTATGGATTGGGTGCTTCGGAATCAAGAGATTAGTTGCACTAAGGATACTCACATTAAGCATTGTGTTATTAATGGAGTGATTAATTTCATGACGGTTTTATGCTTTCTATCTTATTTGATTCAATCATAGCTCTTTTTCCTTTGGAAAGGCGGATCCCGGGAGTTGATCATTGAATCCTTGATGGATGTTATCCCTAGCACCCAAATCCTCGATTATTTGCCTCATTGTGTTGTTTGAGTTTATTTCTAAATTTTTGTAGTGTTTTTGTTTCCAAACCCGTCTTGCAACGGTAGTCACTAAGAACTTGTATTTCTAGGGCCTCACGTGCATACTTTTTCCCTTGGGTTCGATAAACTTAATTGGTCTTAATACCGCTTGCCGGTAACCTCCAAATCAATATCTCACTGCAAGTAGGCCGACATAGTCTTTGCGGTTGGGGTATTTGCAAGATTTCAATCAAATCCCAAGAAAACTCATCTGGAGACAGCTAAGAAAATTCTTCAATATCTTAAAGGGACTTTGCAGGTTGGGTTGTGGTACCCATCCGATGACAACTTTGAGCTTTCGGGTTATTCGGACTTAGATTTTGGAGGCTGTAAAATTGATAGGAAGTCCACCTCTGGAACTTGTCAATTTTTAGGCAACAAATCAATTTCTTGGTTATCTAAGAAACAAATATCTATTGCAACCTCCACAATCGAAGTGAATACATGGGAGCTGGCGGTTGTTGCTCGCACTCCTCTGGATTAGCCGGCTGACTTAGGGATTATAACATTCTCACATCATCTCGTTCCTATTTCTTGTGATAGTAATAGAGCAATAACTATGACATACAACCCTGTCTTACATTCTAGGTGTAAGCATATAGACATCAGGCATCATTTCATTAGAGATCATGTTGAGAAAAATGACATTAGAATAGAAAAGATATCAATTGAGTCTCAAAGAGCAGATTTACTTACAAAACCCTTAGCTGAATCTAGATTTAAGGAATTATGTTTAGAGTTAGGATTACTTGATGCTTAATTAGTTGATTTATAATTTATATTGTTTGTATCCTGTATTTCCTTTCTTTTGTTTTCCTTTCTTTAAATCTTGTTTAGAAAGAATTATCGAGACTTAATATGTGTCAAAGGACAATCACAGAGCTGATATCATTGATCTCCTTCTTAGGTATCAAGAATCAAGGATTAGTCATATTGACCTTATCGACTTGACAATTGCTTATCGACATCAAGTAAATCAGACAAGTACTCAATAGTCGAGTTGATCTCTTCAAAGCAGATGACTAATTGCATTCTATCCGACTTACTTTGGCTACTAATGGTTTCTTTAGTTTATGTATCCGCAAGGAACAGGTAATAGATCAACATTGTTAGATCAGCTTGAATCTCCTAAACCGATAAACCTTCTCATCTGTTCACCCCTTCTTTGTTTTCTTCAAAACGTGTTTTCAAATTTATTTTCACAGCTCATCTATTTCAAAACTTTTCAGATGAGTTGTCTTTGAAAGTCCAGCTAAGTTTGATATTCTTATATACTAGTTATATCTGAATATAAGACTTAGTTTATTTAAAATAAAAGGCGCTGATTAACTTGTCTTAAATTTTGTTTTAAAAAGGATTAGGCTAGGCTGTTTTCTTGATAAACCCAGACAAGGTCGTTTTTGAGACTAAGTCAACCAAACCCTTGTCTGTTTTAGAAAACCTTTGTGCAAAGAAAGGTAATCCTAGGCTTACGTCGGTATACTTACTTCTCTGCATAAGGTGACCCTACTATCTGTCAAATCTGCAGCCTATACAATTACTTTTTAAGCATTTCAAAGTCAAGTTATTCTCACGCGCTGGATCCCAATCGTTTATCTTATTTTTAACCGTGCATCTAGCTGATTGGAGCGAATTGATGCATGTTTTTAGGGCTATTTTAGTGCAAAAGGTGATCAAAAGTGTTAGATTTTGTGCCTAAATGCGTAGAGTATCACTTCTTTGCCTAAAAAGTATTACTTGATGAGTTTTTGATGTTTTTCATCCGTTTCTGAGTAAATCGGTGGAATTTAAGCCCGTGAGCTTTTGTGCCCTTATAGTCGTACATCTTATACGGTTGATATGATTTCTTTGTGAGAGCATCATTCATAGATATGTATGCTAGAACTTGCCTTTGGACTTATTGATATTGATCTTTGTGTGATGTCATAAAAGTGATATGAGACCATGTTTGATATGATGAGTCACTTAGCCAAAAATTTTCCCCTCCAAAATATTTGATTTCCTTAGTGAGCCATGTTGAGCTTATTTCCTTATTCTTTGGCAAGCCAAGTGAAATTGAAACCCATTTGCCTATTTTTATGAGCCTTCTTGTCCTATGTTTAGTAGAGCTTGATTGATTAGCTAGAAGATGGTGAATTGCATGCAAAGTGTGGTGAAAAAATGATGAGCTAAGTGATGATGATTGAAAGAAGAAAGAAAGGTTGTGAAAAAAATTGAATTGTGAAGAAATTGTGAGCATGAAAAAGAAAGATTCAATTTGTGAGCTTAAAAGAAAGAAATCTCTAGTGAATTGTGTGGTTAGAACATTGAAGTGCAAGAAAAAGAGTTGATTGATGAAGAGTGAAGAGATGTGTATTATATTGATTAGGTATCATTCAAGTCTCTACTATGTTAGTCACTCTTATCCAAATCATTCCACCCATTCCAAAGAGCCTACATTACAATCTTGATGAAAGACCTCTTTGATTCTTGATTGAACACAAATGATTTTGATTGAGATTGAGTCCATTGGCAAGCTTATGGTGTGCATGTTTATGAATATGATGATTGAGTGCATTATACCTTCATACACTTGAGAGAAGAGTGAAACACTCCATGGAAGGAGCAATGTGTTAAGTGTTTGATGTTGCATTTGTTTGATCGATCTATCTTGATTGCTAGTGGATAGTTTGCATTGAAGCTTATATTCATTGATGAGTTCAATTGTCTTATATTTCTTCTATGGTGCCATATGACATAATTGCAATCAATTCACTCCTTTGTGCTTATTTTCTACGTTGCTCGAGGACGAGCAACACTTCAAGTTTGGGGTATTATGATTGGAGCGAATTGATGCATGTTTTTAGGGGCTATTTTAGTGCAAAAAGTGATCAAAAGTGTTAGATTTAGTGCCTAAATGTGTAGAGTATCACTTCTTTGCCTAAAAAGTATTACTTGATGAGTTTTTGATGTTTTTCATCGGTTTTACTTGGTAAATCGGTGGAATTTGGCCAAACCGAGAGTACCGACATTCTTAGAATGAAGAGACGATCGTGACGGGCAAAAACGAGGTCGAGGCACCGCCGGTCGAGAAAATTCCTGGACTCGACTTCTGGTCGAGGTCCAGGAGCCTCAATCCGAGGGTGAAGGCATTGTGGTGAAATTTGAAAATTGGAGGCGGCCTCGATTCGAGGGCTGAGCCTCGAGTCGAGGGATAGGCAAAATGGGGCAGCCTCGAGTCTAGGACTGATTTTCAGAAATTCATCTATAAAAGGGGCAAAGCAGAGCATAACTAAGGGACAATTCATCATAGCATTATCAGCGGTTTTGGGGCGATTTCTTAGGCCCAAAGCCAATTTCTCCTTGTAGGTAGAGTAGATTGTAGATTTAGATTTCAATTATTGTTGATTAAATTAGCATTTGATCATCTAGATTTCTCAATTCAAGCTTTTATTTCATTTGGAGAAGAATTGTATTGAAGACATAAGCATTCCTATTTTTTTGATTCAATTCAATTGGTGATGTTCTACCTCTCTTGTCTTTTCAATTCATTTATTGTTGTTATTTAATTGTTGTTTGATCAATTAGATTCTCTTCCCATGGATTTTGCCCTTGGCACCAGTGGCTAACTCTCTTGTGCTTGGGTTAATTGAAATTGAGGATGATTTGATTGCCTATGCTATGATTGTTGATGATTGGAGATCAATTGAGTTAGATTGCTTCCTAATTGTGATTCTCAATTGTGCTTCATGCAAAATTATCTCTTTAGATTAATGTTTGATCACCCTAACAATAGGCAAGAGTTGAGCTAACGTGATCCGGGATTAATCGGGTTATAATTGTGTATGAATGTATGGATTGGGTGCTTCGGAATCGAGAGATTAGTTGCACTAATGATACTCACATTAAGCATTGTGTTATTAATGGAGTGATTAATTTCATGATGGTTTTATGCTTTCTATCTTAGTTGATTTGCAATTTGATTCAATCATAACTCGTTGATCATCGATTCCTTGATGGATATTAGCTCTAGCACCCAAGTCCCCCATTTATTATTGTGTTTGAACTTGCCTTCTAAGTGTTCGATCATTTGCCTCTTTGTTTTGTTTGAGTTTATTCCTAGCATTTTTGTTGTGTTTTTATTTCCAAACCCGTGATTACATCAATAGTCATCGAGAACTTTTATTTCTAGGGCCTCACGTGCATACTTTTTCCCTTGGGTTCGATATTCTTGATTGGTCTTAATACCGCATGTCGGAAACCTACAAATCACGAGCACGATAAATCATTTTGAATAAACGCGATTCAGATTAAAATCCACTTTCCACGTGGATTCTCTCTCCAAATTTTTCACTCCTATAAAATCAGCTTCTTCTCCATTTACCCCTTTTCACTTTCAGAAAAATGACTTACATTCTGTAAAAATTCCCAACTTTTCAAACCCCTGTAAAACCTTTTTTATGAGCGTAAATTCATCGGTCTCACATCCACGATTGTTAACTTCAACAAGGACACATACAACAAGAAGATTTAATCGAGAGATGTACGTCGATTTTGACACAACCTCGATGCGTAATCCCTTGAGATTCTCGGGGACTCTTGGAAAGATCACGGTTGAGAACATTCTCGCTCGAAGAAATCGAGAAAAACAAGACCCTCCATATGAGAGGGATCGAGTTTTATATCAATGGTGAGTACGAGAATAGTGTGTTTAAGTTGAAGGTTGATGGTGATGATGTAGTGGTTACGAGGGAGGAAGTGGCCAGAGTTTTGATACTAATGCTAAAGGAGTGAACCCCTGATTTACAAAGATGAAGATTGGGTGGAATCATTCGAGATGATCGCCCGATCTTCGTGTAGGATCGGAGAAAGGAATTAAAGAAAAATATACTTAGGAGGAGGTATCGTCTGGCGATGACGATCTTGACTAAGTGTATTTTGGGGGAGCAAAACTCCCATAATGGTTTGATGAGGCCCAGGTTAAACCGCATAAGGGCGATTTTGGATGGGGTGCGAGTTAATTTGGCCGAGTTGTTTATGGGAAGGTGAAGACGGAAAAGGATAGGCTGATTTGCAACAATGGAGAATGGACTGCCAAGTCCATTACGAGCCTTTTAATAAAATAACTGTCCTTCTAGAGGATCTCGCTAGCGGATGACCTCAATCTGGATAGATGGGGTGAGGAGCTACACCAAGCAAAAAGGGCTCCTCACAAAAACGAGCTGATAGGAGGGTCACAGATTCTCGATGAAGACGCGGCTAAGGAAAGGGTAGCTGAGCCCTCGCCGAGGAGGAACATTCTCCCTTCCACCTTCTTACCTCCCACCTCATCTCCTCCCCCACAGCCCATCCGAGCTGCACCATCATCATCCCACCCAACATCTTCTCTACCACCACCACCCTCCGAAATACCACCACCACCATCTCCATCTCGATATGCAACCACCTCCACCTCAACCCACTCCCCAAGTCCAAATCCCGGATATCTCCCACAACATCTTTGGAAATATCCAGATGAGCTCCCCATCTTCTCCCTCCTCATCCTACTCCTCCAAGGAGGAAGACTCGACAGCCCCACATGCGCCATCTCATCCGCCTTCCAGAATCTACGGCAGAAAATTAATAGAAGGTAGAGAGATTACTAGCAAAGAAAACAAAGCATATTGTGAGGGCGATGACAGAGACAATGCCGATAAACAAAGCATATTGGTCAATCGTCTGAGCACTGGAGGAGGAAGTCAAGTTACTGAAAGCAAAGGTGGCGAGAGGACAACGCGATCGTGGTAGATGCATTGACCAGCGACAAATCAGACTTTCAAGTGCGTTGTTCCTCCTCGGAATCTCAGCTACGAGCCCTAACAGATGAATTTAAAAAGGGGGAAGTAGGGCAGAAAAAAGCGAAGGCCCTCACAGTGATGTTAAAGCCAACACCGATAAGCTACAAATCAAGGCCGACACAACCGAGCCGGGAGGTGGCGAAGGCAGAGATGAAGGAGAAGGCAGACGAGCTTGCCGCTCTTCACCTGCGGGTAACTCCAGTTGAGGATGCCATCGGGGAAGACGAGGAGAGGAGGAGGAAAGAGGAAGAAGAGAAATCCGAGAAGCTAATGGCCAAACCGAAAGAATCAGAAAACATCTCGAGGCCAAAGCAAGGAAAAGGGGAAAGTTGCCGAGTAAGAGCCGTCGAGAAAGAAGACGAGCTCGCCGCCCTTCAACCGAGGGTAACTCAGATTGAGGATGCCATCAAGGAAGATGAGGAGAGGAGGAGGAAAGAGGAAGAAGAGAAATCGGAGAAGGCGATGGCTGACTGAAAGAATCAGAGAAAGCATCTCGAGGCCAAAGGTAAGGGAAAGGGGAAAAGCACGAGAAAGAGCGGCCCGAGACTTTCATTTCTAAATCATCCAAGGTGAGAAGAAAAAAGAAAACCGGACTACTCCAATCTGCATCGAGGAGCAGATCGAGAAGGATTAAAGCAGAGAAGGAGTGGTTCGGGGAGAGAGAGAAGAAGAGATAGAAGAAGCTAGTCAAAGGGGCTGAGATGAAGTGGGACAGGGGAATCAAGAAGTGGGTCTCCAAGGTAGCTTACGAAGCAGACTTCCGCCCTACCACCGCTCATCCGCCCTCCAAAGATGGTCTCGGGTCAATACACAAAGGAGTATCGTGAGAATAATATGGATGCCAAATGGATGTACCATTGGTACATCTTGAAGGCATCCGAGACTGAAGCTGCAGATGAAGATCTCCGATGGCATAAATGGATGGAAAAAGAAGACCCGAGCCTCTATGGAAGGCTACTCGATGAAGCTAGTGACATATTCAACTGCGATCGATTACCCCAGCCTACGAGCATGCCAAGCCTAAGATGAACGCCCGATAGGACCGTTGATCTAAACCGGTGAAGACAGATTATCACCAAAGCCGAGGTTTTTACTTGGGCCGGAGGTCCTAGAAGGCATCGATGGGGTGTCTAATAAGACATGATTTTCTTTTCCTTATTTTTCTCTTATCTCGCACCACTTTGTAAATCAGTAAATCTTATGTGAATACACTTGATCTTATCTCGATTCAACTTGTCTTATAATTTTAAGCTTTCTTTACTGCTTTTTTAAGAAACCTTAAAAATCATTCTAAGTGTTAATCATCGAGGAAACTTCCATCTCGAGTTAAAATTTTCTAAAAATTTCCAAGTCCCGAGACTTAAAAACTTTTCTAAGTACTAATCATCCGATAAAGTCTTAAGATTTAAAACTTCTCTTAAAAGAAAGACAAGTCTTCACCAAGTCAAGTCTTCACCAAGTCAAGCAGACGACTAGACCAAGATCGGTGAGTAGAATAAGAAAGGCAAGTCTTCACCAAGTCACCGCAGACGACTAGACCAAGATCACCGAGGTCAAGGTAGTTTTCAAGAATAAATTTGTTAAACAATTTTTAGTTTGTTACAATAAACTAACCGTTTCTCGAGCTTATAAAACATTAGGCACGATTCTAAACACAACTTACATTCCAAAGACTCTAGAATTCACATCACTCACGATTTTCAAAAGAGCATTAAAAAAGTTTTCAAAGCAATATTCAAAAGTTCTAAGTGTTTGTAGAACACTTATTTGTATATCTTCAACACTTCGCATTGTAATCTTCAAGTTTCAGAGAAGTAGGCGATTGGAGATATGATCGAAGATAAGAATCTTCACAATTTGTAATTGTAACTTTGTAAGTGAGTAAAATAGTAAGTAGTCGAGGCCCTTCTTCAAGTTGACGAAGGAGAGTGGATGTAGGATCTCGTTTAATCCGAACCACTATAGTTCTTGGTGTTCTTTCTTGCTTTGTTTACTTATCTTGTTATTCTTCAAACCTTCAAACAAATTCAATTTGATTCATATTTAGATTGCTTTTGATCCTTAAAGATTGAGTTAAAATCTAGTTTCATTTGCATAGCTTTGATACTTTGAATAGATAATCCAGTCTTTGAAAAAGGATTTGAAAATCTATTCAACCCCCTCCTTCTAGATTTTCACTAGAAGTGATATAAGCTATTTGATATTCACTCAACTGTGGGCCAACGAGGGAAACACTTGTTACACCTGTAACAAGCCAGAGCATTTTAGCTATGATTGTCCACGGTGACTCCTAAAGAAAGAGAGGAGAAAAAGAAGAAAAGAGATAGGCGCTTTGCAGATTAGAGGACCCTTCTTGCTGAGGAAAAAGAATCAAGAAAATCATCATCATCATCATCGATTTTGGATCAGATTATGAAGTATGTCTTGGCCAAAGAGGTAGATTACTATCCCTTAACCGATAATGAGTCCTATAAATCAGTCTAAGATAATGATCAAAGCTGTAATCAAGGGTCTTTTGAAAGATCTAAAAATGTCTCTAAGTGCTTACAAACAATTGGAGACTGAAAATTTATCTTTAAAAGATCAAGTCCAGGACTCTAATCAAAGGCAAACAAGTTGTAACCTCATCGTGAGTCCGAGGAAACATTCAAGGGGAATGTTTACAGTGCCGAGGCTACTACTTAAATGATGCTGAAAGATTAGAAGAAGAATTGAAGTCTTTAAAAGCTAAATTTGAAATGGTTTGCAATGAGAATGAGTTAATTAAAAAGACAAATGAGAAACTTGTCTTCAAAATGAGCCAACTTAATAACTCACAATCAGCTATAGACCATATTTTTAGAACTTCACAAAAATCCCATGATAAAACGAGGTTTTGGTTATGATAGGAATAATAAATCGAAACTTTGAAACCAAGGAAATTTTTGAAGGCTGCTGAAACATCAAAAAGAATCAAAATTGGACCTTGGAAACCACAGTCGAGATAAGGATTGCATCTCCTAATCGAAAATTAAAAATCGAGATGAGGAGTTCTAATCGATAAAGAGGATCCCAAGAACCAAGACTAAGAGGAACTCTTACTATAGTTCTTTTGATGGAAGAAGCGAGATGTTATCCATTATTTCCAAAGTACAAGAAAATCACCAAATCCGACTTCAATAAATTCTCATATAAGATTGATATATTTGTTATGATTTGGTAGACAACTTCAATTTGATTTGTTATTGAATAATGAGATGTTTGTTTGGATACCAAAAATGATTGTTAATCTTAAAGGACCCAAGATCACTAGGGTACCTCATATATAATCTATTTTGCAGGAATCCCAAGGACTATCATTAAACGAGGAAATTCTAGTTTCCATCCGGTATATAGATAGTGGTTGTTCTCGGCACATTGTTAGGATGTATACTATAAGCCTAGCTTTTGTATGAACATCTTTTTGATATGAGATTCGTTATTGATGTGGGGTAAATATGTTATGGGCCGAGTCGAGGCCCAAATAAGGTCCAGAGACCAAGGAGAGAGCGAGAGCCCAAAGAGAAGCCCAGAGGGAGTAATGCACGGAGGGGCCCAAGATAGTGATATAGGATCGGATTAACGAGAACATAGGGGGTAGTTAAGATAATTACCAAAAAATGGGCTGGTAGTTAACAATATGCCTATGAAAGAGGGAGTTAATGATCGGCGGGGACTCGGTCAAACAGAGCAAGAAAAGAGTATCAAGAAGGATCTGGAAGAGAATATTCCGAGAAAGGAGGTATGGGATGTGGAGGATGGACGTGAACGTGGGAGGAGCACGGTGAAGAGTGGAGAGCTTCATCGGAGGGTGGAGATAACCGTCCATTTCCAAGTACTATTTATGTATTATCCGTATGAGGAAGAAGGTACGAATTCACTTATCTACTTATCACACTTTGAGCACGTTATACTATCTCCATTAACACTTATTTAGCTAGTTAATATTAGCTCCCAGAGGTCCCTAACCGGGTATTTAGGGCCTTCCTTTTACACTATTTTCGATCACCGACTTGGCGTCGGAGTCCCTACGCCCGGGACCCCTCCGACGTGTTTTGAAGGTATTCGGAGCTCGGCACGGTTCGGATTGCACGGCTTTGGCACGTGTTCGGGAGTGATCTCGCGAATCTCGTGTACGGGGTTCGATTCTTGTTAAGCGTGATCGTATTGCACGCATCAAGTGGCGCCGTCTGTGGGAAACTTGAGTCTAAGACGTGAGTTTCTGTGAAATTGTGATTACTATGGTGGAGGACAAGAGGAATCTAAGAAGGATGGGGGCAAGAGGTCCGCCGTCTCGCTGTCCCTTTTCTCGCCTCTCGTTGCTGGAATAGTAGTGAGAAGGGAGGTGGTGTCACCTCATACAACGGTGACTACCGGCCCGGGCACGTAAATGGCTCGTCGGACCTCCCTACACCTAATCCATAAAGGGAGGATGCGAATGTGACTCCGGGAGCAAATCGAGACCCTAGGCGGACCGGGAATGAGCAGGGAATAGCCTCCCGCTCCACCTCCCGTCGGACAAGGCGAAGGACTGCACCGGTGGTGATTCTGGTATAGGGATTTGTCTCTTAAGGCCACTGTGGCCCCGAGGTACCGGCGGCTCTCGGGGAGCACATTGATGCTACTGATGAGGACCATATTGGAAGCTATCCTTAGAGAGGGAATTCAGTTTCCTATGCCCCTGAGGGAAATGAGAAGGAGGTTAACAGAGAGTCGGTGCTGGTGCCATCTCAAGCACGCAGATCGATGGAAGGGACAGAGCAAGGGCTCGAAGCTGCAGATGAAGATGAGGTGATTTGAGGCAGCCCCGAAAGAGCCCGAGGTAGAGATATCATGGAGCGTCCCGGCCGAGAGAAGGAATGCTGGAGATGCAATGGAAGGTAAGGGTGTTTCCCATTCTAGGAACACCGGAGGCCAATTTTCAGCTCTCAGTAGATTGACAATATGAGAAAGCAGATGAATAATCGGGTTAGTGATTCTCGGCCCGTGTCTGGTTCCCGCTTTCTAACGAGATTTTGCAGACGAGCTACCCCATAACTTCAAACCATTAAATTATGAGTACGATGGGACTTGAGATCCCTATGAGCATTTGGTGCGATTCGAGAATCGGCTCTCCTACATCGCTATAGTGAAGGATTCAAATGCAGGGTCTTCGACCACGTTGGATAAAGCTGCTTTCAGCGGTGGTTTAGTCGATTAGGACCCAACACCATCAGCTCGTTGAAGAATTTAGCAACCTATTTTTACATTAATTTGCTAGTGCACGAAGACAACCTGTGACGACGTTGACATTGTTTAACATGCAACAAGGGGAGAAGGAGAGCTTACGGGCCTTCTTGAAAAGGTTCAATCAAGTTGCCTTAGAGGCGCCCTCCGCATCACAGAGGTAAAAATTAATGCTTTGACTAACGGTTTGTGTTATGGGGATCTATACTTCTCTTTGGCAAAGAAACCTGTTGATACGTTCGATGAGCTGCTGCGAAGAGCCGTGAAGTATGTGACCTTGGAGGAGGTGAGGAAGGCCATGCGGAATGTGGTCAAACCGCCGATAGGAGACCCAAAGAAGAAGGGGATGGAGACTAAAGACACGGCCTCAGCAGCAACTACTCCAGGTGTATAAGATCTCGGGGTAGATTTGAGAAGTATACTCTGTTAGGATGTATACTATAAGCCTAGCTTTTGTATGAACATTTTTCTTGAGTATGAACATCTTTTTTCATATGAGATTCATTATGATCAAAATACTTATTGTTTATGATTGTTATATATATCATTATTATGTTGATTAATCTATACCGTAGATAACATGGTGTGTGGTGTCACACGAGAAGATCATGTTATCGATTGCCTTATAGATTGTAAATAATAGCTCACAACCAAAATGGATTTGGACAAATCATCTAACGGTTGTAGTGTAATTTGGTATTAGTCTATCTTGACTATAAAGTTACACTAGTACATTTTGTATGTATTGAAAGGGACCATATGAGGTTGTTCAATTTGTCGACTATATAAAAGAACAAGACCTCTCGTTGTTATGGATGTACGTCTTCTTAATCCCTATATAATAATGGGCACGTGTACTCAATGTATGTTTCTTTGATTTACCAATGGGTGAGATTTATTAAATCAATAGGCTCGGTGAATTGGGAGATAGCATTGTTTATATGGTGTCTTGTTGATTATAGAAGGAATCCGTGTCCTAATTATTTAGGATGATGATGTCCCCTTGAGGAGCTCATAAAGATTATTATGTAAACCTGCAGTGGATTTAATCCGACATAATAATAAAGATGAGTGGTACTACTCTTGGAATTAGATATAAATTAATTAAGTTGTCGGTAATTTAATTAATTTATGGACATTCGATATCTTAAACACGGGAAATAAACGTACACATAATAAAGGAGCCCATATAATAATATGGGATTAGGACGGTAATTCAATTATAACTCTTTAGTGGTGAGTTATAATTGATGGGCTTAAGTAAAGTGTTCGGATCGAACACAGGATATTTAGGCCCATCGGGAGGCCCAATCCTAATTCCTCCTTAGGGTCCCATTGTAGCCTATAAATAAACCCTAACATCGAGTCTCCGTGTGTGAAAACGTGAGATCGAGGGAGGCGGATTCGATTCCTTGGAGGATCGTCGACCACTCGACGTCCAAGGGAAAGGGATAGGAATACGGCGTAAGACCGTGAGGTTCGAGGCTCATCCTTTGATCGCAGATTCGACCTTAGAACTGGTTTGTCTTCACCTATTACGGTGAATAAAGATACAATTCTTTCCGCTGCGTTTGTGTGATTATGATCCCAGTCGGACAGCCGTAGCGTCGCGATCGGTGGTTCCAACAACTCCCTTAAAGATAGAGCCTACAGAGGTCCCGGACGTAGCGGCGGATCATCCAGAGATGAAATTCCCCTAGTCGAGGTCAAGAGGACCTATAAAGCCGAAAGAGGACAGGTTTTGTCATTTTCATAACGAGTATGGACATGATACTAACCAATATTTTCACTTGAATGATAAGATTGAAAGGCTAATACGGGCCGGACACTGAAGGAATTCATCTACGAGGGACCGACAGGGCCCTAGGAGGTTCAAAAGAAAGGAATCGAAGAGAAGGCGGAGGATAAGCATCGAGGCTCATGGGACCATCCAAAGGAGCCACCACCGCCCAAGAGATGTGCTATTCGAGATGATAATGGGAGGTCCCGCTGAAGGAGATTCATTCAGTGGCACGGAAGGCCGCTGTTCGGGCCCTACACGTTGGATGGAGATGTGAGTCAAGAGAGATAGGGCGAGTGACGTCGGCTCCCGCATCCGGCTTGGACCGAGAGGATGGTGGAGAAACTCGGGGACCTCATAGTGATGCTTTGGTAATTACTACCGATATTGTCGGATATGATGTAGCTCGTATTTTTGTGGATACAGGGAAGTTCAATGTACATTATGTTTACGGACTGTTTGAAGAGAATGAACCTGAACGTGAGGCTAGAACCTCGTTGATACGGCTCTATATGGGTTCACCTGGAGGAGATATTCAGCCACCGGGATAGGTGATGTTGCAAGTGGGGTTGGGAACCCCTCCTTGAAGGAAGGTTATGATGGGAACCTTCCTAATCGTGGATGTGCCATCCTCATACAATGTAATATTCGGAAGACCAATCTTGAATACTTTCCTGCAATAGTATCCACTTATCACATGAAGATGAAGTTCCCGGTTGAAGATGAAGTAGGAGAAGTGAAAGGGGACCGATTTCGCCTCTCGAAGATACTATGTAGACTTTGTTAAGATGGTGACAAGACATATTTTAAGCACTCAACAGAGCCAAAGGACCGAGATCCGGAGCGAGAAGAAGAGGT
The DNA here is from genome assembly GCA_030762865.1 of Paraleonurus japonicus. Lineage (NCBI taxonomy): Eukaryota > Viridiplantae > Streptophyta > Magnoliopsida > Lamiales > Lamiaceae > Paraleonurus > Paraleonurus japonicus. The sequence goes on from CM061060.1 coordinate 32,464,096, forward strand.
GTAAGGTCCTCCATGAAGAAAAGGAAGGGACCTCTAAGATTCAAGCCGAGTTAATGCCGGTGGAGATATTCCCAATAAAACCGGGTTTACCTCTAGAATTGGGACACGATGGACCACCAAGTCGCCGAAGAGGTAATACGTTTGATAAGAGAAAACGCCGACCTATTTTCTTTCTCACCATTAGATATGAAGGGGATACCTCACTGAAGTGGCGACGCATTACCTCAATGCTGATCCTAAAGTAAGGCCGATGAAGCGAAACTTCGACACTTTAGAATGGAGAAGGACTTGATCATTAGAGGAGAGGTGGAGAAGTTGCTTCATGCAGGGAGGTGAAGAAGATCGACTTCCCAGAATGGCTGTCTAATGCGATTACGGTCCCTAAGGGGGTGGCGGTGGAGGATGTGTATTGACTTCCGTGATCTAAACAAAGCATGTCCCAAGGACCACTATCCACTACCGAGAATTGATCAATTAGTGGACTCCACGGCTAGCTTCGAATTTGCTCGGCTGATGGATGCATACCAAGGATATCACCAGATACATTTGTATTCGGGTGATATCCCCAAGGTCACTTTATTGTACCTTGTGAAACTTTTGGTTATGTGAAGATGCCTTTTGGATTAATCAATGCAGGAGCTACCTATCGGCGCATGGTGAACAAAGTATTTCGGGAGCAGATAGGTAGGAACATGGAGCTTTATGTGGACGATATGCGGTGAAAAGCCGAGAGCCCCGAGCATGTGGCTGACCTAGGCGAATTCTTTAAGGTAATGCGAAAGAATGGAACCATGCTAAATCCTGCTAAGTTCTCTTTTGGAGTCAAAGCGGGTAAATTTCTCGGGATACATGGTGAATCAAAGAGGAATAGAGGTGAATCCGGAGAAGATACGTGCAATGTCGAACATGCAGCCCCTAGGACCTTGAAGGAGCTCCAGGCGCCGAACGGGAGATAACGGCCACTGAGCCGGTTCATGCGAGATCAACGAGAGAGGAGCTATCAGTTCTTCCGAATCCTTAGGAAATAATCTAAATTCACTTGGGACGAGCGGTGCTTGGAGGCTTTCGAGGAGCTTAAAGTCCATCGGCTCGGCTCCCGACACTCACGAAGCTCCTTGCCGGGTGATACCTTGTATTTATGTTTATCTATGGGGAATATTCGTTGAGTACGGTATTGATAAAGGAACAAGGTACCGAACCAAAGCCGGTGTACTATGTGAGTAAGCTCATCCAAGAGGTGGAAAGTAGGTACTGCGAGATCGAGAAGGCGGCTTTGGCGGTTATGATTACGGCCGGGAGATTGAGGTCATATTTTTATCACATTAGATTGTTGTTAGGACTAACTATTCATTGAAGCGAGATGATAGCTCGTCTGACCTATCCGGGAGGATGGTGAAATGGGCCATTGAATTAGTTGAATACCAGGTGGAGTTTGAGCGAGAAGAGCCATTAAGGCCCAAGCATTATCGGATTTCATTCGGGAGGCTACGCGATCGGAGGAGGTTGCACTTTGGAAGCTTTATGTGGATGGATCAACAACACCGATGGGCTCCAAAGTTGGTATTATGATGAATGATCCCGAGGATTAGAAACTCAGTGGCTGTCAAGTTCCATTCAGACCTCTAATAATGGGGCGGAGTATGAGGCGCCGATTAGAGGAGCGGAGATGGCAGCGGATTTGGGAGCTCAATGTATAATCATATTTTCGACTCTCGGTTGGTGTCCCAACGAGTGAATGGGGATTGTGAAGCTAAAGACTCCAAGATGATAGCATATAAAGACCAAGTTAAGGAGCCGGAGAGAAGGTTACATTGGTTTGAGGTTCAATAGATACCTAGAGAGGAGAATATGAAGGCGGACGGTTTGGCGAAGCTTGCTAGCTCCTCACCGATAGGAGGGTCGAACAGATCTCTTTGGTCACAGCCGAAAGAGAGGCCATAGAGCCCGCGGTGGGAGCTATTGATGATGCGGCAGATTGGAGAAGCGAAATCTGGAAAGCTTTAACTCGGGACCCTTCTAGGGGATCTCGGAGAGATAAGCAACTTAGAATCAGATCTGTATAATTGGTAATCAATTATATAAATGATCTTTCACATGTCCATATCCGAGATGTTTATCTATACGGGAAGGAAAGCATGGATCACGCAGGAGCTCGGGCGCGGCAAGAAGGACCACTAAGAGCTGGGTATTTTTGGCCAACTATGGATGAAGATGCCGGGGACCTCGTGAAGAGGTGCGAAAGATGCCAAAAGCATGGCCCGTTGATACACCTCCTGGCGAGGAGATGGGGGCTACGTATGCCCCGTGCCCTTTTGCCAAATGGGGAATGGAGTGCAGTGGGGCCCTTTCCTCTAGCTTGAGGCCAACGAAAGTTCGATTGTAGCGGTTGACTACTTTAGCAAATGGGTCAAAGCAGCTCCTTTGGCTAAAATTGATGAACAAAATGTGATAAGATTCTTGTGGAAGTTTATATATTGCGAGTGCGGAGTTCCCGAGGATCCCGGTGTCGGACAATGAGACTCGGTTGAATGGAGAGAAGGTCCAAGAATGGTGTAGGGCCTTGAAGATCCGCGAGAAGTTCACTTCGGTTGCACACCCCCGCTAATGGCCAAGTTGAAGTCACCAATCAGATCGTGGTTAATGGGATCAAAGCACGATTGGAGAATGTTGGGGAAGCATGGGTCGATGAGCTAGACTCGAGTCTTATGGGCCTATAGAACCACTTCAAGGGCTGCAACAGTGAATCTCCTTTTCGGTTAATTTATGTAGTCGCCGTGTCGCTGCGCAGTAAATAGGGATGAGTTCCCATCGAATTGAGCATTTCAACGAGGAGGTGAAATGTAACTGATGAAAGAGAACCTGGACCTACTCGAAGAGGAAAGAGAGGCCGCGGAGTAAGAGCCGAAAGATACAAGGCCGAGGATCAAGGCAGCATACAATAAAAGAGTAGTTCCTAGAACGTTTGAAAAAGGAGATTTGGTGTTGAGAAGGGCGAGATGCTTTGAAGTCGATGAAGAAGCTGGACCCCAACCGGGATGGACCTTATAGGGTCGCATGTATTACCGGGGAGCATATATGCTAGAAGAGATGGATGGGACACCCGTAGTGCGGCCTTGGAATATTGTCAATTTGAAGAGGTTCTTCGTTTAGGAGTACTCTTTATTATTATTGTTATTTCTTTGTACTTGATTTCGTATCTTCTGCATTCATTTGAATTATTGTACTTCCACCCTACCAAGTACTCTTTTTCCTCCTATGGGTTTCCCACTAGGTTTTACCATAGGAGGTTTTTAAGGAGGCTGGCTTAGGCTCTTCGGGGCCTATGTTGACCTTATTAATAGGGTATTTCGTTAATAAAAATTCCTTTTCGGTTTACATTGAATGTGTACTTGATGAAAAGGGAATGGATTTTATGTGAATTTGTTTAAATTCTTAACAAAGATGCATGATACGCAATGAATAACATGACGATTAAGTGATTTCGATTAAATAAAATTCGAGCATTCACTTAAGATTTTAAGGGCTCCGATAGAGCCCGGATTTTGATTAAGTGAATGCTGAATATTTACTTAGGACTTTTATGGTTCAAGAACGACCTTAAAAAGATTTAAAGGCTCCGATAGAGCCACGATTTTGATTAAGTGAATCAATATTCACTTAGGATTTTTTAAGGTTCAGGAATAACCTTAAAAGGATTTAAAGGCTCCGATAGAGCCACGATTTTGATTAAGTGAATTGGAATATTCACTTAGGATATTTTAAGGTTCAAGAACGATCTTAAAAAGATTTAAAGGCTCCGATAGAGCCACGATTTTGATTAAGTGAATCTAAATATTCACTTAGGATTTTTAAGGTTCAAGAATGACCTTAAAAGAATTTAAAGGCTCCGATAGAGCCACGAATTTGATTAAGTGAATCGGAATATTCACTTAGGATTTCTTGAGGTTCAAGAACGACCTTAAAAGATTTAAAGGCTCCGTTAGAGCCACGATTTTAATTAAGTGAATCGAATATTCACTTAGGGTTTTGAGGACCAAGAATGACCTCAAAAGGATTTGAGAACTCGCATGAGAGCCTTAATGTTATCTAAGTGAATCGAACATTCACTTAGGATTGTTTAAGGTTCAAGTCTAATCTGGCAACCGGAGCATAGGATTCATCATAGTCTATCCCTTGGTGTGAGTAACCTTGAGCTACCAATCTTGCCTTATTACGAACAATAATGTTGTTCTCATCTGCTTTATTTTTAAACACCCATTTGGTGCCTATAATCTTTCTATGTAAGGGTCTTTCTACTAATTTCCAAACATTACGCCTTTCAAAGTGATGCGATTCTTCTGCATGGTCATTATCGATTTGGATACGATAGAGCTTCCTCAATAGACTTTGGTTCGAGAAGTGATACATAACAATGGTGAGCAGACTCTCGAGTCCAAAGCATCATTCGTGTCTCGCACACTACTTGATGGGCCTCCAATAATCCGCAGTCGAGATGGATGATAACTTCTCATCCTCTTGACTATTTGAGTAGAAGGATCCTCATCTTGAGACTGGGTAGGCAACTCATCCGACTCTACCTCGAGCCGGGCGTTCCCCTTCATCCGCCGACCCCCGCCGATCACCGATGTCAAGGGTGTCTCCTCGAGATGGAGTCCGATCGGAAGTTGTCTTCGGATCGAGATGGGGATTCTTCTTCATCTGAATACGAATCGAGACTAGGTAGATAGACTGTTCTATATTTAGTTTTGGTTAGTTCAATCTTATCTAGACCATTAGAAATTTGATTCATTTTTCCTCGAGAAGGATTGCAATTCATCAAAAACCACATGAGGAGTTTCCTCCACATAAAGAGTTGTCTTGTTGAAAACTCTAAATGCCTTGGAAGTCTTGGAATATCCTAAAAATATTCCATCACCGCCTTAGCATCAAAAGTTCTCGGCTTAGTCTTCCCATTGTTATGGATGAAGCATTTACAACCAAAAGCTCTAAAATATGAGATTCTTGGAATCTTACCCTTCCAAATCTCATATGGAGTCTTACCCTTGTCTTTAACAACCAAGCACATGTGCAGGTATAACAAGGTGTATTGATGGCTTGACCCGTAACACTGTGAGGGTTCCATACTCGGCTAACATGCTCCTGTTGCCTCCTTCAAGGTTCTATTCCTTCTTTCAACCACTCCATTTTGTTGTGGAGTTCTTGCTGATGATGTCTCATGAATAATTCCACACTCATTGAAAAAGTTAGATAAACAAGAATTTAAAAATTCGGTGCCCTTATCACTCCTTATTTTAATAATATTAACACCCTTCTCATTTTGAATGCATGCGAGCAGATCGGGGATCTTGTTTATAGTCTCATTTTTATTGAAAAGAAATATAACCCAAGTGTATCTAGAAAATCATCTACCACAACAAGAGTATATTTCCTTCCACTTTGAAGGTGAGAGGTGAAACAGTCCAAACAGATCAAGATGAAGTAGTTGTAAAACTCTTTTAGATGAAGGGGTGTTAATACTCTTAAATGAGTGTCTAGGCTGTTTACCTTTTTGACAAGCATCACACTTGAGATCGGTAGTATAAAGTTTCTCGGTAATCCTTTTACAAGATTCTTTCTAGCCGACTTACTAAGGGTCTTGAAGTTCGAGATGACTAAGCCTCTTGTGCCATAGCAGTGAGGTCATCTCCACCCTTAGCTATCGAGACAAGTATCTTTGGGACAACTATTGAAGTTTGCCACATAGACATTACCATGTCTCAAGCCGATTAGGAGTACCTTGTACGAGGAACTATCTATGATATCACATTTATCTTTAGAAAATTTGACAAGAAAAAGTTGGGAAGCAGGATATGATTATGTTTTAAACCCTCTACAAAATATACCTCGAGATACTGAATATCCTTGATAATCGAGTACCTACTCCTTTAGTCTCGTCCACAATTGTTGTCTCCAAATAAAACTCTAGGACCATCAATATTTTGGAAATTTGATAGTAGCTTCTTGTTACAAGTCATATGCTATGAACGACCACCTTTGTCTATGTACCGGATAGAAGCTAAGATCTCCTCTTTGAGTGATGATCCCTGTGAATCCTGTAAAATAGATTAGTTATAAGGTAGCCTAGTGATCTTGGGTCCTCGAAGGTCAAACATCACTTTGGGTAACCAAACAAATATTTCATTCCCTAATAATAAATCGGACTTGAGTTGCCTACCAAATCTGTCTACAATTATATCACTTGAAGATGACAATTTATTGTATTCGATTTAGTGATTTTCTTGAACTTAGGAAAAGTAGGATATCATCTGCTTCTCCCATCAAAAGGACTATAATATGAATTTCTTCTTATCTTAGTTCTTGGAACTCTCTTAGTCTGATATGAAATTCTCAGTGAAGTTTTGTTTTCAGATCGGGAGATGCGATCCTTATCCGACTAAGTGGTTTCCAAGGACCAATTCTAATCTCTTTTGGGTTTTCATATGGCTTCACAAATTTCCTAGGTTTCGAACATCTAATTTACTAATCCTATCATAACCAAGACCTCGTTTTGTCATGGGATTTTTAGAAGTATTAAAGATGTGATTTATTCTGATTGTGACTTATTAAGTTGACTTATTTTGAAGACAAGTTTCTCATTGTCTTTCTTAATTAATTCATTTTCAGCACAGATCATCTCAAATTTGTCTTTTAAAGATTTCAATTTACTTTCTAATCTTTCAAACAAGGTCGGTGATGTACTAGCCTCGGCTGGGGTAAACATCCCCCTTGAATGTTTCCTCGATTGAGTAGTTCACCACCGCTTGCCTTTGCCTAGACTACGAATTTGATCTTTTAAAGTCAAATTTTCTGTCTCTATTTGTTTATAAGTGGCCAAGGACATCTTTAAATCTTTCAATAATCCTTGAATAACAGTTTGATCATTATCTGAAATAGATTTATATGAATCATTATCGAGAAGAAGAAGAATAATCTACCTCTTTGGCCATAAGATGATTTCATCGTCGATCTAAAATCGAGATGAGGATGATGAAGATGATGATTTTCTTGATTCCTTATCTTTAGCCGAAGTGCCCTTTGATCTGCAAATCTATTGTCTCTCTTTTCCTTTTCTCTTCCCTTTCTTTAGGAGTCGGTGAGGACAATCATAGGTGAAGTGTCTGGCTTATTACAGTGTAACAAGTGTCACTCTGTCGATTTAGGGCTAGTAGGATTTCTTTTAGCAGGAAATCTGAACCTCCTGTCTGGCTCCTATTCTTGTCATCATCTGTTGAGTCATCTTCCTTTCTTCTTGACTTGGATCTTGATCTGTCCTTACCTGCAAACCTCAATTTGTTACGCTTATATTTCATTCTTAATCTGTCATACCTTTTGGTGAGCAAAGTCATCTGCTCCTTCAAAGATAGATCGGCTCCTCTGATTCATTTGTCATCTTGTCTTCTTTGTTGACAAAGGCAACAAATTTGGATGAGGTGCTTGACTCCATCTCATCTTCCTCTTCTTCTATCCGAATGTCATACTCTAAAGCTTTAAGATGAGAAAATAAGGTATGATGAGTAATAGAAGATAAATTTTGGGTTTCTTTAAGGATATTAGACTTTTCTTTCCATCTCTTGGTCAAAGATCTCGAGTATCTTATTATTGATCTCCTTTTACGAATAGTTCTTTTCTAGATTAATCGCTTTGTTGAGAAGATTTGTTAATCCCACATCTAATCGATCCACTGTTTCATTCTCCTTCATCTTGAAGGTATCAAAGGCATGTAATACAGGCGCAACTTATTCTCTTTCACTTGGTGAGATCCTTCACAGAGACATTTGCAAGTGTTCCGCCACATCTTCCTTAGTTGATTTGCATCTTTTGACTTTTTCAATCCAGTCTTTACTCGTAGTTTCAATGATTTCAGTCCTAGCTACATGATCTAGGTTGTGGATTTTCCTCTCATCACTTGTCGATTCTGAGCTCTTTTCTCTTGTCGACTCTTGATTCAAATTGACTCAGGTGCCATTCTGGTGCCTCCATGATAAAATTTAATAGGTCCCTCTTCAAGAACCTCCTCCATCCTATCATGGATTGCCTTGAGATGATTTTCCATCCTGAATTTCCAATAGTCATATTCTTCAATTGAAAATTCAGGTAGACTCCTGATTTCTTGTTCTTGCCAGATGACATGATGAGATAGGAAAACAAAACCTTACACAATCTTGTTAGTAGCACGATTAGTGAAAATAAAGAAGATGAAGATAATCAAGAACAAATTTGAATCTTGGTTAAGACCTAAAATCAATATCGGAAACTGACTTAACACCGCTTTGATACCACTTGTTGGTCCCGCTTAGTTGAGTATATTAGACAAAACTTACACTAGCCTTCTAGGAAAAATCTAGAAGGGGGTTTGAATAGATTTTAGATTTTTACAAATCTTTCAAAACTTATTCAAGACACGAGAATCACACAAATGGAATTCAATTTTAAACACAACTTTATTAAGATCAAAAGCACAACCGATATTTTAGTTCTAACTCCAATTCGAAATTAATCTTTGATTGATAAGCGAGAATTGAAAGAAGCAGATAAGTAAAGTAAAGCAATAAAGAATACTAAGATTTATAGTGGGATTATGAATAATCCTACATCCACTCTCCTTCTTCAACTTGAAGAAGGGACTCTGCTACCACTTACTTACTTTCAATCCAACTTACGACTTACAACTCGTGAAGATCTTCAAATCTTCAATCTCCTAAATTCTTCTCTAGAATCTAACTATTACAGTGAATATTGAATCTTGAAGATTACAAGTAAGGTGTTCGATAAACACTTAGAACTTTTTGAAAACTCTTTTTGAAAAGCTTGTGAATTGATTGTGATGATAGAAATCTGAATGGTGAATAATGTGTAAATCGTGTTATGTAAAAAGTATTTGAAAAATGAAAATCTAGACCTATTTATAAGTTTGAAAAGACGGTTAGTTTGTTAGTCGATTCTAACAAACTAAAAGCTACTCAACAAACTTAATCACAGCTTGCTTTGCTCCTCGGCTGATTTATTCTACTAAATGCAGCTTACTCGGTGAAGACTCGCCTTTCTTATTCTACTCGGCTTGTCTTGACCTCGTCGAGCTCTTTATAATTATCTCCTGCAGATGACTAGTTTTGAGCTTGTCTCCGGATGACTTGCAACTTCTAGTCTACGGTGACTTGTTCAATCCTCGACCTAGTCTAATCGGCTTAATACCTGACTTTGATCTCGGTTGTTCTTCATAGTCGTCTAATCATCCGAATTGCTTCTTAACTCATCAAAACCTTTCTTGATAACATGATATTACTTGCCTCTTCGAGCGACTGCCATAGAGGTCCGGGTCCTCCTTCTCCATCCATTCATGCCACCGAAGGTCTTCGTCTGCGGCACGATTGGGGATGCCTTCAAGATGTACAGTACATCCATCTGGAATCCATCGCCTTCTTCTTGTACTCCTCGGTTTATTGACCCGACACCATCTTAGGCGGGCGAGATGAGCGATGGACGGGCGGAAATCCGCTTCATCGCCCGCTTTAAAGACCCACTTCCAGGTATCACTGTCCCACTTCGGCTCTGCTCCCTTACCCAGCTTCTTCAATCTCTTTTTCTCTCTCCTCTCGAACAACTCCTTCTCTGTTTTGATGCGTCGATTTGCTCTTCACAGAGGTTGAGTAGTCCAGCTCCTTTCTTTTCTTCTCGGCCTTCTACGATTAAGAAAATATGACCTCGGTGGCTCCTTCTCTGCTTTCTTTTCCTTTCCCCTTTCCCTTGGCCTTAGATTATTCATCCGATTCCTTGAGTCCGGCAAGCGGCTTCTCGAGACTTTTCTTCCTCTTCTCTCTTTCTCTTCTCCTCATCCTCCCGGATGGCATCCTCTGTTTGGCTCACCCTCGGTGTAAGGCGGCGAGCTCATCGATTTCTCCTTAAGCTCTACCTTTGCCGCCTCCGGCTCAGTGTGTCGGCTTTGGAATGTAGCTTATGCGATATGGCCGCACATCGGTGATAGGGTGTCTACCTTTACTTGCCCAGCTCCTTCCCCCTTTTTAACTTCATTATTTAGGGCTCGGAGCTGGTCTTCCAATGGCAGCACAACGAACCACGAAGTCGATTTGTCACTTGTCAAGGCTTCCACCAGGATGTCGTTATCTGCAGCCACTTTTTCCTTTAGCGGCTTAACCTCCTCCACCAAGGCGCCCAGGGCGACCAGCTAGTGCAGAGCCGAGTTTGTCGAGATAGGTTCCGAGAGATGTTCACCTCGGCTATCCACATGTTGGCTAGCATGGTGTCTTTCACCGCCCTTACCATCGCTTCGTCTTCTTCGCCAACATCTTCTCTACTTTGTTGATGATCTTTTGATGTAGGTTTTGGAAAGTAGAGGGGATGGCGGACATGGGACAATATGTGTCCGCCTCGAGATGAGTCGAGACGATGAGGGAGAGGAGGGGGTTTTGGACTGGGGAGCTCATCAAGATATCCCCAAAGATGTTGTGGGAAATATCCGGTGCTTGGGCTTGAGGGGTGGGTTGGGGGAGGATGGGATATCGAGATGGTGGAGGTGGGGGTATTTACGGGGTGGAGAAGATGGAGGGTGGAATTTCAAAGGTGGGTGGTGGTGAAGATGTTGGTTGAGAAGTGGAGAGTGCAGGCTCATTTGTTGGAAGAGAGGGAGATGAGGTAGAAGGTAACATAGCAGGAGGGGAGATGGTGGTTATTAGGGTAGGTGAGTAGATGGGTCCGGTGAGAAATTATAGGTAATCGGATGGGGATGATGGTGAGGTGGTTGGTATTTGGGGTAGAGGAGAAGATGAGGTACAGTTTGGACTTCTATGGGAGTAGAGGCATCGATAGGGTGGGAGGTGCCACTGGGACACCTCTTCATCGCGAGTGGGCAGATGAGGGGGAGGGGAGGGAGATAAGCTAGCGAGCCTCCAAAGGAGAGTACCTTTTGGGGCATGTCGAGATCTTTTTGGCGAAGGGGAGGGTCCTCTCGGAGCTGATTTCTTGAATGTCCTGTGATCCGGACAACACTTGCCGCCACCTCTAAGGTTTGGGCTTCCTCAACAAGCAGACTCGGCTGCACGGCCAGATGTTGCCCCTTCTTTCTCCGGGGCCTTCACCAGCCTCCTCCTCTTCGGCACCTTCTCCTTGACTTCATCGGATGTGAAGCCTCACCGAGCTCACGGTCGGCTCGGTGATTGGTCCTCCTCCTCGGTGAGGCTCGGCCCGGCCTTACCTTAGCTGCTTCCACATCCGAATCAGTGGCCCACTGATTACCTCATTCTTGGTGAGGAGCCCCTTACGCCGTATAGCTCCTCACCCCGTCTGTCCGATTGATCTCACCGGGCGGGTTCTCCAAAGCAACACCGTAATTTTATTGAATAAGCTTGTGATGGACTTGGCTGTCCCACTTTGTCCATTCACAAGATCCAATCTACCCTTCTCTCGTGTTGAATCATTCAACAGCATCTCGCCTTGATTGACTTGGACCCCATCAAGTATGGATCTAATGCGGTTTAGCCGGAGTCTGGTTAGTCCGTCGTGGGAATTCTGCTCCCCAAGAATAGCTTTAGTTAGTATCGTCATTAGCAGACGATACTTCCTCTGAGCATATTCTTCTTCAACTCCGTTCTCCGATCCTTTAATGAAGTTCGGGCAATCATCTCAAATGATTCTACCCATTCACTATTCTTGTAAGTAAGGGAATTCACACACTCATTACTCGTCTAAAAAATCTAGGCAACCTCCACCGTTGTGATAGTCAAACTTTCTCCATAAACCTTCGTCTGTAAACCCCATTCTCATATTCCCCATTGATGTAGAACTCCACACCCCGCATATCCAGAGTTTTGTTCGTGTCGATTTCTTGAACAAAACATCTTCAATCTTGATCTCTCCAATAATCTCAAGATTTTTCGTGATTCTTCAATAGTGGTGGTGTCGAAATCGACATACATCTCGATTTTATTTTCTTGTTATACGTATATTTGTTGATGTCCACCATTGTCGAAGTAAATCCAATAACTTTTTGTGTATGGCTCATAAAAGATTTAGAAAGGGTTTTGGGAGTTAGAAACTTTTGCAGAGGATGAATGGTTTTTCCAAATTGAAAGTGTTTAAACGAAGAAGAAGATGTATTTATAGGAGAGCAAATTTGGAAAGAGAAATTACTTGGAAAGTGGTTTTAAATCGAGTTGTTTATTTGAAATGAATTACTATGCTGAATCAACGGTTGAAAACAAGATAAATGATTGGGATTCAGTAGCGTGAAGATAACTCGACTTTGAAATGCGTAAAAGTAACTATGTAGACTGTTGATTTGACTGCAAGTAGGGTTACTTTATGCAGAGAAGTAAGTATACCTCGACGTAAGTCTAGGTTTACCTTTCTTTGCACAAGGGTTTCCTAAAGCAGACAAGGTTTTGAAGTCGTCGAGAAATGACCTCGTGCAGGTTTTAAAAAATAGTCTAATTTCGTTTTCTTTTTAGCAAAATTTAAGACAAGTTAATCAACACTTTTCTTTTAAACAACATATTGGACTCAATTTGGGCTTTTGAAGAACAACTCATCTCGAAAGTTTTTAAAGTAGATGAGGTGTGAGAATGAGTTTGAAAACATCCTTTTTGAAGAAACCAAGGAGGGGGTGAGCAGGATGAGGAGGTTTCAAGCATTAGTAGATCCAAGCTGATCTAACAAAGTTGATCTGTTACCTATTCCTTGCAGATACACAAACTTCAAGAAACCATTAGTAGCCAAGGTAAGTCGGATAGGATGCGAGATAGTCATCTGTTTGAAGAAATCGGTGACTATTGTGTCCTTATTCTGATTTACCTAATGTCGATAAGCAATTATCAAGTCGGATAAGGTCAATATGACTAATCATTGATTCGTGATTTCTAAGAAGGAGATCAATGATATCAGCTACATGATTGTCCTTTGACACATACCTAGTCTAATGATTCTTTCTAGACATAGTAAAATAATCGAGAGAGACAAAGAATGAATAACATAAGATGAGATTATAGATTAACTAAGGAAGCATCTAATAATCCTAGCTCTACTGAGATAATTCTTTGAACTTTGTCTCTGCTAATGGTTTCGTCAAGATATCGGCTCTTAGAAAGTCGAGTCAAAATCTTTTCAAGTCCGATGTTACCTTTCTCAACGTGATCTCGGATGAAGTGATGTCTAATGTCAATGATTGGAGTAGTTTTCGGGTAAGTGTTATTAAGACCAATCAACAAAATATCGAACCCATGGGAAAAAGTATGCACATGAGGCCCTAGAAATACGAGTTCTTAGTGACTATTGATGCAACAAGGGATGGCACTAAAACTACCAAACACTTGCAAACTACAAACTAAAACAAGCAAACAAATGATCGAACACTTAGAATACAATAACAAAAACAACAATAAATGGTGGGATAGAGGTGCTAAGATTAACATCCATCAATGAATCATCAATCAACAAGCTACAATTGAATCAAATTGTAAATCAACTAAGATAGAAAGCATAAACCATCATGAAATTAATCACTCCATTAAAATCACAATGCCTAATGTGAGTATCCTTAGTCTTTCCCATCTCTCAATGTAGAAATCCCCATTTCATACAATTATGCAAAATTGAAACCCGATTAACACCTAATCACGTTAGCTCAACTCCCGCCTATTGCTAGGGTGATCAACCATTAATCTAAAGAGACAATTTTACACAAAGCATAATGAAGAATCACAATTAGGGAAGCAAACTAACGTGATTATCCTTAGTGCAACTAATCTCTCGATTCCGAAGCACCCAATCCACACATTCATACATAATTATAACCCGATTAATCCCAGATCACGTTAGCGCAACTCTCGTCTATAGCTAGGGTGATCAAACACTAATCTAAAGAGATAATTATGCATGAAGTACAAATGAGAATCACAATTAGTAAGCAATCTACTCAATTGATATCCAATCATCAACAATTATAGCATCATCAATCAATTCATCATCAATTTCAATTAACCTAAGCACGAGAGAGTTAGCCCATGGTACCACAAACATTACCCATGGGAATAAAATAGAATTGATCAAACACTAAGCAAATCTCAACAATTAAGAAATTAAAGAGACAAAAGAGGAAAAACATCACCAATTGATCTTCAATCAACAAAAATAGGAATGCTTGAGTCTTCAACACCAATCTCCAAATGAATTACAAGCTTGAATTGAATGGAAAACAATGATCAAATGCTAATCTATGGCAAATCTACCAACATCAATTGAAATCTAAGTCTAAATCTACCAATCTACTCAACCTAAGGAACAAATTGGTTTGGGGCACGAGAAATCGCCCCAAAACCGCTACTAACTGTTGGATCAAGAAGTTTTGATGAGTTAAAAGAAGCGGCTCGATTGATCAGGCGACACTGTAGAACAAGCGGAGATTGCAATTGAAGCTAAGGCGATCGAGACGGGGTCGAGAATCAATCTAGTCACCGAGGTCCGGAAGAGTACAAGTCGTCTGGAGACAAGCTTGAGTCTAGTCATCTGCGAGACGAACATGAAGAGCTCGAGATGAGGTCAAGACAAGCCGAGTAGAATAAGAAAGGCAAATCTTCACCGAGTCAGCATTTAGTAGAGCAAAGACAAATGAGGTCTAGAGCAGTTTCAAGATTAAGTGTGTTAAAGCGGTTTTTAGTTTGTTAGAACCGACTAACAAACTAAGCTGTCTTTTCGAGACTTATAAATAGGTCTCGGCACTTCTTTAAAATTAACACCGCATACAAAATACACAGAATTCTCAAGTTATTTTCCAGAAATTTATTCTCTCAAATCACAAGTTTTCAAAACGCATACAAAATAGTGTTTCAAGATTTCTTCATAGATTTTTCTAAGTGTTTGTAGAACACTTCATTGCACATCTTCAAATACACTTCTTTTTCTTAGAGTTAGATTTTATAAGTTAGATTATTATTCTGAAGAATTGAAGATCAAGTTGTAAGTTGTAAGATTGTAAAGTAAGTAAGCAAGTAGATAGTGGAGATCCTTCTTCAAGTTGGAGAAGGAGAGTGGATGTAGGATTGTTATAATCCAAACCACCATAAAATATGGTGTTCTTTACTGCTTTATTTACTTATCCTGCTCAATTTCCATTTTATTGTTCAAAGATTAATTTCAGAGTCAAAGTTAAAATCAATATCGGTTTTGCTTTTGATCTTATTAAAGTTGAGTCAAATCTTGAATTTCATTTGTGTACATCTGGTACTTTGAATTAGTTTTGGAAGATTTGAGGAATCTACAAAATCTATTCAACCCCCTTCTAGATTTTGTCCTAGAAGGTTAACTCAAAGCTTCATAATCAACTCGACTAATCGGGACCAACAAGTGGTATCGAGCGGTGTTAAGTCATTACGATATTGATTTTAGGTCTTAACTAAGATTTTGAAATTTTTCTTGATTTTCTTCATTCTCTTCATTGTTACTAACAGTGCTACTAATAAGTTTTGTGGAGTATTTTGTTTCTTTATTTCATCATGTAATCAAGAAAAAGCAAGAAGTCTAGGAATCTACCTGAATTTTCTATTGAAGATTATGATTACTGAAATTCGGGATGGAGAATCACCTCAAGGCCATTCATGATAGGATGGAGGAGGTTCTTGAAGAATGACCTATAAAATTTTATCATGGAGGCACTAGCACCGGAGTGAGTCACCTGAATCCAGAACTGACAAGAGAAAAAAAGTTACGAATTGACAAATGATGAAAGAATGATCCACAATTTAGATCAAGTAGCTCAATCGAAATCATTGAGACTTTAAGTAAAGACTGGATAGAGAAGGTTAAGAGATGCAAAGCGCCAAAGAAATGTGAGACTATCGGCAAATGTTTGTGAAGGATCGATCAAGTAAAAGAACATAAGCTGCAATCGGTCTTACACACATTTGATACATTCAAAATGAAGGAAAATGAATCAGGATCGGTTGGATGTAAGGTTGACAAATCTCCTCAACAAAGCGGCTGACCTTGGAAAGAACTATACAGAGAAGGAGATTAATAACAAGATACTCGAGATCATCAACCAAGAGATGGAGAGAGAAATCCAATATCCTTAAAGCTACTCAAAATTTATCTTCTATTACTCACCATACTTTGTTCTCTCATCTTAAAGCTCTAGAATATGATATTCAAATAGAAGATAGGGAGGATGAGATGGAGTCGAGCACCTCATCCAAGTCTGTTGCCTTTGTCAAAGAAGACAAGGTGTCAACCGAGTCCGTAGGAGCCGACCTATCTCTCGAAGGAGCGGATGGCTCTTCTCACCAAAAAGGTATGACAGATTAAGAATGAAGTATAAATGAAATAAATTGAGATTTGCAGGTAAGGATAGATCAAGATCCAAATCAAGAAGAAAGGAAGATAAGTCTACAGATGATGACAAAAGCAGAGCCGACGAGAAAATTCAGATCACTGTCAAAAGAAGTCCTTCCAGCCCTAGATTAGACAGAGTGACACTTGCTACACATGCAACAAGCCAGGACACTTCAGCTATGATTGTCCTCAATCGACTCCTAAAGAAAGAGAAGAGAAAAAGAAAAAGAGAGACGGGAGATTTGCGAGATCAAAGGGCTCTGTTGGCTGAAGAAAAGGAGTCAAAGAAATCATCATCATCATCATCATCATCCTCATCGATTTGGATCGGATGATGAAATCGTCTCATGGCTAAAGAGGTAGTCTATTATTCTTCTTCCGATAATGATTCTTGTCACCGCATCTAATTATGATCAAACTGTTATTCATGATTTATTGAGAGATTTAAAGACATCTCTGGGCCGCTTATAAACAGCTAGTACATCACCACTTACGAAAGATTAGAAAGTGAATTGAAAACTTTAAAAGACAAATTTGAAGTAATATGTGCTGAAAATGAATTAATTAAGAAAGACAATGAGAAGCTAGTCTTCAAAATTAGTCAACTTAATAATTTACAATCGTAATAGATCACATCTTTAATACATCTAAAAAATCCCATGACAAAACAAGTCTTGGTTATGACAGAAATAGTAAATCAGATGCACAAAAACCTAGGAAATTTGTGAAAGCATCCGATCAATCAAAAGAGGTTAAAATTGGTCCTTGAAACCAATCACCAAGTAAGGATCGCATCTCCCACCTTGAAAACAAAAATTCAAATGAGGACTCCTTATCGACTAAGAGAAATCCAAGAACCAAAATAAGAAGAAATTCTTATTATAATCCTTTTGATGGAAGAAGCAGATGTTATCCCACATTTCCTAAGTTTAGGAAAATTACTAAATCAATACAACAAGTTGTCATTCAAAAGTGATAAAATTGTAGACAGATTTGGTAGAGAGACCAAGTCGATTTATTATTTGGAGATAAGATTTTTATCTGGTTACCTAAAGTGATGCTTGACCTTCAAGGACCCAAGATCACTAGGGTACCTTATAACTAATCTGCTTTTCAGGATTCACGGGGATCATCACTCAAGGAAGAGATTTTAGCTTCTATATGGTACATTGATAGTGGTTGTTCACAACATATGACCTATAACAAGAGGTGTTATCAAATTTCCAAAGCATTGATGGTCCAAGAGTATTATTTGGAGACAATAATTGTGGTTAGACTAAAGGTGTAGGTACTCACGATTATTTAAGATATTCTGTATCTCGAGGTATATTTTGTTGAAGGTTTAAAACATAATCGCTATCTCTGTTTCTCGCCTTTGTGATAAAGGTTTTCTTGTCAAATTTTCTAAGGATAAATGTGATATCTTAGATAATTCCTCAAATAAGGTACTTTTAATCGGCTGGACATGGTAATGTCTATGTGTCCAACTTTAATAGTTGTCCCAAAGATACTTGTCTGATAGCTAAGGGTGGAGAAGACCTCGGCTATGGCACAAGAGGCTTAGTCATCTCGAATTTCAAGACCCTTAGTAAGTCAAGCTAAAAAGAACCTTGTTAAGGGATTACCCGAGAAACTTTTATCTACTGATCTTAAATGTGATGCTTGTTAGAAAGGTAAACGGCCTAGACACTCATTTAAGAGTATTAACTCCTCTTCATCCGAAAGAGTTTTACAACTACTTCATCCGGATCTGTTTAGACACTGCTTTCTCCTCTCGATTTCGGTGGAAGGAAATATACTCTTGTTGTAGTAGATGACTATTCTAGATACACTTGGGTTATATTTCTTTTCAAGAAAAATGAGACTATAAACAAGATCCCCGATCTGCTCTGCATGCATTCGTAATGAAAAGGGTGTTAATATTATTAAAATAAGGAGTGATAAGGGCACAAAATTTTTGAATTCGTGTTTATCTAACTTTTTCAATGAGTGTGGAATTATTCATAGGACGTCTTCAGCAAGAACCCCTCAACAAAATGGAGTGGTTGAAAGAAGGAATAGAACCTTGAAGGAAGCAACTAGGAGCATGTTAGGCGAGAGTATGAAACCCCTCACAGTTCCTCGGGTCAAGCCATCAATACTGACTTGTTATACCTGCAATGTGCTTGGTTGTTAAAGACAAGGGTAAGACTCCATATGAGATTTGGAAGGGTAGGATTCCAAGAATCTCATATTTTGAGCTTTTTGGTTGTAAGTGTTTTATCCATAACAATGGAAAATCTAAGTTGAGAACTTTTGATGCTAAGGCGTGATGGAATATTCTTGGGATATTCTAACTCTTCCAAGGCATTTAGAGTTTTTAACAAGACAACCCTTTGTGTAGAGGAAACCCTCATGTTGTTTTTGATGAGTTGTATTCTTTCTCGTATAAAGTGAATCAAATTTCTGAAAGTATAGATAAAATTGAACTCGACCAAGACTAAACATAGAACCTGTCTATCTACCTAGTCTTGATTCGTAATCGATGAAGAAGAATCCCCATCCGATAATCAAGACAACTTCCGATCGACTCCATCGTAATGCAGACACCCTTGACGCCACCGATCGTGGGGTAAGGCGATGAAGGGGGAACGTCACCGAGGTAGAGTCGAGGAGTTGCCTCATCGAGACTCAAGATGAGGATCCTTCTCCTCACATAGGCAAAAGAATGAGAAGTTACCATCCATCCGATCGTATTATAGGAGACCCATCTAGTAGTGTGCGGAGACACGAATGATGCCGGACTCGAAAGTCTTTTCACTGTTATGTGTCACTTCTTAAACCCAAGTCTATTGAGGAAGCTCTATCGATCCAAATCGGATAACCGCCATGCAGAGGAACCGCATCAATTTGAAAGGCAAAATGTTTGGGAATTAGTGGAAAGACCCTTACACGTAAAGATTATAGGCACCAAATGGGTGTTTAAAAACAAATAGATGAGAACAACATTATTGTTCGAAATAAGGCAAGATTGGTTGCTCAAGGTTATTCACATGAGGGAATAGACTATGATGAGACCTATGCTCCGATTGCCGGATTAGAGGCAATAAGGTTGTTCTTGGCATTTCTTTGCATATAAATCTTTCAAAGTCTTTCAAATGGATGTTAAGTCTGCCTTTCCTTAATGGTGTGTTGCTTGAGGAAGTCTATGTGTAGCAGCCTCCCCGGGTTTAAGATCAATAATAAGGTCTACAAACTCAACAAAGCCCTATATGGATCAAACAAGCTCCCAGCTTGGTATGATACCTTATCTCGATTTCTTGACATCAAATGGTTTTTCAAAAGGTAAGATTGATAGAACTTTGTTTAGAAAGGAAGTAGATGGTAACATCTTATTAGTTCAAATTTATGTAGATGACATAATCTTTGGTTCACCTAATCAAATTATGTGAAGAGTTTAGCATTCTCATGAAAAACAGGTTTGAAATGTCAATGATGGGCGAATTAACATACTTTCTAGGCTTACAGATTAAACAGATGAGTAAGGGTATATTTATACATCACCTAAATATGCTAAGGATCCGATTGAGAGATTTGGAATGACTACTAGCAGAGAAGTTAAAATACCTATGGCAACTAACTTCTCTATGGATTCAGATGAGCGGTGGATACCCACAGATGCAACGGAGTATCGTGGACTGATTGGATCTCTTCTCTATCTCACCGCAAGTAGGCCGGACATAGCCTTTGCGGTTGGGGTATGTGCAAGATTCCGCCTAATCCCAAGAAAACTCATCCGGAGACGGCTAAGAAAATTCTTAAATATCTCATAGGAACCTTGCAAGTAGGGTTATGGTACCCAAATGATGACAACCTTGAGCCGACAAAGTTATTCGATTCGACTTTGGAGGATGTAAGATTGATAGGAAATCCACTTCAGAACTCACAATTCTTAGGCAACAAATTAATTTCTTGGTTATCTAAGAAAGCAGGACATCTCGTTGCCACCTCCACAATCAAGTCGAATACATGGCGGTGGAAGTTGTTGCTCTCAACTCCTCTGGATTAGTCAACGGCTTAGAGATTATAATATTCAAACATCATTGTTCCTATTTACTTGTGATAGTAATAGTGCAATAGCAATGACTTACAACTCGCTTCGCATTCTAGATGTAAGCATATAGACATTAGGCATTATTTCATTAGAGATCATGTTGAGAAGAATGACATTAGGATTGAGAAAATAGCTACTTGAATCACAAAGAGCAGACATTATTATAAAACCATTAGTGAGTCTAGGTTTAAAGAATTATGCTTAGAATTAGGATTACTTGATGCATCTTTAGCTGATTTCTAATTGGTTTGCATATGTTTAATGTATTTCTTATTTCTCGTTATTTCTTTTCTTTAAATCAATGTCTAGAAAGAATTATCGGACTAGATATGAGTCAAAGGACAATCGTGTAGTTGATATCATTGATTTCCTTCTTAGGAATCAAGAATCAAGGATTAGTCATATTGACCTTATTCGACATAATAATTACTTATCCGACATTTGGTAAATCGATGAGGGCACAATAGTCACCGATCTCCCCTTGATTTCAAAGATTTCAATTCATTTTCTAGTCTAGCCGATGTCTTGGCCTCAACTTGGTAAACATTCCCCCTTGAAAGTTTCCTTAGACTCATAATAGTTCACAACTTGTTTGCCTTTAACTAGAGTCCGAATCGATCTTTTAAAGTTAAATTTTCATTCTCTAATTATTTATAAGCACTTAGAGACATCTTTATATCTTTCCAAAGTCCTTTGATGACAGTTTGGTCATTGTCTGAGATAGATTTGTAAGAATCATTATCGATGAGGAGTAGTAATCTACCTCTTTGGCCATCGAGACAGACTTCATCGTCCGATCCAAAATCAGATGATGATGATGATGATGATGACTTTCTTGACTCTTTCTCCTCAGCAAGAAGAGCTCTTTGATCTGCAAAACGCCTATCTCTTTTCTTCCTTTTCTCCTCTCTTTCCTTAGGAGTCAGTGGGACAGTCATAGTTGAAGTGACACGGCTTGTTACAGGGTGTAACAAGTATCTCCTATCGATTTAGGACTAATAGGATTCTTTCTTGCAGGTGATTTGTATCTTCTTGTCGATTCTTTTCTTGTCATCATCCGTTGAGTCATCCTCTTTCTTTCTTGATCCCGATCTCGGATCTCGTCCTTCTCTCGCAAACCTCAATTTATTACATTTATACTTCATTCTCAAACTATCATACCTTTTTGTGAGCAAGGCCATCTCGCTCCTTTAAGGATAGGTCAGCTCCTATAGACTCAAGCTCTTGTCTTGTCTTCTTTATTGACAAAAGAGACAGTCTTAGACGAGGTGCTAGACTCCATCTCATCTTCCTCATCTTCAATCTTCATATTCTAAAGCTTTAAGATGAGAAAATAAAGTATGATGTGATATAGAGGACAAATTTTGAGTTGCTTTGAGGATATTGACCTTTTCTCTCCATCTTTTACTCAAGGATCTGAGTATCTTATTATTAATCTCATTTTCTATATAATTCTTCCCCAAATCTGCAACTTTATTGTGAAGATTTGTCAGCCTCACATCCACTGGTCTACAGCTTTCATTCTCTTTCATCTTGAATGTATCAAATGCATGTAACACCGATTGTAGCTTATTCTCCTTGACTTGGTCTCGATCCCTCACACATACTAGCAAGTGTCTCCCACATCTCCTTAGCTGTTTTGCACTTCTTTACTTTCTCAATCCAATTTTTGCTTAGAGTCTCAATAATCTCTGTCCTAGCTACTTGGTCCAGATTATGAATTTTTCTTTCATCATTGGTCAAGACCGCACTTTTCTTTTCTTGTCTCACCTCGTCTCGCAGCCTCCGGTCCCATCACTAGTTCCTCCGTGATAGAACTTAATCGGACCTTCTTCAAGAACTTCTTCCATCCTATCATGGATTGCCTTTAGACGGTTCTCTATCCCGAACTTCCAATAATCATATTCCTTGATTGAAAACTCAGCAAACTCCTCGGACTTCTTGCTCTTAATGCAGACGACATGGTGAATCAAAGGATCTCAACAAGAGAATCTTATTAGTAGCAAGGTTAGTGGATAGAAAATAAAGAAGAAAAACAAGAAACAATTCCAGAAACTTTTGAAGACCTCAAATCAATATCGTAAATAGCTTAACACCGCTTTCGATACCACTTGTTGGTCCCACGGATTGAATGAATTAATGAAGAACCTTAGACAACCTTCTAGTGAAAATCTAGAAGGGGGTTGAATAGATTTTCAAATCCTTTTTAAAAAATTAGAATATCAATTCAAAGTATCAAAGTTCACACAACGGAAAACAAATTTAAAGCTCAATCTTTTATGGATCAAAAGCAACTGATTAAGAGTCGAAATTGAATTTGTTTGATAGTTGATTGAGAACAAAATAAGTAAATAAAGCAAGTAAAGAACACAACGAGTTATAGTGGTTCGGATCTAATTGATCCTACATCCACTCTCCTTCTTCAACCTGAAGAAGGGTCTCGACCACTTACTTACTTACTCACTTACAATCTTACAATTACAACTTCCCGATGATCTTCTATCTTCAAACCTATCTCGCAACTTCCTATCTTCTCGGGATTTCTAAAGTACAGTGCAATGGTGTTGAATAAATACAAAGTAAGTGTTCTATAAACACTTTGAATTTTTGAATGTTGCTTTAAAAAAAACTCTTGAATTAAGTGAACGAGTGAGTACCGAATTGTATGTATGAAATCGGGCCTAAACCTATTTATAAGCTTGAGAAATAGTTAGTTTGTTGTAACAAACTAAAACCGCCTAACAAACTTAATCTTGATAAGCGCCTCTTCATCACCGGTCTTGCTTCTAGTTGTCTCCAGAATGACTTGGTGAAGACTTGTCTTTCTTATTCTACTCGGCTGCCTTGATCTTGTCTGAATTCTTCATTGTTATCTCCTGCAGATGACTTATCTCAAGCTCGTCTTCGAGATGACCTTTGCCTCTTCGACCTCGGTGACTTTTCTAGCTCTTCCTAGTCCGATCGGCCTAGTGCTAGAACTTTACCTCAACTATTCTACGCAGCTAGCTGGTCATCTTACTTTATCTCGAGTTGACTCTCGTTTGACCTCTTTTAACTTATCAAAACTTCTTCCGATCTAACAATGGAGGTACAAGTGATGGAACAAGAGCTACGTAAAACAAGGGTTAGGCAAGAGAAGAAAAGTCTGAGTTGACAAATGACGAAAGGAAGATTCACAATTTAGATCAAGTGGCAAGAACTGAGATTATCGAGACGCCAAGAAAGATTGGATGAAAAAAGTTAAGAAGTGTAAAACAGCTAAAGAGATGTGGTATACCATATCCAACATGTGCGAAGGCACAGATCAGTGAAGGAGAACAAGCTCCAAGCTGTTCTCCATCTTTTTGATGTCTTTAAAATGAAAGAGGGTGAAACTATTGATCACTGGATATGTGAATGACCAATCTGATCAATAGAGCCACCGATCTTGGAAAGATTTACACCGAAAAGAAATCAATAATAAAATCCTTAGATCTTTAACCAAGCGTTGGAGGGAAAAAGGAAATTTGATTAAAGCTACTAAACATCTCTCTACTATGACTTATTACAATTTGTTCTCACATTTGAAGGGTTGTGAGTTTGACATATAGGTAGAAGATGAGATGGAGTCAAGCACCTCATCTAAGACTGTTGCCTTTGTCAACAAAGAAGACAAGGTCAGAAATGAGCCTAAAGGAGCTGATTTATCTCGTTGGTCCCCGAATGTTGAGTTGATTAAAACCTTGAGATAGCCTTCTAGAACAAAATCTAGAAAGGGGGTTTGAATAGATTTTGTAGATTTTTCCCAAATCTTTTCAAAATTAATTCAAAGTATCGATTAAGCACGGCGGAAAATAATTTTAAACTCAACTTTTAATAAGATCAAAAGCAATGATGATATTCAGATTTTAGCTAAGATTACGAAAGTTAATCTCGAATAACAAATTGTAAATTGAACAGAAATTAAAAGAAAGCGAGTAAAGAACACCGAGAATTTATAGTGGTTCGGATTATAACAATCCTACATCCACTCTCCTTCTCCAAACTTTGAAGAAGGGTCTTCACTAGCCGCTTACTTACTTACAATCTTTACAACTTACAACTTGATCTACAACTCTTCAACAATACTAACCAAATTTCTAAAATCTAACTCTAGAATAAGAAGTGTTTTTGAAGATGTGAAGTGAAGTGTTCTATAAACACTTAGAAAATATTTGAAACCTCTTTTGAAAATACTTTGTGAATTCAATAGTGAATAGTGTGAAAAATTAGTTTTGCATAAGTGTATTGAAAAATAAAATCTAGTCCTATTTATAAGTCTGAAAAGACGGTTAGTTTGTTAGTCGGTTCTAACAAACTGGAAACCGCTCAACAAACTTAATCTTGAAAAGCTGCTCTTGACCTCGGTTGATTTCTTCTACTCTTCTCGCGGTGACTTAGTGAAGACTAGCCTTTCTTATTCTACTCGGCTTATCTTGACCTCGTCGAGCTCTTTATGATCGTCTCTGCAGATGACTAGATTTGAGCTTGTCTCAAGATGACTTGTAAACTTTGATCTCCACTAACTTAATCGGTTCTTGACCTGGGCGATCGCCTTAGCACCGAACTACGATCTCGAGCCGCTTATCAACGTTGTCCGCTCATCCGGATTGTTCCTTTTAACTCATCAAAACTCTACTTGATCTAACAATTTCCCCCTTTTTGATGATGTAAAAACTATAAAAGAAACATACTCACACTGATGTTAGTTAAAGTTATTCAAGACAATCGATAAGCAAATTATAACACATTCACACTATTAATTCAGATTGAAGCATTCTAATACACACTCATAAAGTTTTGAAGTAAAAATTCTTTAGTCTTAAGAATTTTTTTCAAAAGGAAAAAAAAATTTAAGCCTTAGGAATTTTTTTTTTTAAAAAAATTTTAGACTTAAGAAATTTTTGCAAATATTGAGTCTCGAGATGATAAATTTTCTCGGATGGTTTATACTTAGAAAAATTTTAAAGTTTCTTAAAACAATAAAGAAAACTTTTAAAACAAACAAGTAAAACAGATAAGAACCAGTCATCTCATTCATATTCAGCTCATTTACAAATTTACATATGGAACAGATAAGAAGATAAAGGATAAGAAAATTTAAGCTTATCTAATCTGGCCCATCCTGTCTTTTCTCGGAAGTTGCATCCAATCAAATATTCGCGTCCTCATTTCGGCAATTTCCTTTGGATCACCAACTTCATTTGATTTATACCATAGTTGATAGTTGACCTGATCCACTCCTTGTCAATCGAGCCATCATCATTTAATTTTATTGGAATAGATGAGTAGTCTGAGCAACCAAATCCACGTTGTACCATTCATCTCCTTCATCAAGAAGTTTACTGTACAAACTTGGATTTTCCTTCTCCATCCAATCATGCCAAGTGATTGTCTCATTGTCTCGATGATGCTCCAACTCCTTTGCATATGTACCAAGAAGGTCCACTTGGCTTTGTACTTCATGTACTCACTGCCCACGATGGATGTGCAATCATTTTCGGGAGCATCAGTCCTTTCTACAGTGTCTCGATCCAAGCCGCCTCCTCCTCCTCCTCACGGCTGATGGGACAACCCACTTCTTCTAGAACTTATCAAAAATGCGGCCAGCCTCCTTTGCCGACTTAATCTTCCTTCCGGCTTCCTCCGGCCATAATACACCTTCTCGGCCTTGATCCGTCGGTCCCTTTCTGCCTCTATCCTAAGCCGCTTAGCTGATTTTTCCAGTGGCCTCTTTCCAAATAGCTTTGGACATCGAGGCTCTGCCCGATAGGCGACACGACCTTCTCTCGCCTCCTTTTCTTTCTCTTTCTCCACCACCACCAGCCTCTTTCCCCTTTTCCCTTCTCGCCTTCAGCCTTTGGCTCTAGCCTCCTCCTTCCTCTCTCTCGATCTTAGCCATATATCTTTGATTTCAACTCAGCCTTCTTTCTTTCTGTCCAGCTCATCTCGCCCGATTGCTTCCTCAACTGATCAATTCTAATTTTTATGGCGGTGAGCTCATCCGATTTGGCCGGCCGCTGAAAGTTTGATCGTTAAGCTCGGCTTTCACGATCTCCACATCTTCCCCCTTTTTAACATCATCAAGTAGCATAGCAAGTTGCTCCTTGATAACAAGAAATAGGTGGAAGCCGAGGATTGATTAAGGAGGATCTCATCGCCGCCAGCTTGATTGTCGGCTTGAGTCTGGATTTTCGGCTCTCCAACCTCCTTCTTTACTTCGACCAGCCTCTTCTTTGACAACCATTTTAACAAAGATTTGAAATAGAAGATAGAAGGTTTACCTCGATGCTTTTAGCATGTCTTCCATTGTTACACCGATGTAATCTACGATGTCTCAAGTCTTCATCGTGAGCATCTCGAGTGAACTTATCCTCTACCCTCTTCTCCACTGATCTGCACTGAAGAGAAGGTGGATCTGGCCGCTGGGAGGGAAGGCCGGTAAGGTTTCTGCAAGCCAAGGCGGTCAGAGGAAATTCAGGAGCTGCTCCTCCGATAGGATAACTCGATAAGGATATGATTCCGGCGAGACTCAGAATAACCTTCTCCTGTGTGATGAAGTTGTCCCAACCTACTTCATCGGTGAACAGGCTCATCTCCTCCGAGATCACTAGTCCGCAGATGATGGACCAGCCAGATCTCAATGAATTCCTTCATTACTTCACGGTTAAACTGAAGTTCAGGAATTAACTCAGCTAATCTCCTTTTGGCATCGATCGTAGGGAGAGCTCGAAGCTTCCTACGAGATCCATCAGTGTCCGGGAGTGTGTATTGACTGATTTGGGGTGAGGGAGTGGGATATTTAGTGGAGAGGAAGTCAAGAAAATCGAAAGGTTGAGTAGAGGTGGGAGGGATATCGTGTGTGGGAGATGAGGTGGGAGGTATTTCGGGTAAGGGAGATGAGGTGGGAGGTGTTTGTATTTGGATAATATCGGGAGTAGGTTTGCTGCAGGCTCAAGTACCAGCCTTGGATACTTCTTCATCGCCTAGGTGGTGGGGGATTTTTCGAAGATGAGATGTTGGAAGATGTACCTGAGAGGCTTGCCTCTCGGCAGATGCGGTTCGCTCAGCTGGGATCTTCCAAGCACTTTCGCCTCTCGGCTGCCGCTGCCGCTATCTCAAGTGTTGTAGCCTCTTCTCGGTAGCAGACTAGAAGGAGTTGAGGAAGACTCCCAATCAGAAGGTAGCTTTGACCAGCCTTCTCGATCCTTCTTGAAGTGGTTGAGCCACTGCTTTCGACCCCACCGCTTCCTCACCGGCCGTGCAGCTCGTGCCTCTACCTCGGCCGGAATCTCAGCTTCGGGTACCTCAACTGGTACCTCACTGGCCGCCTCTACACCCCACCGCCGCTAACTCGATTCTCTAGGCTCGTGCCTCATCCGATTCATCGTCCGAATCCGGCAATCCACCCAACCTCTCATTCTTTGTAAGCAAACCCTTTTGCTTAGAAAATTTCTTCTTGCCTTCTCTCGTCTCGGGACCCTCTTATTCAGCCCATCCATCAAGATCGTGATCTTATTAAACAGGACTCACGAGACCGAGGAACCCAATCACCAACAAATAGGGTTATACACCAACCTTGCCTTCTCCTCCTTCAACCTCCTAAAAAGCGGTTCTACCCAATCAACCCTTATTCCATCAAGGATAACCCTCATACAACACAGCCTAGACTTAGTAACTCCATCATGTGAACTCGATCACCCGAATTGACTTAGTCACTATAGTCATCAACAACCTATACTTTCTTCTCAACATATGCTTTTTCAAATCTCTCCTTGTTCCCTATACGTAATCCGCGAACAATCAAAGATTGTTCCCATTCCTCTTCCTTATACACTAATGGATTTACACCCTCGGTGATGTATCCAAAATCCGAGCTACATTCTCTTTAGTATACTCCAACCTAGTACCCTCCACTGTAGTACTAAACCCAAGTTATCGAAAAACTCACTATTTGCCAAAAATTTTGCGCCTATGAAGTCCATTGTTCTGCTTTTCTCATGGATTTGAATGAATGAAGCCTTGTAATCTTGATGCTTCCAAATGACCTTAATATTTATTTCGGATTCCCTGTCCCGAGTGGTTTCAAAGTCGACATACATCTCGGCTTTGAGTTTGTTCTTAATCGCTTCGTATTCATTTTGAAATTTGAGACGGATGCAGCTTATATAAGTGGGAGGTTTAGAGGGTTGGGATGAAGAAGAAGCCATTTGAATAAGTTTTGTAAGAAAGGAATTTTTACAGAGGATTTTGATAAGTGAAATGTGAAAGTGAAAATTTTAATGAAGAAGGTAAGATTTTAAACTTAGAGGAGAGAGAGGGAAAGTTTGGGAATGCAAAACGTGGCACGATCTCGTAGTTTTAATTTTAAACCGTTGATTTTAAGAGGCGCGTGTAAAACATCGACGGTTTAGCGAGAAAACGATTGAAATTCAGGCGCGTGGCCTTCACGTGTCTTGAATTGTGTAAAAAGTAACCGCTTATCCTACGGATTAGACGGCTAATATACTTACTTTATCGAAGTAATAAGTATACCCGACGTAAGCAATGAGGTGCCTTACTTAACACTCAGTATTCTATTTCGATTTGGTAAAAATCGATTTGGTCAAATTGATCTTATCTCGATATTTTTCAAAAACTTTCTCCTAGTCCGATTTTGAAAACCACAAATGTTTAAAACTTAACACAGTATTTTCGGTTTAGTTACAAAGCATGATTGCTTGAAATACACAAACTTAAGGACTTTATTTGAAACCAAAGATTTTTGAGGAAAAGCGAAGATGAAAGTTTTCTCGAATGAAGAGATTTATGAGACTAACTGATATACTGTTCCTCGTAAACAAACTCATCAAAACTTATTAGTAGCCGAGGTAGATCGGATAGGGTGCAGATGGTCATTTGTTTTTCGTAAAATCACGACTATTGTGCCCTAGTCGATTTACCATATGTCGATAAGCAATTATCATGTCACATAAGGTCAATATGACTAATCCTTGATTCTTGATTCCTAAATAGCAAATCAATGATATCAGCTACGATTGTCCTTTGACTCAAATCTAGTCTCGATAATTCTTTCTAGACATAATAAACTAAATTGAGAGAGACAAGAATTAAAAAAACAGAATTAGAGATTTACTAACGAAGCATCTAATAAACCTAATTCTACAGATAATTCTTTAAACCTCGTCTCTGCCAATGGTTTTGTCAAGATGTCTCGCTCTTTGAAAGTCGGTCAAGATCTTCTCAAGTCTCGATATCTCCTTTTTCTACATGGTCTCGGATGAAGTGGTGTCTCGATATCTACATGCTTGCATCTTGTATGAAGGACTGGATTTTGAGTAATAGCTATAGCACTATTACTATCACAAAAGATAGGTACATTTTGGTGATAATATTATAGTCCCTTAGCTGTTGACTTATCCAGATCAGTGAGAACAACAACTTCCATTGCCATATACTCACTTGATTGTGGAAGTAGCTACAGAGGTTTGCTTCTTAGACAACCATGAAATCAGCTTATTTCCAAGAAATTGGCAAGTACTAGATGTAGATTTTCTATCTATCTTACACCCACCAAAATCCGAATACGAGTATCCGCAGACCTCAAAGTTATCATCACCGGATACCATAGTCCAACATTTACTTTCAAATACTTGAGGATTTTCTTTCTTTGCTTCAAGATGGCTTTTCTTAGGATTAGCTTGAAATCGAGCATGAGACTCCAACCGCAAAAGAAATATCAGGTCTACTAGCAGTTAAATATAATAAAGAACCAATAAGACCTCGATACTCGGTTTGATCGGTGTCTTCTCCCTTCTCGTCTGGATCCATTGAAAAATTTGTCATCATAGGTATCTTAGCTTCTCGGCTGGTACCTATTCCATATTTTTCAATAAGATCTTTTGTATATTTGGCTTGGTTGATGAATATTCCCTTCTTTGTCTGCTTGACTTGAAGTCCAAGAAAATATGTCATTTCTCCCATCATGGACATTTCAAATCTGCTTTTCATAAGACTACTAAATTCTTCACATAAAGATATGTTAGTTGATCCAAAAATTATATCATCAACATAAATTTGAACTAACAAAAGATCACAACCAAACTCTTTTCTAAAGAGAGTTCCATCAATTCTACCTTTAACAAAACCATTTTGAATTAAATATTCAGACAAGGTGTCATACCAAGCTCTTGGTGCTTGTTTAAGTCCATATAGAGCTTTCCTTAGTTTATAAACCTTGTCTCCTTTGACAAAACCAGGGGTTGCTCTACATAAACTTCCTCGGCTAGGATTCCATTTAAGAATGCCGACTTAACATCCATTTGAAAAACTATGAATCTTTTAAAAGCTGCATAGGCTAAAAACAATCTTATGGCTTCCAGTGACGAGCTACCGGTGCAAAGGTCTCATCATAATCAATACCCTCCGATTGTGAATAACCTTGAGCAACTAGTCCGACCTTATTTCTAACCACAATATTGTTTTCATCCCTCTTGTTTTTAAAGACCCATTTAGTTCCAATGACTTTCTCGATGATGAGGCCTTTCAACAAGCTCCCACACATCTTGTCTTTGAAACTGATTTAGTTCTTCTTGCATGGCATTAATCCAGTTGGAATCGGTTAGAGCTTCAGAATTGATTTAGGTTCAAGTAATGACACATAGCAACCGAACATACAATCTTGATTTAGTTGAGTCCTCGCCCGGACACCAGAGTCTAAATCTCCAATTATCTCGCTCACTGGGTGATATGACATTACTTTCTTACCTTTATCTTTTACGGTAGATGGTGTCTTGTCCGAATTATTTATTTCAGATGATTCTATGTTACCTTGATAACTCTACCCGATCACCGATGTGTCGTTGGTCGCCCGATCACCGATGTGTCGTTGGTCGCCCGATCATTTAGTAGATCACCGTTGAGGAAGTTCTTTCGTGTTCCTTTCCTTTGTCTCGATTCTTCCTCTTCATCCGAATCTGATTCTTGATTGTAGAATTTTATGGTTGATCCTTTGATAGTAATCGATCCAGTTATTCGATATCTTTGTGATGTCCACTGTCTTATCAAACTCAAAAGAAGATTCATCAAATACCACATGGGGTGTTTCTTCTACACACAAGGTTGACTTATTAAAAACTCTATATGCCTTTGTTATAGATGAGTATCCTAAGAATATCCCATCTCGCTATCTTGGCATTAAAGGTTTTTAATTGAGATTTCTCATTGTTGTGTATGAAACATTTACAACCAAATATATGAAAATATGAAATTTTGGGAGATCTTCCCTTCCAAATTTCATAGGGAGTTTTACACTTATCCTTGACAATCAGACTTCTATTCGAACATAGCAGTCGTATTAATCGCTTACGCCCAAAATCTATGAGGAGTGTTGAATTCAGATAACATTATTCTAGCCGCCTCTTTCAAGGTCCTCGTTTCTTCTCTCAACAACTCCATTTTGTTGTGGAGTCCTTGCCGCAGATGTTTCCTGAGCTATGTCATTCTCAATGCAAGAGTTAGAAATCAATTTATTTAGAAATTCAAGACCTTTATCACTTCTAATTTTAACAATATTTAATCCCTTTTCATTTTGAATCTTTTTAAAAAAATTCGGAATCTTAGTCATAGTTTCATTCTTTTTGTACAAGAAAATAACCCAAGTAAATCTTGAAAAGTCATCAACAATTACTAAGGTATATTTTCTTCCACTAAAGCCGAGAGGAGTTCTTGGACCAAACAGATCCATATGAAGAAGTTCCGTAATCCTTTACGAAGAAGGACTACTAATTGTTTTAAAAGAAGCTTTAGTCTGTTTTTCCTTTTGACAAGAAACACATACATGGTTCTTTGAAAATATTTTATCAGGGAGTCCTTTAACTAAAGATTTCCTTGCTATTTTGTTAAGAGTTTTGAAGTTTAAGTGACCAAGTAAATGCGTGCCATGACCCATCTTAAGTCATCTCGAACTCTTAGCAACAAGACAAGTATCCTTAGGACAACTTTTGAAGTTGGCAACATAAATGTTACCTTGTCTTACTCCAGCCAATAGAATATTTTCATTTAAACCATCTAACACATAGCATGCATTATGAGTAAATTTGACACAAAACCCTTTATCACAAAATTGTGAAACAGATAGTAGGTTGTGCTTCAATCCTTCCACGTAGTAAACTTCTTGAACTTGAACATCTCCAATCATTAGTGTTCCTGCACCTTTAGTAAGTCCATAGTTGTTATCTCCAAACATCACTCTTGGTCCATCAATGGTTTGGTAGTTAGAGAGAAGTCGTCTTTCATAGGTCATGTGCTTGGAACAGCCACTATCAATGTGCCGAGATGACCTCAAGAATGTCTCCTCTATCAACTATCTTCTTATCTTCCTGCAATCACAAATTTATTACTTAGGTACCCTTTGTAATTTGGGTCCTTTTATGTTAAGTTGACTTCTAGGAATCCAGATAAAAATATCAATATTTCTTAAAACCATAGATTGAAGTTTGCATCCATATCTATCTACTAAGATAAGACTTTCAAGATCAATCTTATTTAATTGATCTTTTGAAATTGTCTTGAATCTTGGTAAGAATAGATAAGATTTGCTTCTTCCATCAAAGCTATTATACCTAGGATAGATCTTTGATTTAGTCTTAGGTTTTAGCCTTAGGAGTTACTTTCCTCGTCTCGATTTTTCTTTCGTAAGTATCGGATGAGGTAATTAATTCCTTTGGTTTCCAAGGACTGAATAAAGTTTCTACCTTAGGTTTAGTTGCTTTAACAAAAACTCTAGGTTTTATTGGATCATTCTTCTTACTCCTATCAAAGCCTAATCCAGCTTTTATCACTAGACTTTTGTGAAGAATTGAAAATTTTATCTATTGTGGTTTGAGAATTATTCATAAGTCTTAACTTGAGATTTAATTCTCTGTTAGTCCTTTTATAATTCTCATTCTCGGAATAGATATTTGAAAATTTTATTTTTAAAGAACTTAATTCCTGTTCTAACTTATCTGTCTTATCTCGACAAGGTCTTGGTGATCATCTCGGTCGACATTCCCCCTTGAATGTACAGTCTGGTTTCTCACTTTCCTTAGTTTGATTGACCTTAGTTAGATAAGAAATTTGATCCTTTAAATTAAGATTTTCAGTCTCTATCTGTTTATAAGCGAGATAGAGCAGTCTCCAAATCTTTCAAAAGTTTATCAATAAGGTAGGATCGAGTTTGGATAAGGTATCACGGTCATTATCTCGATGATGAATAGTAATGTACCTCTTTAGCTATTAGACATATGTCATCATCGACCCAAAATCAGATGAGGATGAGGATGATGATGTCTCACGAGGTTCTTCTTTCTCGGCTAGGAGAGCTCTCGTCAAAGATACCTTCTATCTCTTTTCTTCCTCTTTTCTTTCTCGGCTATGAGGATGACAAATCAGATGCTTTAGAGATCTTTTCAGACTCATCTTGATGAACAAATGCTACTGCTTTTTCCAGATGTAGATGACTACGCCTCATCTTCTTCATCTTCAATATGAATGTCATATTCTAGTGCTTTAAGATGAGAGAAAAGAGTGTGATGTGATATTGATGACAAATTCTCGTGTTGCCTTGAGAAAATTAGCTTTCTCTCTCCATCTTTTGCTCAAAGATCTGAGTACCTTGTTGTTAATTTCTTTCTCGGTGTAAGTCTTACCCAAATCGGCTGCTTTGTTCACAAGATTAGCCGGTCTCACGTCCAATTGATCTATAGTTTCACCATCCTTCATTTTGAACGTGTCAAATGTATGTAGAATGCATCAAGCTTATTTTCTTTGACCTGCTCTGCATCCTTCACAAACTCCAGCAAGAGTCTCCCACATTTCTTTGGTGTCTTGCATCTTTTAACCTTTTCAATCCAATCCTTACTTAGAGTCTCAATGATCTCGGTTCGAGCTACTTGATCAAGATTATGGATCTTTCTTTCATCGATTGTTAACTCGAGCTCTTCTTTTCTTGTCCGGTCCTGGATTCACCGACTCGGCTCCAGTCTGGTGCCTCCATGATAAAATTTTATAGGTCCCTCTTCAAGAACCTCTTCCATCCTATCATGAATGGCTTTTAGGTGATTCTCCATCCTAAATTTCCAAAGTAATCATAATCTTCAATAGAGAATTCAGGAAGATTCCTTGACTTCTTGTTTTTCCACGATGACATGATGAAACAAAGGAACAAAATACTCCACAAACTAATTAGTAGCACTGTTAGTAGTAAAGAAGAAAATGAAGAAAATCAAGATAATTTCAAAATCTTATTCAAGACCTAAAATTAATATCGAATGACTTAACACCGCTCTCCGATACCACTTGTTGGTCCCCGAATGTTGAGTTGATTAAAACCTTGAGATAGCCTTCTAGAACAAAATCTAGAAAGGGGGTTTGAATAGATTTTGTAGATTTTTCTCAAATCTTTTCAAAATTAATTCAAAGTATCGATTAAGCACACGGAAAACAATTTTAAACTCAACTTTTAACAAGATCAAAAGCAATGATGATATTCAGATTTTAGCTAAGATTCTCGAAAGTTAATCTCGAATAACAAATTGTAACTTGAACAGAAATTAAAAGAAAGCAAGAAAGAACACGAGAATTTATAGTGGTTCGGATTATAACAATCCTACATCCACTCTCCTTCTCCAAACTTTGAAGAAGGGTCTTCACTAGCCGCTTACTTACTTACAATCTTTACAACTTACAACTTGATCTTCAACTCTTCAACAATACTAACCAAACTTCTAAAATCTAACTTTAGAATAAGAAGTGTTTTTGAAGATGTGAAGTGAAGTGTTCTATAAACACTTAGAAAATATTTGAAACCTCTTTTGAAAATACTTTGTGAATTCAATAGTGAATAGTGTGAAAAATCGATTTGCATAAGTGTATTGAAAAATAAAATCTAGTCCTATTTATAAGTCTGAAAAGACAGGTTAGTTTGTTAGTCGGTTCTAACAAATCGGAAACCGCTCAACAAACTTAATCTTGAAAGCTGCTCTTGACCTCGGTGATTTCTTCTACTCGTCTGGTGACTTAGTGAAGACTAGCCTTTCTTATTCTACTCAGCTTGTCTTGACCTCGTCGAGCTCTTTATGATCGTCTCCTGATGACTAGATTTGAGCTTGTCTCTAGATGACTTGTAAACTTTGATCTCAAATAACTTAATCAGCCTTCGACCTGGCCTGATCGGGCCTTAGCACCAAACTACGATTTGAGCCGTTTATCAACGTTATGCGCTCTTCTCCGGATTGTTCCTTTTAACTCATCAAAACTCTACTTGATCTAACATTATCCTTGAAGGAGCATGTATGACTTTGCTAACAAAGAGGTATGATCGTTTAAGGATGAAATATAAGCGTAACAAGTTGAAATTTGCAGAGAAGGACAAATCTAGATCCAAGAGAAAATATGATGAATCAACAAATGATGAATCAACAGATGATGACAAAAGAAGAAATCGATAAGAAGATATAAATCTCCCGCAAGAAAGAATCCTATCGAGTCTTAAATCAGGCCGGGAGATACTTTTTACACTGTAATAAGCGGTGGCACTTCACTATGACTCTCCCGTTAGGATGTATACTAGAAGCCTAGCTTTTTGTATGAACGTCTTTTTGATAAGAGATTTTTATGATCAAAATACTTGTTATTTATGATTGTTACATATATCATTGTTCTTGTCCAGATTAATCTATCTTGTAGATAACATGGTGTGTGGTGTCACACGTAAGATCATGCTATCAGTTCCTTATAGATTATAAATAATAGCTCACAACCAAGATGGATTTGGACAAACCATTGGAACGGTTGTAGTGTAATTTGGTATTAGTCTATCTTGACTATAAAGTTACACTAGTACATTTTGTATGAATTGAGCGAGGACCATATGAGGTTGTTCAATTTGTACTAACTATATAAAAGAACAAGACCTCTCGTTGTTATGGATGTACGTCTTCTTAATCCCTATATAATAACGGGCACGTGTATTCGTGTATGTTTCTTTGATATGCCAATGGGTTAGATTTATTAAATCAATAGGCTCGTGGAATTGGGAAATAACACTGTTTATATGGTGGATTGATTATATAAGGAATATGTGTCCTAATTATTTAGGGTGATGATATCGCCTTGAGGAGCTCATTAAGATTATCATGTAAACCCTGCAGTGGATTTAATCCGACATGATAATAAAGATGAGTAGTACTACTCTTGGAACTAGATGTAAATTAATTAAGTTGTCAAGAACTTAATTAATTTATGGATATTCGATACCTTAAACACGGGAAATAAACGTACACATAATAAAGGAGCCCATATTATAATATGGGATTAGGACGGTAATTCAATTATAACTCTTTAGTGGACTGAGTTATAACCGATGGGCTTAAGTAGAGTGTTTGACCGAACACAGGATATATAGGCCCATCAGGAGGCCCAACCCTAATTCCTCCTTAGGGTCCTCGTTATAGCCTATAAATAAACCCTAACATCGAGCCTCCAGACGTGTGAAAAAACGTGAGATCGAGAGAGGCAGATTCTCGATCCCTTGGAGGATCGTCGACCACTCGACGTCCAAGGGAAAGGGATAGGAATACGGTAAGTCCGTGAGGTTTGAGGCTCATCCTACGATCGCAGCTTCCGACCTTAGAACTGGTTCCTCTTCACCTATTACGGTGAATAAAGGTACAATTCTATCCGCTGCGTTTATGTGTTTGTGATCCCGAATCGATAATTTCATAGAGTCGGCGATCGGTGGATCCAACATGTCCCCAGTGACTCCTAAAGAAAGAGAGGAGAAAAGGAAGAACAGAGATAGGCGTTTTGCAGATCGTAGAGCTCTTCTTGTTGAGGAGAAAGAATCAAGAAAATCATCATCATCATCATCTTCATCCGATTTTGGCTCAGACGATGAAGTTTGTCTCGATGGCCAAAGAGGTAGACTACTATTCCTCAACCGATAATGAATCTTACAAATCTGTCTCTGCATAATGACCAAACTATAATCAAGGGACTTTTGAAAGGTTTAAAGATGTCTTTAAGTGCTTATAAACAATTAGAGACTGAAAATTTAACTTTAAAAGATCATATTCAGACTCTAATTAAAAGCAAACAAGTTGTAAACTATTTTTGAGTCGAGGTAACATTCAAGGGGGAATGTTTACCCAGTGCCGAGGCTAGTACTTCACTAGTGCACTGAAAGATTAGAGAATTAATTGAAATCTTTGAAAGCTAAATTTGAAGTGGTCTGTAATAAAAATGAGTTAATTAAGAAGGCCAATGGGAAGCTTGTCTTCAAAATGAGCCACTTAATAACTCATAATCATCTATAGACCATATCTTTAGAACTTCTCAAAAATCCCATGATAAAACAGGACTTGGTTATGATATGAATAATAAATTAGAAGTTTTTAAACCAAGAAAATTTGTGAAGGCTTTGAAACATCAAAAGAAGTCAAAATTGGACCTTGGAAACCACAGAGTCGGATGAGGACTACATCTCCTAATCTAAAAATAAAATTCAGATGAGGAATCCAAATCTAACAAAGAGGGTTCCAAGAACCAAGACTAAGAGGAATTCTTATTATAGCTCTTTTGATGGAAAGAGCAGATGTTATCCCTTATGTCCAAAGTTTAAAAAGTCACCAAATCGACTTCAATAAATTCTCATTTAAATGTGATGTATTTGTGGATAAATTTGGTAGGCAACTTCAATCTGATTTATTATTGAAGAATGAGATGTTTGTCTGGATACCTAAAGTGATTGTTGACCTAAAAGGACCCAAGATCACTAGGGTACCTCATACTTAATTTGTCTTGCAGGAATCCCAGTGGACTATCAATAAAAGAAAAGATTCTAACTTCCATCCGGTATATAGACGGTGGTACATTCACGATATGACTTGTGAGAAGAAGCTATTATGAAATTTTCAAAATATTGATGGTCCTAGAGTCTTGTTTGGAGATAATAACTGTAATAACCCAAAACCAATTATAGGATTTTATATTTAAATCACTAAGTTTAGTGATCATTTTATTCTTTTCCAATTTCATATGTGGTTTTCTTAATTTTTCTCCAATCGACGAACGGTTTTTCGACCCAAAATCTACCGATACTTTTCAAACTCACATCCGTAATCCGGATTTGTTTAATAATGATTAATTACCAATAGTCTTTTAAATGTGGGAAAAACTCAAGAAAACCCTAAGAAAAATATTTGTTTTCCCATCGCACGTTTTAATAATTTTTAGAGCCGAAACTCGCACCGAAAAATGCCGAAAACTCAACAACAAAGTCACACCACTGTATTAAAAATTAGACTACCAAATGGCAGCCAAATCCCTCAAAGATTTCATGCACATGGGGTTCTTAATGGGGAAGATATTTCTAGTACACAAGATCTAGCCAAAATCTTAAGTTTTAGTTCCTAAACTAGCCTTTTAGCCTTATGCCTATTTGACCACATAGTTGCACCCTTTTTCCCACCCCTCTTGACCCGCCACTTCTCCCTTTCCTCCCCTATAAATACCTTTCTTCCCCTTCTTCATTTCCTACACCAACAAAGTAGCAAGCAAGAAGTCCTTAGGAGTAAACTATAAAGGTTAGCCTCTAAGCTTATGTTTTGTTTTGAGAGCTTTAAACAATTAGTAGAAGCATGATAGGAACTCCTAACAACCTGTATTAATGAGTAAAACCGTATTTGAAGCTTGAGGATCGGATTTGTGGTGGATATGATCATGATTTTGTTAATATGTGGAAGGGAAATAAACCGCCAAAAACGCGACACACCGCCGACCCGCTTTTGTAAATTTATTTTGCATACTTTACCACGGTTTAAAATCATGGAAAAATTCCTAGATGTAGCATTTGAAGTGTATAATAACATACTTGGTCATTGGATTTTTGTAGACTGAGAATAAAATCGTGAAAGATTATGTGTCGGATGTAGTCCGAAATCGGGAGCAATGACACATTTCATTTATTTTCTCCCCTTTATAATAGTTATAAAATTCTAGGAAAAATCTGTGATGTTCCCCTAGATGTGTTGTAAATTATAGTCAAAAACCATAATATGTTTTTTAGTACTTTATGAGATATAAATTGTTTTCTGAGTACCTAGTCGATGTTCGACGCATAGGGTTATTCTGAGTTTGACGAATTTATTTTTCCAGTTAGACTAACGTATAAATTATGGAAATATTCATGGATGTCCTACAACCTGTTTTTAACAATATTTTAAAATTTGGTGACTTTTAAACAAGTATCCAATAAGTTATGAATTTTCTCGTAAGACATGTCTAGTAACCGAGCCAAACGATAGATTAAATGTTCACGAATTTTCTGTGCAGAATCCGTAAGTCAAATGGCTTGGGTTCCTAAATGAAAGTTGTTTATACTTGAGTAATGCATCATATTTTTAATTTCATAATTTTTGGACATTTCTACTGAGAGTTATGGATTTTATAAATTGAAGGTCACTGTTTTGCAGAACAAAAATTTAGAGTCATTATTTCTAAATCTGCTATAGTTTCATAACTCAAATAAACTCGGACTCTCAATAAACTTTGTTCTACACTGAAATATGTACAATATACTAAAATTTCATAATTTTCCAACAAGTCTAAGTATTTTATTTCGTTTATGCGTGTGTAGATATTGTTTCTTTGATTGTTAGTACTTGATAAATTAAATGGCCAAAACTTTTAATGAAGAGTATGTTTTAAATATCGAATGTTATACATTATACTTTATGAATACATATGCTTGAGTGTCTTACATGTTTTTCTTGAAAATGAACGAAACCGAAAGTCCCAAACTCGTGATCCACAAACCGTAGTACACTAATAGAGTCGTTGGACGTAGGATTAAACCCATAAAAGCTTTTGATAAAATAAAGTACCTCTTCTTCATTAAAGCCTAGTTTTTAGATGGCACAATAAGATCAAGAACCTAAATTTCCAATGGACAAAAGATTTGTCGAACTAAACATACGGATTGTGCTAGGTAGAGTACAGTAGGAACCAGACCGAGATTTTTGTACGAGAGGCTTAAGCAATCAAGAAGTTCAACTTTCTCTTAAAAGTTCTCCAGGTGAGTGACACTATCTGTATAGCTAGTTAATGTTATATGGTATTGTCAGTTTTCTGAATCTAACATAAACAGTTTTCTCGAAAGACACAAACAACTCAAAAGCATCAAAATGCACAACTCCTATCTATAAGAATGTATGAGAACAAGTTTCTTTTACTTTGATTATTTATTTTACATGGCAGAGGGTGAAACCCTATATTATATACGAGAATTAGTATCTCTATTGATCTATTGATCTGCAGAGGGCGAAGCCCTATACATATGTATAAACGGGAGAAATAAGGTCGGAAGAGGGTTTGGATTGTGTGTAGAAATGCCACTAGTGCCACCTCACAAGAGCAATAAGGATGGTAGAGGGTTTGGATTGTGTGCGAAATGCCACTAGTGCCACCTCATTTGGGACGGAGAATTACGGGTCTCGGGCGTATTAACGTGCCATTGCACAATGTGATTACGGGGATCGGATGTGGTAGGAAACTATCATGTGCCATCTCATATA
Source organism: Paraleonurus japonicus (assembly GCA_030762865.1). Taxonomy (NCBI): domain Eukaryota; kingdom Viridiplantae; phylum Streptophyta; class Magnoliopsida; order Lamiales; family Lamiaceae; genus Paraleonurus; species Paraleonurus japonicus. The sequence goes on from CM061060.1 coordinate 32,505,196, forward strand.
TGCTATATTTATATACTAAGCTGTTGCAAAGAAAGATAAATCTTTTAATCGAACGGAAGTTAAAGGATGAAAACCTTATAGTGAAGATTACATTGTACAAATGGGCTAAATGCCATAACGAATTACTAAAGATGAAAGAAGAATAAAAGATTCTATTAATTTGGGTTTTCTGTCAACTGTAATAAAGATACAAAGTTACCCACTAAGATTTTATCTCACACCCCAAACTAAATATTTCGGGTTGCGAGAATAAGGCTCGGGAGGCTGCAGAGACGACCGCTTCCCACTCTCTCTTAATTAATAAATAAATTATCTTGTAACTTCTCGATCTTTTGTAATAAACACTTTGTTAAAATTATGTTATTTCTTCCTCTAGGAGTTATACTCTTGAGATGGTTTTTATCTAAGTTGAATAATGGTCTTTTATAATAAAAGAGTTTATCTTCACTAAGTAAAGTGTTTCTAAAATTTTTCCGCTGCAACTTAATCGATTGTTATTCAAAAGAAATTTTCTGGCTCAATTTTTTATGTTTCACTAAGTGATGACTCGGGTTTAGGACGTCGAGACGAAGGTCAACTTTTTGAATTACGGGGCATTACAATAGCGTAGACAGACTAAGCGAGTTGGTACATTAATTATAAGGGATGTCTAGGTATACGAGGTTTATTTTATAGAAGGTTTAAAGCATAATTTGTTATCTGTTTCCCAACTCTGTGATAAAGGTTTTCTTGTTAAATTTTCTAAAGATAAGTGTGATATCTTAGATAGTTCCTTAGACAATGTACTCTTAATTGGCTTGAGACATGGTAATGTCTATGTGGCTAATTTTAATAGTTGTCCCAAAGACACATGTCTTGTAGCTAAAAGTGGAGATGATCTCGGTTGGCTATGGCATAAAAGGCTTAGTCATCTCGAATTTCATAACCCTTAGCAAGTTAGCTAAGAAGAATCTTGTCAAAGGACTACCCGAGAAGCTTTGTTCAACCGATACGAAATGTGATGCTTGTCAAAAGGTAAACAACCCAGACACTCTTTTAAAAGTATTAACACATCCTCATCCGAAAGAGGTTTACAACTCCTTCATCTTGATTTGTTTGGACTGTTTCACCACTCGGCTTTAGTGGAAGGAAGTATACCTTTGTTGTTGTTGATGATTTTTAGATACACTTGGGTAATATTTCTTTTCAAAAAGAATGAGGCCGTGAACAAGATCACCGATACATTCGAGAAAAATTCAAAATGAGAAGGGTGTTAATGTTATTAAAAATTGGAGTGACAAGGAACCGAATTCTTGTTTATCTAACTATCTCGAATGAGAATGGTATAGTTCATGAGACTTCTTCAAAGAAGAACACCACAATGAGAATGGAGTTGTGGAGAGAAGAAATAGAACTCTCAAAGAAGCAACCAGAAGCATGCTAGCCGAGTATGGAACACCTCATGGGTTACGGTGAGGCTATCAAAATGCTTGCTACACTCAGGCAGATGCTTACTAGTCAAGAGCAAGGGTAAGACACCTTATGAGCTTTGGAAAGGTAAGGTTCCTAGAATCTCATTCTTTCGTGCTTTTGGGTGTAAATGCTTCATCCATAACAATGGGAAGTCTAAGCTGAGGACTTTTGATGCTAAGGCGGTGATGGAATATTCTTGGGATATTCCAACATTTCCAAAGCTTTCGAGTCTTCAATAAGACAACTCTTTGTGTGGAGGGAACTCCTCATGAGGTATTTCATGAATTGCATACTTTCTCGAGATAAAGTGAATCAAATTACCAATGATTTAGATAAAATTGAACTAACTAAAACTAAACAAAGGACAATTTATCTGCCTAGTTTTGATTCGATTCGGATGATGAAGAATCCCCATCCGAGAATCAAGGCAACTCCTCTTCAGTTCCATCCGAGGAGACACCCTAAACATCATCCGATCGGCCAGGGGTCATTAGATGAAGGGGAACGTCTGCTCGGGAAGAATCGGTTGAGTTACCTCGAGTCTATAGAAGAGGGTACTTAAACTCAAGTAGGCAAAAGGATGAGAAGTTATCATCCGGTGATCATATCATTGGGAATCCATCTAGTAGTATTCAAACACGAACGATGTTAGATTCTTAAAGTATGTTTAGCTGCTATGTTTCACTTTCGAACCTAAGTCTATTGAGGAGGCTCTATCTCGATCCAAAGCTCGGATAACAACCATGCAGGAAGAACTGCATCAGTTTGAAAGGCAAAATGTTTGGGAACCGGTGGGAGACCACTTACATAGAAAGATTATAGGCACCAAATGGGTGTTTAAGAATAAGACTGATGAAAACAACATTATTGTTCGTAATAAGGCAAGATTGGTAGCACATGGATACTCACGGTCGAGGGGATAGACTATGATGAAACCTATGCTCCGGTTGCGATTAGAAGCAATAAGATCGCTTTTAGCATTTCTTTGCCTGCAAATGGATGTCAAGTCTGCCTTTACGAATGGTGTGTTACTTGAAGAGGTCTATGTAGAATAGCCCCGTGGTTTAGGATCAATAATAAGGTCTATAAACTCCATAAGGCTATATATGGACTAAAGCAAGCACCCAGGCTTGGTATGATACCCTGTTTGAATTATTGATATCAAGTGGTTTCTCAAAAGGTAAGATAGATAGAACCTTGATTAGAAAAGAAATAGATGGTAATATCTTATTGGTTCAAATTTATGTAGATGATATCATATTTGGTTCACCTAATCTGACCTTGTGTGAAGAGTTTAGTGTTCTCATGAAAAACAGGTTTGAGATGTCTATGATGGGAGAATTAACATACTTTCTAGGCTTGCAAATTAAACAGACGAGTAGGGGCATATTTATTCATCGACTAAGTATGCTAAGGACCTTAAAGATAAATTTGGGATGACTACTAGTACGGAAGTTAAAATACCTATGGCAACTAACTTCTCTATGGATTCGGATGAGCAGGGGATACCCACGGATGCAACGGAGTATCGTGGATTGATTGGATCCCTTCTATATATCATCGCTAGTAGGCCGGACATGGTCTTTGCGGTTGGGGTATGTGCAAGATTTCAATCAAATCTCAAGAAAACTTATCCGGAGACAAACCTAAGAAAATCCTTAAATATCTTAAAGGAACTTTGCGAGGTTGGGTTGTGGTACCCATCTCGATGAAAACTTCGAGCTTTCGGGTTATTCGGACTCAGATTTTGGAGGCTATAAAATTGATAGGAAATCCACCTCTGGAACTTGTCAATTTTTAGGCAACAAATTAATTTCTTGGTTATCTAAGAAGCAGGACATCCGTTGCAACCTCCACAATGAAGTGAATACATGGCGGTGATAGTTGTTGCTCTCACCTCCTCTGGATTAGTTAACGACTTAGGGATTATAACATTCTCACATCATCTGTTCCTATTTACTTGTGATAGTAATAGTGCAATAGCTATGACATACAACCTGTCTTGCATTCTAGGTGTAAGCATATAGATATAAGGCATCAATTCATCGGAGATCATGTTGAGAAGAATGACATTAGAATAGAAAAGACAACAAATGAATCTCGAGAGAGCATATTTACTTACAAAACCCTTAGCTGAATCTAGATTTAAGGAATTATGTTTAGAGTTAGGATTACTTGATACATCCTTAGCTGATTTATAATTTCTATTGTTTGTATCTTGTATTTCCTCTCTTTCTTTTCCTTTCTTTAAATCTTGTCTAGAAAAAATTGTCGGACTTGATATGTGTCAAAGGATAATCACAGAGCTGATATCATTGATCTCCTTCTTATGAATCAATAATCAAGGTGTAACGCCCCGAGAATTTAGAAAGTCGACCTTTGAGGTCCCGACGTCCCTAAACCCGAGTCATCACTTAGTGAACCATAAAATCGAGCCGAAAAATTTCTTTTAGAAAGCAAAGCTATTCATTTAAGTTACAGCGGAAGATTTCACAAACACTTATTTAAAATATTTGAACCATATTCATAACTAAACGAAGAGACTAATCGTTTGACAAAAGTCACCCGGTGAGTCTAAGGTTCAACTCTCGAGAAAATCGTAGTGACGAGTCTTTAACAAAATATAAATTTTCATAAAGATCTGGGAAATATAAAGCGACATATTTAGATAAAAAAGAGAGTGGAAGCGGGTCGTCTATTGCAGCTCCCGGGCCTCAATCTCGTGACACGAAAAATATTAGTTATAGGGCGTGAGATAAAATCTCGGTGGATGACACATGCATTTGTTATCTGATTGTGAGAAAATCCCAAAATAGTTGAATGTTTTATTCTTTATTCTCATCATTTGTTATTTACTTCCTTGTTATGGCATTGTGTTCATTTGTATTAGGTAATCTTCCGTTATAAGATTTTCATCCTTTAACTTCCGTTCGATTAAGAGATTCATCTTTCTTTGCAATGATTAGTACATAAATATAACACATATGAGATGACACATGATAGTTTCCTATCACATCCGATCTCCGTAATCACATTGAGGAATGGCACATTTACACGTCCGAGACCCGTAATCATATTGTGGAATGACACGTTTACACGTCCGAGACCCGTAATCATATGGGACGGCACATGATAGTTATTCTATCACATCCGAACCCCGTAAACTTTCATCATATGGGAGGGCACATGATAGTTTCCTATCACACCGGACCCCGTAAACTTTCATCATATGGGAGGGCACATGATAGTTTCCTATCACATCCGACCCCGTGAACTTTCATCATATGGGAGGGCACATGATAGTTTCCTATCACATCCGGACCCCGTAAACTTTCATCATATGGGAGGGCACATGATAGTTTCCTACCACATCCGGACCCCGTAAACTTTCATCATATGGGAGGGCACATGATAGTTTCCTACCACATCCGGACCCCGTAAACTTTCATCACATCATATAGGGCAGTAAAATAAAACTCATCATTGGATGATCACACATTTATAAGTTATGCATTCACATGTTTTTGGTATTTGCATCTTTTGAGGAATCTGTTTATGTTTGATTCGGGAAAAGCTGACAACGATCCATATAACATTAGCGGCTATACAGATAGTGTCACCCACCTGGAGAACTTTTAAGAGAAAGTTTAACTTCTTGATCGCTTAGGCCTCTCGTACAAAAATCTCGGTCTCTGGTTCCGACCGTACTCTACCTAGCACAATCCGTATGTTTAGTTCGATAGATCTTTTGCCCATTGGAAACATAGGTTCTTGATCTTATTGTGCCTTCCAAAACTAGGCTTTGAATGAATAAGGGGTACTTTATTTCGTTAACCGATCTTATGGGTTCAAACCTTTTGGTTTTAACGGTATTTCTAGTGTCTTTGTCGGTTCAAGGTTCGGGATTTGGGTTAGTTGGTTTTATTCTATTATAAGAGACCAAATACAACATTCATGCAGTATAACATAAGTCATACATTACACGAGGCATGCTCAGTTTTTAAAAGTTAAGTAAATTATTTCTCCTAATACTCAATCATTGAAGAAATGACACGTAAACATGCATAAATAGAATAAAATACTTAGACTCATCCAAAAATCATGAAATTTTAGTATGATATACATCTCTAAATATGGAACAAACTTCATTAAGGGTCCAAGTTAATTTGAGTTACGAAACTATAGAAGATTTTAAAATATGGACTCTAAGTTTCGTTTCGGCAAAACAGTGACCTCAAATTTATAAAATCCATAACTCTTTGTAGAAAAACCCAAATTTATGAAATTTAAACATGTGATGCATTACTCAAGAATGAACAACTTTCATTCAGGAAACCAAGCCATTTGACTTACGGATTCTGCCCAGAAAAATCGTGAACATTTAATCTATCGTTTGGCTCGGCCACTTTGGACATGTCTTACGAGAAAATTCATAACTTATTGGATACTCGTTTAAAAATCACCAAATTTTAGAATATTGTTATAAACCGGTTGTAGGACATTTATGAATTTTCCCATGATTTATGCAATAGTGTAACTGGAAAAATAAATTCGTGCAACACAGAATAACCCTATGCGTCGAACATCGACCAGGTACTCGAAACGAATTTTATCTCATAAATTACTAAACGAAATATTATGATTTTTGAATATGATTTACAACACATCAAGGGGAACTTCCCAGATGTTTCCTAGAATTTTATAGCTATCGAAAGGGGAGAAATAAAAGAAATGAGTCACTGCTCCCAGTTTCGGATTACTTCCGACACATAATCTTTCACGATTTTATTCTCAGTCTACAAAAATGCAGTGACCACGAAATTTTAGTATGTTATTCTACACTTCAAATACTACATCTTGAAATGTTTCCATCATTTTTAAACTGGTGGAAAGGGTCCGAATAAATTTTACGAAAACTGGTCGATGGTTAGGGCATGGTTTTGGCAGCTTCATGTTTTAAGCATAACTTCACCATTTTGACTTCAAACACCAAAATTCCAACTCAAGAACTCCATATAGGATCATGTTATGTAAGAAGGGGTTCTTAGGAGTTCCTATCATGCTTCTACTAATTGTTTAAAGCTCTTAAAACAAAACATAAGCTAAGAAGCTAACCTTTGTAGTTTCCTCCTAAGGACTTCTTGCTTGCTACTTGTTCTTTCCTTCTTTGTTGGTGTAGGAAATGAAGAAGGGGAAGAGGGGTATTTATAGGGGAAAAGAGAGGGGATGTGGCCGGTCAAGAGGGGTGGGAAAAAGGGAGCAACTAGGTGGTTAAATAGGCATAAGGCTAAAAGGTTAGTTTAGGAGCTAAAACCTAAGATTTTGGCAAGATTTCATGTACTACCATATTCCCTCATTTAAGGCTCTCCATGTGCACGAAAATTTGGAAGATTTGGGCTGCCATTTGGTAGTCCAATTTCTAATACAATGGTATGACTTCGTTGTTGAGGTTTCGGTATTTTTCGGTCTGAGTTTCGACTCAGAAAATTATTAAAACGTGCGATGGGAAAACAAACATTTTTCTTAGGGTTTTCTTGAGTGTTTCCCACCTTTAAAGGACTTATTGATAATTAATCATTATTAATCTAATCCGGATTACGGATATGGGTTTTAGAAGTATTAGTAGATTTTCGGTTCGAAGAACCGTTAAATCAATAGGAGAAAAATGCACATAAAATTTTAAATCAAACAATAAAATAAATTAAACTTAGAAAATCAAATATGAAACTCCAGTGCTTGGTTTCGGGTTATTACACAAGGATTAGTCATATTGACCATATCCGACTTGACAATTGCTTATCTAACATCAAGTAAATCGAGATAAGGACACGATAGTCAATTTGATTTCCTCAAAAGCAGGATGACTAATTGCATCTTATACGACTTACTTTGGCTACTAATGGTTTCTTAAGTTTGTGTATCTACGAGAACGGGTAATAGATCAACATTGTTAGATCGGCTTGAATCTTCTAAATTGATAAACCTTCTCATCTGTTCACATCCTTCCTTGTTTTCTTGAAATTTGTTTTCAAAATTATTCTCATTTCATCTATTTCAAAACTTTTCAGATGAGTTGTGTCTTTGAAAACCCTTTTATTTAAAATATTGGCACAAAATTAACTCTGCTTTAAAAGTTTTTTTTTTTCAAAATAATCAGACTCGGAGAAATTTTCAAAGGATAAGACAAGGTCATTTTTTACCAAGTCTAATAAAACCCGTCTGAAATAGGAAACTTTTATGCAAAGTAAGGTATATTTGCCTACGTCGGATATACTTACTACCTCTCGCATAAAGCAACCCTATTAGCCATCAAATTCGTAGGTTAGACGGTTACTTTTTACACATTTCAAGGCGAGTTAATGCCACGCACCGAAGGTGAAGCGACTATTCCGCATAACAGTTGATATTTTCACGCGCCTTAGTCAATCTACGATAAAAAATAATTCTATTTTGCCACGTATCAACTTCATCATTTTCCCTCTCTCTCCTCCTAATTTAAAAACTTAGCCCTTCATTTTCAAATTTATTTTCACATTCACTTACCAAAATTTACTTGCAATATTCTCTCCAAAATGTTTCCAAGAAAGCTGTCTTCAATGGCTTCTTCTTCCAAAATCATAAAGATCCACAAACCAACTTATATTACCACCAACATCTCTAAGTTCAAAATGAACGAAGAGATTTTTAAGAATAAACTCAGGATCCAAGATGTATGTAGATTTTGAAACCACTCGAGATAGAGAATCGGTGAGATTCTATAGGCATTGGAAGGATCACGATTAAGGGGATTTCTATCGATGAAATCATCTCGAGAAAAACTCTGGATCTCCTTGGGGCAGAGTTTTAGGTAAACATGGAAGATACGGCGAGATGGTTTCGATACAAAGGTGGATGGGACGATCCTGTCCTACACAAGGGAAACTATAGTCAAGATCTTTGATACGTCGATAGAAGGAGTGAATCCATCGACATATAAAGAAGATTTGTGGGAAGAGTCGCTCGACTTGGTATCGAGGGTGACATATAGGGGAACTCGGAGGGAGTTAAAGAAAAATTTGTTAAGGAGGAAGTACGGTCTGTTGATGAAAATCGTCACAAAGTCTGTATTGGGAGATCGAGTTCCCACGATGGACTATCTAAACCCAGACTTTGTTGTATGAGGGCAATAATTGATGGAGTCCAGTGAACTGGGTAGATGTTCGATTAGGAGGAGAAGGTTAGGTGACCTTCAATCCAAGAATCGGTGAATGGACTTCAACCACCACAGTTAGTCTATTCAACAAGATAATTGTCTTTGATTGAAAGCCCGAACAAGTTGGGTGATTGGAGGATTGGAGAGAAGAAATTCTCCAAGCGTAAGGGAATTTTGACAAAAAATGAGAGGATTGGAGGTGCGATTCAAACGATGACTCGATGAGGCAAGGAATCGGAGGCTGCTGCTGCGGTGAGGAGACGATTCTTTGCTCTAATACTGAGAGGAGGTGGTCGCAAAACCCACAACAGAGAGGAGGTCAGGTGATGTACTGCACTGAGTCACAGCTCTTGAAGAAGATGTTGTGGTTCCAGCTCGTGAAGAAGCTATTGTGGTTCGAGACCATCTCAGAGAAGGAAGAGGAGGAGGCTAGTCAAAGCTTCAAAAAGATCTCGGTGAAGGTCCATCTGCCTCTGCCAAAGATGCCTCGTAAGATGATGAGGAAGAGGTTGAAATTCCTCCGATAAGGAGGCCTAGGAAGATATCACAAAGTTACAAGGCTCCTCCAGAAGAGGTCGAGCAGCAGATCGAGATCGCAACACTCTTGCCGGAGGAGGTGCCGGTGCTTTAGATAGCAGCCGAGGTTGGCCAACTTGAAGTGCCACCCTCTCCCACCAAGGAAGCTGCTCTCTTACCTATCCTAGAGAAAGGTACAAGTCTATCCTCCTCCTTATCTTTATCCCCCACCCATGGCAATGAAGAGGTGTCCAAGGTGGCACCTCGGAGCCTTTGAAACAGCCTCCTACCTCCCAAATAGTCCAACCCGAAATATCAACTTACCAAGGCGATGAATAGGTATCCAAGGCTGGTACCTCATAGCCTCTCAAACAGCTACTCCCACACTTGCTCAAACCCCAACCCTTGAAACTATACCAATCATCACCCCAACCCCAACCGATCAACCCTCATCTACCACTCCACTCACAGTATCAACCCATGACAACACCCACACCTCAACCACCATTCTCATCTGCTCAAACCTCATCTCCCACTCCCATTTCACAAACACAACCAACCCCTTCCCCACCAGGCTGAACCAACACCTCTCCCACAAGTCCAAACCTCACCTATTCCTATCCTATCCTACTCTCTCCTCCCAACCATCCAAACTCACTCTCCTCCCCTCCACCTACTCAAAGAGACCATTCTTCCTCTTCATATGATTCCTCATCCGAGGATTAAGATAGTGACCTTAGCCATACAACCGCCATCTCTTCTTTCCTTGGAAAAATGGAGAAAAAGATACAATCTGCATTCAAGAGGAAGATGAAAAAGAAGACGAAGAAGATGGTGGAAGCAATCCACGAAACGATGATTGCCAGCATAAGAGAAGTTGAGGTAACACTTTCAAATAAAATCACTACTATGACTAACTATGTCCCGGCTGAAAAAGTAAAGGCTCTAGAGGAGGAGATAAAGTCTCTCGAGAGAAGAAGTAAAAGGCTACAACCAATTAGTGGTGGACGAAATGGCGAAGGATCAGTCGACTTCGCAGTGAAATGCAATGACCTAAATACGAAGCCGGCAGACTTGGTTGCTGAAGTTAAAAAGGGCGATAAAGAGGAGCAAGAAAAGAGACAAGCCCTCACAGTTGTGGTCGAGGAGACCAGGAAGGAATTAGGCGTAGATGCCAACACTGACCTGGAAGCAGCCTAAGAAGGACCTCGACTTAAGTCTCGATGAGGTGGCTGCTCCACCGAGGGTAAGTCAACCGGAGGAAGCACTCGAGAGAAGATGAGAAGAGGAGGAAGGAGGAAGAAGAAAGGATCGAGAAACTCTTAGCCAAGCTGAAGGAGTCTCGAGCTGGAAGAGGCCAAGAGTAAAGGCAAGAAGATAGCAGTTGATGAGCCTAAATCGGTGACATCTCTCTCGAGCTGCTACCAAAAGCAAAGGAAAAAGGGAAGCCGACTACTCTAATCTTTCCGAAGAACAGATCAAGAGGATCGAAGAGAAAAAGAGTACTTCGGGAAGAAAGAGAAGAGAAGGCAAAAGAAAGAGAAGGGTGCCAACGTCTTACGGAGCAAAGACACAAATAAAATGGCTGGTAAAAGACCAAGGCAGAGTGAACTTGAGACCCTTCCATACAACGTCTGCTCCTCCAAAGGCGGCTTGCGGTAAATATGAGAATGAGTACAAGGTCAAGAACCCGGATGTAATGTGGATGTACTTCTGGTACATTCTCAAGGCTCCAGGAAGAACTTCGATAAGATCCCGACTTAGCACGGCATGAGTGAATTGAAAAAGTAGATGCAGATATCTATCATCGGCCGCTGGAAGAAGCAGATGTGGAATTCAACGTCAACTCGATCTCTCCGGCCTTCGAGTACGCGGTACTGCCAAGAAACCAGATAGATCCCTAGATCTAGATTAGGTCAAGGGAATTGTGGAAAGGGCAGAGGCCGAGTCCGGATTAGCTCGGGAGGAAGATCTCAAGCGATTGAAGATGATAATATTCAATCGATCGATGGTTCCGCATTTAAGACCAATGAGGTGTCCGATAAGATAGGATTTCTTTTCCTTATTTTTCTTTCTTATCTGCACCACCTGTAAATCATATGTGAATATACTTGATCTTATCTAATTTATCTTGTCTTATATTTCTAAGCTTTCTTTCTGCTTTCTAAGAAAATTTAAAAATCTTTCTACGTGTTAATCATCCGAGGAAACTTCCATCTCGTATTAAAATTTTCTAAAAATCTCTAAGTCCTAAGACTTAAAAACTTTTCTAAGTACTAATCATCTGATAAAGTCTTAAGACTTAAATCATTTCTTAAAACTTTTCTAAAATCTTTCTAAGTGTGAATTAAGTGCTCTTATGTGAATAAACATGAACTAAATGCTTATGTGTTCTAATGTGCGTATTTAATTATCTTGAATAACCTCGACTAACATCAGTTATGAGTTTTCTCTTTCTTGCAGTTTTAACTTCATCAAAAATGGGAAATTGTTAGATCGGAAGAAGTTTTGATGAGTTTAAAATAGTTAGATTAGAGTCAACTCATGTAAAGTAAGATGACCACTAATTGTAAAGAACAATCGAGGTAAAGAATTCTAGTGCTAGGTGACCAGACTAGGTAAAACTAGAATAGTTAGCTGAGATCAAGAAAGAGAAGGTCATCCGAAGACGAGCTTGAGATAGTCATCTCGTTGGAGACAATAACTTTGTAAATCGAGTAAGATAGTAAGTAGTCGAGGACCTTCTTCAAGTTGAAGAAGGAGAGTGGATGTAGGATCTGTTTGATCCGAACTACTATAATTCTTGGTGTTCTTTACTTCTTATTTTACTTATCTTGTTATTCATCAAACATTCAAAACAAATTCAATTTCATATTCATATTCGATTACTTTTTTATCCTTAAAGATTTAGTTAAAATCTGATTTCCGATAGCTTTGATACTTTGAATAGATAATCTAGTCTTTGAAAAAGGATTTGAAAATCTATTCAACCCCCTTCTAGATCTTCACTAGAAGGTGATCTAAGCTCCTCGATATTCACTCAATCCGTGGGCCAACAATAAGGCTCATAAAAATAGGCAAAATGGCTTCAATTTTACTTGGCTTGCCAAAGAATATGGATACTAGGCTCAAAATGGCTTACTAAGGAAATCAAATGATTTTGGTGGGGAAAAATTTTGCTAAGTCACTTATCATATCAAACATGGCCTCTTATCATATTCATGAAATCACACAAAGATTAATTTCAATAAGTCCAAAGGCAAGTTCTAGCATATATATCCATAAATGATGCACTCACAAGGAAATTAATTCAACCGTATAAAATGTACGATTTTTAAGTCACAAAACTCACAGGCTTAAATTGAGTAGTGAATCGTGCATTCTCAATCACATTCATCATCACATAACCATTAATCATGCTAGCTTCAAGCCACATATCAACTCATGATCAAATCAAAATTCAATTCATCTTTTAATCAAGCACAAGTGCACATGTACATACTCTCAAGTACAACCACTATATCAATGAATATCACTAAAAATATGCATGAAATCCACAATTAAAGCTCAATGATAAATTACACCCCAAAATTATGCAAGAAATCCAAGACACAAGTATATAAAATCATCATCCACATCATATCCATAAGAAATGAAACTCATTAAATCCAAATCAATTCAAATTATCCATCTAACAAATCAAAATCATCCATGAATCAAGTCAAGTACCCAAAATCAATAAAAGTATAGAAATTCAATACAACCCAATCAATCACAACAATTCATAACAAACCAATCACCAAGAGGAATAAAAGAGAGATAGCTAAGTAGGACTAGAGGAAAGGGAAATGAAACTTCCTAATGATTCGTCGAGGCGGCAGAGGAGGATAGTAGCCCGGTCCCAAGTTCCACGAGCTCATGTTTTAGAGGAGAGAGTACATATCTTGCTGGTTCTTCAAATACTCCTCTTGCATCCTCCGAGTCTCTTCATTGAATCTCCTCGTCTCCTCTAGAACTCGGAAGCACTCATCTTGACGTGTGAGGCACTCTAGCTACATCCGCCGGCTATCCGCCCACATCTCTTCTCGTAAGTGTCCATGGCCTCCTCGATGAGCTTCCGGCCTCAAACTCTCTCCTCCTCATCTCATCCCGCCGTAGTAGTTAATCTCGGAGCATACTCCTCATCTTCCTCCATCCTCACCGACTCCTAACCCGGCTCATCCTCGGCGGCCTCTTCCTCTTCATTCTCTTCGTCCTCTTCATTCGACCCCGATCCTCTCTCTTCTTCTTCCTCATCATCCTCATCCCAGAGGTTGACTCCGTGCTCTCTCGTATATACATCTATCACATCCGTGTGCCACCTGCGACCACATCCCGAGGTTGATCGTCACTTGCCGCAAAGACCGAAAAGCGTGGTGAGCCTCTTATTAGGAAGAGGAAATTGGCCTCCAAGGTGTTGTTGGAAACACCATATCCTACCGATGAGGTCCATCATCCTCATCCTCCTCATCGTGTCGGCGATCAAATCGGGCCCCTCTAAAGCTCTCGAGGTTATGTGTCGGGATACCGAAATGCTCCACAATCGGTGTGATCAAACCTCCAAACTGGGCTTTAGCAAACCGGGTGCTCTTCACCCTCTCAAACAGATAACACAAATAGGCAACGACATTAAATCGGACCTTGGAGGAAGCACCACATCACATATAGCTCCTCTGAAACCACGCCTCCTCCCTCAGATCGGGCAAAAATAGTGCATGAGAGAATCTTCTCTAAGTAGCGCATGACAGGTTACGGATATGGGTACTCTTTGATTTTCGGGTGTAAGCTGCGGCTGCTCCGTACCCCCAAATCCGAAATCCGTCTCGAGAATTTCTTGGCATTGTACTCCGTCTCATCTTCAGTAATGAGTCATCCGGATCGGTCGGTGCACCCAAAATCTCATTCAACTCGTTCACCGTAAGAGTGTGTTCATTCCCTAGTAGCTCAAAAGTGATTGCCCTTGGGAATTTGGCCTTTCTCGCCTTGTCGAACGTCACCGTGCACAAGAACTCCAATGTAAGGCCCAAGTAGGTACGTGGCCTCTTCACCAAAATCCCGACATGCCAACTTGGTCGAACAACCGGGGATATCATTCTCGATCCTCATAGATACCATGTGATTGGAGTGCATTGATGCATGTTTTTAGGGTGTATTTTAGTGCAAAAAGTGATCAAAAGTATTAGATTTTGTGCATGAATGTGTAGTGTATCACTACTTTGCCTAAAAAGTATTACTTGTGAGATATTTGATGTTTTTCGTCTGCTTTTACAGGTAAATCGATGGAATTTAGCCAAACTAAGAGTACTGGCATTCTTAGGATGAAGAGACGATCGAGACGGACGAAAAACGGGGTCAAAGGCGGAGCCGGGTCGAGAAAATTCCTGGACTCGACCTCTAGTCGAGGTCCAGGGCCTCGACCCGAGGGTGAAGGCAAGAGGATGAAAATCAAAATTTGGAAGCAGCCTCGACTCGAGGGCTGAGCCTTGAGTCGAGGAGTAGGCAAAGGGCGCAGCCTCGAGTCGAGGGCTGAGCCTCGACTTGAGGGAGGAGATTTTTCCAAGTTCATCTATTTAAAGCATGAAATAGAGCAATCCTACATACAATTCCATAAGAGCGATTACACAGCGGTTTTGGGGCGATTTCTTAGGCCCCAAGCCAATTTCTCCTTGTAAGTAGAGTAGAGTGTTAGATTTAGATTTAGATTTCCATTGTTGTTACTTAGATTAGTATTAGATTAACATTAGATCATCTAGTTTACTCAATTCAAGCTTGTATTTCATTTGGAGAAGAAGTGTATTGAAGACTCAAGCATTCCTATTTTTGTTGATTCAATCCAATTGGTGATGTTCTTCCTCTCTTGTCATTTCAATTTCTTAATTTTTGTGATTTGCATTTTAATTGCGCACTTAGATTTTCTTCCCATGGATTTTGCTCTTGGCACCATGGGCTAACTCTCTTGTGCTTGGGTTAATTGAAATTGAGGATGATTTGATTGCCTATGCTATGATCGTTGATGATTGTTGATCAATTGAGTTAAATTGCTTCCTAATTGTGATTCTCAATTGTGCTTCATGCATTTTTATCTCTTTAGATTAATGTTTGATCACACTAGCAATAAAGTAGAGTTGAGCTAACGTGATCCGGGATTAATCGGGTTATAATTGTGTATGAATGTATGGATTGGGTGCTTGAATCGAGAGATTAGTTGCACTAAGGATACTCACATTAGGCATTGTGTTATTAATGGAGTGATTAATTTCATGATGGTTTTATGCTTTCTATCTTAGTTGATTTGCAATTTGATTCAATCATAGCTTGTTGATCATTGATTTCTTGATGGATATTATCTCAAGCACCCCTATCCCCCATTTATTGTTTGTATTTGTTCTTTCCTTCTAAGTGTTTGATCATTTGCCTCTTCGAGTTGTTGAGTTTATTTTTAGCATTTTGTTGTGTTTTTGTTTCCAAACCCGCTTTGCAACAATAGTCATCGATAACTTGTATTTCTAGGGCCTCACGTGCATACTTTTTCCCTTGGGTTCGATAAACTTGATTGGTCTTAATACCGTTTGCCGGATTCCTACAATCAAAATGGCGCCGTTGCCGGGAATTAGTTTTTGCGCCTATAGTGAGACTTAGGAATTGTTTGAAGTGGCTACTTGTTGCCTTTGTGTTTTTGTTTGTTTTGTTGTTTTTGTTTGAATTTGATACTTGATTATCTTGTCTAGATGGGGGATACGACTCACGCATGGAATCAAGATTATTATCAAGAGAGTATGCCTTATCCTCCACACTATGAAGAATTTGGATACAATAATTGGATGACCTTTGATGAAAATTCTCAATTGCAACAAGTTCCATCCAATTACGAAGAGTGGAGATGTGATGAAATTCCTCCCCACCTCAAGAGATGTTCCCGTACTATGAGCATTATGATCAAACATTTTGATCCATGTTGTGGATTTGAGTATCAAGGAGCATCGGAAGGGGAATACTACGATGATGGGAGAAGCTATGAGTATGACTACCAAATGCCACAAGTTTCATCTCATTATGAAGAATGGGGACTCCATGATGTGAGAGCTATATTAAAGGAGATTATTGGAGTTTTGTTGGAAAAATTTGAGGAAGATGAACCGAGATGTGAAGAAATGCTTCCCTTGTATGAAAATATTTATGAGACCAAAGCATTGGTGGATTCAATGATAGAGGGGAACATGGAGATCACCGAAGCTCAATTCATGGTGTTAAAAAGTCAACTCTAATATTTTCTACTCCAAGTGAAGAACATAACCATCATGGAGCATCAAGAAGAAGAAGGGGAGGAAGAAAGTGAAAGTGAAGAAGATGTAGTAGAGGGTCCAAGCAAGGAGGATGAAGTCGAAAATTTCCTTGTCGAAAGTGAGGAAGAGGAATGCCCATTGATGGACATGAACAATAATGAGGAAGAAAATCTAGAAGCATCGAATGAAGCATTGAAGATTGAAATGAGCATTTCTATACCTTCAAACTCTTCAAATTGTACTCTTATTGATATTGGTGCTTCTAATAATTTAATTTTACCTCTTGTGAACTTTGACTTTAGGAAGGAATTGATGAAGCGTTTGGGCATCCTTGAAAGAAAGGAATGGAAAATAAGGATGGAGGGAGAGCAAGGGGGACAACCATGGATACTATGCATATCTATGTGTGGTTGCCCTATCAATCATGAGTGCCTCCTAAATTTTGAAGCTCAAAGGTTAAGATATAATGGGAAGGAGGATCGCTATCCTTGGTCATTCCGATGAAGGATGTTGGAAATGAACGAATAAGTCCGGCATAGGACAATAAAAATAGCGCTAGATGGGAGGCAACCCATCCTTTTTATTGCTTTTGTGTGCTTTTTGTTTGCTTTGTGTTTTTGTTTCGTTTTTGGGAGAATTGGCTAGGTACTTAATTACTCATGCTTAGGAGAATGTGTTATCATGCTTTGGGATTTAAGTGAAGTATTGAGCTTATTGTTAATATCATTTGGAGTTGCTATCATTCAAGTTTGGGGGTATTGATCATTTATTTGTTGAAATGCATCTCTTAGTGGTAATGATTTGATGATTGTATGCTCGATTGTAGGTACACTCACTATATTTAATGGGAAAGAGATCGAGACTGCAAGAGAATTTAAGATCGAAAAGGAGGAAAAGCTTAAAAGTTGGTGAAAATGAGCAAAAAGGAAGAGACCCTGGTCTCCTCAATCGAATGAGCGATCGGGCTTAAATCGAGGGACCAAAACAGTTAGTTTTTGCATATTTGGGTTCGTTGGGGTCATATAGGTCATTTTTAGGAGTTTCGGGGTCGGGCCGGGTCCAGGAATCCGTAAAAATTCCTGGACTCGCCCGGGTCGAGGTGTCTAGACTTAGTGAATTTTTGAAAAATGTTAAATCCCTCGAGTCGAGGGTGGGGCCTTAGTCGAGGCTGGCAATTTTTATTAAAAGATGCGGCATCGGTTTGCGCAGCCACGAGTCGAGGTTGCCCTAATCCCCATACCCCTTCGCGACTTCTTCATTTTTCGTCCCAATTCGCTAGTTTTCACCGTTTAATTCCCTTGTGCATCACATATCATCCATACATTGCATCAACATTACATCTTGGAGGGTTTTTGAGATTCAATTGGGGGTTTTTGAAGAATTGTTGGGTGTTCGTCATTTCTCATTCTTAGGCCGAAATTATCAATACAAGGTATGTAATTCCTACTCCTTTGGCTTTTAATTTCGTTCTTATGGTGGATAATTGCATGGGTAGTTTGAATTTTTGCCAATGTTGCATTTGTTTGGAGATTTCATTTAGGCATTATTGCAAACACTTTATGTGCGTTGTATATTGGGCGAAATTTGAGCTTTTTAGTGATTAATTTGGATTGTTTGTGAATTAGAAGCATGTCTAGGAATGATTGTGATGTAGTGCTTATGCCTTTGTGCAATTTTGGCTTGAGAATGATTTTTGCATATTTGTGGGAATTCATAGTGATAATATGTTTGGAAAATTGGTCAAGTTTGAGATGATTGATGATAAAAGTGAATGATTCATGATTGTTATTTGTCTAGTTACTTGCTAGATAGCTTATTTTTGTGGATAATTTTATTGAACTTAATTGCATGATTTTAGGTGAGCCTATTTGTTGATGTTGATTGTTGTGGTCATTTAGTTAAGTAGGCATTTTAGGGATTTATTGAGCACTTTTATTGATCATATGGTGATGGTGATTGTAATATGAGTTGTGACTATTGACTCGTTCATGTGCTTGATTGCTATCATGCTTTGCTAGTATTGCTATTATTGGGAGCTTATTGTTGCCTTGGGAAATTTTTGTAGGAAAGACGTTTCGTGGGGTAGATGGCCACAACTTTTCGATGAGGAGTTAGGAAGAGAGAAGAAGCCATTCGGTTCGCACAAAGATGCCCGCACAGCTAGGGATACGTGGGATGATTATAAATGGCGGAAGCATATCATTGCATGCGCGGAGATCTACAACAAGGTGGTCAAAACCCGCCTTGTTGACCACAACTTCATGGTCTCCATGGGCATAGAGGAGGACATGCCACGCCTTTTTGATCAGATTGGCATGGCCGGCTTCTTGGCTAAGAGGTCGCGGACCTACTTGGGGCTCACTCTCAAGTTCCTCTGCACAATGAAGTTCGACAAGGCCGAAAGGCAAAGTTTCCTCGAGGCAATCACATTTTGAGTTACTTGGCAACGAGTACACCACGACCGTGAACGAGGTCAATGAGATTATATGTAACGCCCCACTTAAAACAAGATGAAAAAGTGATGTGGCACAAGTAGGAACGTTACTAAAACCGTGCTTCTTATTTAATATTTACGAAAGCCACACATTTCACAAATGGAAGTAATAAGTAAGTATGGTCGTAGGCTTAAGTTTACAAACCAAAGGTTCTTTAGTGTAATACTTAAAACTAATATTAAGAAACTTCACGCCTGCCTCCGAGTTCATTCACCCACGCCGGAATCCTCAATATACGAAAATATAAAAGTGGAAGGAATAAGTGTCTGTAAACACTTAGTGGAAAATCTCTTGTTAATTGCACAAACTAAACATCAATGCTTATAATGTGTGAGCCCCTAATTTCACCAGGTATTTGTGGGTGGCGTGACCAACCCTTTGTGCCGGAACGACCGGACTATATGATTGCCAACATAAGTTGGACTATATGTGGGCCAGTCGATAGCGGGCCGACTCAAAATTTAACATTCAACGGTTAATAAGTGCAATTAAAAATAATAAAGTAACACCGGTTAAGAGTGAAGTGATAAAATCATTGTTACTTATCCCTTCATTTATAATTTCACATATAACAAAGATCATAAATATCAACTAAGCATATATAATCATCCAAGAACAAATTTTAGAAAAATATCGACCGCTTTTAAAAAAATATAAACGGACCTATTTGAACAATTCTCATACAAAATCAGTTTTGTCACCTTATCCTAGAAAAATCACCATAAATAATCTACAAGGCCAAATAAGCTGAAATTTTAACCACAAATTTATAACTTCATGCAGTTTATCCTCAAGCTTTTGTTTTCCTAAGAACTCCCTTAATTTCTGTCATTTTTCACGAAAAGTATACTGATCTCGGGTTTTTCGACCAAAACTCTGGTTTAACTTCAAAAATTCATAGAAAATCAACCATAACTCCGATTGACCCGAAATTTGAAACCATCAGTCCCTTAACCAGTATACTTTCTCATGTAAAATTTTCAGAAATTTCCACTGAAAAGATTATCAAAACGAATTTTACACTAAAAGCTGGTCCAAGATTTGACTTTATACACATATAAAGAACATATTATTTTAATCTCACTTCAAACCATATAATTTCATGATTTCTACTTCTATAGCATAGATAATTAAGTAATAAACATAATTTCGTTCATAACATATGAAGAAATTGAATCGAATATATTAAACATAAAATGAAACATGTATAACATGCAAATCACTTATCAACCAAAAGAAAACTTACTTGCTTAGATTGTTTAATGAAGCAATTGAGAAGAGGCAAAGCCTATTTATACAAGTAAATGATAATGCTCGGCCGACTTACCTAAGGGATGAGGGATTAGGTGGCTTGGTCTTTAGTTTAGGTGGTTACAAGTGTCCATTAATAAAACAATTTTTTTATTTGTTTTTAACCTTGCCTTTCTTAAGGCTTAAGAAACCCATCCTCCTATTCTATCTTGATATATAACAAACTTAAGCTTTCTAATATAAAGTCCATATATTAATAATAAATCGTTTATCAAAGAAACATTCATTTTATTACCTATATCCTTAAGAACTTTATTAAATTCTAAGTTAAACACTTTAAAACTTTAAATAAAGAAAATTATAAAGTCTCACGAATAAGCATGTATTAAGCAAATAATATGTTAATTATAAACATCGAGTAATTAAAACACATAAACATGTCTTTGCATAAATTCGGATGTAAATGCATCACATAGGTTCATGAAGAATTATAAGGCATTTAGTATAGCAAATAAGGTCATGAAATCCTAGGGTATTACAGTCTAACCTCTTAAATAAATTTCGTCCTCGAAATTTCAAGTGTTACCGTGGGTACTGAGGTAAGGGTACTTTGCTAGCATCTCATCTTCTCGTTCCCACGTAGCTTCTTCCATTCCATGTCTATTCCACTGGATCTTAACCATAGGAATATCCCTATTCCTCAACCTATGAAGCTTTCTGTCTAGTATGGCTATAGGAATTTCCTCATAGGTTAGGTTGGTATCAATCTGTAATTCAGGTTGGTTTATTATGTGGGTAGGGTCAGGTACATACTTTCAAGCATCGAGATATGGAATACATTGTGTACTCGCCAAGGATGGTGGTAATGCTAGCCTATAGGCCAAATCTCCAACTCTTTCTAATATCTCATAAGGCCCAATATACCGGGTTTTAACTTTCCTCTTTTCCCGAAACGGAAAATCCCTTTCATTGGTGATACTTTCAAGAATACCTTATTTCCGACTTCAAAATTCAATTCTTTTCTTCGTCTATCGGCATATGCTTTGTCGATCTTGAGCTGCTTGCATCTTTTCTACGATCTTTTTCACTATCTTAATAGTCTCTTCCACCAATTCCGGTCCTAATTATTTTTTCTCCAACTTCATCCCAACATATTGGAGATCTCGCACTTCCTTCCATATAATGCTTCATACGGTGCCATTTCAATTGTAGCACGATAACTATTGTTGTAGGCAAATTCTACTAGAGGTAAGTACCTTTCCCAACTTCCTCCGAAATCAATGATACAAGCTCTCAACATATCTTCCAGAGTTTGAATTGTTCTTTCCGATTGACCATCTGTTTGAGGATGAAAAGTTGTCTTGAATTCCAACTTCGTGCCCATAGCTTCTTGAAGACGGTGCCAAAACTTTGATGTAAACCGTGGATCTCTATCTCGACACAATAGAAATCGGAACTCCATGTAAATGGATAATCTCCTTAATATAAATCGAGCCAATTTATCCAATGTGAACGTCATCTTTATTGGTAGAAAATGTGCTGTCTTGGTCAATCTGTCAACAATTACCCAAATAGCTTCATTCCCTTGTATTGATTTGGGCAAACTTACCACAAAATCCATTGTAATATGTTCCCACTTCCATTCGGGAATTTCAAGCGGCTTTAATAATCCCGATGGTCTTTGATGCTCGGCTTTCACTTGCTGACATGTCAAACATTTGCACGAAATTTCCAATATCCCTTTTCATATTTCTCCACCGTAACAACTTTCTTAATTCTTGGTACATTTTCGTTCCTCCAGGATGAATCGTATATGGTGTAGAATGTGCTTCTTCCAATATTTCCTTTTTGAACTCTTCTTTTCTCGGTACGCATATCCTTCCTCGGCACTAAGGTACCATCTTCACGTATCAAAACTCCTTTGCTTTACCTTCCTTGATCTTTTGTTTTATCTTCTCTAGGAATGCATCATCATATTGAGCCTTTGCTATTCTTTCCTTCAAGGTTGGTTTCACAACCAAAGCATTGATCTTTCCCTTGCGACTCAAGGCATCTCGCTACTACATTTGCCTTCAGGATGGTACAATATTTCACAATCATAATCTTTTACTAACTCCAACCATCTTCTTTGTCTCATGTTTAATTCATACATTCGAAGATATACTTCATACTCTTGTGATCTGTGTAGATCTCGCATTTACTTCCATATAAATAGTGCCTCCAAATTTTGAGTGCGTAAACAACTGCTAACTCCAAATCATGTGTAGGATAGTTTTGCTCATGTTGTTTTAGGCTGTCTTGACGCGTACGCCACTACCTTTCCATTCTCGCATAAGTACACATCCTAAACCTTGTTTAGAAGCATCACTATACACTGTAAATCTCTCTATTCCTTCGGAATGGTAAGAATCGGGCTATTGTTAATCTTCGCTTTAACTCCTGAAAATTTCTTTCACATTCTTGTCCATTGAAACTTTATTTCCTTCCGAGTCAAGTCGAGTCAAGGGTTTTGTAATCCGAGCAAATCCTTCAATAAATCTTCGATAATATCCGGCTAAACCAAGAAAACTCGACTTCGTTCACATTAGTCGGTGTCTTCCATTGGTTTCTGACTTCTACCTTTCTTTGGATCCACTTCTATTCCCAAGGCCGAAGCTGTATGTCCAAGGAATACAACCTTATCCAACCAGAATTCACATTTCTTGAACTTAGCATACAATTTCTCTTTTCTCGAGAATCTCGAGGGTAATTCGAAGATGTTCTCGCATGCCGCTCCCGACTTCTTGAATATACTAGAATATCATCAATAAACACGATCACAAATTGATCCAAATATTGATGAAATACTCGATTCATCAAATCCATGAATATAGCTGGCACATTCATCGAGTCCAAATGGTAACACGACAAACTCATAATGACCATATCGGGTTACGAATGCCGTCCTTGGAATATCGCTTTCTTTAATCTTTACCTGATGATATCCCGATCTCAAATCAATTTTTGAAAATACACAAGCTCCTCTTAATCGATCAAACAAATCTTCGATTACGGAAGTGGATATTTATTCTTGATAGTAAGCTTATTCAGTTCCCGATAATCGATACACATTCTCAACGATCCATCTTTCTTTTTACAAATAACACCGGTGCACCCCATGGTGACACACTTGGTCGAATGAAGCCCTTGTCCAATAATTCTTGCAATTGCACTTTCAGCTCCTGTAACTCCTTTGGTGCCATTCTATAAGGTGCTTTAGAAGTAGGCGTGGCTCAGGGCATCAATTCAATAGTGAACTCCAGTGACGATCTGGGGTAATCACGACAAATCATCTGGAAACACATCCTTATATTCACATATTACCGCAAATCGTCCAATGTTGGACCACAGGATTCTGTTGCTACAATATTTACTAGAAATGCAGTACATTCTCCTTTCCTTAATATCTTTCGAGCTTTCAACTTCTGAAATTACTCGAGGCATAGTTCCAACTCTAGCACCATATATTGTAAAATTCACACTCTACGATCTTCGTACCAATATTTCTTTCTCTTGACATTTGATAAGAGCATGATTTTCCATAAGCCAATCAAATCCCAAAATAATATCAAAATCCTTCATCTCTATTATATGTAGATTTGCTTGGAAGTACCGCATGGTCGAAGTCAATCATCACATTTCTACACAATCCTAAGGATTGTATCATAGTACCGGAAGGGATATTCACCTCTAGGAATTCTCCTTCTATTATAATATGAGTAGTCTCGAATTGCTCAAATATCTCCCTAGAGATGAATGAATGTGTAGCACGATGCTCGAATAATGTGAAAGCAGGTACTTGAGATAATTTGAACATACTGCCATCACTTAGGATTTGTTGTTGCCTCATGTTGTTTCATAGTGAATACTCGGGCAGGTGCCATCTTACATTGTCCTTTCCACTTTGGACAATTAGTTATAAGGTGTCCTGGTTCTTTACATTTGTAGCATATCCTGCTCCTTTCGGGCATCGCCCAAAATGTTCTCTCCCACAATTGCTGCACTTGGGTGGCTTTTCTTTGTTGTGGTGCTATTTCGATTCTCTTGACTTGCTTGAAGTTTCCTCCTTGTTTCGAACCAACCCACTTTCGTTTGTTCTGTTGTGATTACGGAACTCTTACTTCTTACGGTTTCATATATGCCGCTATTATCCGAGCTTTCTCGAACATTTGGGCATAGGACTTAACATCCTGTCTTTGCTAAGATGGTACTAATCTCTGGGACGTAGGTTTTGAACAAATCTCTTTGCCTTCCTATCATCGGTGTTAATCAAATGAGAAGCATACCTTCCTAATTGATTAAACTTCCTTTCATATTCTTGCCTTTGTCGATTTCCTGCTTTGTAGAAATTGATTTCTTTTTTATCCAAGAATGACTGTGGTATATAGTTCTTAACCACTGCTTCCACAAATTTCTCCCAGTGTGATTAAGGTTCGTGCTTCCCTGTCATTGTCCTACAATGAGCTTCCCACCAATAATCTGCATCCCGGTCAGGTGAAAGATAGCGCAAGAAACTTTCTTCTCATCCGTGCACTTAAGATAAGTGAATATCTTTTCCAAGCTCCGAATCTAATTTTCTACTTCCATAGGATTTTCTTTTCAGTCGGGGTTGATGGTCTATACTTCTTAAATTGACAAACAATATCATGGTTTTGGACCGAGGGTACAGTGTGTTTGAGATAATTGGCTTTCTTGACCTAGTTGTTGAGCTAACCCCTTAAAACCAAAGCTAGGTCTTCGTTCATATCTCGAGTTGTTTCGATTCCCTTTTCGGCTCATGGTTCTATTCAATAACAAATTAATTAGTAATAATTAAAGTAGACAATCATAATCATAACAGATTTTTTTTTTTATATAACATACATCATACTTTACATACATAAACGTTACATTCAAAAATATTATACATCAAGTTCATTCGGTACATATATTTTATATTTGCTGAAATAAAGATCATAGAATCACATATTAAACACACGATCTGCAACCCATCTTTGTTTAATCATCATCAATGATGATGATTTCGATCTCCTTCTTTTCCTCCTCCCACATCTCAATAGAACCACCATCGCTTTGTCCTCTCCTCCGGTTCGATATTACGGTTTCCACAGATTTTCTTGAACCGGTGACCACTCTGTTCCATCCCCATCTCGAATTCGGTTCCGGTTGAAGGGGAATGAAATGGATGGTTTCGGATTGGATCCATTCACAATATATTATTGAAAAAAACAGGTAAAACACAAATAACCATGTTGGTCAAACACACGATCAAGCATCTCCCAAGCTACATTTATCCGTATTTGGTAGGGTATCAAGAAGCAAGTAGCGTAATAATCACCGTCCATGTCATGTTCGTTTCTTAAAGCATATTTGTATTGGGAAGTGATTTCCCCAATGTGGGCTCCTAAGTCCTCGTCCTCCGTTCTACCCATTCTTGCCACCCTTTCCAATCTGTTATTATTTTGTATTCTAGTATTGTCGCCCATCCCGATTACTAAACACAATTCAATAGTTAACTTAGTCAATAATATTACACAAATTTAATCAATCAATAAATAACATACTTAAATAAATTTAATCAATCAATAAACAACATACTTTAATCAATCAATAAATAACATATTTTAAATATTTATGAAATATTTTACCCGATCCCGTTGTGGCGAATGATCTCGGTCGTTGTTTCATTTAAAATTTTTTTAAGACACACACTCTTTTGAAAATTATTTTAGCGGCGAACTCGCTTTCGATACCACCTCGTAACGTCCCCACTTAAAACAAGTATGAAAAAGTGATGTGGCACAAGTAGGAACGTTACTAAAATCGTGCTTCTTATTTAATATTTACGAAAGCCACACATTTCACAAATGGAAGTAATAAGTAAGTATGGTCGTAGGCTTAAGTTTACAAACCAAAGGTTCTTTAGTGTAATACTTAAAACTAATATTAAGAAACTTCACACTTTGCCTCCGAGTTCATTCACCCACGCCGGAATCCTCAATATCTGAAAATATAAAAGTGGAAGGAATAAGTGTCTTAAACACTTAGTGGAAAATCTCTTGTTAATTGCACAAACTAAACATCAATGCTTATAACGTGTGAGCCCAGGAATTTCACGGTATTTGTGGGTGGCGTGACCAACCCTTTGTGCGGAACGACCGGACTATATGATTGCCAACATAAGTTGGACTATATGTGGGCCAGTCGATAGCGGGCCAGACTCAAAATTTAACATTCAACGGTTAATAAGTGCAATTAAAAATAATAAAGTAACACCCGGTTAAGAGTGAAGTGATTCCCACCTTGTAGGATTGTACCTACAAGTAAACATTTTGAAATAAAATCATTGTTACTTATCCCTTCATTTATAATTTCACATATAACAAAGATCGTAAATATCAACTAAGCATATATAATCATCCAAGAACAAATTTTAGAAAAATATCGACCGCTTTTAAAAAAATATAAACGGACCTATTTGAACAATTCTCATACAAAATCAGTTTTGTCACCTTATCCTAGAAAAATCACCATAAATAATCTACAAGGCCAAATAAGCTGAAATTTTAACCACAAATTTATAACTTCATGCAGTTTATCCTCAAGCTTTTGTTTTCCTAAGAACTCCCTTAATTTCTGTCATTTTTCACGAAAAGTATACTGATCTCAGGTTTTTCGACCAAAACTCCTGGTTTAACTTCAAAAATTCATAGAAAATCAACCATAACTCCGATTGACCCGAAATTTGAAACCATCAGTCCCTTAACCAGTATACTTTCTCATGTAAAATTTTCAGAAATTTCCACTGAAAAAGATTATCAAAACGAATTTTACACTAAAACTGGTCCAAGATTTCAGCTTTATACACATATAAAGAACATATTATTTTAATCTCACTTCAAACCATATAATTTCATGATTTCTACTTCTATAGCATAGATAATTAAGTAATAAACATAATTTCGTTCATAACATATGAAGAAATTGAATCGAATATATTAAACATAAAATGAAACATGTATAACATGCAAATCACTTATCAACCAAAAGAAAACTTACTTGCTTAGATTGTTTAATGAAGCAATTGAGAAGAGGCAAAGCCTATTTATACAAGTAAATGATAATGCTCTGGCCGACTTACCTAAGGGATGAGGGATTAGGTGGCTTGGTCTTTAGTTTAGGTGGTTACAAGTGTCCATTAATAAAATAATTTTTTATTTGTTTTTAACCTTGCCTTTCTTAAGGCTTAAGAAACCCATCTTCCTATTCTATCTTGATATATAACAAACTTAAGCTTTCTAATATAAAGTCCATATATTAATAATAAATCGTTTATCAAAGAAACATTCATTTTATTACCTATATCCTTAAGAACTTTATTAAATTCTAAGTTAAACACTTTAAAACTTTAAATAAAGAAAATTATAAAGTCTCACGAATAAGCATGTATTAAGCAAATAATATGTTAATTATAAACATCGAGTAATTAAAACACATAAACATGTCTTTGCATAAATTCGGATGTAAATGCATCACATAGGTTCATGAAGAATTATAAGGCATTTAGTATAGCAAATAAGGTCATGAAATCCTAGGGTATTACATTATAGGTGCACCGACAGATCCCGATGGCTCCTCGCTTAATATTCGACATGAGTACAATGCCAAAAAGTTTTAGAGGAGGATTTCAGATTCAGGGGCACCGGAGCAGCCTTCGTTTGAGCCGGGAAAGTCTAAGAGCACGAGGATCCGAAACCCGGTGATGAGGTATCTTGAGAAGATCCTCTCTAGCACTATATTTGCCCGATCGAGAGAGGAGTCGTGGTATCCGAGGAATTGTACGTGCTATGGTGTTTTCTCGCACGGGGTTAGATTCAATGCCAGCTGTATATCCGTGTTATTTATTCGAGAGGGTGACGAGCACGAAGTTCAAGAAGATACACTTTGGAGGGCTGATCACACTTATTGTCGAGCATTTGGGCATTCGTACGCATAACCTCGCGAGCACTTGAGGGCCCGGACTTGACTACTAATACCATGAGGCGTATGAGGACTCTCGACCTCATTGGTAGGACTTGGTGCTTTCAGCAGCACCTCGGGCCGATTCCCTCTTCCCAACAAGAGGTTGACTACGGTATTCGGGGCTCCAGGTTTTGTGACCATCAACCTCCGGATGTGGTCACAGAGACATACCGAGGCGATTGACGCCTACACCCGAGAGCACGGAGATATCCATTCCGGATCGGTCGGTGCACCCAAAATCTCATTCAACTCGTTTCACCGTAAGAGTGTACTCATTCCCTAGTAGCTCAAAAGTGATCGCCCTTGGGAATTTGGCCTTTCTCGCCTTGTCGAATGTCACCGTGCACAAGAACTCCAATGTAAGGTCCAAGTAGGTACATGGCCTCTTCGCCAAAAATTCCGACATGCCAACTTGGTCGAACAACCGGGGATATCATCCTCGATCCCCATAGATACCATCCGGTCATGGTCCACAAGACGGGTCTTCACCACTTTTATGAAGCTCTCCATAGAGAATAGAGTGCTTCCTCCACTTGTAATCATCCCATAAAATCCCAAGTTGCGCAGGCATCTTGTTAGCAAACCTCACGGCTTTTACCACCTTCGAAAGTCCTCATCGGAGTACTCATGACCATCGGCTACGCAAAACATTTTCTACAAAATTCCCAAGCCAAAATTTATCATATCGTAGCAAAAGGGCAATCCAATGATAACAACTAAGCATGAATGAGTCAATCATCACAACTTCAACACCCATAATTCCTAAGTGAATCATCAAACTAGCTCAACAATTTGGTCAAAATTACAACTAAAGCGAATAACCAATAGAAATGCTCAATGAATCCCAACATATATACATACTCAATAAAATGGCCTCAATAATCAATACTCAACGATTAAACTCACGAAAATATGCAATTAGGCTCAACAAGAATTATTCAAAAAGTTGGTCACTCAATCAAGTAATTCAACAATAATACTCACTAACATGCACTCCTATCATCAACTAAGTAAACTTGACCAAATACCCATTCAACATTCACAAGGAATTATCAACAATTATGCTACTCATTCACAAGTCATGGATTCACAAAGGTCTAGTCAAAATATCTCAAATAATCCCAAATATGCCTTCTAATTCAACAAGTAATCCAACTACCCAATAATAAACTTCAAATTGGCCCATAATAATATGCATCCATGGTGTTCATAAAAATGCCTCAATGAAATTCACAATTCACAAAATAAAATTGGCAAAATTAACAACACCCATGCATAATCCAATACAAGAACGAAATTAAATGGGTCAAGAGATGAGAAATACATACCTTGTGTCAATAAATTCGGACTTGGAATGAATATGGAGACACCCACACTCAAACTCCAAAATCCCCAAATTATCTTCAAAAACCTTCCAAAGATTTGATTTTTATGGTATGGATGGATGATTTGATGTAATAATCGTGGGTAACGGCATAAATACGTGCATAATTGGTCGGAACAGTGAAAATCACGATGGGAGAGGACCTAGGGCTCAACACGGGAATGAAGAAGGGAAAGCTGTTGCGATTATTTAAAAGCAGACACCGCCTCGAGTTGAGCTTCACGCCCGACTCGAGGTATCCGAAAATAAACCCCCTCGACTCAAGGCCCAGCCCTCGAGTCCTGCCGTCGCTCAAAATTCACCTCGACTCGAGGCTCAGAGCTCGAGTCGAGCATGAAGTCATTTTTGCAAAATTTTTTCTAAGTGTGGATCCTCGACCCGGGGCTTAGGTACCTCGACTAGAGGTCGAGTCCAGGGAAATTTTTCGAATTTCCGGACCCGGTCCGACCCCGAAACTCCTAAACTCGACCCTATCGACCCCAACGAACTCAAATATGCACATACTAACCTTTTTGGTTCCTCGATTTAAGCCCGATCGCTCATTCGATCGAGGAAACCGGGGTCTCTTCCTTTTTGCTCAATTTTCACCAACTTTTATGCACTTTTCCTTCTTGATCGTGCATTTCCTTGCAATTCCAATCACTTCCCAATTCAATTTAGCTAGTGTACCTACAATCGAGCACAAGACCATTAATTCCTTACCAAAATGAGATGCAAGTGAACAATGAAAATGATCATCACCCCCAAACTTAAATTTTAGCATGGAATTCAAAGTTTGACAAAAAGAGTGATTAAATGACATGCAACTCTCAAAGGTATCAATTAAGCTCAATAATTCCAATAATCCCATAGCAATATATATCTCAATCTCCTAAGCATCATCAATTAAATTCCAAGCCAATTCTCCAACAAAGACAAAGGCCAAAAACAACAAAAAGCACACAAACACACAAACACAACAAAAAGAAGATGGGTTGCCATCTAGCGCTAGGTTTAACGCCCTTTGCCGGACGGAACTCAATGAGTTCATAATTCCCTTTCGATGAGGACGTGGGGCTCATCCTTGTGCCTTACTAGATTTTCCTTTGCAAAAAGGCAACATCCCCATTTGTCCTCCAATAGGAACTTCCCTCCTTCTTTGATTTCTTTCACCGTCAAGACTTCTTTGAGTCTTTCTACTCCTAGCAACCTACTCCAATTTGATTCGCTCCACACCACTTGATCACCAACCATGAAACTCACTTCTTTCTTCTTAAGTGGCATCTTTCTTTCTTCTAACACCCCCAAACTTGAGTCACTTTCTTCTCTCCTTCTTCATTTTTTTCATCTCCCGAATCAAGCAAAGGTGCAATAAGAGTTTTTTCCTCCCTAAGATCATCAAGAGAAACACAAGACTTATTAGCAATCACTTTACAAGAAGGAATAAAATGATCATTAACTAAAGAATTAGAAAAAAGTAGAAGGCATAGAATCATCCCTACCATTTGAAGGGCACAAATCAATGATCTCTATGTAGCTACATTTCTTCTTCTCCAAAGTACTTGGAGCCTCTTCTTCCAATGGAGCTCCAGAAAATGTCACCTCTTCTCCATTAAAACTCAATTTGAGCTCCCCTTTTCAACATTAACCATGGCTCTTCCGGTAACAAGGAAAGGTCTACCAAGAATGATAGGTGCCTCAAGCTCTTCCTTCATATCAAGTACTATAAAATCCACCGGGAAGATAAACTTGCCAACTCCCACTAATACATCTTCAATAATCCCAAAAGGATGAGCATAAGATTGATCCGCCAATTGAAGATTAATATTGGTGGAGAGTCACCTCTCCTAACTCCAACTTCTTGAATATGGATAGAGGCATAACATTGATACTAGCTCCCAAATCACATAACCCTTGCACTTTCCCATTTTCACCAATTTCACAAGGGATAATAAAACTCCCCAGATCCTTAAGCTTTTGAGGTAGGTGTCTCTCAAGAATCTCCTTGCATTCTTCCACCAATTTGATTACTTCTTTCTCATCTCATCTTCTCTTCTTTGACATTATTTCTTTTAAAAATTTCTTATAATGGGGAATTTGCTCAAGGGAATCTAGAAGTGGAATATCAACATGCAAGCTTTTAAAAACCTCCAAAAACTTACCAAACTCCTCATCAAGCTTCTTCTTCCCAAGTCTTTGAGGATAAGGAACCGGAGTTGGATTCATGGGCACCCCCATGCATCTTTGGAATTTTCTTCTTCCTTTGACTCTTCCTTTGCTTTGATCTCTTCACTTTCTTTCTCATCAACCACACCATCTTCAATCACCTCTTCTTTTTCCACCTATTTCTCACCTTCAACTTCCTTGGGCATTTTAGGGCCTTCATATCTAGCACCACTCCTTAATTGTATAGCACTACAAAACTCATTTGGATTAGACTCGGTGGTAGATGGATACTTCCCCTTATTTTGCAAGTGATCCACCGTAGATGAGAGTTTTCCAATCGTTGTGGCAATTGCCCCACTTGGTGCTCAATAGTCTTGAATCTAGTGTCCATTTGCTTCCCAATATCATCCAATCTAGAATCACAGGCATCTAACCTCTTCACAATCATCCCAAGTAGCTCCTCCATAGTTGTCTTCCCTTCATTATTAGGAGCTTTTGCTCCCGGGTCAAACCCGGGAGGAAATTGGACGGCGGCTCTGATTGGTGTGTATAGGGTAAGAGTTATTAAGACCAATCAACAAAATACTCGAACCCAAGGGAAAAAGTATGCACATGAGGTCCTAGAAATACAAGTTCTTAGTGACTAGAGTTGCAACAATGGTTTGGTACAAAAACAACAAAAACACAAGCAAGAATACAAAACAACAAGGAGCAAGCAAATGATCAAACACTTAAGATGCGAGAACAAAAACAACACTAAATGGTGGGATAGAGGTGCTAGGATTAACATCCATCAATGAATCATCAATTAACAAGCTACAATTGAATCAAATTGCAAATCAACTAAGATAGAAAGCATAAACCATCATGAAATTAATCACTCCATTAAAATCACAATGCCTAATGTGAGTATCCTTAGTCTTTCCCATCTCTCAATGTAGAAATCCCCAATTCATACAATCATGCGAAATTGAAACTCGATTAACACCTAATCATGTTAGCTCAACTCTGCTTTATTGCTAGGGTGATCAACCATTAATCAAAAGCAACAATTTTACACAAAGCACAATTAAGAATCACAATTAGGAAACAAACTAATGTGAGTATCCTTAGTGCAACTAATCTCTCGATTCGAAGCACCCAATCCACACATTCATACACAATTATCACCCGATTAATCTAGGATCACGTTAGCGCAACTCTCGTCTATAGCTAGGGTGATCAAACACTAATCTAAAGAGATAATTATGCATGAAGCACAAATGAGAATCACAATTAGTAAGCAATCTACTCAATTAATCTCCAATCATCAACAATTATAGCATCATCAATCAATTCATCATCAATTTCAATTAACCCAAGCACAAGAGAGTTAGCCCATGGTACCACAAACAATACCCATGGGAGAAGATAGAATTGAACAAACAAAAAGCAAATCACAACAATTAAGAAATTAAAGAGACAAAAGAGGAAAAACATCACCAAATGATCTTCAATCAACAAAAATAGGAATGCTTGAGTCTTCAACAACAATCTTCAAAGGAATTACAAGCTTGAATAGAAAGGATAACAATGATCAAATGCTAATCTATGACTAATCTACCAACATCAATGGAAATCTACTCCTAATTCTAACTTCTACTCTAATCTAAGATGGAAATTGGCTTGGGGCTTGAGAAATCGCCCCAAAACCGCTACTAATCGCTGCTATGTAGTATGTCTCGGATTGCTCGCTTCAAGTCCTTAAATACCGAATTTATGAAAAACTTCCCCCTCGAGTCGAGGGTCAGGCCTCGACTCGAGGTCCCTGCGTTTCTTCACTCCCTCGACTCGAGGGTCATGTCTCGAGTCGAGGCTTCGCCTTTGTCTCATCCCTCGACTCGAGGGTCATGTCTCGAGTCGAGGCTCACTTTCCTTCGATTTTGGTCCTTTCGCACATCCCTCGACTCGAGGCTCTTGTCCCTCGACGAGCTCGAGTCAGTGGCATTTTCTCACACGGGGCTTCGGCCCCGACCTGTTTTCGTCCCGGATGTCCGTCTCTTCATTATAAGCCTAATGGTACTCTCGGTTTGGCAAAAATCCACCGAATTACCTGCAAAATGGACGGAAAACATCAAAATCTCACAAATAATACTTTTAGGCAAAAGAGTGATACTTTTCACATTTAGGCACAAAAACTAACACTTTAGCTCACTTTTTGCACTAAAAATAGCCCTAAAAACATGTATCAATTCACTCCAATCATACCCCCAAACTTGAATTGTTGCTCGTCCTCGAGCAACGTAGAAACTAAGAACAAAGGAGTGAATTGATTGCAATTATGTCACATGGCATCATAGACGAAAAATAAGACAATCGAACTCATCAATGATCACTTGTATCAATGCAACTATCCACTAGCAAACAAGATGAATCATGCTCAAACAAATGCTCAATCAAATACTCAACACATTGCTCCTCCTATGGAGTGTTTCACTCTTCACTCAAGTGTATCATGGCATAATGCTCTCAATCATCAAATTCACAAATAAGTACACCATATGCTTGCCAAAAACTTAATCTCAATCAAAATCAATTATGATCAATCAAGAATCAAAGAGGTCTTTCATCAAGGTTGTAATGTAAGCTCTTTGGAAAGGTGGGATTTTTTGGGTAAGAGTGACTAAATAGTAGAGACTTGAATGTAAGCTAATCAATACAAATGCACAATCTCTTCACTTTTCATCAAGCACACTCTTTCTTTTGAACTTCAATGATCAATCCACCATTCACTTAAGCTTTCTTTCTTTAAGCTCACAAATTGAATCATTTCACTTTTCATTTTCACTTTTTCTTCACAATTCAATTTTTCTTTCATCAACCTTTCTTTCTTCTCTCAAGCATCATCACTTAGCTCTTCATCTTTCTCCCACACTTAACAATGTAAACACCATCTATAGCCAACAATCAAGCTCTACAAAGCATAGGACAAGAAGGCTCATAAAAATAGGCTAATTGGTTTCAATTTCACTTGGCTTGCCAAAGAATAAGGATCATAAGGCTCAACATGGCTCACTAAGGAAATCAAATGTATTTGGTAGGAAAGTATTTGGCAAAGTGACTTAACATATCAAACATGGCCTCTTATCATTTTCAAAACATCAAACAAAGATCAATATCAACAAGTCTAGTGGCAAGTTCTAGCATACAAATCATGAATGATGCACTCACAAAGGATTACTATCAACCGTATAAGATGTACGATTATTAAGGCACAAAAGCTCACGGGCTTAAATTGAGCAATGAATCAAGCATCTTCAATCACATTTATCTTCACATAATTAATCAAGCAAGCTAGCTTCAAGACACAAATCAACTAGTGATCAAATCAAAATCCAATTAATCTTGCAATTCAAACACAAGTGCACATGTACATAATCTCAAGCATACTCACTATATCAAGAATGATTCTAAAAGATATGCAATAAGTTCACAATGAAGCTCATGATGAATTAATCAATGCAAGAATACATGCAAGAAATTCAAGATACCAATATAGCATAATCATCAATAAGCACTAAGCTCAACAAATCCCAAAATCATATAAGATCACAAAGATAGGCAAAGAGAAAAACACCTCCCCAAACTTAGACAAGTCTAAGTTTGAAAGGAAGTGTTGTACCATAAAGCCTTTAAATTCCATTTTCCTTTAAGCATGTAGGGATCATCAAGCTTCCTAGCTCTTTCCTTCTTGACCTTGCATTTCCTTGCACTTCCAATCTTTTCCCATCCATGTAGTGAGTGTACCTACAATTGGGCAAAAATAATCATCAAATAATCATCACTAAGAGATGCATTTATAGCCAAAATGACACACACCCCCAAACTTGAATGAAATCATGCATTCAAGGTTTGGCTCCAAATATATGCAACTCATAATGATATCAACAATAAGCTCAATATCCCAAATGTATCACTAAAGCAAAGAGCATTATTTCTAAAGCATGAGCAATTAAGTAGCAAGCTAAATCTCCTCAAACAAAACAAAAACACTAATCTACCAAAAGCACAAAAAGAACAAATAAAAAGGATGGGTTGCCTCCCATCAAGCGCTATTTTATTGTCCTTTGCCGGACTTATTCGTTCACATCCAACATCCTTCATCGGAATGGCCAAGGGTAACGATCCTCCTTCCCATTGTATCTCGATCTTTGTGCTTCAAGGTCTAGGAGGTTCACCGAATAGATAGGACAACCACCTATAGAAATGCAAAGTGTCCATGGTTGTCCCCCTTTTTCTCTTGTCATCCTCCTCTTCCATTCTTTTTCTTCAAGGATGCCCAAGCGTTTCTTTAATTCTTCCCTATAGTCAAAATTCACAAGAGGCAAAATTAAACCATTAGAAGAATCAATTTCAATTAAATCACAAATTGAAGAGTTAGAGGGTATAGAAATGCCCATTTCAATCTTCAATGCCTCCTTAGGTGCTTCTAGGTTCTCTTCTTCATTATAGCTCATGTCCATTAATGGACACTCCTCTTCCTCACTTTTGACAAGGAAATTTTCCACTTCAACCTCTTTGCTTGGACCCTCTACTACATCTCTTCTTTCACTTTCTTCCTCCCCTTCTTCTTCTTGATTCTCCATGATGGTCAAGTTCTTTACTTGGTGTAGGAAATTTTTGACTTGACACTTTATAAACGTGAAGTGGACTTCGGTGATCTCCATATTCCCTCGATCCATGAATTGACCATTGCTTTGGTCTCATAGATTTCCTCATACAAGGGAAGCATTTCATCACACCTAGTGTCATTTTCCTCAATTCTTTCCAACAATACTCCAAGCA
This sequence comes from Paraleonurus japonicus, assembly GCA_030762865.1. Lineage (NCBI taxonomy): Eukaryota > Viridiplantae > Streptophyta > Magnoliopsida > Lamiales > Lamiaceae > Paraleonurus > Paraleonurus japonicus. Next base: position 32,541,838 of record CM061060.1, read on the forward strand.
TCTCTTGCAAGTTAGCTCTCACACCATGGAGTCCCCATTCTTCAAATGTAGGAGAAGCTTGTGGCATAGGATCATCAAACTCATGGCTTCTCCTATCATCATAGTACTTACCTCCCGATGCTCCTTGATATTCAAACCCAAGACATGGATCGAATTGATCATAATGCTCAAAGTATGGGAACATCTCTTGAGGTGAGGGAGAAATTTCTTCACACCTCCAATCTTCATAATTGGATGGAACTTGTTGCAATTGAGAATTATCTTCATAGTTCCTCCAATCGTTGTATCCACATTCTTCAAAGTGTGGAGGATACACCCTACTATCTTCATAATACTCTTGATTCCACATGTATGAGTTGTATCCCTCCATCTAGACAAGATAAGCAAGTATCAAATTCCAACAAAAATAAAAACACAAACAAAAACACAAAGGCAACAAGTAGTCACTTCAAACAATTCCTAGGTCTCACTTAAGGCGCAAAAACTAATTCCCGGCAACGGCGCCATTTGATTGGTGTGTATAGGGTAAGAGTTATTAAGACCAATCAACAAAATATCGAACCCAAGGGAAAAAGTATGCACATGAGGTCCTAGAAATACAAGTTCTTAGTGACTAGAGTTGCAACAATGGTTTGGTACAAAAACAACAAAAACACAAGCAAGAATACAAAACAACAAGGAGCAAGCAAATGATCAAACACTTAAGATGCGAGAACAAAAACAACACTAAATGGTGGGATAGAGGTGCTAGGATTAACATCCATCAATGAATCATCAATTAACAAGCTACAATTGAATCAAATTGCAAATCAACTAAGATAGAAAGCATAAACCATCATGAAATTAATCACTCCATTAAAATCACAATGCCTAATGTGAGTATCCTTAGTCTTTCCCATCTCTCAATGTAGAAATCCCCAATTCATACAATCATGCGAAATTGAAACTCGATTAACACCTAATCATGTTAGCTCAACTCTCGCCTATTGCTAGGGTGATCAACCATTAATCAAAAGCAACAATTTTACACAAAGCACAATTAAGAATCACAATTAGGAAACAAACTAATGTGAGTATCCTTAGTGCAACTAATCTCTCGATTCCGAAGCACCCAATCCACACATTCATACACAATTATCACCCGATTAATCTAGGATCACGTTAGCGCAACTCTCGTCTATAGCTAGGGTGATCAAACACTAATCTAAAGAGATAATTATGCATGAAGCACAAATGAGAATCACAATTAGTAAGCAATCTACTCAATTAATCTCCAATCATCAACAATTATAGCATCATCAATCAATTCATCATCAATTTCAATTAACCCAAGCACAAGAGAGTTAGCCCATGGTACCACAAACAATACCCATGGGAGAAGATAGAATTGAACAAACAAAAAGCAAATCACAACAATTAAGAAATTAAAGAGACAAAAGAGGAAAAACATCACCAAATGATCTTCAATCAACAAAAATAGGAATGCTTGAGTCTTCAACAACAATCTTCAAAGGAATTACAAGCTTGAATTGAAAGGATTACAATGATCAAATGCTAATCTATGACTAATCTACCAACATCAATGGAAATCTACTCCTAATTCTAACTTCTACTCTAATCTAAGATGGAAATTGGCTTGGGGCTTGAGAAATCGCCCCAAAACCGCTACTAATCTGCTATGTAGTATGTCTCTGGATTGCTCTGCTTCAAGTCCTTAAATACCGAATTTATGAAAAACTTCCCCTCGAGTCGAGGGTCAGGCCTCGACTCGAGGTCCCTGCGTTTCTTCACTCCCTCGACTCGAGGGTCATGTCTCGAGTCGAGGCTTACGCCTTTGTCTCATCCCTCGACTCGAGGGTCATGTCTCGAGTCGAGGCTCCTGCTTTCCTTCGATTTTGGTCCTTTTCGCACATCCCTCGACTCGAGGCTCTTGTCCCTCGACTGCAGCTCGAGTCCAGGGCATTTTTCTCACACGGGGCTTCGGCCCGACCTGTTTTCGTCCCGGATGTCCGTCTCTTCATTATAAGCCTAATGGTACTCTCGGTTTGGCAAAAATCCACCGAATTACCTGCAAAATGGACGGAAAACATCAAAATCTCACAAATAATACTTTTTAGGCAAAAGAGTGATACTTTTCACATTTAGGCACAAAAACTAACACTTTAGCTCACTTTTGCACTAAAAATAGCCCTAAAAACATGTATCAATTCACTCCAATCAGGCTCTCGGATTAGCATATGAGAAATTTTCATGTCTCCTCCAAGTATGGGCATTAAATGGAGCTTGAGGTTGACGTTGAAAATTACCTTGAGGCTTATTTTGATAAGACACTTGATATGGCCTTGCACCTTGAAAATTGCCTTGATAATTGCTTTGATAGCCTCCTTGGTATGGAGGCCTTCCCATGTAATTCACTTCTTCAATAGGCATTGGGCTTTGACACAAATCAACTTGAGGAATGGATGAACTCACACTTTGTTGAGCTTGAGAAGGAGTAAGGGTTCCTAAATGATCCATCATAGTCATCATCATTGTCTTCATCGATTCAATCTCCTCCACATGGGACACTCTATGATGAGCTCCTCGATTCACCGACACTTGGGAAGAATCTTGGGCAATATTCTCCATTATCTCATTCATTTGCCCCACCGTCTACGACCAAATAGAACCATTAGCACATTCATTAAAAAGGATCTATTACTATTCATCAAGCCATTACAAAAATACATGATAGTTTGCTCCTCCGAAAAGCCATGTTGTGGACAATTAATAAGCAACATCCCATATCTCTCCCATGCTTCCGGAATAGTCACTTCATTCTTTTGACTAAAATGAGAGATAACTTCCTTGGCTTGCACCATCTTAGATGGCGGATAGAATTTCATCAAAAATCTCTCGCTAAGGTCCTCCCAAGTACGAATGGTTCCGGGGATAGAATTGAGCCAAGCTTTGGCTCTCCCCTTAAGAGTAAAGACAAATAGTCTTAGCTTCTTCGCATCCTCGGACACTCCATTGTACTTTGTAGTGTCGAAATCTCCAAAAATTGTGCCATGTGTTGATGAGGACACTCTTCTTCATCTTTCCCTTCAAATTGCTTCTCCCTTAACATTCTCACAAGCGCGGACTTCTCTCAAAATTATTTTCTTCAATCATCGGCCTTGCAATGCCATCATAATACTCACGAAGTTGAGACTCAAATAATTCCCTTAATGGCCTACCTTGAGGTGGAGGATATTGCATAGGTTGTGGTTGAGCTTGTGGTATATGAGGTGGCTCTTGATATCTAGGCTCATGGGGATATGGCATATGTGGATAATATGGTGGGAATTGTTGTGGATGAGGTGGATAATATGGATATTGGTGAGCTTGTGGAGGATATGGGTATGGATTTTGATAGGGATATTGATGTGGTGGCATCCCTTGAGGGAAAGGGCCAACTTGAGCATTGTAAGGTAAATTGTGCCCATTACCACCTTCATTATCTTACATTATCCCTTCTCCATTACCATTGCCATTAACCTCCTCAACATGAGGTTCACCAACTCTCTCTTCATTCATCAACTGTTCACCTTCTGTTAGGATGTATACTATAAGTCTAGCTTTTTGTATAAACATCTTTTTGATATGAGATTCTTTATGATCAAAATACTTGCTTTTTATGTTTGTTATATATATCATTATTTTTGTCCAGATTAATCTATATTGTAGATAACATGGTGTGTGGTGTCACCAAGATCATTTTATCAGTTCCTTATAGATTATAAATAAGAGCTCACAACCGAGATGATTTGGACAAACCATTGGAACGGTTGTGGTGTAATTTGGTATAAGTCTATCTTGACTATAAAATTGCACTAGTACATTTTGTATGTATTGAGCGGGACCACATGAGGTTGTTCAATTTGTACTAACTATATAAAAGAACAAGACCTCTGTTATTATGGATGTACGTCTTCTTAATCCCTATATAATAACGAGCACGTGTACTCAATGTTTGTTTCTTTAATTTGCCAATGGGTGAGATTTATTAAATCAATAGGCTCGGTGAATTGGGAGATAGCACTGTTTATATGGTGGATTGTTGATTATAGAAGGAATCCGTGTCCTAATTATTTAGGATGATGATGTCTCCTTGAGGAGCTCATAAAGATTATTATGTAAACCTGCAGGTGAATTTAGTCCGACATGATAATAAAGATGAGTGGTACTACTCTTGGAATTAGATGTAAATTAATTAAGTTGTCGGTATTTAATTAATTTATGGACATTCGATATCTTAAACACGGAGAAATAAACGTACACATAATAAAGGAGCCCATATTATAATATGAGATTAGGAGGTAATTCAATTATAACTCTTTAGTGGACCGAGTTATAATTGATGGGCTTCGATTGAGTGTTCGGATTGAACATAGGGCGTTTAGGCCCATCGGGAGGCTCAACCCTAATTCCTCCTTAGGGTCCAACGGAAAGGGATAGGGATACGGTAGATGATCGTGAGGTTCTTGGCTCATCCTTGATCCATGATTCGACCTTAGAAGCTGGTTCGATTTCACCGATTAAGGTGAATAGGTATGTTTTATTTTTTCACTGCATTTTTATGCATGTGATCCCGAATTAGATAATCAATTAGAGTCGGTGATCCGGAGGTTCCAACACTTCCATCATTTCTCTTCTCCTTCTCTCACGGTTTCTACGAATTGTAGCTTCAATTTACTGGCCGAGTGAGACGGGTGGAATACCACTAGACCTTGTAATCATGAACCTACAAACTACCAATCCAAGTATCAAAATCTCACAAAAATAAAGAACAAAACAAAAATGCAAAAACAACATGTAGCCACTTCAAACAAATTCCTAAGTCTCACATTAGGCGCAAAAACTAATCCTGACAACGGCGCCATTTTGATTGCGGTAAAATCGGCTAAGTGATATTAAGACAACCAAGTTTATCGAACCCAAGGGAAAAGTATGGCCATGAGTCCCTAGAAATATGAGTTTTCAATGACTATTGTTGCAAATACGATTTTAGCTCCAATTACACTACAAAATGCTAGAATTAAAATCAAATAACAACAACAAACTATGATCTAAACAAGAGAGAGGCTAGAACAATTAGCAATCTAAAAATTCTCAAAAATCAATCAATGGGGATAGGGGTGCAAGGGATAATCTCCATCAAGGAATCAATGATCACAAGCTATGATTGTATCAAATTGCTATTCAACCAAAATAGAAAGCATAAAACCATCATGCAATTAAGTCTCCATTAATCGAGACAATGCCAAAGGTGAGTAATCTTAGTGCAACTAATCTCACAATTAAGAAGCACCTAATTCATACAATCATACACAATTATAACCCGATTAATCCCTAATCACGTTAGCTCAATTCTCACATGTTGCTAGGGTGATCAAACACTAATCTAAAGAGATAAAAATGCATGAAGCAAAATTAGAATCACAATTAAGGCACTAACTATCTCAATTGATCAACAATCATCAACAATCATAGCACAAGTAATCAATTCATCCTTAATTTCAATTATCCCAAGCACAGTGAATTAGCCCATGGAGCAAATTGCAAAATCCATGGGTGAAAAATCTAATTGCATAATCAAAATGCTAATCACAATAATTAAGAAATTGAAATGAGTAAGAGGAAGAACATCACCAATTGAACCAAATGATCAATATATTGAATGCTTGAATTTCACAAGGATCTTCACTTCACTTGAATTACAACTTGAATTGAGAAAACTAATGGATCAAAGTCTAATTTAATCAACAATTAATGGAAATCTATCTAAATCTATCAATCTAATCACCCTACAAGGAGAATTAGGCTAGGAGACTAAGAAATCGCCCAAAAACTGTCTAATAACTGCTATGGATGAAGGTATGCTCTGTTTTCGCTCAAATGGATTAAAAAGGGAATTTTCTAAAAATCGGCACCCTTGACTCGAGCTTGAGGCCCTCGAGTCGAGCTTCCTTAAATCGTGGATGCGCTTTTATTAAAAGCCCTTGCCTCAACTCGAGCTCCCAGCCCTCGAGTCGAGTTTGCCACAAATCTTCACCCTCGACTCGAGCTTTAGTCCCTCGAGTTGAGGATCCTCTAATTTTTGCAATATCTTCAAAGCGGCGGCACCCTCGAGTGAGGCCCCTGGACCTCGACTAAGGGTCGAGTCCAGAAATTTTCTCAGCCCGACTTCCGCCACTAACCCCCATTTTCGCTCATCTCATTCGTCTCTTCACCGTATGAATGCCGGTACTCTCGGTTTGGTTAAATTCCACCGATTTACCCGAAAACGAGATGAAAAATATCAAAATCCATCAATTTACCTCGACTCAAGCTTGGAGTATTTTTTTAAAAAATTCTAGGGTGATTAAAAAGAGAAAAATCTGGATTGGGCATGCCTCGAGTCGAGCTTGGAGTGTTTTTAAAAAAATTGAAAAAAATGCATTGGCAAGGTTTGAACCTAGGTAGCTGCGCACACAAGTCATTGCTTTGCCATCTCTCGATAGTATATATTCGACTTGAGCTCGCACAAAAATTCAACGCTTCTTCCCTTAGCTTCAAGCTCGACCCGTGCTACTAATTGTAGGATTCTCGCAAGCGGTATTAAGACCAATCAAGTATATCGAACCCAAGGGAAAAAATATGCACGTGAGGCCATAGAAATACAAGTTCTCGATGACTATTGTTGCAAAGCGGGTTTGGAAACAAAAACACAACAAAAAGCTAGAAATAAACTCAAACAACGCAACAAGACAAATGATCAAACACTTAGAAGGCAAGAACAAATAAAAACAACAAATGGGGAATTTGGGTGCTAGGGCTAACATCCATTAATGAATCAATGATCAACAAGCTATGATTGAATCAAATTGCAAATCAACTAAGATAGAAATCATAAAACCATCATGAAATTAATCACTCCATTAATAACACAATGACTAATGTGAGTATCCTTAGTGCAACTAATCTCTCGATTCCGAAGCACCCGATCCATAGATTCATACACAATTATAACCCGATTAATCCCGGATCACGTTAGCTCAACTCGCCTATTGCTAGGGTGATCAAACATTAATTTAAAGAGATAAAAGTGGATGAAGCACAATGAGAATCATAGTTAGGAAGCAATCTAACTCAATTGTTCAACAATCATCAACAATCATAGCATAGGCAATCGAATCATCCTCAATTTCAATTAACTCAAGCACAAGAGAGTTAGCCCATGGTGCCAAGAGCAAAATCCATGGGAAGAAAATCTAATTGAGCAAACAACAATCTAATAACAACAATAAAGGAATTGAAATGACAAGAGAGGAAGAACATCACCAATTGACTTGAATCAACAAAAATAGGAATGCTTGAGTCTTCAATACACTTCTTCTCCAAATGAAATACAAGCTTGAATTGAGTAACAAGAGATCAAATGCTAATCTAAAGCTAACCTAAGCAACAACAATTGAAATCTAAATCCAAATCTAATAATCTACTCTACCTGCAAGGAGAAATTGGCTTGGGGCCTAAGAAATCGCCCCAAAACCGCTGGTAATCGCTCTATGGAATTGTATGAAAGTTACGGACAAAAACATCAAATATCTCACAAGTAATACTTTTTAGGCAAAGTAGTGATACTCTACACATTTATGCACAAAATCTAACACTTTTGATCACTTTTTGCACTAAAATACACCCTTAAATCATGCATCAATTCACTCCAATCAGCTACCCCGAGCTCGACTTATGGTCGAGTCCAGGGAATTTTTGGCACCCAACCTTCGCTTCCGACCCTCTTTTTTCACCCGGCTCATTCGTCTCGTTCCGTGTACATGTCTATATGCTCAGTTTGGTCAAATTTTTCCGAAAATGCTAAAAATGAGATGAAACATCTTGCAAAACCATCAATCTCCAAATAATAATACTTTTCATGCAAATGAGTGATACTCAATACCTTTATGCACTAACACTAATACTTTTCATCAAATTTTGCAATTAATCACATCAAAAATCATGCAATAATTCACTCTAATCAGAATTTTTTTAATCGGTAATCAAGAATTAAATTTGTGTGTTGATAAAAAATGGAACAACAGGCTTTGGCGTTTATCATTTGTCACAGCTATTTAGGTCATCTAGCACCGGAGGAATAAAGTGGTCTTTGACGAGGCTACTCCTTTAGTCAGGAGATGTACTTCGGGAATCCTTACGGCGGTTTGGGAGTCTCCTTCCTTGTTGGAGGCACTATGGGCCCGATTCCTTGAGGGATCTCCTAATCACAAGAGCGATTGGTTTCTCGAGACGAGCTAGGCACCCTTACAACCCATCCTGTTAGGTGGTTGATCGCCTGCATGATGGTATAAAGCAAATGTGGTTGGGTGTTTCCGTCTCCTAGGAGTATTTATGCAGGGTTTATTTTCAAAAAAAAATTTAGAAGATTTTTCGTTGATGTTTTCTATGATTTTGTTGGTTAGGGTGAATTATTGCATGAGTTTTGAGGGATTTAAATGCATAATTTGATGAAAAGTATAACTGTTTAAGCTTAAATGTATAGAGTATCACTTCTTGTGCTTAAGAGTATTACTAATGCATTTCGTTTGGTTTTAGTCTCGTTTTCAGAGTTTCCAGTGGAATTTGACGAAATGGAAAGTCTTGGGATTCATATGGCGACGAGACGAACGCGTAGGGCAAAAATGGAGGTCGAAGGTGCCTATCGGGCCTAAAAATTCTCTGGACTCGACCTAGGGTCGAGCTTGGGAAGCCTCGAGTCGAGGCTCGGGGCTGAACAAAAATCTAGATTTCGAAGCTCCCTCGAGTCGAGGGCCAGGCCTCGAGTCGAGGATTAGCCAAGCTCGACTCGAGGACCAGGCCTCGAGTCGAGGGATGTTCAGGCGGGATTTTTCAAATTTTTGTCCAATCAGAGCGCGACACGTAGCAAGGCGGTTGTATACATATATATACACGAAAATAAACGATTTTCGGGGGTTTTTTTGGAGAAGAAGATCAAGAACACACACTTTTCACACACACATAGCTAGGGTTTTGATTTCTTTTTCAATTTAGACGATCAACGGTTGTTTTCTTTATGATTGGACGTCATCTAGGTGATATTCTTCCTTTAATTTTAGTTTTATCGGATAAATTTCTTGTTATGACTTCATGGATTTAATTTCTTTAATTATGATCAACTAAATTCCTAGTGCTAGGGTGTTTTGATGCATATGGGTGATTGATCTTGTGAGGAATTCTTATGGGTGATTTTGATTGTTGATTAATTGATTGGATTGATGAGGTTTGATTGATTTATTTATTTAATTAATTTCTAATTCCATGCATAGTTGTTTAATTATCGCAAGGAGACTTGGGTATTTAGATAACTCATTTGGGTGAGGGAATTAACTGGATAATTAGAGTTAATATTGGGTTAACGCAAGGAGACTTGGTTAATTCCATTAGAAATACATCAATTCCACACTAATTGCTTAGATTAGTAGTCGGGTGATTAGTGAAGAGACCATAGGTAAGGTGCCTTAGTATCGAAGGGGAGACACGCTAGGGAACCTATTGACAAGAAAGGGTGACTTAGTCCTCTCAAAATTTCGAGCTTAAATCGTAGCATAATTCCTAGGCTTACCAAGTACGGAATTATTGTTTGATTAAAAGTTTGCTCTTATTAATTGATTGACATGACAAATGCTCATTTGAATTCGTTGCATGATTGATACCATTTGTTGATAAGCACCCGAGCACGTCTTTATTATTGATTGAATTTCGTTGTTAGTAGAATTTAGTTATTTGATTAGTGTATTATTTACATAAAACCCATTGACCCTATTATATGACTTGTGCTACAATTGCGAATAAATTAGTAAATTTAGGGCTATCTCACACTTGATTTCCGTGGTTCGATAATTTAAGCTGGGTAACTTACGGCTACACAATCCCTTTACACTTGAAAGGTGAGTGTTGACTTTTAAGCCTATCAAGTTTTGGCGCCGTTGCCGGGAATCGGTGTTTGAGATAACTTAGATTGAAAGTTGAAAGTAGTTGATAGTGCCTTTTATTTTTGTTATATCTTGTTCTTGTGAGAATTTGATACTTGGTTATTTTTAGGTGTGTATGAACACAAGATCAAGGGGTATTGAACCAATTCCCTTGAACTTGGAGATCGAAGGCACCGCAAGGAGAAACCGAAATCGTCGAAGGGCTCAAGCTCGAGCAAGAGAAAGAGAACGTGAAATGGAGAACAACGACAAAGATGTGGTCGAAAGGAGGGAGAATCGAAGAAAAAATCAAAGAGAGAATCCAAGAGAAAATCCATGGGAAAGACCAACTTGGGAGTATTTTGAGCCTCCGGTCCAAATCCACTATGATGGGATAGCTCATCCACCGGTGACGGCTAATAATTTTGAAATCAAGCCGGCCTTGCTGCACATTCTCCAAAGCAAGCAATTCGGTGGAGATCCCAAGGAGGACCCAAATCGTCATATTGCTCAATTCCTTGAGTATGCCGATCTGGTGAAGATGAATGGAGTGGCGAGGATGCATGGAAAGCTCGTCTCTTTACATTTACTTTGAGAGACCGAGCCAAGGATTGGATTGCCTCTCTACTACGAGATAGCTTGGGTTCTTGGGAAGAATTGAGTAAGAAATTTCTTTTGAAATTTTTCCCACCTTCAATGACCTTCCAATGCAAGACGTTGATTGCTCAGTTTCATCAAATGGAGGGGAGAATATGCATGAAGCTTGGGAGAGATTTAATAGCTTACTTCGAAAGTGCCCTCAACATGGTTTTGTAGATGAGCAAATTTAAGCTTCTTCTATTATGGACTTGATCCTCCATCTAGGAGAATACTTGACTCAAGTGCGGGGGATCACTCTTTGACAAGTCTGGAAGAGAAGCTAAAGAGTTGATTGAGAACATAGCTTGCAACACCGCAAGTTGGCCAACCGAGAGAAGGGGTCATTTCAGGATTACTCAAGTAGAGGAGAATGAGACGTTGAAGGTGTTAGCGGGTGTGGTTCAAAAGTTGGCTACAAAAGTGGATGGGATCGTAGAAAGTGGCATGAGAAGTGGAATGGGGGTGGCAATGAAGCTCACCAAGTGGCTAATCATATGGAAGAGGTAAGCTATATGGGAAGACCATCATATCCTCAAGGAAATTTTCAAGGTAATCAATTCCCTAACCAAGTCCCTCCACAAAACTACCAAAATCGATATCCCAACAACCCTCCACCAAATTTCCAAAATCAAGCTTCTCAACCACATCCATATCCCTCAAACAACCCTCCATATAATCCCAACTTTCGAAAGCATGAGAACTTCTCCTACACAAACCCGAAAGCCGTCCTTACATTGCCTCCAGAATTGATTCGGTGCTCGTGCGCCCAACAATGAGGAAAGCCAAGCCTTGAGGATTTGCTCACAAGTTTCATGGGTGCTCAAAATCAAAAGATGGAGAACATTGTGAGTTCTTTGGCCAATGAAGTCAAGAACTTAGAGTTCCAAATTGGTCAAGTTGCTTCTTCAAGTGGAGAAAATCGAAAGGAAAACTTCCTTCTACTACGGAAGTGGACCCGAAAGAGCATTGTATGGCAATTAAACTTCGGAGTGGTACTAATTATGAAGGGCCAAGCATGCTGGTGGAGAAAGATGAGGAGAAAGTTGAGAAGGAAGTTGGTGGTGAAGAGAAAGAAAAGTTGAAAGAAGAGAAGAAAGTAGAGAGAATTCCTAAGTGGAAGAAGGCAAAAGAGTTGAGGAAAGAGAAAGAGAGGAAAGAGCTAGAAGGTACCAACATTGAATGTGATGCATGGGGGTACCAAAGACTTATGTCCCACCACCATATCCACAAAGGTTCATGAAACAAAAGCTCGATGAGAAATTCTCAAAATTCTTGAAAATCTTCAAGTACGTGAATGTCAATGTACCTTTGATGGATGCTCTTGAGGAGATGCCTACTTATGCTAAATTCTTCAAAGAGTTGATCACCAAGAAGAGAAAGTTTGATGAAGTAGAGATGATGAGTTTATCTATGGAATGTAGTGCTCTTATTCAAAAGAGTCTACCTCAAAAATTGAAGGATCCGGGAAGCTTCACATTGACTTGTGAGTTGGGTAATGGTGAGAAGAAGAAGGCCCTTTGTGACCTTGGTGCAAGCATAAATTTGATGCCATTATCCATCTATGACCATTTGAAGCTTAGTGATCTCAAACCAACCCACATGGCCCTACAACTAGCCGATAGATCATTCGTTCATCCAAAATGAGTTGTAGAAATGTGGTGTTGAAGGTGGACAAATTTAGCTTCCATGCGGACTTTGTGGTGATGGAGATGGAAGAGGATCCCAATATTCCTTTTATCCTTGGGAGACCATTCTTGGCTACTAGTGGAGCTACAATTGATGTGAGGGAGGGAAGATCAAGCTCAAAGTGGATGATGAAGAAATCTCATTTTCCATGAACATTAAAGATCCTCTAAAAACTAGCTCCATACATTCTATACTCTCTATTTCTCATTTTATTGATGATTCTCATTGTTCAAGCAAATTTGATGTTGCTAATGATATTTCTCTTTGTGTGCTAGGAAAGAGAGTGGAGAAGGAGAAGGATTGGTTTGACAAGAAGAAGAGAAGAAACAAAGGAAGGAAACATCATCATGCTTCATCCTCCATGAAAGTGGGTGGAGTGAGGATGAAATGGGTTGCCAAAAGTTGAGCGACTCAAGCTCTGTCCCGGCATAGGACGTTAACAATAGCGCTAGATGGGAGGCAACCCATCGCTTTTTCTTGCTTTCATTTTTTTAGTTATTTATTATTGCTTTCAATAAGTGTGTGATTTATTTTTGTGTTTCTTGTAGGAAGTCAAGGTGTGCATGTGAGGCTTGGTGAGCTACAAGCTTGAAGACGAGAGGAATTTTGAAGCCCTTACGGTACCACACCTTCTCTAGACTTAGACTTGTCTAAGTTTGGGGGAGGTGTGCCTCTTTTCCTCTTTTCTTTTCATTATGTGCTCATTTGGATTTCATAGTGGGTAGTTGTGTGCAACTTCACCTAGCTAACTACCTTTGCCAAACTTTTAATTACTTTGCAATGAAAAGTTTAGCGGGGTGTGTGTTAGTTAGCAATGCTTGTTGCACCAATTTGCCTCTCATTCGTAATGAGAAAATTGTGTGAAAATTTTCGTGAATTTTGAGCTTAAATGTGGATTTCATTCTTATCTTTGAGTCTATTTTATGTGAATTTGATGAGGTGTTGTGCTTGGAGGTATGTACGTGGCATATTTGTTTTGATTGATAGACATGATAAACTTGTGATGTGTTGATGAGTTGATTTGTTGCTTGATTCTAACATGAGAAGTTGTTTTGTGATGTGAGTGTGATGAAGGATGCTTTCTCTTTGCTAAATTTAAGCCCGTGAGCTTTTGAGCCTTTTAAATCGTGCATGAAAAACGGTTTGATTCCTTGTTGAGTGCATCAATTGCAATCTTGCATGCTAGAACTTGCCTATAGACTTGTTGAAATCGAGTTTTATGTGGATCTATGAAGATGATTTGAGGCCATGTTTGATTTGTTAAGCCACATAGCCAAATTTTACCCCACCAATGTCATTAATTTCCCTAGTAAGCTAATTTGTGCCTTAAAGCCTTATTTTTTGGTAAGCTTGTGAAATTAAGTCATTTTGTCTTTCTTTATGAGCCTTTATTCCCATATGTTGAGTAGAGCATGATTGTTGGCAAATGAATGGTGAAGTGAAGTTGAAAAATTGTGGTGGTATGAATTGGATAAGTATGTTGAAATGAAAAAAATGAAGAGGAAAAGGAAAATTTGAAGTATTTGAGTGATGAGAGATACATTTCTTGGAAGGAGCATTGAGAAAGTAATTGAATTTGCATCTTATCAAAGCATGACATTTTTAGTGTTCGTTGAAAGTGACATTGAAAACTTGTATTCACTAATGAGTTGGATTGTCCAAATTTCATTCTTTGTGCCATGAGACATAGTTGCAATCACGTCACCCTTTGTGCCTATTTGTTTCGTTGCTCGGGACGAGCAACACTTTAAGTTTGGGGGAGTTGATTAGGGTGAATTATTGCATGAGTTTTGAAGGATTTAAATACATAATTTGATGAAAAGTATTCTTGTTTAAGCTTAAAAGTATGGAGTATCACTTCTTGTGCTTAAAAGTATTACTAATGCATTTTGTTTGGTTTTTGTCTCGTTTTGAGTTTCCAGTGGAATTTGACAAAAGCGGAAAGTACCGAAATTCATATGGCAACGAGACAAATGCGTAGGGCGAAATGGGGGTCGGAGGTGCCTATCGGGCCTAAAAAATTCTCTGGACTCGACCTATGGTCGAGCTAGAGAATCCTCGAGTCGAGGCTCGGGCTGAACAAAAATCTGGATTTGAAGCTCCCTCGAGTCGAGGCCAGACCTCGAGTCGAGGATTAGTCAAGCTCGACTCGAGGGCCAGGCCTCGAGTCGAGGGATGTTCAGGCGGGATTTTTCAAATTTTTCGTCCAATCGAGCGCGACACGTGGCAAGGCGTTTATATACATATATATACACGAAAATACACGATTTTCGTGGGGGTTTTTTGGAGAAGAAGATCAAGAACACACACTTTTCACACACACATAGCTAGGGTTTCGATTTCTTTTTCAATTTAGACGATCAACGGTTGTTTTCTTTATGATTGGACGTCATCTAGGTGATATTCTTCCTTTAATTTTAGTTTTATCGGATAAATTTGTTGTTATGACTTTCGTCTATTCAATTAATTTCATGGATTCAATTTCTTTAATTATGATCAACTAAATACATAGTGCTAGGGTGTTTTGATGCATATGAGTGATTGATCTTGTGAGGAACTCTTATGGGTGATTTTGATTATTGATTAATTGATTGGATTGATGAGGTTTGATTTATTTATTTATTTATTTAATTTCTAATTCCATACATAGTTGTTTAATTATCGCAAGGAGACTTGGGTATTTAGATAACTCATTTGGGTGAGGGAATTAATTGGATAATTAGAGTTAATATTGGGTTAACGCAAGGAGACTTGGTTAATTCCATTAGAAATACATCAACTCAGATTAATTGCTTAGATTAGTAGTCAGGTAATTAGTGAAGAGACCATAGGTAAGGTGCCTTAGTATCGAAGGGGAGACACGCTAGGAACCTATTGACTCGTGCTCTAGCCCGGGAGGAAAGGGTGACTTAGTCCTCTAAAACTTCGAGCTTAAATCGTAGCGTAATTCCTAGGCTTATCAAGTACGGAATTATTGTTTGATTAAAAGTTTGCTCTTATTAATTGATTGACATGATAAATGCTCATTTAAATTCGTTGCATGATTGATACCCATTTGTTGATAAACACCCTAGCACGTCTGTATTATTGATTGAATTTCGTTGTTAGTAGAATTTAGTTATTTGATTAGTGAATTATTTACATAAAACCCATTGACCCTATTATATGACTTGTGCTATATTTACGAATAAATTAGTAAATTTAGGGTTATCTCACACTTGATTTACGTGGTTCGATAATGTTGTTACACTGATTACGCCATCGATTAATGACTCTTTTAAGAGTGTAATCGGCCTTGTTTAGTTGTTTGAAGTGATTGATATTGAATGTTGATGATTGGGAATTAATAGACGTATTGATGAGCAATGATAAGAAATGAATGCAAAGAGCAAGTAAATGCAAGGAGATTTCTTTGGGAGGGTGAGTCCCAAGCTTAAGGTTGGATTTTTTTATCCTTGTTATTGTGTCATGTAGGTCTTATTTATACATGTCAATTGACGGCTAATAAATCCCATAGAATCGGGTGCATTTAATGTAAAAGTACATAATTAAATGCGCCTACGGAGGTACTGTACGGACGAGCAGGCGTTAGGCCCTCTCGGCGTCCTCCACGTGGCAAAGTTGCTTTGGGATCTCCTGCGGCGGCGAGATCTTTTCCCTTTGGGGCATGGCGTCTTGACCGCGCCTGTCTCGTGATATCTTCCCTCTTTGGGGAAGATCTTGTCTCGAGTTGGTCGCTCCTCGGTCCTCGCCAAGAGTCCTCACACGATGGGTCTTCCTCGCGAGGTCCGAGGGAGGTGCTTGGTGGGCTCGGCTTGTTGCTCCCGAGCCGATGACGAGATTCGCGTCCGGCGACTGCGAGCATTAAATCTTTGCTTATTATCATGTCACAACAGATAATTTAACCGGGTAACTTACTAGCTACATGATCCCTTTACACTTGAAGGGTGAGTGTTGGCTTTTAAGCCTATCGGAGGTTATCCTATCGAGGATGAGATTGATGCGGCTTTGTTAGCCATCCACTTTGCACATTTCCAAGGGTGGACACACATCTGGATTGAGTCGAGACTTAGAGTTTGCGGTCCGTACCTTGCAGCCGTCCTTGTCATTTGTCTCGTGGAGGCTGCAGGGCTCTAGAGTTAGGCCATGCACTTGGCTGTGTAGATGACAATCAAATACTCTCATACTTATAGAGAAACCAATCAGGCGACAGACAGCTACGGCCCGACATCATTCGCAAGAGGTCTAGCAAGTTAGGGTAGATGCCACGACTTCATTTGCAATTGTTGTATTCCAACATGAACTATGATTATTTCAATATTGCTAAACAATAGTTTGTCTCTGTAGAGGGATGTACATTTTCCTTAACCTCAAGTTTTGTCCCTAAGTGGGTTTTTCCTTGATAATGTTTTTAACGGCACCTCAACCTCGTGTCGGTTTGTGATGTTATGAATTTAGGTTATTCGTTTCCATTTATGCTATTACTTTTATTTTCTTTATAAAAAGAATAAATGATGTTAATTATTTGAGTTGCGAGGTTCACCTAATATATACAAAACCTTGTAAAAAATATTATTTCAATCTTCTCTCTTGAATTTGAGACAATACACAACTCGAGATAAATATATTTTTTTATTACATTTTTGTAATGTAGGTCATACGACTTATACCCTTCATGAGTTATCACGACTAATATCTTTCAAGAATATAAGTAACACTCTTTAGTTATCATGATTGATACTTTTTAGTAATATAGTGCATACTCTTTAGTTATCACGACCGATACTCTTAAGTAATATTGGTAATACTCTTCGGTCATGACAACTGATAATATTTAATAAATGGATCAAGTTTTACCATAAACCTTACTCATAGTAGACTTTACCAAATTTCAAATATAAAATATGAATTTAACGTGGTTTGAAGCATTTAATATTGCATTTGAATATCTTTTAGATATTTCTTACCAATCCATTCCTATAAAATCATTTTTACTCCATCCATACCCAAATATTTTTCACAAAGAAGAGGATATATAAAATAAGAAAAGAAAATAATGTTTGAGATTTTAAGGTGTAATTTTTGTAAATTTTTATATATAAAATAATTTAATTGGTTGAATTGCATGTGTATATGTGTGAATATAAAAATAAAAATATTTTATGTAAATTTTATAAATATTGTAAAAATAAAATTTATAAAACACTTTTTATTTTGAATCTGTGGAAGGTATTGAGAGTAATTAGAAAAAAATTGTGAAAATTATTTCAATACGAAGAAGGCAAAAACTTGTATGAGACCGTCTCATGCATGAGACCGAATCACTTTTTAATAAATTGTTATCACTTTTTTAAAAAGTGATAACAAATTAAAAAGTGATAACAATTTATGAAAAAGTGATAATAAATTATGAAAAAGTGATAATAATTTATTAAAAAATGACTGTCTCATGTCCGTCTCATACATGAGACGGTCTCACACAAGAGTGTCCCTACGAAGAAATATGTCTTCCATAGTAAAATATAATAATGGTAATGGCGAATTGCGACTAGATATTGAATGAATGAATCCTATACAAACCCTAGTCCACAATGATGGCAAAATATAATAATGGTAATGGCGAATTGCGACTAGATATTGAATGAATGAATCCTATACAAACCCTAGTCCATAATGATGGCATTAAATTTTTATGAAACCATTTACTGCACACACTTCAACGTTTTTTTAGGCACACTTGTCAATAAAGGGGCACTCTTGTGTGAAACCGTCTCATGCATGAGACGGACATGAGATGGAGTCACTTTTTAATAAATTATTATCACTTTTTCATAATTTGTTATCAATTTTTCATAAATTGTTATCACTTTTCATAAATTGTTATTACTTTTTAATTTATTATCACTTTTATACTAATTTGTATCACTTTTTAAAAAAGTGATAACAATTTATTAAAAAGTGATTCGATCTCATGCATGAGACGGTCTCATACAAGTTTTTATGGTCAATAAAAGTACAAAAGTACTAGAAAGAAAAAAATGAATTAAAATTAAAGAAGTGGTATACATTGCATGCAAATAAATAGACAAAATAAATATTATAAATAGAGAATTGAAAATAAATAGGAGTACAAATGTTCTTATATATTTCATTAAAACAAAATTTTATATGAAAATAGTTTATAATAAATTTATCATAAAACTATTTTAAAAAAATTTATAGTATTAAATGTTTGATGAAAAATATAAAGAATCTCTTCGTAAATATAAAAAATTAAAGTCAACGATATCATAATATTATTCAAGAATAGCAACAATTATTTTTACTATTTAAGTTATTTATATTTAATATAAAAATATATTATTATTATAACAACAAATTTCGTGTAATTAGTTTATAAGAACACGAAAACATTTTACAACTTAATTTTAATCGGATTAAACCGATAAAATTTTGCGGACTCTAGCTCTAAACTTAATCCTCCGATTCTTCTCTCCAAATGTTGGTGTTGACTTGGATGATTTGGTTGATTTGGCGGCGAAATATTCGGGTTGATTTAGTCCAAGGATAAATTTGATGATTTATACGTTAATCCAAGGAATTAAGAGTCTTATCTTGGATTAAATGCTATTTGCGGAGACTTTCCGGATGAACGCTTTTGAAACTTCAAGGGACCGTGAAGAACGCCTTTGAATCTTCAAGGAGAAACGTCGATCGGAGGGGTTGAACACCTTGATCTCGGATCGGACGTCGTTCCTGTTGACTTGCTTAAAGACCGCTTCAAGCCGCTAAGAACGCCTTTCAATCTTCAAGAGTGTCTCAAGTCTTCTTGAGCTCACGGAATTAGTGCGAAATTGTCTCAAATGAGTGAATGAAGGCCCCTATTTATAGTTGTAGGTGAGATTGATTTAATGGGTTGGGCTTGGAAGCCCATCGATTTGACGATTTGATTTGATTTGTTTCCATGTAGGGCATATTTGATTTAACTTTTCATTTTAACGAGATTTTATACGTTATATGGTAAGTTAATTAATTTGACATCAAGTTATAAATATTTAAATATTCGTAGGATTTAATTTCGGCTCTTATGTGTATATTAAATATCAATAAATTATTTAATTTGAGAATTAATTTAATTAAATTCTCATAATATAAATAATTCATTTTATTTGATATTAATATTTATTTTCCACGTGTCGCCATTTAATTGGGCGCAAAATTAATTTGCTTACAATTATAATATTTAAGTTTATAATATCAATTTTTTTAAAAAAATTATTTAAAAATATCAAGTATTTGACAAAAATATAAAAATTAATGGCATATGAAATTGAATATTATTTTTTTATAAATCATACTCATATAAACATTACTCGTTCAAATAGCTAAAAGGAAAAGAAAAAAACTCAATAGGGGGTTGGGGGATGCAAATATATTTTTCTCAAATATAATAATGATGTTGCCTTGGAAATTCCGTGCTCAATGAAATTGGATGCAAGAGCAGTTGGTAGGTGTGGAGATTAATGTTGGCCATATATAGAGAAAGGTAAATCTATCTATAAATATATAATACACCAACTTATTGCCTTTTTTATTTTTAGCGCCATTTCACTTTATCCATCGATACGATGTCATCGAGTTCATCCGGTCCGTTCATTTGGTCATTGCTAAATTAGGTAATGTTAATCACCCCTCAATCACTCAATTTCATTCCCATAATCTTAACATCAAAACTCCTATAAATACTGTTCATATTCTTCATTCCAACCACAACTTACTAGCATTATTTGTGTCATTTTACTTGGTGTTGTTGTGTCGTTCATCATCGTCCATGATATTTTTATTAAATTTAACTTGATGATCATCATCATTATTGTTCCTAACATCATTCATCATCTTCTTCTATGTCGTTCATCATTGTGTCAATTCTTCATTGTTGGATTGTTACCATCATGTATTCCATTACAAATAATTTAATCATTTTTATAGGAATGATGTTTATACTTATTCGATCACATTCTCTTCTCCACCGCAATTAGATCAAATTTTGGGAATTGTGTTAGTGTTAAGTATAGTATAATGTAACATGTAAAATTTATATCATCCTTTAGAATTGTATCATGTTTTCATATTCATGTTTGAATTTCTTCATTTGATTGATATGTATTGTAATCTATTCAAGCTAATCAAGTTTAACTTCGTTATTGTTTGTACAAGAAATATTTTTCTACTTTTATGCATTGAATTTTATTCGATTAATTTTTCTTTTAATCGTTATTATTGTCTATTAAATTTTTGAATAAATTTACCCATCAATTTATAGCTTTTCTTTGAGGATTATGATTCAATGCAAGAAAAAATGGTTCCACCTATATTGATGCAAGAAAAAATGGTTCCACCTATACTTCTATCTCATCGTCAAAACCGATCTTATTATACTAAATTAGGAAGTGTATAAGGAATGTCTATTTAATCATCAATTTACACCCAATAATTATGCAGATATTTTTAGGCTTAATTCACTCACTCACTCCTTCGATTATGCCTTTTTCAAAGGATTTTCTTCCCAATTTACATACACTCTACAATCCAATCTAACAATTTATAAATATTATAATGAAATTATAAGTCACTCTTTATTCTTTTTATTTTAAAAGTAAAAACATATATATTGATTAAACAATATTAATCACCGTATAAACACGGTTACGGGCAAAAACTAGTATTTTGAATATACTTATGTTTGGTGGGATGAAGTGTCCCGCGCTTGATTGAGAATTTTTAATGAGAATAAGAATGAGAATAAATATAGGAATGATGGTTAATTAATGAGAACAAAAAATGATCAATGTCACTACTTTTTCTCCTAAATAAAATAATTATTACCTAATTTTGATTAACATTTTCATCTTCTATAATGGTTTTCTCAATCATTCCTTACCACCATCACTACAATCTTCTTTTGTTTCATTTTTTTCCAAAATTGGAGCATAACATTTTTATGTAACCATCATTGGAATAATTTTTCCTCCAATATTCTAGGGCATAGAGGGAAAATGTATTTCATTCTCATTTCCATAGAAGAATTTACAACCAAGCGCCCATGAGTTTATAAAAAATTGATAATAAATAATAGATTTATGGATTACTTTTGTGTCACTTGATTTCTCTTTTAGAGTATTGGTTAAAGATTTTTTTAAGGAGAATTTTATCCTAACAAAATAGAGGTTTCAAATTGTGGATCAAGTTGTGATCCTATTTGATACGGTACAAATATGTTATGGGCTAGAGTCCGGCCCAAATGAGGGAGAGAACCAAGGAAGGGCGAGGGCCTAACAAGGGCCCAAAGAGGGTCTCGGAGTAAGAAGCATATGGATAAGTTCGAGGATAAGCCCAACATACCGATATGGGGTCAAATTAACAAGAATAGCGCGAGCGATTAGGATAATTACCGATAAAAGGGGGCTAGCGATTAAGATAAACTGATAGAATGGGGAGTTGAGTAGGGAACAAGCTAAGATTCGGTCAAACAGAGCCGGAAGAGAGTATCAAGAAAGATGGAAGGGAATATTCCGGAGATGGAAGAGTGGGACGTGGAGGATGGACGTGAGCGTGGGAGGAATACGATGAAGAGTGGAGAGCTTCATCGGAGGGTGGTGATAACCGTCCACTTCTGTACTATTTATGTATGATTGGAGTATATAGGGCAAGAGCTTTTAAGACCAATCGCAAAATATCGAACCCAAGGGAAAAAGTATGAACATGAGTCCTTAGAAATACAAGTTCTACGTGACTAGAGTTGCAACAATAGTTTGGAACAAAAACAACAAAAACTAGCAAAAATACAAAACAATAACAAGCAAGCAAATGAGCGAACACCTAGAATGCGATAACAAAACAACAATAAATGGTGGGATAGGAGTGCTAGGCCATCTCTCAATGTAGAAGTCCCCAATTCATACAATCATGCAAAATTGAAACTTGATCAACACCTAATCACGTTAGCTCAACTCTCGCCTATTGCTAGGGTGATCAACCATTAATCAAAAGAGACAATTTTACATGAAGCACAATGAAGAATCACAATTAGGTAGAAAACTAATGTGAGTATCCTTAGTGCAACTAATCTCTCGATTCCGAAGCACCCAATCCACGCATTCATACACAATTATAACCCGATTAATCCCGGATCACGTTAAGCGCAACTCTCGTCTATAGCTAGGGTGATCAAACACTAATCTAAAGAGATAATTATGCATGAAGCACAATTGAGAATCACAATTAGTAAGAAATCTACTCAATTGATCTCCAATCATCAACAACCATAACATCATCAATCAAATCATCATCAATTTCAATTAACCCAAGCACAAGAGAGTTAGCCCATGGTGAAATCCATGGGAAGAAGATAGAATTGCACGAACAAAACACAAATCACAACAATTACAAAATTAAAGAGATAAGAGAGGAAAAATATCACCAAATGATCTTCAATCAACAAAAATAGGAATGCTTGAGTCTTCAACACCAATCTCCAAATGAAATACAAGCTTGAATTGAAAGAATTACAATGATCAAATGATAATCTAATGCTAATCTACCAACAATCAAGTGAAATCTAATCCTAATTCTATCAATCTACTCTACCTAAGGAAGAAATTGGCTTGGGGCACGAGAAATCGCCCCAAAACCGCTCTTAATTGCTACTATGAATTGTATATACGGAATGCTGCTTGACTCTCTTAAATACGAATTTTAGAAAAACCTCCCCTCGAGTCGAGGGTCAGGCCTCGACTCGAGGCTCATGCAATTTTCCACTCCCTCGACTCGAGGGTCAGGACCTCGAGTCGAGGCTCCCGCCTTTTCCCAATTTAGTCCTTTTAAGCACAGCCCTCGACTCGAGGCTCTTGTCCCTCGATCAAAGCTCGAGTCCAGGGCACTTTTCTCGTATGGGGGCTTCGGCCCCACCCCCATTTTCGTCCAATATGATCGTCTATTCATTCTAAGTCCAACGATACTCTCGGTTTGGCAAAATTCCACCGAATTACCTACAAAATGGACGAAAAACATCAAAATCTCACAAATAATACTTTTAAGCAAAAGATTGATACTTTACACTTTTAAGCACAAAAAACTAACACTCTAGCTCACTTTTTGCACTAAAATAGGCCCTAAAAACATGCATCAATTCACTCCAATCAATGTATGATCCATGTGAAGAAGAAGGTACGAATCCACTTACTTACTAAACACACTTCGAGCACGTAAAAACTATCTCTATTAGCATCTATTCAGTTAACTTATATTAGCTCCAAGAGGTCCCTAACCGGGTATTGAGGGCCCTCCTTTTACACACTTTCCGATCACTAACTTGAGCTGGCCGGAGTCCCTACGTCGGGACCCTCCGGCATGTTTTGCGAGGTATTCGAAGCTCGTGTTCGGGTTCGGATTGCGCTGTTTTTGGCACGTGTTTGAAGAGTGATCTCACAAATCTCGTGTACGGGGTTCGATTCTTGTTAGCGTGACTTTGTCTTACGCATCAAGTGGCGCCGTCGTGGGAACTTGGGTCTAAGACGTGAGTTTTCTTTATAACCGTGATTATTATAGGAGGACAAGATGAATCCAAGAAGGATGGTGGGGAAGAGGTCGGCCCTCTTTGGCTGTCCCTTTCCACCCCCGCCGCTGGACCAATAGCAAGAAGGGAAGTGGTGTCGTCTCGCATGACGGTGACTGTGGGCCCGGGCATAGAAAGGGCTCAGGTGGATCTCCCTACACCCAATGTACGAGAGGAGGAGGCAAATGTGACTCCGTGGAGCAAGTCGAGGCTCTAGGCGGATCGGTAGTAGGCGAGGAAGAACCATCTGCTCTGCCTCCCGTCGGACAAGTCGAAGGCCTGTGCCGGCGGTGATTCCCTGGTATAGGAGTTTCGTCTCACAAGGCCCTACGGATCTCGAGATACGGCGGCTTTCAAGGAGCAGATTGATGCTACAGTAAGGACCATCTTGGAAGCTATCCCGAGAGAAGGAGTCCAATTCCCTATGCCCCGCAGGAGGAAATGAGAAAGAGATTAACAGGAATCGGTGTTGGTGTCATCTCGAGCACGTAGGTCTGATGGAAGGGACAGAGCAAGGGCTCGAAGCCCGCAGAGGAAGATGAGGTGATTTCGGGACAGCTCCCGAAAGAGCCGAGAGGTGGAGATATTACGGAATATCCCGCGGGAGAGAAGGAATATTGAAGAGGCGGTAGAAGGTAAGGGTGATTCTCATCCTAGGAATAATGGAGGCCATTTTTCGGTTCTCTAGAAGCGAGATTGACGGTATGCGGAAGCAGATGAATGCTCGGGTTAGTAATTCTAGATCTTTGTCGGGTTCTCGGTTTTCTAATGAGATTTTGCGGGATGAGCTACCTAAAAACTTCAAACCTTTGAATTACGAGTATGATGGGACATCTGATCCCTATGAGCACTGGTATGATTCGAGAATTCAACTCTTCTACACCGCTACGGTGAGGGGGTCAAATGCAGGGTCTTCTCGACTACGTTGGCTAAGGGTGCTTTCAGCAGTGGTTTAGCCAATTGGGACCTAATACTATCAACTCGTTTGAAGAATTTAGCAACCTGTTTTTACATCGATTTGCTAGTGCCCGAGACAGCCAGGGACGACGCTAACGTTGTTCAACATGCAACAAGGAGAGAAAGAGAGCTTGCGGGCCTTCCCGAAAAGGTTCAATCAAGCTGCCTTGGAGGTGCCCTCCGCGTCGGCAGAGGTAAAAATTAATGCTTTGACTAATGGTCTACGTGATGGGGATCTATTTTCCTCTTTAGCAAAGAAGCTTTGTTGATACGTTTGATGAGTCAAAAGTGCGGAGAGCCAAGAAGTACGTGACCTTGGAAGAGGTAAGGAAGGCCAAGCGGAACGAGGTCAAGCCACCGATAGGAGACCTAAAAAGAAGGGGACGAAACTAAAGATACATCCCCAACGGCAGCCACTTCAGGGCGGTTACGATCCCTAGCATTCGAAAAGTATACACCACTAAAGATAGAACCCGCAGAGGTCACGGACGTAGCGGCAGATCACCCGAGATGAAGCTCCCACGGACAAGGTCAAGGGGACCTTTAAAGCCTAAAGAGGACAGGTTTTGTCGTTTTCATAACAGTATGGACATGATACTAACCAATGTTTTCACTTGAAGGATGAGATTGAAAGGCTAATACAGCCGGGCACCTGAAGGAATTAATCTATAGAGACCGACAGCGGGCCCGCGTGAGGTTCAAAAGAAAGGAGTCGAAGAAAAAATAGAAGACAAACATTGGGGCTCATGGGACCATCCAGAGGAGCAACCACCACCCAAGAGAGGTGCCATCCAAATGATAATGGGAGGCCCCGTGAAGGAGATTCATTCAGGGCACGGAAGGCTGCTGCTCGGGCCCCGCATGCCGGACGAAGGTCGGAGGTAAAGAAGATGGGACGAATGACATTCACTCCCCGCATTCACTTCGGACCGAGAAGATGGTGGAGAAGCTCAGTGGACCTCATAGTGATGCCTTGGTAATTACTACCGATATTGGTGGGTATGATGTAGCACGTATTTTTGTGGATACAGGAAGTTCAAAGCAGATATTATGTTTTTGACCGCTTGAAGAGGATGAACTTAAATGTGAGATTAGAACCTCGTTGATACGGCTCTATATGGGTTCACTGGAGGAGCTATTCAGCCACTAGGGCAGGTGATGTTGCGGGTGGACTTAGGTACTCCTCCTCGAAGGAAGGTTATGATGGGGACATTCTTGGTCGTGGATGTGCCGTCTTCATACAATGTGATCTTGGAAGACCAATTTTGAATACTTTCCAGGCGATAGTATCCACCTATCATATGAAGATGAAGCTCCGGTGGAAGATCAAGTAGGAGAAGTGAAGGGGGACCTTCCAGCCTCGAGAGATGTTATGTAGACTCCGTCAAGCTGGCCGATAAGGCGTACTTTAACCAGCTCAACAGAGCTGCAGAGAACCAGAGCGGGAGCAGAAGAAGTGCAAGGTCCTTCATGAGGAAGGGGAAGGGACCTCCAAAATGCGAGCGGAGGAGGAGTTAATGCCGGTGGAGATATTCCCCAATAAACCGGGTTTACCACCGTAATTGGGACTCAAATGGAGCACCAAGTTGCCGAAGAGGTAATACGTTTGATAAGAGAAAATTTCTGACTGTTTGCTTTCTCACCATTAGATATGAAGTGGATACCTCCGTAAGTGGCGATGCACTATCTTAATGCCGATCCTAAGGTAAGGCGGGTGAAGCAAAAACTTTGACACTTCGGAGCCGAGAAGGACCTAATCATCAGAGCAGAGGTGGAGAAGTGATTGGAGTGAATTGATATATGTTTTTAGGGCCTATTTTAGTGCAAAAAGTGAGCTAAAGTGTGATTTTGTGCCTAAATGTGAAAAGTATCACTCTTTTGCCTAAAAGTATTACTTTGTGAGTTTTTGATGTTTTTCGCCCGCTTTTTCAGGTAAATCGGTGGAATTTTGCCAAACCGAGAGTACCGGCATTCTTAGAATGAAAAGACGAACATACGGGATGAAAACGGGGTCGGGCCCAAAGCCCTTCTCGATAAAAATTCCACGGTCTCGAGCACAGGTCGAGGAGGCACAGAACCTCGACTAGAGGTTCATGCCGGAGGGAAAAATTTTCAAAAAGTCAGCGAGCTCGACTCGAGGGAGGAGCCTCGAGTCGAGGGATGAGAAATTTGCAGGATCCTCGATTCGAGGGCTGAGCCTCGACTCGAGGCAAGCGATAATTTGAAGAAACGTGTTAGCGACTCTCGTGCCTTGACTCTAGGGCCTCGAAGCTCGACTCGAGGAGTGCCCAAAACTGAAAAATTCAATTTTAAAGCCATTTGAAGCCAAAACAGAGCATATCTTAATTCTAGCAGGTTTAGAGCAGCTTTCTAGGAGTTTCTTTGGGCGAATTTTACATTTTGTAGCTTTAATTCACTTGTAATTGCCATAGATTGTTAGAATTAGATTAGATTCTACATTTAGTCCACTAGATTAGTAGTTTGATAGATTGTAATTGAAGATTGCAGCTGTGATTTGAGAGAATTGAAGTTGGATTGAAGCATTGTAGAAGATTAATCATTCCTATTTTTGTCTATTGAAGTTCAATTGGTGATGTTCTTACCCTTTGTTCTCTTTAATTCATTGCTTGTAGTAATTAGATTGTTAATTGGTTTCTTAGATTTTCTACCCATGGCTTTTGCTTGTAGCACCACGGGCTAAAGCTTTGTACTTGGGATAATTGAAATTAGGGATGAAGTGATTGCCTCATGCTATGATTGTTGATAATTGTGATCAATTGAATTAGATTGCTTCCTAATTGTGATTCTTAATTGTGCTTCATGAAAAATTGTCTCTTTTGATTAATGGTTGATCACCCTAGCAATAGGCGAGAGTTGAGCTAACGTGATTAGGTGTTAATCGGGTTTCAATTTTGCATGATTGTATGAATTGGGGACTTCTACATTGAGAGATGGGAAGAACTAAGGATACTCACATTAGGCATTGTGATATTAATGGAGTGATTAATTTCATGATGGTTTATGCTTTCTAATTTGATTGATTTGCATTTGGATACAATCATAGCTTGTTAATCATGTATTCCTTGATGGAGATTATCCTTTGCACCCAATTTCCCCATTGATTTTAGTATATTTGATCTTGTATTCTAGGTGTTTGATAGATTGCTTGCATAATCTTGCCATTTAATTTCTTGCATTTTGTAGTGATTTAATCCAAAAACTTGTTGCAACTTTAGCCATTTAGAACTCTTATCCTTGAATTTCGTTTGCATACTTTCTCCCTTGGGTTCGATATTTTGTTGATTGGTCTTAAAAACTCTTACCCTATACACTCCAATCAAATGGCGCTGTTGCAGGGGAGTTAGCTTTTGCGCCTATAAGTGAGATTTGAGGATTGTTTGAAGTGGCTATTTGTTGCTTTTGTTTTTGTTTTTGTTGATTTTGTTTGTTTGAATTTGATACTTGGATTTGTGGCATTGTAGGTGTATGCTAACAAGATCGAGTGGTGTTCCACCCTTGCCACTAAATCCGGAAATTGAGGCTACGTTGAGAAGAAATCGTGTGAGAAGAAGAAGGGAAGCTATGGAAGGTGAAGATCAAAGGCATGAGGAGAGACTAGTGGGTGATCCTCAAGTAGAGGAGGTACATGGACAAGGAGAAGGAGGAGTAGAGAATGGAGGTAATGGGAATCATTTCCATGCTCAAGTTGGCCCTTTCCCTCAAGGGATGCCACCACAAAATTACCCCTACCAAAATCCATATCCTTATCTTCCACAAGCTCATCAATATCCCTACTATCCACCTCATCCACAACAATTTCCACCATACTATCCCCATATGCCGTATAATTAAGAGCCACGATATCATGAGCCACCTCACATACCAAATGCCCAACCACAACCCGTAAATGAGCCACCACCTCAAGGAAGGCCGTTGAGAGAATTCTTTGAACCATAACTTAGAGAGCATTATGATGGGATAGCAAGGCCGAGGATAGATGCCAATAACTTTGAGATAAGTCTGCTTTGGTGAGAATGCTTAGGGAGAAGCAATTTGAAGGAAGAGATGAAAATGAGTGCCCACATCAACATATGGCACAATTTCTTGAGATTGCCGACACTACAAAATACCATGGGGTACCCGAAGATGCGAAGAAGTTGAGGCTTTTGCCTTTACATTGAAAGGAAGAGCAAAAACATGGCTTAATTCATTACCGTCCGGGACCGTACGTACATGGGAAGAGTTGTCGAAGAAATTTTTGATGAAGTTTTACCCACCGTCAAAGACCGTGCAAGCTAAGGAGGCTATTTCCCACTTCCGACAAAAGAATGGGGAGACAATACCGGAGGCGTGGGAGAGGTATGGTATGTTACTTATCAATTGTCCTCAACACGGTTTTCCGGAGGAACAAACCATTATGTACTTTTGCAATGGTTTGACGGATGGGGATATGTTGTTTTTGAATGCTTGTGCTAATGGATTGATTTGGTCTAAAACCGTGGGGCAAATGAATGAAATAATGGAGAACATAGCTCAAGATTCATTCCAAGTGTCGATTAATAGGGGAGCACACCATAGAGTGTCACAAGTTGATGAAATCGAGAGTATGAAGAGTATGATGATGACTATGATGGACCGATTGGGAGCTCTTACTACTTCACAAAGCCAAGCAAGTGTGAGTCCATCCGTTCCTCAAGTTGATGTTGGTCCAAGTTCATTGCCGGTTGAAGAAGTGAGTTATATGGGTAGGCCTCCATTCCAGGAGGCTATCAAGGAGGAAACTTTCAAGGGAATTATCAAGGAGGAAGGCCTTACCAAATGTCTTACCAAAATAGGCCACAAGGAAGCTATCAACCTCAACCGCAAGCTCAATTTAATGGGAATACATGGAGGAGACACGAGAATTTTTCATATGCCAATCCGAGAGCCGCCGTTCAATTTCCTCCCGGATTTGATCCGGGTGCAAAGGCTCCAAACAATGAAGGAAAAGCTACCACGTAGGAGATTTTGGGGTTGATTGTGAAGAAATTGGAAGCTAATGACTTAAGGCTTGATGATATAGGGAAGCAAATGGACACTCGTTTCAAGACGATCGAGCATCAAGTAGGGCAACTTGCTACTACGGTTGGGAAGCTCTCGTCTACGGTGGATGACTTGCAAAAGAAAGAATCAAAGGAGTATTGTCAAGCTATCGAGCTTAGGAGTGGTGTGCGGTATGAAGGACCAAAATTGCCTTCAAATGGTGATGAAGAGGAGAAGCATTATGAAAGCTTGTGATGAAGAAAAGCAAGAGGTGATGGAGGAGGAAGAGAAGAAGAAGCCAAAGTGGTTGATGGCAAGGGAAGAGAGAGCGAAGCAAAAGGTTGTTGAGAAGGATGAAAAAGGGGTTCCAAAACGGTTGTTCTTGTGCCTTATCCTCAACGGTACATGAAGAAAGCATTAGATGAGAAGTTTGCTCGTTTCCTTGAGGTTTTCAAAACCTTGTATATCAACATTCCATTTTCGGAGGCCCTTGAGCAAATGCCCCACTATGCTAAGTTTCTTAAAGATTTATTAGCAAAAAGGAGGAGGATTGAAGAGCCGGAGTTAGTGAAATTGACTAAGGAGTGTAGTGTTGTGCTTCAACAAGAGCTTCCACCAAAGTTGAAGGATCCGGGTAGCTTTACTCTTTTATGTGATCTTGGTAATGGGTTGGAGAAGCATGCCTTGTGTGACTTGGGGCAAGTATTAACTTGATGCCATTTTCTATGTTTAAGAGGCTTAACCAAGGAAAGTTAGGAGCCACTACCGTAACTCTTCAACTTGCCGATGGGTCAACTACTATTCCAAAAGGTATTGTGGAGGATGTTTTGGTCAAGGTAGAAGATTTTGTGTTTCCGGCGGACTTCGTAGTACTTGAAATGGAGGAAGATAAAGATGTACCATTGATACTAGGGAGGCCGTTTCTAGCTACCGCAAGAGCGGTGTTTCATGTGAATGAAGGAAGGCTTACTTTGAAGCTTGATGATGAAGAGCTTCATTTTTCAATGAAGGATGTGATGAAGCACCCCATGGAGAAGGAGGAATGCCATGTTGTGGATGTGATTGATTCATGACTTCAAGAGGCTTGGGAGGACTCTTCTTATACTCTTTTCTCTAAAGATTATGTTATTCCATCATATAATCATGTGCTTAATGAATCTTGTGTTTCTTATGATTGTGATAGGGATGCATTGGAAGTGGAGGAGGTGAAAGAGATAAAGTTTGAAGGCTTTCCCAATCAACCTTGGGAGAACAATGAAGATGGGAAGCCAATTTAAGAGAAAGTGAAAGGAGCCCTTAAGCCACTACCCGAGCACTTGAAGTATGCTTATTTGGAGGAAAATAAAGGTTGCTCGGTAATTGTATCGTCATATCTTACATCCGATGAGGTAACTAAATTACTTGATGTTCTTCGTAAGCACAAATCTGCCATAGGTTGGTCCATTGATGACTAAAGAGGTATAAATCCTTCAATTTGTATGCATATGATTAGGCTTGAAAAGGACCATAAACCCGTAGTTCAACCCCAAAGGAGAGTGAACCCTAATATTCAAGAGGTAATTAGGAAAGAAGTTGTGAAATTGTTAGATGCTAATATGATTTTTCCTATTTCCGATAGTCCGTGGGTCTCTCCATTGCATGTTGTAGCCAAGAAAGGGGGATTACGGTAATAAAGGGTGAAAATGATGAATCAATTGCAACAAGGGTAGCTACGGGGTGACGAGTTTGTGTTGACTATAGAGAACTTAATAAGGCCACGTGCAAGGACCACTTTCCCTTACCTTTTCTAGATCAAATGCTTGATAGGTTAAGTGGATTTGAGTACTATTGTTTCTTAGATGGTTATTCCGGTTACAATCAAATTATGATTGCACCGGAAGACCAAGAAAAGACTACTTTTACTTGCACGTATGGGCCGTTTGCTTGGAAAAGAATGCCATTTGGTCTTTGCAATGCTCCCGCAACTTTCCAAAGATGCATGATGTCAATTTTTCATGGCTTAATTTAGAAAATCATGGAAGTATTTATGAATGATTTTTTCGTATTTGGTGAGTCATTTGATAATTGCCTTACTAATCTTGACATTGTTTTGCAAAGGTGTGAAGATACAAACTTGGTGCTAAATTGGGAAAAGTGTCATTTCATGGTCAAAGAAGGCATTGTTTTGGGACATCATGTATCATCGAAGGGATTGCAAGTGGATAAGGCAAAAATTGTAGCTATTGAGAAGTTGCTTCCACCTAAGGATGAGAAAGGAATTCGATCTTTCCTTGGACATGTCGGGTTCTATCGGCGATTCATTAAGAATTTCTCTCAAATTTCTAAACTCTTATCTCATCTCTTAGAAAAAGATGTGCCATTTGAGTTTAATGATGATTGTTTGATTGCTTTTAGGTCTTTGAAGGAAGCTTTGTGAGTGCACCCATTCTAATTACTCCGGATTGACAAAGCCCTTTATTATCATGTGTGATGCAAGTGATTTCGCTATGGGGGTCGTCTTAGGACAATTGAGAGAGAAGAGGTTTCATGCTATCTATTATGCCTCCAAGACTTTCAATCCGACCCAAGTCAACTACACCACTACCGAAAAGAAATGCTTGCGGTGGTGTACGCTTTGATAAGTTTCGACCCTATCTTGTAGGATCGAAAACTATTGTGTACACCGACCATGCCGCAATTTAGTATCTCATGTCTAAAAAGGATGCTAAGCCTAGGTTGATTCGATGGATATTATTGTTGCAAGAATTTGACATGGAGATAGTGGATAAGAAAGGTAGTGAAAATATCATAGCGGATCACCTTTCTAGACTTGAAGGAGTAGAAGAGATGGAAAGGGATGTCAAGGAAGTTGAAGAGACCTTTCCCGATGAGGGATTGCTATGTATTGAAGAAGTAATGAGTGTGGTAAAGGAAGGGGATGTTCCATGGTTTGCCGATTATGCGAACTTCTTAGCAAGTGGAGAATTGCCACCGGAGATGAATCCCTTTGAAAGGAAGGTTTTTACAACCGGGTCAAACATTTCATATGGGACGATCCATACCTCTTCAAAGTGGGGGTGGATGGAGTACTTTGGAGGTGTGTTACAAGAAAGGAAGGGGAGGAAATCATGAAATATTGTCACTCTTTACCGTGTGGAGGCCATTATAGCACTTCCAAGACCGTGAGGAAGATTTTATTGGCGGGATTCTATTGGCCAACCATCTTCAAGGATTGCAAGAGATTCATCAAGGAATGTGACAAGTGCCAACGGATAGGGAACCTTAACAAGAGGGATGAGATGCCATTGAGCAACATCTTAGAAGTGGAAATTTTTATGTATGGGGAGTTGTCTTTATGGGGCCATTTCCACCGTCGGAGGGGTATCAATATATCCTCGTAGGGGTTGACTATGTTTCTAAATGGATAGAAGTCATTCCAACCAAAAGCAATGATTCCAAAGTGGTGATAGCCTTCTTGAAAAGGATCTTTACACGGTTTGGGTTTCCAAGGATTTTGATAAGTGACGGTGGTAGCCATTTTGTTAACAAGGCCATGGAGAAGCTTTTGTTAAGGTATTATGTTAAACACAAGGTTGCTACTCCTTACCACCCATAAGCGAATGGCTTAGCCGAGGTGTCTAACCGCTTGATTAAAGGTATCTTGGAGAAGACGGTGAGGACAAGTAGAAAGGATTGGGCAACAAAGCTTGATGATGCATTATGGGCTTATCGAACCGCCTTTAAGACGCCTCTTGACATGTCTCCCTATCAATTAGTGTATGGAAAGGCTTGTCATCTTCCGGTGGAGTTAGAGTATAAAGCATTTTGGGCTCTAAAAATATTGAATTTTGATGAAGAGCTTGTGGGAGAGAAGAGGGCTCTACAATTGCATGAGTTGGATGAGTTTAGGATGAAAGCTTATGAGAGTTCAAAGATTTTCAAGGAAAAGACCAAGAAGTGGCATGATGCAAGGCTTAAAAGGAAGGAGTTTAAAGAAGGAGATCAAGTGCTACTATTCAACTCAAGGTTGAAGCTTTTCCCGGTAAACTAAAATCAAGATGGAGTGGACCTTTTCGTGTTGTGAAGGTTTTCCCAAATGGATACTTTGAAGTGATGAATGACAAGGATGAAAGGTTTATAGTTTATGGGCATCGGTTGAAGCTCTATCATGTTCACTCACAAAAAGAGGTTTTGGATGCTCTTGATCTCAAGGATGTGCCCTACTTAGGTAGTGAAAGGGAAGTGTGAACTCTTGGAGTTCCGTCCGGCAAAGGACGTTAAACCTAGCGCTAGATGGGAGGCAACCCATTCTTTGTTCTTTGTTGTTTTTGTTGTTTTGTGTGTTGCTTTGTTTAATGTGTTTTTTCTTGATCCTTGTAGGTGTGATGAATTGCTAGGAATTGAGGAGCTTTAGAAGGCTTAAAGGAAGATGAAGATTGAAGGCTTATGGGTAAAACACTTCCTTTCAAACTTAGACTTGTCTAAGTTTGGGGAGGTGTTGTTGATTATACTCTTGATTGATGATGTGATGAATTTGATGTTTTGGATTGATGGATGATTTTATGGATGCTATGATTTCCTCGATAGTTTTGAGCTTATTGTCTATTGATGAGTGTGATTTGATGATCCTTTGGATTCTTTATTCCTATGATTCCATATTCTTTGACTTGAGCTTAATTGTGGATTCATTGATATATTTTTAGTATCATTCATGTGGTAGTGAGTATGCTTGGACTTATGTACATGAGCACTTGTGCTTGATTTGCAAGACTTATTGGATTTTGATATGATCATAAGTAGATTTGTAGCTTGAAGCTAGCATTCTTGATTTATTGTGTAAGGATGAATGTGATTGATAATGCTTGATTCATTGCTCAATTTAAGCCCGTGAGTTTTTGTGCCTTAATGATCGTACATCTTATACGGTTGATATTTCTTTATGAGTGCATCATTCATGAGTTGTATGCTAGAACTTGCCACTAGACTTGTTTATATTGATCTTTTTGTGATGTTTTGAAAGTGATAAGAGGCCATGTTTGGAATGATGAGTCACTTTGCCAAATAATTTTTCCTACCAAATACATTTGATTTCCTTAGTAAGCCATGTTGAGCCTTATGATCTTTATTCTTTGGCAAGCCAAGTGAGATTGAAACCATCTAGCCTATTTTTATGAACCTTTCTTGTCCAATATTTAGTTGAGCTTGAATGTTGGCTAATGATGGTGATTTGATTGCTAAGTGTGGGAAGATGATGAGCTAAGTGATGAATATTGAAAGATTAAAAGTAAGGTTGTGTGAAAAAAAGATTGAATTGTGAAGAAAATGCATGAAATGAAAGAAAGATTCAATTTGTGAGCTTAAAAGAGAAGCTCAAGTGAATGGTGGATTGATCATTGAAATTCAAAAGGAAGAGTGTTACTTGATGAAAAGTGAAGAGATGTGTTGTGTATTGATTAGCTTACATTCAAGTCTCTACTACTTAGTCACTCTTGTCCATAAACATCCCACCTTTCCAAAGAGCCTACATTACAACCTAAGATAAAGACCTCTTGGATTCTTGATTGATCACAAGTGATTTTGATTGAGATTAAGTCTTTTGGCAAGCATATAGTGTGCAAGTTTGTGAATTTGATGATTGAGTGCAATATACCTTGATACACTTGAGTGAAGAGTGAAACACTCCATGGAAGGAGCAATGTGTTGAGTATTTGGTTGAGCATTTATTTGAGCATGATCTATCATGATTGCTAGTGGATAGTTGCATTGATACAAGTGTTCATTGATGAGTTCGATTGTCTTATATTTCGTCTATGGTGTCATGTGACATAATTGCAATCAATTCACTCATTTGTTCTAGTTTCTACGTTGCTCGAGGACGAGCAACAATTCAAGTTTGAGGGTATGATTGGAGTGAATTGATATATGTTTTAGGGCCTATTTTAGTGCAAAAAGTGAGCTAAAGTGTGATTTTTGTGCCTAAATGTGAAAAGTATCACTCTTTTGCCTAAAAAGTATTACTTTGTGAGTTTTTGATGTTTTTCGCCCGTTTTCAGGTAAATCGGTGGAATTTTGCCAAACCGAGAGTACCGGCATTCTTAGAATGAAAAGACGAACATACAGGATGAAAACGGGGTAGGGCCCGAAGCCCTTCTCGATAAAAATTCCCCGGTCTCGAGCACAGTCGAGGAGGCACTGCACCTCGACTCGAGGTTCATGCCGAAGGGAAAATTTCAAAAAGTCAGCGAGCTCGACTCGAGGAGGAGCGACTCGAGGGAGGAGCCTCGAGTCGAGGGATGAGAAATTTGCAGGATCCTCAACTCGAGGGCTGAGCCTCGACTCGAGGCGGCGATAATTTGAAGAAACGTGTTAACGACTCTCAGGCCTTGACTCGAGGGCCTGAAGCTCGACTCGAGGAGTGCCCAAAACCGAAAAATTTAGTTTTAAAGCCATTTGAAGCCAAAACAGAGCATATCTTAATTCTAGCAGTTTCTAGGAGTTTCTTTGGGCGAATTTTACATTTTGTAGCTTTAATTCACTTGTAATTGCCATAGATTGTTAGAATTAGATTAGATTCTACATTTAGTCCACTAGATTAGTAGTTTGATAGATTGTAATTGAAGATTGCAGCTGTGATTTGAGAGAATTGAAGTTGGATTGAAGCATTGTAGAAGATTAATCATTCCTATTTTTGTCTATTGAAGTTCAATTGGTGATGTTCTTACCCTTTGTTCTCTTTAATTCATTGCTTGTAGTAATTAGATTGTTAATTGGTTTCTTAGATTTTCTACCCATGGCTTTTGCTTGTAGCACCATGGGCTAATAGCTTTGTGCTTGGGA
This sequence comes from Paraleonurus japonicus, assembly GCA_030762865.1. Classification (NCBI taxonomy): domain Eukaryota; kingdom Viridiplantae; phylum Streptophyta; class Magnoliopsida; order Lamiales; family Lamiaceae; genus Paraleonurus; species Paraleonurus japonicus. Next base: position 32,578,564 of record CM061060.1, read on the forward strand.
TAATTGAAATTAGGGATGAAGTGATTGCCTCATGCTATGATTGTTGATAATTGTGATCAATTGAATTAGATTGCTTCCTAATTGTGATTCTTAATTGTGCTTCATGAAAAATTATCTCTTTTGATTAATGGTTGATCACCCTAGCAATAGGCGAGTTGAGCTAACGTGATTAGGTGTTAATCGGGTTTCAATTTTTGCATGATTGTATGAATTGAGGACTTCTACATTGAGAGATGAGAAGAACTAAGGATACTCACATTAGGCATTATGATATTAATGGAGTGATTAATTTCATGATGGTTTATGCTTTCTAATTTGATTGATTTGCATTTGGATATAATCATAGCTTGTTAATCATGGATTCCTTGATGGAGATTATCCCTTGCACCCAATTCCCCATTGATTTTAGTATATTTGATCTTGCATTCTAGGTGTTTGATAGATTGCTTGCATAATCTTGCCATTTAATTTCTTGCATTTTGTAGTGATTTAATCCAAAAACTTGTTGCAACTTTAGCCATTTAGAACTCTTATCCTTGAATTTCGTTTGCATACTTTCTCCCTTGGGTTCGATATTTTGTTGATTGGTCTTAAAAACTCTTATCCATCGGAGCAGAGGTGGAGAAGGCTTACGCAGGCGGGTGAAGAAGATCGAGTTCCCAGAATGGTTGTCTAACGCCGATTCTGGTCCCTAAGGGCGGCGGTGGAGGATGTGTATTGACTTTCATGATCTGAATAAAGTGTGCCCCAAGGACCACTACCCATTGCCGAGAATTGATCAATTAGTGGACTCCATGCTGGTTTCGAGCCGCTTAGCATGATGGACGCATATCAAGGATATCACCAGATACAATTGTATCCAGGAGATATCCCAAAGGTTAGCTTTATCGTACCTTGTGGAACTTTTGGCTATGTGAAAATGCCCTTGGACTGATCAATGCGGGAACTACCTATCAGCGCATGGTGGATAAAGTATTTCGGGAGCAGATAGGTAGGAACATGGAAGTGTATGTGGATGATATCTTTGGTAAAGAGCCGTAAAGCTCGGAGCATGTGGCTGACTTAGACGAATTCTTTAAGGTAATATGGAGAAATGGAATCATGTTAAATCCTGCTAAATGCTCTTTTGGAGTTAAAGGTAAGTTTCTCGGATACATGGTGAACCGAGAGAGGAATAGAGGTGAATCGGAGAAGGTACAAGCGGTGCTAAACATGCAGCCCCTAAGACCTTGAAGGAGCTCCAGACGGCGAACGGGAGGATAACGAGGCTGAGCCGATTTATAGCCGAGATCAGCCGAGAGGAGTTATCAGTTCTTCCGTATCCTCGAAAAGGGTCTAAATTCACTTGGGACGAGCGGTGCTTGGAGGCTTTCGAGGAGCTCAAAACCCATTTAGCTTAGCTCCCAACACTTACAAAGCCCTTACCAGGTGACATCCTGTATTTATATTTATACGTGGGAGCACTCATTGAGCACGGTATTGATAAAAGAACAAGGTTACGAGCGAAGCTTGATTTACTATGTGAGTAAGCTTATCCAAGAAGTGAAAAGTAGATACTCCGAGATCGAAAAGGCGGCTTTGGCGATTATGGTTACGGCCGAGGAGATTGAGGCCTTATTTTTTATCACATAAGATTATTGTTAGGACTAACTATCCATTGAGACGGAGTCATAGCTCGTGCTGACCTATACGGAAGGATGGTGAAATGGAGTCATTGAATTGGGTGAATACCAAGTGGAGTTTGAGCCCAGAAAGGCCATCAAGGCCCGGCCCTTATCGAGACTTCATTCGGGAGGCTACAATAGGAGGAGATTGTACCACTGGAAGTTCTATGTGGATGGATCAACAACATTGATGGGTTCTAGAGCTGGCATTGTGATAATTGATCCCCAAGGATTAGAAATCTAGGTGGCTGTCAAGTTCCGATTCAGGACCTATAATAATGGGGCGGAGTATAAGGCACTCGATCAAAGGGGCGGAGATGGCATCGATTTAGGAGCTCAAGGTATCATCATATTTTCTAACTCTCGGTTAGTGTTCCAACAGTGAACGGAGACCGTGAGGCTAAAGATCCCAAGATGATAGCATATAAAGACCGAGTTAAGGATGCGGAGAGCAGGTTCTATCGGTTCGAGGTCCAGCAGATTCCGAGAGAGGAGAATATGAAGGCGGATGGATTGGCAAAGCTTGCTAGTTCCTCACCAATAGGAGGATCCCAGCAAGATAACTTTGGTTTCTGCTGAAAGAGAAGCTCTGAGCTCATAGTGGGAGGCTGTTGATGACGCGACAAATTAGAGAAGCAAAATCTGGAAGGCGCTAACTCGGGACCTGCTATGGGGTCTCGGAGAGATAAGCAATTTAGAATCGGATTCTGTATAATTGGTGATCAACTATATAAACGATCTTTGACATGTCCATATCTAAGATGTTTATCTAGCGAGGAAGGAAGGTATGTGTTAAAGGAGATGCATGAGGGATGTGCGGCGGATCATGCGGGAGCTCGGGCGTGCAAGAAGAACCTTAAGAGCTGGATACTTACGGCCAACTATGAATGAAGATGCAAAGGACCTAGTGAAGAGGTGCGAAAGATGTCAAAAGCATGGCCCGTTGATACACCTCCCGCCGAGGAGATGGGTGCTATGTATGCCCCGTGCCCTTTTGCCAAATGGGGAATGGACTGGTAGGGCCCTTCCCTCTAGCTCGAGGCAGCGAAAGTTCCTGATTGTGGCGATCGATTACTTTAGCAAATTGGTCGAAGCAGCTCCTTTGGCTAAAATTGATGAACAGAATGTAATAAGATTCTGTGGAAGTTTATATGTTGCAGTTCGGTGTTCCCGAGGATCCTCGTGTCGGACAATGGGACCCAATTTAATGGCGAGAAGGTCCAGGAATGGTGTAGGGCCTTGAAGATTTGCGAGAAATTCACTTCGGTTGCGCACCCGTGCTAATGGCCAGTCGAAGTCACTAATCGAATCGTGGTTAATGGGATTAAGGCACGATTAGAGAATGTGGGGGAGCATGGGTCGATGAGCTAGACTCGATCTTATGGGCCTATAGAACTACCTCGAGAGCCGCAACAGGTGAATCTCCTTTTCGATTAATTTATGGAGTTGTGCCTGTGCTTCTGCAGAAATAGGGATGAGTTCCCATCGGAATGAGCATTTTAATGAGGAGGTAAACCAGAACTCCGATGAAGGAGAAGCTGGACTTACTAGAAGAAGAAAGAGAGGCTGCCCAGTGAGAGCGAGAAAGATACAAGGCTAGAATCAAAGCCGCATACAATAAAAGAGTGGTTCCTAGAACATTCGAAAAGGGAGATCTGGTGCGAGAAGAGCCGATGCCTTGAAGCCGGTGAAGAAGCTGGAACCCAAGTGGGAGGGACCTTATCGGGTGATATTGAATGTATTATTTGCTTACAATGTATTATTCTAGAATTTTTATCGGTACAAATCCTGAAAGATATGTTAATTATTAATTCGGGATTTGAAAGATCAAATTTATCAATTCGGGACACTGAAAGATGTTTATATTAAGAGATTTTATCAATTCGGGACCTGAAAGATAGGAAAATTATCAATTCGGGGTCTTAATTCCAGGTCTGGATTGATAAAATCTCTTAATATAAACATCTTTCGAGATCCGGATTGATAAATTTTATCTTTGAGGTCCCGAATTGATAATTAATATATCTTTCAAGACTTGAACTGATACGTGGGTGTTACATTTAGGTATCCAATTTTAGTTATTAACATATTTATATATTTTTGATATCGTAAACCATATATATTCGTATACTAAAAGAAATTAAACAAATCTAATTTTCCATAATAAATTATTGTTGTTATAATAATTACTTATTATTGTTGTTACCTCGTTCTAAATCCGGTGGATTTGTGGTTAATGTGGCGTGGTTTAACGGATAAAACAAGTAAAGATTCAATGTTCTTGAACAATAAATGCCCAAGAGCAATGAATGATGATGATTAGTAATGAATGCTTGAATAGGTGCAAGAAAGCAATAAAGAGAGAGAGAATTGCCGGGTTGATAGCCCGAGTCTTAAGGGTGGATTCTAGGATCCATTTATTGTGCCTTAAAGGCTCTATTTATAGGGCAAGCTTGCTGCCCAGGCATTTAATGTTGGGATCCTCATTTAATGTGGGTTGGCTGCTCGCAGCCCGTATTGGCAAAGCCGCAGCCCGTACTTGGCCAGGCCACGGCCCGTACTTGGCCAGGCCGTAGCCCACTCTCGTCCCTTTGTCCGCTGGTGGGGATTTCTGACATTTATTTGATTTGTTTCTATTACAAGTATGTTTGACATTTAATTCTAACTATTACAACGATATTTTTCCATATATAGCTTATCTTGTCGATCTACGGACTCCCGTACGGTGGCGAGCCGAGCTTTGGCAAGCGGCGAGCTAGATGATGACTCTTGGCGAGCCGGGTCTTGCGGGTGAGCGATGAGCCGGATGATTCTTGGCGGGCCAAGTAGTGACGGGAAAGCGACGAGCCAGATGACTCTTGGTGGGCCAAGTAGTGACGGGCAAGCGGCAGCCAGATGACTCTTGGTGGGCCAAGTAGAGCGGGCAAGCCGGAAGTCATGGGCGAGCCGGCCTATATTGGCGAGCCGGATACTTAGGCATCCTGCTTATCTATTTGTCGTGCTCCACTTCGGGTGGGCCGAGCTCACAACCTCTCTATTGGGCCTCTTACACTTGGCCAAATTATTCGTGATACAACAATTGCCCCCAATTTGGTCCTTCGAGGGACTCAAGGGCCGAACTGGTAATCCATTGAATGCCCCAAGTGACGTAATAAAGAATTAAGGCGAGTCGAGAATACCTTGGGAGAGCCGTTTATTTGGGCCAACCAAAATTTTAGGAGAGCCAAATTATCGATGGACCTATCAATTCTCGGGCGACCCAAACACGCTTTATGGCAAGTCGAAAAATTGGGCCCAAAGCGATGTACAAAATCGAGCGTAACTTATAACTCCTGGCTCAAAATTTTTATTATAATACCTTTTCGGAATCGGGACGACGAGACGATGAAGAATCACTGCTTTGCAGTGTCTAATCAAGATTAAGGGCAAAATTAAATGTCTTCCCATCGGGATTGATCCGAACACTCGTTTTACCAATTAGGCATTGGGCGAGCCAAGCATACTTCATGATGAGAAAAATTAGGCCTGCCCAGCGGACCTTTAGGCGAGTTGGGCTGCTTTACTTTCCGGGCGAGCCGAGTCGCCCTTGGGCGAGCCACGATATTTCAAGCAGGCCGCTTATTGAAGGCGAGCAAGGGTACATTGGGCGAGCCGCTTATTGAGGGCGAGCAAGGGTACCTCGGGCGAGCCGAAATGTTCCGGCGAGCCGCTTATTGAGGGCGAGCGAGAGGTTCACCGATAAACTAAAGAGTTGACCATTGGATTTCATCACAGAAATCGAAGAAGTATTTTCTGTCGAGATCGCGCGCGTGGGCGTATTAATGGCGCATGCGAGGTTTAATTTCATTTTGAATCCCATTTTCCGAAAATACATGTGTATTCAGATCCTTCCCGCCCTCTGCCAAGAGTCATCTTCATCTTCCTCATATTCTTTTACCGTTTCCTTCCAGGACTTCGAGCGTTCCTCTGTAAGAGAGCGAAAAATGTCATCGGCGTTTCTCCGTTATCTTCTCCGGTCCAAGTGCCTTTATAGGTTAGGTTTCCCTTCGTTCGCTATCGATTCTCATTGGTTATATCTGTGGAATCGAGAGGGTTTCCACTGTTCTCCGACAATTTGTGCGGTCGCGTTTGCTCTTGAGATCGCTCAGGATCGCTCGTAACGAGGTGGGTTCTTCTTTCCTCCATACTTTTAATTTTCAGAGAAACTTCACTGGAAGAACGGGAAGGATACACGATTCCCCTTTTTTTTTTCTTAGACAGCTTGTGTTTACGCTTTCCGTCGTCAATCGGCAGCGAACTTCCACGGCTGCTGTCCGTTTTGATGAGCGGCCGATCGTCTTCTCCATTCGGTCACTGCCGGCGACAGCTTCCCGATAGGTGAGCTTTTCTTATACATATATATATACACCTATATATATATATATATATATATATATATATTCCTTCAAAAACCTCGTTCTCTTCATTTCCCCTTTCAATTTCTTGTTCTAAATTTGATGTTTACAATGAATAGAGTGAGAGATAGATTCTCGCTGCGCAATTTGATTCTTTGGGATTTCACCCAATAGCACTTCTTTCCGCCATTATCATCTTTGTATTTCAAACGTCGTTCGTCGGCGGCGACTTTCCGGTAGGTGAGCTTTCGTATATATATATATATATATATATATATACAATCTCACCGATTTCACAGATCGTGAGAGGTTCATTCTTAACTTTCTTGGTGTTTATTTTCGGAGGGGGTTGCACCGACATCTTCCTGTCACTTTCACGATTGGGTGACTATTTCCGGCAGCGTCATTGGAGGTTTTTCAATAGGTGGGTTTGAAATGTCCTATTTCCATCTTGGTATTTTCCGAGCCTTTTTGATTGGTTGGATATGGTGAGGAGGCGAGGTGGCCCTTATACCTCTCGTATTCGGCAAGGGGGCCGGTAATCCTAGCCGTGATGGGCTTTATCAACCACCACCGGTTCTCGGTTCTTGGGACCTCAATGATGATGATTATGGGCTTGAGTCTGTGGTCAATCGTCCGGGATGACTTTCCGATGAGAGGCAATTGCCCACTTCGACCGATGGTGATGGTGCGATTTTCGGGGAGAGCCGAGAATGACCCTTTCGAAGGTTTAGAGGATTTGGGTGTTGATCTTCGCCTTCGGGGTGAGGGAGGCCGAGCATCCGGTTCGAGGGGCGAGCCAACTAGGCCGAGAGACCGAGATGGGTAGGCTACGATTTTGAGCAACAACTCAATCGGGCGAGCGGGCCATGCTCCCGGCGGGTGAGCCACCTCTAGCGAGCGAGCCACCGTTAGCGGGCGAGCCACCGTAGAGAGGCGAGCCACTAAAGTGATGAGTAGTCGGGCTTCGATGTTGATGGTCCAAGTGATCGAGTTGAGGTTGATGTTTTGGCGTCCGAGGGTCGGCGCGGTAGAAGAAGAAAGAGCGGAGATGGAGGCCGTGAGAGACAAATTGGAGCGAGGCGAATTAATTTGGGAAGCTTGGGCTTCTTGGAGGGAATTTATAGATCAGCTTGTTGGCCCAAACTCCGATTTTGATTACTCTTCGTATCGGCTTGATCACCCTTATAAGTTTGTGCCTCGTGATCCCTAGTCGGTCCGGCCGGCATTCCCTCGGAGTGGAGTCGCGAGCCAAGAAGCTTCGGTAAGTAATGTGACCCAAGATGAATTGGATGGAGCGAGAGAGACCTGGATGATCCCATCGGATGTACACCTTTATGCCCCGGATCCGAGAGAGCGAGCAGATCAGCCTCCCGAAGGGATGGTGGCCATTCTTTGTTCGGCCATGAACTTTGGACTCCGGTTTCCATTGCACCCGAGTGTCTCCCATCTCCTCAACTTTTGAGAGCTTGCACCTATGCAGATCCATCCTAACGGGTGGCTTCATTTGATGTGTTTGTTGACTATCTTTGGCAAGCTGCGGCTTTTTAGGATGCCGACCCCGGTGAGTTGACTAGTATCTTGACCGTAGCGAATGCCTCGGTGAAGACGAGTTGGGGAGCATGTATGTGAGAGGCCGAGATAAGACATTCATTGGGGAGATTCCCCAAAGGTTCGAAATTGGCAGCAGAGGTGGTTCTGGGTTGTCGGGAGTTGGAGATCGGCCGGCGTGACCCTTAACCAAAATATTGAAATCCCCACCACCTTCCATGACAAAAACCAAGTATGATTGTTTTATCGCTTTTGAACTCCTTGGGTGATCTAATTTCACTTTTTATTTTGCAGGTTATAACTTCCCAGTGACGAGGATTTGAATTTTGATTTCAAGCTCATGCTCGAGAAGCTTAAACTTGTTTGAGAATCGCGGTTGTTGCACGAGAAACTCAATACACGAGGCCGAGGCATCGAGCTCGACCGATTTGTTTACCTCGACACTTGCGTTTGGCGGGTAATTTCTTATTTTTTCCTTGAATTCATGTCATTCATGCATTATTGATCATTTCCTTTGTATTGTAGATCCTAGCTACCCGGTCTTCAAGACTTGCCGCCCGAGATAATGGACGAGTTCCGGCCCTCATAGACCGCCTTGGCACCACGAAGCCTACCAAGGGGAAAGGAAAGAGAAAAGTTGTTCGACCTGCCCCGAGGCGCTACTTCGGCCCGGGCCGCAAAGCTCGTGTGCCGCGCCCTCCGAGGTCCCGGCGGCCAAGGTATCGGCGCCCGTGGCCCGGTTGGTGGGCTCGCGAGTTCGCCCGCCTGCACTACCGCCACATCATCCGAAGTCGAGCGGGTTGGCTCTCCGCTTGTTACTCCCCCTCCCTGCGGGTCGGCTTGGAAGCGGGATGCAACTCCGATCGAGATCTTTGATTCTAACGAGAGAGAGCCTCGGCAAAGCGGGTTTGGTCGAATCCTGTTATTCCCACGGGCGAGCCAGCAGGATTTCGCAAGACTTGCCCCCTGTGCCCCTCGCTTGCCCCTCTTGGGTAACCGACATTCGGTTTTGTTCGGTCCGCCCTGGATCGGACTACGGCGGTCGCGACCACTAAGCTTCTAGAGGAGTAAGTCTCTTTACTTTTCGTCTTTTGAGTATTGAAGAAAATTATTAACACATTTCTGTCTCGGGGTACTTGATGAGGATCCTCGCCGCCCGCCCATGATTGTGGACTTCCTATCCGCTCATCGGGTTAGATCGACGGCTGGACTCCCGCCCATGTTCGACAAGCAATCCGGGATGTACCTATAGCCTGGAATCTTGACTTGGAGAGGACGATTTCTCACTCATCCGAGAGTAGTTTCTTGATGGCCCAGATACTTGTAGCCCAGTCACTCGTGGTCGTCCAGAAAGTGTGACCGATCGGGATCTTGAGGTAGATCGAGATCAACGTTGTTAAAGCCCGACATGAGGAGATGGCTCGTGCTTATGAGGATTTGGAGAAGAAAGTGGGGCTTTTGGAAGCCTAATCTGAAGCTTCATTGCCCGTGCCGAGTCGGCCGAGAAGAGGGTCATTGAGTTGGAGTCCCTCGTGCGAGACCCATGAGTCCCTCCGAGCCGCCACCGCCGCTGAGTCATTCAAACATGGGGAGGAGAAGGGTCGAGGCGAGGCGCGAGAGACGGCATTGGAGGAGATTAAGAAGATGAAGGTTGATCTTATCGATGCCATGTACCGAGGCTGGGAGGCGGAAAAGAAGGAGAAAGAGGCGGAAGCCCTCCTCCGGAAAGGCTGCGACGGCGAGGACATTGTCAAGAGGTTGGCTGAGGCCCAGGAGTTGGTGACTTTGATGGAGGAGGCCGAGCCAGCGGAAGCGGCTGTAGGGGATAAGGTTGAGGAAGAGGCCGATCCGCAGGGATCGGCGGTCATCGGAGAGTTTGCCTTTACATGCATTTACCGATGCTATCTGGGAGAGTCGTAGGGTGGGTCGGCCTTCGATCATCTTAAGTCCTATTTCCGTAGGTATGTGGCCGCTCGCCCACTCCACCCAGATATTAATGTCCGCTTAGGGATCTTGAGGAGACTTATGGGGTGGATCTTTCTTGGTACCCCAACCGCTCGCTTGCTTCTTAGGAGAGGAGTCTCCGGCGAGGTCTACCAATGGAGGCAGCGGAGGTGGGTCGAGCCGAGGCGAGGAGGCCGGGTCGTCCGCCCCCAAACTTGATTTATTTATTGCTTTGGTAGTTTGTAGCTTCTTGCTTTCTAGATCGCCGCTTTGTTTGGGCCTTTTGTAATCGGCTTTGTGTCGCACTCTGAAACTTATTAATGAAATGAATCATTTGTATTTCCATTATGTTTCTCTCGTGATTCATGTACTTTACATTCTTGCATGTTGTACTCTCGATTTTCTTTTTGTGTTGTCGAGCCGAGACTTGGCTCGCCTGGCGATCGTCTTTGGGTCGACCAAGCCATGCAGACCTCAACTATGGGTCGGCCAGACTTGTTTTTCTATTTTCTCTTGGGGTCTTGACTCATCAAGAGGGTTTTTCATCGGGAGCTTAGCTCGCCGGGACTTTGCTTATCGTGACCATTGTTGCTTTAATTTTGGCCAAGGCGTTGAGCAAAGGGTGCTCACCGAACGGCCCAAGTTTATCGAAAATCTTTTGATGAACCCGGATCCATTGGAAGTCTTTACCCATCATGATTGGTTATTCATCACCTCTAGTGACTTTCAACATGTAGTGTGGGTGTGCCCGCCGGGAGCTTGGCTCGCCGTGGGACTTGGTCGTCTGTGCAACCGGTTGCACCTCGGTGACTTATTTAGGTGCATCGAGTTGAGTGCTCTTGCGCTCTGGGTTGACCAGCTTGGGGTCGAACCGCTCGCGACTTTGTCCTAACTCAAAGAGCTTGGGGACCTCGCTAGCCATAAGCTAGGAGACCTCGGCCGGAGGCGTGCTTGTCACGAGGATTTAGGGAGTGGACCCCGTGCTTGCGAGAGATTTAACTTGGTCGCAAGGCTTTACGGACATTGAGCCCGTTTTCGGAGATCGAGCCGATTGCGAGTCTCGGGTATTTTACATATAAGCAAATGCATGAGCCGTTAAAAAATAAAAAGTTTTATTGATAAAAGATGTGTGAGAGTTACATGAGTTTTCAAAAATGAGACCCGCTAGGCTGATCATTGATAATATTTCTTGAGGTGGCAAGCATTCCATGGGTATTGGTCCGTAGTGCCATCGGGATGTTCGAGCTCGTAAGCTCCATTGGAGAGCCATTTGGATATTACGAAGGGCCCTCCCGATTCGGGACAAATACCCCTTGGCTTGGACTATGCACTTTCTTAAGCACTAGCTCGCCAACCGAAAATTGTGCGATCTTGACTTTGGAGTTGAAATATTTCTGAGACCTTTGCTTGTAGGCCGCATTTACGTGAAGCTGAGGCTAGCCGGCGTTCCTCGAGCATAACGAGATCTAGTCTTCTTGCCTTATCATTATCATCGGTAATCTCTTGCGTGGTCCGATAGCTTGGAACGACGATCTACGATGGGATGACCGCTTGATCTTGGCGAGGCGAAAGGAGTCTCGCCGTCGAGTTCCTTGTGGTGGTCCTATATGCCCAAAGGACATCGGGAGGCTACTTGCCCATTTTCCCTTTCTATCCTCTAGCTTGGCTTTGAGAGTATGCTTTAAAATTTTGTTGGCTGCCTCCACTTGACCATTGGTCGAGGATGATAAGGTGTGGAGAACAATCTTTTGATATTCCATCTTTCACGAACTCCATGATCTCTAGCCCGTCGAATTGTTTCCCATTATCTGAAATGATGGCTTGGGGAGACCGAACCGACAAATAATATTCTTCTAAATAAATCTTATGATTTGTTATTGGTCGATCTTATTCGGTGGCTCGCTTCGCCCATTTTGTGAAGTAGTCGGCGACAACCACGGCATATTTGCATCCACCGGGGCTGTTGGTAGAGGACCAATTAAGTCAATCCCCCACTGTGCGAATGGCCATGTAGATGGATTTCAAGTGCTTGGGGAGAGCTTGATGTTGGGGGCCATGATTTGGCATTGGCGACAAGCCTTAGCATATGCAATAGCATCTTTCCTAAGAGTTAGCTAATAATATCCTTGTCTCATGGTTTTGTAAACGAGCGCTTGCCCCTCAAAGATGATTTCCACAGACGCCGTCGTGGATTTCAGCTAACACTTTCTCGGCCTTGCTCTAGAGTGATGCATTTGAGGAGTGGCGAAAGAAGTTTCGTTTATAAAGATGATCTCCAAGCAGTGTGTATCTAGCCGCTCGCATTTCAAGTTGTCTAGCACGAACCCGGTCCTCGGGAGAGCTCCGGTTTTGAGGTAGACGATGATGGGAGTCATCCAGGTTTCTACCTTGGCTGAATCAGGCACCGCCCGGCCGCCGATGGCGAGCTGGAGAGCTTGATGAGGACAATGTTAGACATGTTTGTCGCGCCCTCCGAAGTGGCTAGCTTAGATAGAGCATCGGCTTGAGAATATTGCTCTCTTGGGATCTGCTCTATGAAAACTTGGTGAATTTGCTTGCACATGGAGGCAACAAGCTCTTGGTACTTCACCATTTGTTCCCCACAGGCTTCATATTCCCCCTTGACCTGGTTTACCACCAGCAAGGAATCCATGAAGATATGAAGCCGACGAACTCCGACCGCCGCGGCGAGCTCGAGGCCGCCGACTAAGGCCTCATATTCGGCCTCGTTATTGGTGGCCAAGAAATCGAATCTCCGCATTCGTGAAACACCGCCCCTCTAGGCCAACCAAGACAATACTGGCCCCGGCGCATGATCGTGTTGACGAACCGTCCACATACAACTTCCATGGGGAAATCCACACTTGTTGGGTTTGTTGGGAACGTTAGCTCGGCCACGAAATCCGCGAGAGCTTGTCCCTTGATTGCCGTTAAGGGAGCATATGTGATGACGTATTGTGCTATCTCCAAGGACCACTTGAGTAGCCGGCCGGCTGGTGTCGGGTCTATGTAGCACTTGTCTAAGAGGTAGGGTTGTGAGGACCTCGACACGGTGGTCGAAAAAATAGGCCCTCAATTTTCTAACACTCATGATCAAGGCATAGGCCAACTTCTCCAGCGGGGTGTACCTTAGCTCGGCATCATGCAAGACTTGACTTACAAAGTAAATCGGCAAGTGTTGCTGACCGTTCGCCCGGACGAGTACGGCACCGAGGCGAACTCCGAGGCAACGAGGTAGAGATAGATTTTCTCGCTTTGGCACGGGTTTGGCGAGAATTTGGGGTTGGCGAGGTACTCTTTTAGCTTTAGGAAAGCCGCTCAGCTCTCCTTGTTCCAAGAGAACTTGTTTCTTGATTGTAGCAAAGAACGGTTTGCTTTTATCCCCCAACCGGGATATAAATCTATTCAACGGCTAGGCATCCGGTCAAACGTTGGACTTGCTTGACATTTACGGGTTCTTCCATGTCGAGGATTGCCTTGATTTGAGTTGGGTTGGCCTCAATCCCTCGGCTCACTATGTGGCCAAGAAACTTCCGGATCCAACACCGAAGCTGCACTTCTTAGGATTGAGCTTCATATTATATTCTCTTAGAATTGAAAATGTTTACTGAGATCTCTCAAGTGGTCCTCCTTCTTCACACTTTTGACAACAATGTCGTCAATATAGACCTCCATTGTTTTGTCAATTTGTTTGGCGAACATTTTGTTTACTAACCTTTGATAATTCGCCCCAGCATTTTCAAGCCGAAGGGCATCCTAAGCCGAGAGTAAACGTTCTTTTACGTGAGGAAGGAGGTATGTTTGATATCCTCAACGGCCATCGGGTATTTGGTGGTAGCCTGCAAAAGCATTCATGAAGGACATCATTTTGTGACCGTGATCTTCTGTACCGGATGGTCGATATGAGGCATTGGGAAATGATCTTTCGGGCAAGCTGCATTTAGATCCGTGAAGTCTATACATAGCCTCCAAGACCCGTTTGATTTTTGGCGAGCACGGCATTTGCTACCCATGTGGCTCGTCTTGGCCTGCTCGATGAGTTTGTTGTCGAGCAGTTTCTTGACCTCCTCGGCCAAGGTAGCATACTTTTCAGACCAAATTTTCTTCTTTTTTGGGAGATGGGTTTGCGTTTTGGATCGATTTTCAAGTGATGGCATGCATGTTTTGGGTCGATGCCTACCATATCTTGATGAGACCAAGCAAATACATCCACGTTTTGCTTAAGGAAGTCGATGATATCCCCGCATTTCGGATGGAATTTTGAGCCAATCGTGACTTCTAAATCGGGCGAACAGGATCCACCGGAATGCGCTCGAGTTCCTCAACCGGCTATTCGTTTCAATCTTTGACCACCAGGATCTTGGATATTGCCCCTAGGATCGAGATCCGGGGTTATCGGTTCGAAACCGAGGCGAGGTTCCAGGTCTCGCTCGCCCAAGGCCTGGCCCGAGGTCGACATCCATGGGGGTGGGTGGCTGGCCAGGCGAGCTCATCTGGGTAGACTCGGGTCGAGTCGGCGAGCCGGAATTGCGGGCGAGCTCGCTTGGAGCATGGCTCTTGAAGCGATTTCGTCCTTTTCTTGTTCAGCCAAAGTTGACTCATTACAATAAAGATCTAAACTAAGTGCGGAAAGTAAATTCGGACGCAAGTAGTTCAAACACTTCTTAGCCATTTTTGGTCCCCTTTTACCGTACCAACTTCCCCCTCGGGAGTAGGGAACTTGATGCATAAAAGTAAGACGAGGCAACCGCCTCAAAAGTTTCAAGGAAAGGGCGACCGAGAAAGGCTGTTATACATGTTCGGTTGGTCAACTATTACAAAGTCAATAGGCCTAGTAATCCTAACCCTATCATCTGCGTGGTCGGCGAGCTCGGCGACCAGCTTGATCCTTCCAAAAGCGTTGATAATGGTGTCGCTGAAGCCACGCACCGCAAGTTGTAGGGCTTGATGAATTTGGCTAAGTTTCCCATCTGGTCCAAAGCGGACTTGAAGATGATGTTGCAGAAGCTTCCATTGTCGGCGAGAACCCGGTCGACCGTCATGCCAAGGATGGTGGTCGAGATGACTAGAGTATCGTTCTTGGGGCAAAGAACCCCATCGCGGTCGAGTTTGAGAAGGTGATTACCGCTGTCTTTGAAATAGTGGGCTCGGGAGGAGCATTGACCAAGTTGATGTGATCAATGGCCCGAAGTTCGGCCTTCCGCTTCTGTTGGGTGGCTGAACACTTCTACCAAAGCCGCCCAAACTGCCTTCGCCTTGAATCATGTTGACTGTCCGCCGGCACGAGGTGGGGGTAGCTCGTCCTCCAAGTCCTCGTCCGCCTCCCAACTGCAGCCAGCGGCTCGCGAGCCCTTGGTTGTGGGTCGACCCGCTCCCTTTGGCGTCGAGGAGCACCTCGCTCGTCCGCATCGATTCGGGGCAGGTTTTTACGAACTCATCGAGCTGGCCATCTTCAAAAAGTTTCCAAAGTTATCGGAGCAAGTCACGACATTGGCTCGTATTATGCCCAGGGAATCATGGTAGGCACAGAATTTCCCGGTGTGGGGCTTTGATGGGTCTAGCTTTGATTGGTTTTGGCTTGGGGAGCATGCCGGAATCTTTGGATGGCATTAAAAACATAAGCGGGGAGTGGTTAAGCACATCGACCACTTGGTGGACCTCCACCCCCTTGGCATGGCTTTCGAACCTCTTGAAGGTTCCATGGTTCTTTGGTGGCCGCCCTTTTTGGGTAGCCATGGCTCTTCTTTTTAGTTGAGGATGCTTTCGTCGTTCCCTCATCCTTAGCTTCTTCCCCTTCTTCCTTCACCTCGCTTGATCATTTGGGCGATGAGTTTGATGGGTGATGAGATCACCCGCCCGGCAACGGAACTCGGCGTAGGAAGTAGGGTATTTCTTCGTTATATGTCTAAACATATGGGAATCTCGGCCTGAGCCCGTTGATAGCGGCATGAAGTTGGAGCTCGTCGCCCACCGGGTCTCGGTTAGCGAGGATCTCATCAAGGCGATCCAAATACGCCTCGTCGCTCTCCCTTCTCGTCGGCGGATCCCCATCAACCTCGACGGTTTTCAGCGCGGGGATCTTAGAGGCGAAGTAAGAGATGAAGCTTTCACCTAGCTCGTCAAAGGTATTGATCGAGCGGGCGGGCGAGGAGACCACTTGTGGGCGAGCTCGCCCAACGTCAGCGGGAATTGACGACATTTCGTCGCATCAGAGGCCCTCTTCCCACCATGTAAATTTTATACTTGCTTAGGTGGGTCTCTTGGTCGATTTTCCCTCGTATAAAGGAATGCGAGGGTATGATTTTTGATTGCACGGGGCATGCTCGACTGCATGGAAAGCGATTCGCTCGCCACGTTCCGCTTGGGGAGCCCCTTACGGGCCTCGAAAGCGATTCTCCATTTCATCAATCTTTTACGCATAGCGATGAGGAGAGAGTCACGCGGATCTTGAACCGGCTCTGGCGGGGGAGAGCTACCGGGCCTAAACGGTCTTGGATTGATACTCGTTTGCCTTCTGGCGGCGGGGCCGATGGCGAGGCCGATTGTCGGTAGTGGCCGGTCCTCGCTGGGCGACCTCGCCCGTCGATGGGCCCGTGCGGCGTGGCGCATCCGGGTGACGGACTCGAGTCGATTTAAAATCCAGTGGCGGGAAGTCTGTTTGGGGTCTTAGTCAAACCGTGGAACCCAATCGTTCAAACACGGATTTTGACCCGGGCACTGGACCGCCCTTCTGGGCGAGCAAGAGCGGCTGCGCGCCTATTGCTCGGCCAGCTTTTCTCTTTCCCTTTTGAGCGCGGGAAATTTTTTTCTTTTTAGCGGCGGTATGAGGGGCCGACTCGCCTCCCAACTCGCGAGCGCGTGCTTGCAGTGCTTTATGGCCGTTTGCACACTGCTCGGGAGTTTGATACTCCCGGAGGGGAATGGAGAGCAAGTCCCTCACCGGACGGACGAGGTGAGTTCCCCTTGGCCCCGCTCACCGGGTGGGCGGGGAGGTTCTCCTCTGGGTTGGACTGTGGGGTTTTCCCTTGGGTTGACATTTCCAGCCTTAGACATGTTGTGAGTGAGGAGAGTTGGTTTGAAGATTTGAAGATGAAGTTGAAGAACAGTGGGTGTTCTTCAAGGCTTTTCGATGAACAAATGAGTGTTCTTCGCTTTTCCCGTAAAACGTGAGGTTTAGCACACACCCTCCTTCTAGCTCCAATTGTTGTTGCCCGTTCTAAATCCGGTGGATTTGTGGTTAATGTGGCGTGGTTTAACGGATAAAACAAGTAAAGATTCAATGTTCTTGAACAATAAATGCCCAAGAGCAATGAATGATGATGATTAGTAATGAATGCTTGAATAGGTGCAAGAAAGCAATAAAGAGAGAGAGAATTCTGGGTTGATAGCCCGGTCTTAAGGGTGGATTCTAGGATCCATTTATTGTGCCTTAAAGGCTCTATTTATAGGGCAAGCTTGCTGCCCATGCATTTAATCTTTGGGATCCTCATTTAATGTGGGTTGGCTGCAGCCCGTACTTGGCCAGCCACAGCCCGTACTTGGCCAGGCCGCAACCCACTCTCGTCCCGCCAACATTCCGCCGGTGGGGGATTTCTGACATTTACTTGATTTGTTTCTATTACAAGTATGTTTGACATTTAATTCTAACTATTACATCGATATCTTTTCCATATATAGCTTTGATCTTGTCGATCTACGGACTCCCGTACGGTGGCGAGCCGAGCTTTGGCGGCGGCAGGCGGATGATGACTCTTGGCGAGCCGGGTCTTGTGGGCGAGCGGCAGGCGGATGATTCTTGGCGGGCCAAGTAGTGACGGGCAAGCGGCAGGCAGGATGACTCTTGGCGGGCCAAGTAGTGACGGCAAGCGGCAGGCCGGATGACTCTTAGAGGGCCAAGTAGAGACGGGCAAGCCCGGAAGTCATGGGCGAGCCGCCCTATATTGGCGAGCCGGATACTTAGGCATCCTGCTTATCTATTTGTCGTGCTCCACTTCGGGTGGGCCGAGCTCACAACCTCTCTATTGGGCCTCTTACACTTGGCCAAATTATTCGTGATACAACAATTATATTAATATCTAATTATATTTAATTTACCATAATTGTCGAATGTATTAATTGAGTTAAATTACCAAAATATTATCAAATAATTTATAGTCAATATATATACTCCCCCTCTCCACCAAAAGTATTCTCACACTGGTTTTTTTAACAATTTATTTTGCTTCACCATTCAACTATGTGATACAGAGACACTCACTACTCATTGGCCAATATATATTTCATGCATTGAGTACATTTTAATTAACTATGTGCTACTTGTGATTTTTAATTATTTTATCTTGCATTATTTTATTGTGCTTTTAAATACTTGAATTAATTAAATATGTCTTTATATGTTTAGTGGTGAGAAAATTAATTCATAAGTGATTAAGATTTTCATGGTGTTTGAGTAGTAATACAAATTATATAATTATTAGTAGTATTAATTATATTAGTTATAATATAAATTGTATTATTAGAATATATATATATATATATATATATATATATATGTAGTATAGTATATTAGTAAGTAGGATAAAGGAAATAAAAATAAAATAAATAAAATAAGTACAAAACTTACTCTGTAAGTTTTGTTAAGGCAATGGGAATTATATTAGCCATATCGGTTAGATGGCTTAAACAGAATATCAACATAGATAGGTAGAGAGAGGGCGACGCGAAGAGAGAGAGAGGGGAGAGAGAGAGAGAGAAAGACGATCGTGTCGAGCGAGCTTCGAAGTATTTTGGTAAGTATTCGACTTCCGTCAATTGATAAATTTTATACCGTTTTGAAGCTCGCGACGAGTAGAGCAAAACCCTATCCTCAAATTATTAATAATTATTCTTATTTGATAGTGAAAAAGTGATAGAAGGGTTTAAGGGTTTGATTTAGCGACGATTTTGCGAACTTGAGGTAAGTAGAAATTCATTTGCACCTACAATGCATAAATATAATATTTTGTGAAGTATTTATACTTAATCGGTGATATGTGAATATTGTGTTAATTGTGATGTTTGATTGATATTCAATTATTATTGTGAAAGGAGTCTCGTGAGCTCCATATACGAAGTGGAATGAACTTTGTGAGTTCGGTGAGTATTGTGAATTGAACCTGTGAGTTCGAGTTATTGTTGTAAATTGAACTGTAAGTTCGGAGATTATCGTGAAAGGAATTTGTGAATTCCATGATATTGCGAGAAGTGAAAAGGGTGTTTTGAGCATGTAGTTTTGTGTGTATATGCTACATTGCATCATGCATATCATGCATTAATATGAAAATATTTTATCAAATGGTGTGTTTGACCACATTATGCACCGAGGGCGGCGGGCGACCTAGGAGTTAAGGCGACCAGCAGATCTGGCGTATGCTACCTAGAGTAGGCCACCGTCTCATATGCTATGGTGTGTGCATATTTTTGAGAGGGGACTTACGAGACGGACGGGGGTCGAGGTTTGGTGATGGACCTCGCTAGGCCGTTAGAGGGTAGGATCCTCACCGGTGTGGGTCGACGTGGAGGGATAACTTCTTGGTGGTCATGAGGGCGCGATGGGGGGACCTTCGATGGCCACAAGAGGATGAGCCTCACGTCGAGGTCATACATATAGTGGCCACTTAAATATAAAGGAATTGAGCTTAATGCTCGTGTGCCGGTGCATAGTAGTGAGTCGGGGGCCCTAACGAGTGTTTCATAAATAAATTGATGATTTTAAAAGAGAGTGCATTGTGCATTGGGAGGTTTTCGAACTAAACACCGCATCATGCATAATTTACGCTTCTTGAGATTTATATCTCACCCGGTTTATGCATTGTAGGTAATCTTGATGATTACCGATGAGGAACCTGGACAAGGCTGTGGCGCTCTTGCAGGTTTTGAGTAGGCTGTGTACATAGATGACGCACTGTTGGGCGGGACCGTGGCTTATTTTGCTTCTGCTATTGTGTATTATGTTTATTTTGGATATGTACTTGTATAAACAAGCATGCTCTTGGTGTGTTGAAGTGAGAGTTTCATAGATTGTGGTTGGTTAAGAAGCTGGTGTGAATGTGAACAAGTTATGTTTTGAATACGTGATAATGTTATGTCGTTTGAAAAAGGAAAATGGTGCGAGTTTTTCTTGGTTGTTTTAATGTTTAAGTTTATATTATGTTGGTTGTGAAATTGTGGTCGTGTCAAACTATCACTTAATTTTTTCAATTTTTATTGACTTTATACTCATAAACAACTATTTAACTCATAAATGGACAATATTGATGATCATCGAGATATAAATGGACAATACCCCAAAATATCCTTACTTTGTATATTTTATCTATGTTTACTTAAAACCTACCAAAATCAAACGAACATACTTTTAGTGGACAAATACAATATATTTTTTTCATATATGATTGCTTAGTCTTTGAAATATATTATATTTCAAAAATTACTACAATTACTACTGATGATCAATGACTATCAAATCGAGATATTAATATCTTTATATTGTATAGATTTTTAACAAAAAAACATACTTCCTCTATCCACCAAAAGTATCCTCACACCGTTTTTAACAATTTATTTTGCGTCACCATCCAACCATCACTTAATTTCATCACATGTTATTGATTTTACACTTATGAACAACCACTTAACTCATAAATGGATCATACAATACCCTAAAATACCCTTATTTCATCTACTTTATCTACGGTTTTCTAAAATCACAAAACCAAACGAGCATACTTTTCGTGGACGGAGGGAGTATATTTTTAAAAAAATTTGCAATATATTCTTTCTAATATCATGATTATTTTGATTACTCTTCACATCTTTTAATTGTTAAATGTTTCAAAATAATTCATTTAAATTTGACAAATTCTCATATACAATATCCATGGATTTATGATACGTGAAATAACCCATATATAGGAAATTCACGAATTTTGGGTGTAACGCCCGAAATCGAAAGTCGACCTTCGGGGTCCGACGTCCTAAACCCGAGTCGTCACTTAGTGAAACATAAAAATTGAGCCAGAAAATTTCTTTGAATAACAAACGATTAAGTTGCAGCGAAAAATTTCAAACACTTTACTTGGTGAAGAGAAACTCTTTTAAAATAAAAGATCAGATCTACTTTGATCAAACCATCGGCGAGTACAACTCCTGTGGGGAGATAATAACATAAAATTAGTAAAGTATCCGTTATAAAAGGTTGAAAGTTACTAAGATGATTTATTTATTAATTAAGAGAGAGTGGGAAGCGGTCGTCTCACTGCAGACTCCGGGCCTCATTCTCGCAACCCAGAAAATATTAAGTTTGGGAGAGTGAGATAGGAATCTCGATGGGTAACTTTGTATCTTGCATACCGTGATTGACAGAAAACCCGAATATAAATGAATCTTTTATTCTTCTCTTATCTTTAGTTATGCGTTGCGGCATTTAGCCCATTTGTACAAGGTAATCTTGATTATAAGATTTTCATCCTTCAACTTTATTCGATTAAGAAATTCATCTTTCTTTGCGACAGTTAGTATATATATATATATAGCACATATGAGATGGCACGCTAGTACGTCCGATCCCGTAATCACAT
Source organism: Paraleonurus japonicus (assembly GCA_030762865.1). Taxonomy (NCBI): domain Eukaryota; kingdom Viridiplantae; phylum Streptophyta; class Magnoliopsida; order Lamiales; family Lamiaceae; genus Paraleonurus; species Paraleonurus japonicus. The sequence goes on from CM061060.1 coordinate 32,599,735, forward strand.
TGTGGAATGGCACGTTAATAGGTCCGAGACCCGTAATTCTCCGTCCCAAATGAGGTGGCACTAGTGGCATTTACGCACACAATCCAAACCCTCTACCATCCTTATTGCTCCCGTGAGGAGGCACTAGTGGCATTTACGCACACAATCCAAACCCTCTTCCAACCTTATTTCTCCCGTTTATATAGGGCTTCGCCCTCTGCAGATCAATAGATCAATAGAGATACTAACTCTCGTATGTAACATGTAAAAACAAATAATCAAAGTAAAAAAACTTGTTCTCATACATTCATATAGTTAGGAGTTGTGCATTTTTATGCTTTTGAGTTGTTTGCGTCTTTCGAGAAGCTGTTTATGTTTGATTCAGGAAGACCGACAACGATCCATATAACATTAACTAGCTATACAGATAGTGTCACCCACCTGGAGAACTTTTAAGAGAAAAGTCTAACTTCTTGATTGCTTAGGCCTCTCGTACGAAAGTCTCGGTCTCTCGGTTCCGACCGTACTCTACCTAGCACAATTCGTATGTTTAGTTCGACAACTCTTTTGTCCATTAGAAATTTAGGTTCTTGATCTTATTGTGTAAGGCTTTGAACGAAGAAGGGGTACTTCATTTTATCAAAAGCTTCTATGGGTTAAATCCTATGTCTAACGGTTTTGTTAGTGTACTACAGTTTGTGGGTCCCGAATTTGGGACTTTCGGTTCCGTTCATTTTCAAGAAAATACTTAAGACACTCAAGTATATGCATTCATAAAGTATCACGTATAACATTCAATATTTAAACATGCACTTCATTAAAAGTTTTGACCATTTAATTTGTCAAGTACTAGTCAAATGAAGAAACAATACCTATACATGCATAAATGAAATAAAATACTTAGACTCGTTGGAAAATTATGAAATTTTAATATGTTTTACATATTTCAGTGTAGAACAAAGTTTATTAAGGGTCCGAGTTCATTTGAGTTACGAAACTATAGCAGATTTTGCAATAAGGACTCTAAATTTCTGTTTCGGCAAAAACAGTGACCTTAACTTATAAAATCCATAACTCTCTGAAGAAACATCCAAAAATTATGAAATTAAAATATGTGATGTAGCACTCAAGTATGAAAAACTTTCATTCAGGGACCCAAGCCATTTGACTTACGGATTCTGTCCAGAAAAATCGTGAACATTCAATCTATCGTTTGGCTCGGTTACTGGACATGTCTTACGAGAAAATTCATAACTTATTGGATACTCGTTTAAAAATCACCAAATTTAAGGATCTTGTTAAAAACTGGTTGTAGGTTATTCATGAAGTTTTCCATGATTTATACAATAGTCTAACTGGAAAAATAAATTCGTGCAACACAGAATAACCCTATGCGTCAAACGTCGACCAGGTACTCAGGAAATGAATTTTATCTCATGAAGTGCTAAACGAAAAGTTATGATTTTTGACTATGATTTACAACACATCAAAGGGAACATCCCAAAATTTTCCTAGAATTTTATAACTATCAGAAAGGGAAGAAATAAAAGAAATGAGTCACTGCTCCCAGTTTCGGATCACTTCCGACACATAATCTTTCATGATTTTATTCTCAGTCTACAAAAATCCAGTGGCCACGAAATTTTAGTATGTTGTTCTACACTTCAAATACTACATCTAGGAATTTTGTTTCATGATTTTTAAACGGGTGGAAAGGGTCCAAATGAATTTTACAAAAACGGGTCAGTGGGTAGGGCACGGTTTTGGCAGCCTCATGTTTCAAGTATAACTTCACCATTTTGACTCCAAACACCAAAATTCCAACTCAAACACTCCATATAAGATTATATCATGTAAAAAGGAGTACTTAGGGCCTCATATCATATTTTTCCTGAATTCCTAAGCTAAGATGAAACATAAGACTTAAGAGGGGGTTTAGGGACTTACCCTTGGAGAATTTTCCTCCTTTTCTTGAGAGCCTCAAAGCTTTTGTTGTGTGGAAGATGAAAAGGGCAGCAAATTCTATTTATAGAGGAGAAGGGGAGAGGGACGGCTGATTTGGGTGGTGGGGAGGAAAATAAGGAAAAATAGGCTTAGGGAGGTACACCTATCCTAGGATTTTGGAAGATATTTGGGTTAATAGGCACATGCTAGGCTCACTACTCCTACTTGCCTCACATGACCGGCTGTTTTGGGGGTTTTGGGCTGTCCTTTTGGCAGCCCACTCTTTAAAACAGTATTATGATCTCGACGTTGAATTTTCGGTATTTTCGGTTCGAGTTTCACTCAAAATTTATTAAAACGCGCGATGGGAGAACAAACATTTTTCTTAGGGTTTTCTTGAGTGTTTCTCACCTTTAAAGGACTATTGGTAATTAATCATTATTAAATAAATCCGGATTACGGATGTGAGTTCGAAAAGTATCGGTAGATTTTCGGTCGAAAACCGTTAAATCGCTTGGAGAAAAATTAAGAAAACCACATATGAAATTGGAATAAAATAAAATGATCCCTAAACTTAGAAAATTAAATATAAAATCCTATAATTGGGTTTTGGGTTATTACATTGGGCGGGTTGATTCGGGTCTCGCGGGTATTTCTAAAAAAATCGCGCTAGGGTAAAAAAATAAATAAATTACCTCCTAAGTGCTCCCGGGGTGTTACTATTAGGTTAAACATGTGTAATCGTAATTGTAAATATGTGTTACTATATAACAAATAATACATATTTTGTATAAAATACTCGCTCAAATGCAAAAATAAAAATAAAAAATAGTTAAATAAGTCTCTAATCTTATATGTGTGGATCAAATAGGTCTCTAATCTTCAATAGTTTTATTTTCACTAATAAAATATGGTTTTATTAAGATTTGGGGCTTATTTGATCTCAACATTAAAGAAAAATGGTTTCTTGTGTCAAGAAATAGTACATGGGTTATTTGATCTCCACGTATAAGATTTGGGGTAAATATGTGGTACTGTAAGAGTAAATTTGTGTACTAAACTCGTGTAAAGGTAAAAATAAAAATTCACTCTCGAGGTTGTGTTACCATAAGGTAAACACGTGTTACCGAATGGAGAAAATGTGATAATATATGAACAAACTTAGTACAACACATGAACAAATATTTTATTCTTTAAGGACTAATAACATGTATTTGCCCTTACGGTAACATATATTTCTTCTTTCAAGAACACGTGTTTGACATTATATTAAAATATTTAGGAGCAATATTTTATTGTTGTCTTTGTGCGAGTTATTTCCTGGAAAAAATGTGTTACTATATGAACACAAACGTGTTACTATAAGAGCAAATATGTGTTACTATATGAAGATATCTCAAACAGAGTAAGCTGTTGCGATATTAATTCCAGCTTTAAATAGAAATCAAAATTTATCATCGAAGTTCACATAAACTTTGTATTCATCACTATTTAAGTTTTCTCCATCTTGTTTTCATCAATCGATCCTACAATACGATTATCTCGATAATTTTCAAAAACATCATCCATGTATTCTCTCATTTTTCCGTATTTTTGTGTTTTTTTCCAATGTGTTGTCTTCGTTGAAATGTTGTTTCGTGATTTCTATGTGGAATTGCCGGCGAAAACAACATTTTAATTCAATGAGGACAACACATGAAAATGTTGTCTGACGCCGCGAGAAGAAGTTTAAGAATAAAAAAGATCCGCTTGACCCGCAACATTTATGTGATTTAATTTTAATTTAAATTTTATGGTGAAATATTTCACTCTAGCTCTTTAAATTCAGTATTAAGTATGCAACATATTATTTAAAAAAACGATTATAAAATTATATTATCAGGATTAATATATTGCAACAATCACAATTTTCAATTTTAAATATGTATATAAAATTATAAATTTATGCTTACCTAGTGCGCGGGTTATTAATATCTAGTGAGAATAATATGTTTGCACAAGATTTTCTGTTAAATTTACTGCGTCGCATTTGGTGAAAGGAATCGGAAAGCTATTTCAAATTTATTACTACTATATATTGTAAATTGTAAATGTAAATGTAAATGGAAATGTAAACATATATAAATAAATAAATAAAATAAAAAACGATGTAGTGGCATCAAGGAATATTCATATTACGAGTTTCGTTTCCTTAAAACCAGAAAGAAAAGGAAAAGAGAACGCCGACGGTTGCGATGGTCGAGAGCGGTGCTGCCGTAGCGGAGGAGCAGAGGCAAACCGCCGTTGACAAGACCGACGCCGTTTGCAACTCTTCCGACCCTTCTGACCGCCCAATTCGTGTCTATGCTGATGGGATCTACGATCTCTTCCACTTCGGTCACGCTCGCTCCCTTGAACAGGCCAAAAGTCGTAGGGTTTATCATTTACTCTAGATCCTTTATGGGTTCATCACCTTCAACTTAATTATCTGTGCTGATAGAATTGCCCTGTTATGAAATCATAGGTGCAATTATTTGTTTGTTACTTGTTTGACAACTGTTTGATGTTATGCCACTATGGTGTTGTATCTGTTTTTGATGAGATTCTGAGAGATCATGTCTAATTGTCAATTCTCGTTACGTTTTCTCTCCTTGAGAATCTGAGATCATCTTTTGATTTAATGGTAGTGTGTCTTTTTGTTTCTTTTCCTTCTCCCCTCTTATTTACTAGGGTCTGATATGTCAACGTTTCAATTTCCTTGTTCCTTTTCCATTCTATTGAGTTTCTATGTGCTGAAATACTTAATGAACTCGAGTTTCCCTATAAGAACTGTGTTATTTTTCTTGATTAATAGGTTCTCTTGTGTTCAAACTATTTTTGCCGTATATTAGGAAGTGCTGGTATTCTAATTTATGATGCCACATAATTGCATAGGTTCCCAAATACATACTTGATAGTTGGCTGCTGCAACGATGAGGTTACCCACAAGTTCAAAGGCAAGACTGTTATGACTGCAGCGGAGCGCTACGAATCCCTACGCCATTGCAAGTTTGTTTCTTTCCTGTGCTCCGTGTTTGTGTGGTTCTTTTTGTTGGCAAATCTTGTTTATTGTCACCTAATGCTGGTGTAGCCTCTATCGTTATTTAGTGGTCGACTTTATTTGTGTTATTTGTGTCTGAAATAAGAGTAACTGATGTCGATATGCGCTAGTTATGATTATTTCTGGAATAATTACCTTTATTGAAGCTGATGATACCGGGTATTTTGAATCTTTCTTGTTAATTAATTTGATCTGATTCTTAAATATGGGATGGTTGAACAAGTTGAATATAGCTTCTTTCCTTTCACAGGTGGGTTGATGAAGTTATTCCTGATGCCCCATGGGTTATCGATCAAGAATTCTTGGACACGCACAACATAGATTATGTTGCTCATGATTCTCTTCCGTAAGCATTTTTTATCTAGTGACATTCCTCTTCCAAAATTTGGGACTATGTGATTTAGGTGTTTAATACACTAAAGAGGTTCATTTTAACCCTTTGGCAGTATCATCCCCTTAAAATTGGAAAGTGAATTTAGACTATGTATTGTAGTCTAACACACTTTGATCTTATTCAAGTTATCATCTCTCTATGTTCTTTTGAGGTAGCAGTTTCCTAAACAACAGATTTTAGTACCAACAACAATATTAGCTGCCACAAATTTTGGTACCATATGCAGTTTTATGGTTTTAAATAGATTGAAGTGAAGCATTTACTTTCGTGATCTTATCTTACATAAATGTTTATACCTCATTGGAGTCTATACCTCGTTGGATACATCTGACATAAGCTTTTTGATGCAGGTATGCCGATGCAAGTGGAGCTGGCATGGATGTTTATGAATTTGTAAGCTTGATTTTATTTCAAGATTTTCTTTTCCATGATAATTTATTTTTGTGATCTTACCCTACAATATCTATGCATGTAATCGCTGGCCTTCAATTTATTATCATATTTTATCGACTTCGAATGTAGGTCAAAGCTGTGGGAAGGTTTAAAGAGACTAAAAGGACAGATGGGATTTCAACATCTGACATCATTATGAGGATAGTTAAGGATTATAACCAATATGTGATGCGCAACTTGGATCGTGGATATTCAAGGAAGGAGCTTAACCTCAGCTATGTCAAGGCATGAGTTTTCTGTCATAAATTGTCTTTTTGTACCTTAATCCATCCATTGAAATAATTACTAGAAGCTTGATTTGTGATATTCCCTCTGTCCCACAATAAGTTTCTCATGGGAAAATTGCATGGATATCAAGGAGTATTAATATAAAATGAAGTGTAGTACAAGTGATGTTATTGACGAGAGATAATAAAGTGAAGTGTGGGATATTTAAGAGTAAAATTGGTGGAAATTAATGTAAAAATAGAGTGTAGGGATAATTGTTTAATGTAATTGGTATGTTCATTTCCAAAAATGGCAGTGGGACGATCAAAAAGGAAAGATGAGAAACTTATTATGGGACGGGGAGTGTCTGTTTTTAATGAGGCTGGAGATTTAAGATCTTGTTTCACATTGTCAGGAAAAGCGACTAAGGGTAAATATGAGACTAAAGAAGCTGCAGGAGAAAGTTAAAGAGCATCAAGAGAAAGTTGGGGAGAAGGTATACTTATCTTTTCCTCTCTCGATCCTATTTCATTGTTTTAATTTTACTGAACACAAATATTCAGTGAATTACACTTACTTTTTTGTCACCATAAAATTGACAGCTCTTTCTGAGATAGAATGATACAAAAACTTAGAAGAAAGAAATGTATAGAGTGAAGCAACTATATCATGCTGTTCCTTTTTGGATCAGAAAATAATGTGATAACTTATTTTAACCTTTCTGGCAGGAAAAAGGTACTGTTTCAGCATTCGTAAATCATTCTCATTGATTTTCTTAGCAGAAAGTCTTGCTGCGACCTTTATCTGCTACTAGTGTAATGACAAGGTTTTCAGGACCCACAATTACTGTATAAGAAATGCAACATATTGTAAAAAGATGTTACTTGTCTTTTGAGGCCCTGTCTTAATGCAAATAGTTTGTCATGTGTTTATGCTAAACGATTCATAAGTGGTAAAGCATTACTGGTTTACGAATGGTTCAGTTTATTTGTTAATTTTATTTCAAATCCTTTTTGGTGCATTCATGCAATGAATAATTAATTTTTGGCATCTATCATGTTATATGAATTCATTCATTTCTAACTTTCCATCTTTCAGATACAAACTGTTGCAAAAACAGCTAGCTTTCACCATAACATGTGGGTTGAAAATGCCGATCGTTGGGTTGCTGGATTTCTTGAAATGTTCGAGGAAGGTTGTCATAAGATGGTGAGCAACACTCATCTTGGATACACTAGGTTCTCCATTAACATGTGTGTATATACATTAACTGCAATTCTTACAATTTGGGCTTCTGTGTCTCAGGGGACAGCCATTAGGGATCGAATTCAAGAGAGCTTAAGAGGACAGCCGGGAAGAGGTTTTCTGGAATATGGGGACGAGAGTGATGGTGATGAGTATTATTATGATTCAGAAGAAGAATACTATGATGATGGTGATTACGACAGTGATGAGAAATGAATGCCCTGTATATTAAGGTGTTTGTAATCGTACTATGTGCTTACTCTTAATCGTGTCGTGTAAGATATGGTTTCGTAGAATAGACGATGTGGATTCTGTTTGATAGTGTGTTTGTGTTTGCTGACTTTCAAAATTTTTGTTTCCGTGTTTGTTATCATATAACTGTTCCTCTCTATTGCCCAATTCACTTAAGTGTCCGTGCATTAAGAAATGCAAGTCTTAATAATGCCTCCTCCACAAGTAAGTCCGCTTACGGTTGCCCTTTAAGCCACGACCACAGGAGCAGAATAAAACTGCTAATGTTCTGTTATTTCCGAAACCGCCCAAACCAAGTAAAATCTGAAAAAATAAGTGAAAATATTTTCATAAAATTTATTTAAAAATGAACATTAAACAAGAATGTACTGATTAAATTAATAAGGGTAGATTTGATGTTGCCAAGTTAAACCCAATGCAAATATAAATTCTTAACATCTTCTACAACTAGATCTAATCACAATTAAAGTACCTTTTGCAATAAGGTATATATGACATACCGATTCTCCAGCTTCATCATTGTTTTTCATTGAATGCTCTATTACCTGATGTCGATTTTTAATTTCGAGGAGAAAAAAATTACTAGTCATCTCCGAAATTTTTAGTATCTAAATGGATCTTGCTAGAGATCCATGAAGTTCGAGCACATTCTAACAACAAACACCTTGAGATGATTTTAAATTACTATGGTGAAGGAATTAAATGATAGATCTTGAGAAATGGGGGTTTAGACAAAGGTAAGGTAGATATGAAAGGAGTCGGAGTATGATGAGAATTGTGGTATTTTTTTAATATGTTATATATATAAACTTGTCAGTTGACGGAGTGGCGCAATATAGGATTGACATATTACTCAAACCCTAATTTATTTAAAGAATGAGGTGGCCCAAAATGAGTCCGGTCTAACCTGCCTCGAATTTCTCAGGGCAAGGCGGGTTTCTCAAGACGGATCCAAATTGTCATTTCTAAGTAGTGTTGAATGAAACTTGAATCAATTCCAACTTTCTTGAAATCCACCCATTGAATTTTTGTTACCAACATAATAATTAACATCCATGTGACTTATTATAATTATTAATTACTCACTTAATCAGCATATGAAAAATATCTTTCCTAGATTTTCAAGGTTAGATAATCCTCATATGAACAATGCCACAAAGAACCACTCTAAAATGTGAATCTGCTTAATAAAATTTAACTATACTAACCTTATAAAAATAGTGAGTAAAACTTTTAACAAAGTCATTGATCTACGTCATATGTACTACTATATATTTTTAAAAAGAAAATAATCTATTAAATTATAGTAGATTTATATAAGCTACCAAACTAACTCTAAAAACAATAATAATGTTAAATCGTGACATATTATAATAAACGGGTTAATTGCACATTTGGTCCCGTATGAATTTTTAATTTCATAGTTGGTCCCTATATTTGCAAATAGTCATTTACATGCATATTTGGTCCTAACCATTAACTAAGTTAACGGATTCCGTTAAGTGCTGAAATTGTGGGACTAAAACCGCAAACTTTAACAGTGTGTATTATTTACGTGCTCAAAATCCATTAAGTATTGACGGAATATTAGTATAGGACCAAATATGCATGAAAAAGATCATTTTGAAATCGAGAAAATTCTTACGGGACCAAATGTGCAATTATCCCGATAATAAACCAACAAATTATTGTATTAAAAATAAATAAATTATTTGAATTGAACATTATCAATTCATTTATATTCTCGTAATGCATATTATATTTTCAAAATTATAATATGTATTTTAAAAATATGATGTTAATACTGAATAGTAGCATATATTATATTTTCAAAATTACGATGTTAATCGATAGGGTAGGAATTATCAATAAAATAAACGTTCAATGTTTGTGAGCAATTTTTATTAAATGGTTAGAGCCTGGGTAGCTCTTTCTAATATATATATATATATATATATATATATATATATATATATTGTAAAAATTGTACCTCTTTATTGGGATGTATTCCCCACCCGAACACTTGAGTGTAAAAGCCGGTTAAGCTGTCACGAATCGATCTTCTTCCACGAAAATGACCTGCAAAAACACGCCGGAAGATTCTCCGCGTAGGCACTCCGACGCTCAAGTCGAAATCAAGAAAATCCAAGAATATCTTAAGTGAGGTAGGTAATTCGTAAGTATCGAGAATCGTTAACCCATCTTCCATCCGAGGTGATATATATATACAATTAAGAAATACAGATTTACGGTAGTTTTATCTTTCATATGACCACGTTATCAACATGATCAGTCATGTAATTTTACATCCGTGAAAACCGTTGCCCGCTTCCTCCTTTGTAAGTGGGTTCCAAAAGATTCCTCTTTCTTGGGGCATAATTCTCTCTTATTCGGTTAGAATATTCCTTTATCATATCCGACGAGGAGGTGGGCCGAATTAAGCCACCTACTCTCCTTGGAGACTTATACTAAATGGGCTTTTTCCCACTTAATCTGATTTAATTATACGGGCTTAATAAGGAGCCGGGCCCAAGGCCCATTCCTTAAGCATATATCTGCAATTAAGTGTAACTAGGCCTAAAGTGCATTCCTTGTTCCAGCTTTAATCCCTAATCAAGGGAATGCGGGCCTAAGGCCCAATCCTTGCTTCAAGATGTGCTATTAATCAAGTGGACTGAGCTTGTGTTTATCGGGCTTGTCATAAAATACAGATCAATATATATATATATATATATATATATTTGAGCGACTCTCTTATGAAATATTGTAAGCTTTAAAATGGCAAGTTCGAAAACTCGTGGGTCACGCGACTCACACGTGAAAATGGGTCAAAAGCGATGCAACAATGATAATGAGGCGCTAAAATAGTGAAGTCCGATGAAAAAATTAACATAATTCAACCAAAAGATCAAATCGAGTATATACACGGAAGAATACAAGTAAAAAGAAGAGCATGGATGATCTTTTTTAAAATTGCAGATAATCACAATCGATAATTCAACATCGAGGTAATTATGTTTCTCGATGATCTTTTTAAAATCTTGTGATAGACTAAGTACTTAGATTAAGATGAAGACTGGATGTGAGTCGACGAAGACAGACTCGATTGAAGACAAGAAAGGCATTTACTAGACTTCAAGATCGAGTAATGTAAAGACATAAAGATGATCGGAGATGAGGTGGAACATGTCCGAAAACAAGAAGAATAGATGACTAGAAGTGTTAGAGAAACAAGGAAGTTATAACTAACATAAAGATTGATTATAACTAACCAAGAAGCGATATAAGATCCAGCTTAGTTGGTTTCAACAAACAAATGAAGAGTCAACAAGGAAGTTACAAATACTAGCATCAGTCTCCTATAAATAGATCTTTAGTTTAGAATAGAATAACTTTTGAAAATTTTGTAATCCACAAGAGCATGTTACACAATCAACACTCTCTCTAAAATCATATTCACACACAAGAACGTTCAAAACGTTCATAGTTTCTCGATGTTTATAGAACACTATCATTCATATCTTCAAGCCATAGATTTCCGTAAATCGTGAAGAATTGATTGTAAGGTCAAGATCTTCTTTGTAAACTGTAAGTAAGGAAAGAAGTAAGTGAGTAAGTAGTGAAGACCCTTTTAACAAGATTGTGAAAGGAGAGTGGATGTAGGATTTTTATAATCCGAACCACTATAAATACATGTTATTTACTTTACTGTATATCTTCAATTTACTTACCTTTTTACATTCTTCTTTGAATAACCAATCAACTTGTTCTTTAGAATTATCAATAGAATCAAGTATAAAAATCTTTTTCACTTGTACAAATCTGATACTTAGATAATCTGAATTTAGTTTGGGTTATCTTTGAAAAATTGAAAGGAAAAGTTGAGTAGGTTGGAAATCTATGCAATCCCCCTTTCTAGATTTCCCTTTTGTATAAACTTGATCGATCGGGACCCAACAAGTGGTATCAAAGCGGTTGAACTGCTTCGATATATCTTAGGTCTTGGTTATTCTTGAATTACATTCTTTTGATTATTCACATTCTTTATCACTAATTCTCGCTAATAAGTTTTTATTGAGTATTCTTGATCATCATGTCTACTGTTAAGAGTAAGAAGACCAGGAGCCTTCCAGATTTTTCAATAGAGGATTATGACTATGGAAGTTCGTAATGGAAAATCATCTAAAGGCTATTCATGATCGAATGGAGGAAATTCTGGAAGAAGGTCCAATTAAATTCTTTTATGGAGTTGTGAGTGATGGGATTGAATCTTCCGAGACTAGAGTTAGTCGTGAAAAGAAAAGTCCGAGTTGTCCAATGATGAGAGGAAAATTCATAACCTAGATCAAGTTGCTAGAACCGAGATTATTGAAACTTTGAGTAAAGATTGGATAGAGAAGGTAAAACGTTGCAAAACAACTAAAGAAATGTGGGTAACTTTAGCAAATATGTGTGAAGGTTCCGGTCAAGTCAAGGAAAATAAGCCGCAATCAGTATTACATGTATTTGACACATTCAAGATGAAAGATGGAGAATCAATTGACCAAATGGATATTAGGATGACTAATCTTCTCAACAAAGCCGTTGACTTAGGGATGTCCTACCGTTGGTCCCACGATCAAGTTTTATACAAACGGGAAATCTGGAAAGGGGGATTGAATAGATTTCCAAACCTACTCAATTTTTCCTTTCAAATTAATCAGAGATTACCCAACTAAAGTCAAATTATCTAAGTATCAGATTTGTATAGCGGAAGTAATTTTATACTTGATCCGATTGATAATTCTTTGAATAAGTGTTTAAATATCTCGAGATTGAATGTAAACAAAAGCAAATTGAAGAAATACAGAAAGTAAAGAACAAACGAATTTATAGTTGTTCAGATTTATAAAAATCCTACGTCCACTCTCCTTTCACAATCTTGTGAAAGAGTCTTCACTACTTGTTGGAACCACCGGATCGCCGACTCTAATTGGTTATCTAATTCGGGATCACATGCATAAAACGCAGTGAAAATAAAATCATACCTATTCACCTTAATAGGTGAAGTCGAACCAGCTTATAAGGTCGAATCTGCAGATCAAGGATGAGCCACGAACCTCACGGTCTTCCGCCGTATTCCTATCCCTTTCCCTTGGACGCCGAGTGGTCGACGATCCTCCAAGGAATTAGAATCTGCCTCTCTCTCGATCTCACGTTTTTTTCACACGTCTAGGAGGCTCGATGTAGGGTTTATTTATAGGCTACAATAGGGACCCTAAGGAGGAATTAGGGTTGGGCCTCCCGATGGGCCTAAACGTCCCGTGTTCAATCCGAACACTCAACTTAAGCCCATAAATTATAACTCACCCACCAAAGAGTTGTAATTGAATTACCGTCCTAATCCCATATTACAATATGGGCTCCTTTATTATGTGTACGTTTATTTCCCGTGTTTAAGATATCGAATGTCCATAAATTAAATAAGTTAATGACAACTTAATTAATTTACATCTAATTTCGAGAGTAGTACCACTCACCTTTATTATCATGTTGGATTAAATCCATCTCAGGGTTTACATGATAATCTTTATGAGCTCCTCAAGGGGACATCATCATCCTAAATAATTAGGACACGATTCCTTCTATAATCAACAAAGACACCATATAGACAAAGTGATATCTCCCAATTCACCGAGCCTATTGATTTAATAAATCTCACTCATTGGCAAATTAAAGAAACATACACTCGAGTACACGTGCCGGTTATTATATAGGGATTAAGAAGACGTACATCCATAATAACAGAGGTCTTGTTCTTTTATATAGTCGGTACAAATTGAACAACCTCATATGGTCCCGCTCAATACACACGAAATGTACTAGTGTAACTTTATAGTCAAGATAGACTAATACCAAATTACACTACAACCGCTCCAATGGTTTGTCCAAATCCATCTTGGTTGTGAGCTATAAGGAACTGATAGCATGATCTTCTCGTGGTGACACCACACACCATGTTATCTACAATATGGATTAATGCTGACAAAATAATGATATATGTAACAATCATAAAAATAAGTATTTTGATCATAATGAATCTTATATTAAAAAGATGTTCATACAAAAAGCTAGGCTTCTAGTATACATCCTAACACTACTTACTTACTTTCTTCCTTTGTTACTTACATTTTACAACTTGAGACGATCTTCGTCTTTGAATCTCCTTCTAACTAATGGTGTCCTTATCAAATCTAAGAGTACAAAGTGCTGATTGTGTTATGAAGGAATTAGAAGAAAGTGTTCTTCAAACACTTAGAAAATATCACAATAGTTAAATCGAATGCTAGTGAGTGCTCTATGAAAAATGTGTTTTAGAATTGAGTGCAAAAGTCCTTCTAAGGACTGTGCTTAGGCCTATTTATAAAGTTGTAAGACGGTTAGTTTGTTGTAACAAAATTGTAACCTCTTAACAAACTCTTCTTTAAAACTCCTCCGACTTCAAATGATCTTGAGTCCTGCCATATCCGACATCGACTTGGTGAAAGCCTCGCTTTTCTTATTCTACTCACCGACTTCGACCTCGTCTTGAGCTTTTCATTCACCTCTCAATCGAGAAGACTTCTTCAAGATTGTTCAGATGACCTCCAAGTCTCTTGACCTCGGTGACTTAGTCCGTCTCACCTAGTCCGATCACCTAACTAGTGAAATGAACTACTTCACCGATCTATGCAATTTCATTGGTCATCCTACTTTACATGAGCTCATCTAACCTATACATTTTAACTTGATCAAAACTAATCCCTATCTAACAATTTTCCCCTTTTTGATGAAGTTAAAACTACAAGAAAGAAATGAACTCACACTGGTGTTAGTCAAGGTTCATTGGTCATCCTACCTTACATGAGCTCATCTAGCCTATACATTTTAACTTGATCAAAACTAATCCCGATCTAACAATTTTCCCCTTTTTGATGAAGTTAAAACTACAAGAAAGAAATGAACTCACAACTGGTGTTAGTCAAGGTTATTCAAGATATAACAATTAATCACATTAGACACATTAGGCACATAAGCAACTTCTCAATCGATAAGTTCACATAGGAGCAACTACTCACACTTTAGAAAATTTTTATACTTAGAAAAGTTTAGAAAGTATTCTAAGGCACAAAATTTTATCAGATGATCAACACTTAGAAAAATTTATTAAGTTTTCTTTACAAAATTTGTGACTTAAAAAAATTGAACTTAGAAAAAAATAAGGCAAAGTAATTCATATAAGTTCAAGTCATCTCATTTATATACACCAAAAGATTATATTTAATGAAATCTATCTAAAAACTTGAATCTAAGTATCTAGAAAGTAAGAATTGGCTAGAAACTATGAAAATCGCCTTAAAGCGAGTGGAAACGGTTGGTCCCGAGATTGAGTATTTAAAAGCAACCAAGTACACCTTCCAGAGATAATCTAGAGAGGGGGTTTGAATAGATTATCTAAATCTTTTTCAAAATTCGATTATCAATTCAAGAAACCAAAGTCGAACAACGGAAATAATTTTAGACTCAACCTTTTTAGGATAAAAAAACAATCTGAAATTAATTTGTTTGAACAATTGATTATCAACGAAAAGATAAATGCGTAAAGTAAATGTCAAACGATTTATAGTGGTTTGGATCAAAAGATCCTACATCCACTCTCCCCTTCAACTTGAAGTAGGGCCTCGACTCACTTACTTACTTACTTACTTACTCACCGGTGATTTACAACCGCAATGATATAATGATCTTCAACTTCAACCTATCTTCAACTAACAATCCATCTAAAAGTACAAGCAAGTAATGTGTTTGAAGATATACAGGAAGTGTTCTTTAAACACTTAGAAAATTATGAAAAGCTTTTTGAAAACTTGTGAGTGCTTCAAAATGTGAGTTTCAAAATGAATAGTGCTAAGAGTTCTTCTAAGAAATGTACTTACTCCTATTTATAAACCTCAGTAAGACGGTTAGTTTGTTGTAACAAACTAGAAAATCGCTTAACAAACTTATCTTTAAAACCGTCCCGACTTCAACGGATCTTGAGTTAGTCGTCTGCTGCCGATTTGGTGAAGACTTGCCTTTCTTATTCTACTCACCGGTCTTGACCTTGTCTTGAGCTCTTCATTATTCTCTCCAATGATGACTTCTTTAAGGTTGTCTTCGAGATGACCTTCTACTTCCCGACCTCAATCGACTTCATTAGCTTTACCTAGTCTCGATCACCTAGTGCTAAGCTCACTACATCAGTTGTCCTATATATTCTCACTGGTCATTGATTAGGGTGAATTATTGCATAAGTTTTGAGGGATTTAAATGCATAATTTGATGAAAAGTATTACTGTTTAAGCTTAAAAGTATAAAGTATCACTCTTTATGCTTAAAAGTATTACTAATGCATTCCGTTCGGTTTTTGTCTCGTTTAGAGTTTCCGGTGGAATTTGACGAAATGGAAAGTATTGGAATTCATATGGCGACGAGACGAACGTGTAGGGCAAAAAGGGGTCGGAGGTGCCTTTGGGCCTAAAAATTACCCGGGCTCGAACTAGGGTCGAGCTTAGGAAGCCTCGAGTCGAGGCTGAAGGCCAAGACAAAAACTTGATTTTGAACCAGCCTCGAGTCGAGGCCTGGCCCTCGAGTCGAGGGATGAGCCAAGCCTCGAATCGAGGTTCAGCCCTCGAGTCGAGGGGCGTGTTTTATAGGAATTTATTGCTTTTTCGACCAATCGAGCGTGACACGTGGCGGGCGGTTATATACATATATATACACGAAAATACACAATTTTCAGATGTTTTTTTGGAGAAGATCAAGAACACACACTTTAAACACACATATAGCTAGGGTTTCGATTTCTTTTTTAATTTAGACGATCAACGATTGTTTTCTTTATGATTGAACGCCAATTAGGTGATATTCTTCCTTTAATTTCAATTTTCTTGATTCAATTTCTTGTTATGACATTTAATTATTCAATTAATTTCATGGATTCAATTTCTTTAATTATGATCAACTAAATTCCTAGTGCTAGGGTGTTTTGATTGTTGATTAATTGATTGGATTCATGAGGTTTGATTGATTTATTTATTTAATTAATTTCTAATTCCATGCATAGTTGTTTAATTATAGCAAGGAGACTTGGGTATTTAAATAACTCATTTGGGTGAGGGAATTAATTGGGTAATTAGAGTTAATATTGGGTTAACGCAAGGAGACTTGGTTAATTCCATTAGAAATACATCAATTCCACATTAATTGCTTAGATTAGTAGTCGTGTGATTAATGAAGAGACCATAGGTAAGGTGCCTTAGTATCGAAGGGGAGACACGCTAGGAAACCTATTGACTCATGCTCTAGCCCGGGGAGGAAAGGGTGACTTAGTCCTCTCAAACTTTCGAGCTTAAATCGTAGCGTAATTCCTAGGCTTACCAAGTACGGAATTATTGTTTGAATAAAAGTTTGCTCTTATTAATTGATTAACATGATAAATGCTCATTTGAATTCGCCGCATGATTGATACCCATTTGTTGATAAGCACCCGAGCACGCCTATATTATTGATTGAATTTCGTTGTTAATAGAATTTAGGTATTTGACTAGTTAATTATTTGCATAAAACCAATTGATCCTATTATAAGACTTGTGCTACAATTGCGAATAAATTAGTAAATTTAGGGCTATCTTGCACTTGATTTCCGTGGATTGATAATTTAACCGGTAACTTACTAGCTACACGATTCCTTTACACTTGAAGGGTAAGTGTTGGCTTTTAAGCCTATCAAGTTTTTGGCGCCGTTGCCGGGAATCGATGTTTGAGATAACTTAGATTGAAAGTTGAAAGTAGTTGATAGCGCCTTTTATTTTTGTTTTATCTTGTTCTTGCTTGCCTTGTGAGAATTTGATACTTGATTGTTTTCTAGGTGTGTATGAACACAAGATCACGTGGAATTGAACCAATTCCCTTGAACTTGGAGATCGAAGGCACCGCAAGGAGAAACCGAAATTGTCGAAGGGCTCAAGCTCGAGCAAGAGAAAGAGAACGTGAAATGGAGAACAACGACCAAGATGTGGTCGAAAGGAGAGGGAATGGAAGAGCAAATCAAAGAGAGCCTCCAAGAGAGAATCCGAGGGAAAGACCAATCCGAGAGTATTTCGAGCCTCCAGTCCAAATCCACTATGATGGGATAGCTTGTCCACCATTGACGGCTAACAATTTTGAAATCAAGCCGGCTTTGCTGCACATTCTTCAAAGCAAGCAATTCGGTGGATATCCCAGGAGGACCCGAATCGTCATATTGCTCAATTCCTTGAGTATGCCGATACGGTGAAGATGAATGGAGTGACTGAGGATGCATGGAGAGCTCATCTCTTCACATTTACTTTGAGAGACCGAGCTAAGGATTGAATAGCCTCTCTACCACAAGATAGCTTGGGTTCTTGGGAAGAATTGAGTAAGAAATTTCTTTTGAAATTTTTCCCACCTTCAATGACCCTCCAATGCAAGACGTTGATTGCTCAATTCCATCAAATGGAGGAGAATATGCATGAAGCTTGGGAGAGATTTAATAGCCTACTCCTAAGTGTCCTCAACATGGTTTTGTAGATGAGCAAATTGTAAGCTTCTTCTATTATGGACTTGATTCTCCATCTCGGAGAATTCTAGACTCATGTGCGGGTGGATCACTCTTTAACAAGTCCGGAAGAGAAGCTAAGGAGTTGATAGAGAACATAGCTTGCAATACCGCAAGTTGGCCAACCGAGAGAAGGGGTCACTTCAAGATTGCTCAAGTAGAAGAGAATGAGACGTTGAAGGTGCTAGCCGATGTGGTTCAAAAGTTGGCTACAAAGGTGGATGATATTGTAGAAAGTGGCATGAGAAGTGGAATGGGGGTGGAAATGAATCTCACCAAGTCGCTAATCATGTGGAAGAGGTAAGCTATATGGGAAGACCATCATATCCTCATGGAAATTTTCAAGGTAATCAATTCCCTAACCAAGCCCCTCCACAAAATTACCAAAATCGATATCCCAACAATCCTCCACCAAATTTTCAAAAGCATGTCTCTCAACCAGATCCATATCCTTCAAACAACCCTCCATATAATCCTAACTTTCAAAAGCATGAGAACTTCTCTTACGCAAACCCAAAAGCCGCTCTTACATTGCCTCCGGGAATTGATCCGGTGCTCGTGCACCTAACAATGAGGGAAAGTCAAGCCTTGAGGATTTGCTCACAAGTTTCATGGGTGCTCAAAATCAAAAGATGGAGAAGATGGAGAACATTGTGAGTTCTTTGGCCAATCAAGTCAAGAACCTAGAGTACCAAATTGGTCAAGTTGCTTCTTCAAGTGGAGGAAATCAAAAGAAAAACTTCCCTCTACTACGTAAGTAAATTCAAAGGAGCATTGTATGGCAATTAAACTCCGGAGTGGTACTCATTATGAAGGGCCAAACATGCCGGTGGAGGAAGATGAGGACAAAGTTGAGAAGGAAGTTGGTGTTGAAGATGAGAAAGAAGTTGGTGGTGAAGAGAAAGAAGAGTTGAAAGAAGAGAAGAAAGTAGAGAGAATTCCTAAGTGGAAGAAGGCAAGAGAGTTGAGGAAAGAGAAAAAGAGGAAAGAGCTAGAAGGTGCCAACGTTGAATGTGATGCATGGGGGTACCTAAGACTTATGTTCCTCCACCATATCCTCAAAGTTCATGAAGCAAAAGCTCGATGAGAAATTCTCAAAGTTCTTGAAAATCTTCAAGAACGTGAATGTCAATGTACCTTTGATAGATGCTCTTGAGGAGATGCCTACTTATGCTAAATTCTTCAAAGAGTTGATCACCAAGAAAAGAAAATTTGATGAAGTGGAGATGGTGAGTCTATTTATGGAATGTAGTGTTCTTATTCAAAAGAGTCTACCTCAAAAATTGAAGGATCCGGAAGCTTCACGTTGACTTGTGAGTTGGGTAATGGTGAGAAGAAGAAGACCCTTTGTGACCTTGGAGCTAGCATTAATTTGATGCCTTTATCTATTTATGACCGTTTGAAGCTCGGTGATCTCAAACCAACCCACATGGCCCTACAACTAGCCTATCGATCATTTGTTCATCCTGAAGGAGTTGTAGAAGATGTGGTGGTGAAGTTGGACAAATTTAGCTTCCATGCGGACTTTGTGGTGATGGAGATGGAGGAGGATCCCAATATTCCCTTGATCCTTGGGAGACCATTTTTGGCTACTAGTGGAGCTACTATTGATGTGAAGGAGGGAAAGATCAAGCTCAAAGTGGATGATGAAGAAATTTCATTCTCCATGAACATTAAAGATCCTCCAAAAACTAGCTCAATTCATTCTATACTTTCTATCTCTCATTATATTGATGATTCTCATTGTTCAAGTAAACTTGATGATGCTAATGATAATTCTCTTTGTGTGCTAAGAAAGAAAGTGGAGGAGGAGAAGGATTGGTTTGACAAGAAGAAGAGAAGAAACAAAGGAATGAAATATTGTCATGATTCATCCTCCATGGAAGTGGGTGGAGTGAAGATGAAATAGATTGAGGAAAGTTGAGCGGCTCAAGCTCCGTCCTGCATAGGACGTTAACACTAGCGCTAGATGGGAGGCAACCCATCATTTTTCTTGCTTTCATTTTTTTAAATTTATTTATTTATTTGCTTTTAATAAGTGTGTGTGATTTATTTTTGTGTTTCTTGTAGGAGAACGAGGTGTGCAAGTGAGGCTTGGTGTGCTAACAAGTTTGACGATGAAAGAAATTTTAAAGCCTTTACGGTACCACACCTTCTCTAGACTTAGACTTGTCTAAGTTTGGGGGAGGTGTGCCTCATTTCTTCCTTTCTTTTCATTATGTGCTCATTTGAATTTCATAGTCGGTAGTTGTGTGCAACTTCACCTAGCTAACTACATTTGCCAAACTTTTAATTGCTTTGCAATGAAAAGTTTGGGGGGTGTGTGTTAGTTAGCAATGCTTGTTGCACCAATTTGTCTCTCATTTTTAATGAGAAAATTGTGTGAAAATTTTTGTGAATGTTGAGTTAAATGTGGATTTCATTCTTATCTTTGAGTTTATTTTATGTGAATTTGATGAGGTGTTATGCTTGGAGGTATGTACGTGGCATATTTGTTTTGATTGATGGACATGATAACTTGTGATGTGTTGATGAGTTGATTTGTTGCTTGATGCTAGAATGAGAAATTGTCTTGTGATGATGAGTGTGATGAAGAATACTTTCTCTTTGTTCATTTTAAGCCCGTGAGCTTTTGAGCCTCTTTAAATCGTGCATGAAAAATGGTTTGATTTCTTGTTTAGTGCATCAATTGCAATTTTGCATGCTAGAACTTGCCTATAGACTTGTTGAAGTCAAGTTTTATGTGGATCTATGAAGATGATTTGAGGCCATATTTGATTTGTTAAGTCACTTAACCAAATTTTACCCCACCAATGCCATTGATTTCCCTAGTAAGCCAATTTGTGCCTTAAAGCCTTATTCTTTGGTAAGCTTGTGAAATTAAGTCATTTTGCCTTTCCTTATGAGCCTTTGTTCTCATATGTTGAGTAGAACATGATTGTTGGCAAATGAATGGTGAAGTGAAGTTGAAAAAATTGTGGTGGTATGAATTGGATAAGTATGTTGAGATGAATAAAGAAAAAGGAAAAGTAAAAAATTGAAGTGTGAAAAAATGGAAAAATCATGAGAAGAAAAATTCAATGTGAGCTTGAATGCAAAAGAAAGTCTCAAAAGGAGTTTGGTGGTGAATGTTATGTGAAAAGGAAGAAAATGTAAGAAGGAGATGTGTTTGTTGAGATGATGTGTAAATTGCATTGCATTATTTGATCAACATTCATTGCTCTACTAACATTGAGTCACTATTTCCAAATTCACCTACCTCATCCAAAGAGCCTTCATTACAACCTTTTGAAAAGACCTCTTTGATTCATAGTTGATACACAAAATGACGATTGAGATTGAGTCTTGTGGCAAGCCTATGGTGTGTATGGTTGTGATTTGATAAATGAGTGCTTTATTGTCCTTATACACTTGAGTGATGAGAGATACACTTCTTGGAAGGAGCATTGAGAAAGTATTTGAATTTGCATCTTATTAAAGCATGACATTTTTGAGTGTTCGCTGAAAGTGACATTGAAAACTTGTATTCACTAATGAGTTTGATTGTCCAAATTTCATTCTTTGTGTCATGTGACATAGTTGCAATCAATTCGCCCTTTGTGCTTATTTGTTTTGTTGCTCGGGATGAGCAACACTTTAAGTTTAGGGAGTTGATTAGGGTGAATTATTGCATAAGTTTTGAGGGATTTAAATGCATAATTTGATGAAAAGTATTACTGTTTAAGCTTAAAAGTATAGAGTATCACTCTTTATGCTTAAAAATATTACTAATACATTCCGTTCGGTTTTTGTCTCGTTTTCAGAGTTTCGGTGGAATTTGACGAAACGAAAAGTACCGGGATTCATATGGCGACAGACGAACGTGTAGTAGGGCGAAAATGGGGGTCGGAGGTGCCTTTCGGGCCTAAAAATTCCACAGGCTCGACCTAGGGTCGAGCTTGGGAAGCATCGAGTCAAGGCTGAAGGCTAAGCCAAAAACCTGATTTTGAACCAGCCTCGAGTCGAGGGATGAGCCAAGCCTCGAGTCGAGGTTCAGCCCAAGAGTCGAGGGGCGTGTTTTTTTGAATTTGTTGCTTTTCGACCAATCGTAGCGTGACACGTGGCGGGCGGTTATATACATATATATACACGAAAATACACGATTTTCAGATGTTTTTTTGGAGAAGAAGATTAAGAACACACACTTTAAACGCACACATAGCTAGGGTTTCAATTTCTTTTTCAATTTAGATGATCAACGGTTGTTTTCTTTATGATTGGACGCCAATTAGGTGATATTCTTCCTTTAATTTTAATTTTCTTGATTCACTTTCTTGTTATGACATTCAATTATTCAATTAATTTCATGGATTCAATTTCTTTAATTATGATCAACTAAATTCCTAGTGTTAGGGTGTTTTGATGCATATGGGGATTGATCTTGTGAGGAATTCTTATGGGTGATTTTGATTCTTTGATTAATTGATTTGATTGATGAGGTTTGATTGATTTATTTATTTAATTAATTTCTAATTCCATGCATAGTTGTTTAATTATAGCAAGGAGACTTGGGTATTTAAATAACTCATTTGGGTGAGGGAATTAATTGGGTAATTAGAAGTTAATATTGGGTTAACGCAAGGAGACTTGGTTAATTCCATTAGAAATACATCAACTCCACATTAATTGCTTAGATTAGTAGTCGGGTGATTAATGAAGAGACCATAGGTAAGGTGCCTTAGTATCGAAGGGGAGACATGCTAGGGGATCCTATTGACTCGTGCTCTAGCCCCGGGAGGAAAGGGTGACTTAGTCCTCTCAAACTTTCGAGCTTAAATCGTAGCGTAATTCCCGGAGGGCTTACCAAGTACGGAATTATTGTTTGAATAAAAGTTTGGTCTTATTAATTGATTAACATGATAAATACTCATTTGAATTCGCCGCATGATTGATACCCATTTGTTGATAAGCACTCGAGCACGTCTTTATTATTGATTGAATTTTGTTGTTAATAGAATTTAGGTATTTGACTAGTTGATTATTTACATAAAACCAATTGATCCTATTATAAGACTTGTGCTACAATTGCGAATAAATTAGTAAATTTAGGACTATCTCGCACTTGATTTACGTGGATCGATAATTTAACCGGGTAACTTACTAGCTACACGATTCCTTTACACTTGAAGGGTGAGTGTTGGCTTTTAAGCCTATCACCATCTTATTTACATGAGCTAGTTCTAGTCTATTACAATTTAACTCATCAAAACTAGAAACCCGATCTAACAATTTCCCCTTTTTTGATGAATTTAAAATTGCAAGGAAGAAACAAACTCACAGTGGTGTCACTCAAGGTTGTAATAACCCGAAATCAAAATCTAGTGTTTTATATTTGATTTTCTAAGTTTAATTTATTTTATTGATTGATTTAAATTCTATGTGTATTTTTCTTAATTTTTCTCCAATTGACGAATGATTTTTCAAACCGAAAATCTACTAATACTTCTAAAACCCATATCCGGATTTGTTTAATAATGATTAATTACCAATAATCCTTTAAAGGAGGGAAATATTCAAGAAAAACCCTAAGAAAAATATATTTGTTTCCCATCGCGCGTTTTAATAATTTTTCGAACCGAAACTCGAACCGAAAAATCAACGACGAAGTCACGCCACCGTATAAGAAAATGGACTGCCAAATGGCAGCTCAAATCCCTCAAAATTTCGTGCACATGGGGGCTTTAATGAGGAGAATATTGAAGTACAAGAGATCCTAGCCCAAATCTTAGGATTAGCTCCTAAAGCTAGGCAAAATAGCCTCAAGTCTATTTCTTCCCCCTTTTCCTCTCCACCATCCATTTGGCCACCCCTTCTTTCTTTTCCCTTCTATAAATAACCCTCCCCTTCTCTTTCTTGGACACACAAGTCACAAAGAAGCTCTCAAGACAAGAAGTCTTCTCTTCCAAAGAAGTAAGCCTCCTAGCCCTTTCTTTTAGTAATGTATTATATGTCTTAATTTCGTGATTTATAGATAATTTTACAGTGAGTTATGAATTTTAGAAGAACACTTGACACCGTTGACCGAACCAAAATCAAATGCCAATTCTCTTCGAAATCTGCTATCTTTCCACAGCCCAAATGAACTTGGACCCTTAATGAAGTTTGTTCCATATTTAGAGATGTATATCATACTAAAATTTCATAATTTTTTGATGAGTCTAAGTATTTTATTCTATTTATGTATGTTTACGTGTCATTTCTTCACTAATAGAGTATTAGGAGAAATAATTTACTTAACTTTTAGAAAATCGAGCATGCTTTATGTGATGTATGATTTATGTGATACTCCATGAATGTTGTATTTGGTCTCTTATAATAGAATAAAACCAACTAAACCAAATTTTGAACCTTGAACCGACAAGTACACTAGAAATATTAAACCAAAAGGTTTGAACCCATAAGATCGGTTAACGAAACAAGTACCTCTAAATACTAAAGCCTAGACTTAGAAAGACACAATAAGATCAAAATCCTAAGTTATTTTAATAAATCAAAAGGTCGTATGAAACTAAACAAATGGACTATGCTACGTAAAGTACGGCTCAAACCCGAGACCAGAGGTTTGTACGAGAGGCCTAAGCGATCAAGAAGTTAAACTTTCTCTTTAAAAGTTACCAGGTGGGTGACACTATCTCGTATAGCTAGTTAATGTTATATGGAATTGTCGCTTTTCTGAATCAAACAAAAACGGATTTCTCAAAAGATGCAAATACCAAAAGCATGTGAATGCATAACTTATAAATGTGTGATCATCAAATGGTGAGCTTTATCTTACTTTTATTTATTTTATTTTTTTTTGAAAAGAGGGCAAGCCCTATATGATATGATGAAAGTTTACGGGATTCGGATGTGATAGAATAACTATCATGTGCCATCCCATATGATTACGGGTTTCGGACGTGTAAGCGTGCCACTCCAAAATATGATTACGGGTTTTGGAAGTGTAAACGTGCCACCCAAAATATGATTACGGGTTTCGGACGTGTAAATGTGCCACTCCAAAATATGATTACGGGTTTCGGATGTATAAATGTGCCACTCCAAAATATGATTACGAGGTTTCGGACGTGTAAACGCGTGCCACTCCAAAATATGATTACGGGTTTTGGACGTGTAAACGTGCCATTCCAAAATATGATTACGGGTTTTGGACGTGTTAACGTGCCATTCCACATTGTGATTACGGGACCGGATGTGGTAGGAAACTACCATGTTCCATCTCATTTGTGTTATATATAGTTGAATGTTATAAAGAGTTGTGAACTTTGAATCAAAGAAGATGATAGTTAAAGGATGAGGAGCTTTAAGATTATATTTGAAGCCTTACCTTATACAAATGAACACAACGCCATAACAAGGAAGTAAATAACGAAAGATGAAAATAAAGAATAAAAGACTCTACTATTTTGGGATTTTCTCACAATCGTATAACAACATACTGGGTCGTCCACCGAGATTTTTATCTCACGCCCTATAATTAATATTTTTCAGTCACGAGATTGAGGCCGGGAGGCTGCAATAGACGACCCGCTTCCACTCTCTTTCTATTTAAATGAGTGACTTTATATTTTTCAGATCTTTATGAAAATTTGTATTTTGTTAAAGACTCGTCACTATGATTTTCCCAAGAGTTGAACCTTAGACTCACCGGGTGGCTTTTGTCAAACGATTAATCTATTTGTTTAGTTATGAATATGGTTCAAACATTTTAAATAAGTGTTTGTAAAATCTTCCGCTGCAACTTAAATGAATAGCATTGCTTTCTAAAAGGAATTTTCCAGCTCGATTTTTATGGTTCACTAAGTGATGACTCGGGTTTAGGACGTCGGGACCTCAAAGGTCGACTTTCTAAATTCCGGGGCGTTACAAAGGTTATTCAAAATGATCCGATAAGCACATTAAACATGTAAGCACCTTTCACTCGAGATAAGTTCACATAGGAGCACTTAACCACACTTAGGAAAATTGCGAGTTTTGAAAAAAATTATACTTAGAAAAATTTAAGAAAATTTTGTTTTGAGAAATAGAAATTTTCTCGAGATGATTAACACTTAGTAAAATTTCTTAATGTCTTCTTAGAAAGCAATAAAGAACTTAAGCTTGAAAAGACAAGACAAGGTAGTTCGATAAGTCCACAAAATCTCATTCATATTCACATATTTACAAATTACATTTTGGTGCGAGATAAGATAAAATAATGAGAAAGAAATTTGATCTTATCTAGACACCCCACTAGTCGACTTCCGAACCATCGGCTAAGAGAAGACTCTTTTCCTAAGTAGCTTGAACACATCTTCATTCTTGAGTCTTGACTCGACTTCAGCCTTAGTGATTATGCTCTTGATCCAGCTCATGTCAATGGTTCCGTCGGCGTCAGCTTAGGCTTGGCAACCTCGTAGGCGGGGTCATTAGATCGGCATTGAAGATCTCGAGTGCTTCATCGAGTAGCCTCTGGTATAGGTCCGGGTCCTCCTTCTCCATCCACTATGCCATCGGAGATCTTCATCTTCAGCTAGTCTCGAGATGCCTTCGGGATGTACCAATAGTACATCCATCGAGCATCCAAGTTCTTTTCTCTATACTTTTTGGTGGTGACCCGAGACCATCTTAGGCGGGGCAGATGTGCGATGGGTAAGGATGAAAGTCTGCATGATCAACCGCTTTAATTACCCACTTCCCGATGTCCTTGCTCCACTTCATCTCAAGCCATTTGTTCTTCTTCTTGACCTCTTCCTTTCCCTTTCTCCGTACCACTCCTTCTCTGCCTTATTCTCCTCATCTCGCTCTTGAGATAAGTTGGAGTAGTCAAGCTCTCTTCTCCTTTTCTCGGCTTTGGTTGATTTGGCAGGTTAAGCCCTCAGTGGAGACTCCTCGATAGCTTCCCCTTGCCCTTGCTTCGGCCTCTGGAATTTTTAGACTCTTTAATGCGAGGCCATCGGCTTGGTTGTCTTCTCCTCTTCTTCCTTCTCGCCTCATCTTCCCTTATCGCTTCCTCAATTTGAGATACCCTCAACTAGAGAGTGGCAAGCTCATCTCGATTTAATTTTGACCTCTGCCTTTGCCGCCTAGCTTTAGCCGTGTCTCCGCATTCGTAGTCACCGATCATTGTTGGCCTTGACACCACCGAGAGGGCCTCCAATCTTTCTTGCCACCGCTTCCCCTATTTGACTTTATCCCTAAGCTCCTGCACTGGGTCTCCAGAGAAGAACAAAACACTCGAAACTCGATTTGTCCATGGATATGGCATCCACGACAATGGCTTTGTCCTTAGCCACCTTTGTTGGAACCACCGATTGTCGACTCTATGAAATTATCGATTCGGGATCACAATTACATAAACGCGGTGGATAGAATTGTACCTTTATTCACCGTAATAGGTGAAGACGAACCAGTTCTAAGGTCAAAACTGCAATCGAAGGATGAGCCTCGAACCTCACGGTCTTCCGCCGTATTCCTATCCCTTTCCCTTGGATGTTGAGTGGTCGACGATCCTCCAAGGGATCAGAATCTGCCTCTTTTCGATCTCACGTTTTTCACACGTCTCGGAGGCTCGATGTTAGGGTTTATTTATAGGCTACAACAGGGATCCTAAGGAGGAATTAGGGTTGGGCCTCCCGATGGGCCTAAATATCCCGTGTTCGGTCCCGAACACTCTACTTAAGCCCATCAATTATAACTCGGTCCACTAAAGAGTTATAATTGAATTATCATTCTAATCCCATATTATAATATGGGCTCCTTTATTATGTGTACGTTTATTTCCCGTGTTTAAGATATCGAATATACATAAATTAATTAAGTTATTGACAACTTAATTAATTTACATCTAGTTCCAAGAGTAGTACCACCCATCTTTATTATCATGTCGGATTAAATCCACCTCAGGTTTACATGATAATCTTTATGAGCTCCTCAAGGGGACATCATCACCCTAAATAATTAGGACACGAATTCCTTCTATAATCAATAGTCCACCATATAAACAGTGTTATCTCCCAATTCATCGAGCCTATTGATTTAATAAATCTCACCCATTGGCAAATCAAAGAAACATACACTCGAATACACGTGCCCGTTATTATATAGGGATTAAGAAGACGTACATCCATAACAACAGAGGTCTTGTTCTTTTATATAGTCGATACAAATTGAACAACCTCATACGGTCCCGCTCAATACATACAAAATGTACTAGCGTAAATTTATAGTCAAGATAGACTAATACCAAATTACACTACAACCGTTCCAATGGTTTGTCCAAATTCATCTTGGTTGTGAACTATTCTTTATAATCTATAAGGAACCGATAGCATGATCTTACGGACACCACACACCATATTATCTATAGTATAGATTAATGCGGACAAGAATAATGATATATGTAACAATAATAAACAAGTATTTGTTATCATAAAGAATCTCATATAAAAAAGACGTTCTTACAAAAAGCTAGGCTTCTAGTATACATCCTAACAACCTTGGCCTTCAACGGTTTGACCTCCTCCTCCGGCTTGCTCAGACACTCACCCAACATAGAGCTTGATTTCCCAGAGACACGTTCCTGGTGATGTTTACTTCAAAGAACTCTCATGTTGGCTATCATTGTGTCTGTGATGCGGCCCGCATTATGTGCTTGGTTCGCTTAGCTATCAGGCCTCTCCACCTTTGAATTGATTTTCTTGTGTAGATTCGAGAAGGCAGAGGAGATGGTTGATAGGGGATGTCACTATCTTCATCCTTGGAGGAGGATTCAGATGAGGCAGAGGATGACGGAGTTCGAGGTGTGGGAGAGTTTAACTGGATATCTCTCAAGACGGAGTGGGAGATTTTCGGGACTTGGGTGATGGGAGTTCACTGTTTGCGTTTGGGGTTGTGGGATGTCTGCGGGTGGAGGGGATGGTGGGTGAGATGATGAGGCTGCCGGTTCACCTGTAGGTAGAGGGGGAGGAGATGTAGTGGGTGGAGATATGATAGGGGTGATTGTGGTTAGGGGTGTGGGTTGGTAGATGGGAACTATGGGTAGGGGAGTGGGTTCAAATGGGGTTGGTGGGGGATAGATATGGTGGGGGTTTCAATAGGGGTTGTTTGGACAAGTTGGGAGGTTGGTGATTTAGAGGCTCGAGGTAGCAGCCAAGATTACCTCTTCATTGCAGAGTGAGCCGGTGAGGGGGAGGGTGAATTTAGAGGAGGATGTAGAGCTAGAAATACCTATTGAGATAACTTTCTCTGCGAGGAAGTCCTCTCGAGCTTGGCTCCTCCAAGACCTCAATTTCGGCCACACCGCCGTAGCCACTTCCCGGGGAGATCGCGTCCTCAGTACTTGAGACTTGAAGGGGCGGCAGATGACTCCCCTTGCTCCTTCTTGCATGAGGCCTTCACCGGCCTCATCCTAGTCCTCCTCTCGGAGAGGTACCTCAGCCTCTACTCTTTCAATACTGGGTCAAGGCTGCAGGTCTACTCCTTCAGCCTTCGGGGCCTTCAGGCATAACAGCCCGGCCTCTGCGCCTCCTCTCGCTGCTGTTTGTACCCTTTGGTCCCTTGCCTCATCACGGTCGTCATCTCGAGTCCAGCGAGACTACCTAGCCTTTCATTCTTCGTAGCAGCCCCTTGCTTCAAGTATCTCTTTGTTCCCTCCTTCAGATCCACAACTTTATTCTTTCCTTCAATGAGGACTACAATCTTGTTAAACAAGCTCACGGTCGTCAAAGTTGTCCATTCACCGAGAAATAGGGACCTAAGTCAACCTCTCGTTTTTCCTCCTTCAACCTTGAGATCAGCACATCCACCCAGTCTACTCGACTCCATCAAGTATCGCCCTCATACAATAGAGTCTAGGTTTTGATAATCCATTGTGGGAGCTTTGATCACCCAAGATTGACTTGGTGACGATGGTCATCAACAACCTATACTTTCTCCTAAGTAAATTTTTCTTCAAGCCCCTCCGAACTCCCCGTGGGTTACCCTCACAACCATCTCAAAAGATTGTTCCCACTCCTCCTCTTTATACGTCAATGATTTACTCCCTCACCAAGTATCAAAGATCCTAGCAATGGCATCTTTAGTGAACGACAACCGAGTCCCATCGACTTCGGTGTCAAAACCGTCATCGGAGAACTTGCGATTAGCCGTAAATTCTGCTCCGATCGAATCAAGCATCTTGTTCTCGCTTCAACTTTAATGAATAAAATCCCCTTAACTTTGAAGCCTCCAATAAACGGAGAATCTCTCCGCATTCTCGATCCCGGGTAGTCTCGAAATCTATATACATTCCAGCTTTTGAACTTGTTCTTGAAAATATCAATATTCATTTTGAAGTTGGATTTAGGAGTAGATATAAAGGTAGGTTTGGGGGATTTAGAAGATGAAGCCATTTGGAAACCGAAATGGTAAGAATTTTGGGGAAGAGGAATTGCGGTAATTTTAGGGTTTGGATTTGTAAAAGTGATTTTTGAAATGAAGAGGGTAAGTTTTTAAATGGAATGAGGGAGAGAGGGAAAACTGAGAAACCTCGCTACGTGGCAGGATCGGGATCAATTTAAACCGTCGATTGTATGTGGTGCGTGGAGTATATCAATGGCTATATAGAGCAGTCGCTTCACCTTCGGCGCGTGGTATTAACTCAATCTTGAAATTATAAAAAGTAACCGCCCAAGCTACGGATTACACAGCTAATATGGGTTACTTTAGCAGAGATAGTAAGTATACTGATCGATTGGAGTGTATAGGGCAAGAGCTTTTAAGACCAATCACAAAATATCGAACCCATGGGAAAAAGTATGCACATGAGGCCCTAGAAATACGAGTTCTTAGTGACTATTGATGCAACAATGGATGACACTAACACTACCAAACACTTGCAAAATACAAACTAAAACAAGCAAACAAATGATCGAACACTTAGAATGCGATAACAAAAACAACAATAAATGGTGGGATAGAGGTGCTAGGATTAACATCCATCAATGAATCATCAATCAACAAGCTACAATTGAATCAAATTGCAAATCAACTAAGATAGAAAGCATTAAACCATCATGAAATTAATCACTCCATTAAAATCACAATGCCTAATGTGAGTATCCTTAGTCTTTCTCATCTCTCAATGTAGAAATCCCCAATTTATACAATCATGCAAAATTGAAACTCGATCAACACCTAATCACGTTAGCTCAACTCTCGCCTATTGCTAGGGTGACCAACCATTAATCAAAAGAGACAATTTTACACAAAGCACAATTAAGAATCACAATTAGGAAACAAACTAATGTGAGTATCCTTAGTGCAACTAATCTCTCGATTCCGAAGCACCCAATCCACACATTCATACACAATTATCACCCGATTAATCCCGGATCACGTTAGCGCAACTCTCGTCTATAGCTAGGGTGATCAAACACTAATCTAAAGAGATAATTATGCATGAAGCACAAATGAGAATCACAATTAGTAAGCAATCTACTCAATTGATCTCCAATCATCAACAACCATAGCATAGTCAATCAAATCATCATCAATTTCAATTAACCCAAGCACAAGATTTAGCCCATGGTAAAATCCATGGGAAGAAGATAGAATTGATCAAACACAAAGCAAATCACAACAATTAAGAAATTAAAGAGACAAAAGAGGAAAAACATCATCAAATGATCTTCAATCAACAAAAATAGGAAAGCTTGAGTCTTCAATTCCAATCTCCAAATGAATTACAAACTTGAATTGAATGGAATTACAAGGATCAAATGCTAATCTAATGCTAATCTACCAACATCAATTGAAATCTAAGTCTAAATCTACCAATCTACTCTACCTAAGGAAGAAATTGGCTTGGGGCCCGAGAAATCGCCCAAAACCGCTACAAACCGCTATTATTCCTAGTTGTCTCGAATTGCTCAGCTTCTCCCCTTTAAATACGAAAATTCTGAAACCGCCCTCGAGTCGAGGGTCGTGCCTCGACTCGAGGCCTCTGCTGTCCCATCCCTCGACTCGAGGGTCATGCTTCGAGTCGAGGCTCTGCCTTTTCCCAATTTAGTCCTTTTCTACACATCCCTCGACTCGAGGCTCATGATCCCGGCCGAGCTCGAGTCCGGTGGCACTTTTCTCGCGGGCTTCGACCACCGACCCCCATTTTCGTCCAATATGATCGTATCTTCATTCTAAGTCCAATGGTACTCTCGATTTGGCAAAATTCCACCGAATACCTGCAAAATGGACGAAAAACATCAAAATCTCACAAATAATACTTTTTAAGCAAAAGAGTGATACTTTTCACATTTAGGCACAAAAACTAACACTTTAGCTCACTTTTTGCACTAAAATAGGCCCTAAAAACATGCATCAATTCACTCCAATCACCGACGTAGCGAAATATACCTTTCTTTGCATAAAGGTTTTCCTATTTGATCGGATTTTATCCGACTTGGTAAAAATGACCTTGTCTTAAATTTTGAAAATTTCTCCAAGTCTCGATTATTTTGAAAAACAAAGAATTTTTAAGACCGAGTTGATTACATGCCTTTATTTTAAATAAGCTAAGTCTTATATCCAAATATAACTAGTATATGAGAATATTCAACTCAAATTTGGGGTTTTCAAAAGAATAACTCATCCGAAAGATTTTGAAATAGATGAGTTGTGAGAGTAGTTTGAAAATAATTTTTAAATAGAAAACAAGGATAGGTTTTGTTCGGATGAAGAAGTCTTTCAAATGAGAAGGTTTAATGCCGATCTAACAATGCTATTTATAACCTCGTTCTCGCAGATACACAAACTTGGGAAACCATTAGTAGCTAGAATAAGTCGACAAGTTACATAAGCTCATCTAATTCTTATCGAGTTGATTATGTTCTTGTCGATTTTCTTAATGCCGTAAAAGAAATTATCAAGTTAGATAAGGTCAATATGACTAATCCTTGATTCTTGATTCCTTTGAAAGGAGATCAATGATATCAGCTACTGTGATTATCCTTTGACACATACCAAGTCCGATAATTCTTTCTAGACACGATTTAAAGGAAAGAAAGAAAGAATATACAAGACACATATAATATGAATCATAAATCAGCTAAGGATGCATCAAGTAATCCTAATTCTAAACATAATTCCTTAAATCTAGACTCAGCTAAGGGTTTTGTAAGTATATCCGCTCTCTGTAATTGTTGCTATCTTTTCTATCCTAATGTCATTCTTCTCAACATGATCCCTAATAAAATGATGCCTTATATTTATATGCTTACATCCGGAATGCAGAACAAAATTGTATGTCATGGCTATTGCACTATTACTATCACAGAAAATAGGCACAAATGATGTGAGAATATTAGTCCTTAAGCCGCCGACTAATCCAGAGAAGGCGAGAGCAACAACTACCACCGCCATGTATTCACTTCGGTTGTGGAGGTTGCAACTGAACTTTGTTTCTTAGATAACCAAGAAATTAACTTGTTGCCTAAAAATTGACAAGTTCCAGATGTGGACTTCCTATCAAATTCTGACCTCCAAAATCAATCGAATAACCCGAAAGCTCTAAGTTGTCAATGAGATAGGTACCACAACCTAACCTGCAGAGTACCTTTAAGATACTTTAGAATTTTCTTAGCTTTCTGATGAGTTTTCTTGGGATTTGATTTAAACCTTGCACATACCCCAACCGCAAAGGCTATATCCGGCCTACTTGCAATGAGATATAACAAGGAACCGATCAATCCACGATACTCCATTGCATCGGTGGGTATCCCATTCTCATCTGAATCCATAGAGAAGTTAGTTGCCATAGGTATTTTAACTTCTCTACTAGTAGTCATCCCAAACTTATCTATGAGGTCCTTTGCATACTTAGTCGATGTATAATGATCCCTCTACTTGTCTGTTTAATCTGCAAGCCTAGAAAATATGTTAATTCTCCCATCATAGACATTTCGAATCTGCTTTTCATGAGAACACTAAACTCTTCATATAAAGTCAGATTGGGTGAACCGAATATAATATCATCTACATAGATTTGAACTAATAAGATATTACCATCTACTTCTTTTCTAAACGGTGTTCTATCTATCTTACCTTTAGAAAATCCACTTGATATAAAAAAATTCAGACAGTGGTATCGTACCAAGCTCGGGGTGCTTGCTTCAGTCCATATAGTGCATTGTGAAATTTATAGACTTTATTATTTGTCCTAAACCACGGAGGCTGTTCTACATAGACTTCTTAAAGTAACACACCATTCGAAAGGCAGACTTGACATCCATCTCGAAAGACTTTGAAACATTTATAGGCAAGAATTGCTAAAAATAACCTTATTGCTTCTAATCGCGACTGGAGCATAGGTTTCATCATAGTCTATCCCCTCGACTGTGAATAACCTTGTTCTACTAGTCTCGGCCTTATTACGAACAATAATGTTGTTTTCATCCATTTTATTTTTAAACACCCATTTTGTGCCTATAATTTTTCTATGAATGGGTTTATCCACTAGCTCCCAAATATTTTGTCTTTCAAATTGATGCAGTTCTTCTGCATGGTTGTTACCTGACTTGGATTAGATAGAGCCTCCTCATAGCAGTGAACATACTGCGAGAATCTAACATCGTTCGTGTCCGAACACTACTAGAGGGATCCCCAAGAATTTGATCACCGGATGATAATGCCTCATCCTTTTGCCTATTTGAGTTGAAGTATCCTCATCTCGTAGTCTCGGTAGGTAACTCAACTTGTTCATCCCGAGTAGACGTTCCCCTTCATCTACCGACCTTGGCCGATCGGATGATGTTAGAGGTGTCTCCTTAGATGGAACAGGATAGAGGAGTTCCCTTCGCTCGATGGGGATTCTTTATCATCTCGAATACGAATCAAACCTAGGCAGATAAGTTTTCCTCTATTTAGTTTTGTTTAGTTCAATTCTATCTAGATCATTAGTAATTTGATTTACCTTATCTCAAAAAGTATGAAGTTCATCAAACACTACATGTGGAGTTTCTTCCACACAAAGAGTTGTCTTATTGAAGACTACGAAAGCCTTGGAAGTGCCGGAATATCCTAAGAATATCCCATCACCGCCTTAACATCAAATGTCCTCAACAGATGTACCAGGATGGAAGCTAGAATTTTCTTTTTAAAGATAGTCCTTGAGATTCCTATAAAGCAGTTGAAGTTGTCGGCCAAATCACAACAAATATATCAGCCTTTATATGAAAGTTTGTTGAAATTAGATTTGGTGATCTTCTTAATCTTTTGAAATAAAGGATAACATCTCGCTTCTTCCATCGAAAGAACTAGAATAAGAATTCTCGCTTAATCTTGGTTCTTGGAATCTTCTTTATCGATTAAGATTTCTTATATGATTTTTACTCTTCGATTAGGAGAAGTAACCCTCATCCGACTCTGTGGTTTCCAAGGTCCAATTTTAATTCCTTTTGATGTTTCAACAGACTTTTACAAATTTCCTTGGTTTCAAAATTTACGACTTATTATTTCTATTATAACCAAGACTGTTTTATCATGAATTTTTGTGAAGTTCTAAAAATGTGGTCTATAACAGATTGTGAGTTATTAAGTTGACTTATTTTGAAGACAAGCTTATCATTAGTCTTCTTAATTAACTCATTCTCACTACATACCACTTCAAATTTATCTTTTAAAGATCTTAATTCTTCTTCTAATCTTTCAGACAGAGACTAGGCGATGGTGATGTACTAGCCTCGGCTGGGGTAAACATTCCCCCTTGAATGTTTCCTCGGACTCAAAGTAGTTCACAACTTGTTTGCCTTTAATTAGAGTCTCAACTTGATCTTTTAGAGTTAAATTTTCAGTATCCAATTGTTTATAAGCACTTAGAGACATATTTAGATCTTACAAAAGTCCCTTGATCACAATTTGATCATTATACAAACCGACTTATAAGACTCATTATCGACGAAGAATATTAATCTACCTCTTTTACCGTCAGATCGATTTCATCATCGATCCGAAGTTAGGCAGCGATGATGATGATGATTTTCTCGATTTTCTCTCTTCAGGAAGAAGGGCCCTTTGGTCTCGCAAATCGCCTATCTCTTTTCTTCCTTTTCTCCCCTCTTTCTTTAGGAGTCAACTGGGACAATCATAGTTATAATACCGACTTGTTATAGGTGTAACAAGTGTCTCCCGATCTGATTTAGGAGTACCCAAAACCGAATTTTGCAGTTTTAAAGCCCATTGAAGTCAAAACAGAGAATAATTTGATCCTAGCGGTTTAGAGCGGTTTCAGGTGGTTCCTTAGGCGAATTTCTTAGTTTGTAGCTTGATTTCCATTGTAATTGCCCTAGTTTGTTAGCATTAGCATAG
The DNA here is from genome assembly GCA_030762865.1 of Paraleonurus japonicus. NCBI lineage: Eukaryota > Viridiplantae > Streptophyta > Magnoliopsida > Lamiales > Lamiaceae > Paraleonurus > Paraleonurus japonicus. The sequence goes on from CM061060.1 coordinate 32,636,284, forward strand.
ATTTAAGTTTGTAATCCATAGATTAGCATTGTGATCATTTGAAATTGAAGATTCAAGTTGTAATTGAGAGTGAAGAAGGATAATTCAAGTATTGTAGAAGACTCAAGCATTCCTATTTTTGTATATTGAAGATCAATTGGTGATGTTCTTACCTTTTTCTCCCTTGAATTCATTTTTGTATTGATTTGTGATTTAATTGCTTTCTTAGATTTTTCAATCATGGCTTTTGTTTGTAGCACCATGGGCTAATAGCTTTGTGCTTGGGATAATTGAAATTAGGGATGAAGTGATTATCTCATGCTATAATTGTTGATAATTGTGATTAATTGAATTAGATTGCTTCCTAATTGTGATTCTTAATTGTGCTTCATGGAAAATTGTCTCTTTTGATTAATGGTTGATCACCCTAGCAATAGGCGAGTTGAGCTAATGTGATTAGGTGTTAATCGGGTTGCAATTTTGCATGATTGTATGAATTGGGGATTTCTACATTGAGAAATGGGAAAGACTAAGAATGCTCACATTAGGCATTGTGATTTTAATGGAGTGATTAATTTTATGATGAGTTATGCTTTCTAATTTGATTGATTGGCATTTTGATACAATTATAGCTTGTTAATCATGGATTCTTTGATGGAGATTATCCGTTGCACCCCATTCTCCCATTGATTTTATCTTGTTTGATCTTGCATATTAGGTGTTTGATATTTTGCTTGCATAGTTTAGTCTTTTAAATTCTTGCTAATTTGTATTGATTTTAGTCCAAAACCGTGATTGCAACTCTAGTCACCTAGAACTCATATCCTTAGGGCCTCATTTGCATACTTTCTCCCTTGGGTTCGTTATTTTACAATTGGTCTTAAAAGCTCTTGCCCTATACACTCCAATCAAATGGCGTCGTTGCCGGGGAGTTAGTTTTTGCGCCTATAAGTGAGACTTAAGGATTGTTTGAAGTGGCTATTTGTTGTTTTTGTTTTTGTTTTTGTTGATTTTATTTGGTTTGAAGTTGATACTTGGATTTGTGGCATTGTAGGTGCATGCTAACAAGGTCAAGTGGTATTCCACCATTACCACTAAATCCGGAGATTGAGGCTACTTTGAGAAAGAATCGTGTGAGAAGAAGAAGGGAAGTTATGAAAGGAGAAGATCAAGAAATGAGGAGAGAATAGTGGGTGAACCTCAAGTTGAGGAGGTACATGGACAAGGAGAAGGAGGAGTAGAACATGGAGGTAATGTGAAATATTTCCATGCTCAAGTTGGCCCTTTCCCTCAAGGGATGCCTCCACAAAATTATCCCTACCAAAATCCATATCCTTATCCTCCACAAGCTCATCAATATCCCTACTATCCACCTCATCCACCACAATTTCCACCATACAATCCCCATATGCCGTATAACCAAGAACCACGATATCATGAGCCGCCTCACATACCAAATGCCCAACCACAACCCGTGAATGAGCCACCACCTCAAGGGAGGCCTTTGCAAGAGTTTTTGAGCCACAACTTAGAGAGCATTATGACGGGATAGCAAGGCCGAGGATAGATACTAATAACTTTGAGATAAGTCCCGCTCTAGTGAGAATGCTTAGGGAGAAACAATTTAAAGAAAAGGATGAAAATGAGTGCCCACATCAACATATGTCACAATTTCTTGAGATTGCCGACACTACGAAGTACAACGGGGTACCCAAAGATGCAAAGAAGTTGAGGCTCTTTGCCTTTACATTGAAAGGAAGAGCTAAGGCATGGCTTAATTCATTACCGCCCGGGACCGTCCGTACATGGGAAGATTTGTCAAACAGGTTTTTAATGAAGTTCTACCCACCGTCCAAGACCGTTCAAGCTAAGGAGGCAATCTCTCACTTCCGCCAAAAGAATGGGGAGACCATACCGGAGGCGTGGGAGAGGTATGGCATGTTACTTATCAATTGTCCTCAACACGGTTTTAGGAGGAACAAACCATTATGTACTTTTGCAATGGTTTGATGGATGGGGATAGGTTGTTCTTGAATGCTTGTGCAAATGGATCGATATGGTCTAAAACCGTTGGGCAAATGAATGAAATAATGGAGAACATAGCCCAAGACTCATTTCAAGTGTCGGTGAATCGGGAGCACACCATAGGGTGTCACAAGTTGATGAGATAGAGTCTATGAAGAGCATGATGATGACTATGATGGACCGTTTGGGAGCTCTTAATACTTCACAAGGCCAAGCAAGTATTAGCCCATCTGTTTCTCATATTGATATGAGTGTTAGTCCTATGCCGGTGGAGGAAGTTAGCTACATGGGTAGGCCTCCATTCCAAGGAGGAAGGCCCTACCAAATGCCTTACCAAAATAGGCCACCGTTGGTCCCACTTAGTTGAGTATCTTAGGGAAAACTTGAATTAACCTTCTAGGAAAAATCTAGGAGGGGGTTGAATAGATTTTTATATTTTTGCAAATCTTCTAAAATTATTCAAAAACACTCAAGTAACACAGCGGATTTTAATTTTAAATTCAACTTGATCAAGATCAAAAGCAACCTGATATTTTAGTTTTAACTCGATTAATTAGTCTTTGATTAATAAACTGGAAATTGAAATTGACGAAAAGTAAAGTAAAGCAATAAAGAACACCAGATTTTATAGTGGTTCGGATTATGAATAATCCTACATCCACTCTCCTTCTCCAACTTGAAGAAGGGACCAGCTTACCACTTACCTTCTTACAATCGACTTACAACTTACGACTTACAAATTTCTTCAAATCTTCAAAACTCCTAACTTCTTCTCTTGAATCTAACTATTACGGTGAGTTGTGGATTTTGAAGTTTACAGTGAAGTGTTCTATAAACACTTAGAACTTTTGAAAACTCCTTTGAAAAACTTGTGACTTGATTGAGATGGAAATGCATGTAGTGAATAATGTGTAAATCGAATTTGCATAAGTGTCAACAAAAAATAAGAACTAGACCTATTTATAAGTCCGAAAAGACGGTTAGTTTGTTAGTCGGTTCTAACAAGCTGAAAAGCTGCTTCAACAAACTTAATCTTGAAAAGCTGCTTTGCTCCTCGGTGATTTTACTCTACTCGTCTGCGGTGACTTGGTGAAGACTCGCCTTTCTTATTCTACTCGGCTTGTCTTGACCTCGTCTGAGCTCTTCATAATCGTCTCCTGTAGATGACTAGACTTGAGCTTGTCTCCGGATGACTTGTACCTCCTAGTCTTGGTGACTAGTTGAGTTATTGACCTCGTCGATCGGTGAGTACCCGGACTCTAATCTTAGGCATTCTTCACGGTCATCCTGTTCATCTGTGTTGAACTTTTAACTCATCAAAAACCTTCCTTGATCTAACAATTTCCCCCTTTTTTATGAAGTTAAAACCTACAAGAAAGAGACATACTCACGGTGAAGTTAGTTTAGAGTTAATCAAGATTTATCGTATAGGTATATCGTAACACATTTTCACCTTAAAGCATTCATCCAAATTAAAGCACTTAATTCTCAAAGGGAAAAACATTTAAGTCTTTTAGACTCAAAAAAAAAAAAATTTAAGTCTTAGGACTTAGAAAATTTTAGACTTAGAAAATTTTTAGAAAATTTTAAGTGTCGAGATGATAAATTCTCGGATGACTAATACTTAAAAAAAATTTTAAAAACTTTTAAAAGATAAAACAAGCAAATCATATAAGTCAAAATATATTTATTCACATCAAATTTACATGATACAAAAAGATCAGGAAGATTAAAAAAATAAGGAAAGTAGATAATCCTTTGATCGGACTCCCCAATGATATGCTTCGAATGGCCACCGGTGAAGACTCGTCTCCTCAACTCCTTCAATTCCTCTTCACCTTTCGGGTCTACTTCGGCCTTGGCGATGATGCCTTTGATCCAGTTTATGTCTATAGAGCCATCGTGGTTAGTCTTGGGTTTGCCTTTTTCATATGCTTTGGGGCACACAAATCAGCATTGAAGATTTTGTCGCCTTCATCAATCAATCGATGATATAGGTCGGCATCTTCTTTCTCGATCCACTCATGCTACCTAAGGTCTTCGTCCCGAGTCAGAATCAAATCCCTTCAAGATGTACCAATGATACATCCATCGGCATCAAAATTCTTTTCTTTATACTCCTTAAACCATTTTCCAAATGACGACCTTCGGAGGATTAAGTGTCCGATGATAAGGTCCGAATTCAGCCTTCTTCTCGCCCCTTCATCTCCCATTTTCTAACTTCCCCGCTCCACCTCATCTCCAGCCCTTGTTCTTTTCTTTTCTTGACGCTTTCTCTCCCTTTCTCCATACCAAGCCTGCTCTTTCCTTATTCTCGCTTTATCTGCTCTTCCGAGAGATTCGAGTAGTCGAGCTCTCTTTTTCTTTTCTCGCCAAGGTAGGCTTGAGACTTAGTGCTTTGACCGGAGTTGGCTCCACAGCTTAGCTTTCCTTTGCCTTTTCCTTTTATCTCACTGTTTTCTCTAATTCTTTCATTTATGCCAATAGCTGGGCAGATTTGTCCTCCTCTTTCTTCCTTCTTGCCTCGTCCTCCCTCGGGGCTTCTTCCAACTAGCCGACCCTCACTGTAGTGTGATTGGAGTGTATAGGGTAAGAGTTATTAAGACCAATCAACAAAAATATCGAACCCAAGGGAGAAAGTATGCAAATGAAATTCAAGGATAAGAGTTCTAAATGGCTAGAGTTGCAACAAGCTCTTGAACTAAATCACTACAAATTGCAAGAATTTAAACGGCAAGATTATGCAAACAATTTATCAAACACTTAGAATGCAAGATCAAATAGACTAAAATCAATGAGGGAATTGGATGCAAGGGATAATCTCCATCAAGGAATCCATGATTAACAAGCTATGATTGTATCCAAATGCAAATCAATCAAATTAAAAAGCATAAACCATCATGAAATTAATCACTCCATTAATATCACAATGCCTAATGTGAGTATCCTTAGTTCTTCCCATCTCTCAATGTAGAAGTCCCCAATTCATACAATCATGCAAAATTGAAACCCGATTAACACCTAATCACGTTAGCTCAACTCTCGCCTATTGCTAGGGTGATCAACCGTTAATCAAAAGAGACAATTTTTCATGAAGCACAATTAAGAATCACAATTAGGAAGCAATCTAATTCAATTGATCACACTAATCAACAATCATAGCATGAGGCAATCACTTCATCCCTAATTTCAATTATCCCAAGCACAAGGCTATTAGCCCATGGTGCTACAAGCAAAAACCATGGCTAGAAAATCTAATAAAGCAATTGAAACTCTAATCACTACAAGCAATGAATTAAAGAGATCAAAGGTTAAGAACATCACCAATTAAGCTTCAATAGGCAAAAATAAGAATGATTAATCTTGTACAATGCTTCAATTCAACTTCACTTCTTCTCAATTCTCACCTGCAAACTTCAATTACAATCACCAATCTGCTAATCTAATGATCTAAATGTGGAATCTATCTCAATTCTAACAATCTAGTGCAATTACAAGTAAATTCAAGCTACAAAATGTAAAATTCGCTCAAAGGAACTCCTAGAAACCGCTTCCGAATCGTTAGAATCAACTCCCTCTCTGTTTGGCTTTCCATGGCTTAAAAACTGAATTTTTCGGTTTTGGGCACTCCTCGAGTCGAGCTTCGTGCCCTCGAGTCGAGGCCTAAAGTCGCTAACACGTTTCTTTAAAATTCTCTCCTGCCTCGAGTCGAGGCCTAGCCCTCGAGTCGAGCTCGCTGCAATTTTCGTCTCCCTCGACTCGAGGCTCCTCCCTCGAGTCGAGCTTGCCAACTTTTTGAAATGATTTCCCTCCAAGATGAACCTCGAGTCGAGGTCTGGTGCACCCTCGACTCGAACTCGAGATCGGGGAATTTTTATCGAGAAGGGCTCCGGCCCGACCGTTTTCGTCCGTATGTTCGTCTTTTCATTCTAAGAATACCGGTACTCTCGGTTTGGCAAAATTCCACCGATTTACCTGCAAAACGGGCGAAATACATCAAAACCTCTCAAAGTAATACTTTTAGGCAAAAGAGTGATACTTTTCACATTTAGGCACAAAAACTAACACTTTAGCTCACTTTTTGCACTAAAAATAGCCCTAAAAACATGTATCAATTCACTCCAATCATACCCCAAACTTGAATTGTTGCTCGTCCTCGAGCAACGTAGAAACTAAGAACAAAGGAGTGAATTGATTGCAATTATGTCACATGGCACCATAAACGAAAAATAAGACAATCGAACTCATCAATGATCACTTGTGTCAATGCAACTCTCCACTAGCCATCAAGACAAATCATGCTCAAACAAATGCTCAATCAAATACTCAACACATTGCTCCTTCCATGGAGTGTTTCACTCTTCACTCAATTGTATCAAGGTTTAAAGCACTCAATCATCAATTCACAAATAAGTACACCATATACTTGCCACAAGACTTAATCTCAATCAAAATCATTTGTGATCAATCAAGAATCAAAGAGGTCTTTCTTCTAGGTTGTAATGTAGGCTCTTTGGAAAGGTGGGATATTTATGGATAAGAGTGACTAAGTAGTAGAGACTTGAATGTAAACTAATCCATACAATACACATCTCTTCACTTCTCATCAAGCACACTCTTCCTTATGAACTTCAATGATCATTCCACCATTCACTTGAGCTTTCTCTTTTAAAGCTCACAAATTGAATTATTTTATTTCATTCACCTTTCTTCACAATTCAATCTTTCACAACCTTTCTTTTCTTTTATGCTTCATTCATCACTTTGCTCATCATCTTCCCACACTTAGCAATCAAATCACCATCATTAGCCAACATTCAAGCTCAACTAATCATAGGACAAGAAAGGCTAATCAAAATAGGCTAAATGGTTTCAATTTCACTTGGCTTGCCAAAGAATAAGGATCATAAGGCTCAACATGGCTCACTAAGGAAATCAAATGTATTGGTAGGAAAGTATTTGGCAAAGTAACTCATCATATCAACATGGCCTCTTATCATTTTCAAAACATTACACAAAGATCAATATCAACAAGTCTAGTGGCAAGTTCTAGCATACAAATCTATGAATGATGCACTCTCAAAGGATTAATATCAACCGTATAAGATGTACGATTATTAAGGCACAAAAGCTCACGGGCTTAACTTGAGCAATGAATCAAGAATTTTCAATCACATTCATCTTCACATAATTAATCAAGCAAGCTAGCTTCAAGACACAAATATACTAATGATCATAACAAAATCCAACTAGTCTTACAACTCAAACACAAGTGCTCATGTACATAATCTCAAGCATACTCACTATAACAAAATGATACTAAAAATATGACACTAAATCCACAATAAAGCTCAAAATCAATCAATCCAAGAAGATATGCAAGAAATACAAGTCACAATTATAGCCTCATCATCAATAAGCAATAAGCTCAATAAACCCCATAATCATAAAATAACACAAAAGATAGACAAATTAAGAAAAACACCTCCCCCAAACTTAGACAAGTCTAAGTTTGAAAGGAAATGTTGTACCAATAAGCCTTTAAACTCCATCTTTCTTCGAACATGTAGGGCTCATCATGCTTTATGCGCTTTCCTTCTTGATCTTGCATTTCCTTGCAATTTCAATCACTCCCCAAACAAATGTAGTGCGTGTACCTACAATTGGGCATACGACACATCAAATAATTACCACTAAGAGATGCAAGAACAAATAACGACCAACACCCCCAAACTTGAATGATAGCATGAATTCAAGATTTAGAATGAGAGTGATAAAAATATGCAACTCTAAATGATATTAACAATCAAGCTCAAAATACCCTATGAATCTCAAAACAAAGAGCATAATTTCCTAAGCATGAGCAATTCCTAAGAATCCAAGGCAAAACCACAAAAAGAGCAAAACACAAACACACAAAAGCAATAAAATGATGGGTTGCCTCCCATCTAGCGCTAGGTTTAACGTCCTTTGCCGGACGGAACTCTAAGAGTTCATACTTCCCTTTTATCTACGAGAATGTTAGGCACTTCTTTTGGGATGGAAGGGTCCTTGTGCCTAACCAAAATCTCCTTTGTCAATAGACAACATCCCATTTCGTCTTCCACTAGGAGTTTTCCTTCTTCTTTGATCTCCTTCACTTTCAACACCTCTTTGAGTCTTTCTACTCCTAGTAGTCTCATCCAATTTGACTCCCTCCATACCACTTGATCTCCAACCACAAAATTTTCAACTTTCTTCTCAAGTGGTGGTTTCCTTTCTTCTAACACCCCCAAACTTGAGCATTGTTCAAGTTTGGTCACTTCCTTCACTCCTTCTTTTTTCTTCCTATCTCCCGGATCAAGCAAAGGTACATGAAGAGCCTTCTCTTTCCTAAAATCATCAAGAGAAACACAAGAATTATTAGAAATCCTATTACAAGAAGGAATAAAATGCTCATGAATTAAAGAATTAGAAGAAGTAGAAGGTGGAGAATCATCCCTATCCATTGAAGGGCACAAATCAATGATCTCTATGTAGCCACATTTATTCTTCTCCATCTTGCTTTGAGCAACTTCTTCCATTGGAGCTCTAGAAAATGTCACTTCTTCGCCATTAAAGCTCAACGTAAGCTCCCCTTTTTCAACATTCACAATGGCTTTTCCGGTTGCAAGGAAAGGTCTACCAAGTATGATAGGTGCCTCAAGTTCTTCCTTCATATCAAGAACAATAAAATCAACCGGGAAGATGAACTTGCCAACTCCTACTAATACATCTTCAATGATCCCAAATGGTTGAGCATATGATTGATCCGCCAATTGAAGATTTATATTTGTAGGAATCACCTCTCCTAGCTCCAACTTCTCAAACACGGACAAAGGCATGACATTTATACTAGCTCCCAAATCACACAAGCCTTTGAGGTTCCCACTCTCACCAATCTCACATGGAATTATAAAGCTCCCCGGATCCTTTCTCTTTTGTGGTAAGTGTCTTTCCAAGATCTCCTTGCACTCCTCCACTAGCTTGAGCATACCCTTTTCATCCCAACTCCTCTTCTTAGCCATAATCTCCTTCAAGAACTTCTTATAGTGGGGTATTTGTTCAAGGGCATCCAATAGTGGAATATCAACACGCAAGCTTTTAAAAACCTTTAAAAACTTACCAAACTCCTCATCAAGCTTCTTCCTCACAAGTCTTTGAGGAAAGGGAACCGCTTAGCTTTCATAGGCACTCCCCATGCATCTTTCTTGGACTTCTCTTCTTCTTTCTTGGACTCTCTTCTTGCTTGCTCTTCACTTGCCTCTTCTTTCTCCACAACCACATTTTCTTCAATAACTTCTTCCTCTTTCACCACCTCTTTTTCAACATCCCCATTTTTAGGCATCTTTGGGCCTTCATAGCTAACACCACTCCTTAGTTGAATAGCACTACAAAACTCCTTTGGATTAGGCTCGGTGGTAGATGGATACTTCCCCTTGTTTTGCATGTGATCCACCGTAGAAGAAAGCTTCCCAACCGTTGTGGCTAATTGTCCCACTTGGTGCTCAATGGTCTTGAAATTTGCATCATTTTCCTCCAACTTCTTCACTATCATCCCAAGTAACTCCTCCGTAGTTGCTTTCCCCACATTATTAGGAGCTTTGGCACCGGATCTAGTACAGGGGTTTGGACGGCGATTCTCGGGTTGGCATATGAGAAATTTTCGTGACTTCTCCAATTGTTGCCATTGAAGTGAGGTTGAGGTGGATAACTTCCTTGGTGTCTATTTTGGTATGGCACTTGATAGGGCCTTGCACCTTGGAGATTGCCTTGATGATTGCTTCCTTGATAGCCTCCTTGAAATTGAGGCCTCCCCATATAGTTCACCTCTTCCATAGGCATTAAGCTTTGAAAACTATCAACTTGAGCATGTGGTGGAGGATTTCCCTTGTTGTGACACGGTAAGAGCTCCAATCTTGTCCATCATAGCCATCATCATAGACTTCATACTCTCCATTTCCTCCACTTGAGACACCCGATGGTGGTTCCCCTACTAACACTTGCTTGAAACGAATCTTGAGCAATATTTTCCATGATTTGTTTCATTTCTATCACCGACTTGGACCAAATTGACCCATTGGCACAAGCATTCAAGAAAGCTCTATCGGAATCATTGAGGCGGTGTAGAAATACATAATGGTTTGCTCATCGGAAAAACCATGTTGCGGACAATTGATGAGTAACATACAATACCTCTCTCATGCTTCGGAATAGTCTCTCCATTCTTTTGCCGAAAGTGAGAAATAGCTTCCTTTGCTTGCACCGTCTTGGATGGCGGATAGAATTTCATCAAGAATCTTTTGCTAAGGTCCTCCCATGTACGTACGGTTCGGGTGGAATAGAATTAAGCCAAGCTTTGGCTCTCCCGTAAGAGTGAAGGAGAAAAGCCTAAGCTTCTTTGCATCTTCGGGTACCCCATGGTATTTTGTAGTGTCCGAAATCTCTAAGAATTGTGCCATATGTTGATGTGGACATTCATCTTCGTCCTTCCCTTCGAATTGTCTCTCTCTAAGCATCCTCACTAAAGCGGGACTTATCTCAAAATTGTTGGCTTCTATTCTCGGCCTTGCTATCCCATCGTAGTGCTCTCTAGGTTGTGGCTCAAAAACTCTCTCAATGGCCTCCTTGAGGTGGTAGTTCATTCATAGGTTGTGGTTGTGGTTGAGCATTTGGAATGTTGGGTGGCTCATGGTATCGTGGCCCATTCATGTAAGGCATTTGAGGGTAGTATGGTGGATAAGGTGGATAATATGGGTATTGATGGACTTGTGGAGGATAAGGATAGGGATTTTGGTAAGGAAAGTGTTGTGGTGGCATCCCTTGAAATAAAGGGTTATCTTGAGCATTAAAATTGTTCCCATGACCTCCATTGTCTACTCTTCCCTCTCCATGTTCATTCAACTCCTCAACTTGTGGTTCACCACCCACTCTCTCCTCATTCCGTTGATCTTCTCCTTCCATATCTTCCCTTCGCTGCCTCACACGATTTCTTCTCAACGTAGCCTCAATTTCGGATTTAGTGGCAAGGGTGGAACACCACTCGATCTTGTTCGCATGCACCTACAATGCCACAAATCCAAGTATCAACTTCTCACCAATAAAATCAACAAAAACAAAAATAAAAACAACAAATAGCCACTTTCAAACAATCCTCGAATCTCACTTATTGGCGCAAAAACTAACTCCCCGCAACGGCGCCATTTGATTGGAGTGTATAGGGTAAGAGTTATTAAGACCAATCAACAAAAATATCGAACCCAAGGGAGAAAGTATGCAAATGAAATTCAAGGATAAGAGTTCTAAATGGCTAGAGTTGCAACAAGCTCTTGAACTAAATCACTACAAATTGCAAGAATTTAAACGGCAAGATTATGCAAACAATTTATCAAACACTTAGAATGCAAGATCAAATAGACTAAAATCAATGAGGGAATTGGATGCAAGGGATAATCTCCATCAAGGAATCCATGATTAACAAGCTATGATTGTATCCAAATGCAAATCAATCAAATTAAAAAGCATAAACCATCATGAAATTAATCACTCCATTAATATCACAATGCCTAATGTGAGTATCCTTAGTTCTTCCCATCTCTCAATGTAGAAGTCCCCAATTCATACAATCATGCAAAATTGAAACCCGATTAACACCTAATCACGTTAGCTCAACTCTCGCCTATTGCTAGGGTGATCAACCGTTAATCAAAAGAGACAATTTTTCATGAAGCACAATTAAGAATCACAATTAGGAAGCAATCTAATTCAATTGATCACACTAATCAACAATCATAGCATGAGGCAATCACTTCATCCCTAATTTCAATTATCCCAAGCACAAGGCTATTAGCCCATGGTGCTACAAGCAAAACCATGGCTAGAAAATCTAAGAAAGCAATTGAAACTCTAATCACTACAAGCAATGAATTAAAGAGATCAACGGTTAAGAACATCACCAATTAAGCTTCAATAGGCAAAAATAAGAATGATTAATCTTGTACAATGCTTCAATTCAACTTCACTTCTTCTCAATTCTCACCGCAAACTTCAATTACAATCACCAATCTACTAATCTAATGATCTAAATGTGGAATCTATCTCAATTCTAACAATCTAGTGCAATTACAAGTAAATTCAAGCTACAAAATGTAAAATTCGCTCAAAGGAACTCCTAGAAACCGCTCCGAATCGTTAGAATCAACTCCTCTCTGTTTTGGCTTTCCATGGCTTAAAACTGAATTTTTCGGTTTGGGCACTCCTCGAGTCGAGCTTCGAGGCCCTCGAGTCGAGGCCTAAAGTCGCTAACACATTTCTTTAAAATTCTCTCCTGCCTCAAGTCGAGGCCTAGCCCTCGAGTCGAGCTCGCTGCAATTTTCGTCTCCCTCGACTCGAGGCTCCTCCCTCGAGTCGAGCTTGCCAACTTTTTGAAATGATTTCCCTCCAAAGCATGAACCTCGAGTCGAGGTCTGTGCACCCTCGACTCGAACTCGAGATCGGGAATTTTTATCGAGAAGGGCTCTGGGCCCGACCCCGTTTCGTCCGTATGTTCGTCTTTTCATTCTAAGAATACCGGTACTCTCGGTTTGGCAAAATTCCACCGATTTACCCGCAAAAGCGGGCGAAATACATCAAAACCTCTCAAAGTAATACTTTTTAGGCAAAAGAGTGATACTTTTCACATTTAGGCACAAAAACTAACACTTTAGCTCACTTTTGCACTAAAAATAGCCCTAAAAACATGTATCAATTCACTCCAATCATAGTGCAGCCAGCTCGTGATTTGAGTCGAGCTTCTTCCACTGGCTGCCTCCGGCTCATTTATCTTGGCCTTAGTGTCAACCTCTTTTCTGGTTTCGTCCAAAGCGGTGTGAGGGTCCACTCTCTTTCTTGTACGTCCTGTACCCTCGGTATGTAGTGCAGCCGGCTCATCGATTTGAGTCGAGCTTCTTCCACTGGCTGCCTCCGGCTCGGTTATCTTGGCTGATTGGAGTGTATAGGGCAAGAGCTTTTAAGACCAATCACAAAATATCGAACCCAAGGGAGAAAGTATGCAAACGAAATTCAAGGATAAGAGTTCTAAATGGCTAAAGTTGCAACAAGTTTTAGGACTAAAATCTCTACAAAATGCAAGAAATTAAGTGGCAAGATTATGCAAACAATATATCAAACACCTAGAATGCAAGATCAAATATACTAAAATCAATGGGGAATTGGGTGCAAGGGATAATCTCCATCAAGGAATCCATGATTAACAAGCTATGATTGTATCCAAGTGCAAATCAATCAAATTAGAAAGCATAAACCATCATGAAATTAATCACTCCATTAATATCACAATGCCTAATGTGAGTATCCTTAGTTCTTCTCATCTCTCAATGTAGAAGTCCCCAATTCATACAATCATGCAAAATTGAAACCCGATTAACACCTAATCACGTTAGCTCAACTCGCCTATTGCTAGGGTGATCAACCATTAATCAAAAGAGACAATTTTTCATGAAGCACAATTAAGAATCACAATTAGGAAGCAAGCTAATTCAATTGATCACAATTATCAACAATCATAGCATGAGGCAATCCCTTCATCCCTAATTTCAATTATCCCAAGCACAAAGCTATTAGCCCATGGTGCTACAAGCCAAAGCCATGGGTAGAAAATCTAAGAAAGCAATTAACAATCTAATCAACACAAGAAATGAATTAAAGAGAGCAAAGGGTAAGAACATCACCAATTGAACTTCAATAGACAAAAATAGGAATGAATAATCTTCTACAATGCTTGAATTTAACTCCTCTACTCCCAAATCACAGCTGGAATCTTCAATTACAATCAATCAAAATGCTAATCTAATGGACTAAATGTAGAATCTAATCTAATTCTAACAATCTATGGCAATTACAATGAAAATCAAGCTACAAAGTGCAAAATTCGCCTAAGGAACCTCCTGAAACTGCTCTAAATGCTAGAATCAAGATATGCTCTGTTTTGGCTTCAAATGGCTTTAAAACTGAATTTTTGATTTTGGGCACTCCTCGACTCGAGCTTCGAGGCCCTCGAGTTGAGGCCCAAGAGTCGCTAACACGCTTCTTCAAACTATCTCTGCCTCGAGTCGAGGCTCGGCCCTCGACTCGAGGAATCGCCAATTTCCCATCCCTCGACTCGAGGCTCCTCCCTCGAGTCGAGATTTCTACCTTTTGAAAATCTTTTCCCTCGGCTGACCCTCGAGTCGAGTGCATGCTCCCTCGACTGTGCTCGAGACCAGAAAATTTTATCGAGAAGGGCTTCAGCTGACCCCGTTTTCGTCTCGTATGTTCGTCTCTTCATTCTAAGAATAACGATACTCTCGGTTTGGCAAAATTCCACCGATTTACCTACAAAATGGACGAAAAACCTCTAAATCTCACAAAGTAATACTTTTAGGCAAAAGAGTGACACTTTTCACATTTATGCACAAAAATCACACTTTAGCTCACTTTTTGCACTAAAATAGGCCCTAAAAACATGTATCAATTCACTCCAATCATGGCCTTGGTGCCAACCTCTTTTCGGTTTCGTCCCAAAGCATTTGTGAGGGTCCGCTCTCTTTCTTGTACCTCACTGTTCCCCCTTTTTGACTTCATCACCAAGGTAGTCGGCTTTGTCTCGAGATCTTTGCATTTGACTCTAAAGTCCGACTTATCGAGCTAATGAGTCTACTACAATTACATTGTAGTACGTGACTTGGTTCTTCAACCCTTGCACCTCTTCTTCCAAGGCTTTCACCTTCTCGGCCAAGACAGAGTTAGTAATAGAAGTTTGTTGCCTTTGTCGGCAAAGAAGACAAGATGTCAACCGAGTCTGCAGAGGAGCTAACCTATCTACGAAGGAGCAGATGGCTCTGCTCACCAAAAGGTATGATGATTAAGAATGAAGTATAAACGAAATAAATTGAGATTTACGAGTAAGGACAGATCGAGATCCAAATCAAGAAGAAAGGAAGA
The DNA here is from genome assembly GCA_030762865.1 of Paraleonurus japonicus. Classification (NCBI taxonomy): domain Eukaryota; kingdom Viridiplantae; phylum Streptophyta; class Magnoliopsida; order Lamiales; family Lamiaceae; genus Paraleonurus; species Paraleonurus japonicus. The sequence goes on from CM061060.1 coordinate 32,651,287, forward strand.
TGAGTCTACAGATGATGACAAAGCGAGAGCCGGGCGAGAAGATTCAGATCCCTGTCAAAAGAAATTCATCCAGCCCTAAATCAGACGGGAGTGACACTTGCTACACATGCAACAAGCCGGGACACTTCAGCTATGATTGTCCTCAACCGACTCCTAAAGAAAGGGAAGAGAAAAGAAAAAAGAGAGACAGGGAGATTTGCGAGATCAAAGGGCTCTTTTAGCTGAAGAAAAGGAGTCAAGAAAATCATCATCATCATCCTCATCTGATTTTGGATCGGATGATGAAGTTTGTCTCATGGCTAAAGAGGTAGTCTATTACTCATCTTCTCGATAATGATTCCTGTAAGTCTGCATCGATAATGATCAAGCTGTTATTCATGAATTATTGAGAGACTTAAAGACATCTCTCGCTGCTTATAAACAGCTAGAGACAGAGAATTTGGCTTTAAAGGATCAAGTTCAAATTCTAATTAAAGGAAAGCGGTGATGAACTATCCGTAAACCGAGGAAACATTCAAGGGGGAATGTTTTCCTGTGCCGAGGCTAGTACATCAGTCGGCTTACACGAAAGATTAGAAAGTGAATTGAAGTCTTTAAAAGACAAATTTGAAACAATCTGTGTTGAAAATGAATTAATTAAGAAAGACAATGAGAAACTAGTCTTCAAAATTAGTCAACTTAATAATTCACAATCAGCAATAGATCACATCTTTAATACATCTCAAAAATCCCATGACAAAAGCAGGTCTTGGTTATGACGAAATAATAAATCGGATGTTCGAAACCTAGGAAATTTGTAAAAGCATCCGATCACTCTAAAGAGGTTAAAATTAGTCCTTGGAAACCAATTAGTCAAGTAAGGACAGCACCTTCCAGCTTGAAAACAAAAATACGGTGAGGTATCCTTATAAGACTAAGAGAAATTCAAGAACCAAAATAATAAGAAGAAATTCTTATTATAATCCTTTTGATGGGAGAAGCGGATGTTATCCCACATTTCCTAAGTTCAAGAAAATTACTAAATCTGAATACAACAAGTTATCATTTAAAAGTGATACAATTGTAGACAGATTTGGTAGAGAGACCAAGTCCGATTTATTATTTGGAGATGAGATCTTTATCTGGTTACCTAAAGTGATGCTTGACCTTCAAGGACCCAAGATCACTAGAGTACCTTATAACCAATCTGTTTTCAAGATTTACAGGATCATCACTCAAGGAAGAGATCTTAGCTTCCATATGGTACATTGATAGTGGTTGTTCACAACACATGACTTATAACAAGAGGCTACTATCAAATTTCCAGAGTATTGATGGTCCAAGAGTATTATTTGAAGACAATAATTGTGGTCGGACTAAAGGAGTAGATACTCGATTATCAAGGATATTCGGGTATACGAGGTATATTTTGTTGAAGGTTTGAAACATAATCGCTATCTGTTTCCCAGCTTTGTGATAAAGGTTTTCTTGTCAAATTTTCTAAGGATAAATGTGACATCTTAGATAGTTCCTTAGATAAGGTACTTTTAAGCGGCTTGAGACATGGTAATGTCTATGTGGCCAACTTTAATAGTTGTCCTAAAGATACTTGTCTCGATAGCTAAGGGTGGAGATGATCTCGATTGGCTATGGCACAAGAGGCTTAGTCATGAATTTCAAAACCCTTAGTAAGTCTGGCTAAAAAGAACCTTGTTAAGGGATTACCTCGAGAAACTCATTATCTACCGATCTTAAATGTAATGCTTGTCGGAAAGGTAAACAGCCTAGACACTCATTTAAGAGTATTAACACCTCTTCATCTGAAAGAGTGTTACAACTACTTCATCTGGATCTGTTTGGACTGTTTCTCCTCTCGGTTTCGGTGGAAGGAAATATACTCTTGTTGTAGTAGATGACTTTTCTAGATACACTTGGGTTATATTTCTTTTCAAGAAAAATGAGACTATAAACAAGATCCCTGATGCATTGCATGATTCGAGAATGAAAAGGGTGTTAATATTATTAAAATAAGAAGTGATAAGGGCACGAGAATTTTGAATTCCTGTTTATCTAACTTTTTCAATGAGTGTGGAATTATTCATGAGACATCTTCAGCAAGAACTCCTCAACAAAATGGAGTGGTTGAAAGAAGGAATAGAACCTTGAAGGAAGCGGCCGGGAGCATGTTAGCCGAGTATGAAACCCCTCACAAGTTAAGGTGAAGCATCAACACTGACTTGTTATACCCGAAACAGGTGCTTAGTTGTTAAAGACAAGGGTAAGACTCCATATAAGATTTGGAAGGGTAAGATTCCAAGAATCTCATATTTCAAAGCTTTTGGTTATAAATGTTTTATCCATAACAATGGAAAATCTAAGTTAAGAACTTTTGATGCTAAGGCGGTGATGGAATATTTTTGGATATTCCAACACTTCCAAGGCATTCAGAGTTTTTAACAAGACAACCCTTTGTGTGGAGGAAACCCCTCATGTTGTTTTTGATGAGTTGTATTCCTTCTCGGATAAAGTGAATCAAATTTACGAATGTCTAGATAAAATTGAACCGACCAAGACTAAACATAGAACTGCCTATCTACCTAGTCTTGATTCAATCGATGAAGAAAAATCCCCATCGATAATCGGAAGAAAACTTCGATCGGACTCCATCAAACAGAGACATCCTTGACATCGGTGATCAACGAGGGTCGGTGATGAAGAGAAACGTCAACTCGGGTAGAGTCGGAGGAGTTGCCTACGAGACTCCAGATGAGGATCCTTCTCCTCACATAGGCAAAAGGATGAGAAGCTACCATCCATCCGATCAGATTATAGGAGACCATCTAGTAGTGTGCGGACACGAATGATGCTGGACTGCGAAAGTACATTCGGTTGTTATGTGTCGCTTCTTGAACCCAAGTCTATTGAGGAAGCTCTATCGATCCAAATGGATAACAACCATGCGGGAGGATCTGCATCGGTTTGAAAGGCAAAATGTTTGGGAATTAGTGGAAAGACCCTTACATAGAAAGATTATAGGCACCAAATGGGTGTTCAAAAACAAAACAAATGAGAACAACATTATTGTTCGTAATAAGGCAAGATTGGTAGCTCAAGGTTACTCACGGTCGAGGGGATAGACTATGATGAAACCTATGCTCCAGTTGCGAGATTAGAAGCAATAAGGCTGTTCTTAGCATTTCTGCTTATAAATCTTTCAAAGTCTTTCAAATGGATGTTAAGTTTGTCTTCCTTAATGGTGTGTTGCTTGAGGAAGTCTATGTGGAGCAGCCTCCTGGGTTTAAGATCAATAACAAGGTCTATAAACTCAACAAAGCTCTATATGGGCTGAAACAAGCTCCCGTGGCTTGGTATGATACCTTATCCGACTTCTTGACATCAAATGGTTTTTCAAAAGGTAAGATTGATAGAACTTTGTTTAAAAAAGAAGTAGATGGTAACATCTTATTAGTTCAAATTTATGTAGATGACATAATCTTTGGTTCACCTAATCGAAATTATGTGAAGAGTTTAGTATTCTCATGAAAAACAGTTTGAAATGTCAATGATGGGTGAATTAACATACTTTCTAGGCTTACAGATTAAACAGAGATGAGTAAGGGTATTTTTATACATCAGTCTAAATATGCTAAGGATCTAATTGACAAATTTGGGATAACTACTAGAAGAGAAGTTAAAATACCTATGGCAACTAACTTCTCTATGGATTCGAGATGAGCGGGGATACCCACAGATGCAACGGAGTATCGTGGGTGATTGGATCTCTTCTCTATCTCACTGCAAGTAGGCCGGACATAGCCTTTGCAGTTGGGGTATGTGCAAGATTTCAATCTAATCCCAAGAAAACTCATCTGGAGACGGCTAAGAAAATCCTTAAATATCTCAAAGGAACCTTGCAAGTAGGGTTGTGGTACCCGGTGATGACAACTTTGGTGACGGAGTTATTCGGACTCGAGACTTTGGAGGATGTAAGATTGATAGGAAATCCACTTTAGGAACTTGTCGATTCTTAGGCAACAAATTAATTTCTTGGTTATCTAAGAAAGCAGACATACATTGCCACCTCCACAATCAAGTGAATACATGGCGGTGGAAGTTGTTGCTCTCAACTCCTCTGGATTAGTCAATGCGGCTTAGAGATTATAACATTCAAACATCACTGTTCCTATTCTTGTGATAGTAATAGTACAATAGCTATGACTTACAATCACATTACGCATTCTAGATGTAAGCATATGGACATTAGGCATCATTTCATTAGAGATCATGTGGAGAAAAATGACATTAGGATTGAGAAGATAGCCACTTTGAATCACAAAGAGCAAACATTCTTACAAAACCATTAGTGAGTCTAGGTTTAAGGAATTATGCTTAGAATTAGGATTACTTGATGTATCTTTATCTGATTTTTAAATTGTTTGCATCGATAAATGTATTCCTTATTTCGGACATTTTTTTATTAATGTCTAGAAAGAATTATCATACTAGATATGAGTCAAAGGACAATCGGTAGGATATCATTGATTTCCTTTTGAGAAATCAAGAATCAAGGATTAGTCATATTGACCTTATACCGACTTGATGATTTCTTATTCGACATTCGGTAAATCGGACTAGGGCACAATAGTCTCTGATTTCTAGAAAGCAGATGATTATTTGCACCCTATCTGATCTACCTCAGCTACTAATAGTTTTAATGAGTTTGCTTGCGAGGAAGTATACCGGCTTTGTCTCTTAATCTCTTCAATCGGAAAAACCTCACCTTTGTTCTTCTTCAAAATCTATTATTTTCAAATAAATTTCATAAGTCTGCCTATTTCAAAATAATTTGTACTAGTGACTAAACCGAAAATACTTGTGTTAAGTATTGTTTTAAAAATTGTGTTTTTCAAAATCGGACTAGGAGAAAGTTTTTCAAAAATTATAAGACAAGGTCATTTTGACCAAGTGCGAAATAGAAAAACACGATTGTAAAGAAAGGCATCTTTTAGCTTACGTCAGTACTAATTACCTCACGATAAAGCAAGTCTATTAGCCGCCTAATCCATAGGTTAAACGGTTACTTTTTACGCAATTCAAGGCAGCGTTCATGACACGCGCTGAATTCGAAGCAATTTTCTCGCTAAACCGTCGATGTTTTAAACGCGCTTTTTAAATCAACGGTTTAAAATTAAAACTACGAGATTGTGCCACGTATCGTCTTCCCACCTTTCCCTCTCTCTCCCCTTCGTTTAAAAACTTACCTTCTTCATTTTCAAAATTTACTTCCACATTCCCCGATCGAAATTTCTTGAAAATTTTCAAACTCTCAAAAAATCTCTCAATGGCTTCTTCTTCTCAAACACCAAAACCCCTACTTATATAACCTCCATAAATTCCGATTTCAAAATGAATTGAAATCGTTAAAAACAAACTAAAAGCTGAGATGTTAGTAGATTTTGACACTACAAATGACAGAGAATCCAGGAGATCATTGAGTTATTAGAAGCTTCAAGACTCGAGAGGGTTACATTCGTTCAAATCCCGAGAAAACAAAGCAGCAGATTTTCTTGGAGCGGAATTCCTTGCCAAAAGTGTATTTACAGAGAATGGCTTCAAAACTTCGTAGAGGGTACTCAACTGGAGTATTCAAAGGAGAATATTGCAAGGATTCTAGATACCTCGATGGAAGGGGTAAATCCTCCGACGTATAAGGAGGATGAATGGGAGGAGTCGTTTGATATTTTTGCAAGGGTCACATATAGAGGGATTAGAAGGGATTTGAAAAACATATGCCGAGGAGGAAGTTTAGGCCGCTTATGACAATCGTGACCAAGTCAATCCTAGGAGATTAAAGCTCCCATGATGGAGTGACAAAGTCACGTTTGTGCTTGTATGAGGGCCATTTTTGATGGAGTGCGAGTAGATTGGGTTGATGTGTTGTTTAGGAGGTGAAGGAGGAGAAGCCGAGGTTCTTTGTATACCACGATGGAGGAGATCGAGTTTCTTCAAGCTGTGAGCTTGTTTAACAAAATCACGGTGTTGATGCAAGGTCTAAACAAGATGTTTGAGACGAGGGAAGGGCTGAAAAAGTATTCTAAACAGAAGGGGCTATTAACCAAGAATGAAAGGATAAGTGGTTTGCCCGACTCGGATGATGAGTCGAGATGATGCAAGGAGGCGAGAGAGCAAGAAGCAGCTGCGGTGGCTCGAGGCAAGCGGTGAACCTCAACTTCCAGTAGGCCCGAGGCTGCCGAGCCGGTGGCAAGCTCTACCAGCCGAGGATCCAGCTGTTGTTGAAGTAATAGGCGAGGAGGCAGCAACCGCGGTGAGGTCTCCGAGAAGGAGGTCGAGGAGGAGGCTCGCCAAAGCCTCGAGAGAAGAAGCCATCTGCTGAGCCGTCTGAAGCTACTACCAGCCACTTGATCGAGACGAGGATTGAGATGAAGACAATCAGTTCATCCTTCAGAGGAGGTCCTCCAAGACATACGAATCCTCGGGCGGCAGATGGAAACCTCAACCTTACTTCTGAAGAGGTTCGGTCTTTGGAGATTGCAGTGAGGTTGCAAAGCTGGATGTTCCTTCTTCTCCCGGCCAAGGAAGCTGCACTCTCTCCAATTCGGGAGGAAGGTACCAACTCATCTCTCTCTCTTACACAATCTCCACTGACAATGAAGAGGTGTGCCTGGCACCTCGAGCCTCTTCAACAGCCACGGTTGCCCCATATTATCGGTCCAAGTCCAATCAAACCATCCCCACTTCCACCCAACCCGAAGTCACCCCCACTCCCACCATCATCCCACAAATTGAACAAAGATACATCATCTACCCTACCCCCATCCGAAACTCAACCTTCCACTTCTCCAACACAAACCACACCTCCACGAGAAATAGACATAACTTCCTAATCCTTCTGGAGGATATCCAGATGAGCTCGCCAGATCCCTCTCCCCCAAATTTCGAACCCCACACTCCCACTTCTTCCTCATCTGAATCCTCTTCGAGGATGAGGACGATGACTTGAGCCCCACTTCAGCCATCTCGTCTATCATAGCTCGGATGGAAAAGAAAATAAAGCAAGCTTTTGAGAAAAAGATGAAAAAGAAGACGAAGAAGATGGTAAAGGCGATCAAAACGATGATCTCAAACATGAGGGATGTAGAGGTAAATCTTACTAAAAAAATTACCTCTATTGCTAACTCTGTTCTTGATGAAAAGGTGAAAGCCTTGGAGGAGGAGGTGCAAGGGCTAAAGAATCAGTCACGAGACTACAACGCCATTGTGGTGGACTCATTGGCTCTGGATAAGTCGGACTTCAGGGTAAAATGCAAGGATCCGAGACGAAGCTTACTACCTTAGCTGATGAAGTGAAAAAGGGGAAGAGGAGGTGAAAGAAAGAGAGCGAGCACTCACAATGTGGTGGATGAGACAATAAAGAAAGTTGATACAAAAGCCAAGATGAGCCGGAGGCAACCAGTGGGAGGAAGCTCGAATCAAATCCGATGAGTCAAGCCGCACTTCACCCGAGGGTCAGCCAATTGGAGGAAGCTTTGAAGGAGGATGAGGCGAGGAGGAAGAAGGAAGAGGAAGACAAGTTCTGCACCGCTTGCAAAAATCAAAGAGTCAAAAAAATTTGCGGTGAGGTAAAAGGAAAGGAAGGGGAAGCTTGTTGAAGAGTCGGCTCAGCCAAAGTGCTAAGTCCCAAGCCCACCTTATGCGAGAAAAGAAAGAGGGAGCCCGACTATTCAAATCTGCACGAGGAACAGATCAGCAGGATCATGAGAGAAGCGGGCGTTTTATGGTGAAAGGGAGAGGAAGATGCTGAAAAAGAAAAATAAAGGGCTTGAGATGAGGTGGAGTAAGGAGGTGAGAAAATGGGAGATGAAAGGGCGCACGAAGCCGACTTCGAGCCTTACCATCGGACACTCAACCCTCCAAAGGTCGTCGGCAAATTGTTCAAAGAGCCGAGATGGATGTATCACTGGTACATTACGAAGGGTGCGATTCAGCAGCTCAAGACGAGGACCCGAGGTGGCACGAGTGGATCGAAAAAGAAGACAAAGATCTTTACCAAAGGTTGCTTGTCGAAGGTGATAAATTCTTCAATGCCGATCTTTGTGCCCGGCCTATGAGACAGGCAGACCCAAGACCAACCCCGATGGCTCAATTGACATGAATTGGATTAAAGACATCGTTGTCAAAGCTGAAGTGGAGTCGGGGTTGAAGGATGAAGAAGAGCTCAAGAAGCTAAGGAAAAGGGTCTTCACCTGGTTGGCCATTCTTGAAGCTAATCGGTGGGGAGTCCGATCACGGGATCATTCTCTTTTCTTTATCTTCTTATTTTTGATCTTTTTATATCCTGTAAATTTGATGTGAATAAATCTATGTTTGACTTATGAGTTTTACTTGTCTTATTTTCTTAAAGTTTTTTTCTTTAAGAAAACTTAAAAATTTTTCTAGGTATAATTCATCCGAGAAATTTATCATCTCGGACTTAAAATTTTCAAATTTTTCTAAGTCTAAAATTTTCTAAGTCCTAAGACTTAAAAGTTTTTTAAAGTCTAAAAGACTTAAAAAATTTTAAGTGCTTTATGATTTTTGAATATGATTAAAGTGAAAATGTGTTACGATATACCTATTTGATAAATCTTGATTAACTCTAAACTAACTTCACTGTGAGTGTGTCTCTTTCTTGTAGGTTTTAACTTCATCAAAAGGGGAAATTGTTAGATCAAGTAAAGTTTTGATGAGTTAAAAGATCAATCCAGATGAGCAGACAATTATGAAGAAAAGTGAGATCAGTGCTCATACTAGTAATTTGATCGGACTAGGTCAAGGACTGGTTAAGTCGGTGGAGATCAAGTTGAAAGTCATCCGGAGACAAGCTCAAGTCTAGTCATCTGCGGGAGACAATTAGAAAGAGCTCGAGACGAGGTCAAGACATGCTGAGTAGAATAAGAAAAGCAAGTCTTCACCAAGTCGGCTACGAGGCAGTAGAAGAAATCAACCGAGGTGAAGAGCGATTTTCAAGATTAAGTTTGTTAAAGCGGTTTTCGGTTTGTTAGAATCGACTAACAAACTGTCTTTTCGGACTTATAAATAGGTCTAGTTTTATTTTTCAACACACCGATGCAAATTTGATTTTTCACACCATTCACTATTCGATTTCAATCTCAATTCACAAAGTGTTTTCAAAAGAGTTTTCAAAAGTTTCTAAGTGTTTATAGAACACTTCTCCTATAATCTTCAAAATCCATTATTCACTTGTAATTCTTAGATTCACCAAAAGGAGTTAGGAGTATTTTGAAGATTTGAAGAAAGTTGTAAGTTGTAAGTTGTAAGGCATGAAGTAAGAAAGTAGTAAGCTAGTCCCTTCTTCAAGTTGAAGAAGGAGAGTAGATGTAGGATTGTTATAATCAACCACTATAAAATCTGGTGTTCTTTCTTGTTTTTATTTACTTATCTGTTCAATTTCCAATTTATTGTTCAAAGATTAATTTGAGAATCAAAGTTAAAATCGAATATCGGTTTGCTTTTGATCTTAATAAAGTTGAGTCTAATATTGAAATTTATTTGTGTACATCTGGTACTTTGAATCAATTTTGAAAGATTTGAAAAATCTACAAAATCTATTCAACCTACCCCCCTTCTAGATTTTTCCTAGAAGATTAATTCAAAGTTTCTTAATCAACTCAACCAATCGGGACCAACAATTATTTTGCTCGCATGTAGGATACTCACTACTTGGATGGAAAAAGAGATCGAAATTTCAAGGGAATCAAGGAATCGAGAAGGAAAGGAGAGCTTAAAAGTTGGTGAAAATGAGCATAAAGGAAGAGAACCCGGTCTCCTCGATCGAATGAGCGACCGGGCTTAAATCGAAGGACCAAAATGGTAATTTCTTGCATATTTGGGTTCGTTAGGGGCATAGAGGTCATTTTTAGGAATTTTGGGGGTCAGGTCGGGCCGGGAATCGTAAAAATTCCTGGACTCGACCCCAGTCGAGGTTGCATAGCCCCAGTCGAGGCATTAACACTTAGAAAAATTCTGAATTTGGCACATCCCTCGACTCGAGGAAGGAACCTTGAGTTGAGGATTTTGAATTTGCGGGTTTCCTCGAGTTGAGGCCTGACCCTCGACTCAAGGTGGTGATTTTATATAAGAGTCTCAGAGTCGATTTCACACCCACGACTCGAGGGTTTCGGCAGTCGATCCTGTCTTCCCCACTTCCTTTTCCGGCGAGTTCACGTCATTTTCACCGTTCATTTATCATCATTTCCCTATATTATCATCATATTGCATCAAGGATAGAAATTTGAGGGTTTTTAGATTCCAATTTGGGGATTTTTAGTGGGTCTTTGCATTTGGACGTTTTCGGTCAAATTCACACATAAGGTATGTAATTCGTACTCCATAGGCTTTCAATTTCATAGTTATTGTTGGTCCCGGACGAGATGTGCAAGGAGGTGGAAAGTCTAGAAGGGGGTTGAATAGACTTTACCACACTCAAAACTTTTTACAACTTTTTGTGAGTGAGTGTGAGGTTAGAAGACTTTGAAGTCTTCTGCGGCAAGGTACTCGAGTGTGCTAAGTGAGATCAGGCGAGACTTCGGAAACTCAAAGTCTTGATGGTGCGGAAGCTAATCTCGTGTGTATTTGAAAAACCCTTTTGAATGAAAACCTTGGAGATAAATACTAAGCAAGTTTGAGCAGTTTATTAAAACGATGATGAATGAGCGGTTATATGAATGAATGCAGAAAGCTTGTAAAGACACGAGAGATTTTTATAGTGGTTCGGATATAACGATCCTACGTCCACTCTCCCCGATTCCACAGGGGCCTTACTATCCACCAAACTCGGTCTTGTCTCCTCTAATCTCCTTGAGGATTCGACCACTGAAGTTTAACAAGTTCTTGCCCTTGGTACAATCTATGCGATCTTCGAGTGTTAACTCTTAGATCTAAAACAATCAACCTTTTCTCGTCTTGAGATAATGAAAGGTGATTTACACTTCCTTGACCAAAATTAAATCTCTTAGGAAATTCAACGTGTTAGATTGATTTCTGCTATGAAGAATTAAGCGTGTTTTGCAATGAGTGAAGGAATTTCTCTTGATGTTTCTCGCGCGTGTGTCTCTTCAAGAATCCTTCACTTCAGCTTTTTATGATTCTGAATTTGACTAGCCATTAGGCTAATTTGTCAATCAAGTCTTCAAGAAATGGTAAGTGGTCGTTGAGAGATTTGTTTGACTATGAATAATTGATTATCGATATCAATCAATTACGTCTTGATTGATCTTGATTGGTAATCAAATCTTCTCTTGATTGACTTCGGTGTCTTTGAATTATCTTTTACGACTTTTGTTATCCCCGATATTGAAGTCAACTCTAGCAACCTTAAACCTTGCTCCGGCAGCTTCTAAAGCTTGTCAGAGTACAGATTCCAACCTTGCTATCTTCACTTGAACCTTTCTTGACAATACTTCTTTTTGCATAACTCTTATCATCTCTTCTTGATCTTCACAACGCCCTTCTAAATGACTTCGAATGAGATCTCTCTTAGATCTTTAAGTCTTCTTATCATCGACCTTCGATTCTCAATCAATATGAAGCTTGAGGTTAAGCCTAGCAAGTTTAACTATACTAAGACACAAACCCTATCTAGATCATCGGTGACTAATGATTCAGCTGGTCCTATTACACTTAGGTTTTAGGAACATCATCAAAACATACAAATTCAAATCCTAACAGTTATATTGGGTATTTGCATGGGTGTTATGATTTGTGCTTTAAATCTTTGAATTGGAAATTCCCTTTTAGGCATTTATTCAAACACCTTATATGCATGATTTATGTTGATGAATTGGAGCCTTTATCGAGTATATTGGAATTGTATGATGAGAATAGGAGTATGCTTAGGATGATATGTGATATCTTGCTTGTTGATTTGTGAAATTTGGCTAGAAATTGGATTTTTGGCATGATTGGAAATTCCTAGTGTAATTGTTGGTGAATTTGGTCAAGGTTGAGGGTTGGTGATGATTGAAGTTCATTGTGGATGATGCTTATTTGTCCAATTACTTGCTAGATGGCTATTGATTTTTCGAATTTTGTTGAGCTAATTGGCATGAATTTAGATGAGCTTAATTGGTGTTGATAGATAATTGTTAAGGCCATGTTAGTAAGTATGCATGTTTTGGGGATTATTGAACACTTCTATTGGTTATATTTGCTTGTTGACTCCTTGACCAATGGTTGAGGATTTGTTGCTAGACACTAGGGGTTATGGTTTATTGGAGATATTAATTGTTTAATTAACTCGTTCATGGCTAGATGATATTATTTGAGCTTGAATTTGTATTTGTAGAGATTAATTTTTGCTCTTGGAACTATTTTGCGGGAACCATGTTTAGGGAGTAGATGGGCACAATTTTTCGAGATGCAGAGGTCCGTGATCGAGAGGAAGCCATTAGATTTGCTCACCGGATGCCCGCGGATATTGGGATTGGTGGGGACGACTATAAGTGGAGGAAGCACATTATCCTTTATGCCGAGCTTTACAAGAAAGTAGTCAAGACTCGATTAGTAGATCATAACCGCATGTTATCCATGGGGATCGAGGAGGATATTCCTCGCCTTTTTAGCAAGTTAGTAGAGTTCTGTGCACGGTTAAGGTCCATAAGGCCGGGAGGGCAAAGTTCGCTAGGAGCATTACTTTCGAGCTCATGGGGAATGAGTATGAGTTGGTGTGGACGAGGTCAACGAGATCCTTGGCACACCCACTCGACCCCGACAGATCATTGCTTAACATAAGGAAAGAGTATAATGCTAAGAGGTTTTGGAGGCGTATTTCAGATTCGGGGGCTCCGAATCGGCTGAGTTCATTCCGGGAAAGTCGAAGAGCACTCACATTCGGAGCCCGATAGTCCGTTATTTGGAGAAGATTCTCGCAAGTACGATATTCTCGAGATCGGAGGGAGGAGCCGTGGTATCCGAAGAATTGTATGTCATTTGGTATTTCCTACATGGGATTCGATTCAACGCGGCTGCATACCTCTGTTACTTGTTTGAGAGAGCTACTAGCACGAAGTTCAAGAAGATTAACTTTGGAGGCATGATCACACCGATAGCCGAGCATCTTGGCATCCCCACTCATAACCTCGAGCATTAGATGGTCCCTATCTTACTACCGATACCATGCGGCGCATGAGGATACTTGACCGCATTGGTAGGACTTGGTGTCTCTAGCAGCACCATGGTGGCCGATTCCCTCTTCCGAATAAGAGGTTGACGATGGTATTTGGATCTACCGCCTTTGTGAACATCAACCTCCGCATGTGGTCACAGCGTCACACCGATGCTATAGATGCTTATACGAGAGAGCACGGAGATGTTCTCCGAGATGAGGGTGACGACGATGATAATGATGGTCAGCAATCGGGTTCGAGATGAGGATCGGGGTGAGGGTGATGCAGAGAGGAGCAGAGGCAGAGATAGGAGATGACGATGAGGAGGATGAGTACGAGGAGCCAGAGCGGGAGGAGCCGCCGGTACAAATGGACGAGGACTACCAGCCGGAGATTAACATGTATTGGCGGGATGAGATGAGGAGTCGTGAGTATGAGGCGGGTAGCTCATCACAGAGGCCATGGGTGTTGGATCCCGAGGAGATGTGGGCGGATAGCCGAGAGGATGCATATCGAGAGCTTGACCCGCCAGATGATATGTACAGGATGATTGAGGAGTCCCGTAGATTCAACGAAGAGACTAGGAGGATGCAGGAAGAGTCTCTCGAAGATTCAAAATGACATGTACGCCCTCCTACAGATGAGCTCGTGGAATTTCGGGCCGGGACACTATCCTTCTCCACCGCCGCCGTCCGACTTTTAGTGGCTATCCCTATTCCTCATTCCCTCTCCTTAGTTTTTAGATTCTTGTTTTCATGATGATGTGTACTTTTGATGATGTGTACTCTTGATGATGGTGATTGTACTTCTTTTGATGAACTTCGATGATGTGATGATTTGGAATATTTGTTGACTTTGATGATGATTATTATTCTCTTGATCTTATTGAACTTGATGATCCTTTAGATTCCTTATTCTTTGAATTTGAATTTCATTGTGGATTTATTGACATATCTTTGAGTAACATTCATGTGGTAGTGAGTATGCTTGGATTTATGTACATGAGCACTTGTGTTTAATTTGCAAGATTTATTGGATTTTGATTTGATCATGAGTAGATGTGTAGCTTGAAGCTAGCATTCTTGATTGATTGTGTAAAGATGGATGTGATTGATAATGCTTGATTCATTGCTCAATTGAAGCCCGTGAGCTTTTGTGCATTAATAATCGTACATCTTATACGGTTGATATGATTTATTTGTGAGTTCACCATTCATGATTTGTATGCTAGAACTTGCCACTAGACTTGTTGATATTGATCTTTGTGTGATGTCTTGGAAATGATAAGAGGCCATGTTTGGGATGATGAGTCACTTTGCCAAATTTTTCCCCACCAAATACATTTGATTTCCTTAGTAAGCCATGTTGAGCCTTATTTTCCAAATTCTTTGGCAAACCAAGTGAAATTGAAACCATTTGCCTATTTTTATGAGTCATATTGTCCTATATTTGGTAGAGCTTGATTTGTTGGCTAATAATGATGGTGATTTGATTGCTAAGTGCGGTGGGAATAATTTGCTAAGTGATGATGCTTGAAAGAGAAGAAGAAAGGTTGAGAAGAAAAATTGAATTGTGAAGAAAAATATGAAGTGAATAAAAAGGGAAAGATTATATTTGTGAGCTTTAAGAAAGAAAGCTCAAGTGAATGGTGGATTGATCATTGAGTTCAAAAGGAAGAGTGTGCTTGATGAAAAGTGAAGAGATGTGTTTGGTATTGATTAGCTTACATTCAAGTCTCTACTACTTAGTCACTCTTATCCAAAACATCCCACCTTTCCAAAGAACCTACATTACAACCTAAGAGAAAGACCTCTTTGATTCTTGATTGGTCACAAGTGATTTTGATTGAGATTAAGTCTTTTGGCAAGCATATGGTGTACTTATTTGTGAATTTGATGATTGAGTGCTTTATACATTGATACACTTGAGAGTAGAGTGAAACACTCCATGGAAGGAGCAATGTGTTAAGTGTTTGATTGAGTATTTTTTGAGCATGATCTATCATTATTGCTAGTAGACAGTTGTATTGATACAAATGTTCATTGATGAGTTCGATTGTCTTATACTTCTTCTATGGTGCCATGTGACATAATTACAATCAATTCACTCCTTTGTTCTTAGTTTCTACGTTGCTCGAGGACGAGCAACACTTCAAGTTTGGGGGTATAATTGGAGTGAATTGATGCATGTTTTTAGGGCTTATTTGAGTGCAAAAAGTGATCAAAGTGTTGATTTTTGTGCATAAATGTGTAGAGTATCACTTATTTGCCTAAAAATATTACTTTGTGAGTTTTGATGTTTTTGTCCGTTTTGCAGGTAAATCATTGGAATTTTGCCAAACCTAGAGTACCGTTATTCTTAGAATGAAGAGACGAGCATACCGGATAAAAACGAGGGTCGGGCCCGAAGCCAATCTCGAGAAAACTTCCACAGGCTCGAGCAAAACCGAGGAGCAAGACCCTCGACTCGAGGGATAGATTGGAGGGAAAGAATTTTCAAAAATACAGCAGTCTCGACTCGAGGGTGGAACCTCGAGTCGAGGGATGGAGAAAAGGCAAGATCCTCGAGTCGAGGGCCGAGCCTCGATTCGAGGCAGGTGGAAAATTGAAGAAGTGTGTTAGCGACTCTTGAGCCTCGACTCGAGGGTCTGAAGCTCGAGTCGAGGAGTGCCAAAACCGAATTTTGCAGTTTTAAAGCCCATTGAAGCCAAAGCAGAGAATACTTTGATCCTAGCAGTTTAGAGCGGTTTCCAAGTGGTTCCTTAGGCGAATTTCTTAGTTTGTAGCTTGATTTCCATTGTAATTGCCCTAGATTGTTAGCATTAGCATAGATTCAAGTTTGTAATCCATAGATTAGCATTGTGATCATTTGAAATTGAAGATTCAAGTTGTAATTGAGAGTGAAGAAGGATAATTCAAGTATTGTAGAAGACTCAAGCATTCCTATTTTTGAATATTGAAGATCAATTGGTGATGTTCTTACCTTTTTCTCCCTTGAATTCATTGTTTGTATTTATTTGTGATTTAATTGCTTTCTTAGATTTTCCAACCATAGCTTTTGCTTGTAGCACCATGGGCTAATAGCTTTGTGCTTGGGATAATTGAAATTAGGGATGAAGTGATTGTCTCATGCTATAATTGTTGATAATTGTGATTAATTGAATTAGATTGCTTCCTAATTGTGATTCTTAATTGTGCTTCATGGAAAATTGTCTCTTTTGATTAATGGTTGATCACCCTAGCAATAGGCGAGTTGAGCTAACGTGATTAGGTGTTAATCGGGTTGCAATTTTGCATGATTGTATGAATTGGGGATTTCTACATTGAGAAATGGGAAAGACTAAGAATGCTCACATTAGGTATTGTGATTTTAATGGAGTGATTAATTTCAAGATGGGTTATGCTTTCTAATTTGATTGATTGGCATTTTGATACAATTATAGCTTGTTAATCATGGATTCCTTGATGGAGATTATCCCTTGCACCCCATTCTCCCATTGATTTTATCTTGTTTGATCTTGCATATTAGGTGTTTGATATTTTACTTGCATAGTTTAGTCTTTTAAATTCTTGCTAATTTGTATTGATTTTAGTCCAAAACCGTGATTGCAACTCTTGTCACCTAGAACTCATATCCTTAGGGCCTCGTTTGCATACTTTCTCCCTTGGGTTCGATATTTTGCAATTGGTCTTAAAAGCTCTTGCCATATACACTCCAATCAAATATCAAACTCATAACCTTTCAAGTGAGAAAACAAAGTGTAATGGCTCATAGTGGAGAGATCCTTAGTGACTTTAATCGATTTCCTTTTTCCCTCCAACGTTTAGTTAGAGATCTAAGGATTTTATTATTAATCTCTTTTCGGTGTAAACTTTACCCAAGTCGGTGGCTCTATTGATCGATTAGTCATTCTCATGTCTAGGTGATCAATAGATTCACCTTCTTTCATTTTAAAAACATCAAATAGATGGAGAACACTTGAAGCTTATTCTCCTTTACCTAATCTGCGCCTTCGCACATATTAGCTAGAGTGTCCCACATCTCCTTGGCTGTTTTACACTTCTTGATCTTTTTATACCACTCTCTGCTGAGAGTCACAATGATCTCATTTCTAGCCACTTGATCTAGGTTATACACTTTCCTTTCATCATTGGTCAATTCGGACACCATTTTCATTGTCGAGTTCGAGATTCTGAGCCGCTTGCTCCATCACTTACACCACCATGGTAGAATTTGATTGGTCCCTCGGAAAAGAACATCTTCCATTCGAGGATGAATAGATTTGAGATGATTCTCCATACGAAATTTCCAAGAATCATAATCTTCAATCTCAAAATCTGGAAGGTTCTTAACTTTTCTATCATTACTCACAGACATGATTAGTAGATAACAAGAAAATCAGCAGGATTGTTCAAAAACAAATTTGTTTCTAGATTTTTGAAAATCAAAGATCACTTTGACCAAAAGAAATATTCGTAACAACTTTAACACCGCTCCGATACCACTTGTTGGTCCCGAGATTGAGTATTTAAAAGCAACCAAGTACACCTTCCAGAGATAATCTAGAGGGGGTTGAATAGATTATCTAAATCTTTTCGTTGATTATCAATTCAAGAAACCTAAGTCGAGCAATGCGGAAATAATTTTAGACTTAACCTTTTTAGGATAAAAATAATCTGAAATTAATTGTTTGAAAAATTGATTATCAACGTAAAGAAAACGCAGAAAGTAAATGACAAGCGATTTATAGTGGTTCGGATCAAAGATCCTACATCCACTCTCCTCCTTCAACTTGAAGAAGGACCTCGACTCACTTATTTACTTACTCACCGGTGATTTACAACTACAATGATATAATGATCTTCGTCTTCAACCTATCTTCAAATAACAATCTATCTAAAAGTACGGTGCGAGAATGTGTTTGAAGATATACAGAAAGTGTTCTTTAAACACTTAGAAAATTATGAAAAGCTTTTTGAAAACTTGTGAGTGCTTGAAAATGTGAGTTTTGAGAATGAATAGTGCTAAGAGTTCTTCTAAGAATTGTGCTTACTCCTATTTATAAACACCTTGTAAGACTTTTTAGTTTGTTGTAACAAACTAAAAACCGTTTAACAAACTTATCTTTAAAACGCTCTTGACTTGGTGATCTTGAGTTAGTAAATCTGCTTCTGTGACTTGGTGAAGACTTGTCTTTCTTATTCTACTCAGCTGGTCTTGACCTCGTCTTGAGCTCTTCATTATTCTCCCAACAGATGACTTCTTTATGACTGTCTTCGATGACCTTCTTCTTCCCGAAGTCGGTGACTTCATTAGCTTTACCTAACTGATCACTTAGTAGTGCTAAGCTCAAGACATCGATTGTCCTATACATTCTCACTGGTCATCTTATTTACATGAGCTAGTTCTAGTCTATTACAATTTAACTCATCAAAACAAGAAACCCGATCTAACAGTAAACCGCTTTAAACTAACTTGTGCTCGCTTTTTCATCAAATGGTGATTAAATGGAGGAAAATCTGATTTTGGGATGCCTCGAGTCGAGCTTGGAGTGTTTTAAAAAAATAGAAAAATTTGCCTTGATAGGGTTCGAACTCGGGTGGCTGCGCGACAAGCGAGCGCTTTATCATCTCGGCTAGCCAAATTTTTGTTATAAAACACACTTTTTGTAGTATATATTCGACTTGAGCGCCCAAAAATTCAACACTTCTTCCCTTAGCTTCAAGCTTGACTCGTGCTACCCGGGCTCAACCTATGGTCAAGTCCAGGATTTTTGGACTCCGGCTTTTGCTTTCGACCTCCATTTTTACGGCTCGTTCGTCTCGTTCCCGTGTAGATGCCTATATGCTCGGTTTGGTTAAATTCTTCCAAAAACCACAAAAGCGAGACAAAACACCTTGCAAAATCATTAATCTCCATACAATAATACTTTTAGTGCAAATGCGTAATACCCTACACCTTTAAGCACAAACACTCATAATTTTCATCATATTTTGCAATTAATCACCTCAAAAATTACGCAAGTGGTTTAGCTTGATTGGAGCCCAATTCCATCAACTCCTTTGAGCATTTTGGGGAGCTCTTCTTGCATCGGTTCGCTAGTGCAAGGAGGCAACCTAGAGCTACGCTAACATTGTTCAACATGAAACAAGGTGAGAATGAAAGCCTACGGGCCTTCATGAAGAGGTTCAATCAGGCGGCCTTTGAAAGTCCCAACCGCCACCGGAGGTAAAAATTAATGCTTTTACTAGTAACCTCCGAGATGGAGACTTGTTTTCCTCTCGGCTAAGAAGCCCGATCCAGACGTTCGATGAAGCTGCTAAGGAGGCGGAGAAGTACGTCACTGCTGGAGGAGGTGAGAAAGGCAAAGAGAGGCGAGGTCAAACCAAGTGGACTGAAAAGAAGAAGGAATCATCGAAGAAAAGCTCAACAGCGAGCTGAGAAAGGCTGCAAAATCTGGACCTCGCTCCGAGGTTTGACAAGTATACCCCTCGAAGCTTGAGCGGCAGAGCTCTTGGAAGTGGCATCCGACCATCTGAAATGAAGTTTCCATGGACACGGTCGAGAGGGCCTCAAAAGCCCAAGTCGAGATAAGTTTTGTCGCTTCCACAATGAATACGGGCATGACACTAACAATTGTTTTCACTTACGTGATGAGATTGAAAGGATGATCCAATTTGGACATCTTAAAGAATTTGTTCTGAGAGATCGAGTTAGCTCTAGGGGGCAAAAAAGAAAG
Source organism: Paraleonurus japonicus (assembly GCA_030762865.1). Taxonomy (NCBI): domain Eukaryota; kingdom Viridiplantae; phylum Streptophyta; class Magnoliopsida; order Lamiales; family Lamiaceae; genus Paraleonurus; species Paraleonurus japonicus. The sequence continues at coordinate 32,671,189 of CM061060.1, forward strand.
GAAGGCGATGACAAAGGCGAGGAAAAAGGGAGGATGATAGAAGGGAGGCAGAGGAGAGGCCCTCCCGTAAGAGAGGACTTATCCAGATGATAGTCGAAGGTCCAGCAGAAGGAGACTCCTTCCGTGCTTGGAAAGGCTGGAGAGAGGACCCTCGGGAGAGAGGTAGGAGAAATGTCAAGAGACATGGATCGGAAGGAGGTCAGTGTACACCTAGGATTCATTTCGGCCCGGAGGATGGAGTCACGAGGAGGGAGGACCACGGTAATGCGCTAGTCATCACAACAGATGTGGCCGGATATACTGTGGCAAGGATCTTCGTAGATACGGGGAGCTCATGAGATATCATCTTCTTGGAATGTTTCAAGAAGATGAATCGAATATAGAAATGCAACCGGTGGACACGGCGTTATGCGGGTTCACGGGAGGCGGTCCACCCTCTTGGTCGAGGTAACCCTCCCGGGTGGGGGCTAGGCGAAGCTCCACGGAGGAGGGTAATTATGGCAAATTTTTTTATTGTTGACGTACCCTCATCCTACAACATGATCTTTGGTAGGCGGTATTGAATTTATTTCAGGTGGTCATATCAATGTTTCACATGAAACTCAAGTTTCTAGTGAATGATGAGGTGGGGAAGTAGGTGGTGATCATTGCAGTCCAAAAATGCTATGTGGAGGCGGTAAAGATGGCCGACAAAGAGCTGCACCGCAGCTTGAAAAGAGACAAGGAGGTGGACCGAGAATCCAAGAGGTGTAAGGTTTACGAAGAAATCGATCCTCCAAAGATGGAAGGCGACGAAGAGGCGATGATGGTGGAGTTGTATCCAGAGAAGAGAGGATACACAACAAGGATCGGAGCCCAGTGGAGCCAGAGCTAGAGAGAGACACAGTAACGGCTCTACGAAGAAATGCGCACGTTTTTGCTTTTTCTTCCTCGACATGACAGGTATCCCGAGGAGGTGGCGATGCATCACCCGAACGTGGACCCTAAGGCTAAGCCGGTGAAGCGAAACTAAGGGTCTTTGGACCGAAAAGACGCCATTACAAAGGTGGGAGCGAGAGAAACTCCTGGAGGCGGGACATGTCAAGCGAATCCAATTTCCCACCTAGTTTGTCCAAATGCAGTGTTGGTGGCAAAACCGGGGGAAAATGGAGAATGCGCATAGATTTTCGAGACTGAACAAGGCTTGTCCTAAGGATCATTATCCCTTGCCTAGGATTGACCGGATGGTCGACTCTACATCGGGATTTGAGCTGCTAAGTATGATGGATGTCTATCAAGGCTACCATCAAATACAAATTTTTCCTCCGATATCCCAAAGGTTAGTTTCATTATTGCTAGTGGAACTTTCGATATATTAGAATGCCCTTTGGATTGAAGAATGCAGGAGCAACCTATAAGAGAATGGTTGATAAAATGTTACGAGACCATAGGGAGGAACATGGAAGTTTACGTTGATGATATGCTTGTGAAAAGCGTGGAAGGCTGGAAAACACGTGGCGGACACGGAGGAAGCTTTCTCGGTGCTCGGGAGGAATGGCATGAAGGCTGAATCCGGCCAAGTGTTCTTTTGGAGTGAGGTCAGGGAAATTTCTCGGATATATGGTGACCGGCGGGAATCGAAGTTAACCTGCTAAGGTTAAAGTCGTACTCGATATGCAGCCTCCCATTAATATTAAGGAGCTGCGAGAGATTAAATGGGAGAATTACAAAGACTGAGTAGATTCATAGTCGGATCTGCAGAGAGGAGCCATCCCTTCTTTAAAATCTTGAGGAAGGGGTCCAAGTTCGAGTGGAGCGAGCAATGCCAGCGAGGCATTTGAGGAGCTTAAATAAAGACTGGCCCAGATTACCTACGTTAACAAAGCCTATTCCGGGAGACACTCTACCTCTACCTCTCTGTAGGTGGGGTCTCACTTAGCTCCGTCTTTGGTGAGGGAGGAAGGGTCGACCCGAAACTGTTTACTACATTAGCAAGCTCATACAAGGAGGTGAAGTGAGATACTCGGAGATAGAGAAGGCAGCCACGACTATAATGGTCACGGCACGGAGGTTACGACCTTATTTTTTGTCACATAAGGTCATTGTTCGGACTAACTACCTTTTGAAACAGGTGATAGGGAGAGCTGATCCTTCGGGAGGATGGTCGGGTGGGCCGTCGGGCGGGAGAATATGATGTGGATTTCGAGCCACGGAGGACCATTAAAGCACAGGCCCTCTCACGAATTCATCCAGGAGGGTACACGTGTGCTTGAGGAAGAAGAATGGGAGGTATATGTGGACGGTTACGTATCTATGCGGGGTTGTGGAGCGGGATCGTAATTATTGATCCAGAGGGCCGGGAAAGCGCAAGTTGCGGTAAGGTTCGAGTTTATTACCTCTAACAACGGAGTTGAGTACGAGACCACTGATTCGAGGAATGGAGATGGCCGCAGAGGCTGGGAGCGGAGTCGGGTGGTCGTATTTGGATTCCCAATGGTAACCTAGCGAGTTACGAGGTGGGTACGAGGCTAAAGATGAAAAGATGGTGGCCTACCTTGGCGAGTAGCCGAGTGCAGGAAGGTTTAGTTCCTTTGAGGTTAGGAAAATACCTCGAGAAGAAAACTCCGGAGCGGATAACCTTTCAAAGGCTGGCGAGTTCCGCAACACTGCTGCGAGGAGGGGAAGATCACCTGGTGACCGGAAAGGTTGAAGCAACGGTTCCCTACTAGGAGTCGGCGGAGCCGAGGATGATTGGAGAACTAGCATATATCGAGTGTTGCGAGGCCGGAGAGCTGCCCGAATAAAAGGAAAGCTCGAGGTGGAGAATCGATACACGATGATCGGAGACAAGATGTACCGCGATCCTTCACGCGACCTTACTTGAGGTGTTTATCCCTCAAGAAGGGAGGTACGTAATTAAAGATATACATGAAGGTTGTTGTCTTGACCATGCGGGGGCTCGGGCAATAGTCGGAAAGCCCGATATACGGCCTACCATGACCCCGGGATGCCAAAGGCGGGTGAAAAAGTGCGAGAAATGCCAAAAGCATGGTTGCCTCATCCACCTCCTGCGAGAGGAGATGGGGACCATGCACTCTCGATGTCCCTTCGCGAAGTGGGGGATGAACTTGGTGGGCCCATTCCCGATTGCGGTGGGCGGCGGAAGTTTGTTGGTGGCAAGTGGACTACTTGGCAAGTGGGTTGAAGTTGTACCTCTAGCGAGGATAGAAGAAGGTAACATAATCAAATTTTTATGGAGATATATTTCTTTGCGAGTTTGGCATACCTAGAATCACGGTATCGAGATAATGGGACCCGGTTTATGGGAAACATGGTACGGGAATGGTGTGATAACACGAAAATTGTCCAGATATTCACATCGGTGGCACACCCCGTGCCAATGGCCAGGTGGAGGTCACCAACAGTAACTATTGTGAACGGATTACGTGCCCGACTCGACAAAGTGGAGGGAGGTAGGTTGATGAGTGAGTCGGTTTTGTGGGCTTATCGGACCACCCCGAGGGAGCCAGCAGAGGAGTCCCCCTTCCACTTAGTATATGGGGCGGCTGCGGTCATACCTTCGAAGTGGGGATGGAGACACATCGCTTAGCCCACTTCCGGGGAGGAGAAATGAAGAACTAATGAGGAGAACCTAGACATGCTAGAGGAGGAGCGCGAAATCGCCCACCCGAAAGTGAGAAATATAAAAGCCGCATAAAGGCCGCTTATGACGAGAAAGTCATAGCGGGGAGGTTTGAAGAAGGAGATCTAGTCTTGAGGCAAGCGAGATGCGTTGAAAAACATTGGAAAGCTCGATCCCAAGTGGGAGGGGCCGTACAAGGTGACCAAGGCCCTCCGAGGAGGAGCTTATGAGCTACAAGACATAGGTCGTGGAAGCTCAAGTACTCCCGACCTTCATCTTTAATGCGATCCGGACACCGGGCTGATCCTCAAGCCCAAACCCTCGGGACGGACCCCGCCAAGCGAAACCCGGTAAGTTCTGCGCCTATCACGACTCTCCCGGGCACAAAACCGGTCGAGTGTCGGGACTGCTCAAGCAGTGTGGAGGCTGTTCGAGGGCAGACTTCTTGATAAGTTCGTCAAGATGCCACCTCCGCGGCCGGACACCGAGAGCGAGCTCCCAGGCGACAGAGGGTCGTCTCTCCCGAGAGGGTCGCGGCGGTCGAGGTCGCGGCCGACATGGAGTCATCGGGCGGCGAACTCCCAGCTGCTCGTCCCGGCGAGACGGATCAATATGGTCCAAGCCGGGAGTAGCCTCGGCGAGGCTGGTTGAGGTGTTCGGCCCGATCAAACGGGAAAGAGGAAGGCCGAGTTGCGGGCCATCGACCATGTCCACCTAATCAGCGCCCTCTGGAACCCACTATCTCCAAGACCGCGGTAATCTCCTTCTCCAATCTTGTTGCGAGGGTTCTCTGCCCAAAGAATGATGCTCGGGTCATCTCCGGTGGATTCTGCTCGCCACCCGAGCTTGAAGTCTCCATCAACTCCAAAATACCCGCCGAAATGCGGGGATATCTTAAAATCGACCCCACTCGCAAGCCCATCTCGTAAAAGGCGAAAATTCGGCCCGAGAGAAGTACGCCGCTCTAGCCGAGGAAGTAAAGAAGTTGCTCGATAACAAGCTAATCGAGCGAGGCCGAGGACGAGCCCCAATGGGTGGAGAACGCCGTGCTCGTCAAAAAGTCCAACGGATCTGGAGGCTATGCATAGACTTCACGGATCTGAAGCGGCATGCCCAAAAGTCCATTTCCCAATGCCGCACATCGATCATCGGTGGATAGCACTACCGGCCACGATATGATGTCCTTCATGGATGCATTTGCAGGCTATCATCAAATTTCGATGGGCGTGGAGGATATCAAATACACCTCATTTCTCACCGAAAAGAATGTTTACTCTGGCTTAGGATGCCCTTCGGGTTGAAAAACGCGAGGCGACCTATCAAAGGCTAGTAAACAAAATGTTCGCCGAACAAATTGGGAAAACAATGGAGGTCTACATAGGCGACATCGTGCGTCAAGAGTGTGAAAAAGGAGGATCATCCGAGACCTAGGCGAGACCTTCGCGATCCTCAGGAGTACAATATGAAGCTCAATCCGAAGAAGTGCGGCTTCGAGGGTCGCTCAGAGCAAGTTCCTCGGCCACATTGTGAGCGAAAGGTGAATCGAAGCTAACCCCGCCCGAGATCAAGGCCATCCTCGACATGGAGGAACCTCGCAATGTCAAGCGAGTCGAGAGACTCACCGGGTGTCGGCGGCCTTGAAGCAGATTCATCTCTCGCCTAGGCGACAAGAGTAAACCTTTCTTTGCTACCATTAAGAAGAAAAATTCTCGTGGAACAAAGAAAGCCGACTTTCCTCAAAGCGAAGGAATATCTCGCCAATCCCAACATTCTCGCCAAGCCGGTCTTGGGCGAGAAGCTATTTCTGTACTTGGCATCCTCCGAGTCCGATTTGAGCGTCGTGCTCGTTAGGGCGGACGGGCGGGACCACTGTCAATCTACTTCGTCGGCCGGAGTTCTCCATGATCTGAACTCGGGTACACCCAGCTGGAAAAGCTAGCATATGCCCTCATCATGAGTGTTAGGAAATTGAGCGCCTACTTCTTCGATCACCAAGTCGAGGTCCTCACGACCCTTCCACTTGGCAAGTCACGCACGGGCCGGACACGGCCAGCCGCCTCTTAAAGTGGTCGCTCGAGATCGCCCAATATGGCATCACATACGCGCCGAGGATGACGATCAAAGGGCAGGCGCTCGCCGACTTCATCGCCGAGCTTACTTTCCCGAACAACCCCTCAACCTTAACCTTCCCGCCTGGAAGTTGTTCGTGGATGGCTCCTCAACACAATCTTGTTACGGAGCGGGAATCGTCTTGGTCGGACCGGAGGCGGTGCTTTACTAATGCCGTCGATTCGAGTTCTCGACCACTAACAACAAGGCTGAATACGAGGCTCTTGTCGGCAATCTTGAGCTTGCCGCTGCGGTTGGCGTCAAGCGACTCCACATCTTCATGGATTCCCTTTTGGTGGTAAACCAAGTCAAGGGAGAATATGAAGCCAGCGGGAGCAAATGATCAAGTATCGGGAGCTCGTCGCCTCTACATGTGCTGAGAAGGCTTCAACAAGTTTACGTCGAGCAGATCCCAAGGGAACAAAATTCCCGAGTGGGACGCGCTTTCCAAGCTCGCCACTTCGGAGGCGGCGGACATGTCCAACATTGTCCTCACGAAGCTCGTCGGCTCGGCCATCGGTGGCCGAGCCGTTACCACTATTTAGGCCGAGGAGGCGAGTGGATGACGCCCATCATCCTCTACCTCAAAACGGGCGCACTACGGATGACCGAGTCGAGGCCAGGCGGCTTGAATTGCGAGCGGCAAGGTACACTCTAATCGAGAACGTGCTTTATAAACGAAGTTTCTTCCTACCCCTACTCAAATGCATCACTCCAGAGGACGGGCGAAAGTTCTAACCGAGATCCACGACGGAGTCTGTGGAAATCACGCTCGGGGCAAGCGCTCGTTTATAAAACAATGAGGCGGGGTTATTATTGGCCCACCCTCCGGTGAGATGCTATCGCCACGCCAAATCATGCCACAAATGTCAAATTATGGCACCCAACATCAAGTTCTCCCAGAGCACCTAAAATCAATTTTCGGCCCTCGTTTCGCGATGGGGATCGACTGATCGAGACCCCTGCCGGTGGCGCTGGGGCCTGCAAATTCGCAATGATCGTCGTCGACTATTTCACTAAGTGGGCGGAGGCCGAGCCTACGAACAAAATTGATCGGCGAGCTATTATAAGATTCATCCGGAAGAACATTATCTGCAGATTCAACATTCCCCAAGCCATAGTCTCGAGATAATGGGAAAGCAGCTTGACGGGCTTGAAATCACGGAGTTCTCGCGAACGTTGGAAAATCAAGAGGTTGTTCGCCACCCCATACCATCCTCAAAAAAATGGTCGGTGGAGACGATCGACAAGATAATCAAGCATACCCTCAAAACCAAGCTTAAGGAGAAGAAAGGAAAGTGGGCGGCCAGCCTACCCGGCGTTCTGTGGGCATACAGGACGACCACTAGAAATTCGACCAGGCAAGACTCCTTTCGCCCTCGCCATCGGCACCGAGGCCATCATCCCGGCCGAGGTCGCCGTGCCGATCTTCCGCACATCGCGGGAGCTCGGCGAAGACAATGACCAAGCGAGGAGGCTCGACCTCGACATGCTGGAAGAGCGCCGACTAGATTCGGTCCACAAGAATGCGGCCTACAAACAGCGGTCGGAGAAATATTACAACTCGAAGGTCAAGATCGGACAATTCTCGATCGGCGACCTCGTCTTAAAAAGATCCACGGTCCCGGCCTAAGGAGTATTTGGCCCGAACCGGGAGGGACCGTTCAGGATCTCAAATGGCTACCCAATGGAGCGTACGAGCTCGAACACCCAGATGGCACTCCGGACCAATACCCTTGAAACGCATGCCACCTCAAGAAATATTTTCGGTGAGCCTTGTCAATTAGATCTTCTCATGTAAATTAGAAAAATTTTGTGTTATTTGAAAAATCTTGTAAATCTTGTAAATTTTCGGAAGTTATTTTATGAATAAAAGGAAATTTTCAAGAAAATCTTGTCAAAAATCCTCGCAAGAGGTATCCTTGCGGACCCACTCGAGGCCAGGCCGAGAATGGGCCCCACTCATATTCGCGCGGGCCGATAGCCCGCCGAGGTGAGACCCGTCCCCATAAACTCCTCGCAGCTAGTTTAGCCTTCTCGCGAGGTCCGCCCGATCCATAAACCGGGAGGCTCCTACTAAACTACGTGTGACGTGTCCTATTACCGTCCGAGGTCACACGACTTTCCGGGTCAATGTGCCCCTCAAATTCCTCACGACGAGCTTAGCCTCCGGCCGAGGTCTCCTAGCTTTCTGGCTAGCGAGGTCCACCAGCTCCTCGGAGTTAGGACAAAAGTCGTGTGGTTAGGTCCTAGTGATCGCCTAAAGCGCATAGCACGCCACTAGGCGCACTGTATAGGTCGCTCAAGTGCCACCGGTTTTTCCGGAAATAATAGTCTCCCTACAAGCTAAACGTACTCACGGCGAGCTATCACTTCGATACCATCCTAGCGAGCGGTTCGGTGGTCAAGCCTCCATTTAGCGAGCACCTTCATCCACCGCCCCGATCGAACTCACGATCGCGAAACCGGTTTGGACGACGAAGGATCCGGCGGCTATCAACCCGCCATGACACACTTGGGCGAGCATACCCCCTCAAGTAAATCCTTACTTGACCAAAGGCCGAGCTCACCAACGCCGAAACCAAGTCGGAAAGGCATCGCCAATCTCGGCCTTTGGAATAAGTAAGGCCGAGGCTCGACAAGCCAAAAACAGCTTTGAAATGCTTGCAAAATTTGTCAAAATGCTAAGTGTTGAAAACTATATTGATGCAAGGGCAAGCCGAGCCCCCACTTAACCCTTAATCGGCCAAAGTCCGGCTCGCCCATGCCGAAACCAAAACGGAAAGGCATGGGCCAAGCTATTTCCTTTGACCAAGTAAGGACGAGGCCGAGACAGTCATTACGGTTTGTCATATTTGGGAAATTTACAAAATTTTCTAAGTATGGAAAGCTTATAAATCAAGCGAGGGAATAAAGGTCGAGAATGGAAATGCGGATTTCATTAATAACATAGAAGTGCGGCCGGCGGCCCGATTACAAAAAGGCACTAAGGCCAATCAAAGGTGGCACATCGGCCGTTTACAAAAAGGCCCCGAAGGGCATACAAAAACAAAAAAGAAGCCTCCTAAGCCCCGTCGCTGCGGCCTCCTCCCGTACCGCGGCACCTCCGCCTCGGCCCCGGTCCCCTCGGTCGCCCAGTATCTCCGGCATCAGCTCCCTCGGCGCCCTTTGGGAAATCCGGTTGTTCCTAGTCGGGGTACCGGGAGAGATCCACCCCATAATCCCTCTCCGTGTCTTTAATCTCCAATGATAGCTCTTCGTGGAGAGGGTGGGCGAGGCGTACTCCTTAAAGTACCTCTCCATGGCCCCGGTTGGGTCACAAGCTTTCTTCGCCGCTCGGATGAGGTCGGCGGAGGCCATGTAATAGGCAAACTCGCCCATTACCACCGGGTCCCGAGTCGGGGGACAACAATCGTCTGTGGGGTCGCGAAGGCGGCAGCCAAAGCGAGCTTCGGTCTCGGCCAACTTCTCGGCCAGCCCCGTCTTCTTCCCGACGAGCCTGGCAGCCTCCCTCGCGGCTCGATCCCGCTCCCTCTCGGCTGGGCCGCCGTGGGCCCGCTCGATCTGGGCTTCTCCGCGACCGACCTCTCCACCGCGGCCCTCTCAACCTCCGGCCGCTCCCGAATGGCGGCCACCTCCTTTTCACCTCGGCCCGTGGCGGGCGACCTCCTTTTTCACTCTTGCTCCACGAGGCCGTCCGCACCTTCTCGGCCTCGCCCGTGCTCTCGCCCTCCTTCATGGCCCGGTCTCGTTCCCGGTGGACCTCCCGATTCCGGCCATCTCCCGGTCCCGGCCCTCCATACACCGCTCCAGACCACCGAGCTGGAAGCCCAAGGCACGGGCGAGGAGGAAGGCACTCTCCAAATTCCAAGAGTCCTCGTCGACCCCGAAGGCCATGGCCGGGGATCTTCTCCATCGCCGGACGACGTAGTCCGGGAGCTCCCTGGAGCGGGATCCCTCCGGGAAGTAATGAAGTCCACCACTGCAGGAGGGCGGCGGCGGCGCCGGCGAGGAACTGAAGAAAAAGTTTGGTCGGGCCGGTCTTGAAAGAACTAAGTGAGAAGATAGAGCTAAAGAAAAATACAACTTACTTCTCGTAGAGAGCCGGGTCGTGACCCGAGATAGGACCGGTCGTCGGGGAGCCTTTGGTCGAGCGGGCTTCGGGGACCTCCCGCCCGGCGATGGCGGGCTCGCCGCCCTCGGCCTCTTGTCGGGCGGCGGGAGGGCTCGGTCTCTAAGACCTCTACCGAGGCCTCCCGCTCTCTCCGGACCCCCGAGGAGAGGCGAGGACGGAGAAGGATCCTCGGCCGGGCGGGAACCGCGCAGAGCTCGGCGGCCGGCGGGGCGAGCCGAACCCCACCGGCACTGCTGGGCGGCCTCTTCGTCTCGCCGACTTCCCCTTCCCGCGGGCTTACTCGCTTTCTTCACGCGAGTCTTCGCTCGATTGAAGAGGTTGGGCATGGCCGACATGATCACAGAGTGGGGCGGAGCGAAGCGGAGGATAATTGAAGCTCGCAACGTTTCAAAACAGTCAGCCTTTTGCTCATCATAAGAAACAAACACAAATGCAATTCCAAGTTCAATTCTCGAAAGAGTCTTACCGGCGTCCGGCGAAGGTGGCGAGGATAGCTAAAAAATCGAGACTCGAGCCTCGACTAAATCGTTATTAACCGCCGAACACTTCTGTTGGCAAAAGGGATGAGAAGCGGCTTAGCGGCGCAAGCAGAAAGTCGGTGTTCGGCTCTCCCTCTTTCGGACGAACAGCTCCGCAAAGAAAGAAAAGAATTAGATCGGTCGTAATCATCCAAGTGAAAATAGAGATCCTTACTTTTGGGTTTGTGCCCGAAGGCGGAAGAAATCTCCAAGTTGGAATCAAAGTCGACCCAGGCGATCGCCGAGCCCCGCCGACGAAGAACCACCTCCACCGGTCCCCCGAGCTTGGAGGGGATCCCGTTGAAAAAAGTTCCCTGGCCGAGTCCGTATGTATAAATCCTTCTTAGACTCCGACAGGCGAAGATGAAATTAACCTCGGCAGGGTAGGTATTCGATACGGCGGAACTTCCCGACCCAGAACGGGGTGAGGCATTGGAATAAATCTGGAGGCAGGGCGACCTTCTAGGCGGCGAACAGTGGGAGAGGTTGGGGTGAAGCGGAAACCGGAGCCCCACCTCCATCATGTGAAAATTTACGGCGAGCATCTCTGCGGAGGCTGGTCGAGCCTCTCGTCCTCGGCGGGCACGAAGAAGTGCACGTCGCTCGGGACTGCCACCTCGCTTTGCCGGGCGACCAGCTCGTCTTGATCCACCGAGCTCCTTCTCTCCGGGGAATTAGCGGGCCACTCGGAGTCCGGCGCCCTCCGAACATCCGCCGAGTTCGCTCCGGCGGGCGTATGGGTGTTCCCACGGATAGCTGCGTAGTCGAAGGTGGGGGCCGGCCCCGCCAACCGATCCACATAATGCTCCCGAGCCTCATAGGCCACGGTCACCTTCGCGCGGCCTGCCCGTCCGCCCCACCCGCTTCCTCTTCGACCTCCTCTTCTAGAGCCCTCTCACTCTCATCTAGAAGCTCGGCGGCCCGAGGGACCTCGGGCAACCGGCGAGGCCACGACCCCGCCCTCGTCCTCCGTCTCCTCGCTATCCCCGAGGTACCCAACAGCGGGCTACCATATTCCACCCCAGATCGACCGGGGCACCCCTAGGTCCTCGCCAATCCGCATATCAATCCCCAAATCGCCGAGGTCCACGAATGGGGCATCTCGGGCCACCCCAAGGCCTCCTCCGCTGGTGAAGGCGGCGCTCGAACTCCCAACTCGGCCAAAGATAGGATTCAAGTCATCCCGATCAGATAAGCCATACCTCCGGACGGTAGTTGACTTTCCCCGGGAAGTACCGCTTCTAAGCGGCGGTGCTGCGCGTCGGAACAGAGGAACCAGTCCCCACGAAAAGAAGCTCCTCTTGATCTCACCATTTCAATCGGAAGAAAAGAAAGAGAAAGAAAAGAAGAAGTTTTTGTAAAGTTTGAAAGGGATTTACCGATCGAAATGTAGATTTGGAGCACAAACGCCGAGGAAACTCGAGGAAAGCTGCGGAAATCGCTCAAGACGTTACGAGAATCACACGGTGTAAGAAGGTTGAAATGAAGAAGAAGACTTCTATTTATAAAAAGCGGGAAGGACCTCATTGCAAAAAGCCCCAAGAACCTTTCAAATTCGGGCAAAAACATAAATACTTTTCTGAAAGGTCGGGTGACCAATCAAGGCGCCGTAGGGCGCACCACGTGGCCGCACGTGGTGGTTGCAGTTGTCACCTCCAACCGCCACGCGCCTGCAAAAAGTAGTTTTTGCAGGCACGTGGGATAAAATGACCCCTTGTCAAATCCAACCGCCATTTCTCCCAACTCCAAATCCAACTCCCATGATCCGAATCCCAGAGAGTGCTCGGCACGAAGGAGCTCGGCACCAACGGCGAATAAGTCATCAAGAGACCAGCTCGGCCTCCGAACTACCTCCGAGACCAAGCTGTGGGACAATTGTTGTATGATGAATTATTCGCCATAAGGCCCGCCCGCAACCGGGCCGGTCCATACTTGCTCGGCCAAGCCCAAAAGAGCTCGACCCTCCAAGGCGGCCAGCTGGGGCATGGCGAGCAAATCCGGCCAAACCCGGGAAGCTCGGCGGCGAAAGGAACCGGCTCATCGGGATATGGCGAGCAAGCTCCGCCGTGCGGGTCGGACCCTTTGGGGTTCGGCCCGCCAAGGAACTCGCTCGCCCCGCCGAGATGAGCGCCGCCATCCGAAGAGTGAACGAGTCCGAGCAAGGCGAGGTCGCCCCTACCAAGCTCGGCACAAGATGGCGAACTCGGCGAGGTCACCATCAACCGAGCTCGGCAAGGTCGAAGCTTGCCGACCAAGCCACTCCCAAGGTGGTACCAAGTACAGAGTGACCTCCATTTAATGTCAACCTATCCCAAAAAGAAAGGGAATTTCCCAACCATCGAAGATCCCCCGCCAGAGGACGGTGGCATGACGTGAATGGCTAGCCGCCTACCCGGATGCAGATGGTACACCCCAATTAATTGGGGATAGTACAGCATTTATGATAATTTGTACCCTTTTGTACCTTTTGTATGCACAAAAAGGCAACCAATACCATGTATAAATAAGACCTATAAGGCATAATAAATGGATCTCAAGCATCCACTCTTAGCCTGGGACTAACACTCCCAAAGCAATTCTTGTGTTCTTACTTGCTTTCCTGCATTTAATATCATATTTATTGCTCATCATTTCTATTGATTGTTCTTGGGTATTTATCACCATAAATACTCCAATCAATATTGTTGTAACCGATAAAAATCCACATCAATCACTCATTAAATATTTCGGTTAACAACATCACCAAATCCCGATGGCCGTGGAGGATATCAAACACACCTCTTTCCTCACCTGGAAAGAACGTTTACTCTGGCTTAGGATGCCCTTCGAGTTGAAAAATGCGGGGCGACCTATCAAAGGTTAGTAAACAAAATGTTCGTCGAACAAATTGGGAAAACAATGGAGGTCTACATAGACGACATCGTCGTCAAGAGTGTGAAAAAGGAGGACCACCGAGAGACCTAGGCGAGACCTTCGCGATCCTCCGGGAGTACAATATGAAGCTCAATCGAAGAAGTGCGGCTTCGGGTCGGCTCCGTAAGTTCCTCGGCCAAATTGTGAGCCAAAGGGGAATTGAAGCTAACCCCGCCCAAATCAAGGCCATCCTCGACATGGAGGAACCTCGCAATGTCAAGCGAGGTCCAGAGGCTCACCGGTGTCCGGCGGCCTTGAACAGATTCATCTCCCGCCTAGGCCACAAAAGTAAGTCTTTCTTTGCTACCATCAAGAAACAAAAATTCTTTTGGAACAAAGAAAGCCGAGATATTTTCCTTAAATTAAAGGAGTACATCGCAATCCCAACATTCTCGCCAAGCCGGTGCCGGGCGAGAAGTTATTCCCGTGAATCGGCATTCGAGTCCGCCTCTAAGTGTCGTGCTCGGCGGGCGGACGGACAGGACCATCTGTCAATCTACTTCATCGGGCCAGTCCTCCACGATGCCGAGCTCAGTACACCCCATTGGAAAAGCCGGCATATGCCCTCATTATGAGTGTTAGGAAACCGAGGGCCTACTTCTTTGATCATCAAGTCGAGGTCCTCACGACCCTTCCACTCCGGCAAGTCCGCACCGGCCGACACGGCGGCCGTCTCTCTTAAAATGGTCGCTCGAGATCGCCCAAGACGGCATAATGTACGCGCCAAGAATGACGATCAAGGGACGGCGCTCGCCAACTTCGTCGCGAACTCACTTTCCCAAACAATCCTCGACCCTAACCATCCCACCATGGAAGATGTACATTGATGGCTCATCAACCCAATCATGCGCCGTGAGCTGGAATCGTCTTGAGTCGGACACGAGGGGCGAGTGCTTCACGAACGCCGCGATTCGAGTTCTCGGCCACCAACAACGAGGCCAAGTACGAGGTTCTTGACACGACCACATTTACACAACCAACATAATATGAACTTAAACATTAAAACAACCAAGAAAACCTGCTCCATTTTTTTCAAACGACATAACATTATCACGTATTCAAAACATAACTTGTTCACATTCACACCAGTTCTTAACCAACCACAATCCACGAAACACACCAAGTACATGCTTGTTTATACAAGACATAATATACAATAGAGAAGCAAAAATAAGCCACGGTCCCGCCCAACAGTCGTCATCTATGTACACAATTTACTCAAAACCCCCGCAAGAGCGTCACGGCTTGTCCAAGAACCTCATCGGTAATTATCGGGATTACCTACAATGCATAAATTAGGTGAGATATAAATCTCGGAAGCGTAAATTATGCATAATGTGATGTTTAGTTTGAAAACCTTCCAATGCACAAAGCACTCTCTTTAAAATCATCAATTTATTTATGAAACACTCGATAGGGCCCCGACTCACTACTATGCACCGGCATGAGCCCAATATAAACGTATCATATGAGACGGTGGCCCACTCTAGGTAGCATACGTCAGGTTCTCCCCGGTCGCCTTAACTCCTAGGTCGCCCTTCCGCCGACGGTGGCCCACACTAGGTAGCATACGCCGCTTCCTTCTCGGTCGCCTCGAACTCCTAGGTCGCCCCTTCCGTTGTCACACATCATCATACACGACGGTGGCCTACTCTAGGTAGCATACGCCAGTTCTCCCCGGTCGCCTCGAACTCCTAGGTCGCCCTTCCGCCGACGGTGGCCCACTCTAAGTAGCATACGCCGCTTTTCCTCTCGGTCGCCTTAACTCCTAGGTCGCCCCTTCCGCCGACGGTGGCCCACTCTAGGTAGCATACGCCAGATACTCTCTGGTCGCCTTACTCCTAGGTCGCCCCTTCCGTTCTCACACATCATCATACGAGACGGTGGCCTACTCTAGGTAGCATACGCCAGTTCTCCCGGTCGCCTTAACTCCTAAGTCGCCCTTCCGCTCTCGATGTATAACCAGAGGTCAAATGCTTCAAATATAATTCCATGTTAATGCATGATATGCATGATGCAATGCAAAGATATACACAGAGTAGAATCACATGCTCATAACACCATTTCCATTTCGCAATAATCATATAAATTCACAAATTTATTTCACGATAATCATTGAACTCACAAGTTCATTCGCAACAATTGAATTCGGTGGCCTACTCTAGGTAGCATACGCCGATTCCCTCTCGGTTGCCTTAACTCCTAGGTCGCCCCTTCCGTTCTCACTTTGAAATCCCCTAATTCATTTCTAATCACGTACCTAGTTCATTTCTAATCGCTCTTGCCTAATTTATTTCTAATCGTGTACCTAATTCATTTCTAATCGTTCGCCTAATTCATTTCTAATTGCCCCCTTAATTCATTTCTACTTGCCTAATTCATTTCTACTCATTTGTTAGGGCTCCAGGACATACGGGTATATGCCGACGTACGCTTAATACAAAAGCCACCACGTGGTCGATATAAATACTCTCTTTTGAAATCACCCAATTCATTTCTAATTACTCGCCTAATTCATTTCTACTCACAACTCACCAATTCAATCACCCTATTCATTTCTATAATAATCACGAACTCAAGAGTTTGTTTCACAATAATCTTGGAACTCACAGTTCAATCCAACAAAGAATCGAACTCGCAGGTTCGATTCAACAACAATTGAACTCACATGTTCAATTCAACAATAATTGAACTCACAGTTCAATTCAACAACAATTGAACTCACGAGTCCAATTCATAAAAATCACCGAACTCACATGTTCATTCCACTTCAACTATGGAGCTCATAGACTCCTTTCACCATAATAATTGAATATCAATCAAATATCACAATCAACAAAATATTCATATATCACCAATTAAACATAAATACTTCATAAAACACTATATTTATGCATTGTTGGTGCAAATGAATTCCTACTTACCTCAAGTCCGTAAAATCGTCGCTAAATCAAACCCTTAAACCCTTCTATCACTTTTTCACTATCAAATAAGAATAATTATTAATAATTTGAGGATAGGGTTTTGCTCTACTCGTCATGAGCTTCAAAACGGTATAAAATTTATCAATTGACGAAAGTCAAATACTTACCAAATTGCTTCAGAATCCTCCCTCTCTCCTTCTCTCTATTTCTCTCTCGGCCTTTTCTTTCTTTTCCGTTTTTGGCATATAACCCCACTCTATCTTTAGCATATATGTATATATATCTAATGGCTGGGTTGGTTTTGAGAAAATCTTTCCACCGCCTTAGATGGCTTCCCTGGTAAGTTTTTCAATTCTTTTCCTTTATCTCTTTTTTTTTTTTTTTTTCTCTTATTAATATTATTATAAATATATTATAAAGTAACATGGGAGTCGTGCATGGCAATCCGAACATATATACAACTTAGTTAATAAATTACAAATCTCACGGCAATTATATAAAATAAGGTTTATATTTTATCTATATATATATATATTTAAATATATATATATATATATATATTCATTTGATTTATAACACCAATAATTAAATAAATTGTATTAGTACTTCAACACTATTAAAATCTCAATCACTTATAAAAAATTTTCTCACCATTAAACATATAAAGACATATGTAATTAATTCGGTATTTAAAAGCACAATAAAATAATGCAAGATAAAATGATTCAAAATCACAAGTAGCACATAATTAATTAAAATACACGCAATGCATGAAATATATATTGGCAGGTGAGTAGTGAGAGTCTCGGGTATCACGGTTAAGTCGGTGGAGCTCGCCGGCTGCGGTGGGCGTTCGACGACTCCACATTTTCATAGACTCCCCGCCGGTGGTCAACCAGCCAAGGGAGAATATGAAGCTCGCGGGAACAAATGATCAAGTATCAGAGCTCGTCGCCTCTATATGCAAAAAGCTTCAACAAGTCTACATCGAGCAAATCCCAAGGGAACATAACTCCCGTGCGGATGCCCTTTCCAAGCTCGCCACCTCGGAGGGGGCGACGGACATGTCCAATATCGTCCTCACAAAGCTCGCCAAATCGGCCATCGGTGGCCGAGCGGTGGCCACCATCCGAGCCGAGGAGGCGAGGCTGGATGACGCCCATCATCCTCTACCTCAAAACGGGCGCACTCCGGCGGCGAGTTCAAGCGAGCTCGGCTGCGGCGGCAAGAAGGTACACTCGCGTTCGCTCTCGTCCAAGAGCTCGCCGCCGTGGAATCGGGCGACGGCAAAGCTCGGGCCTCACCCTCGCTTTCGGTCTCCTCGTCGCCACCGGCTGGGAGGCTGAAGCTCCACCATCACCTCATCCGCCGCCTCCACCCTAGCATCGGTGGAGGCATCCCCAAGTCCTCGCCGATCCTCATGTCCGATCCCGAGGTCCTCGAGACCGACAAAGAGGGCATCACCCGCCATCGCAACCACGCCGCCGCTAGGGCCGGCGACGTTTGGGGGTCCCTTCCAAATATACCACCCAAATCGTTCGGTCGATAGCCCGTACCTCCACGGCGGCGTTTGCCACCCCCTCGACGTTCCACCGTGAACGGTGGCGCTACGTGGTGGTGCTCGTGAACCAGCCCCCGTGAAGATGATCCCAGAGATCTCACCATTTTTAATCGGAGGAAAAGAAAGATAAACGAAAAGAAGTTTTTGCAAAGTATGAAAGGGATTTACCGATTGAAATGAAGGATATGAGCACGAACACCGAAGGAAATCGAAACAAGACTGCGAAGAAACTGCGAGAATCGCTTTATGCTCTCTCGAAATTCGAAGGTTTAGAAAGGTTGGCTTGGAGAAGAAGACCCTATTTATAAGAAGCGGGAAGGGCCTCTTTGAAATTAGCCCCAAAACCTTTCGACTGGAGCAAAAACGCGATTATTTTCGCGAAAGGACAAGTGACGATTGGCTCCACAGGGGCACGCCACGTGTCCGCGCGTGGTGGTTGCGGCAAATCACCTTCCAACCGCCACGCGCCCGCAAAAGTAGCTTTATGCAGGCACGTGGGATAAAGTGACCCCTTGTCCAATCCAACCGCCATTTTTTCCCAAGTCCAAGTCCAACTCCCATCGGTTGAACTCCAAAGGGTGCTCGGCACGAAGAAGCTCGGCACCAAGGGCGAACAACCCTTAAGAGACCGGCTCGGCCTCCGAACTCCCTCGAGACCGAATCGTGGGACAATTGTTGTATGACGATTTATTCGCCCCAATGCCCAATGATCGGTGGGCCGGCCCAACCTCACTTGGCCGAGCTCAAAGAAGTTCGCACCACCGTAGCTCGGTCCATCGGGGCTCGACAAGCAAGCCCGGCCGAGCGAGCAGGTGCCTGGGACTCGCTCGCCTAGCCGAGGCGAGCGCGCCACATCAAGCAAGGCGAAGTCTTGAGCTCGGCGCAAGATAGCGAGCTCGGCGAGGACACTTGCCAAGTTCAAGACAAGATGGCGAGCTCGGCGACGCTTACCCAAATTAGCTCGGCGAAAGACTTGCCGACCAAGCCACCCCGAAATAGTATCAGTGTACAAAGTGACATCCCCATTTAATGTCAACCTTGCCCAAAAAGAAAGAAAATCTCCCACTGACAAAGAATCCCTGCCGGAGGACGGTGGCAGACGCGAGTGGCCGCCCGCCTAGGTGCGGGCGGTGTACACCCCAATTAATTGGGAATGTACAAAATTAATTACATTTTGTACCTTTTTGTACCTTTTGTCCGCCCAAAAGGCAACCAATACCATGTATAAATAAGACCTATAAGGCACAATAAACGGATTTGAAACATCCACTCTTAAGCCTCGGAACTAACACTCCCAAAGAATCCTTGTGTTCTTTACTTGTTTTCTAGCATTTACTTCCACATTCATTACTCATTATTACTTGTGATTGTTCTTGAGTATTTATTATCATCAATACCCCAATCATTATAGTTTTAACCGATCAAAAAGCCACATCATTCACTCATTAATATTTCGGTTAACAACATGTATTACTATAGTAGTTAGAATGTTAACTATTTGACTAATTGCGTTGAAATTATGTTCTTAACTTATTATATTTTTTTGTAGTTTAAACCAATTTTTTTTTAAAATAAGAAAATGGACCGCCTAGGTAGGCAATTAGGCGGCGCCTAGACGGTCCTAAGCGCTAGGCGGCACAAAACCGCTCGATTAGTGATTTCCGACTTCTACAACCTTGAAAAATCATGACTCATTAAATTGAATCTACATGTTACTACCTTAGCTCAGTCAAAACAATCTTCCCAGAGACGAAGATAAGCAAGACTATCTTTGGTTGTTTCATCCAGAAATTAATCCAGTGGAAGTCTGGCTCATACCGAACAAACAAACAATGCAAGAAAGACCATGAAGGCATAAACTCATCAACTCAAGAAATTGGTTTCTACCTTGAGAAAAAAACATATGAAATCAAGCAACTCTAATATATGTTACTTCCATTTTTTTTTTTTTTTTTTTTTTTTTGAAGTCCTAAAATAAGATCAATGAAATCAAGCAACTTTTCCAGTTATTACTCAGAATCTTTTTGAAGTCCTAAAATAAGGCCACTTCTCAAAATTTAAATTTACCCCTCAAAGTAAAAACAACATCAATCACCACCACTTTCAAAGATGGTGTTGATAAAGTATACTCAACTTCCATATGCTTAAACTCCCACTTGCGAATGCATGAAACAATGGAGCCATACAGATGGAACATTGTGATAAAGTATCTACAAATCACACTAGATGAAACAAGGTCCAAAAGGGATCTGCATTACTTTATGTTTACATATTTGAAGTGTTTACCATCCAAAAAGGGATCTGCATTACTTACCATTTTTCCATATGCAAATATTAGTGCTGTTGTTTTAGGTTCTTGAATCCTCATAATCACTGTTGCAAAACACTGTAAGCCAAATAAAGTAAGTATCAAGTACAGGCACAGCTTAACCAAAAACAAATCCGATAAAAATATATATTTTGCATGTTCCTGCTTAGATTCACTACTATTTCTACTTGAGCTACGTTTATTTAGTGGATTGGTATATTAAAACTGGTAGCAAAATATTAATGCCCAACACTATATGGGAGTACTGGAAAATTGAAATAAATTATGCATGGATAGCAGTAAATGCTTACAAAGTAATTCATCATTTCCTGCATATTCATAGTACATATAGATGAATTTATTCTTATCTTGAACAGCAAACCTTTTTCAGCATTTATTTTGCAAGACAAGAACTGAGCTCAGTGGACTTGTTAAGTGAGAAGCTAATGCAAATATAGAAAGGAATTTGGCAGAGTTCTGACCATAGTTGTTAAAAGCGCGCCTGAGGCGCGAGGCGCACGAGGCGCAAGGAGAAGCGCCTCTCCTAGGCTGAGGCAGGCGCACTTTTGAAAAACTACTTTTTTTTTTTTTTTAATGAAAACGTGGCTTATGGTTTACTTTTTATGGTAATAAATATTTCTTGGGCCCTAAGAAATAAGTTTAAGCCTAAATAAAATTAGGGTTAAGTGGTTAATAAAAGATAATAACCGTTCAGCAATTCCCACCACTATCTATCGCTCTCCTTTTCACCACTAGACCACCCACCAGCTCTCCTTTCCCCCACTAGACCACCCACCAGCCGCCGCCCACCCGCCGGCCGCCGCCACCCAGTGCCACCTGGTTTCTTATTCCTCCCCTAGCCCCCTCTATGTCTCACCAAACGTGTTTTCTTTCTGTTTTTTTCAAAGAAAAGCAGCAACAGCCACAATTTTTTCCCAGCTCAAGTAAATCATGGATGAAAGTTGTAGTAGTACTAATACTACAAAATATCCATCCAATGATCCGAGATAGAGATATTTTCAGTTGGGTACACCCAACAATAAAAATGATTTGATGTTTGCTACTTATTATCAAAGTTTATGTCTTTAATTTGTGTTAATTATGAACTTTTGAATTTAATAGTTATTTACATGCTAATATGTTTAATTTAAGTTTATATAGTGTTTGTATTAGTTTTCGTCACAATGTACAAAGGCGCGCGCCTAAGGCTCTAGGCGCGCCTTAGGCGCTAGGCACACTCTTGCGCCTTGGTGCGCCTTGGAGCCTTAACAACTATGGTTCTGACTTAAGTAAGAAAGTGTAGTGGTAAGAACAAGGATTGAAAAAAAAAGATTGAAATGATATAAATTAAGCGTGCTCTAATTTAGAGAAACCAGAAATACATGATTCTTTTATAAGCCAGAACTGTTCTACACTCAACCAAAATCGATGACCAATTAGAGAAAAATAAGGAAGCTTTTCTTGCTTCCTCTAACCAAGATATGTATGGCACTGAAATGCTGAGAAAAATAACTAAAGAAAAATATTATTTTAGATTGTATATTATTATTTATAAAGCTAGTCTGTAAAATTACGTATCTACACTTAACAAATTAGGAGCAAAAGACCAGCTTAACTTATCAGATTATTAATGCCAGAAAAAAATAAGGAATTAAAAAGCCATTAACAAACTTCAACGGAAAGTAAGCACAAAACGCAACAAAGAGGTTGTAAATCCAAGCCCGCACAATGAAGCAATTTCCATGCATGCAGAAAAAATTATAATGTAAAAGATAATGATAGAGTGAAGACGAAGAGAAACACAAATAATGTAATTTTTATAGATGAAGAAACTCCTCAAATGAGGCCGCAGAGTGCTACACTCTGCCACAGAGTATCTCTGCCACAACCGCAGTTGCCCAACAATAATGATCCAAAGATAACCCTAATTCTACTGATACTCATACTTAAATAGACTCGAGTCTAAACCCTATCTTAAGCTCCAAATCATAAGGCCCACTTGGCTATTTATTTAATCTAGAATTAATTAAAAGTCCCAACAAATAATAATAATAATAAAGATGTGTATCAGATAAGAATGTCAGACGCTTTCTACAATAAGTTGAACTGCAACTATAAATAGATTAATTTAAGGATTAAATTTAATAAGAAATGTAATAAAAGACATATCGGGTCATAGTATACCTTTCGGATTGTATTCTGCATTACGAGCTTGCAATGCTATAGATTTAAGTTCCAACTTGCAGTCCAAATTGACAGTTGACACAATATTCCTGGTTATGGATCAATCAGCTCTTCTCATCAATGTAAAATTTGAAGATGTATAAAATGAACTTCTAAAACCAATATACTGATGCTATTAGTGATTGGTTTCAACTTTCGATCCACATGCTCCTTTCACAGACATCTCAAGCATTTGCAGCAACAGAGGCATGTTTTTTCTGATGTCCCATCTAATCATAAACTCATATGACATGATCTTCGCTTATTTTTCATGTTTCATAGAAACTATTTAATATGCACTATCACAGGTTTTCACTATTAGACCCAGGGAACCTACAAAACTTACCCTATGTACTAATGTGTTGCAATAGTAGTTAACTGAAGAGGACTGAGGCCACTATCAAATCTACACCTGTCTCGCGGTCTCCAAGATTTTACCTTTTATTTTGCCCCATTTTAACTTAAGTAAGAGAAATGAAATGAATGAACAGGACCTACATTTTCATTTATTGGACCAAGATTTAAATTTCTTTTTATATTATTAAATTTGGGCATCGCGGAAATAAATGAAATTCAGTCTGAAGCATAAATCTGCTCTTCACATTACACGCTTCACTAGATGAGTCGAGGGTATTTCTCAAGGTTTAGCCATTCAAATTAGAAAGTTTTCTTCACATTGACAAAAAGAAATTAGAGTCTTGTGATCCAGAAAATAATTTTATCAGATTGCGTAAATGTATAAGAATTTGACTCTTCCTAATTAACATCCACTATTTATAAAAGACAAAGGAAGCTAATACACCATGTGATAATATTTATGTATTAAACTAAGATATATAAATCTCAGACTTTTTGAAGAAATTCAGGAAAGGAAACAATCGTAGACATCTCAGTGCATAGCATACCTTGGGATTGTATTCTGCATTACAAGCTTGCAGTGTTGTAGCTTTAAGATCCAACTTGCAGTCCAAATTGATAGTTGACAATTCCCGGTTATGAATCAATCAGCTCTTCACATCAATGTGAAATTTGAAGAAGTATTAAAATGAACTTCTAATATCAAAATAAAGATGCCATTAGTGATTTATTTCGCTCAACATGTTCCTTTGCCAGTCATCCGAAGCATTTGTATAAATAGTAAAAGCAATCCCATCTCAATCATGAAGTCATAAAACGTAATCATCCCTTTCGTTTATGTTTCATAGAACTTTTTAATATGCACATACATGTTATGTTCACAGTCCTGAGAAGTTTAAAGAATGGGATAACAGACAAAGAGGGTAAGAAGGAGATAGATATTGCATCACTTTGTTCACAGCATACAAGCGACATGTGAGGTGATTAATAGGACCATAAATTCCTATCATACAACATATTTGGCTCAAATGATTAAAAACTCGTCCCAGTTCGCATGCATATACTTCCACAAAAACCAGCATCAGTGAGAACAACGTTTTAACTATCAAACCCTTGAACCTCCAAAACTTCTCCAGTACTAACGTGTTGCAGTAGTCAAAACAATATTTGTGTTATTTAGAGGGTGTTTGCAAACTCTACTCACAGCTTAGAAGCAATTTCCAAAAGCTAAAGTTGTGAGGGGGCAGCTATAAAAATATGTGCTTCTGCCCTCCACTTGAGTTGACAAACACTCCCTTAATTCTGAAGGAAACTGCTTTCTGTTAAACCAACTAGCACAAGAACGAAACACCTCATCCCCAATATGCTGCCAAAATTCCTGAAAAAACCAGGACAAAGCCCCCAGGTCCTTATCCGGATGCATTTGGAAGGCAACTCCTTTTATTTCTTTGAGAGTCAACTGCCATAGGAAATTTCATTGACTAAAGTGTTTACATGAGGCTGTAATTGTGTAATAATATGATTCAAATAACTTGAATTAATTGTGTAATTATATGATTCAAATAATTTAACTTCCTACCAAACAGAGCACAGAGAGCATAAAATTAATTTGAAACAACAATACACATAATCATCTGAATACAAGTTGCCATATGAAATTGGATTTAGGAAATTATAAGTTCATATACCATCACACTCCTATACTCCACTAGTAGCTTTCTATAAATATATTTCATGTATTTTTTAACCAAAAATGCAAAGTATGGAGTGAAAATTTAACCAGTTATAACCTGATAAGAATTTATAAGATACTCTAAATAATATTTTCGATCTCATTAGCAAGACAATAATGTATTCAATCCCTTGGTTTTATTTTTTTAATCCACCTCAATACTCTGGATACTATATGCAGAATTTTCATAACTTGCAATTGAAACAATTAGAATGTATTATATATTTACTGAATTTTCAATTTCTTGAATTTGTGCAAGAGAGACTCAATTGATCTCTGTATTCGGGAACTCTCTGCTTGCCTGACGAGCTGCGATGCCCGGTGTAAACTTTCGATTCCACGGCCCAAACTGGCAATTGAAGGAGCTGCAGGAAATGATTCAGCAGCATATTCAATTCCATCACCATAAACAAGCAAACCTGAACATGTGGCAACACTACACCCAAAAGTAGCCCATGGTAGAACTCCAATTCTTCTGACTTGGCGCTTTCTCATTATTTCATAGAAAGCTGTCCTCATAGCAGAAAGGCTGGTCTTTTCTGCAGAGGCTATAACACTGTGAGCCACCACACGTAATTTCTCAGCAGAAGCAGCTGCCTTAATGACCGAGCCTTTCATTGAAGAACTTCGTCATCCCCGGAACTACCACTTTGGTTGGACCAAGAACCTTGCTAAGTGTAAAAATAATGGCCTTTTGCGTCTGAGTCAACATCAGTTTTAGAGGAGCTGGAATGTGAAATGTTGCAATTTTGATAAAGGTTGATGCTGGGATGAATTTGGAAAGGGAAGAGACTCCTAAAGCTGCTGTTGCACCAGCCCCTACCGCTACCACAGGCTTATCAGCTAATAGCCATTTCCTAGTGCAATCTGTTGAGAACTCGCCATCTTCTCCCAAATTGATAATAAGTTGATCAACCATATCTTTAACTTCTACGGGAACACTAGTCTTCCAGTGTTTCCTTAACCCTGCTAATCCACTAGCATCAACTACTGCCACTATTGATCTATACTTGTTAGTTTGGCTTGAAGAGCCTGCGCAAGTATGGCATGTGACTTCTCATTCATAGCAAGATCAGAAAACTCACAACGAGGAGGAACTGAGTTCCTTATTAACCGGCCTGCATTGTTCAAGGCAATTCTGAGCCCCTCCACAGCAATCTGAAAAGCATAAACTTCTGAAAGGAGACTATTGTCAATGATTTCTCCCTTGCTAACATCTTGAAGCATCTTCTGTGCACAAGCCAGAGCAGTTCCCATAGAAGGGATATCAAGAAATATATCGTGCAAATCAACGAGTAAAGGATACACATAATTCGCAAACTGAGGAACCTCATAATCAACTAGAGGCCGAACATCCTCACCAGAAAACTTTGAAGCTGTATTCGCACGAACCAAGTATGAAGATAATGCCCTCACCATTTGAGAATGAACTTCATCTGTCACATGGAAAGCCATTGAATTCGTTGAGACAATCGAACTTCCAATTTTTCCAGGAACCAAATTGTTAAGCTGCAAACTAAACGCACTCCTAAAACCGCTTTTGGAATTCACATCCAGATTGCATTCATCATTATAGCTCATGTTGCATTTTACAAAAGGCGACTCGAGCATCAAAATGTAGAGCCAACTTCCTCAGCAGCTTTCTTGGCTGCAATAAGGTGCCCATTAAAACTCACCCCAAAAATCTCCCTTAACACCAAACTCCCTGCTGCGTTTTCATACCCCTCCCTACCAATCTTATGCATAAAACAATTCTTCAACACCCCCAAAACAGATGTTGGAACAGTCTCCTTATCACCAGCTTCTTTCAATCCTGAGTCATTTAATTGCACAACAACTGCATCGGGTTTAATTGCTCTTATCAAACATTCAGCGTCTAAAGCTGATCTTTCTGACAAATTCTGAACCGACAGCACATAAATCACAGCGTCAGAATCGGGCTCCCGAATTGTGTAAACAAAATTCTTGGTGCTTTCTGGAATCGCTAATTTTCCAACAATCTTATCTGATGCTCTCAAGTCATTGAACATTAAAGCAGAGAAAGGCCAGGAGTTTTGAACATGTTCCACTATAGCCCACATAATAAAGAATCGAAATCCCAGTTAAACTTTTCAATCAATCAAGTGGCCTACGATGATCAAAGTTTAACGAAATTAGAGCGATACATACACCAAGAGTAGGGGAGAGAGACAGAGTGGTACCTGCTAGACAAAGAAGAGACAAGGGCGCAGGAGTAATCACAGAATTTCATTGAGAATCGTCTGATTTTTCTCATCACATCTAAAAATCATATCTACCTTGTCACTGAAATTCCTAGAAAAAGGAAAAGGGTTAGATTATATACACCTCCAAAATTAATAGATACACCAATTAAATATCTTGATAAAAATATCTAATAATAATGACTATATTATCCAAAAAAATATAACCCTAAATTATCATCTTCTCTTTGCCACTCAACCAGGACTGAAATCAACATATTTTTTCGGCCAAAATAAGCCCAAAATCACCCCAATATTCGACCGTAATTGGTCGAAAAAAGAAAAAGAAAAAGAGAAATGAGGGCGATGAAGAAGAAACCAGACCAAAAGAATCGGATGTCAGAGAAGAGGACCAATCCAAGAAGAGCTCGACGGCGGCGGGATGGAGCGTCGCAGGTGGAGTAGATGTCGTTAACGGAATGGAGCCGTGGGTGGAGGTTGTAGCGCGGTGGAGGTTGGCTCAGGGATAGGGCGGCGCTGCGGCGGTAGGTGGCGAAGTATAGAGGAAACGGATAAAAAGAGGTTTAAAAGAGGAACAGATTTCCGATCAAAAAATAATACTCCTAAGTCAGGAGTTAGGTTCGTATGTGTTGTGGCGTGTTGTTTAAGAAAATTTAAATTAAAGTAGGAGATAGAATAAAGTGTAATGGTATTTTGGGTGGTTATATATGAGATAAAGTGTAGGAGAGAGAATAAAGTAGAATAAAGTAAGAGTGACATTTTTTAAATTAAAATGATATTGTGAGGGTATAGTTTATGGAGGGTATTTCATTTTAGGGGTGTGAAGTTAATTGTGGGGACATCCCAAAAAAGAAAAATGTGAAGATAATGCAGGACGGAGGAGTAGATTTTTTTAAGGGAAGGGTATAATTGGTACTTCGTCGCAGGTGTATCTATTAATCTTGACTAAAGTAGGGAGTGTATTAATTTTAATTGGGGTATCTATTAATTTTAAGCCCACTATGCGTATACGGTATAAGAAATAATGGATTGGATGCTCATACTATAGTAAAATAGGCCCAGGTTATTTGCACACACATTTTTATTTAGGACACCCACATTATAAAAACACATACCGTTTATTGAGTATACCCTCCCAATAACTCACTAAAATACCCTTTTGCGAATAAAAATTTTCCTCAAAATTCGAAAAAATTATCCAAAAATGTGTTCTTTTTCGGAAAATATTTAGAAAATTTGGAAAAATTTCGGCCAAAAGAAATATGAGAACAAGATTTTCCGAAAAAAAAATTCTAACCTCAGAATTCAGAAAAATTATCCGAAAATGTGTTCTTTTGGAAAACATTTCCAAAAATCTGAAAAAATTTCAGCAAAAATATGAGAACAATAGGTTTTACGGAAAAAAAAATTCAAACCTTAAATTTGAGGAAAAAAAAAAATGTCGAAGTTTTGATGTATTTTCGAAAAAAATTACCAAAATTATTTACACTTTTTGATAAGGGCACTTTTGTCATTCCACGTTTATTTTACTTTTTGATTTTCACAATATGGGTGTTCTAAATAAAAATGTGTGTGCACATAACTGGACCATTAAAATATTGCAATTTTTTATTTTAATAATATTCAATTTATTATTTTAAATTTTATTTTCTCATATTCAAAATAGGAAAAAAAAATTAACTATATTCTCTCAAAGTAAACCCTTACAAACATCTCTTATTTACACCTCATACCACTTAATTATTCGGTCCAAGAAATTGAAAAGTCTCATTTTAACCTTCACTTTACACATTTTAATATTACTACATCCATCCCAAGATACTTCTTGGGATACGGAAACTAAGAAAAAATTAATTTTGTTGACTTTTATAAAAATAAAGGGTAAAAAAAGAATAAAGTGTAAGAATATTTTGGGTGATTTAGTGAGATAAAGGATAAAGTAGATTAGAATAAGAGTAATATTTTTAAATTTAAATGATATTATGAGAGTATTAATATTGTGTGTTAAGATTATGCAAAATTTATTGGGACAGAACGAAAATGAAAATGTGCGAGAACTTGCTATAAAAAGAGTAATAAACAACACTTTTATTAAAAATCATAGAATGACTCGAATACAAGAAAAGGTGTATCAAGGCCACATAGTCTTGCTACTGGAGCTTCTAACTGCCAAAGTATTCAATCATGAAAAATAAAAATAAAAAGAAAAGAAAACTTTATCACATGCTAATAATCATGCCTAATTTCTATCTGTCCAAAATCAATTTAAGCAAAAGGTGACACCCCATCTTGTCCAAAGAGCTTAAGTTGTGAATCTAAAACCTCCAAAATATGGTGAATCTTTTGTGATGCTGGATGATGATTATCACAAGCAGCAAACTGATGCATACTCTTTTCAACTTCAATCCAACTCGACCCGGCGATACCTTCTCAACTCCACACTCCCTCATTGTCCCCCTAATCCTCGCGACTTCATTCCATCTATTCGCTTCAGCATACATGTTGATTATAAGCGTGTAATACCCGGTATTATTTGGTTCCAAAATCATTAATCTCTCCACAGCTACTTGAGCAATCTCCAACTTCTTGTGAAGCTTGCATCCACTCAATAAAGCACCCCAAATAACAGAATTTGGTTCCATTCTCATGCTTTCTATCAACACTAATGCTTCTTCCAATAAACCAGCTCTTGATAAGAGGTCAACCATGCAGCCATAATGTTCAATTTCAGGAAGGATTGAATATTTTGTGGTCATTTCAAGGAATCTACGCTTACCTTCTTCGACCAACCCTGCATGAGTACAAGCTACAAGAACACTGAGAAAGGCAACGTGGTTTGGCTCAATCTTCTCCTTCTCCATTTTGTCAAACATAGCTAATGCTTCGTTTGCATATCCATGATACGCAAGGTCATCAATCACAGAACTCCAACAGAAAATGTTTTTCTCTTGCAATTTGAAGAACATCACTAGTGCCCTCTCCAAAACCCCACACTTGGCATACATATCAATCAATGTCGATCCTATATAAACGTCGATATTAGACCTGGTTTGTGTAACATACGAATGCATCTCCTTCCCTTTGTCCAGAGCTCCAAGATGTGCACAAGCAGATATCACAGTGGCCATAGTCGTGTCATCAGGTGTAATTCCAGTACTCTTCATTTCATCAAAAAGTTCTAAAGCTTTTCCATAGAGCTCGTGTTTACAGTAGCAATTGATCATGATCGTCCAAGAAATCACATCCCTTTGAAGCATTCTACTAAACAGCGCCTCTGCAGCCTTCACATCCCCTGCCTCCACATACCCATGAATCATGGTATTCCACGCAGCAGTAATTTTTTCGGGCATTTCATCAAACACCTTCCTTGCATTGTTCAATTCTCCAGCTCGGGCATGAGCAGATACCATAGTAGACCAAGCAAAACCATCCCTTTCAAGCATTTCATCGAACACCTTCCTCGAATCAAAAACCCTGCTCAAACTTGAATAAAAATCAACCAACGCAGTTTGAACATGAGTGTGTGATCCCAGCCCATTTCTCTTAACCTGACCATGAACACATTCACCAAATCCCACAACGGATAAAACTCTGCAGCTCTTAATTACGGTGGAAACGTATAACTGCTAGGGGAACGCCATTCCTCAACATAGCAACATAATGCCTCAAACCTTCAAGGGGCGAAAACAATTTAGAAAGGCTCCAATTATAGCATTATATACGAATACATTGGGATTATCCATCTGGGTAAAGGCGAAGATTGCTGAATTTATACTACGAACGTTGGAACAAGCAGTGATGTATTGATTCATCAAGAAGCAATCTTGTGATGTGTTGCTCTTGAGCAACAAGGCGTACCATGATTCCACTTGCTTCAAAGTCGAGCATCTTTTCAACTGGTAGGCTACAAAATTGACTTGAATCTTGCACCCCATTGCATGGGAATGAATCAGAGACCTCTTGCAGTTGGCCGAGAATTCCTAGAGTTGCTGACAATGAGTCATTCAAGCAAAGCCAAAATAAAGACAACACACATCAATTTAAATCACTACAACAAAAACACCTCTAATGAGACAGCTTGTAAGCGTCCTACATTCATATTAGGCCAGTTTGATAAATGAAATGAGATTTAGGAGGATAAGATTTAGTAAGTAATATAATGGGGGCCCAAGATAAAGTAATAATATGTTGTTTGATAGATGTATATAAAATTGAATAATTTAATACATTTGTTTGGGAGGAGGAGATAAATCTTTAAGAAAATATGGTAAAATACTATTTTGGCCTTATACTAAAAATTATCATAATACAAGTACTAGTCCATTTTTAGCCCATCTATGTTCCCATGTATCATTGAACACCTACCTTATAAGTTCTGCCAACTCAAACAAGAAATTGAGGAGTACATAACAAGATCAATTTGTGAAGCTAATTTCAGACTACATATACATATATCTGTCTATCATTGACGACAGCAAATAGAAAAATCTAATCATTGATGACAGCAAATGTAGGTGCCAAAAATGTTAGCATACCTTCCAACAAAAAGTTTACTTACACGATCGCTGGAAGCTAGTATTGTTCCACCACTGTCCCAACAACTCCCCAAATGGTTAAATTAACAACTACCATGATGAATCCATACTTGAAAACATCCAGAAGTTCTACATAACCAAAAGAACAATATTCAGCTGAAATTTTAACAAAATTAAATCTAGTTTTGTGACTGAAGCATGAAGAGAAAAGAATCATACAAAAAAACAATATTCAGCTGAATTTTTAACAAAAATTAAATTTAGTTTTGTGACTGAAGCATGAAGAGAAAAGAATCATAACCCCAAAGTATACAAACCCAGTAACAAGCAATAAAGCCAAAAAAAAAAAAATTCTTTCTGAGATTGATACCATCAGAGCCAAAAAGTGCAGAATATTCCAAAACTGAAGAAGGGAGACACTCACGAGGAATTGCAAGTAATATATAATATTAATATACATAGTATTCAAGAAACAGGCCGTATATCTGAAATTTCCAGGCCATTATAATTAATTCAATACTAATGAAGGGATTTGAAACTTAATTAGAATTAAATTTAGGAATTATCACTCTGGGGTACTATTTTTTTGATTTTATTGCCCTCAGGTACGAGCCCAAAATCAAAACTCTCTCAGGTACAATATCAATTACTGAATTCCTATTCTACCCTTAAATTTGGCAGCTGACACGTGACTCTCCCTCTCACATTTTCCTTCCCACATCTAATCAGTCAAAACCCTATTTTCTCTCCACTTTCCTCCTCTCTCTCTCTCTCTCACTACTTTAGTCCCTCTCTCTCTACACTTTCAGCGGCAGCCACACCTCTTCTCTCTAAACCACTTCCCTTCTCTCTAAAAACCCTAACCCACCACCAAACCTGCCGTCCACTGCCCCCACCGCCCACCGCCTCCGTACGAAGCTCTTTCAAAACTCCGCTGCTCCACAACCATAGATCTGATGCCACAGTGACAAATGGGTTTCGAAATCGCACAGCTCGCCGCCGTCAACGGCCTTGAGGTTTGGCTTCACGATTCCGACTCCGAAGGTCTCGCGATGGCAGCAGCTCGCGCATCGGAGGATGAGCCCAGGAGCGGCGATGAAGCGGCGGCGGAAATTTAATGATTGATGTAATTTTTTTGAAATAGACGGCGGAGGCGGGAAATAGACGGCGGTGACGACGATGAGGACGGGGTGCTCCTCTAGGCGACGGTGGTTCGCGACGACAATGACGTTGCGGCGGCGAGGCGATGGTGGTTCGGCGGGTGGCTGACGAGGGGAAGAGCAGATCTTTGTGGGAGAACCACCATCGGAGAATGACCATCGGAGAACGAGGGGGAGAGAACATCCATCGTGAGTATTAAAAATTAGAATAGCTGATGATATATGTCATATTTATTTTATGAGTATTAACAAAAATAATTAAATTAGAAGAGATTTGAAATTGTTTCTCATTTGAAGGAAGAAGATTTGGAGGCCATCGTTATAAATTTTGTTCTTATTCAGAGACGGATCAATATTATCACACATGTGCAACATTAATTTTTATTGCACATGTGCGGCATTAATTTTCTCGACATTGTGCATGTCGTAGATGGGGATGTTAGCAGATTGATGTAATTTTTTTACCTGGTTTTTCCGTAAGTTTTATTTGTTTAAATCCTCTTACGGAAATGGATCGGTTTGTGTAATTTATTTGTTTAAATCCTTTTCTAGAAATCGATCGGTTTTCTCGTAAGTTTTTGGGAATTTTTTTAATGGGTAGTTTGATTATTGTATTCTGGAATTTTTTCTTAGATTTCTTACGCATATGTGCGGTAATGAAGCTACAAATGTGCAATAAATTTGCACATGTG
This sequence comes from Paraleonurus japonicus, assembly GCA_030762865.1. Taxonomy (NCBI): domain Eukaryota; kingdom Viridiplantae; phylum Streptophyta; class Magnoliopsida; order Lamiales; family Lamiaceae; genus Paraleonurus; species Paraleonurus japonicus. Next base: position 32,704,200 of record CM061060.1, read on the forward strand.
CTAAAAACAAGAATTGTGGTTATGATGTTGTTAACACTTCGGCCTATCAAATAAATTGCACATGTGCAAAAACAAGAATTGACGTATTTTCTTTTTTATTCTTAAGTTTGAACCCTCAATTAAAACTATACAATATTTGAATTAATAATGAAAAATATAAAGGAAAATAATTTTAAAAAAGTGAAAAATTGAACCTTGGGAACCGTGTCAAAAAGATGACAAAAGAAGCCTCGCCACCGATAGAAATGGCTGATAAGATTGTTAAAAAGTGGATGCTTTGAGGGGTATTATTGACCTTCTCTTTAAAAAAGTTGTACCTATTAGTAACTACAAAATAAATTGTATCTAGTAGTAATGAGAGGTTCAAAATTGTACCTATCGATAATGGACCCTTAAATTTATAATATTAATACTATTAATTAAAATATTAATCTCACACCATAAGTAATTACTAGCTAGAAAATAGCCAAGTAGTCTCAATGTCAAACATTCTTTAATATATTAACCAGCAAATATATGATTAAATCAAGATATATGTATCCATAATGATATATACTTGTATGGAAAATGATGTAATATAGCTCATAATTTATTGATATAAAAGGGCATCCAAGTTTCAGCAACAATATGTACACAAATAACAGCTTGCTAGCTTCTCACAAGATCAAGTATTTTCAAAAGCGAAGGAGTTTTTGATACAGCATACAGCAACAACCAGGGAACATCCTACCACCTTTTTAATCATTTATCCATTTACAAATAATAGAGAAGTGCATCCAAATGTCCAATAATAACATCAATAAATGCACCATACCTGGTCAATTAATCTGATAGTTACACACCCATAACATCAATAAGCATCTTTCCCATTTGCTTACACACATTTAACATCATTTTCTATTAACTCAGAACAAGTACTGAGAAGAGAATGAAAACAGGCACAATAGTCAGTATTAATATATTGTGGATCATCTAAAGGTCTAAAAAATGATATCAAACTCCAAGTTGCTAATGTGTATAATAATCTAAATCAATGTTCTGTGATTTTTATGCGTGCAACGGTGCAAAGTAGTTTAATTTTCATGTTAATAACAGAGCATGTCTTCTCCAAAGATTACATCTCATCCTTTCATTAGACAGAGGAACATAAAAATCCCAGACTCAAAAGTCACAACAAATGTCAGCAAATTCAGAAGCAAATCTAAAATTAACAAATTTACAGCAAAATTCAAACCATCTTATTCAGATAGGAACAACTACCAATGGCCATGACTATAGATTAACTCTCTTACTGCAGCAGATTATAGATTGTGTATTCAAACTTCCATTGACATATGTCCTTTTTTTTTCTTTTTCTTTTTTGACAGCCCATTAATATATTTCTTGGCAGTATGAGCTATTGATGTTTTATCATGTGGGAGTGTCAAGTTTTCTTTGTAGAATATACCATGTACCTTACAGATATTTAGATATAATTTTGAAACTAAAAATTGGAATTACATAATCATTTCATGATTAGCTGATTAAAATTCAGATACGATACTTTAAGCATTATATCAATCATTACTCCAAATCACAAGGCATATTCTGCAAAGTGGAGCAAGTTCACAGAAATTCACACTAAAAAGTAAAACACCCAATGAAACACTGTTCACTCATTATTTCAGAAATCTAAAATGACTGAAAAAAACCGTTAAGCAGGTTTAAAAAAAAACCATGAAGCACAAGAACCAATGAGTGGCAGAAGAACCAAATCTATAATAGCCTTCGAGCCAAAAAAAAATCACCAAAATCACAAAGTTTGATGGGTAAGTTGCAACAAAAAATCACAACAAATGTCAGCAAATTCAGAAGCAAATCTAAAATTAACAAATTCATTAATTGATTCACCTCTATATGATACATAACAACATATGGATATTGCAGGTATATAGGAGACAGAATTAAGCATCAACAAATATTTAACCTACGGGGAAGAGAAAGGGGTAAACAATATCAGAAATAAGAGCACAACAGAGAGGGGAAATACGTGGGGAAGAGAAAGTGAAAACAGAGAGAATTGTGCGAACTAAAAAAAAAAGCAGAGCAACTAACAATTACCTACGGCTTGCACAGGAGAAGTGCCGGCGAAGCTTAGCAGTGGTGGAGGAGCGCCGGCGGTGGTAGGGCAATGAGACAATACGACGGCGGAGCTAGAGCCTTTGAAACAAGAAGACGGTGGCGGAGCTAGGGCACGCAAAATACAACGGCAGTGCTAGGGCACGAACGAGGCGGCGGCGCTAGGGCACGAACGAGGCGGTGGTGGCGGCGCTAGGGTACGAACGGGGCGATGACGGCGTTAGGGCAGCAATCCATGGCGAATTTCTTCAGTGAGGAAGCTCGACGGCGATGGAGAAGGATTGATCGATGGCGATGGAGAAGGATTGATGGCGAATTTCTGCTCTTTTTCAGACTGCTCTTTTGCCCAATTCAAATTGGAAAATGTTTTTCTTAGTGTAATTTTATACGTTTGTTATTATTTTAAAATTGTTATTTGAATTTTTTAAGTACTATCAAAATATAATGATATAATTTTTTTCTAGGTGTAATAAAAGTGGTAATTTAATTTAATAAATGTGTTCATTTAAATAGTTAAATGTATTATTAAATTTTTTTAAGTATATTAAAAGAGTTGATTAAATTTAATAAAGGTGTTATTGAAATAGTTTAAAATGCTATTTGATTTTTTTCGAAAAAAAAAGAAGTGCTATTTGATTTTTTAAAGTATATCAAAATTGTTAATTTTTATTTAATAAAGGTATTATTCAAGAATTTAAAAGTGTTATTTAACTTTTTTAAGTGTATTAAAAGTGTTGATTAGATTTAATAAAGGTATTATTGGAATAGTTAAAAGTGTTATTTGATTTTTATGTATTAAAAGTGTTCATTTAATTTAATAAAGGTATTATTCAAGTATTTAAAATTGCTATAATGAATTTTGAAGTGCATTCAAATGTTGAATATATAAAGGTATTATTCAAATAGTTAAAAATGTTATTTGATTTTAAAAAAAAAAATTGTATTAAAAGTGTTTATTTAATTTGATAAAAGTGTTATTCAAATAGTTCGATTTTATTTTTAAATTTGTTTCAAAAAAATATTTTCTAAATTTATTAAAAGTACTAATTTAATTTGATAAAAGTTTTATTCAATTAGTAAAAAAATTCTAAGTGCATTAAAAGTGTTAACTTAATTCATTAAATTAAAAGTGTTATTTAAAAGAGTTAAAAGTGCTAAATTAAATATTTATATGTAAAAGTGTTAATTCAAATACATGAAAATGTTATTTAAATGAATTGAAATGTGAGAATGATTAGACAACGGTCATGAGGCGTTGTATTTTACGAATTTTGGCAACACAAAACTACAACGCCTCATGGCCAGTTGTCTATCGCCGCACATGTTATTTCGATTGAGAACGTTTAGACAACGATCATGAGGCATTGTATTTTACGAATTTTGGCAACACAAAACTACAACGCCTCATGACCGTTGTCTATCGGCGCACATGTTATTTCAATTGAGAACATTTAGACAACGCTCATGAGGCGTTGTATTTTTAATTTTGGCAACATAATACAATGGTTTAGAACCAGTTGTCTATCAAAGACCTAAATGAGAATCTACAACGGTTAAAGATAATTGTTGTCTTTCAGGCGTCTTTCTCTCGGATTTCGCAACGTCTTACTACAACGGTTGGCTAAAACCATTGTCTATCAGGCAAGCTGCTCTGATAGACAACGGTTCGACTTTAGACAACAGTTTCTTTACTTTAGACAACGGATTTTTTTAAAACCGTTGTCTTTCAAGCGTTGTAAAATCCCATATTTCTTGTAGTGATAACACATTTCTATACAGAACCACCGCTTTTCAGAACCACTGTTATGAATTGCATGGTAAAACCACTGTTTTTCAGAACCGCTTTGAACCGCCGGTTGATTGGTTGAAGCTGGGAATGGTTCAATTACCCCCAAAAACTATTTTTAGGTTGAGCAGGAAAAACCGATTAGACCTAGAAAATCTGGTTGAGCCATTTTTTTTTGTTACTATTAAAGTTTAGACAATAACATATTTTTATTTAATATTTTAATTAATAATTTTATTAAACAAATCTCACAATTTCTAAAATTGTCATGTGTATGTCTATTTACTTCTCTTTCATTCTAGTATTGTTAGCAATTATTAAATTATAATATTACGAAATAATATTATTATGTTTATTTCAATATAAAACTTATAAATTATAATTTTTACAAGTGCATATTTATTTTATAATGTCACATAAAAATATATATAAAAATAGGCAAAAATTCTTTTAACGGTTGAATGGCCGATCCAACCGGTTGAACCGACAACAGTGTCCAATCCGGTTTGGTCTCGATCCGATTATCAAAACTAGTTTGTGGGAGACTACTCAAAAACTATTTATCCTTTAATTTATTTTTTCCACGCTAAATATATATGATAAGTATAAAAATGTGTTGTTAAACTTATTTAATTAAATAAAAATATTGAATTTAGTAGATACATCATACATATAAATTATAGTATAAATATAATTTTATATTTGTAATTAATTGTTGAATAATATAATTTATGATTAATATTATTATGTTCGGTTATAATTGTATAGATTCCATTAATCTCAAAAAAAAATTGTAAATATTTGATAGTTAAGGGCAAATTCGATTTGATAATAAACAAATCAAACTCAAACACTTTTATTTGTATCGATTGGGTTCAATTAAATTTCGTACATTGTTTGCATATAAAAATATAAAATTAAATATTTTATCTCATTAAAAATATTATAATAATCAAATAAAAAATAAATATTTATATTAAAGAAGATTTCGGCAGTACTATATAAAAAAAAATTAGGAGCCAAAAAGGCCATTGGCGGTCTTTTAAAATTTTCATTGGATTTCAAAGCGTGATTAGGTCATCTCCAACCATTCTCTATTTTGGAGATTTTGACACAAAATAGAGAATGGTGGCCCTCCAACCACACTCCATTTTTAGAGATGGAGATAGAGAGTGGAGAGAGAAACTTCAATTTTAAAGAATGGGGATGAATATAGAGGATAGGTTTGGAGGGTGTATTTATTTACAAAAATGCCATTTTTCTTTTTTATTATTAAAATTATGTTGTTCATTTATTAAAATGCCAATTTTCTTATTCTTTTTCAACGTGGATGTCATTTCATTTAATTAATTAAAGTATTAATGTTTTTCATTTATTTTTTATTTTTATTTTTGTTTGTTTGAATTATAATATTTTTACGTTTTTTTTTAATTTAATTTTTTTCTTCTAAAATAATTAGAATTTAATCCTTAAATTACTATAGATAATGACTCACACGAAATAAATATTACATAATTTAAAAATAAAATATTACAACAATTACCAAACATACTAGAGAATAGATGAAAATATAAATAACATACCCCCTACAATTAAAACAAGTAAACTCAAATTAAATAAAACGAGATACATAAATTCAATATTAAAACATGCTAGTACGGAGGAAACTCGGAGTCGGATGGGGAAGTTCCATTAAAGAATTGGCCAAATGGACCAGAACTCCCACCACCTCCATCTTTTCTTTGCTTTCGTTTGAAAAATCTTTCGTTGCTCCTCAATCAAGTATGGACGGAGTGATTCGTCAAAACACATAGGGTTCATTCGCAACACTTTATTTAAGTAAAAGTAAAAATAAAATAGATATTTTAATGATATAGAGTATGCATTGTTGGAGATGATTTGTGAAATAGAGTACTCCATACTCTATTTTAGAGGATAGAGTACTCTAAAATGAAGAATATGGTTGGAGAAGGAAATCCAACTAAATCAATTTACATACGCAGAAAAAATCTTCATTCCCTTTATTAAGATATTCTCCTTTGACAATTACATGTTCTGATGTTCGTTGATTTTTATCTCAAAGCCAAAGTCTCACTCAAACTATCCTTTAGTCGTGTCTGGACCAATAAAGTCGGGTGATTCATTTGGTTATCTGCTACTGATATTCATTATCTTCAATCACATGGATCAACAGAGTGTCGCACTTCAATAATGTGGATCAATAGAGTGTCGGGTAATTTTTCTGCTTTTCTTTCATAAAATTCCCAACAATTATTACTCCCCACAATAGAATACTTTATGCCCTCCATCTGTTTGATGAATCGCTCCAACATACTAGTGAATTAATTCTTAATAAAAGGGAAAGAATATGATAGGAATTTATTATCCAATTACATTTTTAATAAAATTACGTTGTTGCAATCCAAGAGCATGAGAAAAGTGATCTTGGAACACATTTTGTAGTTTGCCAAGGTGTATAATAACTACGAAAGTATTCAAGGAATAGTGGGAAATATGTGCCTGTTAAATCTGCCAACACTTTTTTGTGCATATTATTGTTTAAATATATATATGAAATAATAAAATTTGAAGAAGTATGATATTGGAGAGATGGGCAGACGTATGATCTGCAAGTTTTTGGAACAAGGAAGAAGGAAACATGACAATTAAATAAATGTGTTACGATTTTTGTTTCGTTTTATATAGTCATATGATGTAGTTTCATTGAGTTTACTTGAACCACTTAGTGAAGTGGTGCTTACCATTTACTGTAGCACATAATACACTTTTGCAGTTTGTAAAACTCAAGTTATAAAGAAGTAATATTGGAAGAGTTCAGCTAGGTCGAACTCTGTTTTCCTTCCGAAATTTTATCATGATTGATTGGAAAATATAACAAAATCTTTTTGGTTCTCATGCTATATCAACTTGTTATCAAATAACAAATTTCATAAGATGTGAACTAGGTATAAGGAGTGAATATCACCGGACACCTTCATCACATCCTCTATGGTTAGCAACATGAGGTGATCTCGATCATTGTTGTCCCATGTGCTTACAATTAGATGTTCTCCCTGTACCAAAGAGTTGGAAAGACATTGATGAGGTCAATTGATTAGGGCTAGGATTTGATCATCTGCAGGTACAATCTAAAAAAATAAATGTGTTTCTTATATATTGTTTTTACCTTCTTGTAATCTAATGTGCATGTTTGTGTGTGAGTTGTAGATCTGCATGGATGTGAATACCGATGCCCCTGGTGTGAAACGCTGTTTGGTTGATAGGATGAACATCGGTACTCGACAAAAGCATCACATATTGCATAAACACTTCCGTAAGTTTACCTTACAAGATAAGTAGGATAATATGACATCTTCCTACGATAAAGCTAACTTGGAAGAACTATATGATCTTTTTGCATCAGACAGTATAAGGTAATAATTCTATGTGAATAGATGGAGTGCGTTGCTATTATTTCGTTGATATATGATAATACTATGATTCATTGTGAAATTGACATAACCACAGATCTTATATTAAAAGTACAATTGGTTGAGCATACCTGCTGTTTATGATGATTTTTAGGGAAGAAGATAAGTAGTGCGAAATGTTTGAATTGAGATAGGTAAAGATGTTTAAGATGTATGTGATTTCAAATGATGCTTTCTGATATCTATTTTGTAAAGCATATAATGAGCTTTGAGATGGCTGCATATATTAGTATTTAACCTTTTTAAATTTGAAATTGATTCTGCTATCTAGCTTGTGAAATTATTGACACTATTGACTAAGATGTTAGAGTTTAATTTCATCTATTGTTGTTTTACATCAAATATGTACCAAAATTATCTGTGCTTAGTAGTTGCCCTCTCAGATTAGCTTTTTGTTTGAACTGATATTGTTAATATAACAAAGTTTGAGGTGATGTATTAGTTCGTGCATTGAATAGTAGTAGAGTAATGTTTGTACTAAAAATATAATATTTACCTTAATAATTTCGTGATATTTATGCTTAACCTACTGTGTTTGACAAACTAGAACTAAATAGAGCAATGAAAATCAAAATCAAAGAAAAGAGGAGATGAAATAGGTGATGGGGATTGAATGTGATATGTGATGATTCTTATTGATCTTAATTTACTTCATTTTTATGTTTAATTATTAGGAGATGATGAAAAAAAAAGCGAGAAGAATATATTGAGCTCGTGTTGAGAAGAGTGTAATGAACATAGTCTTGGAGGTGTTGGGTCATGGAGCGGGATATACAAAAGGTTTTGGTTATGGTCCAAAACCTCCAAGTAGACGCAATAAATTGGACAACTTTTCTAATCAATTACAGGAGGAACTAAATGACACAAAAGAAAAGTTGGAAGAATCAAAAGCCCAAGTGCATGAACTCAAAACACAAGTGGATGTTTTGAATACAAATATGGCTATCCAAGGTGAAAATATGGCTGCCCAAGAGGCAAAAATGGCTGCCCAAGATGCAAAAATCGAGAAATTAATGGCTTTTTGATTGATAAATGGATGAAATTATAAATATTTAATTTAGTTAATGCTTAAAGGAGTTTTTTTATTCTTATGACATTGTTTGTTACTCTCGAATTGCTTGAAGGGGTTATTTTGTTAATGCAACTTCGCTTTTTTTATCTTTAATTTAGTTTTTATTATAAATATTTGTTCTTTTCTAATGCTAAGTTATTGAAATTAATTTATCATGATAAACTTTTTAATCACTAATAAATATATCTTATTTATTATTAATAATTTAATATATGACAATTAAAATAAATCATCAATAAAATTATCTTTCGTGATGAATTTTGTGTCACAATACATATTACTTTTATGATAAAATAAAATAATAGTCACTAAATATCAATTAATAATGATGATATATGTTGTTATTATATATAAATTTTGTTGCGACGATTTCCATTTTCGTCCTTTGAATGAGATTTTATTATGACAAAAATCACATCTTTTGATGACACCGAACATGTTATCACTAAAGTATTATTTTGTGACAAAATATTTAGTCGTTATAAATATATGTATAACGACGAATAAATTTTAGTCACTAAAGTGTTATTATTTTGTGACAAAATATTTAGTTGTTATAATTTGTATATATAACGCATTTAATATATTATAGTCACTTTAGCGTAATTTTTTCATGACGAGAAAAATTTAAAATACGACAAATTTTTATCGTCACTTTGTACCAAAATTTTTAGTGATGATTATCGACTTCGTCACTAAATAGTATTACGGTGACAAATAATTTGTCACTATTTCGACGTCATTTAGTGACAATCATAATTTAGTCACTAAATAATACTCTTTAATAACAAATATTTTTGTCATTATATGTACAAACGTATAACAACAAACATCATTTTGTCACGAAAGAACACTCTTTCATGACGAATTATACAGAATATGACAAAATTATTAATCTAATCGTGACAAAATTGACACCACTAAAATTTGATAATGTTAGTTATCTATGGACAATCGTCACAAAAAAAGTAATTTATTTGTGGCGATAAATAAAATCGTCGTGTAAAATTGAACATTTAGTGACGAAATATCACATTAAGTGACGAAATTTTAAACCCAAGCGTGACAATTCGTATGTCACTATAGATAAAATGTTATAGTGACAAAGATCTTTATCGTCATCATAAGATGACTGATCGTCATATTTTAGTGACAAGTATTTTCGACCAAACAAATATCGAACCCAAGGGACTAGGAGTACAATGGAGCCTCGAAAACATACGTTTCCATAGAATTATAGTGGCTAGTCAAGATTACAAAAGAAAAACAACAAAAGAACAACACAAATCCAACAAGAAATTAAACCAAGCAATCAACAAAGGAATAACAAGGATGAGATAGTAGTGCTCGGGTGCAAATCACCGAAGACTCACAAATTCGGATCATCAACAATCAAGTGTTCATTCAACGAGGGATCATAGGGATAACCAACAAATAGTTCAAATAAAACCGTACTTGATAAGCCTAGGTTCTAAATGTTCGATAAAGCACGTAGGAATGTAAGAGACGGCACTCTCACCCCCTCACTAATCACATGCAACAACAAATAATCAATGTGCCTTAATGAGGTTCTAATTAATTAACCAAGTATCCTTGTGTTAACCAAATATCCACTTCAATCACTTTAGCAAACCTAACACCTATGCATCAATTCAATCAACCAAGTATCCTTGCATCAATTAAATCAATAAACACAAGATCAAAGCTCACCTTAGCAATTAAATCATGCAAATCATCATTAAGACAATTAATCACCTCAACAAATGAACACCCAATCATCAATTCACCAAAATCAACTCATCTAAGGATCATTACACCCAAGCACATATGAAATTTAGCCAATCATGATCAAAATAACAAAGCCCTGAAAATTAAGAAAATAAAAGGAGAAGGAAGCATGCTAATTAAGAAATAAACCATTAGAATTAAGAGAATAAGGATGGGTATCACCTTAAATGTGTTGCTACACTTGATTGAATGAAAATCTATCACTAATTTGCAAGAAATTAAAAGAAAATTGAAGAACACCTACAACTATGTGAAACTCTATGTATTTCTCTATCTAATTCCTATCTAATTGTGTGTTGTGTGGAATCCCCCTTTAATCAGCTGAAATGGGGGTATTTATAGTGGGGCAAAGTTACAAATTCCATTTTGCAATTAAGGGCCTCGAAAATGACGAAATTCTACTCAAAATCGCGCGTGCCAGTGGTCCCACTCGGCCACCACTCGGCCGAGTGGCCTTGGCACTGGTCGAGTGACATTCTTTCTGGAATTGGCCAACTCGGGCAACTCTGCCTTCACTCGGCCGAGTCACATGTGCTATGGCCGAGTGACTTCTCCCCGTGTGCCACCTCCGCTCGATCGCTCATATCTTCCGCATACGAACTCCGATTTGCCCGATTCTTGTTGCTACGCGACCCTCTTTCAGCCCTCTTTCTAATGGTATAATTCTTCACTTGATCCAACAATATATGAAGGTCTGAAATTTCTCCACAAGTTGATGATTCCTGCACATATAAACCAAAATAATACCACACTCTCTACCAAATGCAATTGATCAAATATGAGTGAAATAAACATGATATTCATATCAAAATGAGAAGATTAAACATTCAACAATCATGCAATTTTCACACTAATCAACTCCCCCAAACTAAAAGATTTGCTTGTCCTCAAGCAAAGAAGTAAAAGAACAAGGGGGAAAATTGCATAGGTTCACTCAATAGATGGACTTATCAACACAATCATGTAATCAAGCAATCTTCCTCAAATGAATCATCAAGTCAAAAAGCAACTAATCACCTTCACATGAGTTGTGCTTCAATGATAGCAAATTCGAGCAAATTGTCTACCAATTCTCACAAGACATGTGTTTCACACTCATCACTCAAAAGTGTATAGGGCAAATATACTCTCAATCAATCAAATCAAACAGTGCACTACCATAGGCTTGCCACAAGTCTACATTTTTACCACACAAAAGTGATCAATCAAGGAATCAACAAGGTCTTTTTATTTTTGGTTGTAATGTAGGCTCTTTGGTAAAGGTAGAAGATTTGGATAAGTGACTCGTAAACTAGTGGAGCGAGAGGTCAAGACGCCTAGGAACATCTCTTACTCTCAAGAGAAAGTGCAATTGTACGGGTTGCACCCACAATACTCAACTCACACAATATACTCGTTTTCTTTACAATTCATTCTTCTCACTCAATAGTCATAGAACCCCTTTTTTTTCTCTTTTTCATTCAATCAACCACAATATGCACAAGAGATTTTTCTCTTCTCATCATTTCATCATTTCTTTTCTAATCACATCTCTTTTTTCAAGTGCACAATTTTTTTCTCATATTTTTCTTTTCATTTCACAACTCAAATTTTCCCACCACTCTTCCTTCAAAGCACAATTAACCTCTTTAAAAGCATTACGCTCCACTAGTTATTGGGGACAATTAGGCTCATAAAAGATAAAAGGCTAAATTCGTAGGTTTGCCAAAGAAATAAGTCTAAATAAGCTCAAAGTGGCTAACTACGGAATAATAATATCATTTGGTAGGATAAATTTGGCCAAGTGACTAAATCAATTCAAAGATGACCTTGTATCACATTCCAAGACTTCACACCTAAGTAGCTTCAAATAAGACAAGTGGCAAGTTCTAGAGCACACAAGCATGATTGATACACACATCAAGGAAACAAGACTCAAAATTATGCAAGTCAAGGCTCAAATCTCACAAGGTTATCAAGGTAGACAAAATGCTCTCCTAAGCAAAGTTTATACACAAACACACATTACAATGACTAAATCACCCTTTAACTCAACTCATCATCCAATTTTAATCACAAGATCACCAATTAATCACACAACAAGTCCACAATCAAGATCACCTTACTCAATTTCCCATCACAAAATACACATCTAAAATGATAAACTCAAAGATATGCAATAAATCCACAAATAAGCTCCAAATTCACAAAAATTTTCTCATGCTAATGAGAGGCAAGTTGGTGCAACGAAAATCGCTAAACTAACACACCCCAAACTTTTTCATTGCATAGCAATTAAAAGTTTGGCAAGATAGTTAGCTAATTGAGTTGCACACAACTACCTACTACCAAGAAATAAAAGCTCAACATCAAAATTCATATACACGTAATATCAACAAATAAGCTCAACGAAATTTCACTCAAAATATGGTCGTGCGCCGGTGCAATATCTACACTAACCCCCAAACTTAGACATTGCAAGCAAGTCTAAGTTCGAGCCGAGGTGATACCTTTCAAAACGGCACCTTAGCACTTGACTCTTTGAACTTCAAGCTTAGGCCTCCACACTAACACGATCACCTACACAAAAGAAACACACTTATTGAAAGCAAAAAAACAAACACGAAAACAAAGAAAGCAAGAAAAGGATGGGTTGCCTCCCATCTAGCGCTATTTTTAATGTCCTATGCCGGACGTTATTCATTGAGTTCAAACTTCTTTTCATCGGAATGGCCAAGGATATCGGTCCTCCTTGCCATTATATTTCATCCTTTGAGTTTCCAAAGCCATGAGGCTCTCATGGAAGGTGGACCATTCACCCGCATCTTTCCTCATTGGACGCGTTCCCATTGCTCCTTTATTATCATCTCTTTCCATTCTTTCTCTTTTTGACCAAGGATGCCCAAGCACTTCTCAATTTCCTTCTTTTGATCAAAGTTTTCAAGAGGCAAAACAAAATCAATAGAAGCATCAATATCAAATAAAGTACAAATTGAAGAGTTCAAAGGTTTAGAAATGCTCATTTCACTCTTCAATGTGTTGTTCGATACTTCTTGATTTTCTTGCTCATTGTCATCGTAGCTCATGTCCATCAAGGGACATTCCTCTTCATCTTTCTTGATCATTGAATTGTTGTCTTCATGCTTATCATTACTTGGGTCCTCTTCTTCTTCCTCTTCTTCTTCGACCACATCTTGTAGATTTTTCACAACGATGGCCAATTGTCCTAGTTGAATTTCAAGAAATTTGAGTTGACTCTCTTGTTGAGCTATTTGACTTCCAAACATTTCTTCCATCTTATCAAGCCTTGCTTCGGTTTAGCATCTTTCTCCTCGGTTTTCCTCAACAATAGGAGTAACAAGTCATTTGTAGTTGACTTTTCCTCATTGTTTTCCCACTCTTGATAATAAGAGGGAGCTTGTTGCATTTGGTAATCGTACTCATAGCCCCTCCCATTATCGTAATCTCCTACAAAAGCTTCTTGAAATTCAAATCCATCCCGTGGATCGAATTCTTGACTATAATGCTCATCAATGTAGTTTGGGAACGTGTCTTGAAAAGCGGGTGATACTTCCTCATTTCTCCAATCTTGATAATAGGAGGGAACTTGTTGCATTTGATATTCATAATCAAAGTTCCTCCAATTATCGTAACCATTTTTCATATTGTGGAGGATAAACCATACCATTTTGATCATAACAATGCTTCCATGGGTATTGGTTATATCCATCCATCTTCTCAATTAAGCTCTTCACTACCCTTGCCTTCTTTCGGTGGCTAAGTTCGAGTTTCGATTTCAATTAAGAAATTTAACCCCCTAAGAACAAGTGAGTGTTCACCTACAAAAGAAGGCAAGTATCAAATTCACACCAACAAAATAAAATAAAGCAAGAAAAATGCCACTAGTAAAACTACTCAACAAGAATTCAAGTTCCACCTAAGTGTCCTCAACTAGTCCCGGCAACGGCGCCATTTTGATCGTCATATTTTAGTGACAAGTATTTTCGACCAAACAAATATCGAACCCAAGGGACTAGGAGTACAATGGAGCCTCGAAAACATACGTTTCCATAGAATTATAGTGGCTAGTCAAGATTACAAAAGAAAAACAACAAAAGAACAACACAAATCCAACAAGAAATTAAACCAAGCAATCAACAAAGGAATAACAAGGATGAGATAGTAGTGCTCGGGTGCAAATCACCGAAGACTTCGTCAAATCGAGTCGGATCATCAACAATCAAGTGTTCATTCAACGAGGGATCATAGGGATAACCAACAAATAGTTCAAATAAAACCGTACTTGATAAGCCTAGGTTCTAAATGTTCGATAAAGCACGTAGGAATGTAAGAGACGACACTCTCACCCCCTCACTAATCACATGCAACAACAAATAATCAATGTGCCTTAATGAGGTTCTAATTAATTAACCAAGTATCCTTGTGTTAACCAAATATCCACTTCAATCACTTTAGCAAACCTAACACCTATGCATCAATTCAATCAACCAAGTATCCTTGCATCAATTAAATCAATAAACACAAGATCAAAGCTCACCTTAGCAATTAAATCATGCAAATCATCATTAAGACAATTAATCACCTCAACAAATGAACACCCAATCATCAATTCACCAAAATCAACTCATCTAAGGATCATTACACCCAAGCACATATGAAATTTAGCCAATCATGATCAAAATAACAAAGCCCCTGAAAATTAAGAAAATAAAAGGAGAAGGAAGCATGCTAATTAAGAAATAAACCATTAGAATTAAGAGAATAAGGATGGGTATCACCTTAAATGTGTTGCTACACTTGATTGAATGAAAATCTATCACTAATTTGCAAGAAATTAAAAGAAAATTGAAGAACACCTACAACTATGTGAAACTCTATGTATTTCTCTATCTAATTCCTATCTAATTGTGTGTTGTGTGGAATCCCCCTTTAATCAGCTGAAATGGGGGTATTTATAGTGGGGGCAAAGTTACAAATTCCATTTTGCAATTAAGGGCCTCGAAAATGACGAAATTCTACTCAAAATCGCGCAGCAGTGGTCCCACTCGGCCACCACTCGGCCGAGTGGCCTTGGCACTGGTCGAGTGACATTCTTTCTGGAATTGGCCAACTCGGGCAACTCTGCCTTCACTCGGCCGAGTCACATGTGCTATGGCCGAGTGACTTCTCCCCGTGTGCCACCTCCGCTTCGATCGCTCATATCTTCCGCATACGAACTCCGATTTGCCCGATTCTTGTTGCTACGCGACCCTCTTTCAGCCCTCTTTCTAATGGTATAATTCTTCACTTGATCCAACAATATATGAAGGTCTGAAATTTCTCCACAAGTTGATGATTCCTGCACATATAAACCAAAATAATACCACACTCTCTACCAAATGCAATTGATCAAATATGAGTGAAATAAACATGATATTCATATCAAAATGAGAAGATTAAACATTCAACAATCATGCAATTTTCACACTAATCAATGACTATTCGTGACAAATCTAAATACTGTCGCAATTACCCAAATACGACGCACAAAAGACGGCGTTCTTTGCGGCGAAAATTTTCGTCACCAAATACTTATTGTGACGAAAAATGATGTTTACGTGACGAATTTTGTCGTCGCGATTTGTCAAATTTCTTGTAGTGACCACTATATAAACAAGCCAAGCCATCTGAAGTAACACACCATTGCAAGTGAAGCAATTTCAACTAACATTAGAACTGGAAAGGAAACATCTATATGTACATTATCATAGTTGCCAAAAGCAAATATGGCACTTTAACATTGGCATTTTCACATAACATATTCACATTGATATTTTCACAAACACGTTATAGGCGAAAATGAGAAAAATAAAATTCGAAAAAAAGGATTATAAAAATGGAAAACCTAGCGCCGGTGGGGAAGGAAACTGATAATGGTGGAGCAAGGAAGCGGTGGTGATGACGCGGTGGGGAATAGCGGTGTGGCATTGGCGGCGGGGACGCGGTGGCTCGACGCGAACTTAGGGCACGGTTGAGGCCTCGCGACGGCGGTGGCTCGATGCGAACTTAGGGCACGAGAGGAGCGAGGTGACGAGCGGTGGAAATTTGGAGGTGGTGGCTCCGGCGGTGGTGGATCCGATGGGGAAACGCCGGTCTTGAAGGTTGAGAGTGAGAGTGGTGTGGCCGCAAAGAGAGAACGATTTTGATATCTAGGAGTAAAAAAACCCAAGTGTTGTTTATATACTCCCCAAAATTAGAAATTAAAAAAAAAAGACGACGGTAAAAAGACAACGATCGCTTATACCCGTTGTCTTTTGATGCACTCGTATCTAGGACAACGGGTTTTATACTTAAGACAACGGTTAGAGCAAAAAACCGCTGTTTTATCCCTATTGTCTTAAGCCATTTTTGGCATAGTGATAGCTAAAAAATCAAAATAACATAATCCCTTCTTTGATTTCTTCACTTCCCAAGATTCCAATTTGAAGGCACCATTACCTAATCCCATCTTTAGCAGGACCAAAAATCATTCACAATTTTCCCCACCCCGACCACCTTGAAGAGGCGTTGCTGGCTTTGCTAAATCGTAACAAAATCCCAATAGAATACTCGAAGCCAACAAAGCAGAATATGAATTAATAAAATATGAACAGAAAACCAACACCTTAAACGTCGTTATAAAGCATTAATATGAACAACAACAATTTTGCCAACATTGATGCCAACATATATGTCAAATTCATAATCAAATACCACTATTTCCAACCAATATGAGCAACAACAATTTTGCTCACACTTATGCCAATATATATGTGAATAATTACCACAAATGCATAATAAAGCGGTAATGTCAAATTCATAATAATTACCACATATTTATAATCAAATGCAACCAAATAATAATTATTCCAACACATTAATCGATATAAAAATCAAGTTTGATATTTACCAGCTAAACCATGGATTTCGTATCGGGAATGTAAAAGCAGTATTCAAAATCAGGATTCAATAACGCCGAAATTTCAGGAATTCGGTGAACAAATTACGTAGACAAATATTATTCACAATACATGTGCAGATCTAGTATATACTATCTACTTAGAGAGGTTTGGTTTCTTTAAATTTTTCAACTAATATTTTGGTTGATTATTGACGAGGAATGAGGCCCACTACTCTATTATAAAGCAAGGACAATTTGTGCATGTGGATGATATATGTGAGGCTCACATATTCTTGTTTGAGCAACCCACAACGAAGGAAGATACATTTGCTCCTACCGATGATGCAACCATTTATGATATAGCTAATTTGATTAGAGAAAAATGGCACGAATATCATATTCCAACTCGGTAAGTTCATACTAAGTCCTAGACCTTAAATTTAATTTAACTTGGCAAAATTTAATGTTTTTATGGCGAGGTTTGAAGCATTGAAAAGGGAATACCACTGGTACATTTCTCCTCCAAGAAGTTGACGAAATGGGTTTTTCATTCAAGTATACGCTAGAGTACATGTATAGAGGAGCTATTTTTTTTTGAAAGGATGTATAGAGGAGCTATTGAGACTTGCAGAGAAAAGGGATTGCTTCCATATTCCTCTCAATTCCAGAACAATGGAGGAAATATACATTCTCACAATCAAGAAACAGCGGTGCTTCCAATATGTAAGGACTTGAAACAAAATGACAAAGTTTACATACAAACAAACTGATGGCAATTGTGAGCAATGCTTGGCTTCTCCGTGACCTGAATTTTAGAAGAAATGAATTAACAAAAATAAATGAAATTAAAGGAAAGGTAGACATTGTAGTACATATAAAATTACGCACATATCCAACCAATTTTCAATTTTCTTACCATAAGAACTTTGGGAGCCATTGATAGAAGAATAAGAGGGGTTTTAAGTAGGATTTTCTTTGAGAACTAGCGGTGAACAAATAACACAAATAAATTTTAATCGTGAACAACTCATCGAACGATTTTAGAATCGCGACGGCGACGGCATCACTCGTCGAACAATTCAACAATCGCGACAATGACAGAGACAAACTACAAAAATCGCAACGGATAGAATTTCTCTCGCAAAGGAGAGAACAAAAGGAATCAACCAAAAATAAATCCAAAATTGAAATCAAACGCGTCCTTGAATCATTGCAAGTGGCAGATTTAGAAGACAAAGGTTGTAGAACTCACCTTCGATTAAGAAGAGGGTCGAGACCTTACAAATAATGCGAGAAGAGAACAGTGATCTCACATACCGCAAGCCCGGGTCGACGTATTAATGGCAGTCGGCGGTGGTGGAAGAGGTGGTACCAAGCGGTTGAATAGGGTGTCTTCGCGGAAGAGACGAGGGCGTATTAAGCCCTTATTCGACCTTATCTCCCTTACCAAGTGAGGCCTTACATTCTGTTATTATTAATCCGAGAAAAAGTTACAAAAATATACTCCCTCCGTCCCTCTCAAAGTGTCCCAACACTTTTGGGCACGATTTTAAGAAATGTTGTATAATAATAATATAGTACATATGATGTGATAGATAGAGAGAGATGAAAGGTAGTATAATAATAATATAGTATAAGTGATGTGATTGAGAGAGATAAAAATATATTTAAATGAGTGGCATATTGTGTAAATATATAGATAGTATAGGGATAATTATAAAAGTAGAGTATGAATAAAAAAGAATGGAACACTTTGGTGTGACGGACGAAAATGGTAAAATAGAACACTTTGGGCGGAATAAAGGGAGTATTATACAATCTGTATTTATACACTACAACCATCTACACATATTAAGAAGAAAAAAAAATCGAGTTGAAGAAAAAATTAAGTAAGAGAGAAGAAGATTAGGATTTGGAATGAAAATAAAATGAATGGACACTACAAAAATCCAAAATTAACGGGGCAATTAGCGAGGGCGACGGGCCTCGTTAATTACCGAGGCCGAGCCGAGGCGATGGGCCTCATTGGTTAACGAGGGTATTAGCGAGGGGTGGGCCGAGGGTAATTTGCGAGGGCGGGCCTCGGTAATCCATCGGCGAGCGGCACCTCGACAATTTTTAGCGAGGGCTTGGGCCCCTCGGCAGCCCATTAACGAGGGCTTGGGCCCCTCGCTAGGGCCCTCGGCAAACCAGCAAATATAAACGGCCAGCCCCTCTTTTTCTCCCCCACGCAGCTTTCACCCAAAATTCCCACCGCCGCCACCTCCGTCCGCTTTGAAATTGGACCGTACAATAGTCGGGCTTTGTTCTACTTGTTCAGGAACATTTCTACGGTGAGTTTTTATGATTTAATCGGTTAATTTTGTTGTTATTTTACAAATTTTGTATTTTTTCATATGCTTGTATTTGTGTAATTTTGTTGTTAATTTTGTTGTTATTATAAATAATATGCATGTATTTGTGTAATTTTGTTGTTATAGTTGGTGATTTATTAATTATTTAGTGTTAATTTGTATAATTATTATGTGTATTTTAATTATTTAGGAAAAATTTTAATTAATTAGTAACTATGCAATTATATAATTTTGTTGTTATAGTTGGTGATTCATTAATTATTTAGTGTTAATTTGTATAATTATTATGTGTATTGTAATTATTTAGGAAAATTATTAGTATATGAATTATATATAATTATTTAGAGTTAATTAATTAGTAATTATGCAATTATATAATTTTGTTGTTATAGTTGGTGATTTATTAATTATTTAGTGTTAATTTTTGTAATTGTTATGTGTATTTTGATTATTAGTAATTATTTAGGAAAATTAGTAGTATAAGATTATTATATAATTATTTAGTGTTAATTAATTAGTAATTATGCAATTATATAATTTTGATTATTAATATTATTATAATTTCAATTTAATTGCTATAATTTATATATTTGTAGGTGTACGTTTATTAAAAAGATTCAATCCGAGAGTATAATTTCATAGCCACCACTATCACCGTAAGTATTCTTTTTGTAATTAATTATTATTTAAATACGGTTTTAATTTAATTATAATAATTATTTGATTTAAAATTATTTTACATGCATGATATAATAATAATAATTTATATATATGGTGATCGATGTTCGATCAAATTTTTGTATGATAGTTCAATTATAATATTAATTTTAAAAATCGAATCGATGTTCGATTCAAGTTGATATTGGAGTTAAGGGTTGATGAATTGTTTGTTATTGTTTGTTATTGTTTGCGGTAGAATGTGCGTTCGACTTGATTAATTTTAATTAAGTCGGAAATTGATGCACTAGGAACTTGATATATTAAGCTGGGGATACGATAAAATAAGACAAAACTTTGCGAAATTTTTAGAAAATATATATATTAATATTAGGAAAAAATATATAAAGCTGGAAGAATTAATTATGATTTAATTAAACTTTGAATCTTCATTAATCTGAAAGCAGATCTATTCCTATGAATTATTCAAGCCGTAGTTGGATGTATGGTCCAAGAAGCGATTAATGGCATGATATCTCCCGAATTTCTTAGTGGACTTGAATCGTTTATAGAATTCGCTACTAGTAACCGGAATGGATGATTGGAGGAAAGATTAGGTGTCCTTGCTCGAAATTCAAATGTAGGAACCAGAGTTTTAGAGAACCCATTGACGTGAAATCACATTTGTTTAGACATGAGTTTATGTCTAATTATCACAATTGGATTTTGCACGGTGAGCAAAATTGGAATTCTATATCACACTATGATCGGCGTCGACTTCATATAGAGTTGACGACAACTGCAACATCTAGCTCGTACCACAATATGATGATGGACTTAACTTCTGGTCCTAACATTAGTTTTCAAAATGTGGAAGAAGAGCCCCTTAGTGAGGAACCTCCTAATCAGCATCCGCACATTTTTTTGACATGTTTCGTGCGGCGGACCGAGGATCTCGTATCACGGTTGCGAGTCTCATTCGATTGTCATTCAATGCCCATCTTTTAAACATTAAAGCGAGACACGGTATGCGAAAGGGGTTACAATCAAATAGTTGATTTGATTAGTGATATTTGCCCTCCGAGAAAATCGGTGCCCAAGAAATTTTACGATACTAAGCGATTGATGGGTGGGATGGGTCTTCCCGTAGAGAGGATTGATTGTTGTGCAAATAATTGTATGATATATTGGGGTGCGAGACAGGGAACTTGAATCGTGTAAGGTTTGTGGTCGGTCACGATTCAAACCTCGCTAGACGTGGTGTGGATGGTCGATGGAAAAAGAACAGTCCTTTTAAAGAGATGTTCTATTTTCCTATCATTTCTCGATTGCAAAGAGTGTATCACCAATACTACTGCTAAGGATATGATATGGCATGTTAGTTACTATAATGATGAGGGTGGTGTTATGCGTCACCCGCAAATTCGTTGGCTTGGAAAGCAGTGGACTATTCATATCTGATTTTGCAAATGAAATACGGAATGTGAGGTAGGTTTGAGCACCGATGATTTTCAGCCGTTTGGGCGATCGGGAAAAGCAGATTCGTCATGGCCGCTGATAGTGACACCGCATATCTGCCCCCATGGTTGTGTATGAAAGAACAATTCATGTTTTTGACGGTTTTGGTGCTGGTCCTAAAAATCCAAAGGATAATTTAGATGTATTTTTACAGCCACTAATTCATGATTTGAGCGTCTTTGTGGGGAAATGGGGTGAAAATATATGATGTTGCTAGAAAGCAAAATTTTATGATGCGAGCCGCATTAATAACTGGACCATTAGCGACTTTCCAGCTTACTCAATGCTTGTCTGGATGGAGCACCGCTTGGAAGGATTGCTTGTCCATATTGTGTTGAGTACTCCGATGCCTTCACTTTAAGTCTCGATCATGGCTTGATCGTGGTTTGATAACCATCGTAAGTTCTTACCTAGGGGACATCCGTATCGCAGAACAAGATCTGCATTCATGAAGAATAAAATAGTTACAGATGACCCACCACCCATCCGAACGGTGAAATAATTCTACAAGAAATTGATTGGTTGGGAGTACCGGAAAGTGTGAGAAGAGGGTGCTGAGGCCCACAACAAAAGATTAGATGGTGGCTGGTGGAGCGGCAGGCTGCGAAGCTCGAGAGACCAAGATGGGCCGAACCAGCCGAGGTTCCTCCGGCTGAGATCGGCGAGAGGGACATGAGGTGGCAGCGGTGAAGTCGCCTCAAGAAGAATCCATCGAAGCAGTGCTGCAGTCCCTGGACTTTTCGGAGGAGAAAGAAGAGGAGGCTGGTAAAAGCCGTGGAGAAGAAGAAGGGGAAAGCTCGTCTGCATCCGCCAAAGCTCCTTGAGATGAAGAGGAGGAAGAGGAAGCTGAAATTCCTGGTAAGGAGACCAAGACGAGCAACTCAAAGCTCAAGGCTCAACCAAACTGGAGGCTCGGAGCAAGGCTGGAGTTGTCAACCTTGCTTCCGAGAGGAGGTTCCCATTCTTCGGATAGTAGGCGAGGTTGGTCGGTGGAGGTTCCCCCTCCCCAACCAAGGAAGTGCTCTCTCCCCGATTCGGAGGCGGTATAAGCTTATCCCCATCTCCTCAATTATCACCGCACTGCAATGAAGAAATGTCCCAGTGGCATTTCTGAGCCTCAAACTCGGCTGAAGTCCCACTCCGCCCAAACAGCGATGAAGGGGTATTCCAGGCAGTACCCCAGCAGCCTCTCCAACAGCTACCTCCCCAACAGTCCAACTCCAAACCTCTCCCACGAGACCACAAACACATCTCACCACAACCACCAACCCCCATCTTACAAACATCATCTCCCATCACCACCCCCACCATACAAATACAACCATCACCTCCTCTCTCATCCGAACAAATTCATCTCCCACAGTCCAAACCTCACCTGTTCCAACTATATCCTACTCCTCTCTCCCAACCATACAAACTCGGACTATCCCTCTTCCATCTACTCAAAAAGAGCCTATACCCTCCTCGTCCGATTCCTCATCCGAGGATGACGGCGGTGACCTAAGCCCTACCTCCGCCATCTCCTCAATCCTCACTCTTGTTGAGAAAAAGATAAATGCAACCTTCGGAAGAAAGATGAAAAGGAGGACAAGAAGGATGGTGAAGCTATTACTGAGATACAATGCTAGCCAGCATGAGAGAAGTCGAGGTAACATTGTTTGATAAAATTATAAATATCACTAACTCTGTCTTTGTGGCAAAGTGAAAGCGATGGAGGATGAGCTGAAAGCTCTAAAAGAAGAGGTAAAAGGGTACAATCAATTGGTGGTGAATGAATTGGCGGTAGATCACTCGGACTTCGGGGCCAAGTGCAATACTGGATACAAAACTTACGAGACTTGGCGGCTGAAGTTAAAAAGGGGAAAAAGGCTGAATACGAAAGAGACAAGCCCTCACAGTGTGGTCGAGGAGACCGGGAAGGATGTAGGCACGAAGGCCAACACGGCTGATCCGGGAGGCAGCCAAGGAAGACATGAGACTTAAGTCGATGAGTGTTGCTCTCCGGTGAGGGTGAGTCAATTAGAAGAGGCGCCGAAAGAGGATGAAGGAGGAGGAGGAGAGAACAGAAAAACTCTTGGCTCGGCTCAAAGAATGCCAGAATCGAAGGAGCCAAGGGGAAGGGAAAGGAGATAGCGGCAAGTGAGCCGAGATCGGTGATATTCTTACTAGGGCTAGTGCTAAAGGAAAAGGAAAGAGGGAAGCTGATTATTCCAATCTCTCGGAGGAACAAATCAAGAGAATCAAAAGAGAGATGGAATTTTAAGGCAAGAAGGAGAAGAAGAGGCGAAAAAGAAGAAAGACTCCGGTGTTTGATGTTACATTTATTTGAGCATGATTCATCTTGATTGCTAGTGGATAGTTTGCATTGAAGCTTGAGTTCATTGATGAGTTCGATTGTCTTATTTTTCTTCTATGGTGCCATGTGACATAATTACAATCAATTCACTCTTTTGTGCTTATTTGCTACGTTGCTCGAGGACGAGCAACACTTCAAGTTTGGGGGTATTATGATTGGAGTGAATTGATGCATGTTTTTAGGGGCTATTTTAGTGCAAAAAGTGATCAAAAGTGTTATATTTTGTGCCTAAATGTGTAGAGTATCACTACTTTGCCTAAAAAGTATTACTTGTGAGATATTTGATATTTTTTATCTCGTTTTCAGGTAAATCGGTGGAATTTGGCCAAACCGAGAGTACCGACATTCATAGGATGAAGAGACGACCGAGACGGGTGAAAACGGGGTTTAAGGCATGTTTTGTAGTTTTCCGGCAAGCGGTATTACGACCAATCAAGAATATCGAACCCAAGGGAATTAGTACGTACGTGAGGCCCTAGAAATACAAGTTCTCGATGACTATTGATGCAAAGTGGGTATGGAAATAAACGCACAACAAAATGCAAGAAATAAACTCAAACAAAACAAGAGACAAAATATCGAACACTTAGAAGGCAAGCACAAACACAACAATAAATGGGGGATTTGGGGTGCTAGGGCTAATATCCATCAAGGAATCAATGATCAACAAACTACAATTACATCAAATTGCAAATTAACTAAGATAGAAAGCATAAAACCATCATGAAATTAATCACTCCATTAATAACACAATGCCTAATGTGAGTATCCTTAGTGCAACTAATGTCTCGATTCCAAAGCACCCAATCCATACATTCATATAAAATTATAACCCGATTAATCCCTAATCACGTTAGTTCAACTCTCGCCTATTGCTAAGGTGATCAAACATTAATCTAAAGAGATAATTTTGCATGAAGCACAATTGAGAATCACAATTAGGAAGCAATCTAACCCAATTGATCAACAATCATCAACAATCATAACATAGGCAATCAAATCATCCTCAATTTCAATTAACCCATGCACAAGAGAGTTAGCCCATGGTGCCAAGAGCAAAATCCATGGGAGGAAAATCAAGATGAGCAATTAAGAAACAAAACACAACAATTAAGAAATTGAAAAGAGATAAGAGGAAGAACATCACCAATTGAATTGAATCAACAAAAATAGGAATGCTGGAGTCTTCAATACACTTCTTCTCCAATGCAATTACAAGCTTGAATTGAGAAAATAAGAGATCTAATGCTAATATAATGCTAATCTAATCAACAACAATTGAAATCTAAACCTAAATCTATCAATCTACTCTAACTACAAGGAGAAATTGGTTTGGGCCTAAGAAATCGCTACAAAACCGCTGGTAAGCTGCTCTATCTAATTGTTGTCAAGTTATGCTCTACTTTGCCCCTTAAATAGACGAATTTCTGAAAATCTCCTCCCTCGAGTCGAGGCTCAGCCCTCGACTCGAGGTTGCCACATTTTGCCCATCCCTCGACTCGAGGCTCAGCCCTCGAGTCGAGGCTACTTCCATTTTCTCGATTTTCATCCACTAATCTTCACCCTCGAGTCGAGGCCCCTTGACCTCGACCGGAGGTCGAGTCCAGGAATTTTCTCGACCCGGGCTCCGCCTCTGATCCCCATCTTCATCCGTCTCGATCGTCTCTTCATTCTAACAATGCCAAGACTCTCGGTTTGGCCAAATTCCACCATTTTACCTGTAAAGCAGGCGAAAAATATCAATTATCTCTCAAGTAATACTTTTAGGCAAAAGAGTGATACTCTACACATTTATGCACAAAATCTAACACTTTTGATCACTTTTTGCACTAAAATGCACCCTAAAAACATGCATCAATTCACTCCAATTATAATACCCCCAAACTTGAAGTGTTGCTCGTCCTCGAGTAACATAGTAAGCACAAAGGAGTGAATTGATTGCAATTATATCACATGGCACCATAGAAGAAATAGAAGACCATCAAACTCATCAATGAACATGAATATCAATGCAAACTATCCACTAGCAATCATGATGGATCATGCTCAAATAAATGCAACATCAAACACTTAACACATTGCTCCTTCCATGGAGTGTTTCACTTTTCTCTCAAGTGTATAAAGGTATAATGCACTCAATCATCAAATTCATAAACATGTATTCCATAAGCTTGCCAAAGGACTCAATCTCAATCAAAATCATTTGAGTTTAATCAAGAATCAAAGAGGTCTTTCTTCAAGGTTGTAATGTAAGCTCTTTGGAATAGGTGGGATGTTTTTGGGAAAGAGTGACTCAAATAGTAAAGACTTGAATGATAGCTAATCAATACAACACACATCTCTTCAATTTTTGACAATCAACTCTTCTCATGCATTTCAAAGTCAAACACCACCATTCACTTGAGCTTTCTTTCTTTGAAGCTCACAAAATGAATCTTTCTTTTTCATGTTCACAACTTTCTTCACAATTCAATTTTTTATCTCAACCATTCTTTCTTCTTTCAAGCATCATCACTTAGCTCATCATCTTTCCACCACACTTCACAATCAAACCACCATCTTTAGCCAACAATCAAGCTCTACTAAATATAGGACAAGAAGGCTCATAAAAATAGGAAAATAGTTTTAATTTCACTTGGCTTGCCAAAGAATAAGGAAATAAGGCTCAACATGGCTCACTAAGGAAATCAAATAAGTTTGGTGGGGAAAAATTTGGCAAAGTGACTCATTATATCAAGCATGACCTCTTATCATATTCATGACATCACACATATATCAATATCAACAAGTCTAATGGCAAGTTCTAGCATACAAATATATGAATGATGCACTCTCAATGAAATCATATCAACCGTATAAGATGTACGATTATAAAGGCACAAAAACTCACGGGCTTAAATTGAGCAATGAATCAAGCATTATCAATCACATTCATCTTTACATAAACATCAAGCATGCTAGCTTCAAGCTACATACCAACTCATGATCACATCAAAATTCAATAAGTCTTGCAATTCAAGCACAAGTGCACATGTACATAATCTCAAGCAAACTCACTATGTCAAGAATGATACTAAAAGATATGCAATAAATCCACAATTAAGCTCAAGACATACTAGCCCAAAAATATATGCAAGAAATCCAAGGCACAATTATAGCATCATCATCATATCCATAAACATTAAGCTCAACAAACCCCAAGATCATATAAGAGCACAAAAGATAGGTAAAGAGAAAAGAATACGTCCCTAAACTTAGACAAGTCTAAGTTTGAAAGGAAGTGTTGTACCATAAGCCTTTAAACTCCATCTTCCTTCAAACATGTAGGGCTTATCATGCTTTTATGCCCTTTCCTTCTTGATCTTGCCTTTCCTTGCAATTCCAATGGCTTCCCAATTCATCTACCAAGTGTACCTACAATTGAGCACAAGAATCATCAAATCATCACCACTAAGAGATGCACGTAAATAATAACGATCAACACCCCCAACCTTGAATGATAGCATCAATTCAAGTTTAGCACAAGAGTGATGCAAATATATGCAACTCCAAATGATATCAATAATAAGCTCAATACTCCCAATAAATCCCATAGCATGATAACACAACTTCCTAAGCATGAGCAATTAAGTACCTAGCCAATTCTCCCAAAAATGAAACAAAACACAAAGCTACCAAAAAGCACACAAAAGAAACAAAAAGGATGGGTTGCCTCCCATCAAGCGCTATTTTTATTGTCCTTTGCCGGACTTATTCGTTCACTTCTCACTTCCTTCATCGGAATGGCCAAGGATAGCGATCCTCCTTCCCATTATATCTCATCCTTTGAGTAGGAGGTTCACATAATTGATAGGGCAACCATATATAGGTATGCATAGTGTCCATGGTTGTCCCCTTGTCTCTCTCGCCATCCTCCTTCTCCACTCCTTTCTTTCAAGGATGCCCAAGCGCTTCATCAATTCCTTCATATAGTCAAAGTTCACAAGAGATAAAATTAAATCATTAGAAGCATCAATATCAATAAAAGTACCAATTGAAGAGTTTGAAGGTATAGAAATGCTCATTTCAATCTTCAAGGCTTCATTCAATGCTTCTAGATTTTCTTCCTCATTATTGCTCATGTCCATCAATGGACATTCCTCTTCTTCACTTTCGACAAGGAAATCTTCTACTTCATTCTTCATGCTTGGACCCTCTACTACATCAACTTCACTTTTGTTTTCTTCCTCCCCTTCTTCTTCTTGATTCTCCATGATGGCTATGTTCTTCACTTGGAGTAGAAAATATTTGATTTGACTTTTTAACACCATGAATTGAGCTTCGGTGATCTCCATGTTTCCCTCTATCATTGACTCAACCATTGCCTTGGTCTCAAAATATTTTCATACAAGGGAAGCATTTCTTCACATCTCGTTTCATCTTCCTCAAATTTTTCTAGCATTACTCCAAGTATCTCTTTCAATATAGCTCTCACATCATGGAGTCCCCATTCTTCATAATGAAATGAAACTTGTGGCATTTGGTAGTCATACTCATAGCTTCTCCCATCATCATAGTATTCCCCTTCCGATGCTCCTTGATACTCAAATCCACAACATGGATCGAATGTTTGATCATAATGCTCATAATATGGGAACATCTCTTGAGGTGGGGGAGGAATTTCATCACATCTCCAATCTTGATAATTGGATGGAACTTGTTGCAATTGAGAATTATCATCATAGTTCCTCCAATTATTGTATCCACATTCTTCATAGTGTGGAGGATACACCATACTCTCTTGATAAAACTCTTGATTCCACGCATATGAGTCGTATCCTTCCATCTAGACAAGATAGCAAGTATCAAATTCACACAAAAATAACAAAACAAACAAAAATATAAAGGCAACAAGTAGCCACTTCAAACAATTCCTAAGTCTCACTTAAGGCGCAAAAACTAATTCCCGGCAACGGTGCCATTTGTTTCGTAGTTTTGAAAAGCGGTATTAAGACCAATCAAGAATATCGAACCCAAGGGAATTAGTATGCACGTGAGGCCCTAGAAATACAAGTTCTCGATGACTATTGATGCAAAGAGGGTTTGGAAATAAAAACACAAAAAAATACAAGAAATAAACTCAAACAAAACAAGAGACAAATGATCGAACACTTAGAAGGCAAGCACAAACACAACAATAAATGGGGAATTTGGGGTGCTAGGGCTAACATCCATCAAGGAATCAATGATCAACAAGCTACAATTGCATCAAATTACAAATCAACTAAGATAGAAAGCCTAAAACCATCATGAAATTAATCACTCCATTAATAACACAATGCCTAATGTGAGTATCCTCGGTGCAACTAATCTCTCGATTCGAAGCACCCAATCCATACATTCATACACTATTATAACCCGATTAATCCCTAATCACGTTAGCTCAACTATCGCCTATTGCTAGGGTGATCAAACATTAATCTAAAGAGATAATTTTGCATGAAGCACAATTGAGAATCACAATTAGGAAGCAATCTAACTCAATTGATCAACAATCATCAACAATCATAGCATAGACAATCAAATCATCCTCAATTTCAATTAACCCAAGCACAAGAGAGTTAGCCCATGGTGCCAAGAGCAAAATCCATGGGAGGAAAATCAAGATGAGCAATTAAAAACAAAACAGAACAATTAAGAAATTGAAAAGAGATAAGAGGAAGAACATCACCAATTGAATTGAATCAACAAAAATAGGAATGCTTGAGTCTAAATACACTTCTTCTCCTATGCAATTACAAGCTTGAATTGAGAAAACAAGAGATCTAATGCTAATCTAATCAACAACAATTGAAATCTAAACCTAAATCTATCAATCTACTCTACCTACAAGGAGAAATTGGCTTGGGGCCTAAGAAATGCCCTAAAACCGCTGGTAATCGCTTTATCTAATTGTTGTCAAGTTATGCTCTGCTTTGCCCCTTAAATAGACGAATTTCTGAAAATCTCCTCCCTTGAGTCGAGGCTCGGCCCTCGACTCGAGGTTGCCGCATTTTGCCCATCCCTCGAGTCGAGGCTCAGCCCTCGAGTCGAGGCTGCTTCCATTTTCCGATTTTCATCCACTAATCTTCACCTCGGGTCGAGGCCCCTGGACCTCGACCAGAGGTTGAGTCCAAGAAATTTTCTCGACCCGGGCTCCGCCCCGATCCCCATTTTCGTTCATCTCAATCGTCTGTTCATCCTAAGAATGCGGTACTCTCGGTTTAGCCAAATTCCACCGATTTACCTGTAAAATGGACGAAAAAAATCAATTATCTCTCAAGTAATACTTTTAGGCAAAAGAGTGATACTCTACACATTTATGCACAAAATCTAACACTTTTGATCACTTTTTTCACTAAAATACACCCTAAAACATGCATCAATTCACTCCAATCAAGGCGGAGTCCTCGGGACAAGAAAATTTCTTGGACTCGACCTGCAGTCGAAGGCCTAGGCCTCGACCCGAGGTTGCGGCAAAAGAATGAAATCCCAAAAATCAAAGGAGCCTCGACTCGAGGCTCGACCCTCGAGTCGAGAAGCAGGCAAAAGGTGGCAACCTCGAGTCGAAGATTTTTCCAAAATTCGTCTATTTAAAGGGCAAAATAGAGCATACCTCAAAAACATTCCATAGAGCTGTTACCAGCAGTTTTGGGGTGATTTCTTAGGCCCCAAGCCAATTTCTCCTTGTAGGTAGAGTAGATTGTTAGATTTAGAGAGATTTTCAATTGTTGTAGCTTAGATTAGCATTAGATTAGCATTAGATCATTAGATTTCTCATTTCAAGCTTGCAATTCCTTTGGAGAAGAAGTGTATTGAAGACTCAAGCATTCCTATTTTATTGATTTACTCCAATTGGTGATGTTCTTCCTCTCTTGTCTTTTCAATTCATTAATTGTTGTAATTAGATTTGTGTTTGTGCAATTAGATCTTCTACCCATGGATTTTGCTCTTTGCACCATGGGCTAATACTCTTGTGCTTAAGTTAATTAAAATTGAGGATGATTTGATTGCCTATGCTATGATTGTTGATGATTGTTGATCAATTGAGTTAAATTGCTTCCTAATTGTGATTCACATTGTGCTTCATGCATTCTTATCTCTTTAGATTAATGTTTGATCACCCTAGCACTAGGCGAGAGTTGAGCTAACGTGATTCGATATTAATCAGGTTATAATTGTGTATGAATGTATGAATTAGATGCTTCATAATTGAGAATACTCACATTAGACATTGTGTAGTTAATGGAGTGATTAATTGCATGATAGTTTTATGATTTCTATCTTAGTTGATTTGCAATTTGATTCAATCATAGCTTGTTGATCATTGATTCCTTGATGGATATTATCCCTAGCACCCAAATCCCCCATTTATTGTTGTTATTTTGTCCTTGCCCTCAAAGTGTTTGATCATTTGCATTGTTGTGTTGTTAAGTTCATTTCTTGCATCTTGGTGAGTTTTTGTTTCGAATTCGTGATTGCAACAATAGTCATCGAGAACTTGCATTCTTAGTGGCCTCACGCGCATACTTTTTCCCTTGGGTTCGATATACTTGATTAGTCTTAATACCGTTTGTCGGAATCCTACAATCAGCGAGGTTATGCTTTAAACCTTCTACATAGAGAACTTCCTCAACTTGTACATCACTAATGTGTAAAGTTCCAACTCCTCTGGTAACACCAAAGTTGTTGTCACCAAACACTACTGTGGGCCAACTTGTATCCGCATCGTGCTCAAAAGTTGCTTATCTCCAGTCATATGCTTCGAGCACCCACTCTTGATGTACCGTGCAACTTTTCCAAAGAAATCATCTTCTTTGACCCACAAAGATCCTGCACGTTTAGTTAAGTTTTAAGTACCCTTTAGCATTGGGTCCTTGAGGGTTAGAGCAGTCTTTAGGAATCCATAGGAATAGATCCTTCTTATCAAGTTCGAAGATCTTATCCTTCTTTCATATTTGTCAACATAGACAGTTTCATCCTTTGGTGTCTTCTTGATTGTATGTCTATGGGTGTCGATTGTGTTCCTTCCAGAAAACTTATGACTCTTCGAGGTCCTCTAGATGGAGTGATCATATGTTGTGCAATGGTTCTCGGGGTTCGATGATAAGAGTACATTCTACTTGAGCCATCAAAAGATTCATATCTTACAGGTACAGACGGCTTAATAGTTCATTTAGCAAACTTCGAAGTTTACGTAGGCTGTGTAGTCTTGGTGAGACTGTCTCCACAGAGAGACGATTTCGGCTGATGTCTACTTTTCTCGACCTTGCCGAGGTTTCTTAAGCTTAGATTCCCCTACTTTTGATACCTCATCAATTTGTTTAGGTAGTTGAGTATGACTACTCTTCTTCCCATTCAACCGATTTACTTGGTCAACATCTTTTTACCCTTATCGGTAGGTTTAGGTGCGGAACCTTCTCCTACAAAATCATTACCCTTAACATGTGTACTTTTTACTGGTACACTTGTTTGAACCTGTGAGGATTGGGCAAAGATAAAGCCAATTCTCTTCTTTACGTTAGGTGTTTGAGATGAATCAACTATAGTTTGAACAATGAGTGATGCTTTGTTCAGTTGATCCAGTCTCAAACTTAAACGTTCCTCACTTGATTTTATCCTTTCATATTGATGGAAAAGTTCATCAAACTTTGCTTGTAGGATTTTCAATTGATCGGTCTTCTCAAGATTCTCGGCAAGTAACCTTTCTACCGGTTGATCTTGTTCGACACACTTCATTCGAAGAGTATTTAACTCTTCAAGTCATCTGTTCAAGGTTTGCTAGTATCTCAGATGACTTGCCGTAGTCTCTTGAATAAGTAGATCAATTTTAGCCCTTAAGCTAGTGTTTTCTTTTTCCACATAGTTATAAGTATTTATAGCAATTTTGAGATCTCCCATTAACTTATCAACAAAGTTATGGTCAAACTCTTCTGCTAGGAAGGTGCGAGAAGTAGACGAAGAACAAGAGTCGAAAGTACCTCATCACCAATAGCCACAAGACATACTCCCTCCGTCCCAGTTGTTTTCTGATTGACTTTTTAACGGTTTTTGTGGTAGAATTATTTCATAGTAATATGTGTACATAAATTGTTTTATATGAATGGTATTTTAGTTAATAAGATCAACTAGCATACCATTCATATAAAACAACTTTTATACAAATATTACTATGAAATAATTCTCCCACAAAAATCGTTAAAAAGTCAATCATGAAAACATGTGGGACGGAGGGAGTAGGTCATTGTCAAGAGAAATCGATGAAGATGTTGAATCAATTGATGTAGAGTCTTCTTCTCCAGCAAGTAAAGCTCTCTTGTTAGCAAACTTTCTATTTCTCTTAAGTCTCCTCTCTTTCCCTAGGAGTTCATTACGGACGAGTCATATTGAAGTGTCCGGTTTATGACAAGTATAACAACTATCATCTCTAGAGGATCTTCTGGGATTGGAATCTCTTCTAGGAGAAAAGTCTCTTCTTCTAGGACTTCCTTCTCTTCTTCTCTCAGGAGTTTTGAATCTTCTTTCATCCTTGTATTATACGATCTCCTATGCAGAGCTAGTAGAAGACTTTGTATCAGAGTTTGAAACCTGTCTTTTTAGTATTCTTCTAATGTCTTCTATATTTCCCAAACTTTGAATTCATTTTGTCTAACTTTCTGGTCAAGAGTGTCATTTGTTCTTTCATACTTAAGTCTTCTCCTACTCGGCTCCTTTGCGGAAAGTAACAGGAGCAACCTTGAAAGCAACCTCTTTTCCTACACTTTGAATTTTCTTCATCCTCATCTTCTTCTTGTTTAAGATCATATTCATGAGCTTTTAGATGAGAGAATAACTCATGATGACTTCTTCTATTGAGATCTTTGGTATCCTTGATCACGGTGATTTTCACTCTCCACTTGCTAGTCAATGATCCGAGTATTTTATTTTTGTTTCTTTCTCAGTGTATGACTTGCCTAGAGAACTTGCTTTGTTGATTATGGTTGTCAACCTTAAATCCAACCGATCTATTGTCTTATACGGCTTCATCTTGAGAGTATCGAATGAATGAAGAATTGACTGCAATTTGTTCTCTTTGATTTATTACGATCCTTTACACATGAGTGCCTGATTGGAGTGAATTGATACATGTTTTTAGGGCCATTTTTAGTGCAAAAAGTGAGCTAAAGTGTTAGTTTTTGTGCCTAAATGTGAAAAGTATCACTCTTTTGCCTAAAAAGTATTATTTGTGAGGTTTTGATGTATTTCGCCCGTTTTGCGGGTAAATCGGTGGAATTTTGCCAAAC
Source organism: Paraleonurus japonicus (assembly GCA_030762865.1). Lineage (NCBI taxonomy): Eukaryota > Viridiplantae > Streptophyta > Magnoliopsida > Lamiales > Lamiaceae > Paraleonurus > Paraleonurus japonicus. The sequence goes on from CM061060.1 coordinate 32,738,560, forward strand.
CGAGAGTACCGGTATTCTTAGAATGAAAAGACGAACATACGGGACGAAGTCGGGCAGGAGCCCTTCTCGATAAAAATTCCCGATCTCGAGTTCGAGTCGAGGGTGCACAGACCTCGACTCGAGGTTCATCTTTGGAGGGAAATCATTTAAAAAATTGGCAAGCTCGACTCGAGGGAGGAGCCTCGAGTCGAGGGGGACGAAAATTGCATCAAGCTCGACTCGAGGGCGAGGCCTCGACTCGAGGCTGGAGAGAAATTTAAAGAAACGTGTTAGCGACTTTAGGGCTCGACTCGAGGGCTTGAAGCTCGACTCGAGGAGTGCCCAAAACCGAAAAATTCAGTTTTAAGCCATGGAAAGCCAAAACAGAGGGAGAGTTGATTCTAGCAATTCAGAGCGGTTTCTAGGAGTTCCTTTGAGCGAATTTTACATTTTGTAGCTTGAATTTACTTGTAATTGCACTAGATTGTTAGAATTGAGATAGATTCCACATTTAGATCATTAGATTAGTAGATTGGTGATTGTAATTGAAGTTTGCGCTGAGAATTGAGAAGAAGTGAAGTTGAATTGAAGCATTGTACAAGATTAATCATTCTTATTTTTGCCTATTGAAGCTTAATTGGTGATGTTCTTAACCTTTGATCTCTTTAATTCATTGCTTGTAGTGATTAGATTTTCAATTGCTTTCTTAGATTTTCTAGCCATGGATTTTGCTTGTAGCACCATGGGCTAATAGCCTTGTGCTTGGGATAATTGAAATTAGGGATGAAGTGATTGCCTCATGCTATGATTGTTGACAATTGTGATCAATTGACTTAGATTGCTTCCTAATTGTGATTCTTAATTGTGCTTCATGAAAAATTGTCTCTTTTGATTAATGGTTGATCACCCTAGCAATAGGCGAGAGTTGAGCTAACGTGATTAGGTGTTAATAGGGTTTCAATTTTGCATGATTGTATGAATTGGGGACGTCTACATTGAGAGATGGGAAGAACTAAGGATACTCACATTAGGCATTGTGATATTAATGGAGTGATTAATTTCATGATGGTTTATGCTTTCTAATTTGATTGATTTGCATTTGGATACAATCATAGCTTGTTAATCATGGATTCCTTGATGGAGATTATCCCTTGCACCCTATTCCCTCATTGATTTTAGTCTATTTGATCTTGCATTCTAAGTGTTTGATAAATTGTTTGCATAATCTTGCCATTTAAATTCTTGCAATTTGTAGTGATTTAGTTCAAGAGCTTGTTGCAACTCTAGCCGATTAGAACTCTTATCCTTGAATTTCATTTGCATACTTCCTCCCTTGGGTTCGATATTTTTGTTGATTGGTCTTAATAACTCTTACCCTATACACTCCAATCAAATGGCGCCGTTGCCGGGAGTTAGTTTTTGCGCCAATAAGTGAGATTCGAGGATTGTTTGAAGTGGCTATTTGTTGTTTTTATTTTTGTTTTTGTTGATTTTATTGGTGAGAAGTTGATACTTGGATTTGTGGCATTGTAGGTGCATGCGAACAAGATCAAGTGGTGTTCCATCCTTGCCACTAAATCCGAATATTGAGGCTACGTTGAGAAGAAATCGTGTGAGGCAGCGAAGGGAAGATATGGAAGGAGAAGATCAACGGAATGAGGAGAGAGTGGGTGGTGAACCACAAGTTGAGGAGTTGAATGGACATGGAGAGGGAAGAGTAGACAATGGAGGTCATGGGAACAATTTTAATGCTCAAGATAACCCTTTATTTCAAGGGATGCCACCACAACACTTTCCTTACCAAAATCCATACCCTTATCCTCCACAAGTCCATCAATACCCATATTATCCACCTTATCCACCATACTTCCCTCAAATGCCTTACATGAATGAGCCACGATACCATGAGCCACCCCATATTCCGAATGCCCAACCACAACCACAACCTATGAATGAACTACCACCTCAAGGGAGGCCATTGAGAGAGTTTTTGAGCCACAACCTAGAGAGCACTACGATGGGATAGCAAGGCCGAGAATAGAAGCCAACAATTTTGAGATAAGTCCCGCTTTGGTGAGGATGCTTAGAGAGAGACAATTCGAAGGCAAGGACGAAGATGAATGTCCACATCAACATATGGCACAATTCTTAGAGATTTCGGACACTACAAAATACCATGGGGTACCCGAAGATGCAAAGAAGCTTAGGCTTTTCTCCTTCACTCTTACGGGAGAGCCAAAGCTTGGCTTAATTCTATTCCGCCCGGAACCGTACGTACATGGGAGGACCTTAGCAAGAGATTCTTGATGAAATTCTATCCGCCATCCAAGACGGTGCAAGCAAAGGAAGCTATTTCTCACTTTCGCAAAAGAATGGAGAGACTATTCCGGAAGCATGGGAGAGGTATGGTATGCTACTCATCAATTGTCCGCAACATGGTTTTTCCGATGAGCAAACCATTATGTATTTCTACACCGGCCTCAATGATTCCGATAGAGCTTTCTTGAATGCTTGTGCCAATGGGTCAATTTGGTCCAAGTCGGTGATAGAAATGAAACAAATCATGGAAAATATTGCTCAAGATTCGTTTCAAGCAAGTGTTAGTAGGGGGAACCACCATCGGGTGTCTCAAGTGGAGGAAATGGAGAGTATGAAGTCTATGATGATGGCCATGATGGACAAGATTGGAGCTCTTACCGTGTCACAACAAGGGGGAAATCCTCCACCACATGCTCAAGTTGATAGTTTTCAAAGCTTAATGCCTATGGAAGAAGTGAACTATATGGGGAGGCCTCCATTTCAAGGAGGCTATCAAGGAAGCAATCATCAAGGCAATCTCCAAGGTGCAAGGCCCTATCAAGTGCCATACCAAAATAGACACCAAGGAAGTTATCCACCTCAACCTCACTTCAATGGCAACAATTGGAGAAGTCACGAAAATTTCTCATATGCCAACCCGAGAATCGCCGTCCAAACCCCTGTACTAGATCCGGGTGCCAAAGCTCCTAATAATGTGGGGAAAGCAACTACGGAGGAGTTACTTGGGATGATAGTGAAGAAGTTGGAGGAAAATGATGCAAAATTCAAGACCATTGAGCACCAAGTGGGACAAATTGCCACAACGGTTGGGAAGCTTTCTTCTACGGTGGATCACATGCAAAACAAGGGAAGTATCCATCTACCACCGAGCCTAATCCAAAGGAGTTTTGTAGTGCTATTCAACTAAGGAGTGGTGTTAGCTATGAAGGCCCAAAGATGCCTAAAAATGGGGATGTTGAAAAAGAGGTGGTGAAAGAGGAAGAAGTTATTGAAGAAAATGTGGTTGTGGAGAAAGAAGAGGCAAGTGAAGAGCAAGCAAGAAGAGAGTCCAAGAAAGAAGAAGAGAAGTCCAAGAAAGATGCATGGGGAGTGCCTATGAAAGCTAAGTCGGTTCCCTATCCTCAAAGAGTAGTGAAGAAAAAGCTAGAGGGAGGAGTTTGGTAAGTTTTGAAAGTCTTAAAGAGCTTGCATGTTGAAATTCCACTAATGGATGCCCTTGAACAAATACCCCACTATAATAAGTTTTTGAGAGATATTATGTCTAAGAGGAGGAGTTGGGATGAAAAGGGTATACTTAAGCTCGTGGAGGAGTGCAAAGAGATATTGGAGAGAGATTTACCACAAAAGAAGAAGGATCCGGGAGCTTCATTATACCATGCAAGATAGGTGAGAATGTGAACATTCAAGGTTTGTGTGACTTGGGAGCAAGTATAAATGTCATGCCTTTGGCAATTTTTGAGAAATTGAAGCTAGGAGAGGTGACTCCTACTAATATCAACCTTCAATTGGCGGATCAATCATTTGCTCGTCCATACGGGATCATTGAAGATGTATTGGTAGGAGTTGGCAAGTTCCTATTTCCGGTTGATTTCATTGTTCTTGACATGAAGGAGGAGCTTGAGGCACCGATCATACTTGGTCGACCTTTCCTTGCTACGGGAAAAGCAATTATCGATGTTGAGAGAGAGGGAGCTCACATTGAGCTACAATGGAAAAGAGATGACATTTTCGAGAGCTCCATTGGAAGAAGTTGCCCAAAGCAAGATGGAGAAGAAGAAGTGTGGCTATATAGAGATTATCAATTCATGCTCTTCCATTGATAGGGATGATTCTTTACCTTTTTCTTCTTCTAACTCTTTAATTAAGGAGCATTTTATTCCTTCTTGTAATGTGATGGCTAATAAGTCTTGTGTTTCTTTGGATGATTGTAGGAAGAAGGAAGCCGTCATTGATACTTTGCTTGATTTTGGTGATAAGAAGCTTGAAAAGAAGGTGAGAAGGAAGTGACCAAACTTGAGCAATGCTCAAGTTTGGGGTTGTTAGAAGAAAGGAAGCAACCGCTTGAGGAGAAGGTGGAAACCTTTGTAGTTGGAGACCAAGTAGTATGGAAGGAATCGGATTGGATGAGACTACTAGGAGTAAAAAGACTCAAAGAGGTGTTGAAAGTGAAGGAGATAAAAGAAGAAGGAAAACTCCTAGTGGAAGACGAAATGGGATGTTGTCTATTGACAAGGGAAATTTTGGTTAGGCACAAGGACCCTTCCACCCTAAAAGAAGTGCCTAACATTCTTGTAGATAAAAGGGAAGTATGAACTCTTAGAGTTCCGTCCGGCAAAGGACGTTAAACCTAGCGCTAGATGGGAGGCAACCCATCATTTTATTGCTTTTGTGTGTTTGTGTTTTGCTCTTTTTGTGGTTTTTGCCTTGGAGTCTTAGGAATTGCTCATGCTAGGAGAAGGGTTAGTTGATGGAGAGCTTAATTGGTTTTGAGCTTTATTGTTATATCATTTAAGGGGTTGCATAATTGTATCATTCCCATACTTAATTGTGAATGCATATCCTCATTCAAGTTTGGGGGTGTGTATCTAGTTTTGAAGTGCATTCCTTATTGATATTAAGTGGATGACTAATAATGCCCGTATGTAGGTATACTCACTACAAGGATTGGAAAGGATCAAATTTGCAAAGGAATCGAGAATCGAGAAGGAAAGGAGAGCTTAAAAGTTGGTGAAAATGAGCATTAAGGAAGAGAACCCGGTCTCCTCGATCGAATGAGCGACCGGGCTTAAATCGAGGGACCAAAACGGTAATTTCTTGCATATTTGGGTTCATTAGGCGTGTAGAGGTCTATTTTGGGAGTTTTAGGGGTCGGGTCGGACTTGGGATTCGTAAAAATGCCTGGTCTCGACCCGAGGTCGAGCTTGCATAGACCTCGAGTCGAGGTACTTAGACTTAGAAAAATTTCTGGAAATGGCACATTCCTCGACTCGAGGGAGGAACCTCGAGTCGAGGCTTTTGAAAAGTGGGATTCCTCGAGTCGAGGCCTGACCCTCGACTCGAGGCTGGTGTCTGTTATAAATACGCAGATTAGTTTCGGATGTCACGACTCGAGGGTTTCTTCCCTTTAACGATCCTATTCGCCGTTCCTTCATAATTTTGACATTTTCCTGCTGTTTTCACCGGTTAAACATCACCATTGTTTCATCATATTGTTATCATATTGTCATCAAGAGTAGATTTTGAGGGTTTTTGACATTCAAATTGGGGATTTTGAGGAGTAGTGAGTGGGTCTTTGCATTTGAACGATTTTTGGCAAGTTTCTCAAATAAGGTACGTAATTCATCATCTCATGGTCTTCAATTTCATGATTGGTAGTTGATTATTGCTTGAGTATTGATAAAAGTGCTTGAATTTATTTGAATTGAAATCTCATTTGAGCATTTTGTCAAGCACTTGGTATGCATGATTGATATTGATAAATTGAAGCTATTGTTGAGGATATTTGAGTTGATTGATGAATGTATGAGCATGTTTAGGATTGTATACGATGATTTGCTCAATTATTTGTGGAATTTGGCTTGAATGGTGATTTATGGTATATTTTATGAATTCCTAGTGCATTTGTGTTATATGTGGTCAAATTGAGTGGAGTATGGATGATATAAAGGAAAGTTTTGTGATGATGTGTTCGATTACTTGCTAGTTGGCTTGTTATTATTTGATTTATTTGTGGAGCATATTTGAAGGATTTTTGGTGAGCTTAAATGATGACTTTCATTGTCTTAAGCCATTCTAGTAAGTATGTATATGTTGAGGATTAGTTGAGCACTTCTATGGATTATACTTGAATTGATTGACTCATTGACCATTTTGTGAGGATTGATTGTCTAGTCATTAGGAATTTTGTTGGGCTTGGAAATTGTTGTTGACTTGTTCATGATTTAGAGTGATATTTTGAGCTAGCTTTTTGATTGTTGGACTCATTTGTGCTATTGGGATTATTTGTGCGGGAGTCATGTTTAGAGGAGTGGATGGCCACAACTTTTCGGATGCCGAGATCCGAGAGAGAGAAGAGGCTATACGTTTTGCACACCGAATGCCCGCTGAATTGGGAATTCAGTGGGATGAATACAAGTGGAGAAAGCACATTATTTTGTATGCTTTGAGTTGTACAAGAAGGTGGTCGGACTCGTCTCGTAGATCATAACCGCATGCTTTCTATGGGAATTGAAGATGACATTCCAAGATTGTTCGAGCAAGTAGGCATGGGAGGTTTTCTAGCTAAGAGACCTCGGACCTATCTTGGACTCACTCTCGAGTTCTTATGCACCGTCAAAGTCCACAAGGCTAGGAGGAACAAGTTTGCACGGAAGATCACTTTTGAGCTTATGGGGAACGAGTACGAATTGACGTTAGATGAGATTAATGAGCTACTAGGAGCACCTACCGACCCCGATAGATCACTTTTGAACATTAGAGGGGAGTACAATGCTAAGAGGTTACTGGAGGCGTATTTCTGATTCGGGGCTCCGAGTCAACACGAGTTTGTGCCGGGAAATCTAAGAGCACACACATTCGGAACCCGGTGGTTCGATACTTAGAGAAGATCCTCGCGAGTACCATATTCGCGAGATCGGAGGGAGGAGCCGTGGTTTACGAAGAGCTATATGTTTTGTGGTGCTTCTTGCATGGAGTCGATTTAATGCGGCCGCCTACCTATGCTACTTATTTGAGAGAGCCACGAGCACTAAGTTCAAGAAGATAAATTTTGGTGGGATGATTACTCGATAGTGAGCACCTTGGTATTCCTACTCATAACCTTGTGGCACTAGATGGTCCAGATTTGACTACGAGACACTATGAGGCGCATGAGGACGCTAGATCGTATCGGGAGGACGTGGTGCCTACGGCAGCATCATGGTGGCGGTTTCCTCTTCCTAATAAGAGGTTGACTACTTTTTCGGATCTCAGGCCTTTGTGACTATCAATCTGCGTATGTGGTCGCGGCGTCACCGATGCCATCGATGCTTACACAAGGGAGCATGGAGACGTGCTTAGAGATGAGGGGGATGATGATGATCAGCAGAGTCAGCAATCGTGGGTCGGATTCTCGATTCTTGATGATGATGGAGATGCGGTTAGAGCGAGATGTTGCCGAGGAGGTTGAGTCCGAGGACGAGGATGAGGATGACGAGGAGCCGGAGCAAGAAGAGCAGCTGTCCGAGATGGAAGAGGAGTATCGGCGAGAGATTAATATGTACCGGCAGGATGAGATGAGGAGTAGAGAGTACGAGGCGGGGAGTTCGTCTCGAGACCATGGGTTCGACGGAGGAGATGTGGGCAGACAGTCGGAGGATGCACATTGAGAGTCCGACTCGGCGAGGATGAGATGTACCGGATGATGGAGGAGTCACGTAGGTTCAATGAAGAGACAAGGAGGATGCAAGAAGAATCAATGAAGACGCAAAATGATATGTATTCTCTCCTTCAACAAATAAGCTCGTGGAATTTCGGGCCAAGCTATCCTCCTCCACCACCACCTTCCGACTACTAGGGCTATCCCCTATTCCTCACTCCCTCTTCTTAGTTTTAGATGCTTATGTTTTGGTGGATTGTACTCGTATTTTGATTAAGGTCTTTTGTGATGACTTGTGATGATTTGATGTTTGGATGTTTTGGATGGATGATTTAAGTGATGCTATGATTTCTTTGATATATTGTTGAGCCTATTGTCTATTGGTAATTTTGACTTGATGATCCTTTGGATTTCTTTATTCCATGATTCCATGTTCATTTGTCTTGAGCTTAGTAGTGGATTAATTGACATATTTTTGAGTATCATCTTGATATAGTGAGTATGCTTGAGGTTATGTACATGAGCATTTGTGCTTGAGTTGTAAGATTGTTGAATTTGTTATGATCATTAGTAGATGTGTAGCTTGATGCTAGTTGCTTGATTAATTATGTGAAGATGAATGTGATTGATAATTCTTGATTCATTGCTCAAGTTAAGCCCGTGAGTTTTGTGCCTTCATAATCGTACATCTTATACGGTTGATTAATCCTTTGTGAGTGCATCATTCATGATTTGTATGCTAGAACTTGCCACTTGACTTGTGGATATTGATCTTTGTGTGATTTCATCAAAATGATAAGAGGCCATGTTGATATGATTAGTTACTTTGCCAAATACTTTCCTACCAAATACATTTGATTTCCTTAGTGAGCCATGTTGAGCCCTATGATACTATTTCTTTGGCAAGCCAAGTGAAATTGAAACCATTTAGCCTATTTTGATTAGCCTTTCTTGTCCTATGTTTAGTTGAGCTTGAATGTTGGCTAATGATGGTGATTTGATTGCTAAGTGTGGGAAGATGATGAGCAAAGTGATGAATGAAGCATAAAGAAAAGAAAGGTTGTGAAAGATTGAATTGTAAAGAAAATGCATGAAAAGAATGATTCAATTTGTGAGCTTTAAAAAGAGAAAGCTCAAGTGAATGGTGGAATGATCATTGAAGTTAAAAAGGAAGAGTGTTGCTAGATGAAAGTGAAGAGATGTGCATTGTATTGATTAGTTTACATTCAAGTCTCTACTAATTAGTCACTCTTATCCATAAATATCCCACCTTTCCAAAGAGCCTACATTACAACCTAGAAGAAAGACCTCTTTGATTCTTGATTGATCACAAATGATTTTGATTGAGATTAAGTCTTGTGGCAAGCATATGGTGTACTTGTTCATGCAATTGATGATTGAGTGCTTTAAACCTTGATACACTTGAGTGAAGAGTTAAACACTCCATGGAAGGAGCAATGTGTTGAGTATTTGATTGAGCATTTGTTTGAGCATGATTTGTCTTGATGGCTAGTGGATAGTTGCATTGATACAAGTGATCATTGATGAGTTCGATTGTCTTATTTTTCGTCTATGATGCCATGTGACATAATTGCAATCAATTCACTCCTTTGTTCTTAGTTTCTACGTTGCTCGAGGACGAGCAACAATTCAAGTTTGGGGGTATGATTGGAGTGAATTGATACATGTTTTTAGGGCCATTTTTAGTGCAAAAAGTGAGCTAAAGTGTTAGTTTTTGTGCCTAAATGTGAAAAGTATCACTCTTTTGCCTAAAAGTATTATTTGTGAGGTTTTGATGTATTTCGCCCGTTTTGCGGGTAAATCGGTGGAATTTTGCCAAACCGAGAGTACCGGTATTCTTAGAATGAAAAGACGAACATACGGGGACGAAAGCGGGGTCGGGCCCGAGGCCCTTCTCGATAAAAATTCCACGATCTCGAGTTCGAGTCGAGGGTGCACAGACCTCGACTCGAGGTTCATCTGGAGGGAAATCATTTAAAAAATTGGCAAGCTCGACTCGAGGGAGGAGCCTCGAGTCGAGGGGGACGAAAATTGCATCAAGCTCGACTGAGGGCGAGGCCTCGACTCGAGGCTGGAGAGAAATTTAAAGAAACGTGTTAGCGACTTTAGGCCTCGACTCGAGGGCTTGAAGCTCGACTCGAGGAGTGCCCAAAACCGAAAAATTCAGTTTTTAAGCCATGGAAAGCCAAAACAGAGGGAGAGTTGATTCTAGCGGTTCAGAGCGGTTTCTAGGAGTTCCTTTGAGCGAATTTTACATTTTGTAGCTTGAATTTACTTGTAATTGCACTAGATTGTTAGAATTGAGATAGATTCCACATTTAGATCATTAGATTAGTAGATTGGTGATTGTAATTGAAGTTTGCAGCTGAGAATTGAGAAGAAGTGAAGTTGAATTGAAGCATTGTACAAGATTAATCATTCTTATTTTTGCCTATTGAAGCTTAATTGGTGATGTTCTTAACCTTTGATCTCTTTAATTCATTGCTTGTAGTGATTAGATTTTCAATTGCTTTCTTAGATTTTCTAGCCATGGATTTTGCTTGTAGCACCATGGGCTAATAGCCTTGTGCTTGGGATAATTGAAATTAGGGATGAAGTGATTGCCTCATGCTATGATTGTTGACAATTGTGATCAATTGACTTAGATTGCTTCCTAATTGTGATTCTTAATTGTGCTTCATGAAAAATTGTCTCTTTTGATTAATGGTTGATCACCCTAGCAATAGGCGAGAGTTGAGCTAACGTGATTAGGTGTTAATCGGGTTTCAATTTTGCATGATTGTATGAATTGGGGACTTCTACATTGAGAGATGGGAAGAACTAAGGATACTCACATTAGGCATTGTGATATTAATGGAGTGATTAATTTCATGATGGTTTATGCTTTCTAATTTGATTGATTTGCATTTGGATACAATCATAGCTTGTTAATCATGGATTCCTTGATGGAGATTATCCCTTGCACCCTATTCCCTCATTGATTTTAGTCTATTTGATCTTGCATTCTAAGTGTTTGATAAATTGTTTGCATAATCTTGCCATTTAAATTCTTGCAATTTGTAGTGATTTAGTTCAAGAGCTTGTTGCAACTCTAGCTTGATTAGAACTCTTATCCTTGAATTTCATTTGCATACTTCCTCCCTTGGGTTCGATATTTTTGTTGATTGGTCTTAATAACTCTTACCCTATACACTCCAATCAAGTGCCAATGTTTCCCACATTTCCTTAGCAGATTTGCAGGTTTTGACTTTATTTGTAAGCTCTCTAGTCAAGGTTTCTATGATCTCTGTCACGAGCAACTTGATCAAGATTGAATAACTTCATTCCTTCATTTGATAGCTCGCTTATATTCTTTTGATTTCGGCGAGTGGATGTTTCAATTTCACTACTTCGAACTCACTAGATCCCAGTAGACCTTAATAGGTCCATCTTCAAGAATTTCAAGCATCCTATCATGTATTGCACCAAGGTGATTTTTCATGCGGAACTTTCGGTAGTCATAGTCTTCAATAGAGAATTCTCGTAGCTTTCTTGTTTCTTTGCTCTTATGAGAACTCATGTTAGCAATAAAACAGTTATGCAATAAATGCAATGAGTTTTTATGAAAAATAGTTTTTCAAAAAGATGCATTCGAGTGACCACAACAATCTTTCCTCAAAGATTATTAGTAACCAAAGCAAGTGGTCGATTGAACCACTTTGCTCTGAGACCACTTGTTGGTCCGGATGAGATGTGACAAGAGGTGTAAAGTCTAGAAGGGTGGTTGAATAGACTTTACCACACTTAAAATCTTTTGCAATTTTTTGTGGGCTGAGAGTGAGGTTAGAAGACTTTGTAAGTCTTCTTGAGATAGGTACTCAGTGTGCTAAGTGTGATCACAGACTTCGAGAAGTCGAAGTCTTCGATGGTGCGGAAGCTAATATCGTGAGTGTATTTGAAAAAAATCTTTTAAAGAAAACCTTCTTGATAAATACTTAGAGAGTTTTATGCAGGTTTTTAAAATGATGATGAATGAGCGATTATGAATATGAATGCGAGAAAACTTGTAAAGACACGAGAGATTTTTATAATGGTTCGGATATAACGATCCTACGTCCACTCTCCCCGATCCACACAGGGGGCCTTACTATCCACCAAATCTTAGTCTTGTCTCCTCTATCACCTCGAGGATTTGAGCACAAGAGGTTTTATAAGTTCTGCCCTTAGTACAACAGATGATCTTTGAGTTTTCAACTAACTTTAAGATCGATGATATAATCGACCTTCTCTCGTACTAAGAAATAGGAAGGTGATTTACAATTCCTTAATCGAATCGAAATCTTGATACAATGTTTTGCTCAATTCTTGGTTTGAATGAATATGCGTGTACTTGCTATGAATGATAGGATTTCTTTGCAATGTAGTTTCTCACACGTAGACTCGTGTCGATTAAAACCCTTCATTCCAATTTATAGATCCCTAAAATCAACTAGCCGTTAGACTAATTATCAATCAGGTCTTCTAAGAATGGTAAGTAATTGTTGGATTTATTCGTTGACTTTAGATAATTGATTGTTTGATCCCAATCAATTATCTCTTGATTGATTGACTTTGCAGATTCGATCTTCTCATCAAGGATCTGATTAATACTTGATATCTTAATTGATATATTGATTTGCTTCGATTTGGACATGTCTTCTATGTCAACTCTAGCAAGGTTCCCAACCTTGCTATCGTCTCATCAAAGTCTTCTTAACTACTTGTGTTTTCATGGATTGTTTCTATCTCTTCATCCGAGTATGTTTCAAGCCTTCTAACCTTTCGCAATAACTTCTTAGAATACACGAAACCTTCCGGTCTTCTTGATAGCAACCTTTACATTCTTCCGGTTGTTTGCCCTCACGGATCTTCCGACTTCAAGTCTTCTATCTTTGAGTCTTCTATCTTCAATCTTCGAGTTCTCAACTTCGTCAAGTCTTCTAGATAGATCCTAGCAAGGTTACCTTAACCAAGATTCTAACCTATCTAGATCAACTGACTAATAGGTTCAGCTAGTCCTATTACACTTAGGTTTTAGAAACATCATCAAAACATACAAAAATAAGACCAACAAAGGTGTGTCCTTACAGACTTATCACCTAAATTTTAAAATTTTAGAGGACATTTGTATATGTCTTGAAAATCAATCTCGAGGCATATGTAAATGTTTGGAAATATATTAATTTAGAGACACATAAAAAAGTGTCTCCAACTCTATTGGGACACGATACTTGGAGGCACAAGTGATAAGTGCCCCAACAGAGTACATATCGGGGCACTTTTCGGTCTATGGAAATCCATTTTTGTTGTAGTGTATGTGTACTCTTATTAGGCACACTTTGACCCGTGAGGATTGGATAGTTGAAAAACCAACACCGTGTTTGTTGTCCGAGAGGATTCAACTATGGTTTGAACAACATAAGAAGCTTTATTGATTGGCCGAGTTCGAGACTTAAACGTTCCTCATACGATTTTACACGCTCATGTTGATAGAAGAGTTCATGAAACTTAGCTTAAACAATCTTCAATCGATCTGTCTTCTCAAGGTTCTTGGCAAGTGGCCTTTCTACCGGTGATCTGTTCAACACACTTGACTTTCGAGCATTCAACTATTTGGCAGTGCCTTTTCAAACTCAACTGGTACATCAGCAGACTTGTCGACCCTTGAGTCAACATCTCAATCTTAGACTTTAAGCCACCGTTTTCATCTTCCACTTCCTTATAAACTTGTAAGACAGTCTTAAAATCAACCCTTAACTTATCAACAAGGTCATGGTTAATCTCCTTTATCCGATGAGAAGTTTGATGACGAATGGGATAAAGACTTTTCTTCATCCGCCATCGGGGCTTTCTTATCTCGCATATCTCCATTGTCTTTTCAATCTCTTTTCTCATTTGTGTCGGCTACGGGCGGTCATATTTGAAATGTTCGGCTTTTGATAGGTATGGTAGCCATTTTCACGAGAAAACCTTATGCAGGACAAGGTTCTCTTCTTCTCGGGCTGGACTCTCTTCTTCTATTAGGAGACTTGTATGTTCTTTCTAATGAACTCTCCCGATCTTTTATCCGTGGTAGGAGCCTTACTGCGACCTCGAGCCAAACTTCTTAGTATTCTTCCAATGTTTCTTGTATTTGCCATACTTGGAACTCATCTTATCAAACCTTCGATCAATAGAGCCATCTACTCCTTCAAGCTCAAGTTTTCTCCTACGGGTTCTTTGGGAGATGACTGCGGGGCAGTGTGAACGCTACTTCCTTTCTGCTTTGAGGTTGAAATACGTTCATCTTCATCCTCTTCTTGTTGAAGGTCATATTCATGTGCCTTTAGATGTGAAAATAACTCATGATGACTGTTTTTGTTAATGTCTTTGGTTTCCTTAATCATGGTTATTTTTATTCTTCATTTCTTGGTAAAATATCTTAGAATTTTATTGTTAATCTCTTTTCAATATAAGACTTTCCTAAAGAACTAGCTTTATTAATTATGTTTGTTTATCTCGAATCCAATTTGGTTAATGGTTTCTTCGGTTTTCATCTTGAATTTATCAAAAGAGTGGAGAATAGATTATAGCTTGTTCTCCTTGATACGATGAACCTTCACACATCAATACTAAGGTTTCCCACATATGTTTGGCGGTCTTGCAGTCTTCATCTGCTCGGTAAGATATCTTGTGAGGGTGTCAATGATCTTTGTTCGGCTACTTGATCTAGATTACAAAAATTTCTTTCTTTATTGGTCGATCACTTCTTCTATTTTCTTCCTCTCGAGGTTCGAAGGCACTGGGTTACATCTGCCTATCTTGATTGGTTCCCGGTAGAAACCATCCTCCGTGGCCATCTAGCATGTGGTCACGAATGGCTCCTAGGTGGTTCTCCATGCAGAACTTACGGTAGACATAGTCTTCTATAGAGAACTCTAGTAGTTTTCCGGCTTTCTTGCTCTTGTGAGAACTCATGTTAGTAATAAAATATTATGCGATGACTATGAGTTTTATGAAAATAGTTTTTCAAAACTGAATTTGTTCAGTGACCACAACAGTCTTTCCTCGAAGACTATTGGTAACCAAAGCCGGTGGTCAATTAAACCACCGATACCGATATCACTTGTTGGTCTCGGAGCGAGATGTGTAAGAGAGATATAAAGTCTAGAAGGGGGATTAATAGGCTTTATTACAATAAAAATTTTTGCAACTTTTCTTGTAAGCTGAGTGTGGAATCAATAAACTTGGAAGTTAGCTACACAAAATACTTAGAGTGTGATGTGTGATCAAGAAACTTCATAAAGGCTGAAATCTTAGAGTGTGGAAGCTAATCTCGTGTACCCATTTTTAAAATCTTTTATAAGAACTTTAAACTCTTTTTGTCAAGAGTTAGATAACTTGATGTCAAGCTAATCTTGAGAGTTTATGAATGAGCAGATTATATGTATGATAAATTTAAATGCAGAAAGCGATAATAGACACAAAGATTTATAGTGGTTCCGATTCAAAGATCTTGCGTCCTCTCTCCCAAATTCCACGAGAGGACTCACTATCGAACTCACGAGCTTAGTCTTTTCTCCCTCAACCTTAAGGATTCAACCTCTGGATATTTTGCATGCCCTTGTTACGACCTTAAATACAAGTCTAACTCTTTCTAGGTAAACTCTCAAATTTACTAACAACCTTCTCTCGTACTCGAGAAAATGAAAGGTGTTTATGAATCCAACTATGAAAATAACCTCTAGATAAACTTGTTAAATAATTTTTAGTTATTTTCTCTAAGATAAGATTGTGCGTTAAAGCTCGTTGGATGATGATTGTGGTTCATGCGGTTTTGCTTATATATCACTTGAGTGTCTTGTGTCTTTTATACGCGAGCCCGATTTGATCATATGTATTTATAGGGTCCGATAGAACTAACCGTTGGAAGAACTAGCTATTAGATCTCCTATTATTTTGGTAAATATTTGTTGATTGACCTTGGTTGATTGGTGATTGATTTCCTTCAATGGTCCTCGATTGAATGGCTCGATTGGACTGATTGAGTTTCTTTAATGCTATCAAATCTTCTTTATTGATTCCCGATAACAATCACCTCTCCATCAATCTTGAAAGTCTTGGTCCACATCAGCTAGCTTTGGAATTTGGCTGATTCTTCTTACTATAATTGTATCCCAACCGACTTCAAAGTCTTCTTATTTGTCAAGAAATACAAGTCAATTAAGGCTTAGAAACTTAGCTTCCTTGACTCGGGGATTACTTCCGTTATGCAGGTATTTTCTAGCAAGCTCTTCTCCTCTTAGTTTGATGTCTCCTTGGCACGAAGTTTTATGTTCTCCAACTGGTTCTTTAAGTCTTATTTCCTAGTCCAAAAGGGTTCCTCTTAACCAAAGACTATCCTAACCTAATCTAGGTCATCGAGTTAACTAATAGGGTCATGATCCTATTACACTTAGGTTCTAAGTACATCATGAAAACTAACTAAATAAATATCCTAACAACCTATAAATAATAACACCTTTAATTTTTAGCACCCTCACAATACATATTTATTTATGTTAATGTCATTACTTTTTCAACCCAATTAACATATGTTTTAGCTATAATGTCCTTCATTTAAATTGGTCAACAAGTAAAAAAATGCATTTATTAATCTCTCGTGTCCGATTAAGCTGTGCATGTCTGTTGAGATAGAGGAAATATTAATAATGGAAGGGCAGGTATTACTCGGATGTTATAAATTTTTAAAATTACCTTTAAAATAAATTTATGGCGTAAAATTTTCACCGATTAATTTGTAGGTGGTGTTCGAAGATATTCAATGGTTAATGTACAATTATTTTAGGTGATGTTCTTTTTGAGTTTTTAAGTAATTTGAAAAAAAGAGTTTTTTAAATTAGGGGTTTTTAAAATCTATGTTGTGTTTTGGATTTTTAAGTAATGTAGGATTTAAGTATGATGTAAGAGTGAATAATATTATATTATAGGTTGCAATGGTTAGATAATTGAGATATAGGAGTAAGAAAAAAGATGAGAGAGAATTTTTTTTTTTATAGGTGTGTAAGTTTTATAAGTTATTTATATGTGTAGTAGGTTTTAAAAACTAAACTTTTAAACCCAAACTAAAATAAATTTTAAATTTTAAAATCTAAATCCAGATTTTTAAAACCAAAAAGACTTGTTTCAAAAAAATGTTTAAAAAAAAAAACCAAAAATACCATACCCTAAGATTTACACGAGGAGAGAGGGATAAGACGGACTACAAGCGCGATGGAGAAGACATGCGATAGAGTTTTGCGAGGCGATTCGGGGTGTTGTGTGCCCACAAAGCAACCAATTAATGATGGGTAAACGTAAACGGTTTACAAATGAAGAATGTGAGAAGGTGGTGTCACGAATGCGAAAAGATAATTTAATAAAAGGTAAAATTTTGAAAATTTAAATTTCAAATAACTTTTACAATAAGAAAGGGATTTAAAATGAAATAATATGAGTGTGCCACATCAACTTGAAAAGATTTGGCTTGAGATGTATAAAACCCCAAGTTTTTGTATTACATCATTCTAGATTATTGATGCACATGATTAACTACTTAATTTTATATTCTTGCTAAAATTTATAATTGAGTAGTATTTGTCTGCATATTGTCTAATTAGTTATTATATTAAAAGAAAATAAAAAAGTCATAAAATCACACGTCGATCCAGAGGCGTGATCCTTTATAAAATAATAACATAATAAAATAATAAGGGTAAAACTAAACCCTTAAGGAAGGAAAAAGAAGTGACTCTTTACAAAATATAAGCGGGGCCTATATTGTCAAAACCATCACATAATTTCAGCATTCCTACTACTATGGTAGATCATCTTCACACATATTTGTCTAACTCATAGAAGCCACAACTCGCATTTGTATCGGCCTTGGAGTAGTTTATTCGGGTAAGAGTTATTAAGACCAATCAACAAAATATCGAACCCAAGGAAAAAAGTATGCACATGAGGCCATAGAAATATGAGTTCTCGGTGACTATTGATGCAACAAGGGATGACACTAACACTACCAAACACTTGCAAAATACAAACTAATACAAGCAAACAAATGATCGAACACTTAGGATGCGATAACAAAAATAACAATAAATGGTGGGATAGAGGTGCTAGGATTAACATCCATCAATGAATCATCAATCAACAAGCTACAATTGAATCAAATTGCAAATCAACTAAGATAGAAAGCATAAAACCATCATGAAATTAATCACTCCATTAAAATCACAATGCCTAATGTGAGTATTCTTAGTCTTTCCCATCTCTCAATGTAGAAATCCCCAATTCATACAATCATGCAAAATTGAAACTCGATTAACACCTAATCACGTTAGCTCAACTCTACTTTATTGCTAGGGTAATCAACCATTAATCTAAAGAGTCAATTTCACATGAAGCACAATTAAGAATCACAATTAGGAAACAAACTAACGTGAGTATCCTTAGTGCAACTAATCTCTCGATTACGAAGCACCCAATCCATACATTCATACACAATCATCACCCGATTAATCCCGGATCACGTTAAGCGCAACTCTCGTCTATAGCTAGGGTGATCAAACACTAATCTAAAGAGATAATTATGCATGAAGCACAATTGAGAATCACAATTAGTAAGCAATCTACTCAATTGATCTCCAATCATCAACAATCATAGCATAGTCAATCAATTCATCATCAATTTCAATTAACCCAAGCACAAGAGAGTTAGCCTATGGTACCACAAACAATACCCATGGGAAGAAAATAAAATTGATCAAACAATAAGCAAATCACAACAATTAAGAAATTAAAGAGACAAAAGAGGAAAAACATCACCAATTGATCTTCAATCAACAAAAATAGGAATGCTTGAGTCTTCAACACCAATCTCCAAATGCAATACAAGCTTGAATTGAAAGAATTACAATGATCTAAAACTAATCTAATGCTAATCTAGCAACAATCAATTGAAATCTAACTCTAATCATACCAATCTACTCTACCTAAGGAAGAAATTGCTTGGGGCTGAGAAATCGCCCCAAAACCGCTACTAACTGCTATTATGAATTCTCTAAGTTGTATGCTCTGCTTGACCTTTAAATAGGCGAAATTCTGAAAAACCACCCCCTCAAGTTGTAGATCAAGATTGTTTTGATGAGTTAAAAGATCTATCCAGACTAGCGAGATGACGATGTAGAGCGGTGGAGGCCGAGTTCTAGTACTAAGCCGATCGGACTAGGTCAAGAATAGTTCAAGTCGGTGAAGACTAGGAATCACAAGTCATCCGGAGACAAGCTCGAGTCTAGTCGTCTGCAGAAGACAAGTATAAAGAGCTCGAGATGAGGTCAAGACAAGCTGAGTAGAATAAGAAAGGCGAGTCTTCACCGGTCAATTGCCGGAGATGAGTAGATTAAAATCAGCCGAGGAGCAAGCGGTTTTCAAGATTAATTTTGATAAAGCGATTTCAGTTTGTTAGAACTAACTAACAAACTAAGCTGTCTTTTCGAGACTTATAAATAGGTCTAGGCACTTCTTTTCATATAACTTTTACTTAACACTTCACACGAGAATTCACAAGTTATTTTCGAGAAATTTATTCTCTCAAATCACAAGTTTTCAAATCACAAGATTTCTTCATCAACTTTTCTAAGTGTTTATAGAACACTTTTTCATACATCTTCAAAAGCACTTCTATTATTTTAGAGTTAGTTTTCACGGTTTGGATTAGGAGTTTGAAGATTTGAAGATTCTTGTAAGTTGTAAGTTGTACATTGAAAGTCGATAAGTAAGTTGATAGTAGAGACCCTTCTTCAAAGTTTGGAGAAGGAGAGTGGATGTAGGATTGTTATAATCCGAACCACTATAAAATCTAGTGTTCTTTCTTGTTTTCATTTATCTTTCTCGTTCAATTTACAATTTATTGTTCAAAGTTTAATTTCGTAATCAAAGTTAAAATATGATTATCGGTGTTGCTTTTGATCTTATAAAAGTTGAGATTAATATTGAATTCCGTTGTGTCACTTTTGTATTTTGAATAAGTTTTAAAAGATTTGAAAAATCTGAAAAATCTATTCAACCCCCTTCTAGATTTTTCCTAGAAGGTTGATACACTTGTTTACCTAATCTACTCAACTAATCGAGACCAACAAGTGGTATTAGAGCGGTGTTAAGGCTGTTCGATATTGATTTTAGGTCTTAAGCGAGATTACGAAATTATCTTGATTATCTTCATTCTCTTTATTATTACTAACAGTGCTACTAATAAGTTTTGTGGAGCATTTTGTTTCTTTATCTCATCATGTCATCGGGAAAAAGCAAGAAGTCCAGGAATTTACCTCGAATTCTCTATTGAAGATTATGATTCTTGGAAATTCGGGATGGAGAATCACCTAAAGGCCATTCATGATAGGATGGAAGAGGTTCTTGAAGAGGGACCTATAAAATTTTATCATGGAGGCACTAGCACTGGAGCTGAGTCAATTTGAATCGAGAACTAGACAAGAGAAAAAGAGTTACGAGTTGACAAATGATGAAAAGAAGATCCACAATCTTGACCAAGTAGCTCGAACAGAAATCATTGAGACTCTAAGTAAAGATTGGATAGAGAAGGTTAAGAGTTGCAAAGCGCCAAAGAAATGTGGCGAGACTCTAGCAAATGTCTATGAAGGATGCGAACAAGTAAAAGAGAACAAGGCTGCGATCGAGTCTTGCATGCATTTGAGACATTCAAAATGAAGGAAAATGAGTACGTGGATCGAGTTAGATGTAAGGTTGACTAATCTCCTCAACAAAGCGATTGACCTTGGAAAGAATTATACGAGAGAAGGAGATTAATAACAAGATTACGAGATCATTAACCAAGAGATGGAGGAGAAATCCAATATCCTTAAAGCTACTCAAGATTTATCTTCTATTACTCACCATACTTTATTTTCTCATCTTAAAGCTCTAGAATATGATATTCAAATAGAAGATGAGGAGGATGAGATGGAGTCAAGCACCTCATCCAAGTCTGTTGCCTTTGTCAGCAAAGAAGACAAGATGTCAGCAGAGTCCGTAGGAGCTGACCTATCTACGAAGGAGCAGATGACTCTGCTCACCAAAAGGTATGAGAAATCGAGAATGAAGTATAAAAGAAATAAATTGAGATTTGTAGGTAAGGATATATCAAGATCCAGATCGGGAAGAAAGGAAGATGAGTCTACAGATGATGATAAAAGCGGGGCAGAGACAAGAAGATACATATCACTGTCGGAAGAAATCCTTCCAGCCTAGATCGACGGGAGTGATACTTGCTACACATGCAACAAGCCAGGACACTTCAGCTATGATTGTCCTCAATCGACTCCTAAAGAAAGGGAAGAGAAAAGGAAAAAGAGAGACAGAGATTTGCAGATCAAAGGGCTTTATTGGCTGAAGAAAAGGAGCCAAAGAAATCATCATCATCATCATCCTCATCCGATTTCGGATCGGATGATGAAATCTGTCTCATGGCTAAAGAGGTAATCTACTATTCATCTTCTCGATAATGATTCATGTCGATGCATCGATCATGATCAAGCATTATTCATGAATTATTGAGAGATTTAAAGACATCTCGGCTGCTTATAAACAGCTAGAGGCAGAAAATTTGGCTTTGAAGGATCAAATTCAAATTCTAATTAAAGGAAAGCGAGGTGATGAACTATTCAAGCGAGGAAACATTCAAGGGAATGTTTTCCCAGTGAGGCTAGTACATCGGCCACTTACTGAAAGATTAGAAAATGAATTGAAAACTTTAAAAGTCAAATTTGAAGTAATCTGTCTTGAAAATGAATCAATTAAGAAAGACAATGAGAAGCTAGTCTTCAAAATTAGTCAACTTAATAATTCACATTCAGCAATAGATCATATCTTTAATACATCTAAAAATCCCATGACAAAACAGGTCTTGGTTATGATAGAAATAATAAATCGGATGTACAAAAACCTAGGAAATTTGTGAAAGCATCCGATCAATCAAAAGAGGTTAAAATTGGTCCTTGAAAACCAATTAGTCAAGTAAGGATTTGCATCTCCCGACTGAAAACAAAAATTCAGTGAGGACTCCTTATCGAGACTAGGAGAAACACAAGAACCAAAATAAGAAGAAATTCTTATTATAATCCTTTTGATGGAAGAAGCGGATGTTATCCCACATTTCCTAAGTTTAGGAAAATTACTCAATCTGAATCCGAAGGAGCCAAGGGTAAGGGAAAGAAGTAGCGGCCGGTGAGCCGAAATCGGTGAAATTGTTACTGTGGCTTCTACTAAGGGGAAAGGTAAGAGGGAAGTTGATTATTCTAATCTCTCGGAGGAGCAGATCAAGCGAATCAAGAGAGAGATGGAATACTTTGGCAAGAAGGAAAAGAAGAGACGAGAAGAAGAAGAAGAAGAGCAAACGTCTTACGGAGCGCTGCTGAGCGTAAATGGCTTATCGAGAGATCAAGGCGGCGGGAAATTGAGACCATTTCATAACACGTCTGCTCCTCCTAAGGTGGCTTGCGGAAAGTATCTCTTGAGTATAAAGACAAGAACACGGAGGGATTGTGGATGTACTATTGGTACATTCTTAAAGCTCCAGGAGCAACTCAATAAGATCCAGTTTGGCTTGGCACGAATGGATTGAGAAGGTAGACACAGAGACTTCTATGCTCATTCTTTGGAAGAAGGTGATGTAGAATTCAACGTCAACTCCGATCTCTCCAAACCTTTCGAGTATGCCATTCTGCGAAGAAGCCTCGATGGTACCTGGACCTAGGCGGGTTCGGGGGATTCTAAAGAAAGCAGAGGCCGAATCGGGACTTACGCAAGAAGAGGATCTGAAGCGGCTTAGGAGGCGAGTATTCAATTGGTGATGATCCCAGGACGAAGACCAATGGGGAGTCCGATAGAAACAGGATTTTACTCTTTCTTATTTCTCTTTTCTATTAGTCTCCATCTGTAATCTTTGTAAATCCAATGTGAATATACTTTGTTTGATTCATTTTACTTGTCTTATTTTCTTAAAGTTTTTTCTTGCTTTAAGAAAAACTTAAAATTTTTCTAAGTATAAATCATCTGAGAATTTTATCTCTCGGACACGAAAACTTTTCCTAAATTTTTTTCTAAGTCTTAAGACTCAATTTTTAAGTATTTCTAAAAGAGTCTCAAAGACTTAATTTTTCTTAAGTGTTTTGATGTGGATAAATCTGTTTGTAATATGAATAAGTGCTCTAATATACCTATTTGATAAATCTTGATTAACTCTAAACTAACTTCACCGTGAGTGTGTCTCTTTCATGTAGGTTTTAACTTCATCAAAAGGGAAATTGTTAGATCAAGATTGTTTTGATGAGTTAAAAGATCAATCCAGGACTAGCGGATGACGATGTAGAACAGTGGAGACCGAGTTCTAGTACTAAGGTGATCGGACTAGGTCAAGAATAGTTCAAGTCGGTGAAGACTAGGAATCACAAGTCATCCGGAGACAAGCTCGAGTCTAGTCGTCTGCAGGAGACAAGTATAAAGATCTCGAGACGAGGTCAAGACAAGCCGAGTAGAATAAGAAAGGCGAGTCTTCACCAAGTCATTTGTAGATGAGTAGATTAAAATCAGCCGAGGAGCAAGCGAGTTTTCAAGATTAATTTTGATAAAGCGATTTCAGGTTTGTTAGAACTAACTAACAAACTAAGCTGTCTTTTCAGACTTATAAATAGGTCTAGGCACTTCTTTTCATATAACTTTTACTTAACACTTCACACAGAATTCACAAGTTATTTTCCGAGAAATTTATTCTCTCAAATCACAAGCTTTCAAATCACACGATTTCTTCATCAACTTTTCTAAGTGTTTATAGAACACTTTCTCATACATCTTCAAAAGCACTTCTATTATTTTAGAGTTAGATTTCACAGTTTGGATTAGGAGTTTGAAGATTTGAAGATTCTTGTAAGTTGTAAGTTGTACATTGAAAGTCGGTAAGTAAGTTGATAGTAGAGACCCTTCTTCAAAGTTTGGAGAAGGAGAGTGGATGTAGGATTGTTATAATCCGAACCACTATAAAATGCAGTGTTCTTTTCATTTATCTTTCTGTTCAATTTACAATTTATTGTTCAAAGTTTAATTTCAGAATCAAAGTTAAAATCGATTATCGGTGTTGCTTTTGATCTTATAAAAGTTGAGATTAATATTGAATTCATTGTGTCACTTTGGTATTTTGAATAAGTTTTAAAAGATTTGAAAAATCGAAAAATCTATTCAACCCCCTTCTAGATTTTTCCTAGAAGGTTGATACACTATTTACCTAATCTACTCAACTAATCGGGACCAACACAAGTCGAGGGTGGGGCCTCGACTCGAGGCCCTTTCAAAATTCCTCTCCCTCGACTCGAGGTCAGGCCTCGAGTCGAGGCTCATGCCTTTCTTTGAATTTTGATCTTCTCTGCACAGCCCTTGACTCGAGGCTCTTGTCCCTAGATCGAGCTCGAGTCCAGTGGCACTTTTTCGCGGGGCTTCGGCCCCGACCCCGTTTTCGTCCGATATGATCGTCTCTTCATTCTAAGTCTAATGGTACTCTCGGATTGGCAAAATTCCACTTTGAATTACTGCAAAATGGACGAAAAACATCAAAATCTCACAAATAGTACGTTTTAAGCAAAATAGTGATACTTTTCACATTTAGGCACAAAAACTAACACTTTAGCTCACTTTTTGCACTAAAATAGGCCCTAAAAACATGCATCAATTCACTCCAATCGGTACCGCATCCCCATCTTGTCATTGCAACTTGGTAGTTGGGTTCCACCATCCGATCAATATCCACATTTTCATCACCCAAATCCGCAAGTGCTTTGTAACCATTCTTTATAATGATTAAAGTCGGTTCCTCCGGTGATTTGGAAACCGCAGATGCCGAGGACGTCGGCTTGTTTCCGAGGTTATACCTTCGCAATAATGGTACATTTTCCTTTCTTTGAAAGCTGCTGTTGCTTGTGAATCCATATCATTGTTTTGATCCCGACGCATTATCTTCACATGTTTCGGATCCTCTTCCAGAGCGACCAACGTTGAAAAACCGTTAGAAACAACCCCATGAGCTTGCTCCGATACTATATCTTTCCAAGCATGATGTTCAATATTTTCCTTTCTAACCCATTTTTCCTGCAACTTCGCTTATGTGTCATAGGAGCATTTTCAGACACTTTTCAACCTTCTCATTCAATTTTAGAGCAGCTCTACACATCCCCAAAGAGTGCCCGACTATTCCGCAATGCATACAAAATGGCGGTAATTGCTCATACTTCAAGGAGTTGAACATCACTTGTCCGGCCAATTCAAACATGATGAATTCTTCACAACCCTTTGTCATGTCAATTTTGACCAAAAATCGGCATAATGACACATGGTCTCTTGCCTTGTGCGTTCATCCAATTTTATAACAGATTCCTAAAGCAGAGGCCATGGCATGGATAATTTTCGGATGGAAGAATTCAATCGAATTTAAAAAATTCAAACCCAAACTTGTGCCATATTGGCATTAACCTTATATGGATTAAACCCGCGTACCCAATGTTGTACTCGCATTAAACCCGTTTCACTTCAAGAACGTTTATCCAATATTTGTCTTTATCCGATAAATCGGGTAATTGAACATTGAAATAGTCATTCCCAAGCAAAGACATTGACTTGTTCTAATTTTATTTTTAGATCTTCCAAAGAATACAGAGACTCACCTGAGCCATAGGGACTCTTCCTATCGAGTGTTTTGAAGTTCTTAAATCTCTTGTTGTACCAATTCTTCGTCAATTTGCACCGAGAAGAAATCTCTTTCTCATTGCGCTAACATAGTCGGGTGAGAATCATTAACGGCTTTATCCTAATCGAGCTCGTTGATAAGTCACTCCTCCAATCTCATGATGTGGCTTTTCCTCGCGGGAAAGCATGGGATCCACACTAACGCCTTCCTCGTATGATTCCCATGTTTGCCGGAGACCAACTACGTGATATTTTCGTTCGGATTAGAGCATAGATCGTGAATCAGCGGATTTGAAGCCTGCATAAGCGGGCGCAATCGCACTACAAAAAAATGGCAATTTAACGAGGGGACTTAGTGAGGGTTGAAACCCTCGCGAATTAACGAGGGATTGACGAGGGTTTAATTTACCGAGAGCGTTAACGAGGGTTCGAACCCTCGCTAAATACCGAGGGATTAGCGACGGAAAGACCCTCGCCAACGTTTACCGACGGAATTAACGATGGCACGGGCCCCCTCGCTAATTATCGAGCGCAGCCCTCGCTAATTTACCGAGGGCGGTGCCCCTCGCTAGGCCCTCGTCAATTTTGACTATTTAAACCACCGAGATCCCCTTTCCTCCTTCCTGCTCGCGAATTTCCTCCCCCTGCTGCCCTCTTGCGCCGCCCTCCGCCGCGCCTGCCGAGGAAAATTGACGTTAATTCTTGTCGGGCTTTATAGTACGCATTCCTGAACATTTCTACGGTAAATTTTTAAGATTTAATCGGTTATTTTTATTGTTATTTTAGTGGATAAATTTTGTATTTTAAATTTTTTATATGCATGTATTTGTGTAATTTTGTTGTTATAGTTGGTGATTTATTAATTATTTAGTGTTAATTTGTATAATTGTTATGTGTATTTTAATTATTTAGGAAAATTATTAGTATATGAATTATATATAATTATTTAGAGTTAATTAATTAGTAATTATGCAATTATATAATTTTGTTGTTATTCTTGATGATTTATTAATTATTTAGTGTTAATTTTTGTAATTGTTATGTGTATTTTGATTATTAGTAATTATTTAGGAAAATTAGTAGTATAAGATTATTATATAATTATTTAGTGTTAATTAATTAGTAATTATGCAATTATATAATTTTGATTATTAATATTATTATAATTTTAATTTAATTGCTATAATTTAGATATTTGTAGGTGTGTACGTTTATTGAAAAAGATTCGATCCGGGAGTATAATTTCATAGCCACCACTATCATCGTAAGTATTCTTTTTTAATTAATTATTTAAAGATATGCTTTTAATTTAATTGTAATAATTATCCTGATCTATGTCAATACCGTTGGAAAACAACACGGAGGGTTCGGGGTCTTGGTCACTGGGTAAGTCCAGACGCATCCCTCCGGCTCTTGCTCATCGAGTGCTCCTCCTCCTAGTGGCTACACCCAAGCCGATATCGACCGGCTGCTCCAAGAGGAGCGTGAGAGGATGCGGGAGGAGATAGAGCGTAGAGACGCAGCTTTGCGAGCGGAGATGCGAGCAGAGTTGCGTACGGAGATGCATGCGGAGTTTGAGGCGGACATGCAACGACAAATCCAGGAGATGATGCAGGGGTTGCGGTGGTTCCTTGCTCGGTGGTGACCCACCTGGTCCGGTGGTTCGATCGGTCATCCGTGGGTCCCGGGGTTCTAGGCGGCGGTGAATGAATTATTCGTGATTTAAAATTATCACAATTTTTCTGAATGTTAATTAAGAATTTATGAATTTTAAATGTTTACGAGTGTGAATTTTAATTAATTAAGATGATGAATTTTAATTATTTAAAGTATTAATTTTAATTTTTAAGAGTACATATTTACACATGATAATATATATATGTAATAATAATAATAACAATAATAAATAATATAATATGTTTATAGTGATGAATTATTTATAGGATGCAATTTAATTGAATATATACAATATTAATAATTATAAAATAATAATATATATACTAAAATATAGTATACAATTTAATTGAATATATATGTTTATAATAATAATTATAAACATGATAATATATACGTAATAATAATAATAACAATAATAAATGATAATATGTATATAGTGAATTATATATATGATGCAATTCAATTTTTTTTTGAAAAAATGATGCAATTTAATCGAATATATACCGATGCGTAAAACTAACTCGGGCCCGCTTCCCCACTGGGTTCACGTGGGTAAAGCTTTTACGCACTAGGATCCTTAGCTTCCCTTGAACCAACGTACTCGCAAAACACGCCGAGGGTTATCCGGCGTAGGCACTCCGACGCTCAAGTCGATCACCGAGAAAACACTCAAGAAAGTACGTATAAAGTAGCTAAGTGAGAGTGATAGTGATTCGACATCAAGTTACCTCCTCGCCGAGTGTGTTACTTATACGTAAGTTAAGAGCAATAACCGTCATCACGGTATCAGCACTATCCCGCACGCTACGCCATGATGTCGTGCGTGGAAAACTTATTCCTCAAGAAATCAGTATTATATCTACGAATTCCCCCTGACGGAGGTCGGACCCGGTCAATGAGGAATATAGGGAATATTCCTTGACTTGGGCCTCAATTATCTCAACTACTCGTCACTTCTCGATCTTATCAAATAGATACCCGCCATGGGCTTGGTCAAATGCTCACGCCTTCTCTAAATCTCGCTTGGGCCTCTCGGCCCTCCCCTGCAGCTAAGTTTGGGCCTCGCGGCCCACTTGCGATCGGTTTAGGGCCTCGTGGCCCGTAGGTGGATTTAGGCCTCGTCGCCTATCTGAAGTTGGGCTTGGGCCTCTTGGCCCCTCTTCCTACACGCCTGGGCCTCGGGGCCCACTGTAGGTGGGTTTAGTGGCTTCTTAGCCTAGTCTCGGCCGACAGGGCTTGGGCCCGTCTCGGGTTTCCTTCCCTCTACTTAGAGTTTTTGATGGCATCATTGGGCCCTATTGGGCTGGTCGTATTTGGGCCCTACGTGTAGTTGGGCTCGATATTTTTATCCACATCAACCACTCCCCCTACTCCGGTGAGCGATCTCGGAGCTCCTCGGAGTAAGGAAGATTCAAGCAGCTTCTCTCGCAGCTTTGATCTCGGGAACATCCTCCTGCAGCCTTTAGCTTTGGGATATCCTCCTCGCAGCCTTCGGCTTCCGGATGCATCCTCTCGCTAGTCCGTTGGTGTTTAGCGACCCTTCGGCTCCCTAGGCCGCCACTGCCGAGCATGCATCCGCTCTTCAGCCTTCATACACTGATGCACGTCCCATCCGTTCCCCTCTTTATTTCGAATCGGTTGCATCACTGTTCCTCTTTCCTCTCATAAGTTTGTTCACACTGCTCGCCTTGCTTACAAATTTCTCGTAAAAAACCCTTCCTTCCACACTCCGCTCTTCCCTTCGTCTCCGAGTAAACTCTCCCTTTCCCTTTCTAGTTTATTTCGTGCAGAATAGGGTTTTGACTCATGCCTTCCTCTAGTTCGTCCAAGAACTCCATCTCCCACTCGGAACTCCTCGCAAAGTTCCCATCATTCTCCGATTCCACTCGCCCGGGGATACCTCTCCGGTATCCTCCTCTTCCCGGAGGCGGATAGGAGTCGCTGGGATTCTTTCGCAGCTCTTCCAAACTCAAAAAGCCCTAGGTAACTATTTTTCAGATAACGTTGTTTCTTCAGGCTTCCATTTATCAATGCCTGATCGGTGAGCGTCCTAACTCGACTTCTCCCCCGACCCTCGCTCGCACGCCTGGGCCAAGCGGGGTTGAGACTTCCTCCTCCCAAGTTTCTTTGTCAAATCTCAGACCTTTATGGGGTTCCCCTCAATCAATTTACCCCAATGCCCTCCGGATGATGATTTCCTTCTACGTTCTCCTTAAAGGGAATGGGGAAACCATCAGAGCTGTTTTTCTCCCAATATAATTGCAAAACTTGGTCCCTTCTTCTACGTGAGTAGTAGGGTGAAGGGAAAATGTTTGTTCCTTGGGAAAGTCCCAAATATCAACAAAGAATGGAGTGATCACTATCTTTTCATCACCCCCGATCGTCCTTGGCCCTTTAAAACCAAAGGTGGATTTACAAGAACCCCTCCCCTCCCCGCTCCTTATACTCGATTTTTTCCGCAACCAATCGTCGGATCATTCGGGCGTTAAATGCCCACGTAAACACCCACGGGTATTTTAATTTACCCGAGTTATGCTCCAACCCTCGCCTCCTTTCTCATTTCAAATTTAGCTCGGTGAGAATCCCTCTCGAGCCAAGTGATGGTAATGGCTTTCCTTTACATGCATTATGTCTCACATGTAGCGGGATTGCCTCTAATTTCCATTTTCTTTTTCTTTCGTATATGTTGTGGCTTTCCAAGGTACCGGAGGATCCCGCTGATTCTTCCGATTCGGCGTTACCTCCTCCAGCCTCTCCGCATCGATGCTCCCGATGCACCCCGTTATCTCCCCTTCACACTCCTCGGAAGATCCCGGCCGATGCCTCCCCCGAAGAAGTCAAAGGCTGCCAAAGGCAAAGCTACTGACTAGCCAAGGCTCATTACACTCTAAGGATACTTTTAGGCGCAAGTATCCCACTAGACGCAGCCTGTGGCCTCTCCTCCGCCCGATTGACGTTGACTCATATTCCTCGAGTACTTACGCCAAAGAAATTCTTGATGAATTGATCTCGCCCAAGATTGCGAAAGGCTAGTCGAGTCTCCCTCCCGACCAGCAACAACACCGGGCGGCGGGCCACTTTGCCTGTACTTTGTGCTTCATGGAAATTATCAAGCACCCATTCTTGCTTAGTTATTAACATAACTCGTGTATTCATGTTTGATTAGGCATTCTTTTGTCCAGCTTGTGGAGTCCTTCTAATCTCCTCCTCGCCGCAGCTCTTAAAAATTGGAGGATTCCCTCCTTGCGGAGAAGAAAAAGGTTACTCTCGCTTCCCTTCGTGTGAAGAAAGTCCGAGGCCGAGCCGGCAAAAGCCGAGGCAGCCCGGGAGGCCGCGGAGAAGGAGACTAATGATCTAGACGTCCATCATGCTTTTCAAGAATCCTGTGTGCACGAGAGGGCCCCGGTGGAAGGAGCGAGGTCCTTTCGCGATCACCTCTTTACTTCAATCAGTCAGGCAATTTTTACGTTCTCTGGGTCAATCTTAAGGACGCCTATCTCTGCAAAGCATCCTAGTTTTTTGGGGGACACGGGTCCCTACATCGATTCTTCTATGAGTACGGCTTTGATGCGCAAAGTGCGGCAGCAGACCGACCCTTCCTTTACCGCGAATGACGTAACCAGCCCCTACAGGCTATGCCTACCCTCCCCATTTCAAGGGTGACGCCACTCGCCTTATCGAGGAGGAATGGTGGCTTCTTGTAATGAGTCAGCTGTTTCTCAATTCCTCAAGACCGAGGTGACCTCTCGCCACTCCCACCTCTATGCAGCAGCCTTTGTGTCCCCTCACTCTAGATGCCCCTCTTACTCGGGAGGAGGCTTGCTTAAAGCAAAGCTATGGAGATTGAAGCAAACCAGAGAAAGCTACCGCCGCAATGTAAGGACCCTCACTCCCCAAGTAACCTTTTTTAAAAACACTCTTTGTTGATGTAACAAATAATTTTATCTTTTGTTGTTTTATGTGCTGGTTTAACACTTGAATTCTGCTTTCTCTCCATGCCGGTCGGGCATTTCAAACTCTGCTCTCCTCTCGCTGGGAGTTTACATTTTGTTTTAAGACTCTGTTGCCCCCTTCTTTGGGGATTTTTGATATGGTTATATGCGATCCTCCCTCGACGGAGTTAATTCTCGTTTATCTCGTGCTCCTTCCCTTGCACGGGAATTAGTTTTCATTTCGGTGTTTATCCTCCTCACGGAGCTTGTTATTGCATGAATACTTGTGTCCTCCCTTGCCGGGAGTTGTATGCTATTTATTTGTGTTTCTCATACTCAATTTTCACCGCATGTTTACAAACCGTGTCTAGCCTCTAAGCCGTCAGCTTGTATGCATGACTTAATCATTGGAAACATAACACTAGCTAGTAGCGTGTACGTATCCTTTTACTCATAGGCCGATAAATCATCCGCTTAAAAACCCCTTTTCCATCTCTTAGGGTTTTATGCTTTAGGTTTTCAGATTTTCCCTTGACTTCATAGTCTCGGGATTTTCCTTAGATAGTTTTTCTCATGCTTGCGTAAGTTAGAACCCTACTCGGTAGGTAAAACTTAGTATTTCAAGAGGCTTTTCCAGCTTCTTTTCTTGAAGCTTCCCTCTAGGTTTAGTGTAACAAAACCCTTTCTCAACTAGTTCATGAAATCCCCTGTGCTATCTCTTAGTTTTGCTTCATATATTGCCTCCCTGTGTCTAGATTGGTTAGACTCGCGTATGCCTAATTTACACAATCCTTCCCGGGTATTGGTTTAGCCAAACTTTGCATTTTTATTTCAATACTTTTGAAACCTTTTGCGACCTCGATCCTTGTCACCCTTCTTAGGTGCTTATCTAGCTAAGCCCTTTCAGTAGGCTTGGCATTATATCTTAGGCTTCTTACTTAGCCAAATAAGCTATAATTGTGGAGTCAAACTGGGTTTAAGAAACTTTCTATTAGTTCCTATCTTTGCCAATATTCGCGGATTCAGCGGCTGAATCCTCTCGTATTTTCAACTTAAGCCGGCATGAAGTCAGCCATCAATTTTAACTCTTTGCCACTCCTTCCGAGAAGAAAGCAAACTACACATCCTTCCGGGCTCAGTTTCTCGCTAAAAACCTTTCCTTAGCTTGATGTTTTGGAAACTATTTCTTAGTTTACGCTCTTAGATTTCCTTAGGCTTATGCGGGTTAAACCTTTGCCATAGATCCAGCTTTACCCATAGCTAAGTATGCCTTGGTTTTTCATCTCATAATCCCTTTCTTGAACTCGGCCCGGTTAGACACTTATGGGTCCAACTTGATAGCTTTAAGGCTTTCATAGCCTTTACGCCTAATCGTCTTCACCGAACACGTTTTAGGCTAAATTTTATAAGTTTAACCCAATATCTTCAAAACTTCGGCGGTTTCGGATCTCGAAACCCTCCTAGGCGTGGGTTTAGTTGAGCCCTTCTCGTAGGCTCACTCAAGACTTTCCTTAAGAGTCCTATCTCATGTTTAACACTTAGTTAGCTAAATCCTTACCGTAGGTTTAGGCTGGGTTCTTCAAAGCCATCTTTCCGCTTTGACTCTTACACCCTTCCTTGGGTCTAGATAGGTTAACCCTTTCTTCGGGTTTAAGTGGGTTAAAACCCTCTCTCGTAGGTTTAACTTTAGTGTTTCAAGCTATCTCTTAGCTTCTTTTCTCGTAACCCTCTCTGGGTTTAGGTGGGTTAAACCTCTCTCGCAGTTTAGCTTTAGTGTTTCAAGCTATCTCTTAGCTTCTTTTCTCGTAACCCTCTCTCGGGTTTAGGTGGGTTAAACCCTCTCTTTAGTGTTTCAAGCTATCTCTTAGCTTCTTTTGTCGTAACCCTCTCTGGGTTTAGGTGGGTTAAACCCTCTCTCGTAGGTTTAACTTTAGTGTTTCAAGCTATCTCTTAGCTTCTTTTCTCGTAACCCTCTCGGGTTTAGGTGGGTTAAACCTCTCTCGTACGTTTAACTTTAGTGTTTCAAGCTATCTCTTAGCTTCTTTTCTCGTAACCCTCTCTCGGGTTTAGGTGGGTTAAACCCTCTCTCGCAGTTTAACTTTAGTGTTTCAAGCTATCTCTTAGCTTCTTTTCTCGTAACCCTCTCTGGTTTAAGTAGGTTAAACCCTCTCTGCAGGTTTAACTTTAGTGTTTCAAGCTATCTCTTAGCTTCTTTTCTCGTAACCCTCTCGGGTTTAAGTAGGTTAAACCCTCTCTCGCAGTTTAACTTTAGTGTTTCAAGCTATCTCTTAGCTTCTTTTCTCGTAACCCTCTCTGGTTTAGGTGGGTTAAACCTCTCTCGTAGGTTTAACTTTAGTGTTTCAAGCTATCTCTTAGCTTCTTTTCTCGTAACCCTCTTTGGGTTTAGGTGGGTTAAACCCTCTCTCGTAGGTTTAACCTTAGTGTTTCAAGCTATCTCTTAGCTTCTTTTTGTTTGATGTGAATTCGTTTCATGAATGCTCATCGTATTTCTCATGGAATGCTTCGCGTGCATTTTATCTGTTGTTTAACTTTCTCGCAAGTTATTAGTTCTCATGTAATCAATCGTGTGTTGTGATGCAATTGTATGCGATCAAATTATTTCAATCGTATTTAACGAAAGAATGAACTCATAAACTCATAAGTAATGAAAAATCGCTTTCATTAATTGATAAACACATCTGCCCCTATCGACTATAATCAATCAACGCAAGTTAAGGATAAACTTGGCCGGCCTCTTTAAAAACCTCCTCGCGGTAAAACCCGGTGGGAAACCCGCAGGAGGGAAAAAAGAGTACCAAAGGAGCGAAATTACACTTTATTCATAAATCAAATAACATGAATAAAATAACTCTTGCATAAAAGGAACCACCTACTTGCGGTGAGAGGCGGGTACTTTCTTTAGGTATAGAACCTCTTCAAATGACGAGATATTCCAAGGTCTTGCCGTTGATTTCCTTCCATGTCTTGCAGCTCTCATAAGCTCCCCCTCGGAGGACTTTAGTAACCTTGTACGGCCCCTTCCACTTGGGATCGAGCTTTCCAATGTTTTTCGGCGTCGCCTTGCCTCAAGACTAGATCTCCTTCTTCAAATCTCCCGCTTATGACTTTACGATCATAAACAGCCTTTATGCGGCTTTTATACTTCTCACTTTCGGGTGGGCGATTTCGCGCTCCTCCTCTAGCATGTCTAGGTTCTCCCTCATCAGCCTCTTCATTTCTTCCCTCCCGGAAGTGGGCTAAGCGATGTGTCTCCATCCCCACTTCCTCAAGGTATGACCGCAATCGCCCCATATACTAAGTGGAAGGGGACTCTCTCTGTTGGTTCCTCGGGGTGGTCCGATAAGCCCACAAAATCGACTCCAGCTCATCGACCCACCTCCTCCGGCTTTGTCGAGCCGAGCACGTATTCCGTTCACAATAGTTCTGTTGGTGACTTCCACCTGGCCGTTGGCCCGGGGTGTGCCACCGATGTGAATCTCTCGACAATCTTCGTTATCACACCATTCCCGTACCATGTTCCCCATAAACTAGGTCCCATTATCCGATACCGGATTCTAGGTATACCAAACTCGCAGCAAATATATCTCCATAAGAATTTGATTATGTTACCTTCTTCTATCCTCGCTAGAGGTACTTCGACCCATTTCTTTGAAGTAGTCCACTCGCTACCAATAGAAACTTCCGCCGCCCACCGCAATCGGGAATGGGCCCACTAAGTCCATCCCCACTTCGCGAAGGGACATGGAGAGTGCATGGTCCCCATCTCCTCTGCGGGGAGGTGGATGAGGCAGCCATGCTTTTGGCATTTCTCGCATTTCTTCACCTAGTCTTTGGCGTCCCGAGTCATGGTAGGCCGAAGTATCCGCCCTCAAGGCTTTCCGACTATTGCCCGAGCTCCCGCATGGTCCGCACAACAACCTTCGTGTATGTCTTTAATTACGTACCTCCCTTCGAGGGGATAAACACCTCAAGTAAGGCTGCGTGAAGGACCGCCGGTACATTTTGTCCCCGATCATCGTGTATCGGATCCTCCAGTCCGAGCTTCCTTTTATCTCGGGCAGCTCTCGGGTTACTCGCAACACTCGGTATATGCTGGTTCTCCAATCATCTTCACTCCGATGACCCCACCGAGGGAACTGGAGCCGGCTTCAGCCGATCACGAGGGTGATCTTCCTCCTGCAGTGTTGCGGAACTCGCCAGCCTTTGAAAGGCTATCCGCTCTGGAGTTTTCCTCTCGAGGTATCTCGCCGACCTCGAAGGAATCGAACCTTCCTCGCAGCTCGGCTACTCGCCAAGGTACGCTACCATCTTCTCATCTTTGGCCTCGTACCCCCTTGTAACTCTGGGTTACAAGTTGGGAATCTAAATATATGACCACCCGACTGCTCCCGGCCTGCGGCCATCTCCATTCCTCGAATCGGGGCCTCATACTCAGCTCCGTTGTTGGAGGTGATGAATTCAAACCTTATCGCCACTGTTTCTTGGCCCTCTGGATCAATGATCACGATCTCGAGGCTCCACAACCCCGCATAGACACAGAGCCGCCAACATATACTTTCCATTTTCCTTCCTCCACGCACGTGTACCCTCCTAGATGAAGTCGAGAGGGCTTGTGCTTTAATGGTCCTCCGTGGCTCGAAATCCACATCATACTCTCCCAGCTTCGACGGCCCACTTGACCATCCTCCCCGAAAGATCAGCTCTCCCTATCACTGCTTCAAAAGGTAGTTAGTCCGAACAATGACCTTATGTGACAAAAATAAGGTCGTAACCTCCGTGCCGTGACCATTATAGTCGTGGCTGCCTTCTCTATCTCCGAGTATCTTACTTGACTCCTTGTATGAGCTTGCTAATGTAGTAAACAGGTTTCGGGTCGACCCTTCCTCCCTCACCAAAGACGGAGCTAAGTGAGACCCCCTTACAGAGAGGTAGAGGTAGAGTGTCTCCTCGGAATAGGCTTCGTTAACGTAGGTAATCGGGCCAGTGCCGTTTAAGCTCCTCAAATGCTCGCTGGCATTGCTCGTTCCACTCGAACTTGGACCCCTTCCTCAAGATTTTAAAGAAGGGATGGCTCCTCTCTGCAGATCCGGCTATGAATGCTAGGGTGTAATCCTCCCATTTAATCTCTGAAGCTCCTTAATATTAGTGGGAGGCTGCATATCGAGCATGGCCTTAACCTTAGCAGGTTAATTTCACCCATTGGGTCACCATATATCCAAGAAATTTCCGGACCTCACTCCAAAAGAACACTTGGCTAGATTCAACTTCATGCCATTCCTTCGAGCACCGCAAAAGCTTCCTCCAGTCCGCCACGTGTTTTCCAAATTTTTACGCTTTTCACTAGCATATTATCAACATAGACTTCCATGTTCCTCCCTAGCTGGTCTCTAACATTTTATCCACCAATCTCATTGGGATATCTCGGAGGGAAAATTTGTATTTGATGGTATCCTTGATAGGCATCCATCATACTTAGCACTCAAATCCCGATGTAGAGTCGACCATCCGGTCAATCCTAGGCAAGGGATAATGATCCTTAGGACAAGCCTTGTTCAGGTCTCGAAAATCTATGCACATTCTCCATTTCTCCTCGGTTTTGCCACCAACACGGCATTGGATAGCCAGGTGGGAAATTGTATTCGCTTGACATGTCCCGCCTCCAGCAGCCTTTTCTCGCTTCCACCTTCGTAATGGCATCTTTTTCTCGGTCCAAAGACCCTTAGTTTCGCTTTCTTGGTTTAGCTTTAGGGTCCACGTTCTGTGATGCATTGCCACCTCCTCGGGATACTGTCATGTCGAGGAATAAAAAGCAAAAACGTCTGCATTTCTTCGTAGAGCTTCTACTGTGTCTTTCTCCAAATTGGCTCCACTGGCTCCGATCCTTGTTGTGTATCCTCTCTTCTCGGGATACAACTCCACCATCATCGCTTCTTCGTCAGCCTTCCATCTTTGGAGGATCGATTTCTTCGGAAATCTTGCACCTCTTGGATTCTCGGTCCACATCTTTGTCTCTTTTCAGGCTGCGATGCACTCTTTGCTCTGGCTATCTTTACCGCCTCCACATAGCATTTTCTGGATTGCACTGGTCTCCGGCCTACTTCACCCACCTCATCATTCACTGGGAACTTAAGTTTCATGTGATAAGTTGATATAACCACCTGAAATAAGTTCAACACCGGCCTACTAAAAATCATGTTGTAGGATGAGGGTACATCAACAATCAAAAATTTGCCATAACTACCCTCCTCCGTGGAGCTTCGCCAGCCCCACCTGGAGGGTTACTCGGCCTGCAGGGTGTATCGCCCCTCCCTGTGAATCCGCATAACGCCGTATCCACCGGTTGCATTTCTATGTTCAAATTCATCTTCTTGAAGCATTCCAAGAAGATGATGTCTGTGGAGCTCCCGTATCTACGAAGATCCGTGCTACCGTATATCCCGCCACATCTCGTTGTGATGACTAGTGCATCACCGTGGTCCTCCTTCCTTAGGTTTCCATCCTCTCGGGCCAAAAATGAATCCGAGGTGTATGGACAGCTTCCTTCGGTCCACATCTCTCGACATCTCTCCTACCTCTCTCCCGAGGGTCCTCTCTCCAGCTTTTCTAGCGCGGAAGGAGTCTCCCTCTGCTGGACCTCCGACTATCATCTGGATAAGTCCTGTCCTTCTCGGGCGGGCCTCTCCTCCTGCCTTCCTTCTATCATCCTTCCTTTCTCCTCGCCTTTATCATTGGCTTCTTTTTTTTTTTTTTGCCTCTCGGAGCTAACTCGATCTCTGTAAACAAACTCTTTGAGATGTCCACTTGGATCATCCTTTCAATCTCATCACGTAAGTGAAAACAATTGTTAGTGTCATGCCCATATTCATTGTGGAAACGACAAAACTTATCTCGACTTGGGCTTTTGAGGCCCCTGGACCGTGTCCACGGAAACTTCATTTCAGGGATGGTCGATGACACTTCCAGAGCTCTGCCGGCTCAAGCTTCGTGGGGTATACTTATCAAACCTGGAGCGGGGTCCAGATTTTGCAGCTTTCCTGTGTTCGCCGTTGAGCTTTTCTTCGATGATTCCTTCTTCTTTTCAGTCCACTTGGTTTGACCTCGGCTCTCTTTGCCTTTCTCACCTCCTCCAAGGTGACGTACTTCTCCGCCTCCTTAGCAGGTTCATCGAATGTCCTGGTGACTTCTTAGCTGTGGAGGAAAACAAGTCTCCATCTCGGAGGTTACTAGTAAAAGCATTAATTTTTACCTCTGGGGTGGCGGTTGGAACTTCCAAAGTGCCGCTGATTGAACCTCTTCATGAAGGCCCGTGAGGCTTTCATTCTCCTTGCTTCATGTTGAACAATGTTAGCGTAGCTCTAGGTTGCCTCCTTGCACTAGCGAATCGATGCAAGAAGAGCTTCCCAAACTGCTTCAAAGGAGTTAATGGAATTGGGTTCCAATTGGCTAAACCACCGTTGGGCTGCCTTAGATAGAGTAGTAAGAAAGACCTCGCACTTCACACCCTCCCCATATCGATGGAGGAGGGCCGAATTTTCAAATCTCACCAAATGGTCATAGGGGTCAGTCGTACCATCATATTCATAATTAAGAGGTTTAAAATTGCTAGGCAACTCATCTTGTAAGATATTCCCAAGAAATTGGCAACCTCGTAATGGGTCGAGGCATACTAACCCGATTTTCCATCCGATGTTTCATGTTGTCCATTTGTTTCCTCAAGGATCTGATTTGGTCCTTCATGGCCTCAGATTGGGTATCTCCTCGTACCATCTTCTTGGTCCTCGATCTTACTCCTCGCCGCAGAGGGGCTGTTTCCTTCCCCGTGCAGCTTCCTCAGACTGGGCCTCCCTCGGCCGAGGGATCGCCGACCTTCTCTCCCGGGCTCCTTCAGCCTCCCGTGGTCTTCTCCTGGTTCCTAGACTCCACCTCTCTCCTTCGTTCTTCTTGATGCTTGTCCCGCCTGTTCCCCCGGTTGGGATCGAGCAGGTAGATTCCCGGTCCTGGTTCTCCAGTCCTTCCCGCAGTGGAGGTCCTCCCTTCGGCCATTGCCGCTCGGCCACAGCTCAAGCTATCATATCATCCACTGCTCCCGAGCCGGAGCGACAGAGGCGGCTGGTTCTGGGATTCTCTCGAGGTATCCTCGGGCCGGAGCATTGGCCGCTCCGGGATCCCCACTATAGGTATTCCTTCTCGTATTGCAGGAAGAAGAGGGAGGCATGTTCCCCCTCCCTCTCTAACAACAGCCTCCTACTCCTGGATGGTGTTGGCCTCGGAGTTGAGCTCATCCCGTGCCACCGTAACCGGTGGAGGTCCTTGATGTTGGGCATAGCCACCGGAGGCACGGGGTTGGACACAACCTCACCCCCGCATTGGGTTTGCGGGGTGGTCCTTCCTGCCGCATGCTAGTGCAATCAGCCTCATGGGTGTACGCTCACCGGTCATGATGTCCTTCTTCCGTATAATCGAAAGGGAAAGAAGTTGAAACTCACGCCTCACTCGGTTTCCCACAAACGGGCGCCAATTGATGCGTAAAACTGACTGGGCCCATTTTCCCACCGGTTCACGTGGGTAAAGCTTTACGCACTAGGATCCTTAGCTTCCTCGAACCAACGTACTCGCAAAACACGCCGGAGGGTTCTCCGGCGTAGGCACTCCGACGCCAAGTCGATCACCGGAAAACACTCAAGAAAGTACATATAAAGTAGCTAAGTGAGAGTGATAGTGATTCGATATCGTTACCTCCCTCGCTGAAAGTGTGTTACTTATACGTAAGTTAAGAGCAATAACCGTCATCACGGTATCTGTGCATTATCCCGCACGCTCGCCATGATGTCGTGCGTGGAAAACTTATTCCTCAAGAAATCAGTATTATATCTACGAATTACCCCCTTGGACGGAGGTCGGATCTGGCCAATGAGGAATATAGGGAATATTCCTTGACTTGGGCCTCAATTATCTCAACTACTCGTCACTTCTCGATCTTATCAAATAGATACCCGCCATGGGCTTGATCAAATGCTCACGCCTTCTCTAAATCTCGCTTGGGCCTCTCGGCCCTCCTGCAGCCTAAGTTTGGGCCTCGCGGCCCACTCGCAGCCGGGTTTAGGGCCTCGTGGCCCGTAGATGGATTTAGGCCTCGTGGCCTATCTCGAAGTTGGGCTTGGGCCTCTTGGCCTCTTCCTACTGTGCCCGGCCTCGGGGCCCACCCGTAGTGGGTTTAGTGGCTTCGTAGCCTAGTCTCGGCCGACTGGGCTCGGGCTGCCGTCTCGGGTTTCCCTCCCTCTACTTAGAGTTTTTGATGGCATCATTGGGCCCTATTGGGCTGGTCGTATTTGGGCCCTACGTGTAGTTGGGCTCGACATTTTTATCCGCATCATATGCAATATTAATAATTATAAAGTAATTATTAACATACTAAAATATAGTATACAATTTAATTGAATATATGTGATAACAATAATAATTATAAACATAATAATATATATATATATATATATATAATAGTAATAATAATAATAATAATAATAATAATAATATGTATAATAGTGAATTATATATATGATACAATTTAATATGTATAATTATAAATAATTATTTATATGTGATAACAATTTAATTGAATAATAGTTATAATAAACAAATTTAATTGAATAACATTTATAAATTAAATATATAAAATATTGAACATAATATGATATTAATATAATTAAAAGTAAAAACATATCGAATGATTAGCTTTGCCCAAAATGGTAAAGCGCCTAAGACTCTCCTCCTATTGATTTGGAGGTCGCGGATTGAACCCGCCTCACGCGAAATTAAAATCGCAGCCTAAGCCGGCCACTTTAGCCACGCGGCCGGGCGCGGGTTCGATACCCCCGGCCGCATTTTTTTATCGGGTTTAAATTTCGCGAGGCGAGGCGAGGGGCCCGCCTCGCCACCGCCCCTCGCCAAAGCCCTCGCTAACTTCCTCGCCAAAGACCCTCGCCAAATCCCTCGCAAGTCTTCCTCGCAAAATCCTCGCGAATAATCCTCGCCAAATGCCTCGGCAATTAGCGAGGGCAGCCCTCGTTAATTAGCGAGGGCGAGCCGAGGATGAGTTACCGAGGAGGGTTTTAGAGAGGGAAAGTTTCCCTCGGTATATCCTCGCTAACCTGATTGCCCTCGCCAATTCCCTCGCTAAACCCCTCGCCAAAATGCATTTTTTTGTTGTGTCGGAAGATTTTCTTTCGAATGCATGGTGGATCCGTAAAATGGCTTGCATGTGTTCTGTGATTAAACCAGAAAGAGAAGTACATATGTGATGATCAATCATCTTACCGATGCTCGAAAAATCAGAGAGTCGCCATATCGGCGGCGAGGGTGGAAGAATCGAAGCACGGCCGTAAAACCCTAGGTAGCCATAACTAACTTCCCAAAATCGCCGCACAATCATGCTTCGTTTAACTATCTTTTCAAGTATTTGTGTGCATGCACAATAAAAGATTATTTGCACAAAGTTTGGTTACAATATAGTATTATTTTAGGTATTGTATAGTATTAGTTTGGTTACAATGTAGTATTATTTCGTACATTGTATAGTATTAGTTTAGTTATAGTATAGTATTAGTTTGTGCACAATAAAATAGTGTGCACTTTGTCTTTATAATTATGTTCTTTTGTGTTGGTGTTTCACTACAAAAACCCAAAATTAACGAGAGGGGTTAGCGAGGGGAAACCCTCGCTAATTAGCGAGGGAAAACGAGGGCAAGTGTAACCACGACATTAGCGAGGGAATTGGGCCCCTCGTTAATTAACGAGGGCCTTAGCGAGGAACTGGGCCCCTCGTTAATTAACGAGGCGGAAGGCCGTCGGTAAGCCCAGGCCCAAATTTAACGAGGGCGCCCTCGGCAGGCCACTAATTAACGAGGTTTGGGCCCTCGCCGGGCCCCTCGGTAAACCCAACATATATACACACAGCGAGCCCACTTCTCCCCCACGCAGCAGATTGAGTTTTGGAGCAACCCACCGCCGCCGCCGCCATGGCCGAAATTGAAACACCCACTAGTTGGGCTTTGTAGTACTCGTTCTGGGAACATTTCTACGGTGAGTTTTTATGATTTAATCGGTTAATTTCGTTGTTATTTTACCAAATTTAGTATTTTTTCATATGCATATTTGTGTAATTTTGTTGTTAATATTGTTGTTATTATACATATGCTTGTATAGGGATTGATTTATTAGTTATTTAGTGTTAATTTTTGTAATTGTTATGTGTATTTTAATTATTAATAATTATTTAGAAATAATTAGTAGTATAATATTATTAATTATTTAGAATTAGTATATGTATGCAATTATATAATTAGTAGTATAAAATTATTAATTATTTAGAGTAATTAGTATGTATGCAATTATATAAATTTATTTTTAATATTAATTATTATAATTTAATTTAATTGCTATAATTTATATATTTGTAGGTGTGTTGAAAAAGATTCGATCCGGGCATATAATTTCACTACACGCCACCACTATCACCGTAAGTATTCTTTTTTTAATTAATTATTTAAAGATATGCTTTTAATTTAATTGTAATAATTATTTGATTTAAAATTATTTTGCATGCTCATATATATGATATAATAATAATTTATATATATGGTGATCGATGTTCGATCAAATTTTGTATGATAGTTCAATTATAATATTAGTTTTGAAAATTGAATCGATGTTCGATTCAAGTTGATGTTGGAGTTGAGGGTTGATGAATTGTTTGGTATTGTTTCTTTTGTAGAATGTGCGTTCCGACTTGATTAATTTTAATTAAGTCGGAAATGGATGCACTAGGAATTAATTACTTGATATATTAATTGGGGAATGCGATAAAATAAAACAAAACTCTACCGAAATTTTTAGAAAATATATATATTAATATTAGGAAAAAATATTAAGTGGAAGAATTAATTATATATGATTTAATTAAATTTTGAATCTTCATTAATTTGAAGCAGTATGAATTATTCAAGCCGTAGTTGGATGTATGGTCCAAGAACGATTAATGGCATGATATCTCCCGAATTTCTTAGTGGAATCGAATCGCTTATAGAATTCGCTACTAGTAACCCGGAATGGATGAGTGGAGGAAAGATTAGGTGTCCTTGCTCGAAATTCAAATGTAGGAACCATAGTTTTAGAGAACCCATTGACGTGAAATCACATTTGTTTAGGCATGGGTTTATGTCTAATTATCACAATTGGATTTTGCACGGTGAGCAAAATTGGAATTCTATGCCACACCGAAACTATGATCAGCCGGCGCGACTTCATATAGAGTTGACGACAACCGCAAAGCACCTAGCTCGTACCAAAATATGATGATGGACTTAACTTCCGGTCCTAACATCAGTTTCCAAAATGTAGAAGAAGAGCCCCTTAGTGAGGAACCTCCTAATCAAAGCATGCCGCACATTTTTGACATGCTTCGTGCCGGATCGGGATCTGTATCCTGGTTGCGAGTCTCATTCTCGGTTGTCATTCAATGCCCGTCTTTTAAACATTAAAACCGAGAATAGACTGTCTCGAAAGGGGTTACAATCAAATAGTTGATTTGATTAGTGAGATTTGCCCTCCGTAAAATGCGGTGCCCAAGAAATTTTACGATACTAAACTTGATTGATGGGTGGGATGGGTCTTCCAGTAGAGAGGATTGATTGTTGTGCAAATAATTGTATGATATATTGGGAGTGCGGACAGGGAGCTTGAATCTTGTAAGGTTTGTGGTCGATCCCGATTCAAACCTCGCTAGACGTGGTGTGGATGGTCGATGGAAAAAGAACAGTCCTTTCAAAGAGATGTTCTATTTTCCTATCATTCCTCGATTGCGTAGACCGTATCACCACTACTACCGCTAAGGATATGATATGGCATGCTAGTTGCTATAATGATGAGGCTGGTGTTATGCGTCACCCCGCAAATTCGTTGGCTTGGAAACACCGGACTATTCATATCTGATTTTGCGGTGAAATACGGAATGTGAGTGAGTTTGAGCAGCGATGGTTTTCAGCCGTTTGGGCGATCGGGAAAACAGTATTCGTCATGGCGGTGATAGTGACACCGCATAATTTGCCCCCATGGTTGTGCATGAAAGAACAATTCATGTTTCGACGGTTTTGGTGCTCGGTCCTAAAAATCCGAAGGATAATATAGATGTATTTTTACAGCCACTAATTCATGATTTGAACATGTGGGGAAATGGGGTGGAAACCTATGATGTTGCTAGAAAGCGAGAATTTTATAATGCGAGCCGCATTAACTGGACCATTAGTGACTTTCCAGCCTTACTCAATGTCGTCTGGATGGAGCACGTGGAAGGACTCGTTTGTCCATATTGTCTGAGTACTCCGATGCCTTCACTTTAAAACTCGGCCAAGAAACAAATGTGGGTTTGATAACCATCGTAAGTTCTTACCTGTGGGACATCCGTATCGCAGAACAAGATCCGCATTCACGAAGAATGTAGTAGTTACAGATGACCCACCACCCATCCGAACAGTGAAATGCTTCTACAAGAAATTGATTGGTTGGGAGTACGGAAAGTGACAGAAGAGGGTCCGAGGCCCACAACAGAAGATTAGATGGTGGCTGGAGGAAGAAAAGTATTTTTGGGATTTGCCATATTGGAGTACCCTCTTGATCCGCCATAATTTGGATGTGATGCACATTGAAAAAAATGTGTTTGATAATTTGTTCTACACGGTGATGAA
Source organism: Paraleonurus japonicus (assembly GCA_030762865.1). Taxonomy (NCBI): domain Eukaryota; kingdom Viridiplantae; phylum Streptophyta; class Magnoliopsida; order Lamiales; family Lamiaceae; genus Paraleonurus; species Paraleonurus japonicus. Next base: position 32,783,388 of record CM061060.1, read on the forward strand.
TGTGGAAGGGAAAACAAAAGACACAAATAAGTCTAGGGATGAACTTAATGAATATTGTCGTCGTCCTCTCTAGAGAAATGTCAACGCACAGGAAAGTATCCCAAAGCTTGTTATTCACTTGATAAGAGTCAAAAGGATGATGCAGGCAGATGGGTAACCGAGTTGAAGTTTCCCGATGACTATGTGTCTAACCTATCTCGATGTGTAGACTGGAGCAAATTGAAGATGTTTGGGATGAAGAGTCATGATTGTCATGTGTTTATGCAGAGACTACTCCCGATTGCTTTTCGTGAAACTCGCCGCCGAATGTGTGGAAAGCAATCACTGAACTTAGTTTGTTCTTTAGGAGTTAACTTCTACATCCATTACAAAAAGGTAGAGAACATGGCTCGATTGGAAGCAGATGTTCCAGGTTATATTGTGTAAGTTGGAACGCATTTTTCCGCCCAGCCTTCTTCAATTCGATGGAGCATCTGCCTGTGCACCTTGCATACGAAGCAAGGATAGCTGGTCTGTGCAAGATAGATGGATGTATCCATTTGAGAGGTAATTTATAACTCTAAATTATTTGATTACCTAAAACGGTTATATATATATATATATATAACACTTGATTCATTTAATTAGGTATCTTTACAATTTAAAGCTCAAGTGTTGGTAACAAGGCGCATGTTGAAGCATCGATTGCAAATGCGTATTTAACAAAAAGAGGCCTCAATATTTTGTTCCCTCTATTTTGGCGATCACGTTCGGACGAGGCGGCACGGTGTACCTCGTAATTACGATGGTCGGGCGACGTACCCGAAGTAGCGAAAGGTACTTTGTCCATATTTATACCTCTGGTCGACATCTTGGAAAGGTGAACAAAAAGATGGATTGTAGATGAGGAGAAAAACACGGCTCATACGTACGCAGCATCAATTGTCCCGAGTTGCAACCGTATATCGAGTAAGTTTATAACGTTCAACTTTTGTTAATTATACCGTCAATCCGTATATTAAATAATCAAATCCCCTTTTTGTAGTATATTTTTCGAGCAATTGCAAAAATACCATCCGGGACTCTCGAGGGCTGAACAAGATAATAGACTACAAGATAAGTTTGCATCGTGGTTTGAACAACTTGTAAGGATAAACAATATTCAAAATCGGTGGATACGTGATCTTTCTAGCGGTCCTTCGAGTTGTGTCACCACATACCTGGATATTACGTGAATGGTTACAAATTTCACACACGAACTTATGGCTCATCCAAATCTACTTCAAATTGTGGCGTTTGTATCAAGGGTAAAAATTATGATGCAGATGAGAATGATTTCTACGGGATCCTCGAGGAAGTAGTGCAATTGGAGTACCCCGGACGTATTGAGAAAAATGTTGTTACTGTTCAAGTGTGAGTGGTTTGATCCATCTGTGCCAAAATGAAACTAGAGTACATCCTCATTACAAACTTGTGGACGTTAATCAAAGGGGAAGATACGGCCGCTACGATCCTTTTGTGTTAGCAAGTCAAGCCACTCAAGTTTACTATTGCAAATACCCGGAAAGCGTAGACATGAGTGGTTGGCCGCTTGCAAAATCAAACCGAGATCCTTGGTCGAAACCGTGCAACGAATGAACAAGAGCTTCCCCCCTTTCAAGACGACCTTGAGTCCCAAATTAATGTTGTGCAAACGGATGATGATCCAATCATATTGACAGATGTCAACGGTGCACTAATTGATATTGAAAATAATGAAGAAGAGGAAGGAGAAGACGAAGAAGAAGAAGAAAATGATGATGATGAGGAGGAGGAGAGTGAAGAGGAGGAGGAGGATGAAAACTTCGGATGAATATTGAATATATAGTGTAATAATTATGTGTGTTTCATTTTAATGCATTGCTCGAGTATATGATGAATTATTTGTTATTGAATAGTGTAATAATGTGGTTTTATTTAATTATTGTTACGAGATGAGCGGACCGTCTGGATGGAGGGGACCGTCTGGGTCCAGGGGACGATTTGGGTCGACGGAGCATCCGGATTCGGGTCGAGGTACGATCGGTACCCATTATTCAGAGGATGAAGCGGACGAGGCCGTCGGCTCGAGTCTTATGAGGACCATCCAGATCCGGCTCCAGCTCCTGCGGGTTCGATCCTGGATATATGGATCTACAGGGCACGTAAGTTAAATACTTGTGAATAATAAATCTGTGTCATATTTATATGTCTATTATAATTTCGCGTGTTTATTCCGCTTTTGCAGGTTGATGCCATCGAATCAGGTATCCAGGATTATTCGGGATATTATGTATAAATATATGGAGCCGGTGCATTCACTTTCCGGATGATATCTCCTCGAGGTCGCAGACGCATCGGGAGTCATTTCGGGTACATTATATTTTGTTATTCGCTATTTAATTTTGATTAATTTATAAACTTTAACGCTTATTGAGTACAATAATATTTTGTTTGGCAGAGAGTGACTAGGTGGGACCCTTCCGCTATTTAACTTCAACGGAGGTGTATCACTGTTCCTTCGTAGGGGCAAATGAAAGATACATCGATATGCCGAACAACGTGAAAACGTTGTTCTTCACCAAGGAACAAGTGCCTGGATGGGATGACGCCGTCTTCAATCCACCGCTCGAGTATTGGGGTAGAGAAGAGGTGAGGTCAAAGAGCGCGCGGTGTAGGAGGAATCGAATGTCCGGAGCTCGGAGGCACGGTACCGGCATCTCCCGTTATAGGGCGGATCCCGTGGATCACCCGAGTATGCATATGACTTTGTAAGTAATTTTTTAATGCTAGTTCAATATTTTAATTAAACATGTGGTTCTAATTAAATAAATACAGGAGAGGAAGCATGGACGGCCCCCACCGATCGGGACATAGTGCAAAGGCATTACCACGCAACTCCTGAAGGGGAGTACACCTACGGCTGTTAGTGACACAATTGTAAGTATTTTCATTTTATATTATGTAATAATTTATAAAAAAATTATATATATGTCTATTTTTGTAATCTAAATTTTTAATTGTGGAAATATTCGTACAAAGTATGAAGTACAAGAGGCGGCCTCTCGATGCCTCGGCCCTGCGAGGGTCGAGCTCCGAACCCCAACCCGACTTATCCTGCATCTATGTCCAAAGAGTTGGAAAACAACACGGGAGGGTTGGGGTCTCGGCCACCGGGTAAGTCCAGACGCATCCCCTCCGGCTCTTGCTCATCATCGAGCACTCCTACTAGTGGGATCACCCAAGTGATATGGACCGGATGCTCCAAGAGGAGCGTGAGAGGGTGCGGTTGGAGATGGAGCAGATGCGAGAGCAGATGCGAGCGGAGATGAGAGTGGAGATGCGATTGAGTTGCAGACGGACATGCAACGTCAACTCCGAGGAGATGTTGCAGGGTTTCGGGTTCCTTCCTGGTGGTGATATTCCCCCATCCGGTCCGGGTGGTTCTGATCACCATCCCGTGGGTCCTGGTTCTAGGCGCCGCTAAATTAATTATTTGTGTTTAAAACAATGAATTTTTCTGAATGTACGTTAATTAAGAATTTATGAATTTTAAATGTGTATGAATTTTAATTAATTTATAAGATGATGAATTTTAGTTATTTAAATTATTAATTTTAATTGTTTAAGAGTACATAAATACACATGATAATATAGTTGATAATTTAATTGAATATATATGTGGTAATAATAATAATTATAAACATGATAATATATATATGCAATAATAATAATAACAATAATATATGATAATGTGTATATAGTGAATTATAGGATACATTTTAATTGAATATATACAATATTAATAATTATAAAACAATAATATATATACTAATTGAATAGTGTAATAATGTGGTTTTATTTAATTATTGTATATAGTAATTGATAGAATACAATTTAATTGAATATATACAATTATTATAAAATAATAATAAATATATTAAATATTGTATACAATTTAATTGAATATATATGATAACATATATAATTGAATAATAGTTATATATATTAAACATATTTAATTGAATAACATTTATAAATTAAATATATATAAAATATTGAACATAATATGATATTAATATATTTAAAAGCAAAATTATATCGAATGATTAGCTTTGCCCAAACGGTAAAGCGCCAAGGCCCTCTCCTCCATTCGCGCGGAGGTCGCGGGTTCGAATCCTTTGTCGAGCGAAAAAAACTTCGCTCAGTGAGGCTAGGCCGCGGCCGGGCGCGGGTTCGATCCCCCGGCCGCAATTCTTTTTTCGAATTTGAATTTAGCGAGGGGCAAGACGAGGCCCGCTCGCCACCTGGCCCTCGCCAATACCCTCGCCAATTGCCCCTCGCCGAGCCCTCGCTAAATCCTCGCCAAACCCCCTCGCTAATTCCCTCGCGAAACCCCCTCGCCAAAACCCTCGCCAAACGCCTCGCTAAATCCTCGCCAAATAAGCCCTCGCTAAACTCGCCTCGCCAAATCCCTCGGCAATTAGCGAGGGCTCCTACCCTCGTTAATTAGCGAGGGATTTGGCGAGGGAAGTGTTTCCCGACAAGGTTTTTGCCGAGGGCTACCTTCCCTCGGTAAAGCCCTCGCTAATCCCCTCCCCTCGTTAATTCCCTCGCTAATCCCCTCGCCAAATTCGTTTTTTTTTTTGTGGTGTTTAAAATGAAAATATTTTTAAAGACTTTTACTGAAATCTTTCAAAATTAACTCGCATATTGAGTGGTGAACTCAAATTCATACCAATACTAGTGCAGTCACGTGTGTTATGAAATATAAAAATTAAATTTTTTTACAAAAAAATTAAACTATAATATAATAGGATATCAAAATTTTAATAAATCTTGTGAGTTGAGAAAAGAAAACTACAATAAATTAAAATTACACAATTTAAGAAAATTAGTATCATTGCAAGAAATTCAAAATTTTCATTTATATTATGAATTTAATATGAACTTGACATATAGATAAACATATATAACATATTGACACATAAGTAAAATCAGTTTGAAGGCGACACGTAAGCGAAATCAACCAAAAGATGACAAGTAGGCGAAATCAACCGTAAGACGACACCTCAACAATATTAAACTCCCTATTAGTTTAACTAGATTTTTGCCCGTGCTATGCACGGGCCTGTTGTGCTTCATTCTTTTTCTAGTTTGTCAAACTTTTTGTTAAAATTTTAATGTGTAGTTTGCCTTATGAAATAAATATATAAATGTATGTTAAATTCAAATGAAAAAATATTTAAATTAATTTGCTATATAATCCTATTGTGCAATTATGATTGTGATCAAGATTTTAGACATATTTTTGCATGTTTAAAATTTGTTGGAGACGATCTATTTTATTTCAGGCTTTAAAATGTTAATTCCAACTTTTATAAGGTTACCACTACTCATATTCTTCCACCTGTTCGCCTATTTTTTTCTGTTAAAAGAAATACAAAACATCTAATTATAAATAAAATTAATTATTTTTTTGGCTTGGATACCAAATAATAAAAAAAAAAGAGGAAAAATTGATTTTAGGTATAAAATCATTTACTCAAAATTCTCTCTTGATATGAATTTTAGTACTGTGCTTTATAGTTAAACACATGCAAGATCAATTGACGTGTCCAATTTAATTTATAGGAGGTCCACATGAAAATAAATTATATTATGGCAAATGACAACAATTAAAGTGTGCTTTATTTTATAAATGATGAGAAATAAAAACAGAGAAATAGATAAGTAGTTAGGGTAGGGTTAATTGTTCCTATTTCCTAATTTTGTAGAAAAATGAGGTGGTTCTACTATAAATAGTTGTGGTGGCGTTGTAGAAGCAGAGCATCAGAGATTGTGCTTCTGCTGGCACACCACATTAAAGGTCATTTAATTACTCCTAATAACTTTTATTTTCCTTCTTTCATATCCAAAATTCAAGATCATAGACCAGCATAAACATAACAACAATTACTCAAAAATCAAACTCAGAGACAAAAATAAGAAACTAAACTAATAATCTCTATATATTAGTAGTCCACATTCATTCACATTTTAATTCATATCATCTCTATATATTAGCAATTGACGTACCGATCATATCATCTCTATATATTAGCAGTTGACGTACCGAGGAGCAGGCTTTAGAATCAACTATGAATAGTCAGATTTAACATTAAGATTCTGTTTCATACAAATGGTGCATGTATTATTCTTCAGAAGAAAATCATGTAAAATTTCTATTTATCGTAGAGATGCGAGGAATTTGTCACATATTTGCTAGAAAGGCTATCTTTAGGACAACTTAAAGAAAACAGATTGCTCCAATATTCATTCAATCCCCAACAGCTGCACTCGTAAATTCAAGTCACTTATTTGCATATGTTTCTTTTTCCTTCTCCTCAACTCTCTCTTCGTGTCTTTATGCGTTTTAAGAATCTCCCTCTTTGCAGCTCTGCATCTCTCTATTTCATTTTCTAAATCTTTCATTTGCTTCTATAAAGATTCAGCATGTCTCTTAGTTTTTTCGATTTGTGCTAGTCTTTCCATATCCACGCCTAGAAGTCAGTTTTCTCATTTTGCGTAGAATCTGCATGTGTTCTAAACTTCTAATACCAGTAATAAGATAAAAAATTAAAATTTTATCAATTATTGCATATAAACACAGTATAGATTCAAGCAACATTCATAAACTTACCCAATAAACAAAGATCTCAAGCTATGATGTGCTCTCACATACCATGAATCCGATCTATTTGTATCCTCATGATCTTTGAGAGGTTTTTTATCTTTACCAAGGGCTTCCAATAGGTCTCGGAATCAAGTCCTGTCGTGGCATTGGTTCGACGGTGGCACTGATTTGATTTGAGGGTTTTGACGCCACTGTTGGCGACGATGGATACAGTTTGGAACAAAAATACTTTGAGGGATGTAGTAGCTTCAGTTTAAGGTTCCAATAGGCTATATGGCTTTGAGCTAAAGAGTGCAAATATTTTCCTAAATTGTAGACAATACAACGGTTAATTCACCATTTTCTACTCCTAACTCATATATGGTATATTATAATTAGAATCTTGCTTAAACACTATCATTGATAGACAATATTCTTGGTGAACATCATTAATAGAGACATGAAATGTATTGTTCTTGAAAATTGGAAACTCATCGTAGTACCCTCCCTACCACGACCACAAAATTGCGACATCTGACTCATTCCCCGGCCTGGTGTTCCTTTGTTCTCTCATAGCCTCCATCCCCAATCTTTGTAGATGCACCCATTGCCTGCAATCAAATACATCAGTTGTCATGTCTTTGTTCCATGCATAAATACCTCATATGATAAATTAAATTTCATAAAAGAGTTATGTAGGCTTAAGATCCACCAAATAACTTACATTACCTCATATCAATCTTTCATAAAAGAGTTATGTAGGCTTAAGATCCACCAACTTACATTACCTCATATCAATCTTGCAAAAATATAGTTGGAGAGTTTAGATGACAAGAAAAGGAGGAAATTCTTACCCTCCCTGGGTGATTTAACGATAAAGACTGATTTCAAAATCTAAATGCACTAAATCAGATTGAGGGGAATTGTACCTGTAAAGTGGCAGTGACAGTATATTTTGGAAGTCTTATATCACTGGCTTCCGAAGTGGAGCAATACTTACTGTGGTGTTAGATGTGTCATTCTCAAACTGACTACACAACACCCTTTGCATATCCACCAGCCCAATACGACAGATTGAGGGGAATTGTACCTGTAAAGTGGCAGTGACAGTATATTTTGGAAGCCTTATATCACTGGCTTCCGAAGTGGAGCAATACTTACTGTGGTGTTAGATGTGTCATTCTCAAACTGACTACACAACACCCTTTGCATATCCACCAGCCCAATACGACAGATTGAGGGGAATTGTACCTGTAGAGTGGCAGTGACAGTATATTTTGGAAGCCTTATATCACTAGCTTCCGAAGTGGAGCAATACTTACTGTGGTGTTAGATGTGTCATTCTCAAACTGATTACACAACACCCTTTGCATATCCACCAGCCCAATACGATAGGAAAACCAAGAATTTTGGATAAAAGAACGTTAAATTGAACCAAATTACTCTCTCTTTTATCTAAAACTTGAATAACATTGCACCAAAAAAGCATGCATACAAACAAAAACACAATTCAACTAAATTTGCAATTTTTTTGGCAGATTAATGACGAGTAGGGCTCAAAATGTGAATACAACACAAGTTTTTATTTTGCACTTTGTGAAGAATACTGTTGTGACTGTGTTGATGTCTTTTGGGGTTGCAACATCAACACGCATAGGTACGATAGAACAATAAGCATAATTCTTTTAAGTCATGGCTCGAGTTCTCGCATTCTCATCACCAAATCTGATGCTGTCATTTTTACATCTAAAATACAGCCTAGACGGTAATATCTAAGATGCTTAGGGCCATATTTAGCTTCTAAACAATCAAATCAAGAATTTATTTAGTACACTTTTAAGAGAGTCTCTACACAAACAACTCAACCCTTCACGGTATAAAATTGTTTCTACATAATCTCTTCATCACCAATATATGGTGTATTAATCTTTGCAGCGGTTAGGATCCTCTATCCTATATATATATGTGTGTGGAACCCAAATGAAATACGAAAAGTGAAACAGAGAAATTGAACTGTTGATACCATTAATATTCAAGATGTACATAACAAATTCAGCACGCCTCCATATTAAAAGCTAAAATTATGAATCTGAACAACTGTGGCACAATACATTATAAACTTGCACTCTCACCACCAAGAATTCTAAAATGAAAATTAGGCAAAAAAATATTACTCAATACAAATATGGTCTAATTAGTGAGAAAAAGGTTAAATGTAATAGTGATGTAAAATAGGATTACTTGTGACATAAGATGGCTAAAGAAGAGAATGAGTAAATGTGAAAGCGTAGTCGAGTAAAAAGGACACTAACCTTAGTGAAGGATTTCCAGAGATACTACAATCCCTAAAAAAATTTAGAGAACTATAGACAGATATCTCGCATATTATGTTCAGAATCGAGATAAGACGAGATGGGGGAACAAACTGAAAAGGGAAAAAGGAAAAAGAAAAGAAATTTATTAGGCATAAGAATCGAAGCCAGAGATGCAGAGGCTTTGGCCGCAGTTCTGGTGAGGAAACACAATTTATTAGAGTTCGCTGGGTGAAAGCAATACATGCTATCTTTTACTTTTTAAGATTGAATTTGAAGGAACACCAAATTCAAATTGCATAATCATGAGTTAAAGAACAATGTAAAATATAGTGTTACCTCAAATTCGTTCTTCGATGATTGAGTTCCTTGTCCAGATCATTGATAGCTTGATTATACGCCTGCATAGGCGAAGACTGGCTTGTAGTCTGGTTTTGTAAATTTGACCAGCAAACACATAAAGCATATAGTTCCAACAAAATATAGAAGATATAAGAACTAAACATGTATAAGGTTTGGGGCAATGAAAGATGAGTTTTTTTTTAACCAAAATACAAAGGCCGAAGAAACTCCTAATAAGGTCTAATATTGAACAGTCCAAAATACATTTGAGCGACTAACGCTTATAGTCGCAGAACAAATTAATATGGCCAACTACTAATCATTGCAGTGAATAAAAAATTTGAAAAATTTAATTTGCACATAGAAAACTATATGGACATTATTTGTTAAAATGTCACCTTCATTTCCAAACTCAAAATTGTCAAACGTTGCTCAGCTTGCTCAATTTTGCGGCCTTCCAATTAAAAATTACACACACACACACTCACACATAGTACGCATTCATAGGCATTAGGCAATAGAGAGAAAATACATAGAATGATGTGCACCTTTACAATAGTGCACTGGAGAATTCTGCTCTTCGAGTAGGTTCTCTCAATTGTGTATGATAGCGTCTCGAGCTCTTTTTGTTTCTCTAACACCAATATCATTCTTGTGTTTCCACTCGTTTACCTCTTCAAAGAGATTAAGCTTTCTTAACATGAAATAACGAAATTTAACATTAAACATAGTGCCAAAGAAATGAATTAACTATTCAATATATCAGCTAATTGACCATCTAATTAATTAATTCAAAAGTGATATTGATTCTATGGGATAAAGAGATAAGTAAAGAACATTAAAACAGTGTATATATCCTATTATTCCACCTAAAGATTTTTTTGTGGCTTGCAGAACACATAGCATTATGAAAGTGCTATATATAGGCTAAGTTTGATGAACCTCATACCATTTATAATACAAAACTAAATGAACACAACTATGCATTAATCAAAATTCAATTTTTGTTCTTGTGTTTAATCAAGATTCTGCGAAAGAGAGGAATAATCAAACATAAATTTACACGGAACAATATTATCTGCTCTTGGAGATAAAAAAAGAATAGTAGCAAACAATTTTTTTCTTTTTAAAATATAATTAGTACCTGTAATAATGGCAGTGAGACCAGAGAGTCAATTCTTCCCTCCTTCTTGCTTTACATGATCCTGAAGTGTGAATTAATTCTGTCGACAGATTAGAGAAATTTAAAACTCTATTTTCAGAGGAAGCAAAAATTGTTAATATAACCACAAATATGTACAATGTTTCATCATATATAATGAGGCAAAAACTTGAATAACTTCAAAAACCAGTTTGTGTACCACCCGTTCTTAAAACACCTTAGTCCATTAGTAATAGTGTCTAGAATTATAAGTGCTAGCCATACAATGATTAGAAACCAAGAACTTAGCATTATTATGAGAGAAGAAGAGTGGCGAGAAAAAATTTTGCAAAAGAAGAAGGTTTGAAACCTACTCAAGCAATTGATTTGGTTTCCCCAAACGTAACAGAAATTGGTTGGGGTTTGTGTGCCGCCGCGGAGTGTACCTTGCATTGGCCAAATGTAACATAAATTGATTGTGGTTTGTGTGCTAGCCACGACGGACACCAACATCGCTGCCGTATTCGCCCTGAAAACATGATAGAGAAGAGAGAATGAAAGAGAAGAAAATACGCAGGGAAGAGAGACGGTCTTTTTTTTTCGAGAAAGGAAGAGAGACAGGTCTCACATTTTCACATTTTAAATCTCATTATTTTTGAACGATGATCTGCACATATAATTATAATTTAATAAACAAAAATTAAATGTTAGAAAAACACATGGCAACCTATTAAAGTGCCACTTGGCAGACGTTGGGGGAGAGTCATTCTCCTTTTATATATTAAGATCATTATTTTTGAACGATGATCTGCATTTTTTTTTATCAGGCAAATAACATTTTATTAGAAAATAAAGGTTCTACTTTAACAAGGTGTGCCCATAGACTAAAAGTCTAGTATAAAAAATTTACAAAAAGAATCAAATGACACAACTCAATGCAAGACCTAGAATTTGAGAGCCAAAAAGAGAAAGAAACATTGCTCAATTCCGGAAACCTAACCGAGAGCCAACTCCAAAATCTACATTTAATCTCACAACCGCAGCCTCCCTCTCCCAGATTACACCTTCAAAAATTAATTTATTTCGTCTTCTCCATATGACCCATACAACACACATCCAAAGACCAATCGAAATCGAACCTCCATGTTTACCTTGAAAAAGAGAGGAATGTTGAAGAAAATGCCTTCTGCACTGATATAATTATAATTTAATAAACAAAAATTAAATGTTAGAAAAACACATGGCAACCTATTAAAGTGCCACTTGGCGGGGAGAGTGATTCTCCTTTTATATATTAAGATTGGGGATATCCAAAATTCATTCAAGAATTTGCTACATTTTAAATTAATTGTCACATCATTTTTTATTTTTATTTTAAAAAATCGAGTGTGGAATTGAATTTTGGTGAAAAAAGAGGGATAACTCTGTTAGTTTTAGAGACTGAAGCATTAATCCTAGACTAGCTAGCATTGTACAGTTAATTATGTCTTTCTTCACATCTGCCGTGATCTGATTTTTGTGTTTGTATACAGCTTGGACGCTATGGAGGGTATTGCTTATACCCTTTGTTGGTTTCTTAATAAAATTTTATTGAGAAAAAAATCTCACATCATTTTTCTTATAATTGGATTATCATGATACTGCCCAAAAATAAAAATCGAGGTGAATGATTGATTCATTTCATACTAAAATAAAAAATCATAATTCACACATCATATATATATATATATATCATGATGCTTTTTGAAAATCGAAACAAATTCATTTCATACTAAAATAATCACAAAAACTCTTGATAAACACGTATGGATCCTGCACCAATCTAAATGCAAAATAATACTCCTTACTTTACCATTTAAATTGATAAAAATAAATACCATGAGTTTTAATAAAAATATTGTTTATTAGTATTAGAAAATATAAAATAAAGAGTAATTAAATGAGTTTTTTTAACTTTATTAAAGTGAGTAATGGAGTGAAAGAAAATTAATTATACTGAAAAATTAAGTGGTATGAGATGTAAATAAAAAATATTTGTAATTAAGATTAGTTTAGTTTGATAAAGTAGATCTAATTATTTTTCTCGTTATTTTGGGTATGAAAAATTAAAATTGTAATATCTATTTTATAATTCTGAACAATTTAAATTATAATAAAGGAAATATATACTTACACTCATGCAAATATATAATTATTAATTTTGTCTTTCCTAAATACAATAAATGATCCCTTTCATTGATAAAGCTCCATAAAGTCCAATAAAGAGGGCGATTTTGATTTAAATAAATAAGAAAAGGAAAATCCAAAAGCAATATTCCTACCACGTAGGTGAAAATCAAGTGTGAAAAGAAGAAAGTATTTACACACTACAAACGAAAAGTCAGCACCAAATCTTCCTAATTTATCAAAGGATAGTATTATCATAACTCCGATTTCCGTTCGCCGCCGGATGTAACAAACCACCGCCACTTCCGCCGTCTTGCATGTTATCAATCATGAACACGTGCTGCGGTTGAAGTTGGTTGGGATACTGCACGTGGAAACCACTCGCCGCCGCATGATCCATGTAGTTGACGGTGTTGCAGCCGCGGTTTAGGATCTGATTCCCGGCGGCGGGGCCTCCGGTGAAGTGTTGCACCATGGCCCTGAAGTTGGTGGTGTCCGTGTTGAGTAGGGTGGTGGGGGTCCGCCGCGACGCCCTTGACCGCCGCCGGATGGGCTTCGACACGCGGCCTTGCTCCGGGCTCAAGTGATTGTTTCTTGAGGCGGCGGCGGTGGCGGCGGCAAAAGCGTTCGCCGGAGAGGCTTCGGTGTGTGAAAAGTCATTTTGATAAGGTTGGAACATCCAGTCGCTAGGGTTGGACATGGTTCCGTCCAAAAAAAGGGTTGGACATGGTTTGGCTAATAGCCATGGACGGGCTTTCTTGTAATTTTGGCCCTATGATGAAGCTGAACTAGTGAAGAGGATGTTTAAAAGTGGGTAATGTCATTGGATTGAAGTATTTATATAGTGGAGGAGTTGTTACATGTCTTGGTCTTTTATTATTTTGATATTTATTAATCAATAAAATAATTATTATATGTACTAAGATAGCCCAAAACTACGAATAAAGACTTATTTTCGTGGAGTCCATCTATTTATGAACTTATCTTATTATTTTTAATAGAAAAAAGTACGTGAGATCGTCTCACATGTCTCATTTGTGAGACGAATTTTTGACTCATATTTTAGTTATTTAAGTTGTTTCGGTTCAATTATAATTTGGTCTATACTTTATGAAAAACACCGTCACTTTCATTTGTACATTATCACTTTTAGTACATAAGCGTATTACTTTTATTGTACCATTAGTTTAAGTTAATTGATGAAGTCATTTATTTGAGAGTAGCAATATAACACAATTATAGTAATATTGAAAAATTATGGTACACCTAAAAATCGAACTTTATATATATTAAAAGTGACTATCACTTTTATCACTTATATATTATCACTTTTCGTGTATAGCTATATCACGGGTCAAAAGAGATTCATCTCATGGATTTCATTCCGTGAGATAGTTCCACACAAGACCTACTCTATTTTTAATTATAAATAGTGAACGGCTCGAGTTGAGATTGCAATTATATTTTATATTAGTTGTGAGTTAGTTTTTTGTGTACTAATTACACCTGTATAATTAAATATATGAGTGAAATGTGACATTATATTTGACTAAAATTTAGAACTAATTCTAATTGAAACTTATAATTCAAACATACATGACATTAGATTTGATTGAAAATATAAAATGAAACGTGACACTAACGTTGACTGGAATGTGACACTAAGATTGACTGAAACATAACATTAATTTAATTAAAACGCATGCATATAATAAGACAATTGAGTTTATGATGAAAATGATTTAATTACCTCTTTGAAGATATTTAATTTAATAAAAATTGTGTAAATGCAAAGAAAAAGGGCATGTATTAAACTATATATGAATTGATTAAAAAGATTTATAGGAAATAAAATTAGAAAAGTTTTTGTTCAATAAAAACAAGTCATCGCTAAGTTAAATTTTGTGAAATGTTTGGTGGGGTTTCTGGAAGCTAGAGTGGGCGTGTTGCTTCCCGAAGCAACTAATCCAATTGAAGATGAAAGCAATGACGTCAATTTATTGACACGTCAATGTTATGTTTTTGTTAATTCATTGGACGTACGTACTCAACGACTATCTGCGGAAAATAGATTGATTTATTCTTTTATTTTTAATATTATTTTAATTAAAAAATAATACTCCCTCTATCTCATTTCTTTTTGGACGCTTCTTTGACCACTAGATATTAAGAAAAATTTACTTTATTGACTTTTTTGATAATAAAGTGTAAGAGTATTTTGAGTGATTTAATAAATAAAAATAAGAATAAAATTGATAATTTTAAAATTTAAATAGTATTGTGTGAGTGGTAATAATGTGTGATATTTACATTTTAATGTGTGCAAGAGATAAATAAATAAAGTGTGCAAAATGAAAAACAATGAAATAAAAGATGGAGTATGAATTTAAATAATAAAGTTTCTCCTTCTGCTAAAGAATTTAGTTTTGTTTCTTTTTTCACAAATTTTAAGAAATATTAATAGTTTATGTGTAAAGTAGATATGTTGAAGCGTATTATGGGTGTGGGTTATGAATAAAGTGATTGTTTATGAATTAGGTTTGATCTCATGTGAGGTTACTTCATGCGTGCACTAATAGTATCATGCAAACTAATGAAAAGTATGAATAAAATTAATCGAAATTGTCATAACAAAATGCGAGTGCATGCATGCACCCATCTCATAAGAGATCAACTCATTAATAAAGTCAATAATAATTTGAGTAATACACCGGCCGCTGTGCTTGATTCTTGCAAGATGAAGATTGCAACTGCCTGCTGTGAAGGTAAAAAGAATAACATAAGACCTTTTTGTAATGTGATTTAGGGTTGTGAAGAGTATCAGATGTTTTGGTGAAGAAACGCTTGTACTAATTAAAGCGTGTGTTCATGTATTGTTGTTTTGACATTTTAATTTTACGGTGTCGTGTTTTAGTTTGTAGAGAGAAGCGGTAAGTGGAGGTGGCAATTATAGACAAGATATGATAGCACGACATACCTAAAACGACACCTAAAATTGCGGGTTGGTGTTTGGGCTTATTGATTGGAGTGAATTGATACATGTTTTTAGGGCCAATTTTAGTGCAAAAAGTGAGCTAAAATGTGATTTTTGTGCCTAAATGTGAAAAGTATCACTCTTTTGCCTAAAAGTATTACTTTGTGAGTTTTTGATGTTTTTCGCTCATTTTGCGAGTAAATCGGTGGAATTTTGCCAAACCGAGAGTACCGGTATTCTCGTAATGAAAAGACGAACATACGGACGAAAACGGGGTCGGGCCAAGCCCTTCTCGATAAAAATTCCCTGGTCTCGGGCTGAAATCGAGGGTGCCTGGAGACCTCGACTCGAGGTTCATGCTTTGGAGGGAAACATTTTCAAAAAGACAATGAGCTCGACTCGAGGGAGGAGCCTCGAATCGAGGGATGAGAAAATTGCAGGATCCTCGACTCGAGGCAGGGGATATTTTGAAGAAACGTGTTAGCGACTCTTAGGCCTCGACTCGAGGGCCTCGAAGCTCGACTCGAGGAGTGCCCAAAACCGAAAAATTCAGTTTTAAAGCCATTGGAAGCCAAAACAGAGCAGATATTCATTCTAGCGGTTCAGAGCGGTTTCTAGGAGTTTCTTTGGGCACATTTTGCATTTTGTAGCTTGAATTCACTTGTAATTGCCTTAGATTGTTAGAAATAGGATAGATTCTACATTTAGTCCACTAGATTAGTATTTTGATAGATTGTAATTGAAGTTTGCAGCTGTGATTTGGGAGAATTGAAGTTGGATTGAAGCATTGTAAAAGATTAATCATTCTTATTTTTGCTTATTGAAGTTTAATTGGTGATGTTCTTACCCTTTGTTCTCTTTAATTCATTGTTTGTAGTGATTAGATTGTTAATTGCTTTCTTAGATTTTCTACCCATGGCTTTTGCTTGTAGCACCATGGGCTAATAGCTTTGTGCTTGGGATAATTGAAATTAGGGATGAAGTGATTGCCTCATGCTATGATTGTTGATAATTGTGATCAATTGAATTAGATTGCTTCCTAATTGTGATTCTTAATTGTGCTTCATGAAAAATTGTCTCTTTTGATTAATGGTTGATCACCCTAGCAATAGGCGAGAGTTGAGCTAACGTGATTAGGTGTTAATCGAGTTTCAATTTTGCATGATTGTATGAATTGGGGACTTCTACATTGAGAGATGGGAAGAACTAAGGATACTCACATTAGGCATTGTGATATTAATGGAGTGATTAATTTCATGATGGTTTATGCTTTCTAATTTGATTGATTTGCATTTGGATACAATCATAGCTTGTTAATCATGGATTCCTTGATGGAGATTATCCCTTGCACCCAATTCCCCATTGATTTTAGTATATTTGATCTTGCATTCTAGGTGTTTGATAAATTATTTGCATAATCTTGCCATTTAATTTCTTGCATTTTGTAGTGATTTAGTCCAAAAACTTTTTGCAACTTTAGCCATTTAGAACTCTTATCCTTGAATTTCGTTTGCATACTTTCTCCATTGGGTTCGATATTTTGTTGATTGGTCTTAATAACTCTTACCCTATACACTCCAATCACTTATCGTGTTCATGTCCTTATGTGTCGACGATAAGGACACGAAAATTTCGCGGTCGTGTTCGTGTCCGTGTCGTGGTCAGCCCGTTAAGCACGATACCCATTATCAACTTGTTAATCTTTTAGTGAATCACTAATATGTATATGATAGTAACATGTTAATGACACGCATACGATGACAACAATACAATATGATATAAATTTTAAAATTTTTAATTAAGCATTATAAAATCTAAAATTTTAAATATTATCGTGTCTAAAATTTTAAAATTTTAGATTATATTTTTAATTTTAATATTATCGTGTTCTTATCGTGTCGTCGTGTTGACACGAAAATTTTCGTGTTCGTGTCGCGGCCGACACGTATCCTTATCGGAATGTGTTCGTGTTTCATTTTATCGTGTCGTGTCATTATCGTGTCAACATGATAAACGACATGATTACACGATTTGCCACCCCTAGCGGTAAGTAGATTATTTTTGTATAAAGCGTATGCTAGCTTGAAGATCAATTTAGAGCCAACAGAAATAAAAATATTGAAATGGGAGGGAGAGCAGGGGTAATAAGGATATTTGTTATGTGTTGATTGTATCTGGTTGTATTAATTTTTTAGGTAGTATTTAATAGCTATTTTTATAGAAATATTGTATCTAATTAATAGTCATAATCCTATTTTTAATCAAATTTATAAACATTACTTCACCCGCGCTTAAAAATGTGTTCACTTATCTTATTTGTTTGTCCCACAACACATGTTCATTCTTATGGATACAACTACTTTATCTCCACCCTTCAACTATCACTTAATTACTCAAAATTGTTATTATACTTTACTTACAAATAATTACTTATACATAAGTTGACCTCACAATACCCTAAAACACCCTTTACTTTATCTAGTTTATCCATTTTTTCTTAAAATTTGGGTCCAACCCAATGAGCACATATTTAAGGGATATGGGGAGTATAATTTAAATTTAAATTTATATGAAATATTTAAAAATTCGTGTAACACGCTGACAGTGTACTAGTTTTGAATAAGATGAAATATTATTGAACATATATATAAAGACAAATTTTTATATGGAATATTGTACCGTGAAATAACCCATTTAATGAAATTCGCGGATCCTAATCGGGTCGGATTTGATCTAATGGATATTTTCAAAAAAAAAAAAAAAAACTCGCGGGGGACAAAAAAAAATCTCCCTCGGGTGCTCCCGGGGGTGTTACTATTAGGTTACACATGTGCTACTTAAACGATAAATATGTGTTACTATAAAATAAATAATATGTATTTGTCTAAAAATAATCGGCCAAATGCAAAAATAAAAATAAAAAAATGGTCAAATAAATCTCTAATCTAATTATATGTGTGAATCAAATAAGTATTTAATCTTTGACAACTTTATTCTTATTAAAAGAGTGTGATTTTATTAAGATGATGACTTATTTGATCTCAATATTAAAGAGAAATGATTTTAATGTGTTAAAAAAATTATGGGTCTATTTGATCCCCAATTATAAGATTTTGGGGTAAATATGTGTTATTGTAAGGACAAATATGTGTATTAAACTTGTGCAAAGGTAAATATAAATTTTTACTCTCGTGTTGTGTTATTATTAGGTCAAACATGTGTTACCGTATGAAGAAAAATGTGTTATTAATGAACAAAACCAATATTTTATTCTTTTAAGGACTAGTAACACGTATTTCTTCTTTACAAAGAATATTACAATTGTTCTTACAAGAACACATATTTTATAAAAATATGTTACTATATGAACACAAACGTGTTCTTGTATAGAGAAATATGTGTTACTATATGAAGAAAACAAATGTGTTACTATATGAACAAAAACATGTTACTTTATGGAAAAATGTGTGTTACTATATGAATAAATCGAAGCTGATTAGGAGTTGCGATATTAATTCCAGCTTTTTTAGAAAAACAAGCAACTAATAACTAAGATGATTCAGACAAAGACACATCAATTTGATGTTGTTGATAAACTTTGTTATTGTTTTGATCGGATCTCAGAACAATTATTTAACAATTTTTTAAAAAAAATCATCCACATCTTCTCTTTTTATACTGTATCTTTGCTGCTTTCTCTTCAATTTGACGTCGTTGATAAATTTCACTATTATTTTCGTCGGAGTTCTATGTTGAATCACCTCCTAACCCGCCTCTGTCGCGATTTTTTCCGGCGTTTCGTTGTTTGTTTTTCATTGTCGCCGTTTCGCGCCCTAATCCGCACATTATTCATATTTTGACCCGTTTCGTTAATTGACCCGCGAGATTTGTGAATATACCTTTTATAACTAATATTTCACGAGAAAAATATTTCACAAAACACTACCTCATATATAAATTAGCTTTATTTTAAGTATTTTATTAAATGATCATCTTTAAATGGTATTTTTAGAAGGAAATGTAATATGTGTATTTAACTAATTCTTTCTTGACAAATTCTTATATGCAATATTGCACCGTGAAACAATCCATTTAATGAAATTCACGGATCCTAGTCGGGCCGGATCGGATCCAATGGATATTTTCAAAAACTCGCGGGGACAAAAAAAAAAAAAAATTCGCCCTCAGTGCTCCCAAGAGTGTTACTATTAGGTTACGCATATGTTACTTAAACGATAAATATGTGTTACACTAAAATAAATAATATGTATTTGTCTAAAAATAATCGCCCAAATGCAAAATAAAAATGAAAAAATGATCAAATAAATCTCTAATCTAATTATATGTGTGAATCAAATAAGTATTAATCTTCGACAACTTTATTCTTATTAAAAGAGTGTGATTTTATTTAGATGATAACTTATTTGATCTCAATATTAAGAAATGATTTTAATGTGTTAAGAAAAAAATCATGGGTCTATTTGATCCCCAAGTATAAGATTTTGGTGTAAATATGTGTTATTGTAAGGGCAAATATGTGTATTAAACTTGTGCAAAGGTAAAAATAAATTTTTACTCTCGGGTTGTGTTATTATTAGGTCAAACACGTGTTATTGTATGAAGAAAAATGTGTTATTAATGAACAAAATCAATATTTTATTCTTTTAAGGACTAGTAACACGTACTTACACTTACAAGAACACATAATTGTTCTTACAAAGAACACATACTTTTGAAAAAAATATGTTACTACATGAACACAAACGTGTTCTTGTATAGAGAAATATGTGTTACTATATGAAGAAAAAATGTGTTACTATATGAACAAAAACATGGTACTTTATGGAAAAATGTGTGTTACTATATGAATAAATTAGAACCAGATTAGGAGTTGCGATATTAATTCCGGTTTAAACGAGAAAAAAAAATTTATCATCGAAGTTCGCATAAGCTTTGTATTCATCACCGTTTAAGTTTTATCCACTCATGTTTTCATCAATCGGATCATCCCTCTTTTTTCTTTTTTCATCGGAGTTCACAGCTTTTATCCCTCCTCATCGTCGGCATTTCTGCCTGCGAAAGAATCTTGATGCGTGGTTGGGGTTGGTTGGGGGAACACAGACACAACGATGGAAGAGGAGGATGAAGAGTTAGAACGGAGGAAGAAGAAGAAATCTGCGTGGAGGATAAAGAAGAAATATGCGCTAGTTTGACCCGCTTCTTTATCTTGACCCACAAGATTTAATAATTTTTTTAATTGATATTGCACGGTGCAATATTTCATAAGAGACTTGCTCTTCTTTCTTTTAACCTATTTCTAGTTTTAAGTTAAACGTCCATATTTTTTTTTTTTTAAAAAAGAAGAGCTTTTCTACTGCCAAGAAGACCCTTTAAATAGCATTGGATCTGATCCAATGTATAATAATTTTTTTCAAATAATTCACTTTCTATTAAAGTGTATGTATTGTGTATATTGCACTCACATTGCATCACCCTAATAATAATTAATTTAATATATATAACCTGTAGGTTATCATAACCAGGCGTCTAGCCCCTTGGCCAAACGTTTCATAATGTATCACTTTCATTCATTACTCATAACCCATACACTATCATAACAAGGTATCTAGCCCTTTGGGCCAAACGTTTCATAACGTATCACTTTCATTCATAACTCATAACCCGTAGGCTATCATAACAAGGTGTATAGCCCCTGAGCCAAACGTTTCACAACGTATATAGCATGTACCAACAAAATCACATAACATGATTCCAGAAAATACAGTAAAGTCACCCACCTTTTATTTTTGAAAATTTAAACTTTAAAGCACTGGAGCACCGAGTTCCCGAATCTAAAGTCGTCGTAAACCAAGCGCAGTTTCCTTTTGTATTTAGTCTTTATCCATTCCTAAACCGTTCTTTAAGCATTCATTCTTATGGCACGTTGGTCCGGAAAAGGACTTTTGATAAAAGATTTATAATTCTTCTTATAAGATTCAGATATACAAATTTCTTTATTGACATACGTCGTTTTTAAGGCACATAAATACACACTTATTTATTTTATAAAGAGTAGTTCTAATTTCATGATAACGAGTTTAGGTACATGTTTAACCTTGGGCATAAAATGTTTTCATAAGACCTTTTCGTTCGTTTGCGAAAAATGCTTGGATAAAACATATTATCCTTAAAAGAAAAGTCAAGTAACACATCATCCCAAGAACCAAAAAGACCACATATTGTCCTAGTTTCAAAATAGAGTCGAGCAACATGCCGACCTTAGGTTAAAACATGCCAAAAGGCGTATCGTTTTTAAATCAAAACAAGGGTAATTAACTTATTGTTCTTAATTCAAAACAAGCAACATAATGTCCTTAAACCAAATAAAAGGTAAATGACATATTTTTCACGTATCACATAGTTTCCACATAACGTTAAGTTTTCTAAGTTTTATCCTAGCATGCAAGAATAAGTATTGGACCTTTAGGAAGAAAACATTTGTCGATTAAAATTCTTAAGTTGAGCAGTTTGTGCTCATGTGTCGTTTTTGCAAAAACTTTGGGAAATTTTCAGAAATACTTAGGCACATCCAAAAATCATGAAATTATTACGGTATACACATAATGAAGTGTAGAACACATATTAAATTTGTGCCAAAATATTTAGTGAACAAAAGTAGAGTTTTGGGCTTGTTTTTAAAAGTGTGCAGTGAGTTCCCGAAAATTCCAGACACTTTTCCTTAGTGAGCAGGTTTAGTAATCGATTTTCTAAAAATACTTTCACAACTTGAAAAATTAAGAAACTTGACATAGAGATAGCCAAAAATATATAGTATTTGAATATAAATTTTACAAAAATTGTGCATAAGCCGAATTTTTCCAGAAATTCAAG
This sequence comes from Paraleonurus japonicus, assembly GCA_030762865.1. Lineage (NCBI taxonomy): Eukaryota > Viridiplantae > Streptophyta > Magnoliopsida > Lamiales > Lamiaceae > Paraleonurus > Paraleonurus japonicus. Next base: position 32,805,866 of record CM061060.1, read on the forward strand.
AAACACCAAAAACGTCACAGCTTGTCACATTTTCTTCAAAACTTCATAACAAATAAAATAAAACTCCAAAAAATATGAGACCAGCAGCTTTATAACCCTATCTTAACCTAGTTTTACATCATATGTTTAATCTCATAAAATGTATTTTGTCCAGAAACTTTCAAAAACAGTTTCCACCTTGTAAAACATGTTCTTATCACATTACCTTCATTTCATGTTCAACATGCAACAAAACTAACACCATTCAAATATTGACCAACAAAACTTCATGTAGCATGCTTAGACACACTCAAGAGTAAAACCCATACATCCTCATGCTTTTCAAGAAAACAAACAACCAAGTTGTTAGCATTTGCACAACAAGTTCTTAGAGTTATTAGGGTTTTACAACCTTTGTAGTCTTTTTCTTTAAGCTAGTTAAAAGGCCTTTTAGCTTTTCTTGATGTCTTTCCAAAATTTTAAAGTTAACACCTCCTTGAGCTTCTTGGATGAGAGGTGAAGATGGTTTGAAGCTAGAAACAACAAAGAAGGAGTTAGTAAGATTAATGGATGAAAACAAAGCTTGAGGTGGAGGGAAGAAGAGTTCATTATCTTTTGTGGATGAAAATCTTGGATTTCAAACCTTTACTTGAAGGTGGATGAAGTAGGAAGAGTTTGGGTCTCCTTGCTTGAAGAGGTGAAGAGGGAAAACCTTCTTCTTCTTGTTGGAAATGGAGTAAGAAAAGGTTTCTTCCTCCCCTAGTGTGTTGGCCGATTTTGAGTGGGTGATGGGAGAGAGATGAGAGCTTTTCATGCTATGTGTTTGGGGATTTAAATTATTTTCGTCCTCTAAATTTTGACCTTTATTTAAATGGTCCTCTAATTATCTACCTTATCAATTTAGTCCTCTAACTTTTCATCTTTATTGAAATGGTCCTCTAATTATATATTTTATCAATTTAGTCCACTATATTTACATATTTTGCCAATTTAGTCCACTATATTTACATATTTTGTCAATTTTGTCCACTATATTTACATATTTTGTCAATTTTGTCCAAATTAGTTATTTTATATTATTTTACATGGTGGGCTAATTTGTACAAAATTGGAAAAATATGTAAACATAGTGGACTAAATTGGTAAAGAATGTAAACATAGTGAACTAAATTGATAAAATAGATAATTAGAGGACCATTTCAATAAAGGTGAAAAGTTAGAGGACTAAATTGATAAGGTAGATAATTAGAGGACCATTTCAATAAAAGTGAAAAGTTAGAGGACGAAAATAATCTAAATCCCTATGTGTTTGTGTGTGTGGGAGAAGAAATTGAAATCTTATTTATAGATTGAGAGGAAGCATGGTAAGTTACTTATGTTGGAGGAAGCATGCTATAACCAAGGGTTTGAAGGCCAAGCTTTCATGATGATGGAAAGGATGAGTGATGGGTTGAAAGACTTTTGAAAGAAAATGTTGGAAGGAAACTTCCTTCCCATGTGATGCACGAAATTTTGAGGGTTTTGGCTGCCATTTCAGTGGCTCGTATTATTTGGGTCGCGATGTGACTTTCGTCGCCGAGAACTCATATTTTTTTCACAAATTTGGAATTCAAAAATTATTCTTTGCATTTGATAATTATTAGGAATTTTAGGGCATGAAATGAATATTTGAAACTTGAATTTCATTCACTTTATAATTTTGGTCCTTTATATTTTCAATTCGTATTTAAGTGCTAGGGCGTTCCCGGTTCGATTGTTCGCCGACGTCCAAAAATTTTGAAACATAGAAATGCTCACATTTAATAAAATATAAATTCATTAAATCATTAAACAATTAAACTCGATTTTTCATTCTGGGGTATTACACTAATTGTGATATTATTGAACTAAAAGATGATGAAGATTTAAAAAGTTCATTGAACGTCACCTCAAATTCAATACCACATACAGATTGAAGTGGCTTGTAATCTTAAAGAAGACATAGCATAAATGGACGTACATGATTTAATCAGGAAATGAAAATCTCTCTCGACCTTTATTTCATGGCATATAAGTATTTGGATTTGAATTTCATATTCTAGCCAAATATCAAATCATTTTTCTTCGCAATATTCAGGATTTATTGTATTTCACTTTGTTCATCTATAAAATCGTCTGATCATGGAACATCATTATAAATAAGTCTTATAATTGTTGCTACTTATCTTTTAAATTGATTAACTAGGTGTAACATCTTTTGAATGATTCAATCTTCCCAGGAAAAAATCTTTTATTTTTTTGATTTAGAACCTGAATATTTGCACATTTATCTTTGTTGCTACTTATATTTTTTTTTATCGGATGATAATAGAAACGTCATAACAAAAATAATATATATTCGCTGACATTTTTCGTGTAGCAGTGAACAAGGTCGAATCATGCGGATCAAGGATGAGCCACGAAGCTCACGGTCTTCCGCCGTATTCCTATCCCTTTCCCTTGGACGTCGAGTGGTCGACGATCCTCCAAGGAATCAGAATCTGCCTCTCTCTCGATCTCACTTTTTTCACGAGAATCTGCCTCTCTGCGATCTCACTTTTTTCACACGTCTAGGAGGCGCTGATGTAGGGTTTATTTATAGGCTACAACAGGGACCCTAAGGAGGAATTAGGGTTGGGCCTAAACGTCCCCGTGTTCAATCCGAACACTCAACTTAAGCTCATCAATTATAACTCGGTCCACTAAAGAGTTATAATTGAATTACCGCCCTAATCCCATATTACAATATGGGCTCCTTTATTATGTGTACGTTTATTTCCCGTGTTTAAGATATCAAATGTCCATAAATTAAATAAGTTACTAACAACTTAATTAATTTACATCTAATTCCAAGAGTAGTACCACTCATCTTTATTATCATGTCGGATTAAATCCACTGCGGGGTTTACATGATAATTTTTATGAGCTCCTCAAGGGGACATCATCATCCTAAATAATTAGGACACGTATTCCTTCTATAATCAACAACACACCATATAAACAGTGCTATCTCCCAATTCACCGAGCCTATTGATTTAATAAATCTCACTCATTGGCAAATTAAAGAAACATACACCGAGTACACGTGCTGTTATTATATAGGGATTAAGAAGACGTACATCAATAACAACAGAGGTCTTGTTCTTTTATATAGTCGGTACAAATTGAACAACCTCATATGGTCTGCTCAATACACACAAAATGTACTAGTGTAACTTTATAGTCAAGATAGACTAATACCAAATTACACTACAACCGTTCCAATGGTTTGTCCAAATCCATCTTGGTTGTGAGCTATTCTTTATAATCTATAAGGAATCGATAGCATGATCTTGTGTGACACCACACACCATGTTATCTACGGTATAGATTAATCTGGACAAGAACAATGATATATGTAACAATCATAAAAACAAGTATTTTGATCATAATGAATCTCATATAAAAAAGATGTTCATACAAAAAGCTAGGTTTATAGTATACATCCTAACAAGAAGAACAGCATTAGTAAACCGAAAAATCGAAAGTGCGAGAAAATTAGTAAAGAACATCGATTTATAGTGGTTCGGATATGAATATTCTACATCCACTCTCCTTCTACTGATTAGTACAAGGGACTCAACTTACTACTTACTTACTCACTTTTCTTATAGATTACTTCCTTACTTTATTACTTACTTTCTTACTTACTTCCTTTCGGATTACAATTACAACCTTGAAGACTTGTTCTTCAACTTTACCTTCCTTCTACGCTATCTTCTAATCTTCTAAGTACGGTGCCGAATCGAAGATGAAGATACAAGTGTGTTCTATAAACACTTAAGAAAACTACTATTTGCTTGTGAATGCTAAGAGTGCTTTTGAAATATGAATCAAAAGTGCATCGAGAAGGCTTTTTCGGTGATGTGACTAGTCCTATTTATAAGAGAAGAAAGACAGTTAGTTAGTTAGAACTAACTCTTTGTTAGGATGAATACTATAAGCCTAACTTTTGTATGAACATCTTTTTATATGAGATTCATAATGATCAAAATACTTGTTTTTATGATTGTTACACCTATCATTGTTTTTGTCCAGATTAGTATATATTGTAGATAATATGGTGTGTGGTATCACGAGAAGATCATGCTATCAGTTCCTTATAGATTATAAATAATTGCTCACAACCAAGATGGATTTGGACAAACCATTGGAACGGTTGTGGTGTAATTTGGTATTAGTCTATCTTAACTATAATGTTACACTAGTACATTTTGTATGTATTGAGCGAGGACCATATGAGGTTGTTCAATTTGTACTAACTATATAAAAGAACAAGACCTCTCGTTATTATGGATGTACGTCTTCTTAATCCCTATATAATAACGGACACGTGTACTCACCCTCGGGTCGAGGCCCTGGACCTCGACCAGGGTCGAGTCCAGGAATTTTCTCGACTCGGGCTCCACCTCCGACCCCCATTTTTGCCCGTCTCGATCGTCTCTTCATCCTAAGAATGCCGGTACTCTCGGTTTGGCCAAATTCCACCGATTTACCTATAAACGAGACGAAAAACATCAAATATCTCACAAGTAATACTTTTAGGTAAAGTAGTGTTACTCTACACATTTAGGCACAAAATATAACACTTTTGATCTTTTTTTGCACTAAAATACACCCTAAAAACATGCATCAATTCACTCCAATCACTTCGTCTTTGAAACTCCTTCTAGCTAACAATCTACCTATCGGATCTATGATTACAATGTAGATTTGTGGTTTGAAGGAATTACGATAAGTGTTCTTCAAACACTTAGAAAATATCACAAAAGTTAAATTGAATGCTAGTGAGTGCTCTATGAAAATGTGTTTTAATTGAGTGCAAAAGTCCTTCTAAGGATTGTGCTTAGGCCTCTTTATAAAGTCAGAAGACAGTTAGTTTGTTGTAACAAACTTGTAACCGCTTAACAAAGTCTTCTTTAAAATTGTCTTAACTTGGTGATCTTGAGTTCGCTAAATCGACTCGACTTGGTGACGATCTGTCTTTCTTATTCTAATCGGTGACTTCGACCTCGTCTTGAACTCTTTATTAACCTCTCAATCAGATGACTTCTTCAAGACCGTCTTGAGATGACCTCCAAGCTTCCTTGACCTCGGTGACTTAGTTTATTCCACCTAGTCTGATCACCTAACTAGTGAAATAAACTACTTGGTGATTTATACAATTTCAGTGGTCATCCTACTTTACATGAGCTCATCTATCCTATACATTTTAACTTAGTCAAAACTAAACCTAATCTAACACCGCATTAGGAAGATAGATTTTTACTTGTTTAGATTTGGTTAGTTCAAGTCTACTAAGATTGTCGATATTTGATTAACCTTATCTAAAGGATTATGAGTTTTTCAAACACCACATGAGGAGCTTCCTCCATACAATCTTATTAAAAACCCCGAATGCTTTGGAGGTCCGGAATATCCTAAGAATATTCCATCAAGAACCTTGGTATCAAATGTTTTTAATTTAGACTTCCCATTGTCATTAATGAAATATTTATACCCAAACGCATGAAAATAAGAAACTTTAGGAACCTTACCCTTCCACAGTTCATACGGGGTCTTACCCTTTTCTTTCACCGGAAAGCATCTGCTCGAGTGTAGCAGGTTGTGTTGACCACTTCAGCCCCGAACCTTTGTGGGATTCCATATTCATCCGACATGCTCCTCGGCTGCTTTCTTGAGTGTTCGATTTCTCCTTTCAACAACTCCATTTTATTGAGAAGTCCTTGCGACGATGTCTCATGCACAATACTAAGTAGGAGATCAAGTGGTGTGGTGTGAATCAAATTGGAGTCGGCTACTTGGTGTTGAAAGACCCAAAGAGGTGCTTACGGTGAAAGAAATCAAAGAAGGAGGAAAGCTACTCCTAGAGGATAAATGAGGGTGTTGCCTTTTTGCAAAGGAACATCTAGTGGAGCACAAGGCCGATCTCTACATTGACAAAGAAAGGGAAGTGTGAACTCTTTGAGTTCCGTCCGGCAAAGGACGTTAAACCTAGCGCTAGATGGGAGGCAACCCATCGCTTTTATTGCTTTGGTGTGTTTGTTTTGTGTTGTGTTTTGTCCTTTTTGTGGAATTCTGCCTTGGATTCTTGGGAATTGCTCATGCTTAGGAGAAGATGTTAGTTGATGGATAGTGTATTGGGATATTGAGCTTAATTGTTTATATCATTTAAGGGTTGCATAATTGTATCATTCCCATACTTAATTTTGAATGCATATCTTCATTCAAGTTTGGGGGTGTGTGTTATTTAGGGTAGAAATGCATCCCTTGGTGATGATTATTTGATGACTATTTGTGCCCGTTTGTAGGTATAATCACTACGGAGATTGAAAAACGAGGGAATTGTAAAAGGAATCAAGGAATCGAGAAGGAAAGGAGAGCTTAAAAGTTGGTGAAAATGAGCATAAAGGAAGAGAACCCGGTCTCCTCGATCGAATGAGCGACCGGGCTTAAATCGAGGGACCAACACAATAATTTCTTGCATATTTGGGTTCGTTAGGGGCGTAGAGGTCCATTTTAGGAGTTTTGGGGGTTGGGTCGGGCCCGGGAATCATAAAAAATTCCCTGGTCTCGACCCTAGTTCGAGCTTGCATAGTTCTCGAGTCGAGGTATTAACACTTAGAAATTTTTTTGAAAATGGCACATCCCTCGACTCGAGGGAGAAACCTCGAGTCGAGGCTTTTGAAAAATTGGTGTTCCTCGAGTCGAGGGCTGACCCTCGACTCGAGGCGGTGTGTCCGATATAAAAATCACGATTCAGTTTTGAAGGCACCCACTCGAGGGTTTTATCCTCTTTCACGTTCCTCTTCGCCGTCTATCCCTATTTCCATCAAATTCCGACCATTTTCACCGATTAAACATCATAATTTCATCACATTATCATATAATTGCATCCAAGATTGGATTTTGAGGGATTGTTCATCAAATTTGGGGTTTTTAGTGGAAAGTGCGTAGGTGTCCTATTCTTATCATTCCAAGCCGAATTTCCTCAAAAAGGTATGTAATTTCTTCTCTTTTGGCTTTCAATTTCATGATTGGTGTATGATTGATGCTTGGGTGTTGATAAAATTGCATGAATTTATTTGAATTAGAATTTCATTTGGGCATTTTGTCAAACACTTGGTATGCATGATTGATGTTGATAAATTGAAGCCTTTATGGAGAATTTTGAGTTAATTGAGGATTGTAGGAGCATGTTTAGGATTGTATATATTGTGTTGCTCGTTTATTTGTGAATTTGGCTTGAATTGTGATTTTTGAGCATGATAGGATGTCTAGTGCAATTGTGGGATATTTGGTCTATTTGAGGTTTTGATGATGATAGAAGTTGATTGTGGTTAATGCTTAATTGTCTAAATGCTTGCTAGTTGGTTCATGTTTTGGAGATATGATTTTTGGAGCTTAATTGCATGAATATTTGATGAGCTTAATTTTTTTGGTGTTTATTGTTGAAACCATCTAGTTAAGTATGTATATTTTGAGGATTAGTTGACTTTATGTGCTTTGATTGACTCCTTGACCATTTGTTGAGGATTTATTGCCTAGTCACTAGAAATTTTGTTGAGTTTGGATATAGTATTGTTGACTCATCCATGGTAGAGTGATATTTTGAGCTAGCATTTTAATTGTTGGACTAATTTGTGCTATTGGGATTATTTGTGCAGGAATCATGTTTAGGGAGTGGATGGTCACAATTTTTCGGATGCCGAGATCCGAGAGAGAGAAGAGGCGATAAGATTTGCACAGGATGCCCGCCGAATTGGGAATTCAGTGGGATGACTATAAATGGAGAAAGCATATCATCCTCGTATGGCCGAGTTGTACAATAAGGTGGTCAAAACTCGTCTAGTTGATCATAATTGCATGCTCTCTATGGGGATTGAGGAGGATATCCCTAGATTGTTCGAGCAAGTAGGCATGGGAGGCTTTCTAGCTAAGAGGCCTCGGACCCATCTTGGACTCACTCTCGAGTTCTTATGCACGCTTAAAGTCCACAAAGCGAGGAGGAACAAGTTTGCTAGAAAGATCACTTTTGAGCTTATGGGGAATGAATATGAATTGACTTTGGACGAGATAAATGAGATCCTTGGAGCGCCACGACCCCGATAGATCATTGCTCAACATTAGGGAGGAGTACAACGCCAAAAAGTTACGGAGGCGTATTTCGATTCGGGGCTCCGAGTCAACCCGAGTTTGTGCCTCGGGAAGTCTAAGAGCACGCACATTCGGAACCCAAGTGGTCCGATACTTAGAGAAGATCCTCGCTAGTACCATATTCGCGAGATCGGAAGGAGGAGCCGTGGGTCTCGAAGAGTTATATGTCTTGTGGTGCTTCTTGCATGGAGTGAGATTTATTGTTGCTGCCTATCTTTGCTATCTATTCGAGAGAGCCACGAGCACGAAGTTCAAGAAGATCAATTTTGGTGGGATGATTACCCCGATCTGAGCATCTTGGGATCCCGACTCATAACCTCGCCGCATTAGATGGTCGAGATCTTACTACGACACGATGAGACGCATGAGGACATTGGATCGCATCGGGAGGACGTGGTGTTTTCAACAAAGACCATGGTGGCCGATTCCCCTCTTCCTAATAAGAGGTTGACGACGGTTTTGGATCCACCGCTTTTGTGACCATTAACTGCGCATGTGGTCGCACATCACACCGATGCCATAGATGCCTACACGAGGGAGCATGGGGACGTGCTTAGGGATGAGGGGGATGATGATGATCAGGCAGCCAGCCGTGGTCGATTCGGTCGATTCTTGATGATGAGGGAGATGCGATTAGAGCAGAGGTTGAGGAGGAGGTTGAGTCCGAGGACGAGGATGACGAGGAGCCGGAGCAAGAAGAGCCGCTGTCCGAGATGGAGGAGGATTATCAGCCGAGAGATCAATATGTACCGGCGGGACGAGATGAGGAGTAGAGAGTACGAGGCGGGAGTTCATCTCAGAGACCGTGGGTTTTGACGGAGCAGATGTGGGCGAGCAGTCGGAGGATGCACATTGAGAGTCTCGACCCGTCAGGATGAGATGTACCGGATGATGGAGGAGTCTCGTAGATTCAATGAAGAGACTAGGAGGATGCAAGAGGAATCAATGAAGACTCAAAACGATATGTATGCCCTCCTTCAACAGATGAGCTCATGGAATTTCGGCCGAGCTATCCTCCTCCACCGCCGCCGTCCGACTACTAGGGCTACCCCCTATCCCTCATTCCCTCTCCTTAGTTTTTAGATGCTTATCTCTTGGTGGATTGTACTCTTTATCTTGGTGATTTTGTTGTTGATTGACTTGTTGATGTGATGATGTGATGAATTTGATGTTTTGGATTGATGGATGATTTTATGGATGCTATGATTTTCTTGATATTTTTGAGCTTATTGTCTATTGATGAGTGTGATTTGATGATCCTTTGGATTCTTTATTCCTATGATTCTATATTCTTTGACTTGAGCTTAATTGTGGATTCATTGATATATTTTTGAGTATCATTCTTGATAGAGTGAGTGTGCTTGAGATTATGTACATGAGCACTTGAGTTTGATTTGCAAGACTTATTGGATTTTGATATGATCATGAGTAAATTTGTAGCTTGATGTGATTGGAGTGAATTGATACATGTTTTTAGGGCTATTTTTAGTGCAAAAAGTGAGCTAAAGTGTTGATTTTTGTGCCTAAATGTGAAAAGTATCACTCTTTTGCCTAAAAAGTATTACTTTGAGAGGTTTTGATGTATTTCGCCCATTTTGCAGGTAAATCGGTGGAATTTTGCCAAACCGAGAGTACCGGTATTCTTAGAATGAAAAGACGAACATACGGGATGAAAACGGGGTGGACCGGAGCCCTTCTCGATAAAAATTCCCGATCTTGAGTTGGAGTCGAGGGTGCCTGCACCTCGACTCGAGGTTCATGCCGGAGGGAAATCATTTCAAAAGTCGGCGAGCTCGACTCGAGGGAGGAGCCTCGAGTCGAGGGAGATGAAAATTACAGCGAGCTCGACTCGAGGGCGAGGCCTCGACTCGAGGCAGGAGAGAATTTTAAAGAAACGTGTTAGCGACTTTTAGGCCTCGACTCGAGGGCTGAAGCTCGACTCGAGGAGTGCCCAAAACCGAAAATTTCAGTTTTTAAGTCATTGGAAGCCAAAACAGAGGAAGAGTTGATTCTAGCAGTTCATAGCAGTTTCTAGGAGTTTCTTTGAGCGAATTTTACATTTTGTAGCTTGAATTTACTTGTAATTGCAATAGATTGTTAGAATTGAGATAGATTCCACATTTAGTTCATTAGATTAGTAGATTGGTGGATTGTAATTGAAGTTTGCTGAGAATTGAGAAGAAGTGAAGTTGAATTGAAGCATTGTACAAGATTAATCATTCTTATTTTTGCCTATTGAAGCTTAATTGGTGATGTTCTTACCCTTTGATCTCTTTAATTCATTGCTTGTAGTGATTAGATTTTCAATTGCTTTCTTAGATTTTCTAGCCATGGTTTTTGCTTGTAGCACCATGGGCTAATAGCTTTGTGCTTGGGATAATTGAAATTAGGGATGAAGTGATTGCCTCATGCTATGATTGTTGATAATTGTGATCAATTGAATTAGATTGCTTCCTAATTGTGATTCTTAATTGTGCTTCATGAAAAATTGTCTCTTTTGATTAATGGTTGATCACCCTAGCAATAGGCGAGAGTTGAGCTAACGTGATTAGGTGTTAATCGGGTTTCAATTTTGCATGATTGTATGAATTGGGGACTTCTACATTGAGAGATGGGAAGAACTAAGGATATTCACATTAGGCATTGTGATATTAATGGAGTGATTAATTTCATGATGGTTTATGCTTTCTAATTTGATTGATTTGCATTTGGATACAATCATAGCTTGTTAATCATGGATTCCTTGATGGAGATTATCCCTTGCACCCTATTCCCTCATTGATTTTAGTATATTTGATCTTGCATTCTAAGTGTTTGATTGATTGTTTGCATAACTAGCCATTTAATTCTTTGCAATTTGTAGTGATTTAGTTCAAGAGCATTGTTGCAACTTTAGCCATTTAGAACTCTTATCCTTGAATTTCGTTTGCATACTTTCTCCCTTGGGTTCGATATTTTTGTTGATTGGTCTTAATAACTCTTACCCTATACACTCCAATCAAATGGCGCCGTTGCCGGGGAGTTAGTTTTTGCGCCAATAAGTGAGATTCGAGGATTGTTTGAAGTGGCTATTTGTTGTTTTTATTTTTGTTTTTGGTGTTTTTATTGGTGAGAATTTGATCCTTGGATTTGTGGCATTGTAGGTGTATGCTAACAAGATCAAGTGGTGTTCCACCCTTGCCACTAAATCCGGAAATTGAGGCTACATTGAGAAGAAATCGTGTGAGAAGAAGAAGGGAAGCTATGGAAGGAGAAGAGCAAAGGCATGAGGAGAGATTAGTGGGTGATCCTCAAGAAGAGGAGATACATGGACAAGGAGTAGGAGGAGGAGAGAATGGAGGTAATGGGAATCACTTCCATGCTCAAGTTGGCCCCTTTCCTCAAGGGATGCCACCACAAAATTATCCCTACCAAAATCCCTACCCTTATCCACCTCAAGCTCATCAATATCCCTACTATCCACCTCATCCACAACAATTTCCACCATATTATCCCAATATGCCGTATAATCAAGAGCCACGATACCATGAGCCACCACAACCACAACCACAACATGTAAACGAGCCACCACCTCAAGGAAGGCCTTTGAGAGAGTTCTTTGAACCACAACTTCGAGAGTATTATGATGGGATAGCAAGGCCAAGGATAGATGCCAATAACTTCGAGATAAGTCCCGCTTTGGTGAGAATGCTTAGGGAGAAGCAATTTGAGGGAAGAGATGAAAATGAGTGCCCACATCAACATATGGCACAATTTCTTGAGATAACCGACACTACAAAATACCATGGGGTGCCCGAAGATGCCAAGAAGTTGAGGCTATTTGCTTTTACATTGAAAGGGAGAGCAAAAGCATGGTTGAATTCATTACCGCCCGGGACCGTACGGACATGGGAGGAGTTGTCAAAGAAATTCTTGATGAAATTTTACCCACCATCAAAGACCGTGCAAGCAAAGGAGGCTATTTCCCATTTCCGACAAAAGAATGGGAGACGATACCGGAGGCGTGGGAGAGGTATGGCATGTTACTCATTAATTGCCCTCAACACGGTTTTCGGAGGAGCAAACCATTATGTACTTTTGTAATGGTTTGACGGATGGGGATAGGTCATTTTGAATGCTTGTGCTAATGAATCGATTTGGTCGAAAACCGTGGGACAAATGAATGAAATTATGGAGAACATAGCTCAAGACTCATTCCAAGTGTCGGTTAATAGAGGAGCACATCATAGAGTGTCACAAGTTGATGAGATAGAGAGTATGAAGAGTATGATGATGACTATGATGGACCGATTGGGAGCTCTTACGACTTCACAAAGCCAAGCAAGTGTGAGTCCATCCGTTCCTCATGTTGATGTTGGGCCAAGTTCATTGCCGGTGGAAGAAGTGAGTTATATGGGTAGGCCTCCATTCCAAGGAGGCTATCAAGGAGGAAACTATCAAGGAAACTATCAAGGAGGAAGGCCTTATCAAATGCCTTACCAAAATAGGCCACAAGGAAGCTATCAACCTCAACCGCAAGCTCCATTCAATGGGAATACATGGAGGAGACATGAAAATTTTCATATGCCAATCCGAGAGCCGCCGTTCAATTTCCTCCCGGATTTGATCCGGTGCAAAAGCTCCAAACAATGAAGGAAAGGCTACTACGGAGGAGATCTTGGGGTTGATTGTGAAGAAGTTGGAAGCGAATGATTCAAGGCTTGATGATATAGGGAAACAAATGGACACTCGTTTCAAGATGATCGAGCATCAAGTAGGGCAACTTGCTACTACGGTTGGGAAGCTCCGCCTATGGTGGATGATTTGCAAAAGAAAGAATCAAAGGAGTATTGTCAAGCCATCGAGCTTAGGAGTGGTGCAAGGTATGAAGGACCAAAATTTCCTTCAAGAGGTGATGGAGAGGATAAGCCTTATGAAAGTTGTGATGAAGAAAAGCAAGAGGTGATGGAGGAGTGTTAGGAAAAGAAATTTGAAGCTAGTTTTGATGTGTTAAAAATGTAAAATAGGATGACCAAATTTGAGCATCTTGTATAGACAAATGAAGTATTTCTTTGTAAATAAAACTAAGTATAGAAGATCGACAAGGACAAGATATCGACGAGGAAGATTTCCAGATAGTAAGAGAATATCGACAAGGTCAAGATATCGACAAGGACATCACAGGATTGTTGAAGAGCAAGACAAACGTCTAGACAGGAAAGAAGATGGAGACGAGGTGAAGTAAACATCGACGATGAGGTGTTAGAGAAGTATTATGCAAAGATTCAAGAAGCAGCTTTTAACAACTCAGAAGAAGTTACGTAATCTCAGCTTATATGGTTATAATCGAACAAAACCAAATTCAAGGAAGTTACAATCGCAAGAGGAGATCTCTATAAATAGGAATAGAAATCAATTTAGAATTAACTTTGACACTTTGCACTCATCATTATACTTTGTATACACAAGCAACAAAGAATCATACACATTCAAGAACGTTTTATACGTTTTCCAGTTCTTAGTGTTTATAGAACACTTTTTCATTAGATCTTCAAGCCATAGATATTCGAAGTTAGGAAGATTCATTGTATGGTCAAGATTCATCATTGTAAGTAAGGTAGCAAGAAAGAAGGAAGTGAGAAAGTGAAGGCCCTTCTTCAAGTTTGAAGAAGGAGAGTGGACGTAGGATCATTTGATCCGAACCACTATAAATCTGGTGTTATTTCTTCTTGTTGCTTATTACTTGTTTTCATTAATTGTTTCGTGACTGCAAATTTGATATCCGATAAAGCTTTAGATCCTAATTGAATTGAGTATAAACAAAAATTTGTTTCCGCTGTAAATCTGATTTAGGAGTTAATAGATCATCTAAGCTTGCAAAAGTTTTTGATAATCTATTCATCCCACCCCTTCTAGATTATCACTAGAGGGTACCTTGTGTTTGCGTTTAAACTCATTCTAAAGGGACCCAACAAGTGGTATCAGAGCAGTTGTTAAGTCGTTCTCGATAGAGATTTGTGGTCTTGAATTATCTCGAAGTTTTCATTGAAATCGATTTCTTATCACCGAGTCACTAACATTTCGATAAGTTGTCTTTTAGCATCTTGAATTACAATGTCTTGTTAAAAGTAAGAAATCCAGGAGTTTACCGATTTTTCTATAGAGGAATATGATTCTGGAAGTTCGTAATGGAGAATCATTTAAAGGCCATTCATGACCGTATGGAAGAGGTTCTTGAGGAAGGTCCAATAAAATTCTACCATGGAGTTGTTAGTACTGGAGCTGAATCTTCTACTACAAGAAGTCAACAAGAAAAGAAAAGTGCTGATTTGACAAATGACGAAAGGAAGATTCACAATTTGGATCTGGTAGCAAGGACAGAAATTATAGAGACGTTGAGCAAAGACTGGATAGAAAAGGTAAAGAGATGTAAAGCGCTAAGGATATGTGGAAGACTCTTGCAAATGTTTGTGAAGGGTCGAGCGAGTTAAAGAGAATAAGTTACAATCAGCTTTACATGCATTTGATACATTCAAGATGAAAGATGGAGAAGCGTGGATCAATTGGATGTGAGATTGACCAATTTGGTGAACAAAGTCTGCTGATTTGGGTAAAACCTATTCTCGAGAAAGAAATTAATAATAAGGTACTCGATCATTAAGCAAAAGATGGAGAGAAAAAGGAAATATCCTCAAAGCTACACGTAACTCCGTCATCTATTTCACATCATACTCTATTTTCTCATCCGAAAGCCTTGGAATATGATATACAAATTGAAGATGAAGAAGATGAGGCAGAGTCATCTACTTGGAAAAGGCGTGGCATTTCTTCATCAAGAAGATTCTCGACAAGATTTCTAAGGCATCGATTTGTCAAGAAAAGAGGAAATGACTTTATTGATCGACGATATGAGAGACTCAAGATGAAGTATAAAAGGAATAAGAGAGATAGGTTTAATCGTCGAATTATAAATCGAGACAAGGAAGAGAAGTATTGAGACAATGACAAAAAGAAGGATCCGGTGAAAAGATTTAAATCACCAATCGACGAGGAGAGAATAGTCCAAAGTCGAAAGAGGAGATATACATTATACCTGCAATAAACCTGGTCATTTTAGCTATGATTGTCCTCAACTCACTCCTAGAGAAAGAGAAGAAAAGAGGAAGAAACGGGATAGGAGGTATGCGAGATCAACGAGCTCTTTTGGCGAAAAGGAGGAAACACATGAGACATCATCATCCTCATCCTCATCTAGTTTCGGGTCGAGACAATGACATTTGCCTAATGGCTAAGGAGGTAAACTACTACTCATCCTCGAGACAATGATAATGATAACTTGTCCGAATCGATTCATGTCTTATTAACAAACTTCTAAAAGATGCGAAGACGGCTTTATCTCGCTTATAAACAGATAGAGACTGAAAATTTAAGTTTAAAGGATCAAATTCTTAGTCTAACAAAGGAACATCGAGACGGGGACAAGGAAGAATCTAGATTGTACATTCAAGGGGAATGTCAATCAAAGACTTCTACTAGTTCCTCGTCCGAGAAAACCAATGAGTTGGAAAAAGAATTGAGTTCTTTAAAAACTAAATTTTCAAATATCAATATGGAGAATGAGAATTTTAAAAAGACTAACAGAGATTTAAATCTCAAGTTAGGACATCTTAATAACTCTCGGTCTACAATTGATAATATCTTGAAGACTTCCTTAAGCCTAGTGATAAGACAGTTGGGTTTTGATAGGAACACGAAAAATGATCCTATCAAACCTAGAGTTTTTGTCAAAGCCACTAAGACTATGGAAAAGACGAGAATTTAGTCCAAAGAAATCAAAGGAGCAAATCACCTCATCCGATATATCAAAAGAAAAATACGGATGAGGAGAAATGTTTCCAAAAGAAATCAAGACTAAATCAAAGTCATTTCCAAAGTATAATAGTTTTGATGGAAGAAGCAAGTCTTATCCATTCTTTCCAAGATATAAGACAATCACTAGAGATCAATTAAATAAAATTGATCTAGATAGTCTAATATTAGTGGATAGATATGGTTGCAAAATTCAATCATTGGTTGAAAAACTTGGATGTTTTTATTTGGATACCTAAGTATCAACTTGACGAAAAAGGACCCAATACACAAAGGGTACCTAAGAATTAATTTGTGATTGCAGAAGGATAAGGAGATAGTTGAACAAGATGTTCTTGAAGTCATTTGGTATATAGACGGTGGATGTTCTAAGCATATGACTTATGAGAAAAGACTTCTTTCTAACTATCGGACAATAGATGGACCTCGAGTAATGTTCGGTGACAACAATTTTGGTCTAACCAAAGGAGTTGGAACTTTGATGATTGGAGATATTCAGGTTAATGAAGTATATTTTGTGGAAGGTTTGAAACATAATTTCTGTCGTATCTCAATTTTGTGACAAAGGATATTGTGTAAAATTCACTCATGATGCATGTTTTATTTTGGATGGTTTAAATGAAAATATTTTACTTACTGGAGTCGAGACAAGGTAATATCTATATTGCAAATTTCAAGAGTTGCTCTAAGGATACTTGTCTTATTGCTAAGAGTTCGAAGATTTAAGTTGGCTATGGCATAAACGTCTTAGTCATTTAAATTTCAAAACTCTTAACAAAATAGCAAGAAAATCTTTAGTCAAAGGACTTCCAGATAAAATATTTTCGAAAAATCATGTTTGTGATGCTTGTAAAAAAGGAAAACAGACCAAAACTTCTTTCAAAACAATAAATGGTCCCTCGTTTGAAAGGATTACGGAACTTTTGCACATGGATCTTTTGGTCCAGCTTACACCTCTAAGTTTTAGTGGAAGAAAGTATACTTTAGTGATTGTAGATGATTTTTCTAGATTCACTTGGGTTATTTTCTTGTACAAAAAGAATGAGGCTGTAACAAAAATTCCAGAATTCCTCAAAAGAATTCAAAATGAAAAAGGACTAAATATTGTCAAGATTAGAAGTGATAAAGGTACGAGTTTGAACTCGTTTGTTACTAACTATTGTCTGAGAATGGTATAGCACATGAAACATCATCTCGCAAGAACTCCCAAACAAAATGGAGTGGTAGAAAGGAGAAACAGAACCACGAAAGAAGGCTGCAAGGACTATGTTATCGAGTATGACACTCCACACAGTTTTGGGCGTAAGCCATTAATACTGCATGTTTTGTTCAAAATAGGTGTTTAATTGTGAAAGATAAATGCAAAACTCCTTATGAAATATGGAAAGGCGAGAATACCAAAAATTTCATATTTCCATATATTTGGTTGTAAGTGTTTCATTCATAATAATGGAAAATCAAAGTTAAGAACTTTTGATGCTAAGATTGCGAAGGGATATTCTTAGGATACTCATCCGTATCTAAAGCATATAGAGTTTTTAACAAGATTACATTATGTGTAGAAGAAACACCACATGTTGTTTTTGATGAAATTTCTAAGTCCGGAAGTACAGATGATGTCACCAAGATAGTGAAGATCTTAACAGATTAAACATCAAGAAATCACCAAGTTCTACTTACAGTCGAATCGGATGAGGAAGACACACCGAGACGGGAATAAAGATAAGGAAGCCGAGAGTTCTTCCATGTCATCCGATCGACGACTACACTACCAGATGGACTAGAAGATATTCCCGAAGGTAATCTGAGAACCAATTGATGAAAATATCCCGAGATAAGACTTCATATCCAGTAAAAGATAAAGGTAAACGAGTATTGACTTATCATCCAAATGAGCAGATAATCGGAAGTTTAGATTGGAGTCCGCAAAGGACACGAGATAAACCAAGACCTGTCTGCTTAGTTGTTATGTATCTTTACTTGAACCTAAAACTATTACAAGCTCTAATCGACTCCAATTGGATAAATGCAATGCAAGATGAATTAAATCAATTTCAAAGACAAGATGTATGGAGCTTGTTGAAAGACCTCATCATCAAAAAGTTATTGGAACAAAATGGGTTTTCAAAAATAAGAAAGATGAGAACAACATTGTGGTAAGAAATAAGGCTAGATTGGTTGCACAAGGTTATTCACAATCGAGGGAATTGATTATGATGAAACCTTTGCACCGCTTGCTCGTCTTGAAGCCATAAGATTGTTCTTAGCTTATGCTGCTTATAAAAGATTTAATGTGTTCCAAATGGATGTGAAATCTGCATTTCTAAACGGAGTCATAGCCGAAGAAGTCTATGTAGAACAACCTCCGTGGCTTTGTCAAAGGAGACAAGGTCTATAGGCTAAGGAAAGCTCTATATGGACTTAAACAAGCTCCTAGAGCATGGTATGATACATTATCCGAGTATTTAATTCAAAATGGTTTTGTAAAAGGTAAAATAGATAGAACTTTATTTAGGAAAGAATCGATAGAGGTCTTTTGTTAGTTCAAATATATGTTGATGATATCATTTTTGGATCAACTAACCTACTCTTGTGTGAAGAATTTAGTCATCTTATGAAGAGCATTCGAAATGTCCATGATGGGAGAGATGACATACTTTCTTGGACTTGATTAAGCGAGACAAAGAAAGGAATTTTCATAAATCAAGCAAAATATACCAAAGATCTTATTGAGAAATTTGGAATAGGTACCACCGAGAAGCCAAAATACCTATGATGACAAATTTTTCAATGGATCTAGATGAGAAAGGAAAAGACACCGATCGGGACGCAGGTATAGAGGTTTAATTGGATCTCTTTTATACTTAACTGCTAGTAGACTGACATTTCTTTTGCGGTGGGAGTATGTGCACGTTTTCAAGCTAAACCTAAGAAGAGTCATCTTGAAGTTGCAAAGAAGATTCTAAAATATTTGAAAGGTACAATCTATGTAGGACTGTGGTATCCGGTGATGATAATTTTGAGTTGTCGGGATATTTAGATTGATTTTGGTAGGTGTAAGATAGATAGGAAATCTACATCTGGAACTTGCCAATTTCTGGGAAGTAAGCCGATTTCATGGTTGTCTAAGAAACAAACCTCTGTAGCTACTTCTACTACTGAAGCCGAGTACATGGCGGTGGAAGTTGTTGTTCACGGCTTATGCGGATCGATCAATGCCTAAGGGACTATAACATTATCACCAAAGATGTACCAATCTTTGTGATAGTAATAGTGCCATAGCTATTACCAGAACCCAGTCTTACATACTAGATGCAAACATGTTGACATTCGTCATCATTTTATTCGAGATCATGTGGAGAAAGGCAATATCGGACTAGAGAAAATTCTTACCGATTTTCAAAAAGCGGACATATTGACAAAGCCTCTTGCAGAAACAAGGTTTAAAGAACTTTTAGTAGAATTAGGATTATTAGATGCTTCCTTAGTCATCTTTTGATCAAAATTCTTAAATTAACCTTATTTTCCTTATCTTAGTATATTATGTCTAGAAAGAATTATCGACAAGATTGAGTCAAAGGACAATCGGGTAGCTGATATCATTGATCTCCTTTCATTGGAATCAAGAATCAAGGATTAGTCATATTGACCATATACGACTTGATAATTACTTGTTCGACATAAGTAAATCAGATAAGGATATAATAGTCAACCTTCTCCTACGAATCGGATGACTATTGAACCTTATCGACTTACTCTTGTTACTAACAATTTTTCTAAGTGTTTGTGATATCAGCAAGAACAAAGTTAACAAGATTCGAAATGCAAGACAATGTCAATTTGTCCAAAGGTGACAAGGAAGAGCATAAGAATGCTATCAAACCGCATAAGGAGAAAAATCGGGAAGTTTTCTTACATATTTTTAATTATGAATATTGGGTTCATATAATTAATATATGAATTTAATATCATAATTCATTCTATCATTCATTAAAACTGAAGTTACTCGGTAAAATAAAATAATTTGTTTTACAAAATAAAAGGATAAGGGTTCAAATTTGTTTTCTAAAACAATAATATTTTATTTTATCTCTCAAATTAATCGAAAAGTAATTTCTCAAATAAGTAATCGTGTCGGGGAGAAGTTACTATGGACGAAATTTTATCAAATTCAATTTTGAAATACACCGAGTATACTTCACGCGCGAGAAGTGGAGGCGGTTTCGAAATATGAACCGTCTCAACCTCACGCGCAACATATTAAATATTATTGTGCACTTTTCAAAATAAATGCCATAATTGCATTAATGGCGATTCGAAAGGCTATATTTACACTTTTACAGGCAATTATTATTCTAATAATTGTTTATTATTATATTTTCCATATAAATAGACATTCGTGTGCATTATTCTCATTTACGCACACATAAATTCCTTCATCTCTTTAAATTTCTCTTTTCCCTCCTAAAAACCTTCAACATTCATCAATGGCGGAATCCAAACAGAATATCAAGTTCGAATACGATTTGACTTCCATCGAGAGATAAAACAAAGTCCGAAATGTATGTTGATTGGGATACTACCACCGATGTCAAAACCAGAGAGAGATTACGAATCTACTAGAATCTAGGGGTTTAAAAGATCTTGCACGATGAAACCAACAAAGAACTTGACGGTGGATGATCTTTGTGCTGAATTTACGACTCGAGCAAAAGCAATCAAACTGGATTAGAATCTCGAATTAGGACATTGGGGAAGAAGCGAAGAATAGTGTTATCTATTTCGAGATTGGTGCAATTTTCAATCTAAGCACCAGCGGCGACAATCCATTTATGTATAAATCATCGGAATATTTGGAAAGTTTCGGTTGATGGCGAAGGACATACCAAAATACAACGGCGAATTTGAAAAGACCAATGTCGAAGAGGAAGTACCGACTTTTGATGCCGATTCGACCAAGTGTATCTTGGGGAGCAACAAAGCCATGATGGGCTAACAAAACCAAGGATATGTTGTCTAAGAGCTATCCTAGATGGGGCGAGATCAACTGGGCAGCCGGTGTATTCAAGAATAATGGAGGAGAAAAAGAAGTTTACCAAGACTCCGATCACGAGATGAGCTGATGAGATGGTCTCTAACCAAGATCGCAAGTATGATGGCAAGGATCACCATCATACTTGAACACAAAGTGGGTACGCATAACCTTGATGGAGTGTTGGAGTTAAAAAATACACCAGACGAAGGGTTTGTTGATAAAAGATGAAAAACTCTATGGGCCAACTGATTCGAAGGGGATGGAGACGATCCGGCTCAACCCCACTCGAAGAAAAAGGCTTCAAAAGCCAAGAGGAAGGAGATAAAGACAGCATTGGTGGATGAATCTTCGTCTGCGAGACGGAGGAAGACGAAGAGGAGAGGACAGCTTCCCAAGGGGAAGTGTCCCACCGAGGAGGTTGGTATATCCAAAGCGACGGAGACGGAGACAGTAGAAGTCTCGTCTGGAGATGTCTCGAGAAAAGGAAGAGGAAATTAAATCACCCTCATCATCTTCATCCTCATCCGAGGATGGAGTACCAAAATCCATCTCTTACCAACCGGCGATGAAGAAGCGACAAGGCCACCGCTTCGAGCCTCTAAAACGGCCCACTCCCATAAGTCCAACACACACCCAAACCTCATACGACCCATTCTCCTTTCTACCCTCAATCTCATCCGAACCCAATCTATTCTTAAACGTACCAAATCCATCCGGGGATATGGGACCTACGAGACCTCTCTTCGAATCCTTGGGAAAAAGTTTCTTCTAAGACACGAGTCTACTCTCAAAGATGAGCCTCGAGTCCGTTAAAGGAACTTATCGATGTCTATCTCGTTAAGAAGACTCGGGCTTGGATCTTTGAGGAGACAGCTATTCTAATAGCCGAGGCAGAGGCAACAATATTGCCATCCGGGAGAAGGAGGTTCTCAAGAAGGCAAAGCGAAGTCGTTCCAAGATATACTCACTGAAAATACCTTTGTTGATTACATTCTACAACGAGTATATCTTGGAGATGAGACTCGAGGAGGTGAAAGCAGCTGAGAAGGGGGAAGAGCAGAGGAAAGATGAAGTTATTATGGAGGAGGAAAGGGTGGAGGAAGTAAGTGGTGGAGTCGCCGATGAGCCACCGGGATGGATACACTGAGGAGGCACAAACAGAGCAGCATCGGCTGAGGTGCAAACTGAAATCGAAGTTGAAGAAATAAATCTTTCGGTGAACAGACCTTGCCCTCCACATACGTATGCCGTATCCAAGTGGAAGCATTAAAAGCTGAAGTTCAAAATCTAAAGATCGCTTGTCGAATGCTTTCCAACTAGTTCCTAATGTCATCTCATCATCAATCAAGGAGAATGTAGAAGCAAGCAATTCTAGAGAAAACCAAGATTGATCTATACTTCTCCGGATTAAGACATGAGGAACAGATGACCGAAGTTAAGAAGAAAGTTGCCTCGAAATGAACTCTCAAGATGAGTGGGTAAAACAGTATGTTCGCTCGGCTTTTACCGAAATAAGAGACTGTTGAGGATCAAGTGAAAGAAGCCCGAAAGCGAAAGAAGCCTCATTTCATCAAGTTGTAAAGATGCAGCTTGCTCGGACAAAGATAGACAGACAACTCTCTTGAAAAAGTTCATGGATGATGAATTCTGCATTTAGCCGAGGTCGGGCAAAAGAAAAGATATGACCAGCTTGATCGGAAGACGTGGCTTATTCGAGAAGAACTCATGGGATACATAGATCAAGTAGCCACTATCCGCAATACCCGATTTCTTTGATGTCAAAAAGGGGAAGATAGTGAGCTCAAGAAAAGAGTTGAGTTGCAAGATGATCAGCTTATGGCACTTAATCTAAGGATAGATGAGCTTTACGAAGAGTTGTTGAAAGCCGAGGAGGAGAAGAAGAAAGCGGCTGAGGAAAAATCTCGAGAGGGCGTTGAGAAGGTTGAAAAGGAGAACAACCTGAATCCACCGAGTCCGAGCTCGAACCCGAACTTCCTTCTATGGCCGATCCTGCTCATCCCGCTCCTACCCCGACTATCAAATCTCCATCTTCTTCTAAATCTACTGGGAAAGCTAAGGCCTCAAGCCAAGTTCGAAGACCCAACTGAGACAAGAAGAGGCAAGGGTACTTAAAAGGAGAAGAGAGGAAAAAGAAAAATATAAGAGAAGAGAAGCCAAGAGGAGGAGGGGCAAGAAAAGGCGGCCGGGAAGACGACGACAGAAGACGAGGAAGTGGGTGCAAAAATCAAAGAACACAGAAGGAGAAGAAGTCTTTCGCCCATTTCATAGAATGAAGCTGTGCCCAAGGAAATCCTTCCCATGGATCAACAAGCTAAATGGAGAGCTTATGAAGGGAATGGATCTTCCTGTTCCATGTCCTGCAAGAAGATATCTTGGGGCACGAGACGAGAATATTGCTTTTCATGAATGGCTGGAGGCGAAAGACCCAAACTTCTATCGATCTCGATCGACCTTGGAGACGCAGAATTCAATGTGGACATAGTCGCACCACCTTATGCAACCATGTCTCGCTCCACTAAAGCAAGACGGCCAGCTAGACAGAGAAAAGGTGAAGCAGATGCCGATCCAGCCGAGACCGTGGCTGATCTAGCTGAAGGTGGGGAGACACCGAGCTTGAAAAATCGTGTCTTCGATCGGATGACTATTCCGTAAGAAGATAGGTGGTATGATTAAGTCTTACTTTTATTCCTCCGATTATTTACGAGAAAGATGAAGATATATGTGAAAATTCTGTGAATAAGTTGTGAATACATCTTCTTGAACTACTTTCATGAAAAATTGAAGTGTTTAACTAACTTGTTATTCATTAACTAACTCTTGATCTAAGTAACTGTTTTATAAACATATAACACTAAATCATCCGAAAACCTTGAATTGTCTATGTTTTTTTTTAAGTTTTTGAAATTGACTTTTAGCAACTACATTGTTCTAATCATCCTGTTTATGGAACTATTGCTTTGATTATCCGACTATGTGACTTAGTTGTATATTTTATTTCATTTTTACTAACAGCTTTTTCTTTTCTTGAGTGAGTTTTAACATCATCAAAAAGGGGGAAATTGTTAGGAAAAGAAATTTGTAGCTAGTTTTGATGTGTTAAAAATGTAAAATAGGATGACCAGTGAGCATCTTGTATAGACAGTGAAGTATTTCTTTGTAAATAAAACTAAGTATAGAAGATCGACAAGGACAAGATATCGGAGCGAGGAAGATTTCCAGATAGTAAGAGAATATCGCACAAGGTCAAGATATCGACAAGGACATCACAGGATTGTTGAAGAGCAAGACAAACGTCTAGACAGGAAAGAAGATGGAGACGAGGTGAAGTAAACATCGACGATGAGGTGTTAGAGAAGTATTATGCAAAGATTCAAGAAGCGCTTTTAACAACTCGGGAAGAAGTTACGAGAATTCAGTTATATGGTTATAATCGAACAAAACCAAATTCAAGGAAGTTACAATCGCCAAGAGGAGATCTCTATAAATAGGAATAGAAATCAATTTAGAATTAACTTTGACACTTTGCACTCATCATTATACTTTGTATACACAAGCAACAAAGAATCATACACATTCAAGAACGTTTTATACGTTTTCCAGTTCTTAGTGTTTATAGAACACTTTTTCATTAGATCTTCAAGCCATAGATATTCAGAAGTTAGGAAGATTCATTGTATGGCTGAAGATTCATCATTGTAAGTAAGGTAGCAAGAAAGAAGGAAGTGAGAAAGTGAAGGCCCTTCTTCAAGTTTGAAGAAGGAGAGTGGACGTAGGATCATTTGATCCGAACCACTATAAATACTGGTGTTATTTCTTCTTGTTGCTTATTACTTGTTTTCATTAATTGTTTCATGACTGCAAATTTGATATCCGATAAAGCTTTAGATCCTAATTGAATTGAGTATAAACAAAAATTTGTTTCATTGTAAATCTGATTTAGGAGTTAATAGATCATCTAAGCTTGCAAAAGTTTTTGATAATCTATTCATCCCCCTTCTAGATTATCACTAGAGGGTACCTTGTGTTTGCGTTTAAACTCATTCTAAAGGGACCCAACAAGGAGGAAGAAAAGAAGAAGCCAAAGTGGTTGATGACAAGGGAAGAGAAAGCAAAGCAAAAGATTATTGAAAAGGATGAGAAAGGGATTCCAAAGACGGTTGTTCCCATGCCTTATCCTCAAAGGTACATGAAGAAAGCACTAGATGAGAAGTTTGCTCGGTCCTTGAGGTTTTCAAGACATTGTATATCAACATTCCTTTTTCGGAGGCCCTTGAGCAAATGCCTCACTATGCGAAGTTTCTTAAGGATTTGCTAGCAAAAAGGAGGAGAATGGAAGAGCCGGAGTTAGTTAAATTGACCAAGGAGTGTAGTGCTATGCTTCAACAAGAGCTTCCACCAAAGTTGAAGGATCCGGGTAGCTTTACTCTTTTATGTGATCTTGGTAATGGGTTGGAGAAGCAAACCTTGTGTGACTTGGGGCAAGTATTAACTTGATGCCATTTTCCATGTTTAAGAGGCTCAACCAAGGAAAGTTAGGAGCCACTACCGTAACTCTTCAACTTGCCGACGGTCAACAACTATTCCAAGAGGTATTGTGGAGGATGTTTTGGTCAAGGTAGAAGACTTTGTGTTTCCGGCGGACTTTGTAGTACTTGAGATGGAGGAGGATAAAGATGTACCATTGATCTTAGGGAGACCGTTTCTAGCTACCGCAAGAGCGGTGTTTCATGTGAGTGAAGGAAGGCTTACTTTGAAGCTTGATGATGAAGAGCTTCATTTTTCAATGAAGGATGTGATGAAGCACCCTATGGAGAAGGAGGAATGCCACGTTGTGGATGTGATTGATTCATGCCTTCAAGAGGCTTGGGAGGATTCTTCTTATACTCTTTTCTCTCAAGATTATGTTATTCCATCATATAATCATCTTCTTAATGAATCTTGTGCTTTTTATAATTGTGATAGGGATGCATTGGAAGTGGAGGAGGTGAAAGAGATAAAGTTCGAAGGATTTCCCAATCAACCTCGGGAAAACAATGAAGATGGTAAGCTAAGTGAAGAGAAAGTGAAAGGAGCCCTTAAGCCACTACCCGAGCACTTGAAGTATGCTTATTTGGAGGATAACGAAGGTTGCCGGTAATTGTATCGTCATATCTTACATTTGATGAGGTAACTAAATTACTTGATGTTCTTCGTAAGCACAAATCCGCCATAGGTTGGTCCATTGATGACTTAAAAGGTATAAATCCTTCAATTTGCATGCATAGGATTAGGCTTGAAAAGGACCATAAACCCATAGTCCAACCACAAAGGAGAGTGAACCCTAATATTCAAGAGGTAATTAGGAAAGAAGTTGTGAAATTGTTAGATGCTAATATGATTTTTCCTATTTCCGATAGTCCTTGGGTCTCTCCCTTACATGTGGTGGCTAAGAAAGGGGAATTACGGTAATAAAGGGAGAAAATGATGAATCAATTGCTACAAGGGTAGCTACGGGGTGGCGAGTGTGTGTTGACTATAGAGAACTTAATAAGGCCACGTGCAAGGACCACTTTCCCTTACCTTTTCTTGATCAAATGCTTGATAGGTTAAGTGGATTTGATTATTATTGTTTCTTAGATGGTTATTCGGATACAATCAAATTATGATTGCACGGAAGACCAAGAAAAGACTACTTTTACTTGCACGTATGGGCCGTTTGCTTGGAAAAGAATGCCATTTGGCCTTTGTAATGCTCCCGCCACTTTCCAAAGATGCATGATGTCAATTTTTCATGGCTTGATTGAGAAAATTATGGAGGTATTTATGGATGATTTTTCCGTATTTGGTGAGTCATTTGATAATTGCCTTGCTAATCTTGATATTGTTTTGCAAAGGTGTGAAGATACGAACTTGGTGCTAAATTGGGAGAAATGCCATTTCATGGTTAAGGAAGGCATTGTATTGGGACATCATGTATCATCAAAGGGATTGCAAGAGGATAAGGCGAAAATTGTGGCTATTGAGAAGTTACTTCCACCTAAGGATGAGAAGGGAATTCGATCATTCCTTGGACATGCCGGGTTCTATCGGCGATTCATAAAGAACTTTTCTCAAATTTCTAAATCCTTATCTCATCTCTTAGAAAAAGACGTGCCATTTGAGTTTAATGATGATTGTTTGATTGCTTTTAGGTCTTTGAAGGAAGCTTTGACCAGTGCACCCATTCTAATTACTCCGGATTGGACAAAGCCCTTCATTATCATGTGTGATGCAAGTGATTTCGCTATGGGGGTCGTTTTAGGACAATTGAGAGAGAAGAGGTTTCATGCTATCTACTATGCCTCCAAGACTTTTAATCCGGCCCAAGTCAATTACACCACTACCGAGAAAGAAATGCTTGCGGTGGTGTACGCTTTTGATAAGTTTCGACCTTATCTTGTAGGTTCGAAAACTATTGTGTACACCGACCATGCCGCAATTCGGTATCTCATGTCGAAGAAGGATGCCAAGCCTAGGTTGATTCGTTGGATATTATTGTTGCAAGAATTTGACATGGAGATTGTGGATAAGAAAGGAAGTGAAAATGTCATAGCGGATCACCTTTCTAGACTTGAAAGAGTAGAAGAGACGGAAAGAGATGTCAAGGAAGTTGAAGAGACCTTTCCCGATGAGGGATTACTAAGTATTGAAGAAGTCATGAGTGTGGTAAAGGAAGGGGATGTTCCTTGGTTTGCCGATTATGCTAATTTCTTAGCAAGTGGAGAATTGCCACCGGAAATGAATCCTTTTGAAAGGAAGGTTTTCTATAACCAGGTCAAACATTTTGTATGGGATGATCCATACCTTTTCAAGGTGGGGGTAGATGGAGTGCTTCGTAGGTGTGTGACAAGGAAAGAAGGGGAGGAAATTATGAAACATTGCCACTCTCTACCATGTGGAGGCCATTATAGCACGTCTAAGACCGTGAGGAAGATTTTATTGGCGGGATTCTATTGGCCAACCATCTTTAAGGATTGTGAGAGATTTATCAAGGAATGTGACAAGTGCCAACGGATAGGGAACCTTAACAAGAGGGACGAGATGCCATTGAGCAATATCTTAGAAGTGGAAATTTTTGATGTATGGGGAGTTGACTTTATGGGGCCATTTCCACCATCGGAGGGATATCAATATATCCTCGTAGGGGTTGACTATGTTACTAAATGGATAGAAGCCATTCCAACCAAAAGCAATGATTCTAAAGTGGTGATAGCCTTCTTGAAGAGAATCTTCACACGGTTTGGGGTTCCAAGGATTTTGATAAGTGACGGTGGTAGCCATTTTGTTAACAAAGCCATGGAGAAGCTTTTGTTAAGGTATGATGTTAAACACAAGGTTGCTACTCCTTACCACCCACAAACGAATGGCTTAGCCGAGGTGTCTAATCGCTTGATTAAAGGTATTTTGGAGAAGACGGTGAGGACAAGTAGAAA
Organism: Paraleonurus japonicus; assembly: GCA_030762865.1. Taxonomy (NCBI): domain Eukaryota; kingdom Viridiplantae; phylum Streptophyta; class Magnoliopsida; order Lamiales; family Lamiaceae; genus Paraleonurus; species Paraleonurus japonicus. The sequence continues at coordinate 32,834,414 of CM061060.1, forward strand.
GGATTGGGCAACAAAGCTTGATGACACATTGTGGGCATATCGAACCGCCTTTAAGACACCCCTTGACATGTCTCCCTATCAATTAGTGTATGGAAAAGCTTGTCATCTTCCGGTGGAGTTGGAGTATAAGGCATTTTGGGCTCTTAAAAAGTTGAATTTTGATGAAGAACTTGTGGGAGAAAAGAGGGCTTTACAATTACATGAGTTGGATGAGTTTAGGATGAGAGCTTATGAGAGTTCAAAGATTTTTAAGGAAAAGACCAAGAAGTGGCATGATGCAAGGCTTAGAAGGAAGGAGTTTAAAGAAGGAGATCAAGTGTTAATATTCAACTCAAGGTTGAAGCTTTTTCCCGGTAAACTCAAATCAAGATGGAGTGGACCTTTCCGTGTTGTGAAGGTTTTTCCTAATGGATACTTTGAAGTGATGAACGACAAGGATGAAAGGTTCATAGTGAATGGGCACCGGTTGAAGCTCTACCATGTTCACTCACAAAAAGAGGTTTTGGATGCTCTTGATCTCAAGGATGTGCCTTACTTAGGAAGTGAGAGGGAAGTGTGAACTCTTAGAGTTCCGTCCGGCAAAGGACAATAAAAATAGCGCTTGATGGGAGGCAACCCATCCTTTCTTGCTTTCGTGTGTTTGTTTTATTTTGTTGCTTTGAATAATTGGGTCTCTTGATCCTTGTAGGTTGTGAGATTCGCTTGGAATTTGAGGAGCTCTATGCATGCTTGAAGAAAAAAATGGAGTTTAAAGGCTTATTGGTACAACACTTCCTTTCAAACTTAGACTTGTCTAAGTTTGGGGAGGTGTTTCTCTTCCCTTCTCTAATTCTTTTGTGCTCTTCTATGATTTTGGGGTTGGATGAGCTTATTGCTTAATGATGATGATGCTATAATTGTGTCTTGGCTACCTTGTATATTTTGAGCTTCATTTGTTTTGAGCTTAATAGTGGATTAATTGACATATTTTTGAGTGTCATTCATTGATGTAGTGAGTATGTTTGAGGTTATGTACATGAGCATTTGTGCTTGAGTTGTAAGACTAGCTTGAATTTGTTATGATCATTAGTAGATGTGTAGCTTGATGCTAGTTGCTTGATTAATTATGTGAAGATGAATGTGATTGAAAATTCTTAATTCATTGCTCAATTTAGCCCGTGAGTTTTGTGCCTAATAATCGTACATCTTATACGGTTGATTGATCCTTTGAGAGTGCATCATTCATGAATTGTATACTAGAACTTGCCACTAGACTTGTTGATATTGATCTTTGTGTGATTTCATTAATATGATAAGAGGCCATGTTTGATATGATGAGTTACTTTGCCAAATACTTTCCTACCAAATACATTTGATTTCCTTAGTGAGCCATGTTGAGCCTATTATCCTTATTCTTTGGCAAGCCAAGTGAAATTGAAGCCATTAGCCTATTTTTATGAGCCTTCTTGTCCTATGCTTAGTAGAGCTTGATTGTTGGTTATAGATGGTGATTTACATTGTTAAGTGTGGGAGAAAGAAGAGCTAAGTGATGAAAGCTTGAAAGAAGAAAGAAAGGTTGTGAAGAAAAATTGAATTGTGAAGAAAAGTGAAATGAAAAAAAAAAATGAAATGATTCAATTTGTGAGCTTAAAGAAAGAAAGCTCAAGTGAATGGTGGATTGATCCTTGAAGTTCAATAGAAAGAGTGTGCTTGATGAAAAGTGAAGAGATTGTGTATTTGTATTGATTAGCTTACATTCAAGTCTCTACTACTTAGTCACTCTTATCCAAAAACATCCCACCTTTCCAAAGAGCCTACATTACAACCTAGAGAAAGACCTCTTTGATTCTTGATTGATCACAAATGACTTTGATTGAGATTAAGTCTTGTGGCAAGCATATGGTGTACTTATTTGTGAATTTGATGATTGAGAGCTTTAAACCTTGATACACTTGAGTGAAGAGTGAAACACTCCATGGAAGGAGCAATGTGTTGAGTATTTGATTGAGCATTTGTTTGAGCATGATTTGTCTTGATGGCTAGTGGATAGTTGCATTGATACAAGTGATCATTGATGAGTTCAATTGTCTTATTTTTCGTCTATAGTGCCATGTGACATAATTGCAATCAATTCACTCCTTTGTTGCAACTTTAGCCATTTAGAACTCTTATCCTTGAATTTCGTTTGCATACTTTCTCCCTTGGGTTCGATATTTTTGTTGATTTGCAAGACTTATTGGATTTTGATATGATCATGAGTAAATTTGTAGCTTGATGCTAACTTTCTTGATTAATTGTGTAAGGATGAATGTGATTGATGACACTTGATTCATTGCTCAATTTAAGCCCGTGAGTTTTTGTGCCTTAATGATCGTACATCTTATACGGTTGATTGATTTCTTTGAGAGTGCATCATTCATGAGTTGTATGCTAGAACTTGCCACCAGACTTGTTGATATTGATCTTTGTGTGATGTTTTGAAAGTGATAAGAGGCCATGTTTAATATGATTAGTCACTTTGCCAAATTTTCCCCACCAAATACATTTGACTTCCTTAGTGAGCTAGGTTGAGCCTTATGATCCATATTCTTTGGCAACCCAAGTGAAATTGAAAATCATTTAGCCTATTTTTATGAGCCTTTCTTGTCCTATATTTAGTTGAGCTTGAATGTTGGCTAATAATGGTGATTTGATTGCTAAGTGAGGGAAGATGATGAGCTAAGTGATGATTGAAGCATAAAAGAAAAGAAAGGTTGTGAAAAAAATTGAATTGTGAAAAAATGAAGTGGAAAGAAAAATTTAATTTGAGAGCTTAAAAGAGAAAGCTCAAGTGAATGGTGGATTGATCATTGAAGTTCAAAAGAAAGAGTGTGCTTGATGAAAAGTGAAGAGATGTGTTGTGTATTGATTAGCTTACATTCAAGTCTCTACTATTTAGTCACTCTTATCCAAAAACATCCCACCTTTCCAAAGAGCCTACATTACAACCTAAGATAAAGACCTCTTGGATTCTTGATTGATCACAAGTGATTTTGATTGAGATTAAGTCTTTTGGCAAGCATATGGTGTGCAAGTTTGTGAATTTGATGATTGAGTGCAATATACGTTGATACACTTGAGTGAAGAGTGAAACACTCCATGGAAGGAGCAATGTGTTGAGTATTTGATTGAGCATTTGTTTGAGCATGATCTATCATGATTGCTAGTGGATAGTTGCATTGATACAAGTGTTCATTGATGAGTTCGATTGTCTTATTTTTTCATCTATGGTGCCATGTGACATAATTGCAATCAATTCACTCCTTTGTTCTTAGTTTCTACGTTGCTCGAGGACGAGCAACAATTCAAGTTTGGGGGTATGATTGGAGTGAATTGATACATGTTTTTAGGGCCTATTTTAGTGCAAAAAGTGAGCTAAAGTGTGATTTTTGTGCCTAAATGTAAAAAGTATCACTCTTTTGCCTAAAAGTATTACTTGGTGAGTTTTTGATGTTTTTCGCCCGTTTTGCAGAAAAATCGGTGGAATTTTGCCAAACCGAGAGTACCGGTATTCTTAGAATGAAAAGACGAACATACGGGATGATAATGGGGTTGGGCCCGAAGCCCTTCTCGATAAAATTCCCGGTCTCGAGCACAGTCGAGGGTGCATGCACTCGACTCGAGGTTCATGCTGGACGGAAAGATTTTCAAAAAGTCGGTGAGCTCGACTCGAGGGAGGAGCCTCGAGTCGAGGGATGGGAAATTTGCAAGATCCTCGACTCGAGGGCTGAGCCTCGACTCAAGGCGGCGATAATTTGAAGAAACGTGTTAGCGACTCTCAGGCCTCGACTCGAGGGCCTGAACCTCGACTCGAGGAGTGCCCAAAACCAAAAATTCAGTTTTAAAGCCATTTGAAACCAAAACAGAGCATATCTTAATTCTAGCGATTTAGAGCGGTTTCTAGGAGTTTCTTTGGGCGAATTTTGCATTTTGTAGCTTGAATTCACTTGTAATTGCCATAGATTGTTAGAATTAGATTAAATTTTACATTTAGTCCACTAGATTAGTAGTTTGATTAATTGTAATTGAAGATTGCAGCTGTGATTTGGGAGAATTGAAGTTGGATTGAAGCATTGTAGAAGATTAATCATTCTTATTTTTGTCTATTGAAGCTAAATTGGTGATGTTCTTACCCTTTGTTCTCTTTAATTCATTGCTTGTGTTGATTAGATTGTTAATTGCTTTCTTAGATTTTCTACCCATGGCTTTTGCTTGTAGCACCATGGGCTATTAGCTTTGTGCTTGGGATAATTGAAATTAGGGATGAAGTGATTGCTTCATTCTATGATTGTTGATAATTGTGATAAATTGAATTAGATTGCTTCCTAATTGTGATTCTTAATTGTGCTTCATGAAAAATTGTCTCTTTTGATAAATGGTTGATCACCCTAGCAATAGGCGAGAGTTGAGCTAACGTGATTAGGTGTTAATCGAGTTTCAATTTTGCATGATTGTATGAATTGGGGACTTCTACATTGAGAGATGGGAAGAACTAAGGATACTCACATTAGGCATTGTGATATTAATGGAGTGATTAATTTCATGATGGTTTATGCTTTCTAATTTGATTGATTTGCATTTGGATACAATCATAGCTTGTTAATCATGGATTCCTTGATGGAGATTATCCCTTGCACCCAATTCCCCATTGATTTTAGTATATTTGATCTTGCATTCTAGGTGTTTGATAGATTGTTTTCATAATCTTGCTATTTAATTCCTTGCATTTTGTAGAGATTTAGTCCAAAAACTTGTTGCAACTTTAGCCATTTAGAACTCTTATCCTCGAATTTCGTTTGCATACTTTCTCCTTGGGTTCGATATTTTGTTGATTGGTCTTAATAACTCTTACCCTATACACTGTAATCACCCATCAATGATGGCCCTCATGCAACACACTGGGTCTCGTCGACCCATCATGGGAGTTCTGCTCCTAAAATGACCTTCGTCAATATCGTCATTAACAAACGATATCTCCGTCGGAGCATTTTCTTCTTCAGTTCCGATCTCCCATCCTTCATTGAGTTTCGGGCAATCATCTCGAATGATTCTACCCACTGCCGATTTATAGGTGAGAGGGTTTACTCCTTCACTTTGCTTGTATAAAAATCCGGGCTACCTCCGCCGTGAGTCACGATTAACACTTCGCCGTAAACGCGGGTTTTGAAAATCCCATTCTCGTATGTCCCGTTTACATAAAACTCGACTCCTCTCATGTCCGTAGTCTTGTTGGTGTTGGACTTCTTGGAGCAAAATGTCCTCAATCCAGATCTTTCCAAAGATCGAGTATCTGTCTTGATTCTCCATCGGTGGCGGTGTTAAAATCAACATACATCTCAGATTTGATCTTTTTATTGAAGGTTTCGTGTGTATTTCTACCATGGTTGATGTTATTGAAATGGTTTTCTGAGAAAGGCTCATAAAAATTTGGTTAAGGGTTTTTGAAAGAAAAATTTGCAGAGTATATGAAGGTTTTTCTAAAAGTGAAAATTTTTAAACGAAGAAGAAGGTGTATTTATAGGAGGGAGAATTTGGAAAGGGAAAGCTGTTTTAAAATAAGCGGTTTTATTCTCGAGTCGCTCAATTTGAAAGATTTGTTGTGCTGAATCAACGGTTAAAAATTGGATAAACGGTTGAGATTCAGCGTGTAAAACACTCGACTTTGGAATGCGTAAAAAGTAACTTTTATAGATCATTGATTTGACCGGTGTTGGTTACTTTATGCAGAGAAGTTAATACTCTTGTCACCAAGGGTTTCCTTTCTTATGCATAAAGGTTTTCTAGAAACAGACAAGGTTACAAAGTTGTCTCGATAAATGACCTCGTCTCTGGGTTTTAAAACAGTCTAGTTTTGTTTTAATTTTGGCAAATTTTTAAGACAAGTTAAGGAATGATTTTTATTTCAAATGAGCAGACTGATTAGAAACATTTTTAAGAACAGTTTTTCCAACCAGCTTTCTTCAACTATTAAATACACTTGAGAGTTTATTTTGAAGACACAATTTGTTCTATCAAATGAAGGTAATCAAATGAGAAGGTTTTTAACAAAAGAGTTGATGCTTTGTCTCGATCTCACTATCGAATTGGTAACTGCTCCTCGCACATAAAACTCATCAAAACTATTAGTAGCTGAGGTAGATCGGATAGGATGCAGATAGTCATCTGTTTTTCTAGAAACTAGTTGACTATTGTGTCCTAGTCTGATTTACCTAATGTCGATAAGTAATCATCAAGTCGGATAAGGTCAATATGACTAATCCTTGATTCTTGATTTCTAAGAAGGAGATCAATGATATCGGCTACCGATTGTCCTTTGACACATATCTAGTCGATAATTCTTTCTTAGACATTTATTTAAAGAAAAAGAAAGAAAGAAATAAGGAAAACAATTAACAGATGCAAGCAATGAAAATTAAAAATCAGCCAATGATGCATCAAGTAATCCTAATTCTAAGCACATTCTTTAAATCTAGATTCATCTAATGGTTTTGTAAGAATATCTCGCTCTTTGTGATTCGGTGGCTATCTTTTCAATTCTAATATCATTCTTTTCCACATGATCTCTAATGAAATGATGTCTAATGTCTATATGCTTACACCTAGAATGTAGAAATGTAATTGTAAGTCATGGCTATTGCATTATTACTATCACAGTAAATAGGAACATATGATGTTTGAATATTATAATCTCTAAGTCATTGACTAATCCAGAGGAGTTGAGAGCAACAACTTCCACCGCCATGTATTCAAACCTCGGTTGTGGAGGTGGCAACAGATGTCTGCTTCTTAGATAACCAAGAAATTAATTTGTTGCCCAAGAATTGACAAGTTCTTGAAGTGGATTTCCTATCAATCTTGCAACCCCCAAAGTCTCGAGTCCGAATAACTTTGTCACTCAAAGTTGTCATCACCGGGTACCATAACCCTACTTGCAAAGTTCCTTTGAGATATTTAAGGATTTTCTTAGCAGACTCCAGATGAGTTTTCTTGGGATTAGATTGGAATCTTGCACATACCCCAACTACAAAGGCTATGTCGGCCTACTTGCAGTGAGATAGAGAAGGGATCCAATCACCCACGATACTCCGTTGCATCCGTGGGTATCCCCGCTCATCCGAATCCATGGAGAAGTTAGTTGCCATTGGAATCTTAACTTCCCTACTAGTAGTCATCCCAAATTTCTCAATTAGGTCCTTAGCATATTTAGTCGATGTATAAAAATACCCTTACTCATCTCGTTTATTCTCGTAAGCCTAGAAAATATGTTAATTCGCCCATCATTGACATTTCAAACCTATTTTTCATGAGGACACTAAAATCTTCACATAATTTTGATTAGGTGAACCAAAAATTATGTCATCTACATAAATCAATTAACAAGATGTTACCATCTACTTCCTTTCTAAACAGAGTCCTATCTATCTTTCCTTTTGAAAAACCATTTAATATCAAGAAATCGAGATAAGGTATCATACCAAGCCTCGGGAGCTTGTTTCAGTCCATATAGAGCCTTATTGAGTTTATAGACCTTGTTATTGATCTTAAACCCGGAGGCTGCTCCACATAGACTTCCTCAAGTAACACATCATTAAGGAAAGCAGACTTAACATCCATTTGAAAGACTTTGAAAGATTTATAAGCAACAAATGCCAAGAACAACCTTATTGCTTCTAATCGGCAACCTGGAGCATAGGTTTCATCATAGTCTATCCTTTCGACTGTGAGTAACCTTGAGCTACTAATCTTGCCTTATTACGGACAATAATGTTGTTCTTATCTGTTTTGTTTTTGAACACCCATTTGGTGCCTATAATCTTTCTATGTAAGGGTCTTTCCACTAATTCCCAAACATTTTGCCTTTCAAATCGATGCAGCTTCTTCTGCATGGCGCTTATCGATTTGGATACCGATAGAGCTTCTTCAATAGACTTAGGTTCGAGAAGTGATACATAACAATTTGAATAGACTTTCAGAGTCCAACATCATTCGTGGTTCGCACACTACTTGATGGGTCTCCGATAATATGGTCGATGGATGATAACTTCTCATCCTCTTGCCTATATGAGTAGAAGGATCCTCATCTTGAGATTCAAAGGCAACTCCTCCGACTCTACCCGAGCCGACGTTCCCCTTCATCACCGACCCCGCCGATCGGTGATGTCAAGGGTGTCTCCTCAGATGGAGTCTCGATCGAAGTTGTCTTCTGATTATCGATGGGAATTCTTCTTCATCCGAATCAATCAAGACTAGGTAGATAGACGGTTCTATGTTTAGTTTTGGTTAGTTCAATCTTATCTAGACCATTAGAAATTTGATTCACTTTATCTCGAGAAGGAATACAATTCATCAAAAGCCACATGAGGGGTTTCTTACACATAAAGAGTTGTCTTGTTGAAAACTCTAAATGCCTTGGAAGTGTTGGAATACCCCAAGAATATTCCATCACCGCCTTAGCATCAAAAGTTCTCACTTAGATTTCCGTTGTTATGGATGAAACATTTACAACCAAAGCTCTAAAATATGAGATTCTTGGAATCTTATCCTTCCAAATCTCATATGGAGTCTTACCCTTGTCTTAAACAACTAAGCACCTGTTCGGTATAACTAGTCTGTATTGATGGCTTCACCCGAGAACTGTGCGGGGTTTCATACTCAGCTAACATGCTCTGTTGCTTTCTTCAAGGTTCTATTCCTTCTTTCAACTACTCCATTTTATTGTGGAGTTCATGCTGATGATGTCTCATGAATAATTTTACACTCATTGAAAAAGTTAGATAGACAAGAATTTAAAAATTCAGTGCCCTTATCACTCCCGACTTTAATAATATTAACACCCTTCTCATTTTGAATCATGCCTGATCGGTGATTGAAGTGAATTGATGCATGTTTTTAGGGGCTATTTTAGTGCAAAAAGTGAGCTAAAGTGTTAGTTTTTGTGCCTAAATGTGAAAAGTATCACTCTTTTGCTTGAAAAGTACTATTTGTGAGATTTTGATATTTTTCATCCATTTTGCAGGTAATTAGGTGGAATTTTACCAAACCGAGAGTACCATTAGGCTTAGAATGAAGAAACGGACATATCAGACGAAAATGGGGGTGGGGCTGAAGCCCCGCGAGAAAAGTGCCCTGGACTCGAGCTGCAGTCGAGGACCATGAGCCTCGAGTCAAGGGATGTGCGTAAAAGGACTAAATTGGGAAAAGGTAGGAGCCTCGACTGAGGCATGACCCTCGAGTCGAGGGATGGGAAATTGGCAGATTCCTCGAGTCGAGGACCGAGCCTCGACTGAGGCGGAGATATTTTGAAGAAGCGTGTTAGCGACTCTCGGAGCCTCGACTCGAGGGCCCGAAGCTCGAGTCGAGGAGTGCCCAAAATCAAAAATTCAATTTTAAAGCCATTTGAAGCCAAAACAGAGCATAACTTGATTCTAGCGGTTTAGAGCAGCTTTCAGGAGGTTCCTTAGGCGAATTTTGCACTTTGTAGCTTGATTTCCATTGTAATTGCCATAGATTGTTAGAATTAGATTAGATTCTACATTTAGTCTATTAGATTAGCATTTTGATTGATTGTAATTGAAGATTTCAGCTGTGATTTGGGAGTAGAGGAGTTGAATTCAAGCATTGTAGAAGATTAATCATTCCTATTTTTGTTTATTGAAGTTCAATTGGTGATGTTCTTACCCTTTGCTCTCTTTAATTCATTGCTTGTATTGATTAGATTGTTAATTACTTTCTTAGATTTTCTACCCATGGCTTTTGCTTGTAGCACCATGGGCTAATAGCTTTGTGCTTGGGATAATTGAAATTAGGGATGAAGTGATTGCCTCATGCTATGATTGTTGATAATTGTGATCAATTGAATTAATTTGCTTCCTAATTGTGATTCTTAATTGTGCTTCATGAAAAATTGTCTCTTTTGATTAATGGTTGATCACCCTAGCAATAGGCGAGAGTTGAGCTAACGTGATTAGGTGTTAATCGGGTTTCAATTTTGCATGATTGTATGAATTGGGGACTTCTACATTGAGAGATGGGAAGAACTAAAGATACTCACATTAGGCATTGTGATATTAATGGAGTGATTAATTTCATGATGGTTTATGCTTTCTAATTTGATTGATTTGCACTTGGATACAATCATAGCTTGTTAATCATGGATTCCTTGATGGAGATTATCCCTTGCACCCAAATCCCCATTGATTTTATTATATTTGATCTTGCATTCTAGGTGTTTGATAGATTGTTTGCATAATCTTGCAATTTAATTTGTTGTATTTTGTAGAGATTTTAGCCCTAAAACTTGTTGCAACTTTAGCCATTTAGAACTCTTATCCTTGAATTTCGTTTGCATACTTTCTCCCTTGGGTTCGATATTTTGCGATTGGTCTTAAAAGCTCTTGCCCTATACACTCCAATCAAAGTGGCTATTTGTTGCTTTTGTTTTTTGTTTTTGTTGTTTTTGTTGGTTTGAAGTTGATACTTGGATTTGTGGCATTGTAGGTGTATGCTAACAAGATCGAGTGGTATTCCACCCTTGCCACTAAATCCGAAAATTGAGGCTACGTTGAGAAAAATCGTGTGAGAAGAAGAAGGGTAGCAATGGAAGGAGAAGATCAAAGGCATGAGGAGAGACTAGTGGGTGAACCTCAAGTAGAGGAGGTACATGGACAAGGAGAAGGAGGAGTAGAACATGGAGGTAATGAGAACCATTTCCATGCTCAAGTTGGCCCTTTCCCTCAAGGGATGCCACCACAAAATTACCCCTACCAAAATCCATATCCTTATCCTCCACAAGCTCATCAATATCCCTACTATCCACCTCATCCACAACAATTTCCACCATACTATCCCCATATGCCGTATAATCAAGAGCCACGATATTATGAGCCACCTCACATACCAAATGCCCAACCACAACCCGTAAATGAGCCACCACCTCAAGGAAGGCCGTTGAGAGAATTCTTTGAACCACAACTTAGAGAGCACTATGATGGGATAGCAAGGCCGAGGATAGATGCTAATAACTTTGAGATAAGTCCCGCTTTGGTGAGAATGCTTAGGGAGAAGCAATTTGAAGAAAGAGATGAAAATGAGTGCCCACATCAACATATGACACAATTTCTTGAGATTGCCGACACTACAAAATACCATGGGGTACCCGAAGATGCGAAGAAGTTGAGACTCTTTGCCTTTACATTGAAAGGAAGAGCAAAAGCATGGCTTAATTCATTACCGCCCGGGACCGTACGTACATGGGAGGAGTTGTCTAAGAAATTTTTGATGAAGTTTTACCCACCGTCAAAGACCGTGCAAGCTAAGGAGCCTATTTCCCACTTCCGACAAAAGAATGGGGAGATGATACCGGAGGCGTGGGAGAGGTATGGCATGTTACTTATCAATTGTCCTCAACACGGTTTTCCGGAGGAGCAAACCATTATGTACTTTTGTAATGGTTTGACGGATGGGGATAGGTCGCTTTTGAATGCTTGTGCTAATGGATCGATTTGGTCTAAAACCGTGGGGCAAATGAATGAAATAATGGAGAACATAGCTCAAGATTCATTCCAAGTGTCGGTTAATCGAGGAGCACATCATAGGGTGTCACAAGTAGATGAGATCGAGTCGATGAAGAGTATGATGATGACTATGATGGACCGATTGGGAGCTCTTACTACTTCACAAGGCCAAGCAAGTATGAGTCCATCCGTTCCTCATGTTGATGTTTGTCCAAGTCCATTGCCGGTTGAAGAAGTGAGTTATATGGGTAGGCCTCCATTCCAAGGAGGCTATCAAAGCGGAAACTTTCAAGGGAATTATCAAGGAGGAAGGCCTTACCAAATGCCTTACCAAAATAGGCCACAAGGAAGCTACCAACCTCAACCGCAAGCTCAATTCAATGGGAATACATGGAGGAGACACGAAAATTTTTCATATGCCAATCCGAGAGCCACCGTTCAATTTCCTCCCGGATTTGATCCGGTGCAAAGGCTCCTAATAATGAAGGAAAGGCTACCACGGAGGAGATTTTGGGGTTGATTGTAAAGAAATTGGAAGCTAATGACTCAAGGCTTGATGATATAGGGAAGCAAATGGACACTCGTTTCAAGACGATCGAGCATCAAGTAGGGCAACTTGCTACTACGGTTGGGAAGCTCTTGTCTACGGTGGGCCATCTACAAAACAAAGGAAAATATCCATCCACTACCGAGCCGAATCCTAAAGAGTTTTGTAGTGCAATCAAGCTAAGGAGTGGCACTAGCTATGAAGGTCAAAAATGTCCAAAGAAGGGGAGTTTGAAGAAGAGGTGGTGAATGAGGAAGAAGAGAGACAAGAAAGAGTGGTTGTGAAAGAGAAGAAAAGTGAAGAAGAGGTGAAATTGAGGGGAAATGCAAAGAAGGAAGAAAAATCGAAGAATGAATGGGGAGTTCCAATGAAGGCTAATCCGGTTCCGTTTCCAAAGAGGCTAGAGAGGAAGAAACTTGATGAAGAGTTTGGTAAGTTTTTAGAAATTTTCAAGAATTTGCATGTTGATATCACACTTTTGGAGGCCCTTGAACAAGTTCCACACTATAAGAAGTTCTTGAGAGAAATTATGTCTAAGAAAAGGAGTTGGGATGAGAAGGGGATGCTCAAGCTAGTGGAAGAATGCAAAGAAATCTTGGAGAGACACTTGCCACAAAAGAAAAAGGATCCCGGAAGCTTCATTATCCCATGTGAGATTGGAGAGAAGGTAAACATTCAAGGCTTGTGTGACTTAGGAGCAAGTATTAATGTGATGCCATTGTCCGTGTTCAAGCAATTGGATCTGGGAGGTGATTCCTACGAACATAAATCTTCAATTAGCGGATCAATCATATGCTCAACCATTTGGGATCATTGAAGTTGTGTTAGTAGGGGTTGGTAAACTCATATTCCCGGTGGATTTCATTGTATTAGACATGAAGGAGGAACTTGAGGCACCGATCATCCTTGGTCGACCTTTCCTTGCAACGGGTAAGGCTATGATTAATGTGGAGAAAGGAGAGCTTAAGTTAAACTCAAATGGTGATGAAGTTACATTTACAAGAGCTCATGAGGAAGAGGTTGCTCAAAGCAAGGTAGAGAAGAAAACGTGTGGATACATAGAGATTGTTGATGAATGCCCTTCCATTGAAAGGGAAGTTCCTACACCTATTACTTCTACTCATCCTTTAGTTAATGAGCATTTCCTTCCCTCTTGTAAAATCATTTCTAACAAGTCTTGTGTTTCCCTTGATGATTGTAGGAAGGAGAAAGCGATAAAGGACTCTTTGCTTGACCCCGGTGAACAAGAAAATGAAGAAGGTGAGAAAGAGTTGACCAAATTTGAGCATGGCTCAAGTTTGGGGGTATTGATTGAGAAAAAGGCATCACTTGAGAAAAGGGAGGAAAAGTTTGAAGTAGGAGATCAAGTGGTGTGGTGTGAATCAAATTGGAGTCGGCTACTTGGAGTCGAAAGACCCAAAGAGGTGCTTACGGTGAAAGAAATCAAAGAAGGAGGAAAGCTACTCCTAGAGGATAAGTGGGGGTGTTGCCTTTTTGCAAAGGAACATCTAGTGAAGCACAAGGCCGATCTCTACATTGACAAAGAAAGGGAAGTATGAACTCTTTGAGTTCCGTCCGGCAAAGGACGTTAAATCTAGCGCTAGATGGGAGGCAACCCATCGTTTTATTGCTTTTGGTGTGTTTGTTTTGTGTTTTTGTGTTGTGTCATTTTTGTGGAATTTTTGCCTTGGATTTTTGGGAATTGCTCATGCTTAGGAGAAGATGTTAGTTGATGGATGAAGTACATTTGGATATTGAGCTTAATTGTTGATATCATCTAAGGGTTGCATAATTGTATCATTCCCATACTCAAATTTTGAATGCATATCTTCATTCAAGTTTGGGGGTGTGTGCCATTTAGGGTAGAAATGCATCCCTTAGTGATGATTATTTGATGACTATTTGTGCCGTTTGTAGGTATACTCACTACGAAGATTGACAAACGAGGGAATTGAAAAAGGAGTCAAGGAATCGAGAAGGAAATGAGAGCTTAAAAGTTGGTGAAAATGAGCATAAAGGAAGATAACCCGGTCTCCTCGATCGAATGAGCGACCGGGCTTAAATCGAGGACCAAAACAGTAATTTCTTACATATTTGGGTTCGTTAGGGCGTAGAGGTCATTTTTAGGAGTTTTGGGGGTCGGGTCGGGCCCGGGAATCGTAAAAATTCCCTGGACTCGACCCTAGGTCGAGCTTGCATAGTCCCAGTCGAGGCATTGACACTTAGAAAATATTTTGAAATCGGCACATCCCTCGACTCGAGGGAGGAACCTCGAGTCGAGGCTTTTGAAAAATTGGGGAACCTGACCTTCGACTCGAGGCTGGTGTCCGATATAAAAATCGCGTTTTAGTCATAGCCACGACTCGAGGGTTTACCCCACCGCTGATTCCCTTCGCCGTCTCTACATATTTTCCGACCAAATTGCACCATTTTCACTGTGTAATCACCATAATTTCATCACATTATGATCTTAGTGCATTAAAGAGTGGATTTTGAGGGTTTGTGCATCAATTTTGGGGTTTTTGGTGAGTAGAGCGTGGGTGTCCAAGTTTGCTCATTTCAAGCCGAATTTTCCTCAAGAAGGTATGTAATTCATCATCTTTTGGCTTTCAATTTCATGATTGGTGAATGATTATTGCGTGGGTGTTGATAAAATTGCATGAATTTATTTAAATTGGAATTTCATGTGGGCATTTTGTCAAACACTTGGTATGCAGGATTGATTGTGAAAAATTGAAGCCATTATTGAGAATTTTTAATTAATTGAGGATTTTAGGAGCATGTTTAGGATTGTATATGATGAGTTGTTCGGTTATTTGTGGAATTGGGCTTGAACTGTGATTTTTGGGCATGATTGGAAATTTCCTAGTGCATTTGTTGGTATAATTGGTCAATTTGAGGTTTGGTGATGATAGAAGTTTATTGTTGATGATGCTTAGTTGTCTAAATGCTTGCTAGTTGGCTCGTGTGTTGTAGATATAATTTTTGGAGCTTAATTGCATGATATTTGATGAGCTTAATTCTTTGGTGTTTATTGTTGAAGCCATCTAGTTAAGTATGTATACTTTAAAGATTAGTTGAGCACTTCTATTGACTATATTTGCTTTTATTAACTCATTGACCATTTGTTGAGGATTTATTGCCTAGTCACTAGGAATTTTATTGAGCTTGGATATCTTATTGTTGACTCGTCCATGGTAGAGTGATATTTTGAGCTTGCATTTTAATTGTGGGATTAATTGGTGCTTTTGGGATTATTTGTGCAGGAACCATGTTTAGGGAGTGGATGGCCACAATTATTCGGATGCGGAAATCCGAGAGAGAGAGGAGGCGATACGATTTGCACACCGGATGCCCGCTGAATTGGGAATTCAGTGGGATGATTATAAATGGAGGAAGCATATCATCCTTTATGCCGAGTTGTACAAGAAAGTGGTCAAAACTTCGTTTAGTCGATCATAATCCGCATGCTATCTATGGGGATTGACGATGATATCCCTCGACTTTTGATCAAGTAGGCATGGGAGGCTTCCTAGCTAAGAGGCCTCGGACTCATCTTGGATTCACTCTCGAGTTCCTATGCACGATTAAGGTCCACAAAGCTAGGAGGAACAAATTTGCGAGGAAAATCACTTTTGAGCTAATGGGGAATGAATATGAATTGACTTTGGACGAGGTAAACGAGATCCTTGGTGCGCCTACTCGACCCCGATAGATCATTGCTCAACATTAGGGAGGAGTACAACACCAAAAAGTTACTGGAGGCGTATTTTTGATTCGGGGCACCTAGCCAACCTGAGTTTGTGCCTCGGAAAGTCTAAGAGCACGCACATTCGGAACCCGGTGGTACGATACTTAGAGAAGATCCTCGCGAGTACCATATTCGCGAGATCGGAAGGAGGAGCCGTGGTTTACGAAGAGTTGTACGTCTTGTGGTGCTTCTTACATGGAGTGAGATTTAATGCGGCTGCATACCTCTGCTATTTATTTGAGAGAGCGACGAGCACAAAATTCAAGAAGATCAACTTTGGTGGAATGATTACCTTGATAGCCGAGCATCTCGGGATCCTTACTCATAACCTCGCAACATTAGATGGTCCAGATCTTACTACGTATATCGTAACGCCCGGAATTCAGAAAGTTGACCTCGGGTCCGACGTCCCTAAACCCGAGTCGTCACTTAGTGAAATATAAAAACTGAGCCAGAAAATTTCTTTTGAATAACAACCGGTTTAGTTGCAGCGGAAAAATTTGAAACATTTTACTTAGTGAAGAGGAACTCTTTTAAAAATAAAAGATCAATATCTACTTTGATCAAATCATCCGCGAATACAACTCCAGGGGAGATAATGACATAAAATTTTTAAGTATTCATTACAAAAGGTTGAAAGTTAATGAGACGATTTATTCATTAATTAAGAGAGAGTGGGAAGCGGTCGTCTACTGCAGCTCCCGGGCCTCATTCTCGCAACCTGAAAATATTAAGTTTGGGAGAGTGAGATAGGAATCTCGGTGGGTAACTTTGTATCTTTGTTACCGCATTGACAGGAAAACCCGAATATAATTGAATCTTTTATTCTTCTCTTATCTTTAGTTATGCGTTGCGGCATTTAGCCCATTTGTACAAGGTAATCTTCGCTATAAGATTTTCATCCTTTAACTTACATTCGATTAAGAGATTCATCTTTCTTTGCGACAGTTAGTATATATATATAGCACATTTGAGATGGCACGCTAGTGCGTCCGATCCCCGTAATCACATTGTGGAATGGCACGTTTAAAACGTCCGAGACCCGTAATTCTCCGTCCCAAATGAGGTGGCACTAGTGGCATTTTGCACACAATCCAAACCCTCTACCATTCTTATTGCTCCCGTGAGGTGGCACTAGTGGCATTTCGCACACAATCCAAACCCTCTTCCAACTTTATTGCTCCCGTTTATATAGAGCTTCGCCCTCTGCAGATCTATTGAACAATAGAGATAATAACTCTCGTATGTAACATATAAAAACAAATAATCAAAGTAAAAGAAATTTGTTCTCGTATTTCTTATAGTTAGGAGTTGTGCATTTGCATGCTTTTGAGTTGTTTGCGTCTTTCGGTAAAAGCTGTTTATGTTTGATTCAGTGGAAACTGACAACAGTCTATATAACATTAACTAGCTATACAGATAGTGTCACCCACTCGGAGAACTTTTCAGAGAAAGTCTAACTTTTGATTGTTTAGGCCTCTCGTGACGCAAGTCTCGGTCTCTCGGTTCCGACCGTACTCTACCTACCACAATTCGTATGTTTAGTTCGACAACTCTTTGTCCATTAGAAACTTAGGTTCTTGATCTTATTGCGCAAGGCTTTGAACGAAGAAGGGGTACTTTATTTTAGTGTAATACGGTTTGTGGGTTCCGAATTTGGGACTTTCGGTTTCGTTCATTTTCAAGAAAACACGTAAGAAACTCAAGTATATGCATTCATAAAGTATCATGTACGACATTCAATATTCAAACAAGCACCTCATTAAAAGTTTTGGCCATTTAATTTATCAAGTACTAGTCAAAAGAAGAAACGATACCTATACATGCATAAATGAAATAAAATACTTAGACTCGTTGGAAAATTATGAAATTTTAATATGTTGTACAAATTTCAGTGTAGAACAAAGTTTATTAAGGGTCCAAGTTCATTTGAGTTACGGAATTATAGCAGATTTTGTAATAAGGACTCTAAATTTCTGTTTCGGCAAAAACAGTGACCTTAACTTATAAAATCCATAACTCTCTGAAGAAACATCCAAATATTATGAAATTAAAACATGTGATGCATCACTCGAGTATGAACAACTTTCATTCAGGGACCCAAGCCATTTGACTTACGGATTCTGTCCAGAAAAATCGTGAACATTCAATCCATCGTTTGGCTCGGTTACTGGACATGTCTTACGAGAAAATTCATAACTTATTGGATACTCGTTTAAAAATCACCAAATTTAAGGATCATGTTATAAACAGGTTGTAGGTCGTTCGTGAATTTTTCCATGATTTATACAATAGTCTAACTGGAAAAATAAATTCGTGCAACACAGAATAACACTATGCGTCGAACATCGACCAGGTACTCGGAAAACGAATTTTATCTCATAAAGTACTAAACGAAAAGTTATGATTTTTGACTATAATTTACAACACATCAAGGGGAACATCCCAGATTTTTCCTAGAATTTTATAACCATCAGAAAGGGAAGAAATAAAAGAAATGAGTCACTGCTCCCAGTTTCGGATCACTTCCAACACACAATCTTTCATGATTTTATTCTCAGTCTAAAAATATCCAGTGGCCACGAAATTTTATTATGTTATTCTACACTTCAAATACTACATCTAGGAATTGTTTCATGATTTTTAAACTGGTGAAAAGGGTCCGAATAAATTTTACAAAAACGGGTCAGTGGGTAGGGCTCGATTTCGGCAGTTTCATGAATCAAGTATAACTTCACCATTTTGACTCCAAACACCAAAATTCCAACTCAAGCACTCCATATAAGATCATATCATGTAAAAAGGAGTTCTTAGGGCCTCATATAGTATTTTTCCTGAATTTCTAAGCTTAAGAAGAAGAGTAAGACTTAAGAGGGGTTTGGGACTTACCCTTGGAGATTTTCTTCTTTCTCTTGAGAGCCCCAAGCTTTTTGTTGTGTGGAAAAGAATGAAAGGGCAGCAACCTATTTATAGAAGGGAGGAAAGGGGAGGGGACGGCAGCTTGGGTGATGGGGAGGAAATTTGGGAGAGTTAGTACACTAAGTATGGCACTTAGAGTGTTTGTTTGGAGAAGAGGTACAATTGACACTATTCCCCCTCTAACTCCCACATGGTCGGTTATTTTTGGGCAATTGGGCTGTCATTTGGCAGCCCACTCTTTAATACAGTATTGTGATCTCGACGTTGAATTTTCGGTATTTTTCGGTTCGAGTTTCGCCCGAAAATTTATTAAAACGCTACGACGGGAGAACAAACATTTTTCCTTAGGGTTTTTCTTGAGTGTTTCTCACCTTTAAAGGACTATTGGTAATTAATCATTATTAAAAAAATCCAAATTACGGATGTGGGTTCGAAAAGTATCGGTAGATTTTCGGGTCGAAAAACCGTTAAATCGATTGGAGAAAAATTAAGAAAACCACATATGAAATTAGAATAAAATAAAATGATCCCCCAAACTTAGAAAATTAAATATAAAATCCTATAATTGGGTTTTGGGTTATTACATCCTACACCCCTTAAGAGAAATTTCGTCCCTAAATTTACTCACTTAAATTAAAGACACGCGCTGGTACTTAGCTAAGATTTCATCCTCTCTTTCCCAGGTAGCTCCTTCCTTCCCATGTCCGCTCCATTGAACCAATACTAGAGGAACTTCCCGGTTCCTTAGGGTATGAATCTTTCTTTCCAAGATAGCCACGAGGCACTTCTTTGTAAGTTAGGTCGCGGCTTAGGCTCAGTGTCCTTAAAATCGACAACGTGGTCCGGGTCGCTCACGTACTTCCCGAGTGTGGATACGTGGAACACATTGTGCACTTGGGGCGATTCTGGTGGCAGCGCTACTCGGTAAGCTACGCTTCCGACCTTGTCCAAAATGTCAAATGGTCCTATGAAGCGAGGTTTCAACTTACCCCTCTTTCCAAAACGAACTAATCCCTTCATTGGTGCAACTCTTAAGAATACCTTGTCCCCAACTTCAAAGTGCAATTCTTTTCTCCGTATATCGGCATACGACTTCCGACGGTCTTGTGCTATCCGGATCTTCTCCCGACCCGTGAAATGGTCTCCACCGATTTCTCCACTAGTTCGGGTCCTAAGATTTTCGGACTCCAACTTTGTCCCAACAAATAGGCGATCTACACTTTTTCCCATAAAGTGCTTCGTAGGGCGCCATCTCGTATTGTTGATTGGTAGCTGTTATTATAAGCAAATTCCACCAAAGGAAGGTTAGCTTCCCAACTTCCTTCGAAATCAAGAGCACAAGCTCTCAACATGTCCTCCAAGGTTTGAATTGTCCTTTCCGATTGACCATCCGTCCGAGGATGATATCTTGGCTGAAATTTGGCTTCGTCCCTAAGGCTTGTTGCAAACTTCTCCATAAGTTTGAGGGGGAAATGAGGGTCTCTATCCGAAACGATCGAGATCGGCACACCATGTAGCCTCGACTACTTCGCCACGTACAATTGAGCAAGCTTATCCATTGAATAGGTCATACGGATGAGAATGAAATGAGCTGATTTAGTGAGTCTATCCACTACAACCCATATCGCACCGTGATTTTCACCGTCTTGGGAAAACCCGGTGACAAAATCCATGGCGATATTCTCCCATTTCCATTCCGGTATCTCTAATGGGTTCAAGAACCCCGATGGTCGCCGGTGGTCTGCCTTTAATCTCGGCGACAGTCGGACATTTCCTTACGAAATGAGCTATTGACCTCTTCATGGCTCTCCACCAAAAGTTTTCCCGTAGCTCCCGTACATTTTCGTTCTCCAGTGGTGCACGGTGTATGGTGTGTTGTGGGTTTCTCTCATGATCTCATTCGTCGATTGCTCCTTTCTTGGCACACAAATTCTATTTCCAAACATCGTGGTTCCATCGGGACTTACGATGAAACCCCGAATAGTCCCTTTTGTGCCCGTTCTTTCATTCCTTCGAGGAATTTATCACTCTTTTGCGCCTCTTTGATTCTTTCTCTTAAGGTCGGTTGCACGGTGAGCGCGAAAGTCATCTCCTTTGCGCAATGCTGATTAGAGAATTCTAACTTCATTCGGGAAAAATCCCTAATCAGCGACTCTTGTTCGGTTGGCATGGCACCGAGCGTCGCACTTTCCTTTCTACTCAGCCGCATCGGCCACAACGTTCGCTTTTCCAGGATGGTAATGGATAGTGCAATCGTAATCTTTTACTGATTCGAGCCACCTTCTTTGACGCATATTTAGTTCCTTTTGCGTAAAGAAGTATTTCGTGCTCTTGTGGTCTGTATAGATCTCACACTTACTACCATACGGGTAGTGTCTCCATATCTTTAGCGCGTGAACTACTGCTAATTCCAAGTCATGTGTGGGATAGTTTTGTTCGTGAGTCTTTAGTTGGCGGGACGCATATGCAATGACCTTTTCATTTTGCATAAGGACACATCCCAATCCCGATAAGGACGCATCTCGTATAGATGACAAATCCTTCGGATCCGTTGGGAATGGTCATCACCGGTGAGGAGGTTAATTGCTTCTTCAATTCTGAAAGCTTTCCTCACAGGTAGGCATCTAGACAAACTTTTCACTCTTCTTTGTCAAATGTGTCAAAGGCTTTGCAATGCGTGAGAAATCTGGATAAATCTTCGGTAGTATCCTGCCAAGCCTAGGAAACTCCGTATTTCGTTGACATTAGTTGGAGTCTTCCAGTCCATTATGACCTCCAACTTTGCAGGATCCATCTCAATCCCCTTTGCTGAGATTATATGACCTAGAAACATGACTCGATCAATCCAGAGTTCGCACTTGCTAAACTTAGCGTACGCTTCTCACGTCTTAGTGTCTCCAACACACCCGAGGTGTTCTTCGTGTTGCTTTTCGTCCTTCGAGTACACCAAGATGTCGTCGATGAAGATAATGACGAACTTGTCCAAGTACCGATGGAATACTCGATTCATCAAATCCATGAAGATCATGGGGCATTCGTCACTCCAAAAGGCATGACAAGAAACTCATAATGTCCATACCTTGTCTGAAAGCTGTCTTTGGGATATCACTTTCTTTAACCTTGAGTTGGTGATAGCCCGACCTCGGATCGATTTTTGAGAATACCGCTGCGTGTTTGGTGATCGAACAAGTCCTCAATTCTTGGGAGAGGATATTTGTTCTTGATGGTTAATTGGTTTAACCCTCTATAATCGATACACATTCTCGAGTGACCCATCCTTCTTTTCCACAAAAAGTACAGTGCTCCCCAAGGTGACACGCTTGGGCGGATGTACTTTTTGTCCACTAATTCTTGCAGCTTGCTCCTTTAGCTCCCGCAATTCCTTAGGTGCCATTCTCGTATGGTGACTTCAACACGGTGTAGCACCGGGTGTTAAGTCGATGGTAAATTCTACTTGGCGGTCTCGGTGGTAATCCAGATAACTCTTCCGGAAAGACGTTAGGGTATTCTCTTACGATTCGCACTTCCAGGCAAGTTCGTATCCTTAGCCATTGTTGATATGCTTGACTAAGTACCCTGGTTCGTCTCTGCGCAGTAGCTTTGCCGCTTTCATTGCAGAGATCACCCTTACTCCGGTTCGCTTTCGTCCCGAAGGTGAAATGCTGGCCACTTATTATTTCGAAGTCTATCTCCCTTTCGAACACCTTATGACAGCCTTATTCTTCCTTAACCAATCTATCCCTAGGATTATATCGAAATCTTTCATCCTTAGGATGTGAAGATCAGATTTTACTTCATGTCCTCCCAAGTCTATACTCACTCCCTTTACTTGTTCTTGAATGCTTAGTACATCCCCCGATGGGATACTAACATTCAAGGGTTCTCCGTCAACACTTTCCAAATTAAGGTTTTTCTTAAACCTTTCTCGACATAAAGGAGTGTGAAGCTCCAAGATCAAACAAAACATGAGCAGGTAAACCAAGTACTAGCAATGTACTGTCATGGTCTCATGGAGAGCCGGGTCCTCCAAACCTTCCTCATCCATAATGGCATTCACACGGGCACGCCCCTTTGTCCCCGAGCGGGGATATTTCCTCTTGGTGGCCCAGGAAGATGGAAATTTCCACCGGGTGGTCCCGCAAACGGTAGTTGTTGGCCGGTGGACGCACTTGGTTCCTTAAGGCCGGGCGGCGGTCCATTCATTGCACAGGGGCATTCATAGGCCTTATGCCCTTGTTGGTGGCACTTGAAGCATGTGCCAGCCCTCTTTGAGCATGGTCCCGCGTGTGGCCTTCTGGCAGCTTGGAACAAAACGGTGGGGGTCTTGGTCCAAGCCGCTTCCTCCTTGAAGCGGACCATTGTTTCTTTTGAAGTTCGGTGGTCCATTCCTCGTTCACCGAAAGTGCGGTGGAGTCTGCTTGAACTCAAGCCCTAGACCGATGGATACAATCAAGGCACGATCAAAAACTTCGCCATAGGTCGAGAGTTTCAAACCAGCTACGACTCCTCCGATCTTCGGCCTTAAGCCTCTTTCGAACCTTCTCGCTTTCCTCTCGTCTCGCCTCCACCAAGTGTGGAGCATAGCGAGATAGTTTGTTAAACCGCTTTTCGTACTCGATCACGGAAAGGGTTCCCGCTTGAGGTTCACAAACTCAACCTCCTTCCGGTCCCGTAGGGCCTGGGAAAATACCTCCTCATAACAGCTTGCTTGAAATCTTCCCAAGTAAAAGCTTCTCTTTCACCCGTAGTCATAATACGCTCATGGGCTTCCCACCACCGAGCGGCATCCTCAGCCAATTGAAACCGGGCACACGAAACTTTTTGTGCTTCACCAATGTCATATGGCGGAAAATTCATTCCATCTCGTAGATCCACTCCTCTGTTCCCATTGGTCCTTCGCTACCCTTAAGTCTCGGGTGGTTGCAGCCGGCGGAACTGCTCGACAATCGAGTTTGCGTGGGGGTGGTGGGGTGGCGCATGGGCAGGTGGTGGTGGTGGCGTTTGCTACTGCATGAAATTTTGTAGGGAATTGAAGAATTCCCGTGCCATCTCGGCTCCAGATGTAGCGGTGGAGCTTCGCGTCCTCTGAGAACCCTCGAGATGGTTCTCGATTAGCGCGGGTCTTTCGCCGGTGGCATCCTAGGGTAGGGTCTGGAAGGAAAAGAATATAATTACGATACATAGGTATGATTTCAAATTCAAATCAAGAGAATCCAAATATTTAACAAAGACGGTACTAAGTCAATCACGCACGAGCACACGGTAGAACCGAAACATACCGATCGTCACCGGTGATCAGGTTGTTGGGCTGCGTCGTTGCATGTTAGAGAGCAAGTAACACATGTCCCAAACGTTTAGATAGAAATAACGGATAGAATAGAATATCCCACAAGTTACATGAGACAACACATACACATATATAGATGAAGTGAGAAAGACAAGTTCTCAAAGTTTAAATGGAGAGACAAAGAGGCTCCAACGAAAATTTAAAGATGCGAGGCTTTAAAACAAAGTAATATTATTAAAGTAAGAACATAATATACATATGGCAAAAGGTCAACTACAGGTTTCGTGAAACCGTTTACAAAAAGGCTACGGTTCGCTCGGTCAAAAGGGTTCGAACTACGTCGACCGCTAACAAAAACTAGGATCATCCGGCTACCACCGGGAAACTATGCACGCTAATCTACTCCTACCATCTAGATCAATCGAGAGGAGGATGATGCACCAACACGGCTGGGCCGAGGCCTCGTCGTCGTTCGTCCCGAGATGAACAGGGGACCAAACATCCTCCATAGTATCGTCATATCGCTCCAAATCAAGATAGTCATCAACCAGATCGGACTCAACGGGTCCTCCGATAAGCCCTGTCTCCTCCCAAAACTCCAATCCGTAAGAGCGGTGAGTCCTCGCCATCACCCTCCTCGCCTCCTCACACTCCGTAAGGCGGGTGACCTCCCCGAAGCTCGGCGGTCCTTTCGTCGAGCTCTCTCCTCCGAGCAGCTAACACTGCAATCTCGTGCTCAGCAGACGTCGCTCGATCTGAGAGGACATTGGCCACGGCATTATGGAAAGTAGCGCGGGCAAACTCAACCTTAGACCGCTCTACGGCCCTAGCAGCGAAGTCAATGCGGTCGACTAGATCGTCCATGAAAGAGGTCAGGCAGATCGGCCTCTGGTGCGGTAATCGAAATCCCATCGAGAGTCAAAACCTCCCTAGCACGGTCTAGCCATCTGGGCTGTACGACATCTCCGAGTAGGGCAGCAGGCCGCCGATCGAGAGCTCGAGGCCCTCACTAGTAGCCCGTCTCCTATAGTCCACAAATCGTGCAACAAAGTCGAAAATAGACTCCCTCAAGCTGAATACTAAGAACGCGGTGTCTAATCGTCATAGCTACCTACCTAATAAACCCCAATGAAAAGAAAGAAAGGACTAACGTCGAAGCGAAAAAGAAGAAAATAGTAATAGCGTATAAAGCGAAAAATAATGAGTGCTCACTTAAAATCAAAATACAAGAAAGCATAAGTAAACATATTGATTTCACGTTCATGCGCAAGTAAAGTCCCAAGGCACATATTTCTTTTACGTAGTTAATTGTTTGAGATTTCATGTTCCTTCTTGGTTGTTATTCACTTGTAATGGTTTTATTATGCAATATTTTGCAAGGCGTCGCATACCTTGAGGCTTGTTCCCGGTTTGCATGCTGTAGATAACCTCCCATAAGTAACATTTTCTAAGGTTCAAAATTTATAAGGATTGAAATTTATCTATTTTCTAAGTAAAATTTTGAAATTAATAAGTAAATAATCATTTTGGTCCGAAGGTTTTAACATAGGCTCGATACCACCTGTAACGCCCGGAATTCAGAAAGTTGACCCTCGTGGTCCGACGTCCTAAACCCGAGTCGTCACTTAGTGAAATATAAAAACTGAGCCAGAAAATTTCTTTTGAATAACAACCGGTTTAGTTGCAGCGGAAAAATTTAGAAACATTTTACTTAATGAAGAGGAACTCTTTTAAAAATAAAAGATCAATATCTACTTTGATCAAATCATCCGTGAATACAACTCCCGGGGAGATAATGACATAAAATTTTTAAGTTTTCATTACAAAAGGTTGAAAGTTATCTTGAGACGATTTATTCATTAATTAAGAGAGAGTGGGAAGCGGTCGTCTATCGCAGCTCAGGGCCTCATTCTCGCAACCCGAAAATATTAAGTTTGGGAGAGTGAGATAGAAATCTCGATGGGTAACTTTGTATGCTTTGTTACCGCAGTTGACAGAAAACCCGAATATAATTGAATCTTTTATTCTTCTCTTATCTTTAGTTATGCGTTGCGGCATTTAGCCCATTTGTACAAGGTAATCTTCGCTTATAAGATTTTCATCCTTTAACTTACATTCGATTAAGAGATTCATCTTTCTTTGCGACGCTTTGTATATATATATAGCACATTTGAGATGGCACGCTAGTGCGTCCGATCCCCGTAATCACATTGTGGAATGACACGTTTAAAACGTCCGAGACCCGTAATTCTCCGTCCCAAATGAGGTGGCACTAGTGGCATTTACGCACACAATCCAAACCCTCTACCATCCTTATTGCTCCCGTGAGGTGGCACTAGTGGCATTTCGCACACAATCCAAACCCTCTTCCAACCTTATTGCTCCCGTTTATATAGGGCTTCGCCTCTGCAGATCTATTGATCAATAGAGATAATAACTCTCGTATGTAACATATAAAAACAAATAATCAAAGTAAAAGAAATTCGTTCTCGTATTTCTTATAGTTAGGAGTTGTGCATTTGCATGCTTTTGAGTTGTTTGCGTCTTTCGGTAAAGCTGTTTATGTTTGATTCAGTGAAACCGACAAATGCCTATATAACATTAACTAGCTATACAGTATAGTGTCACCCACCTGGAGAACTTTTCAGAGAAAGTCTAACTTTTGATTGTTTAGGCCTCTCGTACGCAAGTCTCGGTCTGGTTCCGACCATACTCTACCTACCACAATTCGTATGTTTAGTTCGACAACTCTTTTGTCCATTAGAAACTTAGGTTCTTGATCTTATTGCGCAAGGCTTTGAACGAAGAAGGGGTACTTTATTTTATCATAAGCTTCTATGGGTTAAATCCAATGTCTAACGGCTTTGTTAGTGTAATACGCTTTGTGGGTTCCGAATTTGGGACTTTCGGTTTCGTTCATTTTCAAGAAAACACGTAAGAAACTCAAGTATATGCATTCATAAAGTATCATGTACGACATTCAATATTCAAACAAGCACCTCATTAAAAGTTTTGGCCATTTAATTTATCAAGTACTAGTCAAAAGAAGAAACGATACCTATACATGCATAAATGAAATAAAATACTTAGACTCGTTGGAAAATTATGAAATTTTAATATGTTGTACAAATTTCAGTGTAGAACAAAGTTTATTAAGGGTCCAAGTTCATTTGAGTTACGGAATTATAGCAGATTTTGTAATAAGGACTCTAAATTTCTGTTTCGGCAAAAACAGTGACCTTAACTTATAAAATCCATAAGCCTCTGAAGAAACATCCAAATATTATGAAATTAAAACATGTGATGCATCACTTGAGTATGAACAACTTTCATTCAGGGACCCAAGCCATTTGACTTACGGATTCTGTCCAGAAAAATCGTGAACATTCAATCCATCGTTTGGCTCGGTTACTGGACATGTCTTACGAGAAAATTCATAACTTATTGGATACTCGTTTAAATATCACCAAATTTAAGGATCATGTTATAAACAGGTTGTAGGTCGTTCTTGAATTTTTCCATGATTTATACAATAGTATAACTGGGAAAATAAATTCGTGCAACACAGAATAACCCTATGCGTTGAACATCGACCAGGTACTCAGAAAACGAATTTTATCTCATAAAGTACTAAACGAAAATTTATGATTTTTGACTATGATTTACAACACATCAAGGGGAATATCCAAGATTTTTCCTAGAATTTTATAACCATCAGAAAGGGAAGAAATAAAAGAAATGAGTCACTGCTCCCAGTTTCGGATCACTTCCGACACACAATCTTTCATGATTTTATTCTTAGTCTACAAAAATCCAGTGGCCACGAAATTTTAGTATGTTATTCTACACTTCAAATACTACATCTAGGAAATTTTTCATGATTTTTAAACGGGTGGAAATGGTCCGATTAAATTTTACAAAAACGGGTCAGTGGGTAGGGCTCGATTTCGGCAGTTTCATGAATCAAGTATAACTTCACCATTTTGACTCCAAACACCAAAATTCCAACTCAAGCACTCCATATAAGATCATATCATGTAAAAGGAGTTCTTAGGGCCTCATATAGTATTTTTCCTGAATTTCTAAGCTTAAGAAGAAGAGTAAGACTTAAGAGGGGTTTGGGACTTACCCTTGGAGATTTTCTTCTTTCTCTTGAGAGCCCCAAGCTTTTTGTTGTGTGGAAAAGAATGAAAGGGCAGCAACCTATTTATAGAAGGGAGGAAAGGGGGAGGGGACGGCAGCTTGGGTGATGGGGAGGAAATTTGGGAGAGTTAGTACACTAAGTATGGCACTTAGAGTGTTTGTTTGGAGAAGAGGTACAATTGACACTATTCCCCCTCTAACTCCCACATGGTCGGTTATTTTTGGGCAATTGGGCTGTCATTTGGCAGCCCACTCTTTAATACAGTATTGTGATCTCGACGTTGAATTTTCGGTATTTTTCGATTCGAGTTTCGGCTCCGAAAATTTATTAAAACGCGCTGACGGGAGAACAAACATTTTTCCTTAGGGTTTTTCTTGAGTGTTTCTCACCTTTAAAGGACTATTGGTAATTAATCATTATTAAACAAATCCGAATTACGGATGTGGGTTCGAAAAGTATCAGTAGATTTTCGGGTCGAAAAACCGTTAAATCGATTGGAGAAAAATTAAGAAAACCACATATGAAATTAGAATAAAATAAAATGATCCCCCAAACTTAGAAAATTAAATATAAAATCCTATAATTGGGTTTTGGGTTGTTACGAGATACGATGCGACGCATGAGGACACTTGATCGCATTGGTAGGACGTGGTGTTTTCAGAAGACCACGGTGGCCGATTCCCTCTTCCTAATAAGAGGTTGACGACGCTTTTGGATCCACTGCTTTTGTGACCATTAACTGCGCATGTGGTCACGGCCACACCGATGCCATAGATGCTTACACGAGGGAGCATGGGGATGTGCTTCGAGATGAGGGGGACGATGATGATAATGAAGGCCGCAATGTTCTCGATTCGATTCTCGATGATGATGAGGGTGTCGCGGTGAGAGCAGAGGTTGAGGAGGAGGATGAGTCCGAGGCCGAGGAAGACGAGGAGCCAGAGCAGGAGGAGCCGCCTGTCCGGATGGATGAGGATTATCAGCCGAGATCAACATGTACCGGGCAGACGAGATGAGGAGTAGAGAGTATGAGGCGGGGAGTTCATCTCGTAGACCGTGGGTTTTGACCGAGGAGATGTGGGCGGATAGTCGAGGATGCATATTGAGAGCCCGACCCGCCAGGATGAGATGTACCGGATGATGGAGGAGTCTCGTAGATTCAATGAAGAGACTAGGAGGATGCGGGAGGAGTCATCGAAGACTCAAAACGACATGTATGCCCTCCTACAGCAGATGAGCTCGTGGAACTTTGGGCCGAGCTACCCTCCTCCACCGCCACCGTCGACTACTAGGGCTATCCCCTATTCCTCATGCCCTCTCCTTAGTTTTTAGATGCTTATCTTCTTGGTGGATTGTACTCTTTATTTTGGTGATTGTACTCTTGATTGATTTGATGATGTGATGATTTTGATGTTTTGGATTGTTGATGATTTTATTGATGCTATGATTCTCTTGATTATATTTGAGCTTATTGTCTATTGATGATTGTGATTTGATGATCCTTTGGATTCCTTATCCCTATGATTCTATATTCTTTGATTTGAGCTTAATTGTGATTTCATTGATATATCTTTGAGTATCATTCATGTGGTAGTGAGTATGCTTGGATTTATGTACATGAGCACTTATGTTAATTTGTAAGATATATTGAATTTTGATATGATCATGAGTTGATTTGTGGCTTTAAGCTAGCCTTCTTGATTTATTGTGTAAAGATGGATGTGATTGAAGATGCTTGATTCATTGCTCAATTTAAACCCGTGAGCTTTTGTGCCTTAATAATCGTACATCTTATACGGTTGATTTGATATTCTTTGTGAGTGCATCATTCATGATTTGTATGCTAGAACTTGCCACTAGACTTGTTGATATTGATCTTTGTGTGATGTCTTGAAAGTGATAAGAGGCCATGTTTGATATGTTTAGTCACTTTGTCAAATATTTCCCTACCAAATACATTTGATTTCCTTAGTAAGCCATGTTGAGCCTTATGATCCTTATTCTTTGGCAAGCCAAGTGAGATTGAAACCATTTAGCCTATTTTTATGAGCCTTTCTTGTCCTATATTTAATTGAGCTTGAATGTTGGCTAATAATGGTGATTTGATTGCTAAGTGTGGGAAGATGATGAGCTAAGTGATGGATAAAGCATGAAAGATGAAAAGAAAGGTTGTGAAAAAATTGAATTGTGAAGAAAAAATGTGTGGACATGAAGTGAAGGAAAAATTCAATTTGTGAGCTTAAAAAGAGAAAGCTCAAGTGAATGGTGGATTGATCATTGAAGTAAAAGGAAAGAGTGTGCTAGATGAAAATGAAGAGATTGTGTATTTGTATTGATTAGCTTACATTCAAGTATCTACTACTTAGTCACTCTTATCCAAAAACATCCCACCTTTCCAAAGAGCCTACATTACAACCTAGAAGGAAGACCTCTTTGATTCTTGATTGATCACAAGTGATTTGGATTGAGATTAAGTCTTGTGGCAAACATATGGTGTACTTAATCATGAATTTGATGATTGAGTGCCTTATACCTTGATACACTTGAGTGAAGAGTGAAACACTCCATGGAAGGAGCAATGTGTTGAGTATTTGATTGAGCATTTGTTTGAGCATGATTCATCTTGATGGCTAGTGGATAGTTGCATTGATACTTATGTTCATTGATGAGTTCGATTGTCTTATATTTCGTCTATGGTGCCATGCGACATAATTGCAATCAATTCACTCCTTTATTCTTAGTTTTCACGTTGCTCGAGGACGAGCAACAATTTAAGTTTGGGGGTATGATTGGAGTGAATTGATGCATGTTTTTAGGGGTAATTTTAGGGCAAAAATGAGCTAAAGTGTTAGTTTTTGTGCCTAAATGTGAAAAGTATCAATCTTTGCTTGAAAAGTACTATTTGTGAGATTTTGATGTTTTTCGTCCATTTTGCAGGTAATTCGGTGGAATTTTACCAAACCGAGAGTACCATTAGGCTTAGAATGAAGAGACGGACATATCGGACGAAAACGGGGAGTCGGGCCGAAGCCCCTGGCGAGAAAAGTGCCACTGGACTCGAGCTGCAGTCGAGGACCATGAGCCTCGAGTCGAGGAATGTGCGAAAGGACTAAATTTGGGAAAAGGCAGGAGCCTCGACTCGAGGCATGACCTCGAGTCGAGGGATGGGAAATTGGCAGATTCCTCGAGTCGAGGACCGAGCCTCGACTCGAGGCGGAGATATTTTGAAGAAGCGTGTTAGCGACTCTCGAGGCCTCGACTCGAGGGCACGAAGCTCGAGTCGAGGAGTGCCCAAAATTGAAAAATTCAGTTTTAAAGTCATTTGAAGCCAAAACAGAGCATAACTTGATTCTAGCGATTTAGAGCGGTTTCAGGAGGTTCCTTAGGCGAATTTTGCACTTTGTAGCTTGATTTCCATTGTAATTGCCATAGATTGTTAGAATTAGATTAGATTCTACATTTAGTCTATTAGATTGGCATTTTGATTGATTGTAATTGAAGATTTCAGCTATGATTTGGGAGTAGAGGAGTTGAATTCAAGCATTGTAGAAGATTAATCATTCCTATTTTTGTCTATTGAAGTTCAATTGGTGATGTTCTTACCCTTTGCTCTCTTTAATTCATTGCTTGTATTGATTAGATTGTTAATTGCTTTCTTAGATTTTCTACCCATGGCTTTTGCTTGTAGCACCATGGGCTAATAGCTTTGTGCTTGGGATAATTGAAATTAGGGATGAAGTGATTGCCTCATGCTATGATTGTTGATAATTGTGATCAATTGAATTAGCTTGCTTCCTAATTGTGATTCTTAATTGTGCTTCATGAAAAATTGTCTCTTTTGATTAATGGTTGATCACCCTAGCAATAGGCGAGAGTTGAGCTAACGTGATTAGGTGTTAATGGGGTTTCAATTTCGCATGATTGTATGAATTGGGGACTTCTACATTGAGAGATGGGAAGAACTAAGGATACTCACATTAGGCATTGTGATATTAATGGAGTGATTAATTTCATGATGGTTTATGCTTTCTAATTTGATTGATTTGCACTTGGATACAATCATAGCTTGTTAATCATGGATTCCTTGACGGAGATTATCCCTTGCACTCAAATCCCCATTGATTTTAGTATATTTGATCTTGCATTCTAGGTGTTTGATAGATTGTTTGCATAATCTTGCCATTTAATTTCTTGCATTTTGTAGAGATTTTAGCCCTAAAACTTGTTGCAACTTTAGCCATTTAGAACTCTTATCCTTGAATTTCGTTTGCATACTTTGTCCCTTGGGTTCGATATTTTGCGATTGGTCTTAAAAGCTCTTGCCCTATACACTCCAATCAATCGGGGATCTTGTTTATAGTCTCATTTTTCTTGAAAAGAAATATAACCCAAGTGTATCTAGAAAAATCATCTACCACAACAAGAGTATATTTCCTTCCACTAAAGCCGAGAGGAGAAACAGTCCAAACAGATCAAGATGAAGTAGTTGTAAAACTCTTTCAGATGATGAGGTGTTAATACTCTTAAATGAGTGTCTAGGTCACATTTTACCTTTTTGACAAGCATCATACTTGTGATCAAGTAGAATAAAGTTTCTTAGGTAATCCCTTAACAAGATTCTTTCTAACCAGCTTACTAAGGGTCTTGAAGTTCAGATGACTAAGCCTCTTGTGCCATAGCCAACCGAGGTTATCTCCACCTTTAGCTATCGACAAGTATCTTTAGGACAACTATTAAAGTTGGCCACATAGACATTACCATGTCCAAGCCGCTAGAAGTACCTTGTCGAGGAACTATCTAAGATATCACATTTATCTTTAGAAAATTTTACAAGAAAGCCTTTATCACAAAGCTGGGAAGCAGATAGCGATTATGTTTTAAACCCTCTACAAAATATACCTCGTATACACGAATATCCTTGATAATCGCTGTTGGTCCCGATTAGTTGAGCAAATTAGGTAAAACGTGTATCACCTTCTAGAAAAATCTAGAAGGGGGTTGAATAGATTTTTCAGATTTTACAAATCTTTCAAAATTTATTCAAAGTACCAAAGTGACACAATGAATTTTAAAGATAATCTCAACTTTGTTAAGATCAAAAGCAACCGATATTCAAATTTTAACTTTGATTCTGAAATTAACCTTTGAATGATAAAATGTAAATTGAACAGATAAGTAAATAAAGCATTAAAGAACACCAGATTTTATAGTGGTTTGGATTATAACAATCCTACATCCACTCTCCTTCTCCAACTTGAAGAAGGGACCCGCTTACTACTTTTCTTACTTCACGACTTACAACTTACAACTTACAACTTTTCTTCAAATCTTCAAAGTACTCCTAACTCCTTCCCGATGAATCTAAGAATTACAGGTGAATAAAGGATTTTGAAGATTACAAGAGAAGTGTTCTATAAACACTTGGAATTTTTGAAAACTCTTTCGAAAATACTTTGTGAATTGAAAACTAAATAGTAAATAGTGTGAAAAATCAAACTTGCATAAGTGTATTGAAAAATAAAATCTAGACCTATTTATAAGTACGAAAAGACAGGTTAGTTTGTTAGTCGAGTTCTAACAAACTGAAACCGCTTTAACAAACTTAATCTTGAAAAGCTGTTCTTGATCTCGGTGATTTCCTCTACTCGTCTGCGGTGACTTGGTGAAGACTTGCCTTTCTTATTCTACTCACTTATCTTGACCTCGTCTGAGCTCTTCATAATTGTCTCCTGCAGATGACTAGACTTGAGCTTGTCTCCAAATAACTTACAACTTCGATCTCCAGTGACTTAATCGAGTCCTTGACCTAGTCCGAACGACTTAGTACCGAACTACGATCTTATTTGTTCTTCAACGTTGTCTGCTCATCTGGATTGATCTTTTAACTCATCAAAACTTTATCCGACCTAACAATTTCCCCCTTTTTGATGAAGTTAAAACCTACAAGAAAGAGACACACTCACATTGAAGTTAGTTTAGAGTTAATCAAGATTTAACAAATAGGTATATCGTAATACATTTTCACTTTAATCGATTCAATTAACATAAAGTACTTAAAAATAATTTTAAGTCTTTTAGACTTCTTTTTTTTTTTTTTTTTTTTTTTTAAGTCTTAGGACATAGAAAATTTTAGACTTAGAAAAATTCTGAAAAATTTCGACCGAGATGATAAATTTCTCGGATGATTTATACTTAGAAAATTTTTAAGTTTTCTTAAAGGAAAAAAAAACTTTAAGAAATTAAGACAAGTAAAACTCATAAGTCAAACATAGATTTATTCACAAATGATTTACATGATACAAAAATCAAAAGATAAAAAGATAAGAAAAAGAGAAAGATCCTATTTTCGATTCCCACCGATTAGCTTCGAGGAATGGCCAACCGGTGAAGACCCTCTTCCTTAGCTTTTTAAGCTCTTCTTCATCTTTCAACCCGAGACTCCACTTCAGGTTTGGCAATGATGCCTTTAATCCGATTCATGTCTATTGAGCCATCTGGGTTGGTCTTGGAGTCCGCCTATCTCATAAGATGGAGCATAAAGATCGAGTGTTGAAAAACTTATCTCGCTTCAACCAGCAGCCTTTGATAGAGATCTTTGTCTTCCTTTTCTATCCACTCGTGCCACCTCGAGTCCTCATCTTGAGGCTTTGAATCAGACCCCTTCAAGATGTACGGTGATACATCCATCTCAAGGCCCGTATTCTTCTCCTTGTACTCTTTGAAGAGTTTGCGACTACCTTTGGCGGGTTGAGTGTCCGATGATAGGGCCTAAAATTTGCTTAAATCTGCCCCTTTCATCTCCCACTTCCTCACATCCTTGCTCCACCTCATCTCAAGCCCTTTATTTTTCTTTTTCAGCCTTCTTTTCTTTCCCTTTCACCATAGAAAGCCTGCTCTCTCATGATCCTGCTGATCTTGTTCCTCGGGTAAATTAGAGTAGTCAGGCTCCCTCTTTCTTTTCTCGAGATAAGATGGGCTTGGGACTTGGCACTTTTGTTGGAGCAGACTCTTCGACAAGCTTCCCTTTCCCCTTTCCTTTTACCTCAGTGCAAATTTTTCCGATTCTTTGATTTTCGCAAGCGGTGGCGATTTGTCTTCTTCTTCCTTTTTCCTCCTTGCCTCATCCTCCTTCGTGGCTTCCTCCGGTTGGTGACCCTCGGCTAAAGTGCAGCCAGACTCATCGGATTTTATACGAGCTTCCTCCCTGGCTGCCTCCGGCTCAGTGTCTTTGGCTTTTGTATCGACTTTGCTCCTCGTCTCATTCACAATTTGTGAGGCCCTGCTCTCTTTCTTTCACCTCTTCTTCCCCTTTTTCACTTCATCGGCTAAGGCAGTCGGCTTCGTCTCCAGATCATTGCATTTCACCCCGAAGTCTAACTTGTCCAAAGCTAATGAGTCCACCACTATCGCGTTGTATTACGTCACTTGAGTTTTCAGCCCATGTACTTCCTCCTCCATGGCTTTCACCTTCTCGGCAAGAACAGAGTTAGTAATAGAAGTAATCTTTTGGGTTAGATTTACCTCTACTTCTCTCATGTTAGAGATCATTGCCTCGGTGACCGCCTTCACCATCTTCTTTGTTCGCTTTTGCGGCTTCTTCTCAAAGGCCTCGTTTCATCTTCCTCTCCATTTGAGCGATTATTGACGTGATGGCTGAGGTGGGGCTTAAGTCACTCTCCTCGTCCTCGAGAAGAGGATTCAAATGAGGAAGAAGTGAGAGTGTGGGGGAGGAATTGGTGAGCTCATCTGGATATCCTCCGGGAAGGAATAAGAAGTGATGTCTATTTCTGGTGGAGGTGTGGTTTGAGTTGGAGAAGTGAAAGGTTGAGTTTCAGGTGGGGTTGGGGTGGATGAAGTAGGTTGTTCAATATGTGGAGTGATGGTGGGGGTGGAGGTGGTTTCAGGTTGGGTAGAGATGGGAATGGTTTCAGATGAAGTTAAGATGGTTTGATTGGGTTTGGACTATTAGGGACGCTGTGGCTGTTGTAGAGGCTCGGAGGTGCCAGCGGCATACCTCTTCATTGCCAGTGGAGATTGTGTAAGAGAGAGAGATGAATTAGTACCTTCCTCCTGAATGGGAGAGAGTGCCGCTTCCTTGGGTGGAGAAGAAGGAGCGTCCAGCTTTGCAACCTCGCCTGCAATCTCCAACACCGGGACCTCTTCAGAAGTAAGGTAGAGGCTTCCGTCTCGACGACTCGTAGCCGCCCGAGGATTCGTGACGTCCTGGAGGACCTCCTCGAAGTATAAATTAGTTATCTTCTTGCAGTCCACGTCCCTGATCGTTGCTTCGGTAGCAGCCTTCCAGACGGCTCAAAGAATTGGTATCTTCTGCGAGGCTCGACAAGCCTCCTCCTCGACCTCCTCCTCCTCGGGGACCTTCATCAAGTTGTTGCCTCCTCACTGTTACTTCCACAACAGCTGGATCTTGGCTGGTTGAGCTTACATTCTTTGGCTCGGCAACCTCGGCTGCTGGAAGTTGGGGTTCAGCCGCTTGCCTCACGAACCACCGCGGCTGCTGCTGTTCCCTCCGCCTCCTTGCATCATCGGACTCATCATCCGAGTCCGGCAATCAGCCTATCCTCTCATTCTTAGTCAACAAACCCTTTTGTTTCGAAAATTTCTTCATCCCTTCTCTTGTTTCAAACCTCTTATTCAAACCCTTTCATCAATACCGTGATTTTGTTAAACAAACTCACGGTTGAAGAAACTTATCCGATCACCTCCATCGATTGAACGGCAACCTCGGCTTCTCCTCCTTGACCTCCCGAATAACAAACCAACCCAATCTACTTGTACTCCATCAAGAATTGCTCTCATACAGACAAACGTGACTTTGTCACTCCATCATGGGAGCTTTGATCTCCTAGGATTGACTTGGTCACGATTGTCATAAGCATTCGTACTTCCTCCTCGGCATATGCTTTTTCAAATCTCTCCTTACCCCTCTGTAAGGATCCTCGCAAAGATATCAAATGACTCCTCCCATTCTTCTTCCTTATGTGACAGAGGATTTACTCCTTCCATTGAGGTATCTAGAATTCTTGCAATATTTTCCTTTGAATACTCCGGTTGAGTACCTTCAACATTGGTTTTGAAAGCTGTTTCGCAAATTTGCTTTTGGCAAGGAACTCCGCTCCCGAGAAAGTCTCGCCGTTTTGTTTTCTCGGGGATTTGAGCGAACAAAACCCTCTCGAGTGTTGAAGCTTCTAATAACTCGATGATCTCCTGGATTCTCTGTCATTTGTAGTGTCAAAATCTACAAGCATTTCCGCTTTGAGCTTATTCTTTACAGGACTACGAATTCATTTCAAATTAGATTTTGTAGAGGTTATATACAAAGGGGGTTTTGGTGTTTGAGAAGAAGAAGATGCCATTGAAAACTTTTGAGAGTTTAAGAATTTTCAAGAAATCTCTAAACAGGGAATGTGAAAGTAAAATTTTTAAAAGCGATGAAGGTAAGTTTTTAAACGAAGAAGAGAGAGAGGGAAAGTAAAATTCGGGTAGACGATACGTGGCACGATCTCATAGTTTTAATTTTAAACCATTGATTTAGAAAGCGCGTGTAAAACATCGACGGTTTAGCGAGAAAATCGCTTCAACTTCAGGCGCGTGGCCTCTATGCATCTTGAATTGCGTAAAAAGTAATCGTTTAACCTCACATTAGACGGCTAATAGACTTGCTTTATCGAGTAATTAGTATACCGATGTAAGCAATGAGATGCCTTTCTTAGCAATTAGGTATCCTATTTGAGACTTGGTAAATGTCGACTTGGTCAAAATGACCTTGTCTTATTTTTCAAAAACTTTCTCCTAGTCGATTTTGAAAAATACAAATGTTTAAAGGCTGTTAGACCAAGATTGTTTTGATGAGTTAAAAGACTGCTCCGGATGAGCGGACTATGATGTAGAAGCGAAGACTAAGTTCTAGTACGAAGCCGATCGAGACTAGGTCAAGATTAGTTCAAGTCACTGAGACGAGGAATGACAAGACATCCGGAGACAAGCTCACGTCTAGTCATCTGCAGGAGACAAATATGAAGAGCTCGAGACGAGGTCAAGATAAGCCGAGTAGAATAAGAAAGGCTAATCTTCACCAAGTCAGCAGACGAATAAGAAGAATCACCGAGGTTTTAAGCGGTTTTCAAGATTAAGTTTGTTAAGCGGTTTCAAGTTTGTTAGAACTAACTAACAAACTAAGCTGACTTTTCAGACTTATATATAGGTCTAGGTTTTTCATTTTCATATAGATAACACTTATGCATATTTGATTTACACAATTCACTATTCAGATTTCACAATCTTTTCACAAGAATTTCTAGAAAGTTTCAAAAAGTTCCAAGTGTTTTTGAACACTTTTCTGTAATCTTCAAAATTCAATACACACTGTATGTGATTAGATTTCTAGAAGAAGAGTCTAGGAGATTGAAGATTTGAAGAATTGTACAAGTTGTAAGTTGTAAATTTGGAAGTGAGAAAGTAAGCGATAAGCAAAGTCCCTTCTTCAAATTGAAGAAGGAGAGTGGATGTAGGATTTTAAAATCCGAACCACTATAAATCCTGGTGTTATTTCTTGCTTTCTTTATTTTCTCGTTTGATTTACAATTTGTGTTTCATCAAGAGTTAAATTCAGAATCTTAACTAAAATCAGTATATCAACCTTGCTTTTGATCTTATAAGAAGTTGAGAATTTAATCTTAATCATTGTGTTTAATCGATACTTTGAATTGATTTTTAAGATTTGAAAAATCTACAAAATCTATTCAAACCCCCTTTCTAGATTTTGTTCTAGGAAGCATTCTCAAGGTTTTAATCAACTCAACTTTCCGGGACCAACAAGTGGTATCGTGAGAAAGCGGTGTTAAGGCATTACGATATTGATTTTAGGTCTTGAACAAGATTCTGAAATAATCTTGATTTTCTTCATTTTCTTTCATTTCTAACAGTGCTACTAATAAGATTTTGTGGAGTATTTTGTCTTTGCTTTCATCATGTCATCGTGTAAAAGTAATAAGTCCAGAATCTACCTGAATTTTCAATTGAAGAGTATGATTATTGGAAATTTAGGATGGAAAATCATCGAAGGCCATTCATGATAGAATGGAAGAGGTTCTTGAGGAAGGTCCTATAAAGTTTTTCCATGGAGGTACCGCACTGGAGCAGAGGCGTGAATCAAGAACTAGGCAAGAGAAGAAGAGTTCAGAATTGACTAATGATGAAAGGAAGGTCCACAATCTTGACCAAGTAGCTAGAACAGAAATCATAGAGACTACGAGTAAAGATTGGATAGAGAAGGTTAAGAGATGTAAAACAGCCAAAGAAATGTGGCAAACCTTAGCTAATGTTTGTGAAGGATCTGACCAAGTGAAGGAGAACAAGCTACGGTCAAGATTGCATACATTTGAAACATTCAAGATGAAAGAGAATGAGTACGTAGATCGGTTTGATATGAGGTTGACAAATCTTCTCAACAAAGCGGTGACCTTGGAAAGAATTATTCAGAGAAGGAGATTAACAACAAGATTTTGAGATCATTAACCAAGAGATGGAGGGAAAAATCCAATATCCTTAAAGCAACTCAAGATTTATCCTCTATTACTCACCATACTTTATTTTCTCATCTTAAAGCTTTAGAGTATGATATTCGGATAGAAGATGAGGAAGATGAGATGGAGTCAAGCACCTCATCCAAATCTGTTGCCTTTGTCGATAAAGAAGACAAGGTGTCAACAGAGTGCATGTAGGAGCTGATCTATCTTTGAAAGAGCAGATGACTTTACTTACAAAAAGGTATGATAAATTGAGAATGAAGTATAAGAGAAATAAATTGAGATTTGCGGGAAGAGATAGACAAAGATCCAGATCGAGATAGGAAGGTAGATAAATCTTGAGATGATGACAAAACAAGAGCCGAGACAAGAAGATACGAGATCACTGTTAGAAGAAATACTTCCAGTCCCAGATCGAGATAGGAGTGACATTTGCTATACTTGCAACAAGCCAGGACATTTCAGCTATGACTGTCCTCAACTTACTCCTAAAGAAAGGGAAGAAAAGAGGAAGAAAAGAGACAGGGAGATTTGCGAGATCAAAGAGCTTTGTTGGCTGAAGAAAAAGAGCCAAAGAAATCATCATCATCTTCATCATCCTCATCTGATTTTGGATCGAGATGATGAGATCTGTCTCATGGCTAATGAGGTAATCTACTATTCATCTTGAGATAATGATTCTTGTCGATCTGCATCGATCATGACCAAACTATTATTCATGAGTTATTGAGAGATTTAAAGACATCTTTAGCTGCTTATAAATAGTGGAGACAGAGAATTTATTTTTAAAAGATCGATTCAAATTCTAAATAAAGGCAAGCAGGTGATGAACAACTTTGATCGAGGAAACATTCAAGGGGGAATGTTTTCATCAGTGATCAAGCTAGTACATCGGCCAGCTTACGAAAGATTAGAAAATGAACTGAAGACTTTAAAAGATAAATTTGAAGTAGTCTGTGCTGAAAATGAATTAATTAAGAAAGACAATGAGAAGCTTGTCTTCAAAATTAGTCAGCTTAATAATTCACAATCAGTAATAGATCATATTTTTATACTTCCCGAAATCTCATGATAAGACGAGGACTTGGTTATGATAGGAACAATAAATCAGATGTTCAAAAACCTAGGAAATTTGTGAAAGCATCTGTTCAATCAAAGGATATTAAAATTGGTCCATGGAAACCAACTAGTCGAGATAAGGACTACAACTTCGATTTGAAACCAAGAATTCAATCTGAAGAATTCCTATCGACTAAAAGGAATCCAAGAACCAAAATAAGAAGATTTTCTTATTATAATTCTTTTGATGGAAGGAGCAAAAGCTATCCTACATTTCCTAAGTTTAGGAAAATTACCCAATCTGAATACAACAAGTTGTCATTTAAAAATGATATTATTGTAGACATGATTTGGTAGAAAATACGAGTCGACTTATTGTCTGCAGATGAGATGTTTGTTTGGATTCCTAAAGTGATTCTTGACCCAAAAGGACCCAAGATCACTAGGGTACCTCAAAACTAATCTGTTTCACAGATTCACGGGGATCATCACTCAAGGAAGAGATCTTAGCTTCAATATGGTACATTGACGGTGGTCGTTCACAACATATGACCCATAACAAGAAGTTGTTATCAAATTTTCAAAGCATTGATGGTCCAAGAGTTGTATTTGGTGATAATAATTGTGGTCGGACTAAAGGTGTAGGTACTTTGATTATCAAGGATATTCAGGTATACGAGGTATATTTTGTTGAAGGGTTGAAACATAATCATTATACATTTCTCGGCTTTGTGATAAAGGTTTTCTTGTAAAATTTTCAAGGGATAAATGTGATATTTTGGATAATTCCTCGAGATAAGGTACTATTAAGCGGCTTGAGACAGGGTAATGTCTATGTGGCCAACTTTAATAGTTGTTCCCAAGATACTTGTCGATGGCTAAGGGTGGAGAAAATGTCACTGGCTATGGCATAAAAGGCTTAGTCATCCGAATTTCAAGACTCTTAGTAAGCTGGCTAAGAAGAACCTTGTTAAGGGATTACTGAAAAACTTTTATCAACTCGATCTTAAATGTGATGCTTGTCAAAAAGGTAAACAGCCTAGACACTCATTTAAGAGTATTAACTCCTCCTCATCCGAAAGAGTGTTGCAACTTCTTCATCCGGATTTGTTTGGACTGCATTACTCCTCTCGGTTTCGGTGGAAGGAAATATACTCTTGTTGTAGTAGATGACTTTTCTAGATACACTTGGGTCATATTTCTTTTCAAGAAAAATGAGACTATGAA
Organism: Paraleonurus japonicus; assembly: GCA_030762865.1. Taxonomy (NCBI): domain Eukaryota; kingdom Viridiplantae; phylum Streptophyta; class Magnoliopsida; order Lamiales; family Lamiaceae; genus Paraleonurus; species Paraleonurus japonicus. The sequence goes on from CM061060.1 coordinate 32,876,425, forward strand.
CAAGATTCCCGATCCGATCGCATAAATTCGAATGAGAAGGGAGTTAATATTATTAAAATCGGGAGTGATAAGGGTACAGAATTTTTGAATTCTTGTTTATCTAACTTCTTCAATGAGTATGGAATTATTCATGAGACATCTTCAGCAAGAACTCCTCAACAAAATGGAGTGGTTGAAAGAAGGAATAGAACTTTGAAGGAAGCAAACAGAGCATGTTGGTGAGTATAATACCCCTCATAGGTTCTCGGGTGAAGCTATCAACACGCCTTGCTATACCTGCATCAGGTGCTTAGTTGTCAAAGACAAGGGTAAGACTCCTTATGAGATTTGGAAGGGTAAGATTCCAAGGATCTCATACTTCAAAGCTTTTGGTTGTAAGTGTTTCATTCATAACAATGGGAAATCTAAGTTAAGAACTTTTGATGCTAAAGCGGTGATGGAATATTCTTGGGATATTCTAATACTTCAAAGGCATTTAGAGTTTTTAACAAGACAACCCTTTGTGTGGAGGAAACTCCTCATGTTGTTTTTGATGAGTTGTATTCCTTCTCGGATAAAGTGAATCAAATTTCGAAAATCTAGATAAAATTGAATTATCCAAGAATAAACATAGAACTTTTTATCTACCTACTCTTGATTCAGAATCAGATGAAGAAGAATCCCCATCGATAATCGAAGACAACTTCCGATCGACTCCTTCAGATCGCACACCTTTGACATCAACCGATCAAGACGAGTCAGTTGATGAAGGGAATGTCACCGAGGTTGAGTCGGATGAGTTGCCAACCGAGACTCAAGATGAGGATCCTTCTCCTCATATAGGCAAAAGGATGAGAAGCTATCATCCATCTCGATCGATTATAGGAGACCCATCTAGTAGTGTGCAGACACGAATGATGTTAGACTCGAAAGTCTTTTCAGTTGTTATGTGTCGCTTCTTGAACCCAAGTCTATTGAGGAAGCATTATCGCACTCCAAATCGGATAATGTACCATGCAGGAAGAAGCTCGCATCAGCTTTGAAAGACAAAATGTATGGGATCTAGTGGAAAGACCCTTACACGTAAAGATTATAGGCACCAAATGGGTGTTTAAAAATAAAGCAGATGAGAACAATATTATTGTTAGAAATAAGGCAAGACTGGTTGCACAAGGTTATTCATCGAGGGAATAGACTATGATGAAACTTATGCTCCGGTTGCCAGATTAGAGGCAATAAGATTGTTCTTGGCATTTGCTGCATATAAGTCTTTCAAAGTCTTTCAAATGGATGTTAAGTCTGCTTTTCTTAATGGTGTGTTACTTGAGGAGGTCTATGTAGAGCAGCCTCCTGGGTTTAAGACCAATAACAAAGTCTATAAACTCAATAAAGCTCTATATGGACTCAAACAAGCTCCCGCAGCTTGGTATGATACTCTATCCGATTTCTTGACATCAAATGGTTTTTCTAAAGGTAAGATTGATAGAACTTTGTTTAGAAAGGAAGTAGATGACAACATCTTACTAGTTCAAATTTATGTAGATGACATAATTTTTGGTTCACCTAATCTGAAATTATGTGAAGAGTTTAGCATTCTCATGAAAAACAGTTTGAAATGTCAATGATGGGAGAATTGACATACTTTCTAGGCTTACAAATTAAACAGATGAGTAAGGGTATATTTATACATCACCTAAGTATGCTAAGGATCCGATTGAGAAATTTGGAATGATTACTAGCGAGAGAAGTCAAAATACCTATGGCAACTAACTTCTCAATGGATTCAGATGAGCAGGATACCCAACGATGCAACGGAGTATCGTGGACTCGATTGGATCTCTTCTATCTCACCGCAAGTAGACCGGACATAGCATTTGCGGTTGGGGTATGTTCAAGATTCGATCCTAATCCCAAGAAAACTCATCTGAGACTGCTAAGAAAATTCTTAGATATCTCAAAAGAACTTTGCAAGTAGGGTTATGGTACCCAAATGATGACAACTTTGAGCTATCGGGTTATTGATTCAGACTTTGGAGGATGTAAGATTGATAGAAAATCCACTTCGAACGTGTCAATTCGTAGGCAACAAATTAATTTCTTGGTTATCTAAGAAACGGACATCTGTTGCCACATCCACAAGCGAAAGTTTGAATACATGGCACCGGAAGTTGTTGCTCTCAACTTCTCTGGATTAGTCAACGGCTTAGAGACTATAATATTCAAACATCACCGTTCCAATTTCTTGTGATAGTAATAGTGCAATAGCAATGACTTACAATCCTGTTTACATTCTAGATGCAAGCATATAGATATTAGGCATCATTTCATTAGAGATCATGTTGAAAAGAATGACATTAGAATTGAGAAAATTGCCACTGAATCACAAAAAGTCGACATTCTTACAAAACCATTAATGAGTCTAGGTTTAAAGAAATGTGCTTAGAATTAGGATTACTTGATGCATCTTTAGCTGATTTCTAAATTTGTGTGCATTTGTTTTCTCATTCTTTTCCTTTCTTTAAATTAATGTCTAGAAAGAATTATCGGACTAGATATGTGTCAAAGGGAAATCGTGTAGTGATATCATTGATCTCCTTTTAGGAATCAAGAATCAAGGATTAGTCATATTGACCTTATCCGAATTGATAATTACTTGTCGACATTTAGTAAATCAGACAAGGACATAATAGTCACCTGAACTTCGTAGAAAGCAGATGACTATTAACATCCTATCTCGATTTACCTTAAACTTCGATGGTTTCTTTTGAGTTTATGTCTTTGCGAGAACAGGTCTCAAATAACCTTGTTTCATTCTTTTATTCAAACTCCTTAATTCTTAACCCGAGTCTATATTGTTTATTAAATTTTTTTAAATCTAAGTTTGTTTTGTTTAATCTTGGTTGGAAAATTGCTAAAAAGTTACATTTAAACCGTTGGTTTTCGGGATCGACAGTTACTCTATCGATGACTTTCTAAAACCTATCTGTTTTTAAGCCGATCTGCTTTTTCAAATTCATCTGTTTAGGAAACCTTCGATTGAAGTAAGATATCACATGGCCGACGCCGTATACTTACTTCTCGAATAAAGTAACCTATATCGGTCAAATCAGCGATCTATAAAGTAACTATTTACGCATTCGAAGGCGATTACAATTCACGCGCTGAATCCTAATCGTTTATCTTTGTTTTTAACCGTTGATTAATACTCGGTAAAAACTTTTTGAATAAATGGCTGAGATTAATTCATATTTTCAAAAATGGCGGTTTCTCTTTCCAATCTTCCCCCTATAAATGCATCTTCTTCTTCCCTAAATCTTTTTCTTTCCATTCTCGGAAAACCTACATATTTTGTCAAACCCTTTTTCAAATTCACAAAACTTCCAATGGCATCTTCTTCAAAAACTACCAAAACTTATAAACCCACATACATTTCCACAAATATTTCTCACTTCAAAATGAATGAGGAATACTTCAAAACCGTCTGAAAGCGAGAAATGTATGTCGATTTCGAAACCACAAATGACCCAGAATCTGCAGAAATTCTTCGTCTTCTCGAAGCCTCACGACTCGAGGATTTCTATCAATGAAGTCTCCTCTAAACAGAATCTGCAGATTTCTCGGAGTGCGAGTTTTTGGCTAGAATGGAGGACACTCGGGATGGTTTTGATACTTCTATCGGCGGAACGACACCGAGTTATTCTCGAGAGAATATTGCCAGATTTTTGATACGTCAATGGAGGGAGTTAATCCATTGACGTACAAAGAAGATGAGTGGGAAGAATCCTTCGATATGATGGCAAGGGTCACTTACAGGGGAACTCGCGAGGATTTAAAGAAGAACCCGTTGAGAAGGAGGTTTCGATTGCCGATGACTGTGGTTACGAAGGTCATCTGGGTGAGCAGAGCTCACATGATGGGTTAACCAAACCCAGATTGTGCGTGATGCGAGCCATCTTGGATGGAGTGCAAGTAAATTGGGTAGACTTGCTTTTATACAAGCTCGGGGAGGAGAAGAAGCGATTGACTTTCAAGTCATCTGCAGAGGGTTGGGTTCCTACTTCTCTGATCAGTCTCTTCAATAAAATTACTGTTTTGATTGAAGGGCTGAATAGGAGGTTGATCGGAGAATAGGTACTAAAAAGTACTCGGCGAAGGGCATCCTCACAAAGGATGACAGTGGGAGGAATTCCAGACTCGGATGATGAGTCCGATGCGGCCAGTGGCTCGAGGTGTGGCGGCTGCAATGTTGAAGGTCGTGGTCCAGCGGTGAACAAGTTGAGGTGGCCCCGGTGGAGGTCGAAACAGAGGGACATGAAGTAGCGGCAGTGAGGTCGCACCTCAAGTCCAACCTCTTGAAGCCGCTGTGGTCCCGAGGATGTTTCAGAGGAGGAAGAGGAGGTTGGTGAAAGCCTCGAGAGAGAAGAAGAAGGGGGAAAGCTCATCTGCTGCTCCCGCCAAGGTTGCCTCGGATGAAGAGGAAGAAGAGGAAGCGTAAATCCCCTTGGTGAGGAGGCCAAGACGAGCAGCCCAGAGTTACGAAGGATCCACCAAGTCTGGTAGCTCCGAACCAGAGATGGAACTATCAACCCCGCTACCAGAGGAGGTCCCGAGTCCTTGAGATAGCAGCCGAGGTTGGTCACTGGAGTCTCCTCTCTCCCCAACCGATGAAGCTGTTCTTTCCCCAATTCCAGAGGCAGGTACAAGTCCTTCCACATCTCCTTCCTTATCTCCCATACACAGCGGTGAAGAAATGCCTCGGGCTGGCATTTACGAGCCTCGTGCCTCACACAAGCCCCACAAATCCAAATTGGCAATGAAGGGATATCCTGTGCCGGTATCCCAGAGCCTCTTCAACGGCCTCTATCTCCCTACGGTCAAATCCAAACCCCACTTACAGAATCTATCCCATCCCCTTTACCTATTCCTTCTACCCAACTTCAAACATCTCTCCCAACCCCAACCGTAACAAATACTTTCCTCGTCGACTCCTCAACCGAGGATGAAGACACCGATCTAAGCCCCACCACAGCCCATATCCTCTATTCTATCCCTCGTCGAGAAGAAAGTCAATGCTACATTCCGAAGGAAAATGGAAAGAAAAAGCGACGAGGATGGTCAAAGTCAGAATCGACACTCATGCTAGCCAAAGATGAAGGAAGTTGAGGTAACATTGTCGATAAAGTTATAGATGTCACTAACTCTGTCTTTAGGTAAAGTGAAATCAATGGAGGAGGAGGTAGGGCGTTGAAGGAGGAGGTTATGGGGTACAATCAGCTGGTGGTGAATGAGTTGGCTGTAGACCACTCAGACTTCGAGGGTCAAGTGCAACGCTCTGGATGCAAAACTTTCGAGACTTGGCTGCTAAAGTTAAAAAGGGGAAAAAGGCTGGCGAGAGAAAAGACAAGTCCTCACGTGTGGTCGAGGAGACCAGGGAAAGAAGTAGGCATGAAGGCCAACACGGTGACACAGGAAGCAGCCAAGGAGGAAGCTCGGATCAAATACGATGAGTGGCTGCTCTCCGGCTAAGGGTGAGTCAACTGGAGGAAGCTTTGAAGGAGGATGAAGAGAAGAGAAGGAAAGATGAGGAGGAGAGATCGAGAAGCTCTTGGCTCGATTAAAAGAATCCGAATCGAAGGAGCCAAGGGGAAGGGAAAAGAAGTAGCGATCGCCGAGCCCAGATCAGTGAACTCATTACGGTGGCTCTTGCTAAAGGAAAAGGAAAGAGGGAAGCTGATTATTCCAATCTCTCGGAAGAAGCGAGATCAAAAGGATTAAGAGAGAGATGGAATATTTTGGCAAGAAAGAAAAGAAGAAGCGAGAGGAAGAAGAAAGACTCCAACGTCTTACGGAGCACTGCTTGAGCGCAAATGGTTAATCAAAGATCAAGGCGGTGGGAAGTTCAGGCCATTTCACAATACGTGCCCCTCCTAAGTCGGCTTGTGGGAAATATGCGGTGAGTACAAAGACAAAAATACGGAGGGAATGTGGATATATTTCTGGTATATTCTCAAGGGCCCGGAGCAACTCAGCAAGATCCGATTTAGCTTGGCATGAGTGGATGGAGAAGGTTGATGCGGAGTTCTATCATCGTCTGCTGGAAGAAGCCGATGTTGAGTTCAACGTCAACCCGATCTCTCCGGCTTTTGAGTATGCCATCCTGCCCGGGAAATCGAGATGGATCTCTGGACCTAGACCAGGTCAAGGGTATTTTGAAGAAGGCGGAGACTGAATCTGGACTCACTCAAGAGGAGGATATAAAGCGGCTTAGGAGGCGGGTATTCAATTGGTGATGATTCCAGATGAAGACCGGTGGGAAGGCCCGATAGAAACAGGATTTTTCTTTTCCTTATTTCTATTTTTCTATTATCTTCTCATCTGTAATCTTTGTAAATCCAATGTGAATATACTTTGTTTGATTCATTTTATTTGTATTAATTTCTTAAAGTTTTTTTGGAAAAGCTTAAAATTTTCTTAAGTATAAATCATCTCGAGAATTTTATCTCTCGGACTTAAAATTTTGTAAAAATTTTCTAAGTCTTGAAGACTCATTTGGTTTTATAAGTTTTTTTAAGGGAGTCTAAAAGATCTAAAACTTTTATATGTGAATAAATCTGTTGTAATGTGAAGAATGTGCTTTGATATACCTATCTATTGATCTTGATAAACTCTAAACTAACTTCATTTGTGAGTGTGTCTATTCTTGTAGGTTTTAACTTCATCAAAAAGGGGGAAATTGCTAGACCAAGATTGTTTTGATGAGTTAAAAAGACTGTTCAGATGAGCAGACTATGATGTAGAAGCGAAGACTAAGTTCTAGTACGAAGTGATCGGACTAGGTCAAGATTAGTTCAAGTCGGTGGAGACGAGGAATGACAAGACATCTGGAGACAAGCTCAAGTCTAGTCATCTGCAGGAGACAAATATGAAGAGCTCGAGACGAGGTCAAGATAAGGTGAGTAGAATAAGAAAGGCTAATCTTCACCAAGTCATTGAGACGAATAAGAAGAATCGGCCGAGGTTTTAAGCGGTTTTCAAGATTAAGTTTGTTAAGCTTTCAAGTTTGTTAGAACTAACTAACAAACTAACCGACTTTTCAGACTTATATATAGGTCTAGGTTTTTCATTTTTCATATAGATAACACTTATGCATATTTGATTTACACAATTCACTATTGATTTCACAATCTTTTCACAAGAATTTCTAGAAAGTTTCAAAAAGTTCCAAGTGTTTTTGAACACTTTTCTGTAATCTTCAAAATTCAATACACACTTTAATAGTTAGATTTCTAGAAGAAGAGTCTAGGAGATTGAAGATTTGAAGAATTGTACAAGTTGTAAGTTGTAAGTGGAAGTGAGAAAGTAAGCGGTAAGCAAAGTCCCTTCTTCAAATTGAAGAAGGAGAGTGGATGTAGGATTTTAAAATCCGAACCACTATAAATCACAGTGTTATTTCTTGCTTTCTTTATTTTCTGTTTGATTTACAATTTGTGTTTCATCAAGAGTTAAATTCAGAATCTTAACTAAAATCAGTATATCAACCTTGCTTTTGATCTTATAAGAAGTTGAGAATTTAATCTTAATCATTGTGTTTAATCGATACTTTGAATTGATTTTTAAGATTTGAAAAATCTACAAAATCTATTCAAACCCCCTTTCTAGATTTTGTTCTAGGAAGCATTCTCAAGGTTTTAATCAACTCAACTTTCCCGGACCAACAAAAAGCTTAACACAGGATTTTCGCTTTTAGTCACTAGATCTGATTAATTTGAAATACGCAGACTTATGAACTTTATTTGAAAGCAAAGGTTTTGAGGAGAGACAAAGGTGAAGGTTTTACTGATTGAAGAGATTTAAGAGACAAATGCAGTATGCACATTTCACTGCAAGCAAACTCATCAAAACTATTAGTAGGCTGGAGTAGATCGAGATAGGGTGCGAGATAGTCATCTGTTTTCTAGAAAGCAGGTGACTATTGTGCCCTAGTCCGATTTACCGAATGTCGAATAAGTAATCATCAAGTCGGATAAGGTCAATATGACTAATCCTTGATTCTTGATTCCTAAAAATGAAATCAATGATATCACTACTGATTGTCCTTTGACTCATATCTAGTCGATAATTCTTTCTAGACATTGATTTAAAGAAAAGAAATGACCAGAAATAAGGAATACATTTATCGATGCAAGCAATTTAAAAATCAGATAAAGATGCATCAAGTAACCCTAATTCTAAGCATAATTCTTTAAACCTAGACTCGGCTAATGATTTTGTAAGAATGTCTGCTCTTTGTGACTTAGTGGCTATCTTCTCAATTCTAATGTCATTCTTCTCAACATGATCTCTAATGAAATGATGCCTAATGTCTATATGCTTACATCTAGAATGCAGAACAGGATTGTAAGTCATTGCTATTGCACTTTTACTATCACGGTAAATAGGAACAATCGATGTCCGAATATTATAACCTCTAAGCCGTTGACTAATCCAGGAGGAGTTGAGAGCAACAACTTCCAACCTGCCATGTATTCGGCTTCGATTGTGGAGGTGGCAACAGATGTCTGTTTCTTAGATAACCAAGAAATTAATTTGTTGCCTAAGAATTGACAAGTTCACGAAGTGGATTTCCTATCAATCTTAAATCCTCCAAAGTCGAATCTGAATAACTGTCACTCAAAGTTGTCATCTGGGTACCATAACCCTACTTGCAAGGTTCCTTTGAGATATTTAAGAATTTTCTTAGCCGTCTCAGATGAGTTTTCTTGGGATTAGGCTGGAATCTTGCACATACCCCAACCGCAAAGGCTATGTCGGCCTACTTGCGGTGAGATAGAGAAGAGATCCAATCAGTCCACGATACTCCGTTGCATGTGGGTATTCCCTGCTCATACGAATCCACGAGAAAAGTTAGTTGCCATAGGTATTTTAACTTCTCTGCTAGTAGTCATTTCAAATTTCTCAATCAGATCCTTAACATATTTAGACTGATGTATAAATATACCCTTACTCATCTGTTTAATTTGTAAGCCTAGAAAGTATGTTAATTCACCCATCATTGACATTTCAAACCTCGCTTTTCATGAGAGTGCTAAACTCTTCACATAATTTGATTAGGTGAACCAAAGATTATGTCATCTACATAAATTTGAACTAATAAGATGTTACCATCTACTTCCTTTCTAAACAAAGTTCTATCAATCTTACCTTTTGAGAAACCATTTGATGTCAAGAAATCAGATAAGGTATCATACAAAGCTCGGGAGCTTGTTTCAGTCCATATAGAGCTTTGTTGAGTTTATAGACCTTGTTATTGATCTTAAACCCGGGAGGCTGCTCCACATATACTTCCTCAAGTAACACACAATTAAGGAAGGCGAGACTTAACATCCATTTGAAAGACTTTGAAAGATTTATATGCAAGAAATGCCAAGAACAACCTTATTGCCTCTAATCGCAAGCTGGAGCATAGGTTTCATCATAGTCTATCCCCTCGGTGTGAGTAACCTTGAGCAACCAATCTTGCCTTATTTCGAACAATAATGTTGTTCTCATCTTTTTGTTTTTAAACACCCATTTGGTGCCTATAATCTTTCTCGTAAGAGTCTTTCCACTAGTTCCCATACATTTTGTCTTTCAAGCGATGCGATTCTTCTGCATGGCGATTATCGATTTGGATCAGATAGAGCTTCCTCAATAGACTTGGATTCAAGAAGCGACACATAACGGTGAAAAGACTTTTAGAGTCCAAAGCATCATTCGAGTCTGCACACTACTAGATGGGTCTCCTATAATTTGATCAGATGGATGGTAGCTTCTCATCCTTTTACCTATGTGAGGAGAAGGATCCTCATCTTGAGTCTCGATGAGGGCAACTCCTCCGAATCTACCTCGGTGACGTTCCCCTTCATCGGTGACCCCGCCGATCGGTGACGTCAAAGGTGTCTGCATTACGATGGAGTCTCGATCGAAGTTGTCTTCTGATTATTAGATGGGGATTCTTCTTCATCGATTCTGAATCAAGACTAGGTAGATAAACAGTTCTATGTTTAGTCTTGGTCGATTCAATTTTATCTAGACTTTTAGAAATTTGATTCACTTTATCCGAGAAGGAATACAACTCATCAAAAACAACATGAGGGGTTTCCTCCACACAAAGGGTTGTCTTGTTAAAAACTCTAAATGCCTTGGAAGTGTTAGAATATCCCAAGAATAATCCATCACCGCCTTAGCATCAAAAGTTCTCAACTTAGATTTTCCATTGTTATGGATAAAACACTTACAACCAAAAGCTCTGAAATATGAGATTCTTGGAATCTTACCCTTCCAAATCTCATATGGAGTCTTACCCTTGTCTTTAACAACCAAGCACATGCCTGGGCATAACAAGTGTGTTGATGGCTTCGGCCCGAGGAACACTGTGAGGGGTTTCATACTCGGCTAACATGCTCTTGGCTACTTCCTACAAGGTTCTATTCCTTCTTTCAACCACTCCATTTTGTTGAGGAGTTCTTGCTGAAGATGTCTCATGAATAATTCCACACTCATTGAAAAAGTTAGATAAACAAGAATTCAAAAATTACGTGCCCTTATCACTCCTTATTTTAATAATATTAACACCACTTTTCATTACGAATGCATGCAACAGATCGGGGATCTTGTTTATAGTCTCATTTTTCTTGAAAAGAAATATAACCCAAATATATCTAGAAAAGTCATCTACTATAACAAGAGTATATTTCCTTCCATGGCGAGAGGAGAAACGAGTCCAAACAGATCCGGATGAAGTAGTTGCAACACTCTTTCGGATGAAGAGGAGTTAATATTCTTAAATGAGTGTCTAGGCTGTTTACCTTTCGACAAGCATCACATTTAAGATCGGTAGATAAAAGTTTCTCGGGTAATCCCTTGACAAGATTCTTTTTAGCTTGACTTACTAAGGGTCTTAAAATTCGGATGACTAAGCCTCTTGTGCCATAGCAGTGAGGTCTTCTCCACCCTTAGCTATCGAGACAGTATCTTTGGGACAACTATTAAAGTTGGCCACATAGACATGACCATGTACGAAGCCGATTAAAAGTACCTTATACGAGGAATTATCTAAGATATCACATTTATCCTTAGAAAATTTGACTAGAAAACCTTTATCACAAAGCTGGAAGCAGATAGCGATTATGTTTCAATCCTTCAACAAAATATACCTCAAATACCTGAATATCTTTATAATCAGTACCTACTCCTTTAGTCGACCACAATTATTGTCTCCAAATAATACTATTGGACCATCAATGCTTTGGAAATTTGATATGACTTCTTGTTATGAGTCATGTGTTGTGAACGACCACTATCAATGTACCATATGGAAGCTAAAATCTCTTCCTTGAGTGATGATCCTGTGAATCTGAAAAGCAGATTAGTTATAAGGTACCCTAGTGATCTTGGGTCCTTGAAGGTCAAGCATCACTTTAGGTAACCAGATAAATATCTCATCTCCAAATAATAAATCAGACTTGGTCTCTCTACCGAATCTGTCTACAATTGTATCACTTTTAAATGACAACTTGTTGTATTCAGATTTAGTAATTTTCCTAAACATAGGAAATGTGGGATAACATCTGCTTCTCCCATCAAAAGGATTATAATAAGAATTTCTTCTTATTTTAGTTCTTGGATTTTACTTAGTCCGATAAGGAGTCCTCACTGAATTTTTGTTTTCAAGTTGGGAGATGCAGTCCTTACTTGACTAATTGGTTTCCAAGGACCAATTTTAACCTCTTTTGATTGATCGGATGCTTTTACAAATTTCCTAGGTTTTTGTACATCTGATTTACTATTTCTATTATAACCTAGACTTGTTTTGTCATAGGATTTTTGAGATGTATTAAAGATATGATCTATTGCTGATTGTGAACTATTAAGTTGACTAATTTTGAAGACTAGCTTCTCATTGTCTTTCTTAATTAATTCATTTTCAGCAGATTGATTCAAATTTGTCTTTTAAAGTGTTCAATTCACTTTCTAATCTTTCATGTAAGGTGGTGATGTACTAGCCTCGGCTGGGAAAACATTCCCTTGAATGTTTCCTCGGTCGAATAGTTCATCACCGCTTTCCTTTAATTAGAATCTGAATTTGATCCTTTAAAGCCAAATTTTCTCTCTAATTTGTTTATAAGAAGCCGAGAGATGTCATTAAATCTCTCAATAATTCATGAATAACAGTTTGATCATAATCGGATGTAGATCTGACAGGAATCATTATCGGAAGATGAATAATAGACTACCTCTTTAGCCATGAGACAAATTTCATCATCCGATCCAAAATCGATGAGGATGATGATGATGATGATGATTTTCTTGACTCCTTCTCCTCGGCTAAGAGAGCCCTTTGATACGCAAATCTCTTGTCTCTCTTTTTCCTTTTCTCTTCCCTTTCTTTAGGAGTCGATTGAGGACAATCATAAGCTGAAGTGTCTGGCTTGTTGCACGTGTAGCAAGTGTCACTCATGTCTGTTTTAGGGCTGGAAGGATTTCTTTTGACGGGTGATCTGAATCTTCTACTTTGGCTCCTGCTTTTGTCATCATCATGTAGACTCATCTTCCTTTCTTCTTGATTTGGATCTTGATCTATCCTTATCTCGCAAATCTCAATTTATTTCGTTTATACTTCATTCTTAATCTGTCATACCTTTTGGTGAGCAGAGATAGGTCAGCTCCTACAGACTTCGGTTGACATCTTGTCTTCTTTGTGACAAAGGCGACAGACTTGGATGAGGTGCTCGACTCCATCTCATCCTCCTCATCTTCTATTTGAATGTCATACTCTAGAGCTTTAAGATGAGAGAACAAAGTATGTTGAGTAATAGAAGATAAATTCTGAGTTGCTTTAAGGATATTGGATTTCTCTCTCCATCTCTTGGTTAATGATCTCGGAATCTTGTTATTAATCTCCTTCTCATTATAGTTCTTTCCTAGGTCACCGCTTTGTTGAGGAGATTCACAACCTTACATCTAGCTGATCCATGATTCATTTTCCTTCATTTTGAATGTATCAAATGCGTGCAAGACCGACTTGACTTGTTCTCTTTTACTTGTTCCGATCCCTCACAAACATTTGCCAGAGTCTCCGCCACATTTCTTTGGTTGTTTTGCATCTCTTAACCTTCTCTATCCAATCTTTACTTAGAGTCTCAATGATTTCAGTTCGAGCTACTTGATCGAGATTGTGGATCTTTCTTTCATCATTTGTCAATTCGTAACTCTTTTTCTCTTGTCTGCAGTTCCGGATTGGTGACTCGGCGCAGTGCTAGTGCCTCCATGATAAAATTTCATAGGTCCTTCTTCAAGAACCTCTTCCATCCTATCATGGATGGCCTTGAGGTGATTCTCCATCCCGAATTTCATTAATCATAATCTTCAATAGAAAATTCAGGTAAATTCTGGACTTCTTGCTTTTTCCCGATGACATGATGAGATAAAGAAACAAAATACTCCACAAAAACTTATTAGTAGCACTGTTAGTAACAATAAAGAGAATGAAGAAAATCAAGAAAATTTCAGAATCTTAGTTAAGACCTAAAATCAATATCGTAACGACTTAACACTTCTACGATACCACTTGTTGGTCCCGATTAGTTGAGCGATTAGGTAAAATGTGTATCGAGCGTTCTAGAAAAAATCTAGAAGGGGGTTGAATAGATTTTTCAGATTTTACAAATCTTTCAAAATTTATTCAAAGTACCAAAGTGACACAAATAAATTTTAAAGATAATCTCAACTTTGTTAAGATCAAAAGCAAATTGATATTGATTTTAACTTTGATTCGAAATTAACCTTTGAATGATAAAATGTAAATTGAGCAGAGATAAGTAAATAAAGCAAGAAAGAACACCAGATTTTATAGTGGTTCGGATTATAACAATCCTACATCCACTCTCCTTCTCCAACTTGAAGAAGGGACACCGCTTACTACTTTTCTTACTTCACACTTACAACTTACAACTTACAACTTTTCTTCAAATCTTCAAAGTACTCCTAACTCCTTGATGAATCTAAGAATTACAGTGAATAAAGGATTTTGAAGATTACAAGAGAAGTGTTCTATAAGCACTTGGAATTTTTTAAAACTCTTTCGAAAATACTTTGTGAATTGAAAATGAATAGTAAATAGTGTGAAAAATCAAACTTGCATAAGTATATTGAAAAATAAAATCTAGACCTATTTATAAGTCTGAAAAGACAGTTAGTTTGTTAGTCGATTCTAACAAACTCGAAATCGCTTTAACAAACTTAATCTTGAAAATCGTTTCTTGACCTAAGCTGATTTCTTCTACTCGTCAAATGACTTGGTGAAGACTTGCCTTTCTTATTCTACTCGGCTTATCTTGACCTCGTCTGAGCTCTTCATAATTGTCTCCTGCAGATGACTAGACTTGAGCTTATCTACAAATGACTTACAATTTCGATCTCCGGTGACTTAATCGAGTCCTTGACCTAGTCTCGAATGACTTAGTCTTGAACTCGATCTTATTTGTTCTTCAACGTTGTCTGCTCATCGTATTGATCTTTTAACTCATCAAAACTTTATCTCGACCTAACAATCGAGTACTTAATCCTTTAGTCTGTCCACAATTGTTGTCTCCAAATAATAATACTCTAGGACCATCAATGATCTGGAAATTTGATAGTAGCTTCTTGTTATAAGTTATGTGTTGTGAACAACCACCGTCTATGTACCATATAGAAGCTAAGATCTCTTCCTTGAGTGATGATCCTGTGAATCTGAAAAACAGATTAGTTATAAGGTACCCTAGTGATCTTGGGTCCTTGAAGGTCAAACATCACTTTAGGTAACCAAACAAATATCTCATTCCCTAATAATAAATCGAGACATTATCTCTCCGCCAAATCTGTCTACAATTATATCACTTTTGAATGATAATTTGTTGTATTCAGATTTAGTAATTTTCTTGAACATAGAAAAAGTGGGATAGCATCTACTTCTCCCATCAAAAGGACAATAATAAGAATTTATTCTTATCTTGATTCTTGGAGTTCTCTTAGTCTTATAAGGAATTCTCACTGAATTTTTGTTTTCAGTCGGGAGATGCGATCCTTATTTGACTAAGTGGTTTCCAAGGACCAATTCTAATCTCTTTTGTGTTATCGATGCTTTCAAAAATTTCCTAGGTTTCGAACATCCGATTTACTATTTCTATCATAACCAAGACCTGCTTTTGTCATGGGATTTTTTAGAAGTATTATAGATGTGATCTATTGCCGATTGTGAATTATTAAGTTGACTTATTTTGAAGACAAGCTTCTCATTGTCTTTCTTAATTAAATCATTTTCAAAGACAGATTGTCTCAAATTTGTCTTTTAAAGATTTCAATTCATTTTCTAATCTTTCGCACAAGTTGGCTAATGTACTAGCCTCTCACTGGGGTAAACATTCCCCCTTGAATGTTTCCTCGATTCCGAGTAGTTCACCACCGCTTGCCTTTAATTAAAATCTGAATTTGATCTTTTAAAGTCAAATTTTCTGTCTCTAGCTATTTATAAGCAGCCAAGGACATCTTTAGGTCTCTCAATAACCCGTAAATAACAATTTGATCATTATCTCGAACCAGATTTACAGGAATCATTATCGGAAGAAGTATAATAGACTACCTCTTTAGCCATAAGACAAACTTCGCTGCCTCGATCCAAAATCGGATGAGGACGATAATGATGATGATTTTCTTGATTCCTTTTCTTCACGAGAAGAGCCCTTTGATATGCAAATCTCCTGTCTCTCTTTTTCCTTTTCTCTTCCCTTTCTTTAAGTGTTAGTGAGGACAATCATATTTGAAATGTCTGGCTTGTTACAGTGTAACAAGTGTCACTCTGTCCCGATTTAGGGCTAGTAGGATTTCTTTTAGCAGGAGATCTGAATCTCCTTTTCTGGATCCTACTCTTGTCATCATCTCGTAGAATCATCTTCCTTTCTTCTTGATCTCGGATCTCGGATCTGCCCTTACTCGCAAAACCTCAATTTGTTACGCTTATATTTCATTCTTAACTTCATACCTTTTGGTGAGTAAAGCCATCTGTTCCTTGAGAGATAGATCAACTCCTATAGATTCGGTTGTCATCTTGTCTTCTTTGTTGACATAAGCAATGATTTGGATGAGGTGCTCGACTCCATCTCATCTTCCTCATCTTCTATCCGAATGTCATACTCTAAAGCTTTAAGATGAGAAAATAAGGTATGATGAGTAATAGAAGATAAATTTTGGGTTGCTTTAAGGATATTAGACTTTTCTCTCCATCTCTTGGTCAAAGATCTCGGTATCTTATTGTTGATCTCCTTTTCTATATAGCTCTTTCCGAGATCACCGCTTTGTTGAGAAGATTTGTTAATCTCACATCTAGCCGATCCACTGCTTTCATTCTCCTTCATCTTGAAGGTATCAAAGGCATGTAATACTGATCGCACTTATTCTCTTTCACTTGGTCGATCCTTCACAATCATTTGCAAGTGTCCGCCACATCTCCATAGCTGATTTGCATCTTTTAACTTTTTCAATCCAGTCTTTACTTAGAGTTTCAATGATTTCTGTCCTAGCTACCCGGTCTAGGTTGTGGATTTTCCTCTCTTCACTTGTCAGCTTACGAACTCTTTTTCTCCCGTCTCGACTCTGGTTTCAGGTGACTCGGTGCCATTATCGGTGCTTCCATGATAAAATTTAATAGGTCCTTCTTCAAGAACCTCCTCCATCCTATCATGGATTGCCTTGAGATGATTTTTCCATCCCGAATTTCCAATAGTCATATTCTTCAATTGAAAATTTAGGTAGACTGGATTTCTTGTTCTTGCTGAAGACATGATGAGATAGGAAAACAAAAACACTCCACAATCTTGTTAGTAGCACAGCTTAATAAAAATAAAGAAGACGAAGAAAATCAAGAACAAATTTGAGAATCTTAGTTAAGACCTAAAATCAATATCGGAAACTGACTTAACACTACTCGATACCACTTGTTGGTCCCGATTAGTTGAGCAGATTAGACAAAACTTGAACCGGCCTTCTAGGAAAAATCTAGAAGGGGGTTGAATAGATTTTTAGATTTTTACAAATCTCTCAAGACTTATTCAAAACACCCAAGTAGCACAGAAAATTTCAATTTAATCTCAACTTTACTAAGATCAAAAGCACACCGATATTTTAGTTATAACTTGAATTTTGAATTTAATCTTGGATTGATAAGTGACAATTGAAAGAAGCAGAGATAAGTAAATGAAAGCAATAAAGAACAACAGATTTATAGTGGTTCGGATTATAACAATCCTACATCCACTCTCCTTCTCCAAACTTTGAAGAAGGGTCTCTTCCACTAGCTTACTTACTCACTTTCCAACGTACATCTTACAATTTACAAAGATCTTCAAATCATCAAACTCCTAAACAATTCTCGGGGAAAACTAACTCTATAGTGATAGAAGTGTATTTGAAGAAGTATAAGATAGTGTTCTATAAACACTTAGAAAGATCTATGAAGAACTCCTTGAAAACGATTTTGTGTTTTTAAAAACTTGTGAATTGTGAGAATATATTGCTGAATTAATAACTCGTGTATGATAGTGGCTTATAAATACTATAAAAACTATGAACGTAAATAACGTTCTTGTTTGTGAATATGAACTTTGTGAGTGCTTGATTGTGTTACAAGTTGCTTGTGATTCTCGAAATACAAAAGTTATTCTATTCTAAACAAAAGACCTATTTATAGAGAGTTGATGCTTGGTGGTTGTAACTTCCTTGTTGACTCTTCTCTTGTTTGTTATAACCAACTAATCGAATCTTGTAATCGCTTCTTGATTAGTTATAAGCTGTTCTTGAAATTGCTTGGTTTTCTAACATCAAGTCGTCTTCTTTCCTCGGCTTCAAACGTGGTCCACCTCATCTAATTTTCTTCATGTCTTCATATTTTGTCAATCTTGAAGTGTCGATCGTCTGCTAGCTTGTTGGTCCCACGAATTGAGAATATTAAAAAGAACCTTGAAACAACCTTCTAGGGAAAATCTAGAAGGGGGTTGAATAGATTTTCAAACTTTTCCAAAAACTAGAAAATTAATTCAAGGAAACAAAGTTTACATAGCGGAAAGCAAGTTTAAACTCAATTTTAAACGGATCAAAAGCGATCGATTACAAGTCGATTCTGAATCTGAAATTGAGTTTGATTAAAAATTGAAATTGATTAAGAACAGATAAGTAGGAAAGCAGTAAAGAACACAACAATTTATAGTGGTTCGGATCTAACTAATCCTACATCCACTCTCCTTCGCAACTTGAAGAAGGGTCTCATCCACTACTTACTTACTCACTTGCAATCATACAACTTACAACTTTTCAATGATGATCTTTTAATCTTCAACCTATCTTTGACTCCTAAACTTTTCGAAACTCTAACTATACAGTGCAAGAGTGTGTTGAAGATGTACAAAGTAGTGTTCTATAAACACTTAGAACTTGTGAAAAAAACTCTTTGAAAAACTTGGGTGAATTCTTAGAAAGCTTGTGAATTATGAATGTGAGAATGCGAGAATGAATTCGTTGAAAAATAAAGTTGTGCCTAGACTTATTTATAAGCTCGAGAGACAGTTAGTTTGTTGTAACAAACTAAAAACATCTAACAAACTTAATCTTGATAAGCGCCCGACTTGGTGATCTTGATCTAGTCGTCTGCGGTGACTTGGAGAAGACTTGTCTTTCTTATTCTACTCGGCTTGTCTTGACCTCGTCGAGCTCTACATAGTTGTCTCCTGCCAGATGACTTGTTTCAAGCTTGTCTTCGATGACCTTTGCCTCTTTAATCCTCGAGATGACTTATCCATCTCTACCTAGTCCGATCGGCCTAGTCTTTGGATCTTCATCTCATTTGTTCTTGAAGTTGGCTGATCATCGAAGTTGATCCTTGTCGACTTCTTTTAACTCATCAAAACTTCTTGATCTAACAGGGTTGAATAGATTATCTAAACTTTTCACAAAATTCAGATTCTCAATTCAAAGTTAAGTTGTAAACCCTAAGATCAAAGTGTCGTGAGCTTGATTTATATACCTTTTTTTGCAAAATTGTCTCTTTATATTAATGGTTGATAACCCTAGCAATAGGCGAGAGTTGAGCTAACATGATTAGGTGTTAATCGGGTTATAATTTTGCATGATTGTATGAATTATGGACTCCATAATTGAGAGATTGGAAGGACTAAGAATACTCACATTAGGCATTGTGGATATTAATGGAGTGATTAATTTCATGATGGTTTATGCTTTCTAATTTGATTGATTTGCACTTGGATACAATCATAGCTTGTTAATCATTGAATCCTTGATTGAGATTATCCCTTGCACCCCATTCCCCATTTGTTTTAGCTTGTTTGATATTGCATCTTAAGTGTTTGATTAATTACTTGCATAGTTTTAGCATTTTAATTCTTGCCATATTATTGTAGTGTTTAGTGCCACCCATCCTTGCAACAATAGTCATTTAGAACTTGTATCCTTAGGGCCTTACTTGCATACTTACTCCCTTGGGTTCGATTTATTGATTGGTCTTGTTGGTCCCACGAGTTGAGTATAATAAAGACAAACTTGAAACAGCCTTCTAGGGAAAATCTAGAAGGGGGTTGAATAGATTTTTAAATTTTTCCGAAAACAAGAAAATCAATCCAGGATACCAAAGTTTACACAAATGGAAATCAGTTTTAAACTCAACTTTAAATGGATCCTAAGCAATTTGATAACAAGTCTAATTGTGAATCTAAAATTGTACTTGATTAATAGTTGAAATTGAATAAGAACAAATAAGTAAAGAAAGCAATAAAGAACACAACGATTTATAGTGGTTTGGATCAAACGATCCCACGTCCACTCTCCTCCTTCAACTTGAAGAAGGGTCTCTACTTACTTTCTACCTTCTTCCTTCTTACTTACTTACTTACGGTGCGAGTTCTTCACCTTGCAATCTTCTTCTCTAAATTTTGAATTCTAATGGCTTGAAGATATGTGTGAGTAGTGTTCTATAAACACTAAAAACTAAGAATGTGAAGAACGTTCGTGCGTGATTACAATATTTGTGAATGCTATTTGTGTATTGAAAATACTTAGTGAATCTGTGAAATTACAAAGTTAATTTTACTCTAATTTCTAGATCTATTTATAGAGACCTTTGTTGGCGATTGTAACTTCCTTGCTGATTCTTCTTCGATTAGTTATAACAAACTAATCTGAATCTTATAACTTCTTCTTGGTTGATTATAACCGCTTCTTGAAAGCGCTTGAAATTTCCTAACACTTCATTGTCTTCTCTTTAGGCTTGATTCACCTTGTTCTGCGTCTTAGTCTTGGTCTAGATCGTCTGCATTTGTCGTCCTTGACCTCATCTATCTTCCTCGATCTGTCTTCATCGATTTCTTGTCATCGTCGACTTTTGTCCTCATCTCGACTCCTTGTCCTCATCCGATAGTTTGTGAGTCCTTATCTATACTTTGTACTTAGTTTTATTTACATATCATTACTACATCACTGCCTATACAAGATACTCAAATTTGGTCATCCTATATTATATTTTAACTCATCAAAACTAAATACAACATTCTTCCTAACAATTTACCCCTTTTTGATGATGTTAAAACATAGCTCAAGAAAAGAAAAAGTGTTAGTAATCTTGAAAGATAAGAATTTTACAATGTATACAAATAAGTCACTTAGTCGGATAATCGAGCAATAGACTTCATAGTCGAGATAATCGAGCAACAAGAATCCTCAAATAAGACGATTAAAGTCAGGTAGACGAAGCAAACAAGATAGACAAGATTAATGTACTCAGATGACTTAGTGTTATAAAATTTTAGTCAAGTTAATTTTAGATAGTCATACCAAGAATTGATCAGAAAATTAAAATCAAAGCAAGTTAGTTAAACAACTAATTTATGAGAGTAGTTCAAACCTATATTCACACATACTTCGGATACATAAAAACTAACACATTCTCCACATTGATCGGAGCGGATAATCGACGAGGGATTATAAGAAAAGACTTAGTCGTCTCAGAAATTGACTTGGTGAAGATTTTCCTTTCTTATTCTACTCAGCTTGTCTTGACCTCGTCCGAGCTCTTCATTGTTGTCTCCAGCAGATGACTACCTCAAGCTTGTCTTGAGATAACCTTTGCTTCTTCGACCTTAGTGACTTTTCTAGCCTTCCTTAGTCCGATCAGCCTAGTGCTAGGACTCTACCTCACTGTTCTACACAATTAGTCTGGTCATCTAACTTTGTATGAGTTGACTCCGGTCGACCTCTTTTAACTCATCAAAACTTCTTCTCGGTCTAACACTAAGTCACCTAGTTTCTGGATCCCCGCAAAGAATTGCAGGTATGATCATTGGCTCCCGCATCTACACACCAGTCTTTGGTAGATAACACCGCTAAACATGTTTCAATAGTTAGTGAATAAGATATACCTTCTTTGTTTTCCTTTTTACGGGAGTGATTGGAGTGAATTGATGCATGTTTTTAGGGTGTATTTTAGTGCAAAAAGTGATCAAAAGTGCTAGATTTTGTGCCTAAATGTGTAGAGTATCACTACTTTGCTCGAATTGATTACCATCTCTTGTTCTCGAAGGTTCCATCGGTGCATAGGCGAGTGCGACCATGTCGGCATTGAATTCTCAATAAGCAAGGTCGATTAAGTATTGGTAGAACTTGGAATCCTTTTCTTCAAACTAGACATGGAAGGTGATGTTCTCTTCAAGTCCCCATTTGATCTTCTTGCAGACGTGGAAGGTAAAATCCACTCGCCTCATATGATCTCCACATCTCCCGATCTCCCATCGGTAAGAACTCCTTGGGTACTACATCGCTTCAAGGAATGGTCGGAAGATTTCGACTCCTTGCTCATCACGGCCTGTCCGAACCCACCTCCATTGCTTTCTGTCATAGAATTTACCCTGCCTTCTCCTGCTCCCTCCTCTTCTTAGCGTCCCTTCTCTTGTACTTCTCATTTTCTTCCCTTTTCCTCTTGAGAATTTTTTCTTCTTCTTCTATCTCGGCACAGGACTTTGGTTTGCTTGCGGCTTTGGCTTTCCCACTGGCATAGATGAGGATGAAGGATATTTGATTGATCGGATGGGGACAGGATCTTGAGCAGCGAGGTAATTCTTGCAATTGCTTTCAGTTTTAGGCTCGGATTCAATGGATTCAGTTGCCTTTGTCCTTCGTGCTGAGTCTCCTTAAAACTCTTTGAGACTTCTCGTCTGCTTTCTTCCTTTCTTCCTCGAGACTTCGCTTCCTCGCAGCTCTTCTAGCTTGAGGTTTAATGCCGAGATCTTGTCGTCTTGAACATCTATTCTTTTCTTGAGCTCACTCTCTTCCCCTTTTGACATCAACAAAGCGGGTATTGCGAGATAGTGGCTACCTGTTTAATTTGCCCCAAGAGCTCATTCCCGACAAATCCTTTTCTACTCTAGCCGATCATATCTTTTCTTATGTGCTACCTCCTCTCGTCTCGAACTCTCCTTCCAGAATTTGCTTTAGAATATTCGTGCACTGTCTTTCTCCATAGCCAAAGCTCATTTTCAATACTTGAGAGAAGGATGCCTCTTTCGCGATCCATGACTCCTTGACACGGTCCTCGGCAGAATTTCGATTTGGGAATATGCATTTGAGACATCTTGTCTAACCCATTCTCCTTGAGCCTTCTCTTCTTTGGCATTTCTTTGCTTGACCTTGGCCATGTGCTCCTCGTGTCTCGATTAGGAAAAGTAGAGGTCTATTTTTGTCTTCTCATGTACTGCAGCCTCTACATTTTCCTTGATGGATGATGAAATGACACTTGGAACCGGTAGAAAGGCATTTAGACAGGCTCTCTTCGATTTGCTACTTCTTCTTTCAGGGCCTCCACCTCGGATACGAGACGCGAGAGGATGAAGGCATTGCCAATTCTTGAGATGGATAAGATAGAGTTAAATCTATCTCCTCTATAGGCACTTCGGCTTCCACAGAATGGAGGAGAATCGCCCAATGTATCTTAGTTCTTGGCTCGAGATAATTCTTCCTCCACTAGCAACTGCCCTTCCATCTGCTCTGTTTGTGCCTCCCAGTGTATCCATCTCACTGGCTCATCGGCAGCTCCACCAATGACCTCCTCTGGTTTCTCCACCTCCATTCCTTTCCCGAGACTCCTCTTCACCCTTTTTCTCCTCTCGCCTTATCTTTCCCTTCGTCTTCCTTCTCCTTTATCTCTTCTCAGTTGCATATCCCCAAGGTATACCTCTTTGCAAGATGTAGTAATAGAAATTACTTTCCGAAAGGATTTCAAAGAAATGATTTCGATGGGCCTTCTTGAGGACTTGTTTCTTCCAGATAGACAAGTCATTTCCTCTGCCTCGTGATTGGAGTAGTTTTTTCGGGTAAGTGTTATTAAGACCAATCAACAAATATCGAACCCATGGGAAAAAATATGCACATGAGGCCCTAGAAATACGAAGTTCTTAGTGACTATTGATGCAACAAGGGATGACACTAACACTACCTAACACTTGCAAGATATAAACTAAAATCAAGCAAACAAATGATCGAACACTTAAGATGCGAGAACAAAAACAACAATAAATGGTGGATAGAGGTGCTTGGATTAACATCCATCAACGAATCATCAATCAACAAGCTATAATTGAATCAAATTGCAAATCAACTAAGATAGAAAGCATAAACCATCATGAAATTAATCACTCCATTAATAACATAATGCCTAATGTGAGTATCCTTAATCCTTCCCATCTCTCAATGTAGAAGTCCCCAATTCATACAATCATGTAAAATTGTAACCCGATTAACACCTAATCACGTTAGCGCAGCTCTCGCCTATAGCTAGGGTGATCAACCATTAATCTAAAGAGGCAATTTTACACGAAGCACAATTAAGAATCACAATTAGGAAACAAACTAACGTGAGTATCCTTAGTGCAACTAATCTCTCGATTCCGAAAGCACCCAATCTACACATTCATACATAATTATAACCCGATTAATCCCGGATCACGTTAGCGCAGCTCTCGCCTATAGCTAGGGTGAGCAAACACTAATATAAAGAGATAATTATGCACGAAGCACACTTGAGAATCACAATTAGTAAGCAATCTACTAAATTGATCTCCAATCATTAACAATTATAACATAGTCAATCAAATCATCATCAATTTCAATTAACCCAAGCACAAGAGAGTTAGCCCATGGTACCACAAACAATACACATGGAAAGAAGATAGAATTGATCAAACACAAAGCAAATCAAAATAATTAAGAAATTAAACAGACAAAAGAGGAAAAACATCACCAAATGGATCTTCAATTAACCAAAATAAGAATGCTTGAGTCTTCAACACCAATCTTCAAATGAAATACAAGCTTGAATTGAAGGAATAACAAGGATCTAGAGCTAATCTATAGCTAATCTACCAACATCAATTGAAATCTAATTTTAATTCTAATCTACCTACAAGGGAGAAATGGCTTGGGGCCTGAGAAATCGCCCCAAAACCGCTTACTAATCGCTATTATGAATTGTTTTTAAGTTGTCCCCGAATGCTCGCTTCAGCTCTCTTAAATACAAAATTCTGAAAAACCTCCCCCTCGAGTCGAGGGTCAGGCCTCGACTCGAGGCCCTTTCTTTGTCCTCTCCCTCGGCTCGAGAGTCAGCCCTCGAGTCAAGGCTCCTGCCTTTTCTTCAATTTTAGTCTTTTACGCACAGCCCTTGACTCGAGGCTCTTGCTCGTCGATCGAGCTCGATTCCGTGGCACTTTTCTCAGCGGGGCTTCGGCCCCGACCCCGCTTGTCGTCCGATATGTTCGTCTCTTCATTCTAAGCCTAATGGTACTCTCGGATTGGCAAAATTCCACCGAACTACATACAAAATGGACGAAAAACATCAAAAACTCACCAAGTAATACTTTTAAAGCAAATAAGTGATACTCTAGACATTTATGCATAGAAATCATCACTTTGATCACACCCCTAAAAACATGCATCAATTCACTCCAATCATACCCCCAAACTTGAAGTGTTGCTCGTCCTCGAGCAACGTGAGAAACTAAGCACAAAGGAGTGAATTGATTGCAATTATGTCACATGGCACTATAGACGAAGTAGAAGACAATCAAACTCATCAATGATCATAAGTATCAATGCAACTATCCACTAGCAATCAAGATGAATCATGCTCAAACAAATGCTCAATCAAACACTTAACACGTTGCTCCTTCCATGGAGTGTTTCACTCTTCACTCAAGTGTATAAAGGTATGATGCTCTCAATCATCAAATTCATAAACTTTCACACCATATGCTTGTCAAAAGACTTAATCTCAATCAAAATCATTTGTGATCAATCAAGAATCAAAGAGGTCTTTCTTCTAGGTTGTAATGTAAGCTCTTTGGATAGGTGGGATGTTTTTGGATAAGAGTGACTAAGTAGTAGAGACTTGAATGAAAGCTAAGCTTTACAAACACATCTCTTCTCTTTTTATCAAGTAACACTCTTTCTTTTGCACTTTTAAGATCAATCCACCATCCACTTAAGCTTTCTTTTTCACTTAAGCTCATAAATTGAATTTTTCCTTCACTTTATGTTCACATTTTCACAATTCAATTTTTCTTCACAACCTTTCTTCTTCCAAGCATCATCACTTAGCTCATCATCTTCCACCACACTTAGCAATCAAATCACCATCATTAGCCAACAATCAAGCTCTACTAAGCATAGGATAAGAAGTCTCATAGAAATAGGCAAAAATGGTTTCAATTTCACTTGGATTGCCAAAGAGTAAGGAATATAAGGCTCAACATGGCTCACTAAGGAAATAAAATGTGTTTGGTGGGAAAAATTTGGCAAAGTGACTCATCATAGCAAACATGGCCTCTTATCATTTTCATGAAATCACACAAAGATCAATATCAACAAGTCGAATGGCAAGTTCTAGCATACAAATCATGAATGATGCACTCAAAAGAAATCAATCAAGCGTATAAGATGTACGATTATAAAGGCACAAAAGCACACGGGCTTAAATTAAGCAATGAATCAAGCATTATCAATTACCTCCATCTTTACATAATTAATCAAGAATGCTAGCTTCAAGCTACAAATCTACTAATGATCAAATCTAAATCCAATAAATCTTGTAAATCAAGCACAAGTGCTCATGTACATAAATCCAAGCATACTCACTACATCAAAAATGATACTACAAAATATGACAACAAATCCACGATATAGCTCAAAATCAAGGCTAGCTCTAAATCATAGGAACAAGGAATCCAAAGGTCAATCATGATATAAACATCAATAGACAATAAAGCTCAAATGGATCAAGAGAATAAAAATCATCATCAAAATCATCAAACAATCCAAATCATCACATCAAAGAGTACAATCACCATCAAAAGTACAAATCATCAAGAAGATAAGACTCTAAAAACTAAAGATAGGGAATGAGGAATAGGGGATAGCCCTAAGAGTCGGACGGCGGCATTGGAGGAGGGTAGTGGCCCGGCCCAAAATTCCACGAGCCGAACTGGCCAGAAGAGGGCATACATGTCTTGCCGAGTCCGACGCGTCTCCTCTATCATCCTATACATCTCATCCTGTCAAGTCGGGCTCTTGATATGCATCCTCCGATTATCGGCCCACATCTCCTCGGGCCAACACCCACGGCCTCTGTGATGAGCTCCCACCCTCATACTCACGACTCCTCATCTCATCCTCGCGGTACATGTTAATTTCGGGCTGATAATCTTCGCCCATCTGCACTGGCACTGCCTCGCTCGGCTCCTCATACTTCATCCTCCTCATCGCCTCCGGCCTACTGCCTCGCTCTCCTCTCTCGCAGCACCCTCACCCCCGATCATCTCCCGATCCGATCGGCCGCCCTCATCATCATCGCCATCGCCCTCATCTTGGAGATTAACTCCATACTCTCTCGTATAGGCATCGATCGCCTCAAGATGACGCTGTGACCACATATGCAGATTGATGGTCACGAAAGCAAGACAACCAAACACTGTAGTCAACCTCTTATGTGGAAGAGGGAATCGGCCACCGTGGTGCCGCTGGAAGCACCATGTCCTACCAATGCGGCCGAGTGCCCTCATGTGCCGCATGGTATCAAGTGTATGATCGGGGCCCTCTAATGCTCGAGGTTGTGAGTGGGAATGCCGAAGTGCTTCGCCATCGAGTGATCATCCCTCCAAAATTAATCTTCTTGAACTTTGTACTCGTGGCTCTCTCAAATAGATAACATAGGTATGCGGCGGCGTTGAACTTTACTCCGTGGAGAAAACACCAAATGACATATAGCTCCTCGGACACCACGGCTCCACCCTTCGGTCTCGCGAATATAGTGCTCGCGAGAATCTTCTCCAAGTAACGAACTACCGGGTTCGGATATGGGTGCTCTTCGACTTCCCGGAACAAACTCAGCCGAACCGGCGCCCGAGATCGAAATCTGCCTCCAAAACTTCTTGGTGTTGTACTCCTTCCTAATGTTAAGTGGTGATCTATCGGGGTCAGTGGGTGTACCAAGGATCTCGTTGGCCTCGTCCCACGGTCAACTCGTACTCATTCCCCATCAACTCGAATGTAATGCTCCTAGAGAACTTGGCCCTCCTGGCCTTATGGACCTTGACAAAGGCACAAAAACTCTAAAGTGGGCCCGAGATAAGTCCTAGGCCTCTTTGCTAAGAAGCCCCCATGTCGATCTCGCTCAAAAGTCGAGGGATATCATGCTCAATCCCCATAGACAACATACGCCGTGATCAACAAGTTGGGTCTTAACCACCCTATTATATAGCTCGGAGTAGAGATCAATATGCTTCCTCCATTGATGGTCATCCCACCGAATTCCGAGTTCGGCGGGCATACGATGAGCAAATCTGATGGCTCTCTCTCGTCTCGAACCCCTTCCTCCGAGAGGTTGTTTAAATCGGCTCCTCTAAACATTTTTCTCGCAAAACATTCGCAAAGGCAAAAATTAATTACCATAGAATAGGAATATGAGCAACGAATGATATCCATCTTGCCATGAACAAGTCAATAATCACCCAAAAACTATCCAATCACAACAATTCCTAGTGACTAATCAATAAACCCCAACAATTGGTCAAAGAGTCAACTAAACCAAATACCATCAATAGAAGTGCCCACATACTCCTCAAAATATACATACTTAACTAGAATGGCTTAGACAATGAAAATCACCATGTAGGCTCACTAAGATCATACAAATATGCTCCAAAACTATATCGAATAATAACAAGCCAACTAGCAAGTAATTCAACACATAGCATCACCAAAATTGCACTTCCATCATCAATACTCAACTCATCTTGACCAAATGAACAAAGATAATATCACTAGGAATTCTCAACTTTGCCAAAAATTCATTTTCTAGCCAAATTCCTCAAATAATCGAGCAAAATATTATCTTCAATCCTATGCATGCTCCTAAACTTATTAATCAATTCAAATCCTCTCATCAATGGCTTCAATTCATGCTAAACAAACATGCATATAAGGTGCTTGACAAAATGCCCAAAAGAAAATTCCAAATCGAAGAATTCTAGCACAAATCATAACACCTATGCAAATAATCATCACAACTATGAAATTGAAAGCTAATAGACAATGAATTACGTACCTTGTTGATCGAATTCGGACTAGAAATGTGCAATTGGAAGACCCACTCAATATTCCACAAAATCCCCAAATTTGGAATTCAAAAACCCTCAAAATTCTCACTTGATGCAAATGTGATGACAATATGGTGAAAGGAGGATGAATGAACAGGTGAAAATGAGCCAAATTGACCGGAAAATATGTATGGGGACTAAGGGGATCGTCAAAAGCTCTAACTCCTCGAGTCATGCTACGCTAATTTCGAAACTGCGTTTTTATAAAGACACTAGCCTCGAGTCGAGGGTCAGGCCTCGACTCGAGGAACGCTGCAATTTAAAAGCCTCGACTCGAGGTCTCACGCACGACTCGGGGATATGAAAATGAACTCCTCTCGACTCGAGGAATGTGCTATTTTTAGAATTTTTTCTAAGTGTTGATGCCTCGACCTGGGCTGTGCAACCTCGACCACCGGGTCGAGACCATGGCAATTTTATGAAAATCCGAGACCGACCCGACCCCGAAACTCCTAAAAATGACCTCTATGCCCCTAACGAACCCAAATATGCAAGAAATTACCGTTTTGGTCCCTCGATTTAAGCCCGGTCGCTCATTCGATCGAGAAGACCGGTTCTCTTCCTTTTGCTCATTTTAATCAACTTTTAAGCTCTCCTTTCCTTCTCGATTCTTGAATTCCTTTGCAATTTCGATCCTTTTTCCAATCCACGAGTGAAGTATCCTACAAACGGCAAACAAATCATCAAATAATCATCACTAAGAGATGCATTTCTACCCTAAATGTCACACACCCCCAAACTTGAATGATGACATGCATTCATGTTTGGCTCAAAATATATGCAACACATAATGATATCAACAATACGCTCAACACTATATGAATCCCAAAGCATAGAGCATAATTTCCTAAGCATTAGCAATTAAGTAGCAAGCCAAATCTCCCAAAACTAAACAAAGACACTAATCTACCAAAAACACACAAAAGCAAATAAAAGGATGGGTTGCCTCCCATCAAGCGCTATTTTTATTGTCATTTGCCGGACTTATTTGTTCACGTTCAACGTTCTTCATCGGAATGGCCAAGGGTAGCGATCCTCCTTCCCATTATATCTCAACCTTTGTACTTCGAAATCAAGGAGGTTCACCAAATAGATAGGACAACCACATATAGAAATGCAAAGTGTCCATGGTTGTCCCCCTTTCTCTCTTGTCATCCTTCTTTTCCATTCTTGCCTTCAAGGATGCCCAAGCGCTTCTTCAATTCTTCCCTATAGTCAAAATTCACAAGAGGCATAATCAAATCATTAGAAGCATCAATTTCAATTAAATCACAAATTGAAGAGTTTGAAGGTATTGGAAAGCTCATTTCATTCTTCAATGCTTCATTAGATGCTTTTAGATTTTCATCCTCATTAAAGCTCATGTCCATTAATGGACACTCCTCTTCCTCACTTTTGCCAAGGAAATTTTCTACTTCATCCTCATTGCTTGGACCCTCTCTTTTCTTGTCTTTCCATTCACTTTCTTCCTCCCCTTCTTCTTCATGATTCTCCATGATGGTTATGTTCTTTACTTGGCGTAGGAAATATTTGAGTTGATTTTTATAAACATGACATGAACTTCGGTGATCTCCATGTTCCCCTCTATCCATGAATTAACCTTTGCCTTGGTCTCATACATTTCTTCGTACAAGGGAAGCATTTCATCACACATAGGGTCATTTTCCTCAAACTTTTCCAACAAAACTCCAAGCATCTCTAGCAATATGGTTCTCACATCATGGAGTCCCCATTCTTCAAATTGAGGAGAAGCTTGTGACATTGGATAATCAAACTCATGGCTTCTCCTATCATCATAATAAGCCCTTTCTTCTTGAAATTCATATCCACATGGATCGAATTGATCATAACTCTCATAGTATGGGAACATCTCTTGAGGTTGGGGAGAAATTTCTTCATATATCCAATCTTCATAATTGGATGGAACTTGTTGCAATTGAGAAATATCTTCATAGTTCCTCCAATCCTCATAGCCAACTCCTTCAAAGTGTGGAGAATACTCTTGATTCCACATGTATGAGTTGTATCCTTCCATCTAGACACGATATCAAAGTATCAAATTCAAACAAAAATAACAAAACAAACAAAAATACAAAGGCAACAAGTAGCCACTTCAAATAATTCCTAAGTCTCACTTAGGGGTGGGAATAGGCCGAGGCTACCCGATAGGGCCTACGGCCTCGGCCTACTAAAGCTGGCTCGGCTCGGCCCGTTTAATAAATAGGCCAGGCTCGGGCCTTTTAAGAAGCCTATTTAATTAAATAGGCCAGGCTTGAGCTTTCTTGTAGGCCTTTTAAGCCTAACAGCCGCCTATTTAACTATATATATAATAATATAATATATTATATTTACATAATATATATATATATATATATATATATATATTAATAATTGTGAGATACTTATATATTTTATCTCATAAATTTACATATTAGTAAAAGTATTAATAATAAACAAAATAACTTGTGTCACGTTAATTTACATAAGATTTTGTTATTGCTTTTGCTAATTGATAATTCTTGGTATGTTAATTTTATTCGTATTTTGAATTTTATAGTATTTACGGTGTAATATAAAAAATGTGATTTTAAAATTTAATGAAGAATAAAAAAGTTGCAAAAGAAAATAGGCCTTTAAAAGGCTTTCGTGCTGGCCTATTTATTAAAAAGGCCAGGCCGAGCCTTGAAAAAGCCTATTATAGATAATAGGCCAGGCTCGAGCCTAAAAATTATCTAATAGGCCTAGGCTTTCTTATGCAAAGCACGGCCTCGGCTCGGCCTATTCCCATCCCTAGTCTCACTTAAGGCGCAAAAACTAATTCCTGGCAACGGCGCCATTTGATTGGAGTAGTTTTTTCGGGTAAGCATTATTAAGACCAATCAACAAATATCGAACCCATGGGAAAAAGAATGCACATGAGGCCCTAGAAATACGAGTTCTTAGTGACTATTGATGCAACAAGGGATGACACTAAGACTACCAAATACTTGCAAGATACAAACTAAAATCAAGCAAACAAATGATCGAACACTTAAGATGCGAGAACAAAAACAACAATAAATGGTGGATAGAGGTGCTAGGATTAACATCCATCAACGAATCATCAATCAACAAGCTATAATTGAATCAAATTGCAAATCAACTAAGATAGAAAGCATAAACCATCATGAAATTAATCACTCCATTAATAACACAATGCCTAATATGAGTATCCTTAGTCCTTCACATTTCTCAATGTAGAAGTCCCCAATTCATACAATCATGTAAAATTGTAACCCGATTAACACCTAATCACGTTAGCGCAGCCTCTCGCCTATAGCTAGGGTGATCAACCATTAATCTAAAGAGGCAATTTTACACGAAGCACAATTAAGAATCACAATTAGGAAACAAACTAACGTGAGCATCCTTAGTGCAACTAATCTCTCGATTCCAAAGCACCCAATCTACACATTCATACATAATTATAACCCGATTAATCCCGGATCGAGTTAGCGCGGCTCTCGCCTATAGCTAGGGTGATCAAACACTAATCTAAAGAGATAATTATGCATGAAGCACACTTGAGAATCACAATTAGTAAGCAATCTACTCAATTGATCTCCAATCATCAACAATTATAGCATAGTCAATCAAATCATCATCAATTTCAATTAACCCAAGTACAATGAGTTAGCCCATGGTACCACAAACAATACCCATGGGAAGAAGATAGAATTGATCAAACACAAAGCAAATCAAAATAATTAAGAAATTAAAGAGGCAAAAGAGGAAAAACATCACCAAATGGATCTTCAATTAACCAAAATAGGAATGCTTGAGTCTTCAACACCAATCTTCAAATGAAATACAAGCTTGAATTGAAGGAATAACAAGGATCTAGAGCTAATCTATGGCTAATCTACCAACATCAATTGAAATCTAAATCTAATTCTAATTCTAATCTACCTACAAGGAAGAAATGGCTTGGTGCCCGAGAAATCGCCCCAAAACCGCTTACAAACTACTATTATGAATTGTTTTTAAGTTGTCCCCGAATGCTCTGCTTCACTCTCTTAAATACAAAATTCGAGAAACCTCCCCCTCGAGTCGAGGGTCAGGCCTCGACTCGAGGCCCTTGCTTTGTCCTCTCCCTCGACTCGAGGGTCAGCCCTCGAGTCGAGGCTCCTGCCTTTTCTTCAATTTTGGTCTTCTTTGCACAGCCCTCGACTTGAGGCTCTTGCTCCTCGATTAGAGCTCGAGTCCAGGGCACTTTTCTCGGCGGGGCTTCGGCCCCGACCTGTTTTAAATCCGATATGTTCGTCTCTTTATTCTAAGCCTAATGGTACTCTCGGATTGGCAAAATTCCACCGAACTACCTACAAAATAGACGAAAAACATAAAAAACTCACCAAGTAATACTTTTAAAGCAAATAAGTGATACTCTACACATTTATGCATAAAAATCAACACTTTGATCACTTTTGCACTAAAATAGGCCCTAAAAAGATGCATCAATTCACTCCAATCACCTCGGCTATGAGGATAGCAGTTTCTTCGAATGACCGCATCCTTATCCTTCTCAAAGAAGCTGTACGTCAACAAGTTCTCCTAGTAGATTGGGTTCATCTACTAAGGCTGACTCCTTCTTTAATAAGAACTTCTTCCCAACAATCCTTAGTGAGAGCTCGGTTGCTCCCATCTCTCCGAGAGGGATTTAGAAGATGAAGGTATAGGTTTAGCTCTGTTTGGGATGAGGAAAGGAAAGAGAATGGATCATTTGTAGGTTGGGGTTGAGTTGGACTTTTGGGAGTAGACCGTTTTAGAGGCTCGAGGCGGCGGTCTTGTCTCGCCTCTTCATCACCAGGTTGGGATGTGGAGGGTTGGGGCTCGGCATCCTCGGATGAGGAAGATGATGATGATGATGATGATGATTCGATAGCCTCCTCTTCTTCGGGTTCATCTCCGAGATGAGATGACCACCCTTTCTTCTTGTCCACGACACCCTGCAGCCTCGGTGAGACACTTCCCCCTTGGGAAGGCTGTCTTTTCAACCTCCTCTTGACTTCTTCATCCTCGGTCTCAGCGAGATGAGGACTCATCCTCTAGCACAGTCTCAACTTGCTTGGCCTTGGCTTTTCCAGCCCTCTTCTTTTGTCTTTGGTGGTGGAGTGGGCGTCCTCATCTCCTTGAATCGAGATGGTCCAAAAATTTTCTCATCTTTGACCAGCAGCCCCTTTTACTTGGTGTACTTCTTTACACCCTCCTTCGATCTAGGTACATGCCTCAATTTATGCTCGAGTATGATGGTGATCCTGGCCATCATACTTGTCACGTTCTTAAGGGACCATCTCATCAATTCCTTCGTAGTCGAGGTTTTCATAAATCTCTTCTTTTCCTCCATCAACCTCGAATATACTACCCTAGCCCAATTTATCTCTACTCCATCATAAATGGCCCTAAGGCAAAGATAATCTCGGTTTTGTCAAACCATCATGACTCTGCTTTGTTCTCCCAAGATGCACTTCGTCAGAATCGGCATCAATAATCTACATCGTCGTTTCAGCATTGGCCTTTTCAAATTTGTCGTAGAGTTCTGGTGAGACCTCCTCGCCATCAATCGAAAACTCTCCAAATAATCACTTGCCTTGTATGTGAACGGATTCTCACCTTGATTACTCAAACCGAAAATTTCACCCAAATCTTCAATTGACACTACCACCTTCTTATTTTTCCCTTTTGTACGAACCCTAGTTTCCAACTTGATTTCGGTAGATTTTGCTCTCGTCGGGAACTCAGCAGCAAGGTCATCAAGGGTTTTGTTCTGGGTAGGCTTCATCGCATGCAGTATTGCTTCAAACCCCTCGTTTCTAGTAATCGTAGGATTTCTCTGGTTTCGGGATCATTGGAAATATCCCATTCAACATACATACATCTCGAAATTGGTTTTGTCTCCGATAGAGGAGAGATCATACTCGTACTTGATGTTTGATTTCTTAGTGTCCGCCATTGAAGAGAGTATAAGGTTTTGGGAGGGAAAGGAAAGGTTTGAGTGAAATATGAAAGAGTTTTATGTGTGCGTAAATGAAATTATGCACACGTTCTTCTATTTAAATGGAAAGATATAATAATAAACAATTATAGAACTCATAATTGACTGTAAAAGTGTAATTTTGGGCTTTCGTGTCACCATTAATGCAATTATGACATTCAATTTTGAAAAGCGGAGGAAATAATATTAAATATGTCGTGCGTGATATTTCGACGGTTCATATTTCAGAAACCGCCTCCATTTCCGGCGCGTGAATGTTACTCGAGTGTAATTCAAAACTTTATTTGATAAAAATTCGGGTCCGTAGTAACTTCTTTCGAGACACGTAGTTACTTATTTTCTTTACTTTTCGATTAATTGGAACGATAAAATGAAAAGTTCACCACTTTTAATAAAAACAAAATCCTAACCCTTATCTTTTTATTTTGAAAAACAAAATATTTTTAATAAACTGAGTAAATTTATTTTTGAAGGAATAATATGATTATGATATTAAATTCATATATTAATTATATGAACTAATATGCATAATTTATTATAAGAGAAAGTTAGAAAATACTTCCCGATAATTCCACCTTATGCGGGTTGATCGCATCATTGTCTGCTTCATGATTATTTGGATAAGGAACTCTTGACATATGTTGAGAAATGTTTATCAAACTTTGTTTCTTCAAATCAAAGACACTTAAGCGCTTCATTAGTAACCTTTGTGAGTAAATCGGATAAGGTACATTTACTCATCCTGTTTGTTTAGGACAGATGACTACTATGTACTTATGCGAATTACTTCATGTCGATAAGTAAGTATCAAGTTGGTCTATGATTAATGGATTAATCCTTGATTCTTGATTCCTTTTATGGAGATCAATGATATCAGCTCTGTGATTTTCCATATGATCCTCTACTCGTTTGATACTTCTTTCTAGACATAGTAAAATAATTGAGAGAGACAAATAATGAACTACATAAGATAAGATTATAGATTGACTAAAGAAGCATTTAATAATCCTAATTCTACGTATAGTTGATTGGAGTAGTAATCGGGTAAGTGGTATTAAGACCAATCGC
Organism: Paraleonurus japonicus; assembly: GCA_030762865.1. NCBI lineage: Eukaryota > Viridiplantae > Streptophyta > Magnoliopsida > Lamiales > Lamiaceae > Paraleonurus > Paraleonurus japonicus. The sequence goes on from CM061060.1 coordinate 32,912,281, forward strand.
AAATATCGAATCCAAGGAAAAAGTATGCACGTTACGAGTTCTTAGTGACTATTGATGCAACAAGGGTTGTCACTAACACTACAAAACACTTGTAAAATTATAAACTAAAAATAAGCAAGCAAATGATCGAACACGAAAGATGTGAGAACAAAAACAACAATAAATGGGGAATTGGGGTGCTAGGGCTAACATCCATCAAGGAATCATCAATCAACAAGCTACAATTGAATCAAATTGCAAATCAACTAAGATAGAAAGCGTTAAACCATCATGAAATTATTCACTCCATTAAAATCACAATGCCTAATGTGAGTATCCTTAGTTCTTCCCATCTCTCAATGTAGAAGTCCCCAATTCATACAATCATGCCAAATTGCAACCCGATTAACACCTAATCACGTTAGCTCAACTCTCGCCTATTGCTAGGGTGACAAACCATTAATCTAAAGAGACAATTTTACATGAAGCACAATTAAGAATCACAATTACGAAACAAACTAATGTGAGTATCCTTAGTGCAACTAATCTCTCGATTTTGAAGCACCCAATCCATACGTTCATACACAATTATAACCCGATTAATCCGGATCACGTTAGCGCCGCTCTCACCTATAGCTAGGGTGATCAAACACTAATCTAAAGAGATAATTATGCATGAAGCACAATTTGAATCACAATTAGTAAGCAATCTACTCAATTGATCTCCAATCATCAACGATCATAGCATAGTCAATCAAATCATCATCAATTTCAATTAACCCAAGCACAAGAGAGTTATCCCATGGTGCCAAGGGCAAAATCCATGGGAAGAAGATAAGATTGAATAAATACAAAGCAAATCACAACAATTAAGAAATTGAAAAGAGATAAGAGGAAAAACATCACCAATTGATCTTTAATTAACAAAAATAGGAATTCTTGAGTGCTCAATACAAATCTCCAAATGAAATCCAAGCTTAAATTGATGGAGCAACAATGATCAAAAGCTAATCTAGAGCTAATCTAATCAACATTAATTGAAATCTAAATCTAATTCTACTTTCTACTCTACCTAAAGTGGGAAATTGGCTTGGGGCATAAGAAATCGCCCTAAAACCGCTCACAATCGCTCTAATCTAATCCCCTTTGTTATGCTCGCTTCTGCATTTAAATAGACGAAATCCTAAAAACTTTCCCCTCGAGGCCCTTGCAATTTTCCTCTCCCTCGACTCGAGTGTCAGCCCTAGAGTCGAGGCTTATGACGCTTTTTCCGATTTTGGTCCTTTCGGCCTCACCCTCAACTCGAGGCTCTTGGTCCTCGACGCAGCTCGAGACCAGTGGCACTATTTTTGAGCGGAGCTTCGGCCCGGCCCCGTTTTCATCCGATATGTTCGTCTCTACATTCTAAGCACACTGGAACTCTCGGATTGGCAAAATTCCACCGAATTACCTCGCAAAACGGATTTAAAAACATCAAATACTCATCAAGTAATACTTTTTAGGCAAATAAGTGATACTCTACACATTAATGCACAAAAATCAACACTTTGATCACTTTTTGCACTCAAATAAGCCCTAAAAACATGCATCAATTCACTCCAATCAATAGTTCTTTGAACCTTGTCTCTGCCGAGGAGGTTTTGTTAAGATATCGGCTCTTTGAATATCGGTCGAGAATCTTTTCAAGTCTCGATGTCACCTTTCTCAACATGGTCGCGAATGAAATGATGTCTTATGTCAACATGCTTGCATCCGGTATGTAAGAGGTTACGGGTAACAGCTATGACACTTATTACTATCACAAAAGATTGGTACATCTTTGGTGATAATATTATAGTCACTTAGCCGTTGACTAATCCAGATCGGTGAACAACAACTTCCACCTGCCATATACTCGGCTTCGGTTGAGGAAGTAGCTACAGAGGTTTGTTTCTTGGACAACCACGAAATCACCTTACTTCCAAGAAATTGGCAAGTACCAAATGTAGATTTCCTATCTATCTTACACCACCAAAATCTGAATGCGAGTATCCAGACAACTCGAAATTGTCATCACCGGATACCACACCCAACATTTACTTGTACCTTTTAAGTAGTTAAGAATTGTCTTTCTTTGCTTCAAGATGGCTTCTTTTCGCTTTAGCTTGAAATCGTGCGCAGACTGTCGATTTGCAAAAGAAATATCAGTCTACTAGCAGCTTAAATATAGTAATGAACCAATTAGACCTCGATACTCATTTTGATCTATCTTCCCCCTTTTCATCTGGATCCATTGAAAAGTTTGTCATCATAGGTATCTTGGCTTCTCGGCTGGTACATATTCCAAATTTTTCAATAAGATCTTTTGTGTATTTGGCTTGATTAATGAATATCCCCTTCTTTTGTCTCGCTTTGACTTGAAGTCCAAGGAAGTAGGTCATCTCTCCCATCATGGACATTTCAAATGCTTTTCATAAGATGACTAAATTCTTCACACAAAGATGTGTTTGTTGATCCAAAATAATATCATCAACATAAATACTGAACTAATAAAAGATCATCACCAAATTCTTTTCTAAATAGAGTTCTATCAATCTTACCTTTTACAAAACCATTTTGAATTAGATAATCAAACAAAGTATCATACCATGCTCTAAGTGCTTGTTTAAGTCCATATAGAGCCTTCCTTAACCTATAGACCTTGTCTCCTTTGGTAAAACCAGGAGGTTGCTCTACATAAACTTCCTCGGCTAGGATTCCATTAAGAAAAGATGACTTAATATCCATCGAAAAACTATGAATCTTTTAAAAGCGGCATAAGCTAAAAATAATCTTATGGCTTCCAGACGAGCCACCGGTGCAAAGGTTTCATCATAACCAATCCTCCGATTGTGAATAACCTTGAGCAACTAGTTTGGCTTTATTTCTTACCACAATATTGTTTTCATCTCTTTTATTTTTAAAGACCCATTTAGTTCCAATGAGTTTTTGATGATGAGGCCTTTCAACGAGCTCCCACACATCTTGTCTTTGAAATCGATTTAGTTTTTCTTGCATGGCGTTAATCCAGTTGGAATCGATTAGAGCCTCGGTAATAGAGTTAGGTTCAAGTAATGACACATAGCAACCGAACATACAATCATGATTTAGTTGGGTCCTAGTCTGGACACCGAGAGTTTAAATCTCCAATTATCTGCTCACTGGGTGATATGACATTACTTTCTTACCCTTATCTTTTACTATGGATGAAGTTTAATCAAGTATTTATTTCAAATGATTGTATTACCTTCGATGTTTCTACTGCTCATCTATGGCATTGGTTGTCATTCGATCACCGGTGAGGAAGAGCTTCAGGTTCTTTTTCTTTGTTTGAATCTGGTTCTTTCTCTTCATCCGAGTCCGATTCTTGATTGTAGAACTTTACGGTTGATACATTGATAGTCATCTCGATTGATTATGCGATATCATTGTGATGTCATTTGTTTTACTAAACTCAAAAGAAGATTCATCAAATACAACATGTGGAGGTTCTTCCACACACAAGGTTGTCTTATTAAAAATTCTAGAGTTAATATTTTTTTAACCCATTTAGTTTCCATTGATTTGACTTTGGTCCGAGCTACGTTTACAATTTGAATATTAACCAATAAGTTGTAAATTTTTGGAAATAGCCCGAAACCGCAATAGCAGTGTAATCGAACCGTCATTGCACACGTGGCATCCTATTTGTCTTTCTTTGTGTGTGTGGCGGTCTTGAGTGGATATTTATGTTTATGTGGCAATTTTGTTTGATATTTTTTGTTTATGTGGCATTATTTGTTTAAATAATTAATTAAAATAGTATAAAAATATAAACATTTGAAAGACAAATGATTTCATACTTTGATAAATAGATAAATTATTTTTATTTATTTTTAGGAAATATAAATTTATTTTTCAAAAATTAAATTTTGATTTCTATTTAAAATCTTTTATGATATCTAAATATCATAAAATAAATTAATTGTTCTCTCTCAATTTAATTGTAATTGTCCTAATTATTTTGTTTATAGGCAAAATAAATAATTTTAATAGTAAAATTTAACAAAATTTTATTTTTAATTGAAATTTTTTTGAACACTTTTTAATTGTAATTTTAACATATTTAATTCTCCCTAAATTTAAAATTAACAAAAAAATAGAATGTGGCATTCTTTATTTTAATAATTAAGTCCCCCACGTCCCCCACCCCTGTTATTCTCCCCCAATCTTCCCCCACCCCCGTTTCTCTCCCCCAATCTCCTCACTCACCCACGCTTCTTCCTCCAAACATCTGCGGTGGTAATGGTTCTAGGTTGGTGCTGGTCGCGACTCCGATACGCAGAGGTGATGGTTGTTGTGGCGCGAGAAGGATCTTTGTGCGGACGAGGCGGAATGAGGCCGAGCCGTGGTGGTCTTCTCGGAAAGATTTAGCCCCTCGAGGGGTTGAGTCGGCGACGGTGATGAATGGGTTGAATCGGCGATGGTAACGAATGGGTTGAGTCGACGACGGCCTGGCCGAGTCGACCAATTACATCGATGACGGCCTAGGCTGAATCGCGATGGCGGCAGCGGTGGCGAATGAAGGTCGCACGGCGTCGTGTGTTGCGGCGAGCTCGACGGGCGATGGCGATTCACGGCGGTGGCGAGAAGGGCTGCGCGACGCGATGGAGCCGACGACGAAGGTTTCGGATCGGTGGCGAAGCGACGCGACGGTGATGATTGGATGAAATTGGTGTTGTTGTTGCTGTTGGTTAGGGCATACGATGGGGTGCGGTTTTGGTGATGAAGATGGTGGTTTCACTTATCCTTTGTGTGTGTGCACTCACCAATCCAATGGGTGAACCTATTTTTTTATTTGTTAATTCCTTTTTTATTTGTTAATTTTTGAACCGATTTATTTGTTAAATTTTTGGTGATTTCTTTTTTGTTTGTTAATTTTTCTTTTAAAATAATTAAACAACATTCTATTTCTTTTGTTAATTTTAAATTTAGGGAGAATTAAATATGTTAAAATTACAATTAAAACGTGTTAAAAAAATTCAATTAAAAATAAAATTTTGTTAAATTTTACGATTAAAAATATTTATTTTGCCTATAAACAAAATAATTAGGACAATTACAATTAAATTGAGAGAGAACAATTAATTTATTTTATGATATTTAGATATCATAAAAGATTTTAAATAGAAATCAAATTTAATTTTTGAAAAATAAATTTATATTTCCTAAAAAATAAATAAAAATAATTTATCTATTTATCAAAGTATGAAATCATTTGACATTCAAATGTTTATGTTTTTATACTATTTTAATTAATTATTTAAACAAATAATGCCACATAAACAAAAAATATCAAACAAAATTGCCACATAAACATAAATATCCACTCAAAGACCGTCACACACACAAAGAAAGACAAATAGGATGCCACGTGTGCAATGACCGGTTCGATTACCGCTATATCGATTCTGGGCTATTTTTAAAAAATTTATAACTTATTGGTTAATATTCAAATTGTCAACGTAGCTCGGACCAAAATCAAATCAATGGAAACTAAATGGGTTAAAAAATATTAACTCAAAATTCTATATGCTTTTGATACGGATGAGTATCAGAAGAATATTCCATCTATTGTCTTGGCATCAAAAGTTTTTAATTGAGATTTACCATTGTTGTTAATGAAACATTTGCAACCAAATATATGAAAATATGAAATTTTGGGGGATCTTCCCTTCCAAATTTCAGGGTTTTACATTTATCTTTAACAATCAAACTTCTATTTTGAACAAAGCGGTGTATTAACGGCCTCTGCCCCAAAACACATTGTGAGGAGTGTTGTACTCGAGATAACATTGTTCTAGCTGTCTCTTTCGCAGTCCTCGTTTCTCCTTTCAACTACTCCATTTTCTTTGTGGCATTCGAGCGGTGATGTCTCGTGAGCTATGTCATTCTCGGTGATAGTTAGTGACAAGCTTATTAAGGAATTAAGTGCCTTTATCACTTCTAATCTTAACAATAGTCGAGTCCTTTTTCATTTTGAATCCTTTTAAGAAATTCGGAATCTTAATCATAGTCTCATTCTTTTCTTTGTGTAAGAAAATAACCGAGTAAATTTTGAAAAATCATCAACAATTACCAAAGTGTATTTTCTTCCACTAAAGCTGAGAGGAGTAAGCTGGACCAAAAAGATCCATATGAAAAAGTTCCAAAATTCTCTACGATGAAGGACTACTTATTGTTTTAAAAGAAGTTTTAGTCTGTTTTCCTTTTTAACAAGAATCACACACATGGTTCTTTGAAAATATTTTATCGGGAGTCCTTTTACTAAAGATTTCCTTGCAATTTTCTTAAGAGTTTTGAAGTTTAAGTGGCCAAGGCGTTTATGCCATAGCCAACTTAAATCATCCGAACTCTTAGCAACAAACTTCTAAAGTTAGCAACATAAATGTTACCTTGTCGACTCAGCCAATAATATATTTTCATTAATACCATCTAGCACATAGCATGCATTATGAGTGAATTTAACACTTAACCCCTTATCACAAAATTGCGAAGCAGATAACAAGTTGTGCTTCAATCCTTCCACATAGTAGACTTCACCGGCTTGAATATCTCCTATCATCAATGTCCCTACTCCTTTGGTAAGTCCATAATTGTTATCTCCAAACATTATTCTTGGACCATCTATGGGTGATAGTTAGAGAGAAGACGTCTCTCATAGGTCATATGCTTGGAACAACCACCGCCAATGTACCAAATGACCTCAAGAATGTCTCCTCTTTCTACTATCTTCTTGTCTTCCTGCAATCACAGATTTAGTTCTTAGATACCCTTTATAATTTGGGTCTTTTCATGTTAAGTTGATACTTAGGTATCCAGACAAAGATATCTATGTTCCTTAAAACCATAGATTGAAGTTTACATCCATATCTATCTACCAAAATGAGACTTTCAAGATCAATCTTATTAAAGCTGGTCTTTTGTAATTGTCTTATACCTTGGTAAAAATGGATATGTCTTACTTCTTCCATCAAAGCCATTATACAGGGATAAGACTTTGCCTTAGTCTTTGGTTTAGCGTTAGGAGCGGCTTTCCTCGTCTCGTGTTTTCTTTTGAAGTGTCGGATGAGGTAATTAGTTCCTTAGGTTTCCAAGTACTAAATCTAGTTTCTATCTTTGGTTTAGTGGCTTTAACAAAAACTCTAGGCTTTATGGGATCATTCTTCTTATTCCTATCAAAACATAATCCTGTCTTGTCATTAGACTTTTGTGAAGTATTGAAGATCTTATCTATTGTGGTCTCGAGTGTTATTTAAAAGTCCTAACTTGATATTTTAATTCTCTGTTAGTTCTTTTATAACTCTCATTCCCAGAATAGATGCTTGAGAATTTTATTTTTAAAGAATTCAATTCCTTTTCTAACTCATCTGTCTTATCGGATGAGGTGCTAGTGATAGTCCTAGTTTGACATTCCCCTTGAATGAGCGATCTAGTTTTTCACTATCTTTTTCGATTGACTTTAGTTAGATCAAGAATTTGATTCTTTAAACTAAAATTTTCAGTCTCTATCTGTTTATATGCGAGATAGAGGACTAGGATCGATTCGAGATAAGTTATCACAGTCATTATCCGAAGAAGAATAATAGTGTACCTCTTTTGCCATTAGGCAGATGTCGTCATCCGACCCAAAATCAGATGAAGATGAGAATGACGATGTTACTTGAGCTTCTTCCTTCTCAGCTAGAAGTGCTCTCTGGTCTGCATACCTTCTATCTCGCTTCTTCCTCTTTTCTTCTCTCTCTAGGAGTGAGTTGAGGACAATTATATTTGTAGTGACCGGGTTTGTTGCATGTATAACAAATATCTCCTCTATCATCTTAGGACTACTATCTCCTCTTCTAATTGGTGACTTGTGCTTTCTAGTCGATCCTTCTTTCTATCATTGTCCGAACTCTTTTCTTCTTTATCCGATTTGTAACTCATTCGGCTTGATCTATCTCTCTTATTTCTCTTATACTTCATTTTTAGCCTCTCATAACGCTTTCATTAAGAGTGTCATTTCTTCTTTAATTGATAAATCAGATGCCTTAGAAATTTTTTCGGATTCTTCTTGATGAAGAAACGTAACCGTCTTCCCAGATGTTGAAGATTCAGCTTCATCCTCTTCGTCTTCGATATGGATATCATATTACGGTGCCTTGAGATGAGAAAACAGGGTGTGATGTGAAATTGAAGACAAATTCTCGTGTGGCTTTGAGAATGTTAGCCTTCTCTCTCCACCTTTGCTTAAAGACCTTAGCACCTTGTTGTTGATCTCTTTCTCCGTATAAGTTTTACCCAAATCAGCCACTTTGTTAAGAAGATTAGTCAGTCTAACATCCAGTTGATCAATGGTTTCTCCTTCTTTCATTTTGAATGTGTAAAAAATATGTAACACTCGATTGCGCTTTGTTCTCTTTGACTTGATCGATCCCTCACAAATACCGGCAAGAGTCTCCCACATTTCCTTAGCCGACTTGCACCTTTTGACCTTTTCTATCCAATCTTTGCTCAATGTTTCAATGATCTTTGTCCTAGCTACTTGATCCGAGTTATGAATATTTCTTTCATCACCGGTCAACTCAAAACTCTTCTTTTCTTGTCTCGACTCTAGTCTCACTGCAGCTAGTACCATCATCGGTCCCTCCATGATAGAATTTGATAGGTCTTTCTTCAAGAACCTCTTCCATTCTGTCATGAATTGGCTTGAGATGGTTCTCCATCCTGAACTTCCAATAATCATATTCTTCGATTGAAAATTTAGGCAAGCTTCTAGACTTCTTGCTTTTCACAGATGACATGATGAAACAAAGAAAAACTTAACAGGAACTTGTTAGTAGCAAGGTTAGTGGTTTGAAGATAAAGAAGATAATCAAGAAACAACTTTAAACTTAATCAAGACCTAAAACCAATATCAAAAGGGGGTATAATAAAGAGAAACTTGAAACAACCTTCTAGGGAAAATCTAGAAGGGGGTTTAATAGATTTTCAAATTTTTCCGAAAACAAGAAAATCAATTCAAGATACCAAAGTTTACACAACGAAATCAGTTTTAAACTCAACTTTATATGGATCCTAAGCAACTGATAACAAGTCTAATTGTGAATCTAAAATTGTACTTGATTAATAGTTGAAATTGAATAAGAACAAATAAGTAAAGAAAGCAATAAAGAACACAACGATTTACGGTGGTTCGGATCAAGCGATCCTATGTCCACTCTCCTCCTTCAACTTGAAGAAGGGTCTCTACTTACTTTCTTCCTTCTTCCTTCTTACTTACTTACTTATAGTGTAGTTCTTCACCTTACAATCTTCTTCTCTAAATTCTCGAATTCTAATAGCTTGAAGATATGTGTGAGTAGTGTTCTATAAACACTAAAAACTAAGAACGTGAAGAACATTCGTGCGTGATTACAATATTTGTGAATGCTACTTGTGCGTTAAAAATACTTAGTGAATCCGTGAAATTACAAAGTTAATTTTACTCTAATTTCTAGATCTATTTATAGAGACCTTTGTTGGCGATTGTAACTTCCTTGCTGATTCTTCTTCGATTAGTTATAACAAACTAACCGAATCTTGTAACTTCTTCTTGGTTGATTATAACCGCTTCTTGAAACCGCTTGAAATTTCCTAACACTTCATTGTCTTCTCTTTAGTCTTGATTCACCTTGTCTGCGTCTTAGTCTTCGGTCTAGATGATTGTCTGTTTGTCGTCCTTGACCTCATTTGTCTTCCTCGATCTGTCTTCGTCGATTTCTTGTCATCGTCGACTTTTTGTCCTCATCCGACTCCTTGTCCTCATTTGATAGTTTGTGAGTCCTTATCTATACTTTGTACTTAGTTTTATTTACATATCATTACTACATCACTGTCTATACAAGATACTCACTGGTCATCCTATATTAGATTTTAACTCATCAAAACTAAATACAATTTTCTTCCTAACAATTTCCCCCTTTTTGATGATGTTAAAACATAACTCAAGAAAAGAAAAAGTGTTAGCAATCTTGAAAGATAAGAATTTTACAATGTAAGTCACTTAGTCGGATAATCGAGCAATAGACTTCATAGTCGGATGATCATAGTCGGATAATCAAAGCAACAAGAATCCTCAAATAAGACGATTAAAGTCAAATAGGCGAGGAAGCAAACAAGATAGACAAGATTAATGTACTACAGATGACTTAGTGTTATAAAATTTTAGTCAAGTTAATTTTAGATAGTTATACCAAGAATTGATCAGAAAATTAAAATCAAAGCAAGTTAGTTAAACAACCAATTTATGAGAGTACTTCAAACGTATATTCACACATACTTCGATATATCAAAAACTAGCACATTCTCCACATTGATCGGAGCGAGATAATCGGATGAGGATTATAAGAAAAGACTTAGTCGTCTGCGGTGACTTGGTGAAGACTTGCCTTTCTTATTCTACTCCGCTTGTCTTGACATCGTCCGAGCTCTTCATTGTTGTCTCCAGCAGATGACTACCTCAAGCTTGTCTTCGATAACCTTTGCTTCTTCGACCTCAACTGACTTTTCTAGCCTTCCTTAGTCGATCGGCCTAGTGCTAGGACTCTACCTCACCTGTTCTACACGGTTAGCTGGTCATCTAACTTTGGTGATTGGGTTCCTCACCATCTGTGAGTCTGTTCAACAAGATCACGATCTTGATGGATGGGCTGAACAAGAGGGTTCAAACAAGGGAAGGCAAGAAAAATTCTCAAAGTAGAAGGGCCGACAAAGAATGAAAGATTGGGTGGTTTGCGATTGACGATGAATCGGATGAGGCACGGGCCGAGAAATGAGGCGGCAGCACTGGGTGCAGAGGCAGCACCGAGGTACGAAGTTGAGGTACCCGAAGTTGAGATACCGGCGGCCGAGGTAGAGGCACCGGTGCACACCGAGGAAGCACTGGGGTGGAAACAGAGATTACTCAACCACTCCAAAGGAGAACTAGGAGAAGGCTGGTCAAGGCTTGATATAGTTGGGAGTCCTCCTCAACTCCTCTAGTCTATCGCCGAAAGAAGCCGCAACACTACTGAGATAGCGGCGGTGGAGGCCGAGACGGAAGTGCTTTGGAGGATCCCAGCTGCGAGCGAACCGCATCCGCCGAGAGGCAAGCCTCTCCTGTACATCTTCCAACATCTCTTCTTGAGATAAATCCCCACCCACCTTGGCGATGAAGAAGTATCCCAGCCGGTACTTCGAGCCTGCTCAAACGACCCTACTCCCGATATTATCCAAATTCAAACTACTTCACCTCCCACCTCATCTCCCTTACTCCCACCTCATCTCCCACACTGATATCCCTCCCACCACTACTCAACCTTTTGATTTCCTTGACTTTCTCTCCACTAAATATCCCACTCCTCACCCCAAATCAGTCCAATACACACTCCTGCACTGATGGCTGCAGACGAAGCTTTGAGCTCTCCCTACGATCGGAGATGCCAAAAGGAGGTTAGCCGAGCTAATTCCTGAACTTCGGTTTAACCACTCGAAGTAATGAAGGAATCCATTGAGATCTGGCTGGTCCATCATCTGCGGATCGGAGACACGGAGGAGATGAGCACATTTACCGATGAAGTAGGCCGGGACAACTTCATCTCCTAGGAGAAGGTTATTACGGAGTCTCGCTGGAATCACATCTATATCAGTTATCCTATCGAGGAGCAGCTCCCGAATTTCCCGAGAAGCCGCCTTGGCTTGCTCGAAACCTCACCCGCCGCCTCCCGGCCCGGGATCCACCTTCTCTTCAATACCGAATCAGGAGAAGAGGGTAGAAGATAAGTTCACCCAGATGCTAATGATGAAGACTGCAGACATTGTAGACTCTGTCAGTGTAACAATGGAAGACATGCTAAAAGCATCTCGAGGTAAATCTCCTATCTTCTATTTCCAATCTGTTAAGATGAGTGTCAAAGAAGAGTTGGCTGAAGTGAAGAAGGAGGTTGGAGAGCTGAAAATCCAAACCTAAGCCGACAATCACCGCCGGCCGATGAGATCCTTCTCAATCAATCCTCAGCTTCCACCTATTTTATGTTATCAAGGAGCGGCTTGCTATGCTACTTGATGATGTTAAAAAGGGGGAAGATGTGGAGATCGTGAAAGCCGAGCTCAATCGGAGATCAAACTTTCAGAGCTACCAATCGATGAGCTCACCGCCTTAAAGATAAGGATAAAGCAGATTGAGGAGGCAATCGGGGCAGATGAGCCGAGAAAGAAAGAAGGCGAGCTGAAATAAAAAGGTACATGGCTAAGATCGGATAGAGAAAGGAGGAGGCGAGCCAAAGCCGAGGCTGAGAAAGGAAAAGGGAAAGAGCTGGTGGTGATGGAGAAAGAGAAAGAAAAGGAGGTAGAGAAGGTCGTGTCGCCTATCGTGCAGAGCACGATGTCCAAAGGCCTATTTGGAAAGAGGCCACTTGAGAAATCAGCCGAGCAGATTAGGATAGAGGCGTAAAGGGACCGACGGATCAAGGCCGAGAAGGTATATTATGGCCGGAGGGGAAGCCGGAAGGAATTAAGTCGACAAAGGAGGCCGGGCCGAATTTTTGACCGGCCTGAAGAAGTGGGTAGTCCCATCACCGGAGGAGGAGCAGAGGCGGCTTGGATCGACTCGCAGAAAGAACCGATGCTCCCCAAAAATGATTGCACATCCATCATGGGCATTTGAGTACATGAAGTACGAGGCTAAGTGGACCTTCTTCTCGTACATATGCAAAGGAGTTGGAGGATCATCGACAATGAGACAATTGCTTGGCATGACCGGATGGAGAAGGAAAATCCGAGCTTGTACCGTAAACTTCTTGATGAAGGAGATGAATGGTACAACGTGGATTTGGTGGCTCCGGACTACTCATCCATTCCAACAAACCGAATGATGGTGGCTCAATTGACAAGGAGTGGATCAGTCAACTATTAACTATGGTATAAATCAAATGAAGTTGATCGATCCAAAGGAAATTGGCCGAAATGAGGACGCGGATATTCGATTGGATGCAGCTTCCAGAGAAAGATAGATGGACGATTAGATAAGCCTAAATCTTCTTATCTTTTATCTTCTTATCCTGCTCCATATGTAAATTTGTAAATGTGGTATATATGAATGAGATGACTGGTTCTTATCTCGATTTACTTGTTTGTTTTAAAAGTTTTCTTTATTGTTTTAAGAAACTTTAAAAATTTTCTAAGTATGAACCATCTCGAGAAAATTTATCATCTCAGGACTCATTATTTGCAAAATTTTTCTTATGACTAATTTTTTTAAGTCCTAAGACTTAATTTCTTTTAATCTTTTGAAAAGTCTTAAGACTAAAGAATTTTTACTTCAAAACTTTCTAAGTGTGAATTAAAATGCTTCAACTCGAATTGATAGTGTGAATGTGTTATACCATGCTTATCTCGACTATCTTGAATAACTTTGACTAACATCACTGTGAGTATGTTTCTTTTATAGTTATAACATCATCAAAAAGGGGGAAATTGTTAGATCAAGTAGAGTTTTGATGAGTTAAAAGAACAATCCAGATGAGCGGACAACGTTGATGAACAACTCGAGATCGAGTTAGGTACTAAGTCGATCGATCGGGTCAATAGCTAATTAAGTCACTGGAGATCAAAGTTTGCAAGTCATCCGGAGACAAACTCAAGTCTAGTCATCTGCAGGAGACAATCATAAAGAGCCGAGACGAGGTCAAGACAAGCCGAGTAGAATAAGAAAGGCAAGTCTTCACCAAGTTGGTCAGCATTTGAGTTGGAAAAATCACCGAGGTCAAGAGCAAGGTTTTCAAGATTAAGTTTGTTAAGCAGCTTTTAGTTTGTTAGAACCGACTAACAAACTAACTGTCTTTTCAAACTTATAAATAGGTCTAGATTTTATTTTTCAATACACTTATGCAAATCTGATTTTACACACTATTCACTATTCAGTTCACAAAGTATTTTTCAAAAGAACTTTCAAATATTTTCAAGTGTTTATAGAACACTCTACTTCATATCTTCAAAAACACTTCTTATTCTTAGAGTTAGATTTTAGAAGTTTGATTAGCATTCTTGAAGAATTGAAGATCAAGTTGTAAGTTGTAAAGATTGTAAAGTAAGTGAGTAAGCGGCTAGTGGAGACCCTTCTTCAAAGTTTGGAGAAGGAGAGTGGATGTAGGATTGTTATAATCCGAACCACTATAAAATCTGGTGTTCTTTACTGCTTTCATTTATATTTCGTTTAAGTTACAATTTGTTGTTCATAGTTTAATTTCGAATTAAAGTAAAGATCTGTATATCGGTGTTGCTTTTGATCTTATTAAAAGTTGAGTTTAATCTTGAATTCATTGTGTACTTTGGTACTTTGAATAAATTTTTGATAGATTTGAAAAATCTCAAAAATCTATTCAAACCCCCTTCTAGATTTTTGCTAGAAGGTCCGATACACTTCTCACCTAATCTACTCAACTAATCGGGACCAACAATTGGCTCCCATATCTACACACCAGTCTTTGGTAGATAACACCACTAAACATGTTTCAATAGTTAGTGAATAAGATATACCTTATTTGTTTTTCTTTTTACGGGACTGATTGGAGTGAATTGATGCATGTTTTTAGGGTGTATTTTAGTGTAAAATGTGATCAAAAGTGCTAGATTTTGTGCCTAAATGTGTAGAGTATCACTACTTTGTCTAAAAAATATTACTTGTGAGATTTTTGATGTTTTTCGTCCCGTTTCCAGATAAATCGGTAGAATTTGGCCAAACCGAGAGTACCGACATTTATAGGATGAAGAGATAATCGAGACGGGCGAAAATGGGGGTCGAGGTGGAGTTCGGGTCAAGAAAATTCCCTGGACTCGACCTCCGGTCGAGGTCTAGGGGCCTCGACCCGAGGGTGGTGGCCTAGAGATGAAATTCGAAAATTTAGAGCAAGCTCGACTCGAGGCTCAGCCCTCGAGTCGAGGATCCGGCAAAGGAGAAACCTCGAGTCGAGGGCTGGAGCTCGACTCGACCCTCGACTCGAGGTTGGAGGCAAAATCGGAAAAATGCATTAGCGACTTCAAGGCCTCGACTCGAGGGCCCCAACCTCGAGTTGAGGGATGCCTAAAATCAAAATTTTTATATTTAAAGCATTTTGAGCGGAAAATAGAGCATAATCTCCATAGCCATCTTTAGAGCAGTTATTTAACAGTTTTCTAGGCGAATTTCTCATTCCATAGCTTAATTCTCATTGTAATTGGATTAGAAGATTTAGATAGAATTTGATCATTAGTTCCTTAGATTAGCAATTTGATCCATTAGTTTTTCATTTCCAAGTTGTAATTCAAGTGAGGAGAAGATTGCATTTGAAGACTACTTTGAAGATTCGAGCATTCCTATTTTTGGATTCAATTGGTGATGTTCTTCCACTTTTCTTATTTAAATTCCATAATTGTGTTGATTAGTTTCTTAATAGTTTAATTAGATTTACTACCCATGGGTTTTTCTCTTTGCACCATGGGCTAATACTCTTGTGCTTGGGATAATTGAAATTGAGGATGATGTGATTGCCTTATGCTATGATTGTTGATGATTGTTGATCAATAGAGTTAGATTGCTCCCTAATTGTGATTCTCATTATGCTTCATGCAAAGTTATCTCTTTAGATTAATGTTTGATCACCCTAGCAGTAGGAGAGAGTTTAGCTAACGTGATCCGGTATTAATCGGGTTATAATTGTGTATGAATGTATGAATTGGTGCTTCTTAATTGAGAGATTAGTTTCACTAAAGATACTCACGTTAATGGAGTGATTAATTGCATGATGGTTTTATGCTTTCTATCTTAGTTGATTTGCAATTTGATTCAATCATAGCTTGTTGATCATTGATTTCTTGATGGATATTATCCCTAGTACCCCAATGCCCCATTGAAACCAAGTTCTTGTTTTTGTATATTAGGTGTTCGATTAATTGCTTGTCTAGTGTTTGAATTTTAATTCTTGCATTTGTGTTGTAATTTTTAGTGCCAAAACCCGCTTTGCAATAATAGTGACCGAAAACTTGTATTCCTAGGGCCTCACGTGCATACTTTTTCCCTTGGGTTCGATAAACTTGATTGGTCTTAATACCGCTTGCTCGGAAATCCTACAATCAAAATAGCGTCGTTGCCGGGAATTAGTTTTTGCGTCTATAGTGAGACTTAGGAATTGTTTGAAGTGGCTACTTGTTGTTTGTTTTTGTTTTTGCTTTGTTATTTGATTTTGTTGGATTTTGATACTCGATTGGTGGTATTGTAGGTGCATGATAACAAGGTCTAGTGGTATTCCACCCTTGCCACTCAATCCGGAGCTTGAAGCTACACTTAGAAGAAATCGTGGGAGAAGAAGAAGGGAAGTAATGGAAGGTGAAGAGTTAAGGAATGAAGAGAGAGTTGTTGGTGAACCTCATGTTGAGGAGTTGAATGGAAATGGAGAAGGAAGAGTAGAGAATGGAGGAGGTCATGGGAACAATTTGTCTTTTAATGCTCATGTTGGCCCTTATCCTCAAGGGATGCCACCACATCAATTCCCCTACCAAAATCCATACCCCTACCCTCCACAAACTCACCAATTCCCATACTATCCACCTCATCCACAATAATTCCCACCATACTATCCTCAAATGCCATACAATCATGAGCCACAATATCAAGAGCCACCTCACATTCCCCAACCCAACCACAATTGATGAATGAGCCTCCACCTAAAGATAGGCCATTGAGAGAGTTCTTTGAGCATCAACTTCGTGAGCATTATGATGGGATAGCAAGGCCGAGAATTGAAGCCAATAATTTTGAGATAAGTCCTGCTCTTGTAAGGATGCTTAGAGAAAAGCAATTTGAACGGAAAGATGAAGAGGAGTGCCCTCATCAACACATGACATAATTTCTAGATATTTCGACACAACCAAGTACAACGGAGTGCCCGAGGATGCTAAGAAGCTAAGACTATTTGCCTTTACTCTTAAGGAAAGAGCCAAAGCATGGTTAAATTCTCTTCCTCCCGGAACCGCTCGTACGTGGGAGGACTTATCCAAAAGATTCTTGATGAAGTTCTATCCACCATCCAAAACCGTTCAAGCCAAGGAGGCGATTTCACATTTCCGCCAAAAGAATGGAGAGACTATACCAGAAGCTTGGGAGAGGTATGGTATGTTGCTTATTAATTGTCCCCAACATGGCTTTCCGGAGGAACAAACCATTATGTATTTTTTCAATGGCTTGACGGATGGGGATCGATCCTTTTGAATGCATGTGCTAATGGTTCTATTTGGTCGAAGACGGTGGGGCAAATGAATGAGATTATGGAGATTATTGTCCAAGATTCGTTCCAAGTGTCGGTTAATCGTGGAGCACATCATAGAGTGTCCCATGTTGAGGAGATAGAGTCTATGAAGACTATGATGATGATGATGATGATGATGGACCGTTTGGGAGCTCTTACTACTTCGCAAAGTCAACAAAGTGTGAGTCCATCCATCCCTCAAGTTGATATGTGTTCAAGTTCATTGCCTATTGAAGAAGTGAATTACTTGGGAAGGCCTCCATATCAAGGAGGCTATCAAGGAGGCAATTATCAAGGGAATTTTCAAGGTGCAAGGCCCTATCAAGTGCCTTATCAAAATAGGCCTCAAGGGAGTTATCAACCTCAACCTCAAGCTCCGTTTAATGGAAACAATTGGAGGAGACACAAAAATTTTTCTTATGCCAACCCAAGAGCCGCCGTCCAATTTCCTCCCGAATTTGATCCGGTGCTAAGGCACTTAATAATGAAGGGAAGGCTACTATGGAGGAGCTTCTTGGGATGATAGTGAAAAGGTTGGAGGCAAATGATTCTAGGCTTGATGATATTGGGAAGCAAATGGACACGAGGTTTAAGACGATAGAGCATCAAGTGGGGCAATTGGCCACCGCGGTTGGGAAACTTTCTTCTACGGTTGACCACTTGCAAAACAAGGGGAAGTATCCATCTACCACCGAGCCTAATCCTAAGGAGTTTTATAGTGCTATCCAACTAAGGAGTGGTACGAGATATGAAGGCCTAAAGATGCCCAAAGAAGTTATAGTGGAGAGAGTGGTGGAGAAAGAAGAGGAAATTCAAGAAAGTGTGGTTGTGGAGAAAGAGGCAAGTGAAGAGATTCAAGCAAAGGAAAAGTTCAAGAAAGAAGAAGACAAGTCCAAGATAGATGCATGGGGAGTTCCCATGAGACCCACTCCGGTTCCATTTCCTCAAAGACTTGGGAGGAACAAGCTTGATGAGGAATTTGGTAAGTTTTTAGAGGTGTTCAAGAGCTTGCATGTTGATATTCCACTATTGGATGCCCTTGAGCAAATACCCCACTACAAGAAGTTCTTGAAAGAAATCATGTCTAAGAAGAGAAGATGGGATGAGAGGGGTATGATAAAATTGGTGGTGGAGTGCAAGGAGATTCTAGAGAGACACCTACCTCAAAAGCTAAAGGATCCGGGGAGTTTCATAATTCCGTGTGAAATTGGTGAAAATGGGAAAGTCCAAGGCTTGTGTGACCTGAGTAAGTATAAATGTCATACCTTTGTCCAGTTTTAAGAAGTTGGAGCTAGGAGAGGTGACTCCTACAAATATTAATCTTCAATTGGTGGATCAATCATATGCTCATCCTTTTGGGATCGTTGAAGATGTATTAGTAGGAGTTGGCAAGTTCATCTTCCCGGTTGATTTAATTTTTCTTGACATGAAGGAAGAGCTTGAGGCACCTATCATCCTTGGTAGACCTTTCCTTGCCACCGGCAAAGCCATGATCAATGTGAAAAAGGGGAGCTAAAGTTGAGCTTTAATGGAGAGGAAGTGACATTTACTAGAGCTCCATTGGAAGAAGATGCTCCAAGCACTTTGGAGAAGAAGACATGTGGATACATAGAGATCATCGATTTATACCCTTCCATTGATAGGGATGATTCTATACCTTCTACTTCTTCTACTTCTTTAGTTAATGAGCATTTTATTCCATCTTGTAAAGTAATTGCTAATAAGTCTTGTATTTTTTGGATGATCTTAGGAAGGCATGGAGCCTTTGTTTGATCCCGCGATAAGAAGCTTGAAGGAAGTAAGAAGAATGTGACCAAGCTTGACCAAGGCTCAAGTTTGGGGGTGTTAGAGGAGAAAATGACACCACTTGAGAAGAAGGAAGTGAGCTTTGTTGTCGGTGATCAAGTGGTGTGGAGTGAGTCGAATTGGAGCCGTCTACTAGGTGTTGAGAGACTCAAGGAGGTGTTAACGGTGAAGGAAATCAAAGAAGGAGAAAAGCTCCTCTTAGAAGACAAGTGGAGATGTTGCCTTTTTGCAAAGGACAATCTAGTGAGGCACAATGATGATCCTCATGTCTTCGATGAAAGGGAAGTATGAACTCCTTGAGTTCCATCCGGCAAAGGACGTTAAACCTAGCGCTAGATGGGAGGCAACCCATCCCTTTTGTTGCTTTGGTGTGTTGTATTTTTGTTTGTTTTTGTTTTTGGTCCGTTTTTACAAGAATTAGCTTGGAATTGTATTGCTCTTGCTTAGGAGGTTATGATATCATGATATGGGATTTATTTGGAGTATTGAGCTTATTGTTGATTGTCATGAGGAGTTGCATATGTATTGGTATCACTCTCATGCCAAACATTGAATGCATGCTATCATTCAAGTTTGGGGGTGTTGATCGTTTATTGGTTTCGTGCATCTCTTGATGGTAATGATTTGATGATTCTTATGCCCTATTGAAGGTACACTCACTATGTGTGATTTGGAAAGTGAACGAAATTGCAAGGGAATTCAAGTCGAAAAGGAGAAGTGCTTAAAAGTTGGTGAAAAAATGAGCAAAAATGAAGAGTATGGGGTCGAATAGGTCATTTTTAGGAGTTTTGGGGGTCGGGCCGGGTCCGAAAATCCGTAAAAATTCACTGGACTCAACCCCGGATCGAGGTGACCCGACCCTCGGGTCAAGGAGTCCATACTTAGCCAAATTTCGAAAAATCACACATCCCTCGAGTTGAGGCCTGAGCCTCGAGTCGAGGCTGAAATTTAAATTGCAAGCACGACTCAAGGGCTGAGCCTCAAGTCGAGGGACTTCAAAATTCAGATCCCCCGAGTTGAGGGCTAGACCTCAAGTCGAGGCTGGTGCCATTTTTAAATATTCGCGATTCAGTTTCCAGATTTCAAAGAAAGACGACTCGAGGAAGCCCTAGTCCCCCACCCCCATCGCGATTTCAGCAAATTTTCGACCCATTGAGCTTGTTTTTCACCGTTCATATCACATTCCATTACATATACATCCATACATTGCATCAAATTCATATCTTGTTAGGGTTTTTGAAAATTGAATTTGGGGATTTTGAAGAAGTGTGTGGGAGTTCTTCCATTTGCATTCCTAGGCCAAATTTCTTGAACAAGGTACATAATTCCTACTCTTTTGACTCTTTAATTTCATTCTTATGGTAGATTATTGCATGGGTAGTTTGAATTTTGCCAATTTTGCATTTGTGTGGAGATTTCATTTGGGCATTTTTGCAAACACCTTATGTGCATTGTCTTGTGGATGAAATTTGAGCTTTTAGATGGATAATTTGAATTGCTTTGTTAATTAGAAGCATGTCTAGGATTGTTTGAGATGATTTGTTTATGCCTTAGTGAATTTGGGCTAGGGAATGAATTTGCCTAAGTGTTGTGGGAATTTCATAGTGATTGTATGGGATTTTTGGTCAAGTGTTGCATAGTTGTTGATAGAAGTGAATGATTAGTGGTCGTTATGGATTAATTACTTGATAGATGGCCATATTATTCTTGGATAATTTTTGAGTCTAATTGCATATCTTAGTGAGCTAAGGTGATGATATTGATTGTTATGGCTATTCAATTGAGTAGGCATACTTTTGAGATTTATTGAGCATTTCTATTACCTTGTGCTTAGTTGACATTTGACCAATTGTTTGAGATTATTGCTTATTCACTTAGGGATTGTTTGTGATTGGAGATTGAGTTTTGATGATTGACTCGTTCATGTGCTTAAATGCTATCATATTTTGCTCGTATTGCTATTATTAGGAGCTAATTGTTGCCTTGGGAACTTTTGCGGGAAAGATGTTTCGAGGTGTAGACGGCCATAACTTCTCGATGAGGAGTTCGGGAAGAGAGACAGAGCCATTAGATTTGCACAAAAGATGCCAGCTCGGTTAGGGATTACGTGGGACGATTACAAGTGGAGGAAGCATATCATCTTGTACTCCGAGATTTATAACAAGGTGGTGAAGACCCGCCTTGTAGACCATAACTGTATGGTCTCTATGGGTATCGAGAAGGACATCCCAGATTGTTCGAGCAAGTTGGCATGTCCGGCTTCTTAGCTAAGAGGCCACGGACCTACTTAGGGCTCACTCTCGAGTTCCTTTGCCTGTGAAGTTTGATAAGGCTAGGAAGGTAAAGATTCCGAGGGCTATCACATTTTGAGTTATTAGGGAACGAGTACACCCTTACCGCGAACGAGGTCAACGAGATCATAGGTGCACCGACAGATCACGATGGCTCACCGCTTAACATTAGACCCGAGTATAACGCTAAGAAGTTACGGAGGAGGATATCTGATTCGGGGCACTGAGCGACGCAGATTCATTCCGAAAAAATCTAAGAGTACGAGGATCCGTAACCCGGTGATGAGGTATCTAGAGAAGATTTTATCTAGTATGATCTTTGCCCGATCGGAGGGAGGAGTGGTAGTATCGGAGGAGCTCTATGTTCTATGGTGCTTCCTCCACGGGGTTCGATTCAATGTTGTTGCCGCCTACTGTGCTACTTGTTTGAGAGGGTGGCGAGCACCCGGTTCAAGAAGATACATTTTGGAGGTCCGATCACTCTTATTGCTGAGCACCTCGGCATCCCGATGCATAACCTGCGAGCATTTGAGGGCCCAGACTTGACCACTAAGACCATAAGGAGGATGAAGACTCTTGACCTCATTGGAAGGACTTGGTGCTTTCAAGAAGCACCTCGGAGGCCGATTCCCTCTTCCAAATAAGAGGTTGACGGCAGTGTTTGGAGCTGTGGGGTATGTGACTATCAACCTCCGGATGTGGTCACAGAGACATACCGAGGCGATTGACGCCTATACTCGGGAGCATGGAGTGAATCTGAATGAGGATGATGATGAGCGGCGGGCGGATCCAGTGCAGTTCTAAAGAGGAGGCCGAGGCTGCAGATGAGGGGAATGAAGAGGAAGAAGAAGTTGGAGAGGATGAGCAGGCAGAGGAGCCGGTTCAAATGGATGAGGATGAGGACTTGAGGCCGAGAGATTAACTACTCTTGGCGGGATGAGATGCGGAGTAGGGAGTACGAGGCTGGGAGTTCTTCACAGAGACAAAGTGGACCCTCACCGAGGAGATGTGGGCCGGCAGTCGGAGGATGCACTGGAGTGTCTCGACGAGGCGGACGAGTGTTTCGAGTGATGGAGGAGTCCTGTCGCTTTAATGAATAGACGAGGAGGATGCAACAGGAGTATCTCAAGAATCAGCAGGATATGTACTCACTCCTCCAGCAGATGAGCTCGTGGAACTTCGGGCCGGGCCACTACCCTCCTCCACCTCCACCGACTAATTATTAGGGCAACTCCCCTATTTCCTATCCTTCTCCTCTTGTCTCTTAGCTTTCTCGGTATTCCCTTTTGGGTGATTTGTATTTGATGATTGCTTTGGATGAACTTGATGATTTGACTTTGGATGGATTTGAGTACTTAGTTTCTATTGGATGATATGTATGGATGAATGTGGTATTTTGGTGTTATTGAGCTTTATTGATATGATATGATGATTATGCTATGTTGATATCTTTTATTCCTTGATTATTTTTGGGCACGATTTGTTTTGAGCTTAATTGTGGAGTTATTGCATATCTTTGAGTTATCTTTGTTGACATAGTGAGTGTGCTTGAGATTATGTACTTGTACACTTGTGCTTGATTTGCAAGATACATTGAATTTTGATATGATCATGAGTTGATATGTAGCTTGAAGCTAGCATGATCGATGTTTATGTAAAGATGAATGTGATTGATGATGCTTGATTCATTGCTCAATTTTAGCGATGAGCTTTTGTGCCTTAAAAATCGTACATTTTATACGGTTGATATGAATTCCTTTGTGAGTGCATCATTCATAGATATGTATGCTAGAACTTGCTCTTGAACTTGTTGAAATTGATCTTTGTGTGATTTCATGAAAATGATAAGAGGCCATGTTTAAATTGATAAGTCACTTAGCCAAATTTTTCCCACCAAACACATTTGATTTCCTTAGTAAGCCATGTTGAGCCTAATATCTTTATTTTTTGGCAAGCCAAGTGAAATTGAAGCCATTTGCCTATTTTTATGAGCCTTATTGCCCTAAGTTTAGTAGAACTTGATTGTTGGCTAAAAGATGGTGCATTACTTGTAAAGTGTGGTGGAAAGATGATGAGCTAAGTTGATTGAGAAGGAAAGAAAGAAAGGTTATGAAAAAAATTGAATTGAAAAAAATGTGAAAGTGAAAAGAAAGAAAAATTCAATTTGTGAGCTAATGTGAAAGAAAGCTCAAGTGAATGGTGGTGTTTGAACTTTGAAAAGGCATGATAAAGAGTGTTGATTGATGAAGATTTGGAAGAGAAGTGTACTGTATTGTTTAGTTAACTTTCAAGTTCTCTACTACTTGAGTCACTCTTACCTAAATTCACCACCCTATTCCAAAGAGCCTACATTACAACCTTGATGAAAGACCTCTTTGATTCTTGATTGAACACAAAAGAAAGTGATTGAGATAGAGTCCCTTGGCAAGCTTATGGGATGCATGTTTGTGAATTTGATGATTGAGTGTCATTTTTACCTTGATACACTTGAGAGATGAGAGAAACACTCCATGGAAGGAGCAATGGTTTTAGTATTTGATGTTGCATTTGTTTGAGCATGATTCATCTTGATTGCTAGTAGAGAGTTTGCACTTTGACTTGAGTTCATTGATGAGTTCGATTGTCTTATTTTTCTTCTATGGTGCCACGTGATATAATTGCATTCAATTCACTCTTTGTGCTTATTTGCTACGTTGCTCGAGGACGAGCAACACTTCAAGTTTGGTGGTATTATGGTTGGAGTGAATTGATGCATGTTTTTAGGGTGTATTTTAGTGCAAAAAGTGATCAAAAGTGTTAGATTTTGTGCCTAAATGTGTAGAGTATCACTACTTTACCTAAAAGTATTACTTGTGATATTTTTGATATTTTTCGTCCCGTTTACAGGTAAATCGGTGGAATTTGGCCAAACCGAGAGTACGAACATTCATAGGATGTAGAGACAATCGAGACACGTGATATAATTGCATTCAATTCACTCTTTGTGCTTATTTGCTACGTTGCTCGAGGACGAGCAACACTTCAAGTTTGGTGGTATTATGGTTGGAGTGAATTGATGCATGTTTTTAGGGTGTATTTTAGTGCAAAAAGTGATCAAAAGTGTTAGATTTTGTGCCTAAATGTGTAGAGTATCACTACTTTACCTAAAAGTATTACTTGTGATATTTTTGATATTTTTCGTCCCGTTTACAGGTAAATCGGTGGAATTTGGCCAAACCGAGAGTACCGACATTCATAGGATGTAGAGACAATCGAGACAGGCGAAAATGGGGTCGAGGCGAAGTCCGTGTCGAGAAAATTTGGACTCGACCTCCGGTCGAGGTCCAGGGCCTCGACCCGAGGGTGGAGGCCTAGAGATGAAATTTTAAAATTCAGAGCAAGCTCGACTAAGGCTCAGCCCTCGAGTCGAGGATCAGGGCAAAGGAGAAACCTCGAGTCGAGGGCTGGAGCTTGACTCGAGGCTGGAAGCAAAATCGGAAAAATGCATTAGCGACTTCAAGGCCTCGACTCGAGGGCCCCAACCTCGAGTCGAGGGATGCCCAAAATTGAATTTTTGTATTTAAAGCATTTTGAGCGGAAAACAGAGCATAATCTCCATAGCCATCTTTAAAGCGCTTATTTTACAGCTTTTCTAGGCGAATTTCTCATTCCATAGCTTAATTCTCATTGTAATTGGATTAGATTCATAAATTTAGATAGAATTTGATAATTTGTTCCTTAGATTAGCAATTTGATGTGTTGGTCCCCGAATGTTGAGTTGATTAAAACCTTGAGATAACCTTCTAGAACAAAATCTAGAAAGGGGGTTTGAATAGATTTTGTAGATTTTTCGAATCTCCCAAAATCAATTCAAAGTATCGATTAAACACAATGCGGAAAACAATTGTAAACTCAACTTTTAACAAGATCAAAAGCAAGGTGATATTTAAATTCTAGTTAAGATTCTGAATTTTAATCTTGAATTAACAAAATTGTAACTTGAATGTAATTTAAAAGAAAGCAAGAAATAACACCAAATTTTATAGTGGTTCGGATTATAACAATCCTACATCCACTCTCCTTCTCCAAACTTTGAAGAAGGGTCTCCACTAGCCTTACTTACTTACAATCTTTAACAAATTACAACTTGATCTTCAAACCTTCAAAGATGCTAATCAACCTTACGAAATCTAACTATAAGACTAAGAAGTGTATTTGAAGATCTGAAGTGAAGTGTTCTACAAACACTTAGAAAATTCTATATAGAAATCGTGAAAACCTATTTTTGTGTTGTTTAAAACTTTGTGAAAATTACTCAAAAAAACTTGAATGTTCTGTGTATTCTCTATGAATCTCTCTATATCGGAATGAAGTGCCTAGACTTATTTATAAGTCTGAAAAGATGCTTAGTTTGTTAGTTAGTTCTAACAAACTAAAAACCGCTCAACAAACTTAATCTTGGAAACCGCTTGCTCCTAGGCTGATTTTAATCTACTCATCCAAGCCGACTTGGTGAAGACTTGCTTTTCTTATTCTACTCGGCTTGTCTTGACCTCGTCGAGCTCTTCATACTTGTCTCCTTGAGATGACTAAATTCGAGCTTGTCTTCGATGACTTGTGATTCCTAGTCTCAGTGACTTGAACTATCCTTGTTCTAGTTTGATCGCCTTCGTACTAGAACTCGGTCTTCACTGTTCTTTATTATCATCTCGCTCATCTCGAAATAATCTTTTAACTCATCAAAACAATCTTGATCTAACAATTTCCCTTTTTGATGAAGTTAAAACCTACAAGAAAGAGACATACTCACACTGAAGTTAGTTTATGGTTAATCAAAATCATTAGATAGATATATCGAGCACATTTTTCACATTACAACAGATTCATTCACATTAAAGCACTTTAAAAAAATTAAGTCTTTTAGACTCTTTTAAAAAAACTTAGAAAGAAACAAAAAATCGAGTCTTAAGACTTAGAAATTTTTTTTTAAGTTTTTCTTAAAACAAGAAAATGAATCAAACAAAGTATATTCACATTGGATTTACAAAGATTACAGATGGAAAGATAATAGAAAAGAGAAATAAGGAAAAGAAAAATCCTCGTTTCTATCAATCTTCCCGTTGATCTTCGTCCTGCAGGATCATCACCGATTGAATACACGCTTTCTAAGCCGCTTGCATCTTCTCCTTGAGCTAGTCCAGATTCAGCCTCCGCCTTCTTTAAAATACCTTGACCCAGGGCCTAGGTCCGAGGATCCGTCTGGTTTCTTAGCAGGGATGGCATACTCAAAAGCCGGAGAGACTAGGTTGACATTAAACTCCACATCTCGCTTCTTCTAGCAGCCGATGATAGAATTCTTTATCCACCTTCTCAATCCATTCATGCCAAGCCAAATCTGGATCTTGCTGAGATGCTCCGGGGCCCTTGAGAATATACCAAGAGTATATCCACATTCCCTCCAGATTTTTCTCTCTATACTCACCTGCATATTTTCCGCAAGCTGCCTTAGGAGGAGCAGACGTGTTGTGAAATGGTCTGAATTTCCCACGCCTTGATCTTTGATCATCCATTTTCGCTCAAGAAGACTCCGTAAGACATTGGAGTCTTTCTTCTTTCTGCCTCTTCTTCTCTTTCTTGCCAAAATATTCCATCTCTCTCTTGATTCGCTTGATCTGTTTCTTTTGAGAGATTGGAATAATCAGCCTTCCCTCTTTCCTTTCCCCTTAGCAAGAGCCTCTGTAACAAGTTCACTGATCCGGGCTCGAGATCGCTACTTCTTTTCCCTTCCCCTTGGCTCCTCCAGCATTCGGATTCTTTAAGTTGAGCCAAGAGTTTCTCTGTCCTTTCCTCCTCCTCTAGTCTCCTCTTCTCTTCATCCTCCTTCTGCTTCTTCTTCAGTTGACTCACCCTCGTGGAGTGCGATCGGCTCGTCCGAGACTTGATTCGAGCTTCCTCCCCGGCTGCCTCCCGGATCGGTTGTGTTGGCCTTCAAGCCTACATCTTTCTTGGTCTCCTCGACCACACTGTGAGGGCTTGTCTCTTTTCGGCCTTCAGCTTTTTCCCCTTTTTTAACTTCAGCAGCCAAGTCTCGTAAGTTTTACATCCAAAGTGTTGCACTTGGCCCCGAAGTCTCGAGTGGTCTACAGCCAGCTCATTCACCACCAGCTGATTGTACCCTTTTACCTCTTCTTTTAAAGCTTTCAGCTCCGCCTCCATTGCTTTTACTTTGTCACCAAAGACAGAGTTAGTGACATTTATAATTTTATCGTACAAAGTTACCTCTACTTCCTTCATGCTGGCTAACATCGTGTCTCAGTAATAACTTCGACCATTCTCCTTGTCCTCCTTTTCATCTTTCTTTTGAATGTAGAATTTATCTTTTTCTCGACCAAGGAGAGAATGGAGGAAATGGCGAAGGTGGGGCTTAGGTCATCGTCGTCATCCTCGGATGAGGAATCAGGATGAGGAGGGAATGGGTTCTGGTTGAGTAGGTGGGAGAGAGGTAGGCCGAGTTTGTATGGTTGGGAGAGAAGAGTAGGATATTATTGTTATTGGTGAGGTTTGACCGTGGGGAGAGTGATTTGTTCGGATGAGGGTAGGGAAGATGGTTCTCGTTGGTGTTGGTGGTGGAGGTGAAGTATGTTCGTGTTACTGTGGGTGGGATTTGGATTTGGACTGTGGGGAGGTAGCCGTTGGAGAGGCTCGGGATACCACTGGGATACCCCTTCATTGCACTGCTTGGACCGGTGGGATTTCAGGTGAGTTTGAGGCTCGAAATGCCACTGGGACATTTCTTCATTGCCAGGAGCAGGGGATAATTGAGGAGATGGGGAAAGACTTGTACCTGCCTCTGGAATAGGGAGAGAGCAGCTTCCTTGGTTGGGGAGGGTGGGACCTCCAGCTGACCAACCTCGCCGCTATCTCAAGGACTCGGGACCTCCTCTCGGTAGCAGGTTGATAACTCCATCTGCCGCTCGGAGCTACCAGATTTGGTGGAACCTTCAGAGCTTTGAGGTGCACGTCTCGGCCTCCTCATTAGAGGAATTTCAGCCTCCTCTTCCTCTTCTTCATCTCGAGGCAACTTTGGCGGGAGCTACAGACGAGCTTTCCCCTTCTTCTTATCCGCGGCTTTCACCACCTCCTTTTCTTTCTCCTCCGAAAAGTCCTTGGAACTGCTGCAGTGTTTCAACAGATTCTTCTTGAGGGGCTACCTCACCTGCCGCCACCTCATGTCCCTCTGTTTCAATCTCACTGGAGGCACCTCGGTGGGTCAGTCTTGGTCTCGAGCTTCTGCAGCTTTGCCTCAAGCCTCACGGACCACGGCTGCGTCAGGACTCATCATCCGAAGTCTGGATTTCTCCAAGCCTGTCATCCTTTGTCGATTCCCTTCGCTTGGAGTACTTTTTAGCACCCACTCTCGATCGGCCTCCCTGTTCTCCTTCGATTAGTACAGGTGATTTTGTTGAACAGCCGATCTGCCGAGGTAGGTATCCAGCCTTCTCGCAGACGACTTGAAGGTAAGTCGCTTCTTCTCCTCCCTCGGCTTATGAATCAGCAAGTCTACCCAATTGACTTGCACAACATCCAAAATGGCTCGCATCACACACAACTGGGTTTGGTTAACCCATCATGTGAGCTTTGCTCACCCAATACCGCCTTCGTCACCACCTGTCATTAGCAACCTAAATCTCCTTCTCAACAGATTTTTCTTCAAATCTCTGCGAAGTTCCCCGTAAGTAACCCTCGCCATCATATCAAAAGACTCTTCCCATTCATCCTCTTTGTATGTCAATGGATTAACTCCCTCCATTGACGTATCGAAAATCCTCGGAGATATTTTCCTGGTATAGCTTAGTGTTGTTCCATCCACAGATGTATCGA
This sequence comes from Paraleonurus japonicus, assembly GCA_030762865.1. Taxonomy (NCBI): domain Eukaryota; kingdom Viridiplantae; phylum Streptophyta; class Magnoliopsida; order Lamiales; family Lamiaceae; genus Paraleonurus; species Paraleonurus japonicus. The sequence continues at coordinate 32,941,553 of CM061060.1, forward strand.
ACCCATCCTCGGGTATCCACCATTCTTGCTAGAAACTCTGCTCCCAATAAATCACTGTTTGCTTTTGGGGTGATTTCATTGAGAGAAATCCCCGAGCCTTGATGCTTCAAGAAGACGTAGAATCTCTGCAGATTCGGATCTTGGGTTGTTTCAAAATCCACATACATTTCTCGCTTTTAAACGGTTTTTGAAAAATTCCTCATTCATTTTGAAATGAGAAATCTTGGTTGAAATATACGTAGGTTTGTAGGTTTTGGTGGTTTTAGAAGAGGATGCCATTGAAAATTTTGGAAAAGTGTTTAGAAGATATGCAGTTTTTCTGAGAATGAAAAAAATGATTAAGGGAAGAAGAAGATGTATTATAGGAGGGAAAGTTTGGAAAGAGAAACCGCTTTGAAAATTAATCTTAATCTAAGCCGCTTTATTTAAATTGGATTACCGTGTCAATCAACGGTTAAAACTTGGATAAGCGATTGGGATTCAGCGCGTGTAATACACTAACCTTTGGAATGCGTAAAAAGTTACTTTATTTTACAAATGTAGGTTACTTTATGCAGAGAAGTAAGTATCCCCGACGTTAGTCTAGGACTACCTTTCTTCGTATAAGGGTTTTCAAAACAGATGAGTTTACAAAGTCATCCGATAAAGTAACTGTCTGATTTTATTATTAAAAAAATAGATTAGTTTTAACTTTATTAAAAATAGATTTGTTTTTAACAAAACAGAGCGTATTTAATTTTCGAAAGTTAGGTTTTCTAACCAAACATTCCAAAAAGTATTTTTATGAAGATAAGAATATGAAGTGTATTTTTAGGAAACAAAAATGTCTCGAGAAAAAAATTCTTGAGATTCAGATGAGGTGAAACAATATGATTCGTGACCTATTCCTGCAAGGACATAAACTCAAGAGAAACCATAAGTAGCTTGAGATAAATCGATAGAGTGCGAGATAGTCATCCTGCTTTTCGTAAAATCAGCTAACTATTGTGCTCTTGTCGATTTACCATATGTCGATAAGTAATTATCATGTCGATAAGGTCAATATGACTAATCCTTGATTCTTGATTCCTAAGAAGGAAATCAATGATATCGCCTACTGCTTGCCCTTTGACTCGCATCTAGTCCGATAATTCTTTCTAGACATAATAAACTAAGGTTGAGAGAGACAAGAATTAAAAAACAAGGAATTAGAGATTTACCGAATAAGCATCTAATAAACCTAATTCTACAGATAATTCTTTAAACCCGTCTCTGCCAAAGTGGTTTTGTCAAGATGTCTCGCTCTTTGAAAGTCGGTCAAGATCTTCTCAAGTCTCGATATCTCCTTTTTCTACATGGTCTCGGATGAAATGGTGTCCGATATCTACATGCTTGCATCTTGTATGAAGAATCGGGTTACGAGTAATAGTTATGGCACTATTACTATCACAAAAGATAGGTACATCTTTGGTGATAATATTATAGTCCCTTAGCTGTTGACTTATCCAGATCGGTGAGCAACAACTTCCACCGCCATATACTCACTTCAGTTGTGGAAGTAGCTACAGAGGTTTGTTTCTTTGACAACCATGAAATCAACTTACTTCCAAGAAATTGGCAAGTACCAGATGTAGATTTTCTATCTATCTTACACCCACCAAAATCTGAATCCGAGTATCCGCATGCCTCAAAGTTGTCATCACCGGATACCATAATCCAACATTTATCGTTCCTTTCAAATACTTGAGAATTTTCTTTGTCGCTTCAAGATGACTTTTCTTAGGATTAGCTTGAAAACGAGCACAAACTCCAACCGCAAAAGAAATATTAGGTCTACTAGCGGTTAAATATAATAAAGAACTAATAAGACCTCGATACTCGGTTTGATCGAGTGTCTTCTCCCTTCTCATCTGGATTCATTGAAAAATTTGTCATCATAGGTATCTTAGCTTCTCGGCTGGTACCTATTCCATATTTTTCAATAAGATCTTTGTATATTTGGCTTGGTTGATGAATATTCCCTTCTTTGTCTGCTTGACTTGAAGTCCAAGAAAATATGTCATTTCTCCCATCATGGACATTTCAAATCGCTTTTCATAAGACTACTAAATTCTTCACACAAAGATATGTTAGTTGATCCAAAAATTATATCATCAACATAAATTTGAACTAACAAAAGATCACAACCAAATTCTTTTCTAAAGAGAGTTCTATCAATTCTACCTTTAACAAAACCATTTTGAATTAAATAATCGGACAAGGTGTCATACCAAGCTCTTGGTGCTTGTTTAAGTCCATATAGAGCTTTCCTTAGTTTATAAACTTTGTCTCCTTTGACAAAACCAGGGGTTGCTCTACATAAACTTCCTCAGCTAAGATTTTATTTATGAAAGTTGACTTAACGTCCATTTGAAAAACTATGAATCTTTTAAAAGCTGCATAGGCTAAAAACAACCTTATGGCTTCCAGACGAGCCATCGGTGCAAAGGTTTCATCATAATCAATACCCTCTCGATTGTGAATAACCTTGAGCAACTAGTCCGGCCTTATTTCTAACCACAATATTGTTTTCATCCCTCTTGTTTTTAAAGACCCATTTAGTTCCAATGACTTTTGATGATGAGGCCTTTCAACAAGCTCCCACACATCTTGTCTTTGAAACCGATTTAGTTCTTCTTGCATGGCATTAATCCGATTGGAATTAGTTAGAGTTTCGTAATTGATTTAGGTTCAAGTAATGACACATAGCAACCGAACATACAATCTTGATTTAGTTGGGTCCTCGTCCGGACACGAGTCTAAATCTCCAATTATATGCTCACTGGGTGATATGACATTACTTTCTTACCCTTATCTTTTACAGTAGATAGTGTCTTGTCCGAATTATTTATTTCGGATGATTCTATGTTACCTTCGATAACTCTACCGATCACCGATGTATCGTTGGTCGTCCTGCTCACCGATGTGTTGTTGGTCGTCCGATCATTTGGTAGATCACCGTTGAGGAAGTTCTTTCGTGTTTCTTTCCTTTGTCGATTCTTCCTCTTCATCTGAATCGATTCTTGATTGTAGAATTTTATGGTTGATCTTTTGATAGTCATCTCGATCCAGGATCATCGATATCTTTGTGATGTCCCCTGTCTTATCAAACTTAAGAGAAGATTCATCAAATACCACATGGGGTGTTTCTTCTACACACAAGGTTGTCTTATTAAAAACTCTATATGCCTTTGATATAGATGAGTATCCTAAGAATATCCCATCTGCTATCTTGGCATCAAAGGTTTTTAATTGAGATTTTTCATTGTTGTGTATGAAACATTTACAACCAATTATATGAAAATATGAAATTTTGGGAGATCTTCCCTTCCAAATTTCATAGGGAGTTTTACACTTATCCTTGACAATCAGACTTCTATTTTGAACATAGCAGCCGTATTCACCGCTTCTCGCCCAAAACCTATGAGGAGTGTTGAATTGCATAACATTGTTCTAGCCGCCTCTTTCAAAGTTCTGTTTCTTCTCTCAACAACTCCATTTTGCTGTGGAGTCCTTGCTGCAGATGTTTCCCGAGCTATGTCATTCTCAATGCAAGTAATTAGAAATCAATTTATTTAGAAATTCAGTACCTTTGTCACTTCTAATTTTAACAACATATAGTCCTTTTTTCATTTTGAATCTTTTTAAGAAATTCGGAATCTTAGACATGGTCTCATTCTTTTGTACAAGAAAATAACCCAAGTAAATCTTGAAAAGTCATCAACAATTACTAAGGTGTATTTTCTTCCACTAAAGCTAAGAGGAGTTACTGGACCAAACAGATCCATATGAAGAAGTTCCGTAACCCTTTCTCAAGAAGGACTATTTATTGTTTTAAAAGAAGCTTTGGTCTGCTTTTCCTTTTTGACAAGAAACACATACATGATTCTTTGAAAATATTTTATCAGGAGTCCTTTAACAAGAGATTTTCTTGCTATTTTGTTAAGAGTTTTGAAGTTTAAGTAACCAAGTCGTCTGCATGCTACCCAACTTAAGTCATCCGAACTCTTAGCAACAAGACAAGTATCTTTAGGACAACTTTTAAAGTTGGCAACATAAAAGTTACCTTGTCTTACTCCAGCCAATAGAATATTTTCATTTAAACCATCTAATACATAGCATGCATTATGAGTAAATTTAACACAAAACCCTTTATCACAAAATTGTGAAACAGATAGTAGGTTGTGCCTCAATCCTTCCACGTAGTAAACTTCTTGAACTTGAACATCTCCAATCATTAGTGTTCCTACACCTTTAGTAAGTCCATAGTTGTTGTCTCCAAACATCACTCTAGGTCCATCGCTGGTTTGGTAGTTAGAGAGAAGTCGTCTTTCATAGGTCATGTGCTTGGAACAGCCACTATCAATGTAACAGATGACCTCAAGAATATCTCCTCTATCAACTATCTTTTTATCTTCCCGCAACAAATTTATTGCTTAGGTACCCTTTGTACTTTGGGTCCTTTCATGTTAAGTTGACTCTTAGGAATCCAGATAAAAATATCAATGTTCCTTAAAACCATAGATTGAAGCTTACATCCATATCTATCTACTAAGATAAGACTTTCAAGATCAATCTTATTCAGTTGATCTTTTGAAATTGTCTTGAATCTCGGCAATAATGGATAAGATTTGCTTCTTCCATCAAAACTATTATACCTAGGATAGATCTTTGATTTAGTCTTAGGTTTAACCTTAGGAGTTACTCTCCTCATCCGATTTTTCTTTTCGTAAGTATCGATGAGGTAATTAATTCCTTTGATTTCTGGACTGAATAAAGTTTCTACCTTAGGTTTAGTTGCTTTGACAAAGACTCTAGGTTTTATAGGATCATTCTTCTTACTCCTATCAAAACCTAATCCAGCTTTTATCACTAGACTTTTGTGAAGAATTGAAAATTTTATCTATTGTGGTTTGAAAATTATTCATGAGTCCTAACTTGAGATTTAATTCTCTGTTAGTCCTTTTATAATTCTCATTCTCAGAATAGATTTTTGAAAATTTTATTTTTAAAGAACTTGGCCTCTGTTCTAACTTATCTGTCTTATCGACAAGGTATCGGTGATCATCTCGGTCCGACATTCCCCCTTGAATGAACAGTCTGATTTCTCACTTTTCTTAGTCGATTGACCTTAGTTAGATCAGAAATTTGATCCTTTAAACTAAGATTTTCAGTCTCTATCTGCTTGTAAGAGATAGAGCCTTCCAAATCTTTCAAAAGATTATTAATAAGACTAGGATCGGGCCAGATAAGGTATCACAATCATTATCTCGATAATGAATAGTAATGTACCTCTTTAGCCATTAGACATATGTCATCATCGACCCAAAATCAGATGAGGATGAGGATGATGATGTCTCATGAGCTTCTTCTTGCTCACCTAAGAGAGCTCTCTCGTCAGCATACCTTCTATCTCTTTTCTTCCTCTTTTCTTCTCTCTCTCTCGGGAGTAAGTTGAGGACAATCATAGCCGTAGTGACCAGGTTTGCTGCATGTATAGCATATATCTCCTCCGTCTATTTTTGGACTACTTTCTCCTCGTCGATAGGTGACTTATGACTTCTTGACTGATCCTTCTTTTTATCATTTTACGAACTCTTTTCATCCCCTCGTCGATCTATAGTTCCTACGACTTAATCGTCTCTTTTGTTTCTTACGTACTTCATCTTCAATCTTTCATACCTTTTCAACAAAAGAGTCATTTCTTCTTTTATAGACAAATCAGATGCTTTAGAGATCTTTTCGATTCATCTTTATGAACAAATGCTACTGTTTTTCCAGATGTAGATGACTCTACCTCATCTTCTTCATCTTCAATATGAATGTCATATTCCAGTGCTTTAAGATGAGAGAAAAGAGTGTGGTGTGATATTGCCGACAAATTCTGCGTTGCCTTGAGAATATTTGCTTTCTCTCTCCATCTTTTGCTTAAAGATCTGAGTACTTTGTTGTTAATTTCTTTCTCGGTGTAAGTCTTACCCAAATCACCGCTTTGTTCACAAGATTAGTCCGGGCCTCACGTCCGGTTGATCTACAGTTTCACCATCCTTCATTTTGAATGTATCAAATGCATGTAGAACAGATCAAGCTTATTTTCTTTGACCTATTCAGTATCCTTCACAAATTCCGCAAGAGTCTCCCACATTTCTTTGGCGATCTTGCATCTTTTAACCTTTTCAATCCAATCCTTACTTAGAGTCTCAATGATTTCGTTCGAGCTACTTGATCAAGATTATGAACCTTTCTTTCATCATTTGTTAACTCGAGCTCTTCTTTTCTTGTCTGGTCCTCGATTCACTGATTCACTCCAAGAGTCTTGATTCCTCCATGATAGAATTTTATAGGTCCCTCTTCAAGAACCTCTTCCATTCTATCATGAATGGCTTTTATGTGATTTTCCATCCTAAATTTCCAATAATCATAATCTTCAATAGAGAATTCAGTGAAGATTCCTAGACTTCTTGTTTTTCCCGATGACATGATGAAACAAAGAAAAATACTCCACAAACTAATTAGTAGCACCGTTAGTAGTAAAGAAGAAAAAGAAGAAAATCAAGATAATTTCAGAATCTTATTCAAGACCTAAAATCAATATCTAACGACTTAACACCGCTCCGATACCACTTGTTGGTCCCTAAATGTTGAGTTGATTAAAACCTTGAGATAACCTTCTATAACAAAATCTAGAAAGGGGGTTTGAATAGATTTTATAGATTTTTCGAATCTCCCAAAATCAATTCAAAGTATCGATTAAACACAATGGAAAACAATTGTAAACTCAACTTTTAACAAGATCAAAAGCAAGGTGATATTTAGATTCTAGTTAAGATTCTGAATTTTAATCTTGAATTAACAAAATTGTAACTTGAATGAAATTAAAAGAAAGCAAGAAATAACACTGCATTTTATAGTGGTTCGGATTATAACAATCCTACATCCACTCTCCTTCTCCAAACTTTGAAGAAGGGTCTCCACTAGCCGCTTACTTACTTACAATCTTTTACAAATTACAACTTGATCTTCAAACCTTCAAAGATGCTAATCAACCTTCTGAAATCTAACTATAAGACTAAGAAGTGTATTTGAAGATGTGAAGTGAAGTGTTCTACAAACACTTAGAAAATTCTATATAGAAATCGTGAAAACCTATTTTTGTGCTGTTTAAAACATTGTGAAAATTACTCAAAAAAACTTGAATGTTTTGTGTATTCTCTATAAATCTCTCTATATCAGAATGAAGTGCCTAGACTTATTTATAAGTCCTGAAAAGACGATTAGTTTGTTAGTTAGTTCTAACAAACTAAAAACTTCTCAACAAACTTAATCTTGGAAACCGCTTGCTCCTAGGCTGATTTTAATCTACTCATCTCAAGCCGACTTGGTGAAGACTTGCTTTTCTTATTCTACTCAGCTTGTCTTGACCTCGTCTGAGCTCTTCATACTTGTCTCCTTGGATGACTAAATTCGAGCTTGTCTTCGATGACTTGTGATTCCTAGTCTCCACTGACTTGAACTATCCTTGTCCTAGTTTGATCGGCTTCGTACTAGAACTCGCCTTCACTGTTCTTTATTATCATCTCGCTCATCTCGAAATAATCTTTTAACTCATCAAAACAATCTTGATCTAACATGATGTATTAGTTTTTCATTTCCAAGTTGTAATTCAAGTGAGGAGAAGATTGTATTTGAAGACTACTTTGAAGATTCGAGCATTCCTATTATTTTGGATTCAATTGGTGATGTTCTTCCACTTTTCTCATTTACATTCCATAATTGTGTTGATTAGTTTCTTAATTGTTCAATTAGATTTTCTACCCATGGGTTTTGCTCTTTGCACCATGGGCTAATACACTTATGCTTGGGATAATGGAAATTGAGGATGATGTGATTGCCTTATGCTATGATTGTTGATAGATTGCTCCCTAATTGTGATTCTCATTGTGCTTCATGGAAAGTTATCTCTTTAGATTAAAGTTTGATCACCCTAGCAATAGGCGAGAGTTGAGCTAACGTGGTCCGGGATTAATCAGTTATAATTGTGTATGAATGTATGAATTGGGTTCTTCTTAATTGAGAGATTAGTTGCACTAAGGATACTCACATTAGGCATTGTGTGATTAATAGAGTGATTAATTGCATGATGGTTTTATGCTTTCTATCTTAGTTGATTTGCAATTTGATTCAGTCATAGCTTGTTTATCATTGATTCCTTGATGGATATTATCCCTAGCACCCCAATCCCCATTGAAACCAAGTTACTTGTTTTTGCATATTAGGTGTTCGATTAATTGCTTACCTAGTGTTTGAATTTTAATTCTTGCATTTGTGTTGTAGTTTTTAGTGCCAAAACCCGGTTTGCAACAATAGTCACCGATAACTTGTATTCCTAGGGCCTCACGTGCATATTTTTTCCCTTGGGTTCGATAAACTTGATTGGTCTTAATACCACTTGCCTGGAATCCTACAATCGTGTACAATCTACCTTCCAATGTCCTCGCCGCTTGCATAAAAAACATTTGCCCTTTGACTTCTTCATGCCATTTTGAGGACCAATTTTCTTTGGTTCACTCGCTTTCTTTGCCAAACCAGCTTGTTTATTCTTCATCACTTTGCCTTTTTGATGGAACACGCTGTGAAAGCGGTCCGATCCCAAGATTGTTGTTGGATGCCAAACATATAAAACAGAGAACAAAAAAATAAATAAAACCTAAACATGCATCTAAAGCAAATGTTAGATTCGTTACCCTTGAAGATCAAGGCTTTGATTCCACAATAGACCTTCTAGTCTGTCTCCCAACCTCGTTCGAACACCGGGTGGACGGCGAGCTATCGAATCGTGGTGAAAAGGGCTGCCGCAGCGTTTTTTCTTCCTCTTGTTTTAAACGAATCAAGCCCCTTTTTATATACACTCATTAGGTTTTTTCATGGGCCAGACTAGGGATCCATTAGAAGGTATAGGGTTTGGGCTTCTTTCAAGTCCAAACGTTCTTATGTTCAGCCCAGAACATTATTTGGCCCGAAAACATTAATTCATTCCACTAGAGAATTAATGTTGCACTCCCGCCCTATCCCGAACCGAATCAGGAATTCTAATAGACTCTATAACTCCCCGTGTTAAAGATATCGGACGTCCATTAATTATTAAAGTTTCGACTACTTTAATTAATTAATATCTATTATTCCTTGAGTAGTACCACTCAACCTTGTTGTCGCATTTGGATTAAATCCACTGCAGGGTTTAATACGACAATCCTTTATGAGATCCTCAAGAGGACGCCATCACCTGGATGACCAGGACACAAAGGCCCTAATGCCAATAAATAGACATCATGCGAGTGATATCACTACCCAAAATACAGAGTATGTTGAATCTAATAAGATTCTCACCCATGATAAATCAAAGTAGTGAATAAGCACTCCACACACCTAAATATCACACTTAGGGTTAAGAATTATAAGAGTCACCAAGACCTCTAGTTCTTCATGATGTAATAGAAGAACATGTCTTATCTCGTGATCCATTCAATACGACATGCCGTATTAGTATAAACTAATGACCAAGACAAGTCACCAACAAGTTCATACTACAACTTAAACCAATAGTTATGTCCGTAACTATCTCGGTCGTGAATCTGTTTATATCTTATAAGGAACCGACAATGTTATCTTCTCGTGTGACTACAAACCCACCACATTGTCTACAATATAAGATAAATAGACATACAAACAATCACTATTGAAAGAAAGCAATAATGTGAAAAATATTTGTTTGAGATAATTAGGAAATCAAATATACATCGACAAAGCCCAACAAAAGTTTGCTTTACAAGATACTCCAACAATCTCCCACTTATACTAAAGCTAAACTTTTAGTATACACACAAAGTCATAACAATTCTCCCACTTATACTCAAAGTCTAGCTGTAATACATCGTAAACCAAGACCCTCTACATGTTTTTCATAGACTTTTATTGCGAGTCTTTGTGAAGGGATCAGCCAGGTTGTCCAACGACGCAATCTTAGCCACAGCCACGTCTCCTCGATTTACGATATCTCGTATAATGTGGTACTTCCGCTCTATGTGTTTACTTGCTTTGTGGGCTCTAGGTTCTTTCGAGTTTGCCACCGCACCCGCATTATCACAATAAATAGTGATGCACATCGGCATACTCGAGACACCCCTAAGTCCAATAAAAACTACGTAGCCAAACAGCCTCTTTAGCAGCCTTCTCTCGAGGCGGCTACGTACTCGGCTTCCATAGTGGAGTCTCGCGATGCATTTCGCTTCACACTTCTCCAAGATATGGCTCCGCCTCCCAAAGATAAACACATAACCCGAGGTAGATTTCCGTTCATCTCGATCAGCTTGGAAATCTAAATCGGTATAACCCAAAGGAATCATATTATCTCGATCGTATACCAAAGCATATAATCTCGAGTCCTTTTCAAATACTTGAGAATATGCTTCGACAGCAGTCCAATGTCCTTGACCGAGGTTAGACTGATATCTTGCAACCATGCCGACCGCATAGCAAATATCGTGCCTCATACACAAGATCGCATACATAAGGCTTCCTACAGCTCAAGCATAAGGAACCTTAGCCATCTCCTCTATCTCCTTCGTGTCCTAGGACACATATCCTTAGATAGGGGAACTCCATGTCTAAAAAGTAGTAAACCCTTCTTGGAGTTTTGCATGCTAAAACGAGCAATTACAGAGATCAATATAAGACGCTTGAGATAAACACAACATTCTCTTTTTCCGATCACGAATGCCTTAATACCAAGAATGTATGATGCTTCTCCCAAATCCTTCATTTGAAACTGCTTCAAAGCCACACCTTTACATCTAATAACACTTTCACATCTGCCAATGAGAAGAATATCATCTACGTACAAGTACTAAGAATACCACTACGCCTCTATTACTCTTCTTGTACACACAACTTTCATTTTTACATTGTTCAAACCCAAAGGATTTGATCACCTTGTCAAAACGAATATTCCAAGACTGGAAGCTTGCTTTAGCCCATAAATAGACTTTTTCAGCCTTCACTAGATGCTCTCGGCCTTTCTTCACATAACCCTCGGGTTGCTACATATAGATGTCCTTATCCAAATTTCCATTAAGGAAAGCTGTCTTGACATCCATTTGCCAAATCTCATAGTTCATGTGATTAGCTATGGATAAGAGAATCCGGATCGACTTTAGCATGGCTCTAATGGTGAAAAGGTTTCATCATAGTCGATCCCTTCTTTCTCGAGTAAAACCTTTTGCTACCAACCGTACCTTAAAAGCAAGAATCTGCCCATCGGATCCTCTCTTACGCCTCAGACTCCACTTACACCCAACGGCTTTCTCGGCCATGGGGAAGTTCACTTAGGTCATATACTTCCATAGAATCCATAGATTCAATTTCGTAATCCATAGACTTGTGCCAAGACTCTGCATCTTTGTCTTGAATTGCCTCTTTGTAAGTCCAGTGGATCGTTATCATCATGTTCATCGCTTGGAATCAAGTCCACAGACTCTCCCACAAACATGAAACGATCAGGATTTAACAACCCTCCCACTACGACGAGGCAATGCGTGTAAAGGTTCATCGCAGTAACCACGTTGTGCAGCCTCTTGTGGTATTTCCTCTTGCACACTCGGTGTGCCATTGTCTCCCTTAACTCATTAAGAATGATCTCACTATTGGACTTATGCTCATACATATAGTCTTCCTCTAAAAATCGGGCATTAGTACTCATAATCACCCTCCGATTATTAGGACTATAAAAATAACCACCTCTCGCTCCCTTAGGATACCCTACAAACAACCGCACTTCGCTTTTAGGTGCCAACTTATCAGCTCCCTTGTTCAACACATGTGCCGGACAACCTCAAATCCGAATGTGGTTTAGACTAGGCTTTCGCCTGCACCACAATTCAATCGGAGTTTTGGAATTGCTTTCGAAGGTACATAGTTTAGAAGGTACGCCGCCGTTTCCAAGGCATATCCCCAAAACGAGGTAGGTAATGAAGCATAACTCATCATCGATCTCACCATGTCCAATAGAGTCCTATTTCTTCTCTCGGCCACGCCATTCTCGTTGGGGAGTACCAGGCGGTAAGTCGGGATGTAATCCCATTCTCTAATAAGTATTGCCTAAACTCATTGCTAAGGTATTCGCCACCACGATCAGATCGCAGTGACTTGATACTCTTACCATGACGGTTCTCCACTTCGCCTTAAATTCTTTGAACTTTCCAAAGCATCGAGACTTGTGGCGCATCGGGTAGATATACCCATATCTTGAGTAATCGTCGGTGAAAGTGACGAAGTACTCAAATCCACCTCTAGCTTGAATAGACATAGGCCCACACAAATCAGAGTGAATCAATTCCAACACATCATTGGCCCTATTCCCCTTGGCCTTAAAAGGTCTTGAGGTCATCTTGCCTTCCAAACAGGATTCACAGATCGAGAATGGTTCCACTTGGAGAGACTCCAAAGATCCACTACTTAGCAGCTTCTTTGAATCCTTCTCAAAGTTGACATGACCTAATCTTAGGTGCCAAAAGTATGTTTGATTCATCTTAGAAGGTTCTTTTCTCTTATTCGATGATGACGATGAATGAGCTTCACTCATAGTACGATATGCACAAGTAATGGTATAAAGACCGTTTTCTAACGTGTTTAGGAGCAGATTAAAAAGTCATTTCTCATAATAGCAACATTATTATTAAAAACAATCGAGCATCCGTCCCAAAACAATTTCAAATCGAAATTAAATTCTTCTCAAAACTCGCACGTACAAAAATACTAAAAGCAGAATCGAGAAAAACACAAGTGCACATCTCCCAATGCGACCATCACTATCTGTTGTAGCGTTGCCCAAACCGATAGTAATCTCGCCCTCACTCGGTTGCCTTGTTAGCGTAAACCCCTGTAAGGTGTACCAAACATGATCGGTGGCTCCCGTATCTACTACCCAAGAAGAGGCGTAACAAGCCGCAAAACATGTTTCAACAACCAGAGCAAGAGACGTACGAGTTATCCTTTTTCGTGAGAGGACAATCAGCCTTCCAATGTCCTGTCTTGCCGCACTTGAAGCATTTGCCTTTCGGCTTCTTCAAGCCACTGGAAGGCGCCAAAGGCGCCACTTTCTTGCTCCCACTGTTTCCACCACTCTTTTCTCGTGAAGGCCTTTTCTTCTTCCCGCCCTTAGACGAAGAAGATCCAGCTTGAACAGATACATTAGCTGTGGTCCCTTACCCATGAGACCCTCCGCCGCAACTAATTCCGTAAGAAGCTTCGGCTATAGTATAGTCCTTCTTACTCATGATTACATTTAAACGAAAGTTCTCAAAGGACTTTGGGAGCGAGTGTAGGATAATATCGATCTTGGTATCACCATCGATTTCTCCTCCCAGACCTCGATCTCATTCAGATATTCAATCATCTTGAGACCGTGGTCCCCGACCGACGCTCCCTCCGGCATAGAGGTTGACATAATCTTCCTCATAGCCTCAAAACGGGCAGCCCTATCCCGCTCACCAAAAAGCTCTTTTAGGCTCAACATCATATCTGCGGCATTAGGCATATTTTGATGCCGCCGTTGTAAAACATTTGACATCGAGGCTAAATTGTAACAACGAGCCATCTCATTAGCCTTATGCCACTTCTTATGAGCCTCCTTTTGCTCTTTAGTGGAATCAGGTTCCAAAGGGGCAGGAGAAGGTGTAGTGAGTACAAACTTATACTCATCTCGCAACTAGGACAATATCCAGATTTCTTTTCCAATCCAAATAATTTGGACCAAGAAGCTTATTTTGATTTAAAATTACCATAAGCGGGTTGAACGACATCATGCAATTATCTCGTAATAAATAAAATGCAAGCAAGCATTAAATCACATAAATTGAAGCATAAAATATTGGAAACCTTCAAAAACCAACATTCAACACAACCTCCAACAGCCCAACAAACACACACGCAAGCCACATTAAGGTGGTCGTACGTATTTGTTCATCAACCAGACATCCGGTCTTTAATTTCAATTTCACGTCAACTTATCCTTATGACGAATGAAATTAATAGTTGGAACTCAATCGACTCATGTGAATTAGAGCGAGGGGACCCGTTGGGGAGTTATGTTAAAATTCTCACCTAAGTGATGACCACAATTTATCTTGAATTATTCTTTTCCGATGAACTCATGAATGATACATCCGTTGGGGAAGACCACACACTTTATCTAAAGATTAAAACATTTGATTACAAGTCTTAACTAGCAAGCTAGTGAATGTTGCACCCGTTAGGGAAGACTCCAAGGTCCCACAAGCAACAGACACCTTACTTAAAGACCAATTGTGGAGGCCAATGAATTAATTAAAATTCAATTATCTCACTTAGTCATTTAAATGTGAAGGTTATTTGCAGGAATAACATATTATAAAAAAACACAAATATGCCACAACAAAGTAATATGCAACAAATAAAAGCAGAATTAAATGCATATCTATCGCAACCCCTTGAAAACCTATCAAAACCAGCCTATACTAAGCTATTACAAAGATAAATCAAGGCGCGGACGGATGCCTCGCATCGGCCTCTCACGCAAGGCAAATGGCTCGAGTTCACGTCCACTGACTAAAAACTGGCAGAAAACTTCATCAAGACGATTGAATTAGCCCTCGCCACAGGCCGTCACAGCAAAGCTGTGACGATTGTAGAGCACTTCAAGACGTTTCCGAAAAGGTATTATGGGCAGAAAACGGACACTCGAGTCAAAAATTATGGCCAAAACAGTGGCAATCGTCCAAGGCCATAACACAAAAACTCTGGTTTCTCTTTTCTGTCCGTTTCTAGATCTTTCATCTCGCCATGGCCCATCTTTGCGATAAAAATACAACAAAAACAAGCAAAACCCCTACTACGGTGATAAAAGAAAATCTATACTACCCACACTTACTATCCGGTGGGAAAACGATTACAACATCACCAAGGGTTGCGGCAGAGAGGACGATCTAAATACCAAAACAAGACAGAAACGACATATATACAAGAAACGAAATAGGAATCAAATCACACGTTTAAGGCGAGCCAACGGTCCACGAATCGGGGCTCGATACCAAATGATGGAACACGCCGGTGAAAGCGGTCCGATCCCAAGATCGTTGTTGGATGCCAAACATATAAAACAGAGAACAAAAAAAAAAACCTAAACATGCATCTAAAGCAAATGTTAGATTCGTTACCTTGAAGATCAAGGCTTTGATTCCACAATAGACCTTCTAGTCTGTCTCCCAACCTCGTTCGAACACCGGGTGGACGGCGAGCTATCGAATCGTGGTGAAAAGAGGCTGCTGCAGCGTTTTTTCTTCCTCTTGTTTTAAACGAATCAAGCCCCTTTTTATATACACTCATTAGGTTTTTTCATGGGCCGACTAGGGATCCATTAGAAGGTATAGGGTTTGGGCTTCTTTCAAGTCCAAACGTTCTTATGTTCAGCCGAATATTATTTGGCCCGAAAACATTAATTCATTCCACTAGAGAATTAATGTTGCATTCCCGTCCTATCCCGAACCGAATCAGGACTTCTATTAAACTCTATAACTCCCGTGTTAAAGATATCGCACGTCCATTAATTATTAAAGTTTCGACTACTTTAATTAATTAATATCTATTATTCCTTGAGTAGTACCACTCAACCTTGTTGTCGTGCGGATTAAATCCACTGCAGGGTTTAATACGACAATCCTTTATGACATCCTCAAGAGGACGTCATCACACAGATGACCGAGGACACGGTGCCCTAATGCCAATAAATAGACATCATGCGAGTGATATCACTACCCAAAATACAGAGTATGTTGAATCTAATAAGATTCTCGCCATGATAAATCAAAGTAGTGAATAAGCACTCCACACACCTAAATATCACACTTAGGGTTAAGAATTATAAGAGTCACCAAGACCTCTAGTTCTTCATGACGGTCGAATAGAAGAACATGTCTTATCTCGTGATCCATTCAATACGACACGGTCGTATTAGTATAAACTAATGACCAAGACAAGCCACCAACAAGTTCATACTACAACTTAAACCAATAGTTATGTCGAGAACTATCTCGGTCGTGAATCTTGTTTATATCTTATAAGGAACCGACAATGTTATCTTACTCGTGTGACTACAAACCCACCACATTGTCTACAATATAAGATAAATAGCCATACAAACAATCACTATTGAAAGAAAGCAATAATGTGAAAAATATTTATTTCGGATAATAAGGAAATCAAATATACATCCACAAAGCCCAACAAAAGTTTGCTTTACAAGTATACTCCAACACTTTTGGCTTAGAAGTAGAAACATTTTCAGCAATATAAGCTTGAGAAGTCGGCGAAGTATCCCTTACGCCGCTTGGAGTTACATCGCAGTTCCGCCAACGAATACAACCTTTTGTTCATGTTGTAGTTCGGCGGAACTGCTCAAAACTCTTAGGGCTGACAGGAGAACAATATCGACTGGGTTTCCCCATCGATTTCAGCTCCTAGGATCTCCATCTCATTCAAATGAGTCATCATCTTAAGGATATGATCCCTTATGAGTGTCCTCAGCCATGGTGGTCGTCATCAAGTTTCTCATGGCCTCTTGCACGGCAGCCCGACTGGTGTCCGAAGAGTTCTTTGAGATTAAGCATCATCTCATAAGCAGCAGGTCATGGTCTAATGTCCGATGTTGCAGCACATTTGACATAGAAGCCAAAATGTAACACCGCGCCATCTCATCCGCCTTGATCCACTTCTCATAAGTCTCTTTTTCCTCTTCACTAGATTTTTCATCAAGCTTTTCAGGACAAACCTCGGTGAGTACAAACTTGTACTCTTCAAAGATCAAGACAATGTCCGTGTTCCTTTTCCAATCAATATAATTTGGACCAAGAAGTTTGTTTTCTTTAAGTATAACAGCAAGAGCATTGAAAGTCATAGATAATATCCTCGAGAAACACGTAAATACACGTATCAAAACATAAATCAATATTGTTACCCTCAAACAATACAATTAAATTCACCAACACCTCAAAACACCGTGAATTTTGCATGCCACGATAGTGTGGGCTTATACTAATTCAAACATTTGTAAGAGGAGGTTTTACCCATTAATTTCATTATTTTGTCAAACAAAATAAAATTAATAGTTGGTTTATCTTTAGCCATACAAATAACAACACTTACTCCGATGAGGAGGATACTATCACATGCACCTAAGTAAATACCATTTCTTAATACCAAGTCAATTATCTAGGTTTGTGCCTCTTGGATGGAGAAGATAACATGCTCCTAAATAATTTTCTTATAATTATCCATAAGGAAGTTTGATCTAGTGATCCGCAAACAAACACATCCGATATGGAAGAAAGCACTTAGAGCCAACGTTTATGTTTGAATGCATCACTTACAAACCAGAAATGGAGGCTATGAGATTTATTGAAGTTAATCCCTCTCCCACTTAGTTATTTATTATGAGGGATTTTAACATGCATAACATATGAGACACATAAAAGCATGCATAACATATGAGACACATAAAAGCATGCATAACATATGAGACACATAAAAGCATGCATAACATATGAGACACATAAAAGCATGCATAACATATGAGACACATAAAAGCATGCATAACATATGAGACACATAAAAGCATGCATAACATACAACACATATAAAAAGGAATAAATATGGAAAACATAAATTACAACTATTATGGCCTCTTTGATAATCTAGTGTTCTTGAATGTTCGCCGTCATACGAGGATCGATAAGATCCATCGATCCTCAGACGCTAATCGATCCTTCGATTACTCGTACACCATCGATCTGGAATCTGGTTCATCCATCGATCTTGTTCACCAATCGAACAACCCTAATCGATCCTATTACGGATTTTAACCATCGATCCTATACATTATCTAGATTGAAAAAAAAACAAAAACCTACAAGACAAACCACCATGTTAATTACTATTACAATAATGCACTAACCCAAAAAAAAAAATAACCTCGATAGGTCCGAGGATTTAATCCATACATAAACATACATTCGGACCATTATAGTTGGATATAGGGTTCTGCAGAAACAACATAAAATCTTGAAAACCATATTATATCGAGATCATAAAATTTTGTAAACTCTATTATATCAGATCATAAAATTTAGCAAACCCTATTATATCGATCGAGCACGTTGCAAAATTATTAACCGAATCAATCGCATAGAGGCAGGAAAAATACGGCTCGATACCAATTGTTGGAACCACCGGATCACCGACTCTATGTGGATTATCAAATTTGGAATCACATGTTTGATAACGCAGCGGAAATAGAATCATACCTATTCACCTTGATAGGTGAAGAAGAACCAATTCTAAGGTCGAAGCGTCGATCAAGGATGAACCACGAACCTCACGATCTTCCTCGCCATATTCTTATCTCTTTTCCTTGGACGCTATGTGGGCGACGATCTTTCCAGGAGTCAGAATCCACCTCCTCGTTCTCACATTTTTTTCACTCGTATGGGAGGCTCTACGAAGAAGGGTTTATTTATAGGCTACAACAGGACCCTAAGGAGGAATTAGGGTTGGGCCTCCCGATGGGCCTAAACGTCCCCGTGTTCAGTCCGAACACTCCACTTAAGCCCATCAATTATAACTCGGTTCACTAAAGAGTTATAATTGAACTACTCAGCCCTAATCCCATATTACAATATGGGCTCTTTTATTATGTGTATGTTTATTTCCCCGTGTTTAAGATATCGAATGTCCATAAATTAAATAAGCTACTGACAACTTAATTAATTTACATCTAATTCCAAGAGTAGTACCACTCATCTTTATTATGATGTCGGATTAAATCCACCTGCAAGGTTTACATGATAATCTTTATGAGCTCCTCAAGGGGACTGTTAGATCAAGTAAAGTTTTGATGAGTTAAAAGATCAATCCAGATGTGCGGCACAACTATGAAGAAAAGCCGAGATCAGTGCTCATACTAAGCCGATCAGACTAGGTCAAGGACCGATTAAGTCGGTGGAGATTAGGGATTGCAAGTCGTCTGGAGATAAGCTCAAGTCTAGTCATCTGCAGGAGACAATTATGAAGAGCTCGAGACGAGGTCAAGACAAGCTGAGTAAAATAAGAAAAGCAAGTCTTCACCAAGTCATTTGCGAGACGAGTAGAAGAAATCACCGAGGTAAAGAGCGTTTTCAAGATTAAGTTTGTTGAGCGGTTTCAGTTTGTTAGAACCGACTAACAAACTAACGGTCTTTTCAGGCTTATAAATAGGTCTAGTTTTATTTTTCAATACATTTATGCAAATTTGATTTACACACTATTCACTACTCGATTTCGATAAAAAATCAATACACAAATATTTCAAGAGAGCTTTCACAAAGTTCAAGTGTTTATAGAACACTTCTCTTGTAATCTTCAAAATCCAATATTCACCGTAATTGTTAGATTCACGAGAAGGAGTTAGGAGTATTTTGAAGAATTGAAGAAAGTTGTAAGTTGTAAGTTGTGAGAAAGAAAGTAGTAAGTGTCCCTTCTTCAAGTTGGAGAAGGAGAGTGGACGTAGGATTGTTATAATCCAACCACTATAAATCCGCTATTCTTTATTGCTTTGTTTTACTTACTTGTTATTTCAATTTCGGCTTACCAAATTGAAGATTAATCTCGAATAAAAGTTAAATCGAAAATATCACTTTGCTTTTGATCTTAATAAAGTTGAGATTAATATTGAATTTCCATTGTGTTACTTTGGTAATTTGAATAAATTTTGAAAGATTTGGAAAATCGAAAAATCTATTCAACCCCCTTCTAGATTTTTCCTAGAAAAAATTTGATATACAAGTTTTATCCAATTTGCTCAACTAATCGGGACTAACAAGTGGTATCGAGCGTTGTTGTCAGTTTCCGATATTGATTTTAGGTCTTAACTAAGATTCAAATTTTCTTAATTTTCTTCATCTTCTTTATTGTTACTAATCGTGCTACTAACAAGTTTGTGGAGTGTTTTGTTTTTCTATCTCATCATGTCTTCGTGCAAGAGCAAGAAATCTAGGAATCTACAGAATTTTCAATTGAAGAGTATGACTATTGGAAATTGTGATGGAAAATCATCTCAAGGCTATCCATGATAGGATGGAGGAGGTTCTTGAAGAAGGACCTATAAAATTTTATCATGGGGGCACTAGCAATGGTACTCTTGAATCACTGAATCGAGAGTCGACAAGAGAAAAAGAGTTAATCGACAAATGATGAAAGAAAAATCCACAACCTAGATCAAGTAGCTAGGATCGAAATTATTGAGACTCTAAGTAAAGACTGGATTGAGAAGGTCAAAAGATGCAAATCAGCCAAAGAGATGTGGCAGACTCGCAAATGTTTATGAAGGATCTAGACCAAGTAAAGAGAATAAGATGTAGTCTATATTACACACCTTTGATACCTTCAAGATGAAGGAAAATGAAATCGTAGGGATCACCTAGATGTAAGATTGACAAATCTCCTCAACAAAGCAAATTGATCTGGGAAAGAACTATACAAAGAAGGAGATTAATAACAAGATATTGAGATCTTTAACCAAGAGATGGAGAGAAAAGTCCAATATCCTTAAAGCAACTCAAAATTTATCTTCTATTACTCACCATACCTTATTCTCTCATCTTAAAGCTTTAGAGTATGACATTCAAATAGAAGATGAAGAAGATAAGATGGAGTCAAGCACCTCATCCAAGTCTCATTGCTTTTGTTAGCAAAGAAGACAAGATGTCAACCGAATCAGTAGGAGTTGTCCTATCTCTCGAAGGAGCAGATGGCTCTGCTCACCAAAAGGTATGACAGATTAAGAATGAAGTATAAACGTAATAAATTGAGGTTTGTAGGTAAGGATAGATCTAGATCCAAATCAAGAAGAAAGGAAGATGAGTCAACAGATGATGACAAGAATAGGAGCCGAGACGAAGATTCAGATCCCCGTTAAAAGAAATCCTTCAAGCCCTAAATCAGATAGGAGTGACACTTGCTACACGTGCAACAAGCCGAGGACACTTCAGCCTATGATTGTCCTCACCGACTCCTAAAGAATGGGAAGAGAAAAGGAAAAAGAGAGACAGGAGATTTGCGAACCAAAGGGCTCTCTACCGAAGAAAAGAAATCAAGAAAATCATCATCATCATCATCCTCATCCGATTTCGGATCGGATGATGAAGTTTGTCTCATGGCTAAAGAGGTAGTTTATTATTCATCTTCTCGATAATGATTCCTGTAAATCTGCATCGATAATGATCAAATTGTTATTCATGAATTATTGAGAGACTTAAAGACATCTCTCGGCCGCTTTACAAACAGCTAGAGACAGAGAATTTGACTTTAAAAGATCAAATTCAAATTCTAATTAAAGGAAAACAGGTGATGAACTACCTGTAAAACCGAGAAACATTCGGGTGGGGAATGTTTTCCCTCAGCCGAGGCTAGTACATCACCAAATTACTCGAAAGATTAGAAAGTGAATTGAAGTCTTTAAAAGATAAATTTGAAACAATCATATTGAAAATGAATTAATTAAGAAAGACAATGAGAAGCTAGTCTTCAAAATTAGTCAACTTAATAATTCACAATCAGCAATAGATCACATCTTTAATACATCTTAAAAATCCCATGACAAAACAGGTCTTGGTTATGATAGAAATAGTAAATCGACGTTCAAAAATCTAGAAAATTTGTAAAAGCATCTCGATCACTCAAAAGAGGTTAGAATTGGTCCTTGGAAACCAATTAGTCAAGTAAGGACTGCATCTCCCACCATGAAAACAAAAAATTCAAATGAGGACTCCTTATCGGACTAAGAGAACTCCAAGAACCAAAATAAGAAGAAATTCTTATTACAATCCTTTTGATGGGAGAAGCAGATGTTATCCCACATTTCCTAAGTTCGGGAAAATTACTAAGTCTGAATACAACAAGTAATCATCTAAAAATGATACAATTGTAGACAGATTTGGTAGAGAGACCAAGTCTCGATTTATTATTTGGAAATGAGATTTTTGTCTGGTTACCTAAAGTGATGCTTGACCTTCAAGGACCCAAGATCACTAGTGTACCTTATAACTAATCTGCTTTTTCAGGATTCACGAGGATCATCACTCAAGGAAAAAATCTTAGCTTCCATTTGGTACATTGATAGTGGTTGTTCACAACACATGACTTATAACAAGAGGCTACTATCAAATTTCCAGAACATTGATGGTCCAAGAGTATTATTTGGAGACAATAATTGTGGACAGACTAAAGGAGTAGGTACTGATTATCAAGGATATTCAGGTATTCGAGGTATATTTTGTTGAAGGTTAGAAACATAATCTGCATTATCTGTTTCCCAACTTTGTGATAAAGGTTTTCTTGTCAAATTTTCTAAGGATAAATGTGGATATCTTAGATAGTTCCTCGTATAAGGTACTTTTAACTAGCTTCAGACATGGTAATGTCTATGTGGCCAACTTTAATAGTTGTCCTAAAGATACTTGTCCGATAGCTAAGGGTGGAGATGATCTCGGTGCTATGGAACAAGAGGCTTAGTCAATCTGAATTTCAAGACTCTTAGTAAGTGGCTAAAAAGAACTTAGTTAAGGGATTACACGAGAAACTTTTATCTACCGATCTTAAATGTGATGCTTGTCAAAAAGGTAAACAACCTAGACACTCATTTAAGAGTATTCACACTTCTTCATCCGAAAGAGTTCTACAACTACTTCATCTTGATCTCGTTTGGACTGCTTTCTCCTCTCGGTTCCAAAGTGGAAAGGAAATATACTCTTGTTGTAGTAGATGATTTTTCTAGATACACTTGGGTTATATTTCTTTTCAAGAAAAATGAGACTATAAACAAGATTCCCGATCGTCTCGCATGCATTCAAAATGAAAAAGGTGTTAATATTATTAAAATAAGAAGTGATAAGTGGCACATAATTTTTAAATTCTTGTTTATCTAACTTTTTCAATGAGTGTGGAATTATTCATGAGACATCATCAGCAAGAACTCCTCAACAAAATGGGGTGGTTGAAAGAAGGAATAGAACTTTGAAAGAGGCAGCCAGGAGCATGTTAGCCGAGTATGAAACCCCTCACAGTTCCTCAAGCCATCAACACAGCCTTGTTATACCTTAATAGGTGCTTGGTTGTTAAAGACAAGGGTAAGACTCCATATGAGATTTGGAAGGGTAAGATTCTAAAAATCTCATATTTTAGAGCTTTTAGTTGTAAATGTTTCATCCATAACAATGAGAAATCTAAGTTAAGAACCTTTGATGCTAAGGCGGTGATGGAACATTCTTGGGATATTCCAACACTTCCAAGGCATTTAGAGTTTTCAACAAGACAACCCTTTGTGTGGAAGAAACTCCTCATGTTGTTTTTATGAGTTGTATTCCTTTTCATAAAGTGAATCAAATTTCTAAAGTCTAGATAAGATTGAACTAACCAAGACTAAACATAGAACCTGCCTATCGACCTAGTCTTGATTCGACTGATGAAGAAGAATTCCCATCCGATAATCGAAGACAACTTGATCGGGACTCCATCGAGGAGACACCCTTGACATCGCTGATCGGGCCGGGGTCACTGATGAAGGGGGAACGCTTCGGTAGTAGTCGAGGAGTTGCCTACTAAATCTCAAGATGAGGATCCTTCTACTCATATAGGTAAAAGGATGAGAAGCTACCATCCATCTTATCGATTATTGGAGACCCATCTAGTAGTGTGCGGAGACACGAATGTTGTTGGACTCGAAAGTCCTGCTTCACCGTTATGTGTCACTTCTTGAACCCCATTCTATTGAGGAAGCTCTATCTCGATCCAAACGGATAATGCCATGCAGGAGGAACTGCATCGGTTTGAAAGGCAAAATGTTTGGGAATTAGTGGAAAGACCCTTACATAGAAAGATTATAGGCACCAAATGGGTGTTCAAAAACAAAGCAGATGAGAACAACATTATTGTTCTTAATAAGGTAAGATTGGTAGCTCAAGGTTACTCACATTCTCGAGGGGATAGACTATGATGAAACCTATGCTCCGATTGCGATTAGAAGCAATAAGGCTATTCTTTGCATTTGCTGCATATAAATCTTTCAAAGTCTTTCAAATGGATGTTAAGTCTGCTTTCCGTAATGGTGTGTTACTTGAGGAAGTCTATGTGGAGCAGCCTCACGGGTTTAAAATCAATAACAAGGTCTATAAACTCAACAAGGCCCTATATGGACTGAAACAAGCTCCCGTGAGCTTGGTATGATACCTTATCTCGATTTCTTGATATCAATTGGATTTTCAAAAGTTAAGATTGATATGACTATGTTTAGAAAGAAAGTAGATGGTAACATCTTATTAGTTCAAATTTATGTAGATAACATAATCTTTGGTTCACCTAATGAAATTATGTGAAGAGTTTAGTATTCTCATGGAAAATAGGTTTGAAATGTCAAATGATGGGTGAATTAACATATTTTCTAGGCTTACGATTAAACAGATGAGTAAGGGTATTTTTATACATTAGTCTAAATATGCTAAGGATCTAATTGAGAAATTTGGGATGACTACTAGTAGAGAAGTTAAAATACCTATGGCAACTAACTTCTCTATGGATTCAGTATGAGCAAGGTATACACACAGATGCAATGGAGTATCGTGGACCTGATTGGATCTCTTCTCTATCTCACGAAGTAGGCCGACATAGCCTTTGCAGTTGGGGTATGTGCAAGATTCCAAGCTAATCCCAAGAAAACTCATGTGTGAGTCTGCTAAGAAAATTCTTAAATATCTCAAAGGAACTTTGCAAGTAGGGTTATGGAAACACCAAATTGATGACAACTTCTGAAATGGGCAAAGTTATTCCGTTAACTCTGCACTTTTGGGGGATGTAAGATTCATAGGAAATCCACTCTCAGAACTTGTCAATTCTTAGGCAACAAATTAATTTCTTGGTTATCTAAGAAACAGATATCTGCTGTCGCCTCCACAACCGAGGTCAATATATGGTACCGGAAGTTGTCGCTCTCAACTCCTCCTGGATTAGTCAAATTTTTAGAGATTATAATATTCAAACATCATCCTGCTCCTATTTACCTGTGATAGTAATAGGTGCAATAGCTATGACTTACAATCCTGCTCTGCATTCTAGGTGTAAGCATATAGACATTAGGCATCATTTCATTAGAGATCATGTGGAGAAAAATGACATTAGAATTGAAAAAAGATAGCCACCGAATCACAAAGAGCAAGTATATTCTTACAAAACCATTAGCCGAGTCTAGATTTAAAGAATTATGCTTAGAATTAGATTACTTGATGCATCATTAGCTGATTTTTAGTTCAAATTGCTTGCATCCGATTAATGTATTCCTTATTTCGCTTTCTTTCTTTTCTTTAAATTAATGTTCAGAAAGAATTATCAGACTAGATATGAGTCAAAGGACAATCAGTAGCCGATATCATTAATTTCCTATTTTGGAATCAAGAATCAAGGATTAGTCATATTGACCTTATCCGACATGATAATTACTTATTCGACATTTCAAGAAACTGACGAGGGCACAATAGTCACCGATTTCCCTGAGAAATAGATGACTATCTCACCCTCATCTGATCTACCTCAAGCTTACTAATGGTTTTCTTCAAAGTCTATGTCCTTTTGCAGGAATATGTCACAGCATCATATTGATAACTCCGATCAAGCTTCACCTCATCTTTCATAAACCTTCTTATTCACACCTTTGCTTCTGAATAATCTCCATATATTGTGTTTTCTTATAAAACTCTTTATCTGATTGATTGGTTGGAAAACCTAACTTTAGAAAATTAAATCGAGCCTGTTTATTTAAATTTTTTAAGTTTGCTAAAAAGATAAAACTAAGTCGTTTTAAGATCGACAAAGTTACTTTATCGATGACTTTACAAACCCATCTGCTTTTGAAAACCCTTATACGAAGTAAGGTAACCCTAGGCCGACGCCAGTATACTTACTTCTCGCATAAAGTAACCTACATCCTCACAAATCAACAAACCTCTATAAAGTAACTATTTACGCATTCCAAAGGCAAGTAGCATCCACGCGCTGAATCCCAATCATTTATCCAGATTTTTAACCGTTGATTCAAGCGCAGAAAACTTTTTAAATAAACGGCTTAGATTAAATCAGCATTTTCTAAAAGCGGTTTCTCTTTCTAATTTTCCTCCTATAAATACATCTTCTTCCTCAATCAAACTTTTTTCTACTTTCGTAAAAATTATACCTATACTCGCAAATTTTCAAAAACTCTTAGTCTAATCCTTTCATGAGCACTTCACAAAAACGATTAGGAGTAACATCAACAATGGTGGAAGTACACACTCGAAACATACAACAAGAAGATCAAGCTCGGAGATGTACGTCGACTTTGGATACCACCACCGATGGTGAATCGAGGGAGATTCCCGAGTTATCGGAGAGGCTCGGGATTGAGGACGTTCGCTCCAAGAAATCCACCTTCAATAAAACACCGGATATGAGAGGCATCGAAGTTCTACGTCAATCGGGATATTTGAGAACGGGATTTTTAAAACCCGTGTCTACGACTTGAGGTGTTAACAAAGAACTCCTACGGAGGTGGCGCGGATTTTCGACACAAGCAGTGAAGGAGTAAACCCTCACATATGAATCAGACGACCGGGTAGAATCATCTCGAGATGATTGCCCGAATTCAATGAAGGATCAAGGTCCTGAATCAAGAAGAAAATGCTCTGACGGGAGATATCGCCTCGCTAATGACGATATTGACGGTTACGTCATTTTAGGGGGAGCGTAACTCCCATGATGGCCGACTTGCACCTGTGCCATGCCGTGATGAGGGCGATTATTGATGGAGTTCAAGCCAACTGGCCGGGATGCTATTGGGTAGGTTTGAGACGGAAAGGAAGAGACTGGAGGTAGTTGGTGGAAAGTGGCAGGTGAGATCAATCACCGCCTATTCAATAAGGTGACGGTGATATTGGAGGATATGCCGACAGCCGAGATTAACTAGGGCCGAGCAGAGTCGAGCCTACACAAAACAAAAAGGGTCAGCCGACTAAGGATGAGCCGCTCGGGTCTTCTAGCCGACTCGGGGAAGGAGCAAATGAGGTCGTGGCTCAGGATCCATCACCAAGAGGTCAAGAAGAAGAAGAGGAAAGGGAGGAGCAAATGACGGTGAGCTCACCGAGGCTTCACAGCCATCAAGCCAAGGAGAAGGCCAAGAGAAGGAGGAGGTTGGGTGAAAACCTCGAGCTGTGGGGAACCTTCCCCGCCGATCAGCCTAGTCTGGTCACGGGTCAAGAGGCACTTACGCTAGAAATAGCAGCACCAAAGTGGTCCAA
This sequence comes from Paraleonurus japonicus, assembly GCA_030762865.1. NCBI lineage: Eukaryota > Viridiplantae > Streptophyta > Magnoliopsida > Lamiales > Lamiaceae > Paraleonurus > Paraleonurus japonicus. The sequence continues at coordinate 32,969,008 of CM061060.1, forward strand.
CAAAGAGGAGGTACAAGAAATAAGCTCCGAGAGGACCCTTCCCCACTCACCCTGCACAGTACAATTCTCTCCCTCCCCCTCTCCACCCCACTCGGCGATGAAGAGGTGACCTCAGCCGGCACCTTCGAGCCTCTAAAACAGCCTACTCCCACAACAATCCAAGCCACAACCTCATCTTCCTTCCTCAAACCCAAATCTCATCTCCTCCACCCTCCCCATCTGATATGCCGTCCTTCCTCACCGACCAAGATACTCCCCACCCCCATATCTACCATCTCTCCACCAGCCCTTACTCCCATCTTCTCCAACTCTCCCTCACACCCCAATCCAACCTACTATACTCTCAGCCAACCCCTTCTCCACCACCCATTTCATCTCGAAATACCACCCCTTCCATCTTCACTCCCCACTGTAAATCCCCTCCACCATCGACGCCCTACTTCCTCCCAACCTTCTCGACTCAACCAGCTGGATACCTCCAACATCTTTGGAGATATCCACACGAGCTCCCCAAGTCCAACTTCTCCCACTCCCTCTTCCTCATCCGATTCAGAGGAAGAGACCAGCCTAATTTTTGCCATCTCATCACTTTGAGGATTTACACAAGCATATCATAACCAAAGTCCAAAGGCTGATGGAGAGGAAGACGAGGAAGGTGATTCGAGCAATCACCGATACAATGCTCGCCAACATGCAGATTGGCCGAGGTCAACATCACTCGCAACCTATCAGCCCAACCTTGGCACCGCCGTTGGTACCCGGGCTGAGTAAACCGGAGGAGGAGGTAAAGGTGCTCAAGGTAAGGTGGCGGTAGACAACGAAGTCCTCGGTCAACGCTCTTACTTCCGATCGCATGTACTTTAGGGTTCGTTGTTCGCTTGGAAAAATAGCCTGCACTCGCAAGATGAAGTCAAAAAGTGGGGAAGGAGCCGAAGGAAGAATGGACACCCTCACAGCTTGGAGTCTTATCCCTTACATACAAGTTAGACTCAAAGGTGACTCACTGAGTTGGAGGCGCCAAAGCCGAAATCAAGATCAAATCGGGATGAGTCATTGCTTTGCAGAACCGAGGGTGACCCAAATTAAGGAGGCTATCCGTGGAGGATGAAGAGAAGAGGAGGAAGGAGGGAGGAGGAGAAGACCGAGAAGCCACCGGCCAAGATGAAAGAGACCGAGAAACCCGAGGCCAAGGGCAAGGTAAAGGCAAGGCAAGAGTAGCAATGAGAAGTCTTCATCACCGAGCACGATCACTCTGCACTGAAACAGCTTCGAGCGCAAAAGAAAGAACTCCGATCACTCAAACCTCTCACCGAGCAGCATTAGAAGAATACACGCTGAGAAGGAAAATATGAGAAGCAGGAGAAGAAGAGGTCAAGAAGCTAGGGAAAGGCGGAGCCGAAGTGGGACAGGATACTCAAAGTGGGTATCAAAGGCAGCCGACGAAGCGCATTTCCGACTCCGTCCACCGCCTCACGCCTCCTTCTAAGATGGTCTCCGGGCAAAGACACCAAAGAAATACAAGAAGCAAGCTCGATGCCGATGGATGTACTATTGGGTACATCTTGAAGGCATCTCCATCTCGGTGCGCTTGATGAAGACATGCAAAGGGGCATGAGTGGATGGAGAAGCGAGAATGCCGATCTATATGGGAAACCGCCGATGAGGCGCACAATGTGTTCAATCATGCGATCCGGTCGCCTCCACCCTATGAGCAAGTCACTCCCAAGATGAAAGAGGATGGATCTCCAGACATTGGAACGGGTCAAATCGGTCATAATCAAAGTCGAAAAGAGAATCCGAGCTCACGCATTTGAGAATGAACTCAAACATCGTGAGCGAGGATTTTCAACCGGCCGAACATTCCAAGCAAGCCGATGGGGAATTTGATAGACAGGATTTTCTTTTCCTAATCTTTTTAATTCTATCACCACCTATTTGTAAATTGTAAATATGTGAATGAATATACTTGGACTTATGTGAAATACTTGTCTTATTTTCTTAAAGTTTTTTTTTCCTCGCTTTAAGAAAAACTTAAAAATTTTCTAAGTATAAATCATCTCGAGAAATTTATCTCTCGTACTTAAAATTTTCTAAAATTTATCTAAGTCCTAAGACTCAAAAGTTTTTTTCTAAATATTTCTCAAGAGTCTAAAGGTCTTGTTTTTTCTTTTCAATTAAGTACTTTGAATAGATCTCGTTGTAATGTGAAAATGTGCCTCGATATACCTATCTCGATTATTTTAACTAACTCTAGAACTAACTTCACTCGTGAGTGTGTTTCTTCCTTGTAGGTTTTAACTTCATCAAAAAGGGGGAAATTTGTTAGATCAAGAAGTTTTGATGAGTTAAAAGAAGCGTATTTCAGATGATCGACGACCACCAAGAATAGCCGAGATTAAGTCCTTATGCTAAGCCGATCAGACGGGTCGAGAACCAAACTAGTCACCGAGGTCCGAAGATTACAAGTCATCCGGAGACGAACTCAAGTCTAGTCATCCTGGCAGGAGACAAATATGAAGAGCCTTCCGACGAGGTCAAGACAAGCCGAGTAGAATAAGAAAGGCGAAGTCTTCACCAAGTCACCGGCAGACGAGTAGAATAAAATCACTGGGGTCTAGGAGCGGTTTCCCAAGAATAAGTTTGTTGAGTAGTTTCTAGTTTGTTGAACTAATTAACAAACTAACCTGTCTTTTCGTACTTATAAATAGGTCTAGGCACTTCATTAGAAATAATAGAGAGATCACACAAGTTATTCATTTTTAGCAATAGATTCTCACAATTCACAAGATTTCAAAAAAAGCACAAAATTGTTTTCAAAGATTTCTTCATAGATTTTTCTAAGTGTTTATAAAACACTTCCTTGCACATCTTCGTATACACTTCCATTATTCTAGAAAGTTAGATTTCATGCATTTGTTTAGTGGTTTTGAAGAGTTGAAGATCAGCTTGTAATTTGTGAAGTTGTACGATTGTAAAGTAAGCAAGTAAGCAGATAGAAGAGACCCTTCTTCAAAGTTTGAAGAAGGAGAGTGGATGTAGGATTGTTATAATCCGAACCACTATAAACCGTGTTCTTTATCGCTTTGTTTTACTTACTTGTTTCTTACAAATTTCAGCTTACCAAATCAAAGATAGATTTCAATCAAAGTTAAATCTAAAAATATCAATTTGCTTTTTGATCTTGTTCAAGTTGAGTTTAAAACTGAATTTCCGCCGGTAACTTTGAAGTTTTGAGTAAGATTTAAAGAGATATGAAAAATCTACAAAATCTATTCAAACCCCCTTCTAGATTTGTCCTAGAAGGTTAACTCAAGTTTTCTTAATCAACTCAACCAATCGGGACCAACATATTGTTTTATGGGCCGGTGTATTCTTCCTCCGACGTATCTACATATACATAATTTTCATGCAAATATGATGTTATTGTAATTAGGTAAACAATGATTCATTTTATATACTTTCATTTTGTTCTCCTTACCATTTGATGAAAGTTCATCATCATTTACTTTTTGTTTCCTTCTTTAATTTCTTTGTCTTTTTAACATCCTCTTTTCGCACGATTCATCTAGAACACATAGTGATCTAAATTATATTCCAATTTAAATTAAAACATATTGTCCAACAACTAATAAATTTTAAAATATTTTACTAATATTACCTTCGGATGACGTGGTACGAAAGTGTCTTTTTTGTTTTCTTTTTGTAGTAATGAATTACTTCGCAATCTTCTCTTTGTTGAACCTCGCCACAAATTTTCACTTTATTCTATTGAATATTAATGTATCTAGTTAATTAATAGTTCAATTGAAATGCATCTATTAAAAATTTTTACGCCCATACCTTCATATGAGTTTCCCTTGTGGGTCCCCTCGCTCGTATTTCCGAAGTTTTTCATACACCAAAGATACACATAAATCTCAACTATCCCATGCTAATATATAAATGTAACATCACAATACATTTACACAACTTTTCCAATTTCGTAGGGAAATATTGTCTCATACCTAGTCTTGTCTTCTTTCTTGGCCTACCTCTCTTCCCCGCTACTGTTTCATTCTCGCACGCCGCAATCTCCTCACCTTTAATTTTCCTATATGATTTATGTCTACAAATTTTTACAAAACAAATTACACTTGATTAAACATAACTCAATGTGTTAACAGAATAATTTATTCATTTTAATCATAAATCCTAACAAGGATCTCTCTATCTTTTTGTCTGCTCATCTACTTGATATTCTCGTATTTTATTCTTTATTATCTACACCGATAATGTATATTGATTCGTAATATTGCGTCTCGATACACCAAATTTGGGGGATTTATATTCAAATTTCACACTTTCTACATATTTTTCTTTAAATATAAACAAAAAAACAAGGAAAACGAAACAGATTGGGGGTGTTACTCCGTTGCTCGCGATTTTTTATCACTAACCTTTGATCTACGCCCGCTTGCAATCCCTCTTTCAAATACTGTATTGTTTTTCTTTTTTGATACCCGAATTATGTATTTGTGTTGTGGTTTCGTAAGATGAACAAGAGCCTCTCCTTTCCCACCTCTGCTCAGCTGCTGCCATTTTGCATTAACGCCTCAGGTGACTTTTCCCGCTGCTTGACAATACCAAGCCAAATAAGATTCGATTTTTTTTTAATGTGGAGGGGTATTACCGACTTTTGCACCATGCCAATTGAGAGTTGATCGCATTTTCTCTTTTTCCACGTATCCTCTCGCAATTTCCTTTGTTAACTTGTACCTACTAGTAATAGCCCCGCTATATTGATATCGCATATTAATTTCGTAAAAAAATTAAAACAAAGTGATGAAAAATTTATTAAAAACTAGAAATTTAACAAGATATTTCATAAATTATTATAACATATTATTATGAACATATTCTATTCAAAATTATAATAAAATTATATATTTAAAGCAATCATATGATTAATAGATTATATAAATATTATTTGACACAAAATAATTGACAACATAAAACATAATGCAATACAAAAATAATTAAGTATCATGATAAAGTACAATTAATGTACATATGATTAATAATGCAAGTTGTTTCTCTCTAATACAATTGAAATATTCTTGGATTTAAAATGTAAATAATTAAAATTAATATGATTAAATATGTGAAGAGAGTCTCAATTTCATATGTTGATATCCATTTATGTTATTTATAAATTTAGTTCTTAGTCAAACAAATTAATAAATTTAGTTAAAAAAATTTATAAATCATAGTCGAATCAATAATTAGGCAAAAATTTGTGTGAAAGTGGATGTATACGATGAACTCTATTTTTATTATCACCGCATTATCGTTGTCGTGATTTACTTATAATAATGCATGTGAATTATTGGAAAACAATAATAAAATGCAATCTAATCAAATAAGTGTTACTCCAATAATTAAATTCTTTCTCGTGGACGCCCTAGTTTATAAAGACTTTAAATTTTATATAAGTAATTGAAATTAAAAGATTTGAGGCGCCAAATTTATTTTTTTAAATAATGAAACGATAAACTTTATAAAAGGGTTAACATCTAATTTTTCAAAAGTGAAATAATGTTACGGCGGAAACGTAAATATTTAAATATTTTCTAGGAAAAACACAAATTCTTAAGTTCAACATAAATTAATTTATTAAATAAATAGTAAAAGATGAAACATGAGCACGATGTCCTCACATCACTCCTCGTCATTCAAATTTCATTACCCTCGAAATGGAGTTTATTTGGGGGTGAGTATGCAAGCACACTCAAAGTGGAGATAAAAAGTGTTCAGAATTTAATACACAAATAAATACATGATAATCAACTAAAATTAAATAAATTCTCATGAACTTTGCCAATAATAAACTTTGCCAACATTGCCATTAATACTTTGCCACTTTGCCAATGACACTTTGCCACTTTGCCATTGATACTTTACCAACATAGAAATGGGAGTTGGTGAGTCTTCCCAAAGCCATTTAAAGACTCTCGGTATTCTCACACGTAGAATGGGAGCACGGCGGGTTAAAACCCGAAGATCCGCCGATCCCGAACCCCATTAGGGCCCCCGGCTATTAGATTTTGCCATTGAGCACAGCCGATACACCGGAAGACCCGTCACCTGGACCTCATAAGAAACCCCGGCTATTAGAATAACATGGAATAATAAAATTCAAGCACATAATCACATAATTACAATAGCATTAAATATTGAATAAGACATGCAATACCTCTACGATACCACCGTAGAGCTTAGAGCAATTAATGTTAGGATGTATACTATAAGCCTAGCTTTTGTATGAACATCTTTCGAGTATGAACATTTTTTTATATGAGATTCATTATGATCAAAATACTTATTGTTCATGATTGTTATATATATCATTATTTTGTTCGTATTACATCTATACCGTAGATAACATGGTGTGTGGTGTCACACGTAAGATCATGTTATCGTGCCTTATAGATTATAAATAATAGCTCACAACCAAAAATGGATTTGGACAAATCATTGGAACGGTTGTAGTGTAATTTGGCATTAGTCTATCTCTGACTATAAAGTTACACTAGTACATTTTGTATGTATTGAGCAGGTGACCATATGAGGTTGTTCAATTTGTACCGACTATATAAAAAGAACAAGACCTCTCGTTGTTCCGATGTACATCTTCTTAATCCCTATATAATAATGGGCACGCAGTACTCAATGTATGTTTCTTTGATTTACCAATGGGTGAGAGATTTATTAAATCAATAGGCTCGGTGAATCGGGAGATAGCATTGTTTATATGGTGTGCCGTTGATTATAGAAGGAATCTCGTGTCCTAATTATTTAGGATGATGATGTCCCCTTGAGGAGCTCATAAAGATTATTATGTAAACCCCGCAGTGTGGATTTAATCCGACATAATAATAAAGATGAGTGGTACTACTCTTTTGGAATTAGATATAAATTAATTAAGTTGTCAAGAATTTAATTAATTTATGGACATTCGATATCTTAAACACGGGGAAATAAACGTACACATAATAAAGGAGCCCATATAATAATATGGGATTAGGACGGTAATTCAATTATAATTCTTTAGTGACTCGAGTTATAATTGATGGGCTTAAGTAAAGTGTTCGGATCAACACAGGATATTTAGGCCCACTCAGAGTGCCCAACCCTAATTCCTCCTTAGGGTCCCCGTTGTAGCCTATAAATAAACCCTAACATCAGTCTCCAGCGTGTGAAAAACGTGAGATCGTAGGGATGCGGATTCTGATTCCTTGGAGGACTGCCGACCACTCGACGTCCAAGCGAAAGTGGATAGGAATACGTTAAGACCGGGTGGAGGTTCGAGGCTCATCCTTCGATCGCAGCTTCCGACCTTAGAACCGGTTTGTCTTCACCTATTACGATGAATAAAGGTACAATTCTTTCCGCCGCGCTTGTGTGATTATGATCCCGAGTCCGATATTTTCGTGAGAGTCGGCGATCGGTGGTTCCAACAATTGGTATCGTGAGCCGTGTTTTCTGACTCTATGCAATTGATTCGGCTTTTCATAGATCTCGATTTATTCGATTGCATGATTATTGTAAATCTATTATAATAGGTTTCTTGATCTCGTTATAATAGTGGTTTCTTGATCTTATATAATAGGGTTTCTTGATCTGTTATAATATGGTTTCTTGATCCGTTATAACAGGTTTCTTGATCCGTTATAATAGGGTTTCTTGATCCGTTATAATAGTGGTTTCTTGATCTCGATATTGAATAAGCATTGCATGGTATTTGTAAATCGTCATATTAGTGGTTTGCATGCTTATCATAAACCGTTATATTAGTGGATTCATGTTAATCGTAGTCTCTTTTTCGGGTATGCGAATATTCTCGATAATTTTTGGCAGAACTCCTAAATCCAACTATTATGGTCATTATGTATGTATTAAAACCCTGACCGCCGAGGTTTTTGTTTTGGGTTGGTGAATGATTGTAATAGTAATTACCACGGCGGTCCTGTCGTGTAGGTTTTATTTCGATTTAGATGATGTATAGGATCGTTGGATAAAACTGTAATAGGGAATAGGTTAGGATGGTTTGAGGAACCAGTTCGATAGCAAAGAATCGACGGATTTGACACGGCGCTGCCAGATTGCATGGCGCCGCCCCGCACTCTGCTGGACAGGCGCCGCCTCGCACCCCGCGACTCCGACCGGGCGGTCGATCTCGATTGACAGGTGGCGCTCGCCTCGCACCCCGCTTGACGGCGAACATTCAAGCACATGGGAGCAATGAAAGAGGCCATAATAGTTGGAATTTTATTTTCCATGTTTATTCTTTCTCATATGTGGTTATTGTGTTTAGCATACTTTATGTGTTTCATATTTCGTGGTATATTAATATCCCTCATGTTAAATAACTAAGTGGGAGAGGGGTTATTTTTCAACAAATCCCATAGCCTCCATTTCCTGGTTTGTAAGTGATGCATTCCAACATGAACGTTGGTTTTAAGTGCCTTCTCTTCCATATCTGGATGTGTTTGTTTGCGGACCACTAGATCAAACTTCCTTATGGATAATTATAAGTAAGTTATTTAGGAGCGTGTTATCTTCCATCCGAAGAGGCACAAACCTAGGTAATCGACTTGGTATTAAGAAATGGTATACACTTAGATGCATATAACAAAGATCCTCCCCATCGGAGTAAGTGCCGTTATTTGTATGGCTAAAGACAAAACCAACTATTAATTTTTATTTTGTTTGACAAAATGATGAAATTAATGGTTAAAACCTCCTCTTGCAAATGATTGAATTAGTATACGTCCACACTATCGTGGCATACAAACTTCACGGTGTTTTGAGGTGTTGGTGAATTTAATTGTATTGTTTGAGGGAAACAATATTGATTTAAATTCTTAATTTTGATCATAATGAATTTTACGTGTTTCTCAGATTTATCATGGCTTTCAATCCACTTGCTGTTATTCTTAAAGAAAACAAACTTACCGGTCCTAATTACATTGATTGGAAAAGAAACTCGACATTGTCTGACTGGCCAAGAGTACAAGTTTGTACTCACCGAGGTTTGTCCTGAAAACCCGATGAAAACTCTAGTGAAGAGGAGAAAGAGGCTTATAAGAAGTGGGGTCAAGGCAGATGAGATGGCGCGGTGTTACATTTTGGCTTATGTCAAATGTGCCGCAACATCAAAGCATCGTGCCATGACCTCCTGCTTATGAGATGATGCTCAATCTCAAAGAACTCTTCGACACCGTAGTCGGGCCGCCGTGCAAGAAGCCATGAGAAACTTAATGACGACTCACCATGACCGAGGGGACACCCGTAAGTGGATCATATCCTCAAGATGATGGCTCATTTGAATGAGATGGAAGTCCTTGGAGCTGAAATCGATGGGGAAACCCAGGTGCCGATATCGCTTTCCTCCGTATTAATCGCCTAAAAGTTTTGAGCAGTTTACCGAACTACAACATGAACAAAAGGTTGTATTCGATGGCGGAACTTCCCGACGTAACCTCCAAGCAGCATAAGGGTTATTTCGCTGCTTCTCAAGCTTATATTGCTGAAAATGTTTCTACATCTAAGCCAAAAGGCAAAGTGATGAAGAAAAAGAAACAAGCTGGTTTCGCAAAGAAAGCGGTGAACCAAAGAAAATTGGTCCACCAAATGGGCGTGGAAGAAGCCTAAGGGCAACATGCTTTTGTGCAAGCAACAGACATTGGAAGGTAGATTGCCCCCGTGAAAAGGAAAAAGAAGGTATATCTTATTCACTAACTATTGAAACATGTTTAGCGGTGTTATCTACCGCACCCGGTGTGTAGATACGGAGCCATCGATCATGTCTCGCAATTCTTCGCAGGGTTCCAGGAAACCAGATAGCTTAGTGAGGGTGAGATTACCATCTACATGGGCGACGCTTACGAGAGTAGCAATGGCTACAAGTGGGAGATGTTTATTTATTTTTAATAAGAATAAGACTTTGGTTTTGAGAAATTGTCTTTACGTACCTTTGTTTTAGAAAGAACTTGATTTCAGCTTCTAAGTTATTTTTGGATGGATATTCTGCTTTTTGATAAAGCAAAGTGGTTGTCAAGAAAAATAGTGCTATTATCCTGCTCTGCACGTTGATTGGCAATTTATATACTCTTAATCCAATAACTCCCACAAAGCAACAAATGGAAATTAATAGTACATCTTCTAACTCAAATAAGCGAAAAGAACCTTCAAAAATGAACCAAACATATCTTTTGGCATCTAAGATTAGGTCACATTAACTTGAGTAGGATTCAAAGGTTGATAGCCGATGGACCTTTGAGTTCATTGGAAGTGGAAACTATCTCGACCTCGCGAGTCCCGCTTTGGAAGGAAAATGACCAAAAGTGCCTTTTTAAAGCCAAGGGGTATAGAGCCAAAGAAGTGTTGGAATTGTCTATTCTCGATTTATGTGGTCCTATGTCTACTCAAGCAAGGGGGTGGTTTCGAATATTTTGTCTCTTTTATAGATGATTATTCGAGATATGGATATATTTATTTGATGCGCCGCAAGTCCGAGTGCTTTGATAAATCTCAAAGAGTACAAGGCCGATGTGGAGAAGCGTCATGGTAAATATATCAAAACACTACGATCCGATCGTGGTGGCGAGTACCTCTTAGGAGAGTTTAGAATTACTTATCAAGTTGGGATTCAATCCCAATTGTCTCAGACCTGGTACACACCCCGTAATGGGTGTGGCGGAACGAAGGAATAGGACACTCTTGGAAATGGTTAGATCGATGATGAAAGCTATTCTAATCGCCGAGTTCGTTTTGGGGGTATGCCTCGGAAACGGCAGCGTACATTTTGAACTTGGTTCCTTCTAAGACAAGATTCTACTCCCATTAATTGTGGAATGGGCGTAAGCCTAGTCTCGAAAACATATTCGGATATGGGGTAGTCCAAAGACATGTGCCGAAAGGAGATGCCGATAAGTTGGAATCTCGCATGTAAGTTCTACTGTTTGTGGGCTATCCTAGAGGAACGAAAGGTGGTTTGTTTTATAGTCCTAAAGATCGTAGGGTAATTGTTAGCACAAATGCCCGATTTTTAGAAGAGGGCTATGTAATGGACCACAAGCCCATGGAGTAAAATTATTTTAGAAGAAATAAGTGGGAGAAACTTCTACCTTAGTACCAAGAGTACAAGATGAGATACCACATGTGTCACACCATCTCGCTACTAATGATACACTCATTACCACAAGTGCCTCGTCAGAAGTGGGAGGGTTGTTAGACAACCCGATAGATTCATGTTTTTGGGAGAGTCTTCGGACTTAGTACCCGTGAACACGAATCGGATCCTCGGAGCTATGACGAAGCACTCCAAGATAAAGATGCGTAATCTTGGGAAAAAGCAATGAAATCTGAATTAGAATCTATGGATTCTAATCAAGTCCTGGGAGCTAGTAGAACCACCAAATGGTGTAAAAGCCATCAGTCCGTAAGTGGGTCTACAAAAGAAAAAGAGGGATCGACGGGAAAGTAGAAACTTTCAAAGCAAGGCTTGTAGCGAAGGGGTACACTCAAAAAGAAGGAATCGACATGCAGGAAACCTTTTCACGGTAGCCATGCTTAAGTCTATCTTAGATTCTTTTGTCTATTGTCACTCATATGAATTATGAGGTTTGGCAAATGGATGTCAAGACAGCCTTTCCTTAATGGAAGTCTTGAAGAAAACATCTATATGAAGCAACCAAGGATTCATCGCAAAGGGCAAAGAGCATCTTGTGTGTAAGCTTAATCGTCCATTTATGGGTTGAAACAAGCTTCAGATCTTGGAACATCCGCTTTGATGAGGTAATCCAAATTTTATGGATTTATTCAATGTCCGGATGAGTCATGTGTATACAAGAAGAGTGACGGAAACGTGGTGGTATTTTTGTACTATACGTAGATGACATCTGCTCATTGGGCAACAATGTCAAGGTGTTGTCGACGTAAAGGTATGGTTGTCCAAGCAGCTTTGATATGAAGGACTTGGGACAAGTTGGACATATTCTTGGGATCAAAGTTATAAGGGATTGCAAGAAAAGAATGTTATGCTTATCTCAAGCTTCATACATTGATACTATCTTGGCTCGCTTTAGCATGCAAAACTCTAAGAAAGGTTTTCTACCTTTCGACATGGAGTACCTTTATCTAAAGAAATGTGTCCTAAGACACCAAAGGAGATAGAGGACATGAAGGCAAGCGCTTCCTTATGCTTCTACCGTAGGAAGCCCAATGTATGCAATGCTATGTACGAGGCCGTATATCCGTTTTGCCGTGGGCATGGTTAGCAGATATCAAAGTAACCCAGACAAGGACATTGGACTGCGGTAAAGCATATTTTAAAGTACCGAAAAGGACTAGAAATTATATGTCAGTTTACCAAGCGTATACTTTACTTCGAGTGGTTACATGACTGATTTCCAAATGGATAGGGACAACAAAGCAAATCTACCTCTGGTTATGTGGTTTACCTTGGGGAGGTGGAGCCATAGTATGGAGGAGTGTAAAGCGTAAATGCGTTTCGGACTCCACCATGGAAGCCGAGTATGTAGCAGCTCCTGAGGCAACCCAAAGAAGTTGTATGGCTCTAAACTTCTTGATGGACTTAGAAGTGATTCCTAGTTTGCCTAAAGCTATCACAATTTATTGTGATAACAATGGTGCAAAGGGCAAACTCGAAGGAACCACGAGCCCACAAAGCAAGCAAACACATTGAGCGCAAGTACCACCCGATACGAGACATCGTGAAATGAGGAGAAGTTGTTGTCGCCAAGATTGCTTCAATGGATAACCTAGCAGATCCTTTCACAAAGGCTCTTCCAATGTAAAGCTTTTGATGGGCATGTTGAAGGGATGGGAATCGAGTGTATGGGCAAGAATTATGGAAGCATAGTCTTTTAGTATAAGTGGGAGATTGTTAGGATGTATACTATAAGCCTAGCTTTTGTATGAACATCTTTCTTGAGTATGAACATTTTTTTTTATATGAGATTCATTATGATCAAAATACTTATTGTTCATGATTGTTATATATATCATTATTTTGTCTCGCATTAATCTATACCGTAGATAACATGGTGTGTGGTGTCACATGTAAGATAGATTATAAATAATAGCTCACAACCAAAATGGATTTGGACAAATCATTGGAACGGTTGTAGTGTAATTTGGTATTAGTCTATCTTGACTATAAAGTTACACTAGTACATTTTGTAATGTATTTGAAAGCAGACCATATGAGGTTGTTCGATTTGTACCGACTATATAAAAGAACAAGACCTCTCGTTGTTATGGATGTACGCCTTCTTAATCCCTATATAATAATGGGCACGTGTACTCAATGTATGTTTCTTTGATTTACCAATGGGTGAGATTTATTAAATCAAGAGGCTCGGTGAATCGGGAGATAGCATTGTTTATGCATGGTGTGCTGATTATAGAAGGAATCTGTCCTAATTATTTAGGATGATGATGTCCCCTTGAGGAGCTCATAAAGATTATTATTATGTAAACCCCGGCAGTGGATTTAATCCGACATAATAATAAAGATGAGTGGTACTACTCTTTGAATTAGATATAAATTAATTAAGTTGTCAAGTAATTTAATTAATTTATGGACATTCGATATCTTAAACACGGGAAAATAAACGCATACATAATAAAGGAGCCCATATAATAATATGGGATTGTGGACGGTAATTCAATTATAATTCTTTAGTGGACCGAGTTATAATTGATGGGCTTAAGTAAAGTGTTCTGACCGAACACGTGGATATTTAGGCCCATCAGAGGCCCAACCCTAATTCCTCCTTAGGGTCCCCGTTGTAGCCTATAAATAAACCCTAACATCGTAGTCTCCAGCTGGTGAAAAATGTGAGATCGTAGGGAGGCGGATTCTGATTCTTGGAGGATCGTCCGACCACTCGACGTCCAAGCGAAAGGGATAGGAATACGGTAGAAGACCGTGAGGTTCGAGGCTCATCCTTCTCGATCGCAGCTTCCGACCTTAGAATCGGTTTGTCTTCACCTATTACAGTGAATAAAGGTACAATTCTTTTCCGCTGCGTTTGTGTGATTATGATCCTTGAGTCTCGATATTTTCGTGAGAGTCGGCGATCGGTGGTTCCAACAATTAAGTCCCCACCTTAATTGATCACCGCATAGAGTGTAACAAAAATAGCCTCGTAAAATTAAACCTCTAGAATCTCTGGCCACCTAGCATAATAATTATTTACATTTAATTAGCACATATCCTAATCAAATTTCCAAGAGGGCTAACCTGTCATAGTTGGGGACTTAATTATAAGAAATCATAAATTAATTTAGGATATTCTAAATCCCTAAATTAAATTCTAATCCCCAAATCAGACATCAACTAAATATATATTAATAGTAGTGTGACTTTGAATTTCCGCATAATTAATCATATAAATAAAATTATTAATAGAATAAAATAAGTAAAATAAAAATGTTAATAATAGAATATAAAAAGAAATAATATATATATATATATATATATATATATATATAAACCCACGCCATCCGCACAAAGAAACACACGCACACACACTAACAAAGAATACACCAACACACACATCAACACACACACTCACACACGTAGAAAGTACAAATTACACACCGCACAAATAAATACTCTCGCACCGAATACTCACACACACAACACCGACGCACACGCTGAATACTCAAACACACAAAGGTACACACATCACACTTACTCACGCACACACACGCACGCTTACCACTCAACACAAACTCACACACCCACAATCACACATGAATTAAACACACACACACACACACATATATATATATATATATATTACAAATAAATAAATATATATATATATTATATCATATGAGAAATAATATATTTAATAATTCATCGACATTAAATTCTCGCTTGGGGGTTTATTAATAAATTGATAATATAGTATTGATTACGTAAATTATAAAATGAAAAATAATTAAAAAGGATTTGGTGGAACAAAAAATACCGTTGTTCTTGAAAAATTGAAAAGGCTGCCGCCTTTGAGAAATATGAGATTTATTTTGTGTGCGTAGTCTTTTTCTAGGTTAAAACTCTTATATAAATAATATTAGGCTTGGGCTTGGGTGAGATAAGGACTAAAAATATTATAATTTAATTGAGAGATAAAATTGAAATTTAAATTTAAATTTAAATTAGGATTTAAAAAATTGAGGGGTGAAATTGAATTAGGATTTAAAATATTTAGGAACTTAAAAAATAGGGAAGAAAATATATTTTCTAGTGAGAAAAATTAGGTATTTGTATCTCATGGAAAAACTCAAGATTTGATTTTAAATAAAAGATTCTTTTTTAGAAAATAATGAAATTGAAAGATATTATTTGTTAAAATTTGCAAGATATGAAAAATATTTAATTTTAACAAAACTCAATATTTGTAAATTAATAAAAAAATAATAATTAATACTAAAATAAATATTAAGGGTATTACAACCTACCCCACTAACAATAATTTCATCCTCGAAATTTAAAGAGACTTACCACATGTTATAAAGTCCGGGTATTTTGCTTGTATTTCATCTTCTCGCTCCCACGTAGCTTCATCTATTCCATGTCGACTCCATTATACTTTGACGAGAGCTACGCTCTTGCTGCGAAGTCTATGAATTTTTCTTTCCAAAATGAGTTCTCGGTACCTCCTCATATGACATGTCTCTACTGACTCCAAGGTTGAGTAGTTGACGATGTGGCTTGATCATGCACGTACTTCCTCAACATGGACACGTGGAAAATATTGTGCACCGCCACAAGAGACGGGGTAGAGCAAGCCGGTAGGCCAGGTCGCCGACTCGATCTAGAATTTCTAAAGGACCAATGTACCTTGGTCTGAGTTTTCCTTGCCACCGAAACGAATAACTCCTTTCGTAGGTGAGATATTCAAGAATACTTTCTCCCTTTTGAGTAAATTCTAGTTGTTTTTTTTTCGCTTGTCGGCATAAGACTTTGTCTATCTTGAGCTATCTTTGTTTTTTTCTCGAATCTTTTGTATTACCCCAACAGCTTTGTTCGACGATTTCTCGGTCCTAAAATTTTCTTTTCACCAACCTCGTCCCAATAAGAGGGTGACCTACATCTCCGTCTGCATAACGCTTCATAAGGTGCCATTCCGATCGCTGCCTCGATAGCTATTGCTTGTAAGCAAACTCAACTAGTGGCAAATGAGACTCCCAATTTCCACCAAGATCCAACACACAAGCTCGTAGCATGTCCTCTAAAATTTGGATAGTTCTTTCGGATCGCTCCATCACCGCATGGATGGAAAACTCAGTACTAAAGCTCAACTTCGTCCCCATAGCGCTTTGTAAACTCTTCCAAAACTTCGAGGTGAACCTAATGTCTCGATCGCACACTATTGAGACAGAACTCCATGAAGTCTAACAATCTCTCCAATGTATATTTGTGCCACCGATCCATCCCGAAAGTCATCTTCACGGGAAGAAATGTGCAGCATTTCGCCAATCTATCCATAATAACCCATAAGCAACATGATTTCCTCTAACCTGACCGTGGCAAACCCACTACGAAATCCATGGTAATGTGCTCCCACTTCCACTCCGGGAATTTTAAGAGGCTTAAGCAGCTCGACGGTCGTTGGTGCCTCGGCTTAACTTGCCGGGCATATCAAGCATCGCTCCATAAATGTTCCAATTCTACCCTTCATGTTCCTCCACCGTAACATAGTCCTTAAATCTCGGTACATTGTAGTTCCTCCAGGATGAGCCGTATACGGTGTACATTGAGCTTCTTCTAGAATTTCTTCTCAAACTTTCATCTGGGGTACACATAATCGCCCTCAAACATGAGAGCACCATTAGATGCTACCACGAAGCCTTTACCATCTCCATCTAGTGCTCGCTTCCTCATCTTGTTCAAGAATCCATCATTATCTTGTGCTTCTCTAACTTTGTCTCGTAACAAAGGTTGAATCACCATAGCCGCCACAATCGCCTCGACATTCCCTTCGCGTCCCACTACTTCTATCCTTAGCTTGGCAAAATCATTTACTAATTCCTCTTATCAGGTCAAAAAGCATGTCAATTCTCCTCTATCCTTACGACTTAATGCATCCGCCACCACATTGGCCTTACCCGGATGGTAGTGAATGGTGCGTCGTAATCCTTCACTAGTTCCAACCACCTTCGTTGCCTCATATTCAACTCTTTTTGTGTGAAGAAATATTTCAAACTTTTTGTGATCCGTAAATCTCACACCTCGCCCCATAAAGATAATGCCTCTAAATCTTTAGAGCATGGACCACCGCAAGCTCCAAGTCGTGAGTAGTGGTAGTTCAACTCATGATTCTTCAATTGTCTCGAGGCATAAGCAATCACATTACCATGCCGCATCGTAACACATCCTAGACCTTGCTTTGACGCATCATCAGAATTACAAAACTTCCGTATATCTGGAATTGTCAAAACAGGGTCAGAATTAGTCTCTTCTTCGACTTCGAAGTTTTCCTCACACTTGCTCGCCCACTTAAATTTTTCCCCTTTTCTCGGGTTAGACGAGTCATTAGTGAAGAAATCTTCAAAATCCCTCAATCAATCTTCTATAATATCCGCCAAGCCCAAAAGCAGCGAACTTCATTAACATTGGTAGGCCTTCCAACCACTAATTGCCTCAACTTTAGCCGGGTCGACCTCTATCCCTTGAAAGCAGTGACAACATGTCCAAGGAACACAACCCGATCAAATCAAAACTCACACTTCTTGAACTTTGCATACAACTTCTCCTTGCGAAGTACCTCTAGTATTATGCCCAAGTGCTCCTCATGTTGCTTGTTGTTCTTTGAGTAGATTAATATGTCATCGATAAATACAATGATAAACCGATCCAAGAACGGGTGGAAGACTCGGCTTCATCGATCCATGAATATCGCAGGAGCGTTGCTCAAAACCAAAAGGCATTACCGTGAACTCATAATGCCCATATCGAGTTCTAAAGCGCGCCATCCCTCGATATCATCACAATCCTTGAATTCTTCAACCGGTGATAACCCGATCAGCAAAGCTCCTATTCTTAGAAAAGACGCTCGGCTCCTTTCAGCTGATCAAATAAATCTTCGATCCTCGGCAGGGGGTACTTATTCTTGAGAGTTAATCCGATTCAACTCCTAAAGTCGATCCACATCCTCATCGTCCCATCCTTCTACTTCTACAACAGGACAGGTGCTCCCAAGGCCTTAAGAGACACTTGGTCGGGAATGAATTTCTCGTCCAACAATTCTTGTAGGGATTGTACATTGAAGTTCTTCCTAACTCTTTCGGTGCCATTCGTGATATGGTGCCTGATGTGTGGTGCTGATCCCGGCAATAAATCTATCGTGAACTCCACTTGTCTTCTCTTCGGGTGGGATACCGTGTGCAAATCCTTCTGAAAAACATCTTGAAAAACTTCAACCACCGGACAACATCTTCAATCTTTTGTTTCACGAGTAGGGGTTCCTTTATCACATCGACTCAAATACGTTTCGACATTCGCCGCTTCGTAACATCTTTATTAAGCTTTCATAGCTGTTATGATAAGGCTCTCTAGCTCCCGCCTCCCGACTCCAAAGTAAACCAACTCCTCTCCACTTGGTATCTTTAACACCACTTCCTCTTTCCACAATCAATGCTAGCTTGATATTTGAACAAATGCAATCCATGCCAAAGATTACATCAAAGTGATTCATTTCATGACGTACTAAGTTAGCATATAAGTTTCTACCACAGATCTCTAAATTCACATCCTTAGCTACTCTATTCGTGGACCACCGCTTTGACCCGAGGGTAGTACTTAACTTGAAGTTGCTTCCCCGAATTTGTTGGTATCCCTACAACCAACCTTAGCACAACATTTTCGTGGATATAAAAGAATGTGTCGCGCACCCGTGATTTCAAATAAAGCTAGAACTCGAAACTTTATTTAATGTCAACATACTTGTCCATGGTATCGGTGGTGATGCTGATCACCATTTTCCCTAACCGGACATAGAGTAAACTCGCTGGGCTTTGCCTATAGGAGCTTGTAGATTCTCGTCTTCTCCGAAGTTAGGACAGAAAGAGGTCAGATGGCCCGGCTGACGGCACTTGAAGCACTTTTCTTGTCCCAAGCAAGACACTCTCCTCCATGATTCTTCCTACATCAAGCGCAAGTGGGTTTGATTGGTTTAGCATTAGCACCCGTGGCTCCTTGGCTTTCCCTTGCTTATTCTCGACCGGTGGGCTATTGTCTCGGTTATGGCCATCCCATCTCTTCTTTCCCAAAATGGTTTTTCGGGGTTTTGAATTCACTATCTCGGTCTGGCCGGCTTGGCAGAATTTCGCACCGGCTCTCCTCACTAAGTCACTCAAAGGTATGTCTCCATGACCTGCCAGGGATGCTCCATATCTCTCGGTCTTAACCCCTTCTTGAATTTTTGAGCTTTCTTACGCCTTGGGGTATCCACCATATTTGTAGTAAACGAGCCATG